>CM031240.1:579689872-581020483 GCA_018340775.1 Taxus wallichiana var. yunnanensis
GGGTCTGATTAATAAGCCTACAATCCTTAGTATCATGGGTTGTAGAGGTGTAGATATTATAGTATCAAGACACATTCTTCTAAATTGCACATTGTAACAAAGGGCATCTACTTGCATCATGGTCCCCATGAAAAATACCAGTCTACTGTCATGGTGTGTACTATCCTTTAAGGGAAACTATCCTTGACATGCCCCTCTACTTCATAATCTATACACCATAAACCACTGCGAGTCTCATGGGCTGAGTTTGCAGATAAATTTTCTAGCTGCTTAGCCATAGCAACAATCTGAGCCTCCAAAAATGGGCTAATACCAATGTCAACACTTCCAATAGCCTCGGCACACAAAGCAGCTTCTAGCACCTTACACAGGTCTGTGAAATTTTTATGAGATAAGGCCCTTCTAAAAGGTGTGATCAACCCCCCAAAAAACCACTAAGCATGTTGTGAAGGGTGAATATCATATGATAATTAAGACAAGAGAGTTTTAAAGTGCGCATCATACTCTTTCATACTCTCTGTCATTCCCTGTTGAATATCCTTTAGGGAACTGATGCTCTTTTGTTAAAACTAAGGGATGTGGAATTATCCCAAGAAGGCATTATTTAAAGCAATATAATCCACTACTGTTTGATGATGGTCATACTTCCTATACCAACTATGCGTGCACCCCTACAACATCATTGTAAACTCAATATCCTTCGCTCTTCGTGGTTGTGATCCCCTTTATGCGCCATAACAACTCACACTTGTGAACATGTTCTACAACATCTTCAATACCTCTATAATCTATAAAATGTAAATAAATCTCAAAGAAAACTTGAGGGGGTGGTTGAGGCCATTTTCCTACTAAGATAGAGCCATGGTTCCCTCCAAGGTTTGCTCGCCTCCGGATCTACTAGGTCCACTAGGTTATATGCCTCGAGCCACCGTAACCACTAGGTCGACCAAGTCTTGTTCCTCTTGACCCACCAAATCCACTAGAACCACTAGGTGTTGTAGTAGTTCATGCCAAGTGTCCCCAAGGTTCCACTAAACTATACACCAACGGTCACATGATAATTCCCAACTACCACTATTGTATCCCGCTCCATTCCCAGAGACGAGACCTAAGGCTTGTATACTTTCTCCTTATCCAAAGAATCCTCCAAATACTAAAATGTGTATAGCCATAGAAGTGGGAACTAAATAATTGTATCTCATAGGTGCAGATCTGTAACTTCCACTAGTACCAATTGGATCAATGATACTCCTTCCTTGATCTAGAAAACCAAGCGCCAGGGTTTAGTCACTGGTTGGGTGTAGATACATGCCAATGAATCTTCTCTCTCCATGTGATGAACTCTCATCAGAAGCCAAAGGGGTCTCTCTTACAAACTTTCCAAGATGGGGTAGATGTAACAATCCCAAATTAAGACTTTAGAAACAAGGAATTTTTTTTTGCATGAGTAATGTTCTCAATTCTAAATACTCAATTCAGAACACACATTTCATAACATCCATTCTTATAATAGATAACCATATGCAATCGTAATGACTTGGTGTTTAACCAATCTATTCATTCCATGACTCGCTTAACTACCAATCCATTCATGTGTAACATTGATTTTGGAGTATTCTACTCAATACTTCACATTCTCAGTTCTCTCACCCTATGTTGGGTTTTGAGTGATCTTTCCAAGGAACCTAATCTGAATAATTTTTACCAATATTCAACGGAATCATGAACCTTTACTAGTGATATAGGACAAAGACAATCAGTAGCTTGCGATACTTTGGCCAAATATTTATAACATACTATTTGTATTACTTATTCCTTGACGACATACTCATCAATTTTGGAATACATTCTTCACTCCACTCCATTGTTATCTCAATTTTCTTACACTAACTTCTATCACTCCCCTTGCCCAAGGTTTAACTCAAGCTCAAAGTTAACAACATAGGTCATGATATGACGAGGTTCTCGAATACTTAGGTTAAATTGGCATACTGGGTCAACCTAGGTTAACCCCGTGTGCCAACGTACTCGAGTCCTTAAGGGCTACTTCATATCCCGATAAAGGTACAAACCAGACTGGAGAGGAATATTGACAATTTCAAAGGTGTGTAGACCTCATCGATCAAGGTGGAAGGGTGTTGCCACATGTCATCTCAGCATCGATGTATCCTTGAGAAGATCCTAATCTTCTCGAAGGTACAAAATTATAGTTGATGTGTGTCAACATCCTACAAAGACAGCTTCGTAGAAATGTACATACCTCTTAGAATTTAGTAATGTTAGGTTAAATTTGGTCTAAAAGACTACCTAAATTGGCATCCCACCAAACCCCGAGTTAAACATTCCCTTAAATTCCCTTTCTAAAGTTGAGATTCAATTGATTCAAGAGCTTCATTTACTTTAGGGTTGCTTCTAGATTGATAGATAAGACCTATCATCTTGTTACCCTAGAGCAGGACAATAACAACTTACGTTCCCTTAATTAAACAACTCAACCATTTAAAGAAGTGTATTAGTCCATTAGGTGAAACACATTGGACTTATAGTGATTAAATCAAAACGATTCACAACCACATCCTTTTTTTTTTATTTACTGCCTTAGTAGAGGGGAAGGGTCTTCCTCTCATAATTACATATTTAGGGCTTGCCACACCCTACCATGTCATTTAAGTTACAATAATCTTTATTATAATTTTATTTTACCTCACAAGGTATAATAGAAAACTTAGAGAAGAATGTAATAAGTGGCCACCTATTGAATTTATTTATTTTTTCCTTAGGGAATTTATCTAAGTTCCCTTTTTATTAAAACCACTCTTTGAAATACACATCCAATCATATAGATAACATGAAGATTATACTTAACAAGATAAATTACACAATCTATATAAGTAATCTCTCACACTTCAATTCATATCCAAATTATACATTTACAACATATGCTTTTTAGGCATGCTTTGAGACATCAGCCTTTCTTTTAAAAAAAGATAAACTTTTCTTTTTATAATACAATTCAGAAATCAACTCAGAATTCTTCACTAAAATCAGCTTAGAGTAGTCAATGCATCATTTAAGTTTTTTCCCTCTTTTACCACTTACGAAGTCCATCTCGCAAAAAGCGCTAACACGGGTCGGCCTCATTGAATCGATCATGATAAGAACTAATCTTAAAAACAAGGGCATCCCAATAATTGTTTCAATAAATCAATCGTTATAATGACAACAATTACTTCATACTCTCTACACTTTAAGAAATATCAATATAAGAAGATTCATAGCACACCGTTTAACAAAGTGGATAGGATATATTCTATATTACTTGTCCTAAAACTTTAAAGTATAATTGATTCCAGAAATAACATTCATGATCAATCTAATAATCTAAATTTTACAGGAGTAATTTCAAACAATCTTTTCGGATGATTCATCTCACCTTAGTGCAAGAAAGGCGAACCATTCCTTTTACTTATACATATCCATCCAAAAAGTTGAAACAATTTATATCATGATTTAAATAGATTCTTAAAGTATCTTCTATTTAAAAATTAAACCATTTAAGGTATTCATCCAAAATAGGGTCATGCAAAGAAATTCAAATAGAAGTGATGGAATAACTACCACCTTCAATTTCTTTTTCCAACCATTCTTCTACCTTAGTCTTCATAATTTTCAATCAATGAAAAGTATACAAGACAATAAACACTAATTTTCTTGTTATAATAAGAATAACAAACAAGAGGTTTTCAAACAAAGATCTTATCCCAGCTAAACGATGAAGGAGTCTTATAAGATTTAGGATCCCCCATCTCATTTATTACTTTCAACTACTAAAATAGTTATGCCTTCTCATAACCACTCGCTTTGAGTTTATTACCGATTCTAAGGAAGGAACACAATAACCCATTAAGGAAAAGAGTATTAAAATAACCGACTTCCCTTTTTTAACCCTTTTTCTTCTTCACCTTTTATTTCTAAGAGAACTGTGATGATCTAAACACTATTGAAATCAAGTTTAGAACGAAATCAAGTTCCTAAGACATAATAAACATTTATTAGACCAACCAGAATGAGAAGCTGAGTAGTTCTAGTGCTTAATTTCACTCAATATTTTGGGAAGGTAGAGCCATCTCATTGGTTTACCATAACATCCCTACAAGATCCTCAAACTGTACATTCTATAAAAGTCAAGATCAATATTTAACATAATCATTGCGAACCGATTAAGACTCAGAATATAATTTTGATCATAATGAATTAAAATACATCCCTCATATACTCGAACCCTTCAAGTTTAAAATCAAGTTAGGGTAACTTCACATTTCCATTAATGACAAAGTATTCATGACTAAATTAGTTGAATTGATACATCGTTCAGATTGCTATTATAATACGAAACACTAAATATAAATGGAATGTATAGAATATATCTACTGAATTTGAATCATAATTTCCAAAAATACCCAAAAGCCGTAATATTCAAACCATAGTAAGGAATTTCACATTAACAGTTTAGAATAAAAATAGGTTTTCCATTTGTATCCAAAACAGTTCAACCATATTTCTAACTTTAAACAAAATGTATTGAACTGGTCATCATTAAAACCTATTGACTTTAAATTATGGTTCGAAAGAATGTCCTCCACCATTAACATGGTCATAAGAACAAAGTTTCCCAAACCACGTAAAAAAAAATACTATAAGTTACAGACTTGTTTACTCAAAATAATAAACACAAATTCCTTTTAATGCTTATTCCAAAACAACCAAGATTTCGTAGGTAGAACACAAGCTCATCCTTATACTATTCCTCCTATGCATTCTAGTGTTATTATCATTCAAGGTTTCACGCAAGAATATAGTAACTAATCGTATAATGTCTTATCCACAATGCCCGTGAACTTGAAAAAGTAGTCAATCCCCTTTCTCCACAAAAGTGCATAATGGCTTATTTATAACGCTTTCCACAAAACAAAGTCTCTATAATAGTCAAAGCTTCACAGGGTGATACCAAATAAACCATCCAATATTTATTCACAGACCAAACAACCACGAGATAGACGTGAATATCATAGGTTGGTAAAAATAAAAACAACACTGTTCCGTCCACTGAACAATTTTTTAACTTCCAAACATAACGAACACATGTGGGTCTATTTCAACTATAAAGACTTCTAAAGAGGTCAAAATCACTTAACAAAAACATCCACTGTGAGCCTTTTAAAATTACAAGAAGTACTCAAATATTCACAAAACCATAGCGAAATAAAAGTAATGCAAACAAATTCAGAAAGAATCAAGCAAACTCTATATTCAACCCAAAAATTAAGTTTACACACAACCCATGAAATATTTTTTTACCAGACAAGCATAAATACATAGAGCTCATTAGAACAGAGTTGTTTTAATGAAACACTTAGAGAAAAGTAAATATTTTAACAGTTAGGGCCTATCATGCCTGATAGTGTCGCTGTAAAGTGAAAGAAGGCCTCTGGCTGAGCCTGTTCTTTCTCTTATTATCCATGAAAGGTTAAACAACAAAATACTACCTCCACCATGCCTCATATATTCTCCATGAAACATAATTAGATTTGAACCCTTCAAAATCCATGCAATGAAGTATAAATTGCTAGTTCGAAAGACTAGTGTGCATGCAGAGATAAAAACGGAGTGTATGAAAAATCAAACAACCACACAAAAATACGTTTCCATGCCTCCGTAAGTGATCCAGGCTCATGAACCCATGCACATTAATTTCATTAATACCATATCTCCTACCGAATCCTTCTTTCCACCTCCCGCCAAAGTTGGCAAGTTCTAAATCAAAATAAATGAGTGTTTCCATTTCTAGAGGTACGCCACAAAGGCCTCTACTAGCTAAATTAACCTCCGCCAAGGTTTTCAGTTCCCAATGCCCTTACAACCTTATCACCATCTTAAATTCCATGGAAACTGCCACCCAACACTTACAAACCTTAGGTTCCTTTGAATGCAATTAGTTTAGGATAGGTTAATGACTTAGGTTAGATCTTAGGTAATTTAAATCTAACACCTTAGGATATAACCCTAGTCATTTACCTTAGCAATAGGTTAGACAAACCCTTAGGTAATATCCAAAAATACATAGTTTTGAACTAGGTTAGATTAACATCACATTTCGACAAATCAGTGATACTAAGACGTTTCAGGTTGGATTCAAAATTCACATTTATGTATAAAAGCTTAGATAGGAAGACTCACATATCTTACCTGGCTTAAGGTCCAGGTTCTCTCCGATGCCATAAATGGCTAAAAACCAAATTGCGACTGTAATGACCTACCAGGGTCAATTCCAGAATACAATGAAACTTTCCACAGCACGGAAATATTCTCATATGAAGGAGAATTAAAGAACATATATATTCTAAGTTCAGTCCAGAACTAATAATTCATAGAATGCCAATTCATGGTTATTCATCCTGAATATATTTAAAACATTCCTTGGATCACTGTAATTGATCCAAGGATGAGTCATAGAGATAGATAAGCTTACAATCCTCCTGAAATCAGATTGCACTCATCCACGAGAAATGAAAGAAAATGAATCCAGGCATATTCTAGTTCAATCAAAGATCTCAAGAGTAGAAAAGACATATCCATATCAAGCAGGATTTCCCGAAATCAAAAGGACATATCCTCATAAGGAAATTCACATAACATTACTTGAATACAAAGGAGGAAAATAACAACAGCTAAGGGTGTTACATGCTTCCCTCCTAAAAGAATCATCGTCCCGATGATTACATCCCCTTTTTTATATTAAGGATTGTCAATTCATTCACTTACTTAAGCAATACCATATATCTCAAATTTTATAGTTCCCAAAAGCATTATTATATAACTGTCTGCTCAAATTTAATAAATTTTTGCCCAAAATTGGCTTTCTTAATGTTGTGCAAAGATAAAATCATAGTTTTTTTTTCAGTCAATAGATTTAGTTCTGTTCAAAAAGAAAAGGAAAAGTAGTTTTCATATCTTCCAGATTTTCCCAAGTTGCACTTTCTTCGTTAAACTGGTCCCACTAGACCTTACATTGTTTTATTTCATGATTTCTCAAATGCAACTAGCGAGTTTCCAACACTCGAGTGGGTTTAACCACGATTATTCCTGGGTCTTGGACCTGTAAGGAATTCCAATTTAACACATGTGACAAATATGAAATGTATTTCTTAAGAAAATAAATATGGAAAACATCATGCATTCGTGACAAAGTAGGGGGTAATGTTAATCGATAAGCTATGGGGTTGATTACTTCAACAATTTCAAAAGGTCCCACAAAATGAGGTGATAACTTGGCAGCCTTGCCAAAAGTTATGGAACTCTTTCTTGGCTTAACATGAAGAAAAACCTTCTCACCAAGTTCAAATTTCCAGTCAACCCACTTTAAATCAACTGTAACTCTTTTGCCTATCTACTACTTCTTTTAAGCGTTCACGAATCATTTTAACTTTTTGTTCCATTTTTTTAAGGAATTCAGGTCCAATTAATTCTCTCGTCCTCAATGCTATCCCAACTAACATGGGTTCTACATTTTCTTCCATAAAGTGCCTCAAACGATGACATCTTAAGAGAAGCATGGTATGTATTATTGTATGCAAATTTAACTAATGGGAGATACTCCTCCCACTTATACTGTTGATCCATACAATACATCTGTAACATATCTTCCAAAAATTGATTTACTCTTTCAGTCTATCCATCTATTTCCGATGATACGCAGAACTGAATTTTAGTTTAGTTCCAAGAGTTGTATTAAGTTTTTGCCAAAATCTTGACATCATTCTAGGGTTTCTGTTAGATATAATTAATTCGTATACTCCATGTAATCTAAAAAATTCGTGTACAAATATTTTAGCTAAAATAGGAGAATCATCCTTTAAATTTCCAACAATAAAATGGGTTACTTTTGTTAGCTTATCAACGACTACTAAAATAGCATCATGCTTATTTCTTGACATAGGCAGCCCTTGTATGAAATCCATGCTTATTACTTGCCATTTATACTCATGCGGTATACAATGGGGATATAATAAACCAGCCGGGTGCATATGTTCCGCTTTCACACACCGACATTCAAGAAAATGAGTCACAAAATTAATAACATCTTTTTTTCATTCCCTTCCGATTTATTGTTGTTTTATATCAGCAAAGCATTTTAGTGATACCCGGGTGTCCGAAAAGGGTGAGTTGTGAAATTTAGCTAACAATTTCTTTCTTAAATCATTAAGCAAAGGTATGTATACTCTATTTTCATAATGTAAGACTCCTTCATTATCGAAATGAAAACCTTTATACCTTTCATATTTTGGATCTCAGTAGCAAGTGTTGTTTTTACTTGCTGAAAGTATGAATCAGATTCCATTGCACTTTTTACTTCATCTTTAAATTAAGTTCTTAATGTTATAAGAGTAGAAATGTGCTTCCTACGACTTAGAGCATCAACTACTCTATTCTCCTTTCCTTTGATGTAACCTATATCATAATTATATCGAAACAAAAACTCTAACCACCTTCATTGTCTTGCATTCAGATTTGGCTGAGTGAAAATGTACTTCAGCCCAAGATGATCAGTTTTCAACTCAAATGGTTTACCAAGTAAATAATGCCTCCAAAATTGAAGTGCATGAACTATGGCAACAAGCTCTAAATCATGTGGAGCATAATTCAACTCATGTAACTTAATTTTTCTACTTTCATATGCTATGACATGATCATTTTGTAACAAAATACCTCCAAGGCCTTCCCTGGATGCATCCATTACAATAGTAAAGTCTCCATTAGGATCAAGTACAGCTAAAATAGGTGCTGAAGTCAACTAACTTTTCAAATTTTTAAAAGTAGATTCACATTTATCATTCCAAACAAATTTCTTATCCTTTTTCTACAATGAAGTTATTGGTGCAGCCACTTTAGAAAAATCCTTAACAAATTTTCTATAATAACCAGCAAGGCCCATGAAGCTTCTTACTTCTTGTACATTCTTTGGTGTAGGCCATTTGGTTATAGCTACTATTTTAGAAGGATCAACCGCAATTCCATTCTTACTTATAACATGCCCCAAATAATGAACATCAGTATCAAATAAAAACATTTGGATAACTTACCACATAACCATCTCTTTCTCGAATTCCCAAACTATTTTTAAGTGCTCTTTATGCTCCTCAACACTTTTAGAATAAATGAGAATGTCCTCTAAGAATACTAGAACAAAATTGTCTAGGTATTCTTGAAAGATATTGTTCAATAAATTCATAAAAGTTGTGGGTGCATTAGTTAATCCAAAGGGTAAAACCGTGAATTCATAATGTCCATACCTTGTCCTCAAAGTTTTTTTATGAATATTTGCATCCTTAATTCTTAATTGATGATATCTAGATCGAAGATATATCTTGGAATATACCATTTTTCCTCACATCTGATCAAATAGATCATCAATCCTAGGAAGTGGGTATCTATTTTTTATGGTTGCTTTGTTTAACATCCTATAATCAATACACAATCTAAGTGTTCCATCTTTCTTTTTCAAAAATATCACTGGTGCTCCCCAAGGTGAAACACTTGGTCTAATCAAACCTTTAGACAATAGTTCTTGCAACTGAGCCTTAAGCTCAACTAACTCTATGGTAGTCATTTGATAAGGTACTTTTTCGTACTGGTTTGATTTATATGGTGAAGTCAAACTCCCTTTTGGGTGGAAAACCTGGTAATTCTTCTAGAAATACGTCACTAAAATTCTCAACAGCGGTAACGTTTCATGAAATCATTTTTTCTTCTATAGACTCTAAAATCTTTACCATATACAAGGTACAACATTTATTGTCACCTTTTTAAGTTGTATAGCCAACAATTTTCTAACTGAAATTTCTTGTTTTACACCTTGAATCTCTGTACTTTCTACAGATTGTCCAAACAACTAATACGTTTTTCAAAATAGTCTATTTTAACTTTATGTACAACTAACTAATTAACACCTATGACTATATCATAGGATACCAAAGGTGCAACGTAGAGATAAAATTCAGGTGGAAAATCTAGGTAAGTCAAGGATTGCCCTAAAAAGACACATACTAACTGTATGGACAGAATTATTACCATAATATACAAATCAAGTGATTTATCCATTTTTTCATCCTTTCTTTTAATTTTTGAAGCAAGTTTACTAGAAATGAAACATGCAGTAGCTCTTATATCAAAAATAATAGTTATAGGTATGCCAAATAACTTACCAGGAACTTCAATGGGTGTAGCTTTCTTTTCATCTTGCTTATCAGCTATCGCAGCATGTATCTTGTGCTGCTAATTACGATCATCCTTCTTCAAAGGACATTGATTTGCGTAGTGGTCTTTGCCACAATTATAGTAGCCTCCTATAGGTTCCTTTTTAGGCTCAGAATTATTTCAAGCCTTAAAATTGTCATGTTAGCCTCCATATGAATTCTACCCGTTATTATTATTCTTGGAAAAATTATTCCTTGCATTTCTGGCAGGCTTGCTCATTGCTGTTTTCTTACTATTATCGGCTGAAAAATTATTTTTATTACTAAAATTTTACCATGGTCCCCTCTTAGGTGCAAGAGAAGTTGAAGAAGAGTTCGACTTCTTCTTCCACACTTCCTCTTTATGCGCATAAATAGCTTTTAATTTTTGTTCTTGCCTTATGGCTTTCTCAACAACCCCATTCATAGTGGTTGGGTGTGAACATCAACCTCTCCCGAATAACAGATTCAATCCCATGATGAATTTTAATATCCCGAACTTCTCATCGCCTTTGATACTTGAGGTACATATTTGAGGAGTTTCATAAATTGCTCCCAATACTCGCCATGATTAGCTTTCCTTGTGCTAAGTTCTGAAATTCTATCATTTTCTGATCATAATAAAGTTGTGGCAACCAGTGTTGCCTAAAGTAACCTTTAAATTGATCCCAAGTAATGTTAGTTTCATCAATATTTAACTCATCCTTACGGTTGTCCTACCATGAAGATGCCTCATGGGAAAGCTGATATGCTCCCCAAATAGCCTTTTGTTTCCTCTAAGAAGTTTCTTATTGCAAATTACTTCTCCATTTTGCTGATCCAATTCTTAGCTCCATCTCCGAATGTGGTGCCATAAAATTTGGGTGGACTTATCGTTTTTATATCATTAGTGAGTTCCTCTGCCAACTTAGCCTTTTTGTTTTCTGGTTGGATAGGTACATTACCATTATTATTATCAACACCCAATTTGGGGTTGTCCTCTAGAGGTGGCTGATTATTATTACTAGATTCTTCTTCTCCCTCATTTCCCATCACTTGATGTTCAAGTATAGCCAAACGATCTCTTGTGTCCAAAAGGGCAGCAAGGATCTCATCAAGTTTTTGGGTTGTTGCTGCTCCTTCAATAGGTGGAGCATTATTCACAATGTTTCCCCTTGTTCTAACCATTTCTGATACAAGAAAATCCAAGTTCTTATCAGATTATGGACATAATAGGTCTAAGAGTTGCAACCCTTCACTCCGATACCAAGATGTAACATTCCCAAATTATGACTTTAGAAACAAGGAATTTTATTTTATTTTTAATTTTTACATGAGTAATGTTCTCTGTTCTAAATACTCAATTCAGAACACACATTTCATAACATTCATTCTTATAATAGATAACCATATGCAACTGTAATGACTCGGTGTACAACCAATCTATTCATTCCATGACTCGGTTAACTACCGATCCATTCATTTGTAACATTGAGTTTGGATTATTCTACTGAATACTTCACATTCTCGGTTCTCTCACCCTATGCTATGGGTTTTGAGTGATCTGTCCAAGGAACCTAACTGAATAATTGTTACCAATATTCATCGGCATCATAAACCTTAGACTGGTGACATAGTACAATGCAATCAACAACTTGCAATACTTTGTCCAAAGATTTATAACATATTGTTCGTATTACTTATCCGTTGACGTCATACTCATCAATTCGGGAATACGTCCTTCACCCCACTCTATTGTTATCTTGAATGTATTACACTAACTCACTCATCATTCCCTTGCCCAAGGTTTAACTCAAGCTCAGGTTAATAACATAGGTCATGATATGATGGGGCTCTCGAATACTTAGGGTAAATTGGCATAATGGGTCAACCTAGGTTAACCCCGTGTGCCAAGGTACCCTAAGTCCTTAAGGGCTACTTCATATCCTAATCAAGGTACTAACAAGACTTGGAGAGGAATCTTGAACAAGTTCAAAGGCGTGTAGATCTCAACAATCAAGGTAGAAGGGTGTTGCCACATGTCATCTACACTGATGTATCCTCGAGAAGAATCTAATATTCTTGAAGGTACAACCTTGTAGTTGACGTGTGTCAACATCCTATAGCACACAACCTCGTAGAGATGTACATACCTCTTAGAGTTTACTAATGTTAGGTTAAATCTGGTCTAAAAGATTACTTAAATCGGTAGCCCACCAAACCCCAAGTTAAACATTCCCATAAATTTCCTTTCTAAAGTTGAGATTCAATTAATTCAAGAGCTTCATTTACTTTAGGGTTGCTTCCTGGATTGATAGTTATGACCTATCATCTTGTTACCCTAGAGCAGGACAACAACAACTTACATTCCCTTTAATTAAATAACTCAACCATTTAAAGAAGTGTATCAATCCATTAGGTTGAAACACATCGGACTTATAATGATTAAATCAAAATGATTCACAACCACATCTTTTTTTTATTTAGTTCCTTACTAGAGAGGAAGGGTCTTCCTCTCATAATTGCATGTTTAGGGCTTGCCACACCCTACCATGTCGTTTAAGTTACAATAATCTTTATTATAACTTTATTTTACCTCACAAGGTATAATAGAAAACTTAGAGAAGAATGTAGTAATTGACCACCTATTTAATTTTATTTTTTTTCCTTAGCGAATTTATCTAAGTTCCCTTTTTTAAAAAACCAATCTTTGAAATACACATCAAATTATATAGGTAACGTGAAGATTATACTCAACAAGATAATTTACACAATCTATATAAGTAATTTCTCACATTTCAATTCATTTCCAAATTATATAGTTACACCTTATCATTTTTAGGCATGCTTTTAGACATCAGCCTTTCTAAAAAATAGATAAACTTTTCTTTTTACAAGACAATTTAGAAATCAACTCGAATTCTTTACTAAAATCAGCTTAGAGGATTCAAAGCATCATTTAAGTTTTTGTCCTCTTTACCACTTACGAAGTCCATCTTTAAAATTTGCTAACACGGATCAATTCATTGAACTCAGCATGATAAGCACTAATCTTTAAAATAAGTGCATCCCAATAATTGTTTCAATAAATCAACCCTGTTATAATGACAACAATTACTTCATACTCTCTAAACTTTAAGAAATATCAATATAAGAAGAGTCATAACACACTTTGTTTAACAAAGTGGACAGAAATATTCTATATTACTTGTCCTAAAATTTTAAAGTATAATTGATTCCAAAGAATTACATTCACGATCAATCTAATAATCTAAATTTTAAAGGAGTAATTTCAAAACCATATTTTTCGGATGATTCATCTCACCTTAGTGCAAGAAAGGTAGAACCATTCCTTTTACCAGTACATATCCATCCAAAAGTTGAAATAGTTTATATCATGATTTAAACAGATTCTTAAAGTATCTTCTATTTAAAAATTAAACCATTTAAGGTATTCATCCAAAACAGGGTCATACAAAGAAATTCAAATAGAAGTGATGGATTAACTACCACCTTCAATTTCTTTTGCCAACCTATCTTCTACCTTAGTCTTCATAATTTTCAATCAATGAAAAGTATACAAGACAATAAACACTAATTTTCTTGTTACAATAAGAATAACAAACATGAGGTTTACAAACAAAGATCTTATCCCAACTAAACGATGAAGGAGTCTTATAAGATTTAGGATCCCCATCCCATTTATTTCTTTCAACTACTAAAATAGTTCTACCTTCTCATAACCACTCAGTTTGAGTTTATTACAAGTTCTAAGGAAGGAGCACAATAACCCATCAAGGAAAAGAGTATTAAAATAACCGACTTCCCTTTTTAACCCTTTTGCTTCTTCACCTTTTATTTCTAAGAGAACTGTGATGATCTAAACACTATTGCAATCAAGTTTAGAATGAAATCAAGTTCCTAAGACATAATAAACATTTATTAGACCAACCAGGAATGAGAAGCTGAGAAGTTCTAGCACTTAATTTCACTCAATATTTCGGCAAGGTAGAGCCATCTCATTGGTTTACCATAACATCCCTACAGGATCTACAAACGGTACATTCAATAAAATTCAAGATCAATATTTAACATAATCATTGTGAACCGATCAAGACTCAGAATATAATTCCAATCAGAATGAAATAGACTACATTCCTCATATACTCGAACCATTCAAGTTTAAAATCAAGTTAGGTAACTTCACGTTTCCCTTAATGAAAAGTATTCAAGACTCGAATTAGTTGAACCGATACATGGTTCGGTTCTATTATAATATGAAACACTAAAGCCAAATAGAATGTATAGAATATATCTACCGAATGTGAATCATAATTTCCAAAAATACCCAAAATCCATAATATTCAAACCATAGCAAGGAATTTCACATTAACGCTACGATTAAAAATAGATTTTCCATTTGTATCCAAAATAGTTCAACCATATTTCTAACTTTAAATAAAATGTATTGAACTGGTCATCGTTAAAACATGTCAACTTTAAATTAAGGTTCAAAGAAGTGTCCACCACTGTTAACATGGTCATAAGAACAATATTTCCCAAACCATGTAAAAAAAAACTACAAGTTACAGACTTGTTTACTCAAAATAATAAACACAAATTCCTTTTAATGCTTATTCCAAAACAACCAAGATTTCGCAGGTAGAACACAAGCTCATCCTTATACTATTCCTCCTGTGCATGCCAGTGTTATTATCATTCAAGGTTTCACGCAAGAATAAAGCAACTAACTATATATTGTCTTATCCACAATGCCCGCGAACTTAAAAACAGTCAATCCCCTTTCTCCAGAG
The DNA here is from genome assembly GCA_018340775.1 of Taxus wallichiana var. yunnanensis. Taxonomy (NCBI): domain Eukaryota; kingdom Viridiplantae; phylum Streptophyta; class Pinopsida; order Cupressales; family Taxaceae; genus Taxus; species Taxus wallichiana. The sequence goes on from CM031240.1 coordinate 579,704,958, forward strand.
AAGTGCAGACTGGCTTATATATAACGTTTCCAGAATACAAAATCTTTATAACAGTCAAAGCTTCACAGGGTGATACCAAACAAACCTTCCAGGAGTTATTCACAGACCAAACAACCACGAGATAGAACGTGAATATCATAGGCTGGTAAACACAAAAACAACATTGTTCGTCCACCGAAACAAGTTTTTAACTTCCAAACATAACGAACACAGGTGGGTCTATTGCAACAATAAAGACTTCTAAAGAAGTCAAATCACTTAACAATTTCATTCACTACAAGCCTTTTACAATTACCAAAGTACACAAATATTCAAAAAACCATAGCAAAAGAAAATTAATGCAAACAAATTCCAAAAGAATCAAGCAAATTCAAGATTCAACCCAGAAATTAAGTTTACACACAACCCATGAAATATTGTTTTTTTTTTTTTTACTAGGACAAGCATAAATACATAGAGCTCATAAGAATAGAGTTGTTTTAATGAAACACTTAGAGAAAAGTAAAGATTTTAACAGTTAGGGCCTATCATGCCTGATAGTGTCACTGTAAAATCGAATAAGGCCTCTGGCTGAGCCCGTTCTTTCTCTTCTTCTCCATGAAAGGTTCAACAACAAAATTCTACCTCCACCATGCCTCATATATTCTCCACGAAACAGAAATAGATCTGAAAACCTCAAAATAGCCATGCAATGAAGTATAAACTGCTGGTTTGAAAGACCAGTGTGCATGCAGAGAGAAAAATAGAGTGTATGAAAAATGAAACAACCACACAAAAATTTCATTTGCATGCCTCCCTAAGTGATCTAGGCTCACGAACCCATGCACATTAATTACATTAATACCATATCTCCCACCCAATCCTCCTTGCCACTGCCCACCAAAGTTGGCAAGTTCTAAATCAAAATAAATGAGTGTTTCCATTTCTAGAGGTACTGCCACCTAGGCCTCTACAAGCAAAAATTAACCACCACCAAGGTTGGCAGTTCCCAATGCCCTTACAACCTTATCACCATCTTAAATGCCATAGAAATCACCCCCCAACACTTGTGACCCTTTGGTTCCCCTTCAAAGTAATTAGTTTAGGATAGGTTAATGAATTAGGTTAGATCTTAGGTAATTTAAATCCAATACCTAAAGATATAACCCTAGTCCTTTACCTTAGCAATAGGTTAGACAAACACTTAGGTAATATCCAAAAAATACATAGTTTAGGAACTAGGTTAGATTAAAATCACATTTTGACAAATCAGTGATACTAAGACATTTCAGGATGGATTCAGAATTCACGTTTAAGTATAAAAGCTTAGATAGGAAGACTCACATATCTTACCTAGCTTAAGGTCCAGGTTCTCTCCGATGCCATAAATGGCTGAAAACCAAATTGTGACTGTAATGACTGCCAGGGGTCAATTCTAGAATCCAATGAAACTTTCCACAACACGGAAATATTCTCATATGAAGGATAATTAAAGAACATATATATTCTAAGTTCAGTCCAGAACTAATAATTCATAGAATGTCAACTCATGGTTTTTCATCCCGAATATATTTAAAACATTCCTTGGATCACTGTAATTGATCCAAGGATGAGTCATAGAGATAGATAAGCTTACAATCTTCCTGGAAATCGATTACACTCATCCACGATAAATGAAAGGAAATGAATCCAGGCATATTCTAGTTCAATCAAAGATCTCAAGAGTAGAAAAGACATATCCATATCAAGCAGGATTTCCCAAAATCAAAAGGACATATCCTCATAAGGAAATTCACATAACATTACTTGAATACAAAGGAGGAAAATAACAACAATTAAGGATGTTACATGCTTCCTTTTCTAAAAGAATCATCGTCCCGATGATTACATCCCATTTTTTATATTAAGGATTTTCAATTCATTCACTTACTTATTCAATACCATATATCTCAAATTTTATAGTTCCCAAAAGCATTATTATATAACTGTCTGCTCTCAAATTTAATAAATGTTTTCCCAAAATTGGCTTTCTTAATTTCGTGCAAAGATAAAATCACAGTTTTTTTTCACTCAACAAATTTAGTTCTGTTCAAAAAGAAAAGGAAAAGTAGTTTTCATATCTTCCAGATTTTCCCAAGTTTCACTTTCTTCGTTAAACTGGTCCCATTAGACCTTACATTGTTTTATTTCATGATTTCTTAAATGCAACTAGTGAGTTTCCAGCACTCGAGTGGGTTTAACCACAATTATTCCTCAGTCTTCGACCTGCAAGGAATTCCAATTTAACACATGTGATAAATCTGAAACATATTTCTTAAGCAAATAAATATGGAAAACATCATGCATTTGTGAAAAAGTAGGGGGTATTACTAATCGATAAGCTACGGGGTTGATTACTTCAACAATTTTAAAAGGTCCCACAAAATGAGGTGATAACTTGGAGGCCTTGCTAAAATTTATGGAACTCTTTCTTGGCTTAACACGAAGAAAAACCTTCTCACCAAGTTCAAATTTCCGATCAACCCGCTTTAAATTAGCGTAACTCTTTTTCCTATCTGCTACTTCTTTTAAGAATTCACGAATCATTTTAACTTGTTGTTCCATTTCTATAAGGAATTCAGGTCCAATTACTTCTCTTTCCTCAATGTTATCCCAACTAATAGGGGTTCTACATTTTCTTCCATAAAGTGCCCCAAATGGTGCCATCTTAAGAAAAGCATGGTATGTATTATTGTATGCAAATTTTACTAATGGGAGATACTCTTCCCACTTATACTGCTAATCCATATAATAAATCCATAACATATCTTCCAAAACTTGATTTACTCTTTCAGTCTATCCCTCCATTTCCAGATGATACGCAGAACTAAAGTTCAGTTTAGTTCCAAGAGCTATATTAAGTGTTTGCCAAAATCTTGATGTCATTCTAGGGTCTCTGTTAGATATAATTAATTTAGGTACTCCATGTAATCTAAAAATTTCATGTACAAATCTTTTAGCTAAAATAGGAGAATCATCCTTTAAATTTCCAACAATAAAATGGGCTACTTTTGTTAGCTTATCAACAACTACTAAAATAACATCATGCTTATTTCTTGACATAGGCAGCCCTTGCATGAAATCCATGCTTATTACTTGCCATTTATACTGCGGTATGCTATGGGGATATAATAAACTAGCCGGGTGCATATGTTCCACTTTCACACGCTGACATTCAAGACAATGAGTCACAAAATTAACAACATCTTTTTTCATTCCCTTCTAGAAATATTTTTTTTATATCAGCAAGCATTTTAGTGATACATGGGTGTCCAGAAAAGGGTGAGTTGTGAAATTTAGCTAACAATTTCTTTCTCAAATCATTAAGCAAAGGTATGTATACTCTGTTTTCATAACATAAGATTCCTTCATTATCGAAATGAAAACCTTTATACCTTTCATCTTTTGGATCTGCAGCAAGCGTTATTTTTACTTGCTGAAAGTACGAATCAGATTCCATTGCACTTTTTACTTCATCTTTAAACTGAGTTCTTAATGTTATAAGAGTAGAAATGTGCTTCCTATGACTTAGAGCATAAGCTACTCTATTCTCCTTTCCTTTGATGTAACTTATATCAAAATCATATTGAGAAAAAAACTCTAACCACTTTCCATATCTTCCATTCGATTTAGCTAGTGAAAATGTACTTCAACCCAAGATGATCAATTTTCAACTCAAATGGTTTACCAAGTAAATAATGCCTCTAAACTTGAAGTGCATGAACTATGGCAACAAGCTCTAAATCATGTGGAGCATAATTCAACTCATGTAACTTAAGTTTTCTACTTTCATATGCTATGACATGATCATTTTGTAACAAAATACCTCCAAGACCTTCCCCGGAGGCATCCGTTACAACAGTAAAGTCTCCATAAGGATCAGGTACAGCTAAAATAGGTGCTAAAGTCAACTGACTTTTTAAATTTTTAAAAGCAGATTCACATTTGTCATTCCACACAAATTTCTTATCCTTTTTCTATAATGAAGTTATTGGTGTAGCCACTTTAGAAAAATCCTTAACAAATTTTCTATAATAACCAGCAAGGCCCATGAAGCTTCTTACTTCATGTACATTCTTTGGTGCAGGCCATTCGGTTATAGCTACTATTTTAGAAGGATCAACCACAATCCCATTCTTACTTATAACATGCCCCAAATAATGAACTTCGGTATCAAAGAAAGAACATTTGGATAACTTACCATATAACCGTCTCTTTCTCAGAATTCCCAAAACTATTTTCAAGTGCTCTTTATGCTCCTCAACACTTTTAGAATATATGAGAATGTCGTCCAAGAATACAAGCACAAAATTGTCTAGGTATTCTTGAAAGATATTGTTCATTAAATTCATAAAATTTGTGGGTGCATTAGTTAATCCAAAGGGTAAAACCGTGAATTCATAATGTCCATACCTTGTCCTGAAAGCTATTTTATGAATATCTTCATCCTTAATTCTTAATTGATGATATCCAGATCGAAGATCTATCTTGGAATATACCATTTCTCCTCGCATCTGATCAAATAGATCATCAATCCTAGGAAGTGGGTATCTATTTTTGACGGTTTCTTTGTTTAACATCCTATAATCAATACACAATCTAAGTGTTCCATCTTTCTTTTTCATAAATATCACTGGTGCTCCCCAAGGTGAAACACTTGGTCTAATAAAAAATTTAGACAATAGCTCTTACAACTGAGCCTTAAGCTCAACCAACTGTATGGTAGTCATTTGATAAGGTTCTTTAGAAATAGGTTTTGTACCGGTTTGATTTCAATGGTGAATTTAAACTCCCTTTTGGGTGGAAAACCCAGTAATTCTTCCGGAAATACGTCACTGAAATTCTGCAATAGTGGGTAACGTTCCATGAAATTACTGTTTTCTTCTAGACTCTGAAATCTTTACCACATACAAGGTACAACCTTTATTTTTGCCTTTTTAAGTTACATAGCCGACAATTTCCTAACTAAAATTTCTCATTTTACACCTTGAATCTCTATTGCTTTCTGCAGATCATCCAAACAACTAATACGTTTTTCAAAACAGTCCACTTTAGCTTTATGTACAACTAACCAATTAACACCTATGACTATATCATAGATCCCAAAGGTGCAACATAGAGATCAACTTTAGTGGAAAAGCTAGGTAAGTCAAGGATTGCCCCAAAAAGACACATACTAACTATATGGATAGAATTATTACCATAATGTACAGTCCATGATTTATCCATTTTTCTAGCCTTTCTTTTAAGTTTCGAAGCAAGTTTACTAGAAATGAAACATTCAGTAGCTCTGTATCAAAAAGAACAGTTACAGGTATGCCAAATAACTTACCAGGAACTTCAATGGGTGTAGCTTACTTTTCAGCTTGCTTGTCAGCTACCGCAACATGTATCTTGTGCTATTGATTATGATCATCCTTCTTCAAAGGACATTGATTTGTGTAGTGGTCTTTGCCACAATTATAGCAGCCTCCTACAGGTCCCTTTTTAGGCTCAAAATTATTTCCAGCCTTAAAATTGTCATGTTGGCCTCCATAGGACTTCTTCCCATTATTATTATTCTTGGCAAAATTATTCCTTGCATTTCCAGCAGGCTTGCTCATTATTGTTTTCTTACTATTATCAACTAAAAACTTATTTTTGTTACCAAAACTTTTTCCATGGTCCCTTCTTAGGTGCAAGAGAAGCTAAAGAAGAGTTTGATGTCTTCTTCCACACTTCCTCTTTATGAGTAGAAATAGCTTTTAATTTTTGTTCCTGCCTTATGGATTTCTCAACAACCCCTTCCATAGTGGTTGGGATGTGAACATCAACCTCTCCCCCAATAATAGGATTCAATCCCATGATGAATTTTCATATCCTAAACTTCTCATCAGTTTGATACTGAGGTACATATTTGAGGAGTTTCATAAACTGCTCCCAATACTCAGTTACAGTTAGCTTTCCTTGTGCTAAGTTATGAAATTCTATCATTTTCTGATCATAATAAAGTTGTGGCAGCCAACATTGCCTAAAGTAACCTTTAAATTGATCCCAAGTGATGTTAGTTTCATCAATATTTAACTCAGCCTTATGGCTGTCCCACCATGAAGATGCCTCATGGGAAAGCTGATATGCTCCCCAAATAGCTTTGGTTTCCTCTAAGAAGTTTCTTATTGCAAAGTACTTCTCCATTTCACTGAGCCAATTCTCAGCTCCATCTCCTAATGTGGTGCCATCAAATTTGGGTGGACTTATCCTTTTTATATCATTAGTGAGTTCTGCTACCAACCTAGCCTTTTTGTTTTCTGGTTGGACATGTACATTACCATTATTATTATCAACACCCAATTCGGGGTTGTCCTCTGGAGGTGGCTAATTATTATTACCAACTTCTTCTTCTCCCTCATTTCCCATCACTTGCTATTCAAGTATAGCCAAATGATCTCTTGTGTCCAAAAGGGAAGCAAGGATCTCATCAAGTTTTTGGGCTGTTGCTAGTCCTTCAACAGGTGGAGCATTATTCCCAATGTTTCCCCTTGTTCTAACAATTTTTGATACAAGAAAATCCTATTTTTATCATATTATGGACACAATAGGTCCAAGAGCTGCAACCTTCAGCTCTGATACCAAGATGTAACATTCCCAAATTAAGACTTTAGAAACAAGGAATTTTTTTTTTGCATGAGTAATGTTCTCTATTCTAAATACTCAATTTAGAACACACATTTCATAACATTCATTCTTATAACAGATAACCATATGCAATTGTAATGACTCGGTGTACAACCGATCTATTCATTCCATGACTCGGTTAACTACCGATCCATTCATGTGTAACATTGAGTTTGGAGTATTCTACTGAATACTTCACATTCTCGGTTCTCTCACCCTATGTTGGGTTTTGAGTGATCTGTCCAAGGAACCTAACTGAATAATTGTTACCAATATTCATCGGCATCACGAACCTTAGACTGGTGACATAGGACAACGCAATCAGTAGCTTGCGATACTTTGGCCAAAGATTTATAACATACTATTCGTATTACTTATTCCTTGATGGCATACTCATCAATTCCAGAATACATCCTTCACCCCACTCCATTGTTATCTCAAATGTCTTACACTGACTTCTGTCAGTCCCCTTGCCCAAGGTTTAACTCAAGCTCAGGTTAACAACATAGGTCATGATATGACGAGGCTCTTGAATACTTAGGGTAAATTGGCATACTGGGTCAACCTAGGTTAACCCCGTGTGCCAAGGTACCCTGAGTCCTTAAGGGCTACTTCATATCCTAATCAAGGTACTAACCAGACCTGGAGAGGAATCTTGAACAAGTTCAAAGGCATGTAGATCTCAACGATCAAGGTGGAAGGGTGTTGCCACATGTCATCTACACTGATGTATCCTCGAGAAGATCCTAATCTTCTCAAAGGTACAACCTTGTAGTTGACGTGTGTCAACATCCTACGGCATAGCCTCGTAGAGATGTACATACCTCTTAGAGTTTACTAACGTTAGGTTAAATATGGTCTAAAAGACTACTTAAATTGGCAGCCCACCAAACCCCGAGTTCAACATTCCTTTAAATTCCCTATCTAAAGTTGAGATTCAATTGATTCAAGAGCTTCATTTACTTTAGGGTTGCTTCCTGGATTGATATATAAGACCTATCATCTTGTTACCCTAGAGCAGGATAACAACAACTTACATTCCCTTTAATTAAATAACTCAACCATTTAAAGAAGTGTATCAGTCCATTAGGCTGAAACACATCGGACTTATTGTAATTAAATCAAAACGATTCACAACCACATCCTTTTTTTTTATTTAGTGCCTTACTAGAGAGGAAGGGTCTTCCTCTCATAATTGCATATTTAGGGCTTGCCACACCCTACCATGTCATTTAAGTTACAATAATCTTTATTATAATTTTATTTTACCTCACAAGGTATAATGGAAAACTTAGATAAGAATGTTGTAATCAGCCACCTATTTAATTTCTTTTTTTCTTAGGGAATTTATCTAAGTTCCCTTTTTATTAAAACCACTCTTTGAAATACACATCCAATCATATAGATAACGTGAAGATTATACTCAACAAGATAATTTACACAATCTATATAAGTAATTTCTCACACTTCAATTCATTTCCAAATTATACAATTACAACTTATGCTTTTTAGGCATGCTTTTAGACATCAGCCTTTCTAAAAAAAAAAGATAAAATTTTCTTTTTACAATACAATTTAGAAATCAACTAAGAATTATTTACTAAAATCATCTTAGAGGATTCAAAGCATCATTTAAGTTTTTGTCCTCTTTCACCACTTACGAAGTCCATCTTTAAAATTTTCTAACACGGGTCAATTCATTGAACTGAGCATGATAAGCACTAATCTTTAAAATAAGTGCATCCCAATAACTGTTTCATTAAAACAACCCTGTTATAATGACAACAATTACTTCATACTCTCTAAAATTTAAGCAATATCAATATAAGAAGAGTCATAGCACACTTGTTTAACAAAGTGGATAGGATATATTCTATATTACTTGTCCTAAAATTTTAAAGTATAATTGATTCCAGTAATTACATTCACGATAAATCTAATAATATAAATTTTAAAGGAGTAATTTCAACACCATATTTTTTGGATGATTCATCTCACCTTAGTGCAAGAAAGGTGGAACCATTCCTTTTACCAATACATATCCATCCAAAAAGTTGAAACAGTTTATATCATGATTTAAAGAAATTCTTAAAGTATCTTCTATTTAAAAATTAAACCATTTAAGGTATTCATCCAAAATAGGGTCATGCAAAGAAATTCAAATAGAAATGATGGAATAACTACAACTTACAATTTCTTTTACCAACCTATCTTCTACCTTAGTCTTCATAATTTTCTCAATCAATGAAAGATATACAAGACAATAAACACTAATTTTCTTGTTACTGATAAGAATAACAAACATGAGATTTTCAAACAAAGATCTTATCCCACTAAATGATGAAGGAGTATTATAAGATATAGGATCCCCCATCCCATTTATTTCTTTCAACTACTAAAATAGTTATACCTTCTCATAACCACTTAGTTTGAGTTTATTACCAGTTCTAAGGAAGGAGCACAATAACCCATCAAGGAAAAGAGTATTAAAATAACCGACTTCCCTTTTTAACCCTTTTTCTTCTTCACCTTTTATTTCTAAGAGAACTTGTGATTATCTAAACACTATTGTAATCAAGTTTAGAATGAAATCAAGTTCCTAAGACATAATAAACATTTATTAGACCAACTAGGAATGAGAAGCTGAGAAGTTCTAGCACTTAATTTCACTCAATATTTCGGCAAGGTAGATCCATCTCATTGGTTTACCATAACATCCCTACAGATCTACAAACTATACATTCAATAAAAGTCAAGATCAATATTTAACATAATCATTGTGAACTGATCAAGACTCAGAATATAATTCCGATCAGAATGAAATAGACTACATTCCTCATATACTTGAACCATTCAAGTTTAAAATCAAGTTAGGGTAACTTCACATTTCCCTTAATGACAAAGTATTCAGAGACTGAATTAGTTGAACCGATACATCGTTCGGTTGCTATTATAATACAAAACACTAAAGCCAAATGGAATGTACAGAATATATCTACCGAATTTGAATCATAATTTCCAAAAATACCCAAAATCATAATATTCAAACCATAGTAAGGAATTTCACATTAACAGTTCAGAATAAAAATAGGTTTTCCATTTGTATCCAAAACAATTCAACCATATTTCTAACTTTAAACAAAATGTATTGAACTGGTCATCGTTAAAACCTATCGAATTTAAAGTCGGGTTCGAAAGAGTTTCCACCACCATTAACATGGTCATAAGAAATTTTTTTCCCAAACCAATGTAAAAAAAAGACTATAAGTTACAAACTTTTTTACTCAAAATAATAAACACAAATTCCTTTTAATGCTTATTCCAAAACAACCAAAATTTCGCAGGTAGAACACAAGCTCATCCTTATACTATTCCTCCTGTGCATGCCAGTGTTATTATGATTCAAGGTTTTACACAAGAATATAGTAACTAACTGTATACTATCTTATCCATAGTGCCCGTGAACTTAAAAAAATAGTCAATCCCCTTTCTCCATAATAGTGCAGACTGGCTTATATATAACATTTCCAAAATACAAAGTCTTTATAACAGTCAAAGCTTCACAGGGTGATACCAAAAAAACCATCCAGGAGTTATTCACAGACCAAACAACCACGAGATAGACGTGAATATCTTAGGTTGGTAAACACAAATACAACACTGTTCCATCCACGGGAACAAGTTTTTAACTTCCAAACATAACAAACACAGGTGGGTCTATTTCAACAATAAAGACTTCTAAAGAAGTCGAAATCACTTAACAATTTCATCCACTACGAGCCTTTTACAATTACCAGAAGTACTCAAATATTCACAAAACCACTGCGAAAGAAAAGTAATGCAAACAAATTCCGAAAGAATCAAGCAAACTCTCGATTCAACCCAGAAATTTAAGTTTACACACAACCCATGAAATATTTTTTTACTAGACAAGCATAAATACACAGAGCTCATCAGAACAGAGTTGTTTTAATGAAACACTTAGAGAAAAGAAAAGATTTTAACAGTTAGGGCCTATCATGCCTGATAGTGTCACTGTAAAATCAAAGAAGACCTCTGACTGAGCCCGTTCTTTCTCTTCTTCTCCACGAAAGGTTAAACAACAAAATACTACCTCCACCATGCCTCATATATTCTCCATGAAACAAAATTAGATTTGAAACCCTCAAAATAGCCATGCAATGAAGTATAAACTACTGGTTCGAAAGACCAGTGTGCATGCAGAGAGAAAAATAGAGTGTATGAAAAATGAAACAACCACACAAAAATCTATTTGCATGCCTCCCTAAGTGATCCGGGCTCACGAACCCATGCACATTAATTACATTAATACCATATCTCCTGCCCAATCCTCCTTGCCACCACCCACCAAAGTTGGCAAGTTCTAAATCAAAATAAATAAGTGTTTCCATTTCTAGAGGTACTGCCACCTAGGCCTCTGCTAGCCAAATTAACCTCTGCCAAGGTTGGCAGTTCCCAATGCCCTTACAACCTTATCACCATCTTAAATGCCATAGAAACCACCACCCAACACTTGTGACCCTTAGGTTCCCTTTCAAAGCAATTAGTTTAGGATAGGTTAATGACTTAGGTTAGATCTTAGGTAATTTAAATCCAATACCTTAGGATATAACCCTAGTCCTTTACCTTAGCAATAGGTTAGACAAACCCTTAGGTAATATAAAAAAATACATATTTTAGGAGCTAGGTAAGATTAAAATCACATTTTGACCAATAAATGATACTAAGATGTTTCAGGATGGATTCATAATTCATGTTTAAGTATAAAAAGCTTAGATAGGAAGACTCACATATCTTACCTGGCTTAAGGTCCAGGTTCTCTCCGATTCCATAACTGGCTGAAAACCAAATTGCGACTTTAATGACCTGTAGGGTCAATTCTAGAATCCAATGAAACTTTCCACAATATGGAAATATTCTCATATGAAGGAGAATTAAAGAACATATATATTCTAAGTTTAGTCCAAAACTAATATTTCATGGAATGCTAATTCATGGTTTTTCATCCCGAATATATTTAAAACATTCCTTGGATCACCGCAATTGATCCAAGGATGAGTCTTAGAGATATATAACCTTACAATCTTCTTGAAATCAGATTACACTCATCCATGAGAAATGAAAGAAAATGAATCTAGGAATATTCTAGTTCAATCAAAGACCTCAAGAGTAGAAAAGACATATCCATATCAAGCAGGATTTCCCGAAATCAAAAGGACATATCCTCATAAGGAAATTCACATAACATTACTTGAATACAAAGTAGGAAAATAACAATAGACTACTTAGGTACCATGTCCTCCGCGTGAACCTCAACTCTTTCCCACAATGTCTACCTCCATAGATCCATCACACTTGCAGCCTCACATCGTATAGAAATCTCCCTTTCACGCACTTCACTATACTTGAGCCATCTGTCCTCCCTTTCTTTCTCGGTAATAATATCTACCATCTTCCTCCACCCTAGCTTCCTCACCCATCGCTCGAATATTTTAGCTAACCATTGGAAATGCCTCTAAACTCAAAGTAACAATGAAGATCTTCATTTCCATAGGGATAGCACACGAAATGATGCTTTGGGCTCCAGAGAGAAATTCAAACTTAGTAACATCCGGAAAAGAATGTGGAAATATAATACTCAAGAGTGTAGCTTAGCCAACACACCCTTCCACCAATGATCTAAAGCACGAGTCCATGTTAGATCTACATCCTACAACCTCTAGTATTCTTCTTGGGTCCACGTGTGTGATCTATAATACCAGCTTGATCTAGATGCATATGCTGAGAGCCATTCATAGAGTTCTACTAGGAAGCAACAAAAATGTTTCATATAAATTATGGTAGAGGTTCTCTTTTACCCACCTACATGCCTTAAATTCAAGTCCAGTATTGAATCTCATAGAAAATTCATCCTCCATGCTCTTGAACCATGATTCAACACTTTCTAGAGTTAAATGTTCTGTCATTACTCATTACCCAGATCATGATGTATGTCATTTCCCACTACAACTTTGAAAAGAGGTCCTAGCAATGGAACCAAGATGTAGTCATTTTTACCCTCATCACAAAGGAAATCCCAAGCGCACCATCCTATCACCCAAAGCAGGTTACGAGTGCTCACATGAGGCATGCGTGGGTGTTAAGTCTCTCTTTATGTGAGTTTAATGGGAAACATCATCTATGATCTAAGTGTGAGATATTTTGAAAGGAAATAAGACATACAAGCACCATAGAGCTCAGAATGGCTTCTAGATCCTTGCAGTTATTCTAGACATAAAGTACTTTAACAGATAAAATAAATTACACCAATATAGAAAGGAAATCATACAAGCATTCATACTAGTTCATAAACATAAATGAGAAAGAACTATGAAGAAGGATGTATGTATCATAACCATTAATGCTCATATTCATATCAATTGGTAACCTTATTACATTCATTAGGCCATTACAGAATGTCACAAAAAGGTAGACCATAGTCATGCATTATAACTGGACTCATATAACTAGGCCTACAAAAGAAAATTTATAATTCCCAACCCTTGATACATTCTTTCCTACCCTTATTTTCCCAAACTAGCAGATTCCTTGTAGTATTTCTACAGAGCTCCACCCTTTCTCTATGTGTTCAAGTATGTCTTTTACTTTTGCAGGCACTTGTATATATAGCCTCTTTGATCTACCAACTCATTCTCTTACAGCCTCAGATCTATGCCAAGTGTCTGAATGTGGTCCTCCAGAACACATGCTCCTCCAGATCGAGATCACCACTTCGTGCCATGATTTCCTTCTAGAAGCCTCTAGTGTAGGGCATATTCCTTCATGGGAAAATATGTCGCAAGGTTAGCACCTTATCCACTTTGCATGCACAGTCGGGTCACATTTTCCTCATATCCTACCCAAAATTCCCAATATGGATAAGTCCTGGAACCTTGGCTTTGTCCATGTATGCTCCATGGGTTTCCTTAAACCCTTCCCTAAACCCTCTCCTAGCGCACCTTCTCCTTGCGCACCTTTCTTCAACTAGGCCTTGTGCACCTACGCACCCTTTTGTACTTAGCCAATATTTCAAGGGCCCAAAACATGCACTATAATTTTAGTGTCATTCCATAGAATCCACAATTGCATCCCTTCATGATACAATTATGCAACTTCAAAGCATGCTCCTACTCCTCCTACAACTCCCACCCCACCCACCTCCCCTACTAGTCCCCTCCCTGATCCACCAATTACACCATTACCTTCACCCATTATCCTTCCCTCTAATGCTATGCCGCAACACATTCTAGGTCACCTTCTTCACCACCAATGTTTAACGTTGCCACTCACTCTTCTCCTCACTCCCGCTTAATGCACATTCGTGACGGACCATTTTTTCATTATCTCTACCTTCCCTACATCATACAAATTCTTCCCATGTACTCTCTCATGTTATCATATATTTTAAATGATTAGGCATCCTCTCATTTAGCACCCCACCTCCTCATATCCTACGTACAACCCCTCGGTTCACCTAGTTTATGTGCACCAAACATGGCCTATCCACAAACCCTCTCACCACCAATATATAGTATCATATTCCTAATCTCCCCCTCTAAAAATCACACCACAATATTATTCACTTTTTCATACTTTTCATGTATATCAATCTCTTTTGAGGGCACCAAGCCTCTCAACCATATCCCCACTGGTAGATTGTGGCCCTCCATTTGCATCATCTCAAGATTCTCACACAGACCTTTCTCTTTCGACCTTTTCAGCTGATTTCTCCTTTCGACACACTTGGGGGACATCACACATTACATCCTGTCCCGCTCTCTATCCTATCATACTTTCATAGCCTTAAATTACATATTTTCTATACATCTTCATCCTTTTCATAGGCATCCTATTTCATGCCTTATAGCACTCTTGTTACCCAAAGATGCACCCTAGTGCTTTGGTTCACACTGGACTATTGAGGGATTACTATTACACTCGACCAACCCCACATGTTACACTATAGGACCTATACATTTACATTCTATCATCCTACATTATCGTATATGAGCCTAGTTTTGCATTCCATCCTCTCATTCTACATTTACACTAGGTCATGTTGTATAAGAGTCTAGATTTATCTTGTACCCTCACATTTTATACCTACACCTATCATTATATCTCCCACACTACCTATACATCATACACGTGCACTTTGCATTCATACACCTTACCTATCCTACACACTACACTAGATTACATTACACATGAGTCTAGTTCCACCTATCATCATTCCATCTACCATTTCTATACATTACTATCATTGCATTCATACATCTTACCTATTCTACATCCTACACTAGATTTCCTTATACTTGGGTCTAGTTTTATCTATCATCATTACACATTCTATTTCTACCTACACATTTATTACATTACATTCCATACCCATTGCACATTTCCTACATCACATATTTACATATCGTGTCCATTTATACTACGTTGTTGTTGATGAGGTTTGTTAATCCTCGCCATTAATAATGTCAATCTGGGTTGGTTTCCAAAGGTTATATGCATTAAGAGAAGAAGATCTTGGAAAGAAGCTCCTTTAAACACAATCCAAACTTGCATAAAATAAATCACACATGCAGAAATTTAAAGGCACACTTGTAGAAATGTAAACACACTTGCAGGAATATAAAGGCACGCTTGCATAAAGGAAATCACACTTGTAGAAATGTAAACACACTTGCATAAATTAAAATTTTTGAATTAGAAATAAAAAAATTAAATGAAACATCTGCAGGTTTAGAACAGACTAAATGTTACAATACAAATAGGAGAACAACACAACATAATGATAATTATAGAAAAATTAAATAAACAAAAATTATTACAAAATAAAAACACAAATATACAAATCCATATTCCTTAGAATGAGTGGCCAGCTCATTCCTTGGAAGATGATTTAAATCATGCTTCGAGATCTTAACTCAAAATTGCAAAATATTGGAGAGAAAAGAATAGATTCATTTCTTGATAAAAAAACATTACATATCTGAGTGTGAAATGTTGCATTTATAATTTATGCGTCCAACTAACTACTTATTTTGTGAGATACAATCTGATCTTATCTTTATTCTAATCCTAACAACTAAGATCTTCATCTCCACAAAATATGAAGAGAGATATATTATTGGAGTCAAAGTCTTATCTCACTTAGTTTAGGAAGATTTACTCCCAAATATTCTCCTTACTTTTCGGTAACAAGAATCATAATGATTTTATTCTCCTACATTATTGGAAGGAGTGTTTTCCTCAAAATATGATTTTGAAAAATTCCTTTCCCATATTTTCTATTTGACTTTTTGTTTTTGATTGTGGATCTTTTGATACTTGTCTCGATATGCTTTTTCCTGACCGTAGTTCACCAAAAGTTAGATTTTTCTTCATTGATAAAACCTGTAGAAAATCTGAATGATTTGTTTTTCAAACACATTGCTATGAACAAACAAACCTCTCTCAAATTTCCCATTTGACTTTTCTGCTTTCTTTTTATGGAAGTTTTAGTGCTCATTTGATACACTTTTCCTCAGACTGCAACTCACTAAAAGTTATATTTATCTTCATTGGTAAAACCTATAGAAAATATGAATGAGGTTTGTACTAAACACATTTCTATGAACAAAAACCTCTCTCAGATTTTCTATTTGAATTTTTGTTTCTCATTTATGGAACTTTTAGTACTTATTTGACACACTTTTTCCTCTGACTACAGCTCACTAAAAGTTATATTTCTCTTTATTGGTAAAACTCGTAGAAAATATGAATGAGGTTTATTTTAAAAACATTTCTATGAACAAAAACCTCTCTCATATTTTCCATTTTACTCTCTGATTATTCACAGGACCTATTTTGATGCGAGTTATGCAAATAAACCTACGAGTTCTGGAACTAACTCTGTGAGTTTTGGAACTAAACTTGCGAGTACCGAACTAACTCTACGAGGTCCAAAACTAAACTTGTGAGTTCTAGAACTAACTCCACGAGTTCCATAACTAACTCTGCGAGTTCCTAACTAAATTAAAACAACTATAACTTTTTTATACAATCTCGATTATGATGATTCTTTTTCTAAACTTGCATAATTCTTTGAGAGGAATCTAAATATGAAATCATATTTAAGTTTAAATTTATTTTTCATGATCAATTACACTTTTCTCAATGCTAGCATTATCTTTCCTTTATGACATGCATACACAGAACTTTGCATCTTTTCCCAAATAATCAATAGTATTAGTCAACAAAATAGATAATAAAATATTTCTAAAGAATGAACAAGATATATATCCTATATTCTATCTTAAGCAAACTATATGTTCCTAGATTATATTTAAATCCACTTTCAAAGGTAACTTAGAAGGACAAAATAATGACAATTTATGTCCAATTTATAGCCTCATCATTTCCCCACACTTAATCTTATGCATGTCCTCATGCATTATATTATTATCTCTTCTTAGAGTCTTCTCTCGCATTGAGCTTATGCATGTATGCATTCCATATATTGTTCAAAGACAAGTTCTTGTAGATCCCCTTCTGCTGTTTTTGATTTTCTTTTTTGTACAATAGGTTCTTGTGTGGATATCCTTCTACTTTTTTTCATTTTATTTTTTATACAGCAGGTTCTTATGTGGATCTTTGTTTGTTGTTTTTTATTTTCTTTCTTGTACAACGGGTTCTTATGTGGATTTACTTCATTGATTTTCATTTTCTTTCTTGTACAATAGGTTCTTGTGTAGATCTTCTTCTTTTGTTTTTCATTTTCTTTCTTGTATAATAGGTTTTTGTGTGGACCTACTTCTACTTTTTTTTATATTCTTTCTTGTACAATAGGTTCTTGTGTGGATTTCCTTCTACTATTTTTTATTTTATTTATTATATAACGAGTTCTTGTGTGGATCTCTTTCTTCTTTTTTTGATTTTTCTTTCTTGTATAATAAGTTATTGTGTGGATCTCCTTATTTTTTTTTATCTCCTTTGTTTTACAACATGTTTTTGTGTGGATATCCTTCTGTTTCTTTTGATCTCCTTTATTTTACAGTAGGATCTTGTGTGGATATCCTTATGTTGTGTCTCATATTTAAAATCAAAATGCATACCTCGTGCTTCTCCTTCTCTCCCAAACTTAATCTCATATATTTCCTCATGCATGTTGTTTATTCATGGTTGCCCATAAATTAGACTCTAAAAGTTTGATTGCAAAGAGGTGCACATATTTTTCATATAAGTAGGGGAGATATGAATTTTATCTTGTCTTCCTTGGAGATATTAAAGTGGATCTAGCTGTAATAAAAAACTTACATGAAAACTTTAAAATAAAATAGTAGAACAAAATAACTTTATCATACATCTAGTTGTCATTGTCATCTTATTGTTAACATGGTCAAATAGTGCTAAGAAGAAAGCCACCATGTAACAGTTGGTTTCCTTTGACGGAGAGTTGTTTTTATTTTTAGTCTTTAATCAGCCAACAAGTTGGTTTTCCAATCAATTTTTTTTTACTTTGATTGGCCAGCAAGCTAGTTTTCCAATCAAATTTTTTTTTTTCCTTTGATTGGCCAGCAAGATGGTTTTCCAATCAAAGTTTTGTTTTTTTGCCTTTGATTGGTCAGAAAACTTGTTTTCTAATCAAAGATTTTTTATATTTTTTTCTATTTTTGCTAAAATGATAGCATGAGAAGGATTATAGAAAAATTTGATCCATCATCAGAATATATTCATCAAAGTACAACTTGTGTAAAATAGGAAGCAATGTGTGAGATATCATACAATTTTTTCATACTTGGTAACTCCAAGAAGATTTCTAAAAATTGTGTAGACAATTTCTAGGTCTTCAAAGCCCAACTTGAATTGGAATCACCATAGTAATCTTCAAAGCCCAAACTAGTGATCTCAGGAGATGGATTGTGTTATGTATCCATGGGTCCCTCCAAAATGCTCCTTGGTTGATATTGTTGGTGTAAAAAAATATGCATGCTGGTACCAAGAACAAATTTGGAAATTCTTGTGGATGTTAAAATGAAAAAAGTGTTTGTCTTGATATTCACAATAATTACTTCTTCATGTTATACAAGCATATACAAAAATGAAGAAATTGAAAGACATGAAAAAAAAATTCTAATGGATATGGTTCAGGGATTGAATTTTATTATGTGATGAAAAACTAATTTGGATGGGTGGATTTATTATGAGTGGGTTTTTATTTTGGCTCTAATGAAATCCCTGAATATGGATGGAGTTAACTAGAAATACTACCACTTCATTATTACAAACTGGATAAACCATTTTTTGACTAAGGTTATGTGTAATAAGATCACTGAGTTGTTAGTTGATACAAGGGGAAATGGTGGTGGTTATCAAGAATGACATATGATATTTCATCAACTAGATCTACTTCCAGATTCAATATCATATTCTACTATTTCTAGATCTAAATTCTTTGTTCATACCATTATACCTTCTTGATCAAACATCACAATCATTTTATTATACACAAAGTTAGTTTATGGGGAGATAAATATTTACAATCTAATATTCCTAATTGTAGAAATGAAATTTTAATCTACTTGCAGGAAATAAAAGTCTAAAGAAACTACTTACCAAATACTTCTTGTCACAAAATTTGCTAAAAGGTATTCTACTTGTCACTAGAATATTCTTTCGAGAATTCTCGAATCTCCTAATAACACTATGTCCTTGAAAACAACACCAAAATTATGAGGTTCTTCGATCCTTGCCATTAATAATGTCCATTTGGGTTGGTGTCTGAAGGATAAATGTATTAAGAGAAGAAGATATTGAAAGCATCTCTTTTAAACACAATCCAAACTTGCATAAAATAAATCACACATGCATAAATTTAAAGGCACACTTGTAGAAATGTAAACACACTTACAAGAATATAAAGGCACACTTGCATAAAGGAAATCACACTTGTAGAAATGTAACCACACTTGCATAAATTAAAATTGCTGAATTAGAAATAAAAAATTAAATGAAACACCTATAGGTTTACAACAGACTGAATGTTACAATACAAAGAGGAGAACAACACAACAAGATGATAATTACAGAAAAAATAAATAAACACAAATTATTAAAAAATAAAAACAAAAATATACAGATCCATATTCCTTAGAAGGAGTGGCGGTTCATTCCTTGGAAGATGATTTAAATCATGCTTCGAGATCTTAACTCAAAACTGCAAAATATTGGAGAGAAAAGAACAAATTAATTTCTTGGTAAAAAAAATTACATATCTGAGTGTGGAAGGTTGCATTTATAATTTATGCATCCAACCAACTCCTTATTTTGTGAGATACAATTTGATCTTATCTTTATTCTAATCATAACAATTAAGATCTTCATCTCCACAAAATATGAAGAGAGATATATTATTGGAGTCAAAGTCTTATCTCACTTATTTTAGGTAGATTTACTCCCAAATATTCTCCTTGATTTTCAGTAACAAGAATCATAATGATTTTATTCTCCTACATTATTGGAAGGAGTGTTTTCTTGAAAATATGAATTTGAGAAAATGCCTTTCCCTAATTTTCCATTTGACTTTGCTACTTTTGATTGTGGAACTTTTAACACTTGTCTGATACACTTTTTCCTCGAACTGTAGTTCACTAAAAGTTATATTTTTCTTCATTAATAAAACCTATAGAAAATATGAATGAAGTTTTTCTTAAACACATTTCTATGAACAAAATCTCTCTCGATTTTCAGTTTGACTTTTCTATTTCTGTTTATGGAACTTTTAGTGTTCATCTCGATACACTTTTCCTCATACTATAGCTAACTAAAAGTTATATTTCTCTTCATTGGTAAAACATGTAGCAAATTTCAATGATGTTAAGGTTAAAAACATTATGATGGAAAAAAACTCTCTCAAATTTTCTGTTTGACTTTTCTATTTCTATTTATGGAACTTTTAGTTCTTGTTTGATACACTTTTTCCTCAAACTACAGCTCTTAAAAATAAGATTCCTCGTCATTGGTAAAACTTGTAGCAAAAATCTGAATGAGGTTTATATTATTAAAAACATTTCTATAAACAAAAACCTCTCTCAAATTTTTCATTTAACTCTCTGATTATTCACAGTCCCCATTTGAAGCGATTTCCAGAACTAAAACTATGAGTTTTGAAACTAACTCTGCGAGTTTTGGAACTAAATCTACGAGTTCCGGAAATAAATCTGTAAGTTCGGAACTAACTTAAAACAACTATAAACTTTTCATACAATCTTACATTGAGATGATTATTTTTTTGAACTTGCATAATTTTTTGAGAGGAATCTGAATATGAAATCATATTTGAGTTTAACTGTATTTTTCATGATCAATTACATTTTTCTCAATACTAGCATTATCTTTCCTTTATCATCTTCATTCACAAGAATTTTCATCTTTTCCCAAATAATCAATAGGATTATTCAACAAAATAAATAACAAAATATTTCTAAAGAATGAACAAGATATATATCATATATTCTATCTTAAGTAAACTATAAGTTCCTAGATTACATTTAAATCAACTTTCAAAGGTAACTTAGAAGGGCCAAAAATGGTAATTTATGGGAAATTTAGGGCCTCATCAGTTGTCTTCTATGCACTACACTCACCACCCTGTGACACACTCTAGTTCCTTGGTCCATACTCGACTACAAAGGGTTTTCCAATCAAACAGACCTTACATACATGCGACATGTCATACCACATTTCTTGGACTTATGACCAACGCTCTAGGATATATCATCACCCATACTCATCATTATATCATGTAGTGGTATACACCTTAGGTTAAATCACCAATCCTTTCCCCATTCTACATTATCCTCTTACATACATCACATATTCTATCATTCTATTCTAATTCATTCTACTACATCATCACCTCTCCTACTCATCCACTAAGGGACATCCATTAGTGGACATCACATAGTGGTCTATGCCTAGTGCTAAAATCACAACCTTTCATTACCCACCACCTACTTATCTACGCTTCATACACCCTCATCACCCATCTAGTAGTGACATACACTATAGGCTAGATCGTCACCTTCTTCTTCCATCTTATAGTGATATACACTTAGGGCTAAATCATCACTCCTCTATCCAACCAAGTCATGGTATATGCTTAGGCTATAGGGTCCATGCACACCTTTCTATATCATGTATTACCATCCATTCATCTCGTAGTGATATATGCTTAGGGATAAATCATCACTCACACATTCCATGAGTCATGGTAAACACTTAGGATATACGGTCCGTGCACACCTTTCTATATGACACATTCCCATCCTTTCATCTTATAGTGATAAATTCTTAGGGCTAAATCATAACTCTTTCGATCAACAAAGTCATTATATATGCTTTGGCTATAGGTTTCACACACATCTGCTCCCCACATCGCATCACATCACCACTATACATACACACTCATTATAACGCACTAGACACAACCAAAACTCCTTGACCATTTACCGATGACCCACTCTCATTTAAGATTCATTTTTACTACTGAGGGGGAAAATAAAATGAACCTCACTCCATACACTTCCATACACTCAAGGCACACATTGCTCCTATCATTCCATCTTGCATTCCATTCCATCTATCCACAACATACTACATTGTATTAGTAACATTTAATCTTTCTTACTAGTGTTTTGCATGTTCACTTTACTACACATGTTAGCTTACTTTCCTATATGTCATTAGAATACACACATGCACATTCACACCTTTGTTTAGTATGATCATAGATAAATGAATCTACACGTGGCATGGATGCTCGCCTTCTACCCTTACTATACCGGTCACTGGGGGCATCCAAATTCATCTCATATAAGTGATATTTTTCATTTTGTACTTAGCATCTTATACTACTTTTGTATACATACTTTGACATATTGTTTTTTGCTCTAACATGCTAACATGTGTTCCATGTGTAGTACTTGTTTTACAGACTACATGTTCCCATGACTACTTGTATTTCTACTTGTCTACTTTGTTTGTTATTGTATGCAAGATTTTCCCTTTACTTGTGTGCACACTTGACTATTGTTTGTGGCCATGATGGCTTTACATGTCTTGCAAAATCATGAGTGATGTCCCTTATTTTAAATCCACTTTTTACGGTCTTCTTGTTATTTCTTACATGTTTACACTATTGTTCTTAGTATTTTTTCAACATTGTTTGCATTTTTACACTTATTTACATGCATGTGTTTGGACTAACACTTGTATTAGCTAGGCATGCCCTTTTTTACATGCCTTGGTATCTACAAAGATCTTTCCCTTTCCCCTTTTAGGGTTGAACTCATTACAAGGTTAGAGTGCGCTAGTCCTCTTTGGAGCTACATTCTCATTTCGTGGTCATCTAAGTGCCCCCAAAGAGGGAGGCATGATTGAGGGTTTCTACTAATAGATCGTATCTACATCGGTTCAGACACAATGAGTAAGTTCAGACCATTCTATGAACTCCATACACAATGGCCTTAATAGGACTTTATGTCCTTCGGTAATTATACAGAGCGGTCATAGGATTAAGGGTTACATTGGGTGGCCTCTCTACACTTTTCCATCCAATAGCATAGCATCAACCAAAAAACTAGTGGAGTACAAATATCTCTTCAACAAATTTCAGCAGAAGCGGTTAGAGTTAGAGGACATCGAGCTTTTCCTCCCTACACTTCTTCAGCTAGGGTGGCATAAGATTGCCCGAAAAGCTCACGACATTAAAGGATATTCTTCTACACCCTTTCTATTGACATGGATCAAGTGCACATGTTCCATTTTTACATTTACACTTTCTATTCCAAAGATACTTTACACAACATTTTTACACACATACATAGTTGACTACTTGATCATTTTCTCCTTGCAGGTCTGTCGTATGAGAAACAAGCATTCAAATTAGGGAAAACAACAGCAAAGACAATGACAACACACCGTGATGGTACTTTCCATACTAATCATGTAAGTACACCATACACATGCAACAAATACATACACTTTCCACCCTCGGTTCACTCTCATCACTTTTATTTATATTTTTAGAATCCAAACTCCTCCACATTTTTCTTTTTTTCATTCCATGATTATATCCCATTGACACATTTTCATGTACACTCTTCAAGGACATTAGGTACACTTTTCTATCTACTTTATGTTACCGAGTTGTTCAATCACCAACATAAATTGGGGAAATGTAGACACAAATATTACATATTAGACAATATTTATCCTAGGCTTATACTACTATTTAGAAGGTTCTCAAGTGTATAAAGTACTAATTAATCCCACCTTTTTGGCTACCTTTTTCTTATCTCTTATTTTATCTTTCCCATGTATTTCCCAATACTTATTGTTTCACTTGATTCTTAGATCGTTTCTTTGAAGTGTTGACGAAATAGATAGGGTAACAAAGTAGGAGGAATACATGTTCAAATGTTGGTTAATGGGTTGTTGCATGCGTATGACTTCCAAATCCATAGCTGATTGTGAGAACTTCCTTTTGGCTAGGAGGAACTACCTGTAATGAAAAGATAGACCACCGTAGGAGTTAAATAATATAGGAAGTGAACTTCCTAGCGTATGTTTGATTTGGAAAGTGTGATACTTCCTAGATGGCTATCACCCACTATTTTAAATAATTTAATGCGGTAAAAAAATTAAATCCTATTATAATTTGAAATGATTTAGGTATCTCACTCAAAACACAATAAGAAATAGATCTAATCTAACAGGCTAGGCTAGAATAGGATCCAAAGGTCAAGTAATTGGTTTTGGGTCTCTGCAGGTCTGACAGAGGTCTCAGGTAGATCACAGGTGAATGAGGGTGAGGTGAAATTAGGTGGGTAGGTCTCTGTTTCTAGGCTGTATGGGAAAATATAGAGACCACTATCGATTAAGGGTGACTTACAACGGTTAGGTGTAATCGGGTGCCACCATTATTGTGGAAATCTAGGAATGCCACAGAACAAGCTTTAGGTCTCCTTTGTGATTGCACAAAGGACTTTGGTTGGTCGAGATGAGGTATTGGGTGACTTGGAAGGGATTTGGTGAGGTTTTAGTGGGTATATGGAGGTGGAAGTGTTGGAGGAGGTCAATAGGTGGCTAGGTAAACAATAGATGATAAAATAATGATGAAATGAAATAAACTAGAGAAGTATGACATTATACTTACTTGGATTCTAGTCCTGGATGTCCTGGAGTGAGGGATGGAGGTGTTGATGAGAGGTTTGAAGGCTATAAGTGATCACCAACTAAAAGAAAGATTCTACATGGGCTCCATGTACACTCCTCTTTCTTGGTTAGATCTGATCATGGTGGGATGGATGTGGAAGAGAAAGTGTGTAATTTCCTTCCTTGCATGTGTGTTCTCTTTGGAATTCACTCTCTAAAGATGTGTTATCTCTCTAAGATGTGTTAATGCTCGCAACATCTTGCCAACATTTTCCAATGTTTTGTCAACTTCTAACCTTGATAATAAGGTTGTTTTGGGGTTAAAAGGGTAACCAATGGTGGTTCTCGCTTAACCGGTGATGGTTAGGGTAACTCGCATCGGTCAAGGTGGGATTTCCTAGGTTTACTAAACTAGGGAGATCCTCTTGATTTCCTCCGATCTTGTGTTGTTAACCCGTAAATTAGACTCGAGAGCCTCTCGTAAGCATGTGGGAATGTGGTTAGAGGGAATGTAGGAATCGATTTTTAGGGTTTGGGTAAGTCTTAGTTAATTATGACAACTTACTAAGAATAGGTCTTAGGTTGAGTTAGCTTGGTGAGGTGTCTAAGTGAACTATATGTGTGGATATTATTTAAAATAAGATATTTAAATAATAAATATAGTGAGGATAATGCATTAATTTAATTAAATTAATTAAATTAATATTAGTGAGGTGAAAGGGGCCATGGCTAGGTGAATGTGAAGAAGGGTGCTTATTCATCGAGGAACCAAAGGGGAGTGTGACCTAATTCTAGTGTCTACATTTTTCCCATTTTTATTACGTAGCTTATATTGGTAAGTGACGCTAACAAAAATAAGATGTGGTTACCCCATGTGTGGGTGAAGGTGATCCCCCTCAAACTAGGAATTGACGAGGCCAAAGGCAGAATCGGTGAGTGGTTTGATAAAAAGGTGAATGTGAGGAAAAGGTAGGTGGGCACGGGGGAAAAAAGGTTGAAAGGTCTACTCAGGCAATTCTAGGTAATGGGTCTAGGTCAAAGGTAGCAATAGTCAAATGCACACACACGTATAAATTATAGCATGCTACTAGGTTGAAGAGCAGAAAACTCTACATCGTCTAAGGTTGATAGGTTTATCCAAACAAGGTTGAAGTGATTCTCGGTATCCAAGGTATAGGATATGGTCAGGAAACACAATGTAGGTTAGGTGTAGGAACGTTTAGGTATGTTCTAGTACACCAAAGGTAAGGTCAGGATAAACAATCATGACAATAGGCTAGGTAAGGTCATTAGGTCAACAACACAAGTAATAGTGCCACAAGGTATAGCGAACACATGAGGTCAAAGGTCACTAACGATGGTCTAGGTCCAAATATCTAGGTCACGGCATGGGTAAGGCCAAGGTAGGGGTAGAATAAGGAGTCCCCAAAGGAGGAAAAATGGAGGTAGTAAATGATGAGGTTAGGAAAGGTGAGGTAAATGGGTAGGGTAAAGGTGGGGTGGGGTAAATGATCAGGGTGAAGGTTGGGTGAGGTAAAAAAATGAAGTAGGGGTAGAATAAAAGGGTAAAATTTAGGGCAATATGTAGGTGAGGGTGATTGATGCCAGTCATGGATAATTGACATCGGTATCAATCAACTGTCGATGGTGAGGTAGGGCACGCGACCGATGTCGGTCAAGGGTACCCAACATCGGTTATGTTAGGTTTGTTATAAAAATAAAAATACATGTTTTTTGTTATACATTTGTTATTTTCTGAAGTGAGAAAATGACAAAAAAGAGAGAAAAGAGAGAAAAGTGTCCAGAAGAAATGGAACAGTGTCTGGTGGTGTGATCGATGAGTGGTTTTTGGTGAGCGAGCGGAGTCCATAGGACTAGTGTGAGAGATTCGATAGGTTAGAGGTTGCGGTTATTGAGTGGTGATGGCAGAAGCTAGAGAGGGATCGGGTGGGCCATTGGTACGGTGGCCGAGATATGCCACTAAGATGGTAGAAGCATGATGAGGTAAGTGCTCTACTCTACGTGTAATTGATTTGATAGATTAGAGGAGTAGATTATTGTTATATGTAGGTTTTTGTGGTTTTTTGGTGGGTAAAAATTAAATTTGGGTATGGGGGAATAGCGGACAAAAAGAGGAAGGGGGAGGGTAGTAAATGGTATAGGTGGGGTGGGTAGAGGTTGAAGGGGAGTTTAGGTCATTGTAGGTGGGATAAAAGTGGTAGGAGAGGTTTTTAGAAAAGGGGATTTTTGGGAAGTCGTAGGTTTTCCACAACAATGGTGACCAACGTCAAGCTAAGTGTGACCAACGTCGGTTAGGTAGAACCGGTATCAATCACCAAACAGTGGTGATGTTGGTTAAGGGTAACCATGGTCAGTAAGGGTAAACTAGTATTGGTCACCAAATAGGTGACTAGTGCCAGTTAAAGGGTGACCAAATTTGGTTAGGATGAACCAAGATCGCCAGGTCGAGCTTTTATGCACAAGGGTCCAAAAGTGATGTGGGCTAGGTAGTTGAAATGGGTAGGGTGAAAATAGGGTGTAGGAAAATGATAATTGGTGAATAGGGATTGATATAGGTAAATTAATGTTGTGTTTATATTGGATGCAGGGGAGAGCGCATTTACATATGTGGGATAGGGTTCCACCGCTACTGGTGGCATTACGTGGCGCAACAACCCCGTTGGAGCTACAACATGTGGAGGTAGTGGTCTTTAGTGGGGTTCATTATTACATACATGTTTTTGGTAGCCCAGCTTGATGGTCATGCTCATCGATAGATGGGACTCCACGACCAACACGTTCCACCTACCGACGAGTGAGATGACTATCACCCTGGAGGACGTGTTCTCGTATTCTTCAGTTACCCATATTGGGTGCCTAGGTGTATTCTATATCCTCTGATGCCTTAGAGGAGTTGATTGGGACTATTTTTGGTGAGGGAGAAGCTGATCTGAGATTCCATAGTGTTATTTTGAGCTATGGAGAGATGTACCTAGCCCATCTGGAGGAGACAAGGCTACTGGTTTTCTTGATGGAGGCAATGTGCTGCTATGCACTACTAGATGTAGAGGGTAGATGCTTTCCTCGATCACCGATGGGGGTAGTCCACGATATGATAGTGCATGAGACCCACTTTTCTTGGGCACCAACATTCTTGGTGCATCTATACAAAGAACTGTGGGCATATGGTGGCTGTGCAGATTTAGCCTGTGTTGTACATTTATACTGCACTGTTGGGCATATAAGCACATAGTGTGTGTGTGACCTATAGGAATGCCTCGAGTAGATGCATTCCAACTTGTATTTGTGTGGGTGGGGTATAAGATATGGGTGTTAGTGATAGGAGAGTGAGATCGGGTTACGGGATACCTTAGTGAGGTGGGATACTATCGTGGACCAGCTAATGGTGGTCGGGATAGATTTCATATCCTATGCCAAGTACAGGGCACAACAGGCATCCAAACAGAGGATGATATCCCACACTCATAGTGTGGAGAGCACAGAGGTCAGCAAGCTCCGAGGCCTCGATCAGGGAGAGGCCACCAATGCATGGATACCAGCTCTAGGTGAGGTGCCGCAGGGGACATAGAGGACGAGGGCATAGGTGACACGAGAGATGGAGGAGATCTGGTGAGATGCCTGATATGCGGTCTCCTGGTTTTTGACGTATGATAGATATTTTTTGAGATATATATACTTGTCGCATGCTTTGAAGATAGTTATATTCTTTATCACATACTAGCTCCTCATGCACAAAGACAAAGATGAGGATGTACGAGTGATTTGTATATTTAGAGTATATACCGCCTATGTTCAAGAGATTTTGTATTATTTCATTATTTGTTTGTATATATGATATTTTCCTACGTGACATTTTTGAGATGATGGACATGAGGAGATAGCCATGTATAGTTGAGATACATATTTATTTATTTATATGATGAGATACATGGTATTTTTTTATTTTTGATGTGTTTATGAGATTTTGATTTATGGCTTGTGTTAGATAAGATATGGATTTATGGATTGTGTTGGATGAGATATGGATTTATTGTTTGATATGGATGGAAATTAGGTGAGTTAGGCATGGTGGAGTCAGGTTATAGGCATGGATCGAGTTAGGTCGATTTAGGCATGGTTGAGTTAGGTTATAGGCATGGATCGAGTCAGGTCGATTTAGGCATGGTTGAGTCAGGTTATAGGCATGGATCGAGTCAGGTTGATTTAGGCATAGTTGAGTTAGGTTATAGGCATGGATCAAGTTAGGTCGATTTAGGCATAATTGAGTCATGTCGGGTTTAGGCATGGTCGAGTCAGTTATAGGCATGCACTAAGTCGCTTGTTAGGCATGGTTGTGTCAGTTATAGGCATGGATGTGTTAAAAGTAGGTGAAGTTGTGATTCATTATTTTTGCAATGAATGATACTATGGGTCATATGTGAGATGTGGTATAATCTATGCATAGTGATCATAGAGAAATGGTAGGCATAATAAATGTATGTTGTGATAATGTTTAAAATATGAAGCAACTTGTTATGTATGTGGTTTAATTTCCAATGTTGGGTATAAAAGGGAAATGAAGTTAGGTGTGATGTAATGTGAGGCACGTGGAAGATGAATTGTTTAGGGTAGAGAGTGGCCGTGCTAACCTCCAAAGCCCCCATGCCCTCGGAGTGCTACCTACATAGTCTCGGTGAAAAGGGACCTCAGGCCGATGTAGTTCTCCCATGAGATAGGGAAGAATATGAGGAGGTATGAAAATGAGTTGGTAGGTTTTTGGGCATGTTGTGGGTTTAGGTTTGTTAGGTGTGGGTAGATTATAGGTAAAATGATGTAGGTGAAGGTGATTGTGGTGAAAGAAGAAGATTACCCCAAAAGTAAGCATCGAGGACCAAGTCTTGTATAAGGTAATCAAAACGTAAACAAAGATGGTTAAAAGATAAGAGGGGGAAATAAATCCACCTGATTGGGTGGGATCATACTAAGTAGATCATACCTTGGAGGAGGTGATGAACGTAAGACCCTAAAGACATTGCATGATTGATTGTTCTATAGTGAAAAGTAGTCATATGATCACCAAATGTCTAAGTTCCAAGAAGTCCCTTGAGGCAGTTAGGAAATGAGAGTGGGAATGGTGAGAAGGGTGAAAGGTGGTTAATTTTTTATGTGGCATGAGGTAGCATGCTCGTCGGGTAAGAGATCCAAGGTCACAATGGGCAAGTCCATGACTAAAAAGTTTTCTGTGTTGACTTGTATTTGAGATAGACTGATCGATGTGGGAATTCTATATGGGATGAGGAATTTAACTCCTTGAGGTCTTCGTGAAGCTGATCGATGTGGGAAGCTTCAAATTCTATCACTTTTTTTTTTGTTAAGGGCTTTACATAGCTGTCCTTCAAGGGAGCAAATATTTATAAGAGCAGCTTGTTAAGAGGAAGATGTCTTTTTGAGGGAGTCGTCTTTTATATTAGAAGTTTGACTCAAGGAGTTAGGTCCCATGTGAGGGCTTTGAAGTTATGGAAAAAGACCAAGGTGAAGAATAAGATTCTTGTTCAAAAAGTAGGGTGAAATGACCATGGGATCTCATCTAAAGGTAGATAAAAAGTATCCACGAGAATCATGCTATGTGTAGTGCCGTGGTACACATATTCAAGAGAAGATAACGAGTGATGGGTACTCACATGATTCTTGTTTAATCATTGTTGAGGCGTATGAAGTGGATAGCGCTTAAGAGACGAGCATGGAAAGAGACAAAATGTGAGTCGACTAAAAGTCAACAATAGAATGGTCAAAAATGTAAGGTGTTAAGGGTCTCAAGTTCAGATTTACCCTCAAGAGAAGATAAAAGATAAGCACCTGATCCATAGGTATGAGTTACGATTTATGTTCCAAGCCAATTAGGAGAAAACTTTCCCCGTTTACTTTTTTTTTCTTTGGTTACGTGTTGATTTTATTTTAGGACAAGGTCACCAACTTGGAAGGTTCGTTCATGAACATGTTTTTCATAAGCACGTTTGATACATTTTTATAAACTTGAAGGTGATCCAGAGCATTGAGATGAAGTTCATCTAATAACTCTAGCTATGCTAAATGGTCCTGACGAAATTCATCATCATTGAGCATGTCATGGAGAGAAATATGGAGTGAAGGGATTTGGACTTCAAGAGGTAGAACTACCTCTATACCATAGACCAGAGAAAAGGGTGTCACCGCAGTGGAAGTGTGAGTACTAGTGCGGTATGCCCATAGGGAAAAAGTAATGTGCATATGCCAATCATTCCCAAAGTATCCTCAACCACTTTCATAAGAATTTTCTTAAGGTTTTGTTAGTGGATTTGTCTTGGCCATTTGTTTGTGGGTAATAAGGTCATGAGAAACTAAGCTGAATGCCGAAGGCATCGTAAATTTTTACAATGTTTTATTTTTGAATTGTTTTCCATTATCAGTGATGAGGTAATGAGGAACACCAAAGCGACAAATAATGTGGTGGTTGATGAACTCACATATTTTCTCCACTTTCATGGAAATGAGTGGTATGGCTTCCACCCATTTTGTATAATATTCGGTAGCAGTGATGATCCATTGATGACGTTGGGATGAATGAGGATTGATCTCTTTAACAAGATCCAAACCCCATTGAGAGAAGGGCCAAAGGTCACAAGTGACTTTTAAGGCATGACTAGGTGTATGATGAAGATTGGAATGTTGTTGGAATTTTACACAATGTTTTACGTAGTCGCAACAATCATGGTTAAGGGTTGGCTAGTAATAGCCTAGGAAAAGAATACACTTAGCAACAACAAGGCCACTGAAGTGACCTCCACATATGCCATCATGAACCTACTTAATGGTATAAGTAATTTCAAAACTTGTGAGGCATCGTAAGAGAATACCATCAAAGTTGTACTTATAGAGGAGTCCCCCCAAGATGACGTAATGAGAGACCCTTTTAAGGAAGGCACGTTGTCCATTACGGGTAAGATCAGGAGGTAAGATGGAGAGAGAAAGGTAGTTGAAATATTGTTTATACAAAAGGTCACTCGAGTCAGGGGTATTGGTTCTAATTGAGTAAACATCATGAGGTAAATAAGAAGGT
The DNA here is from genome assembly GCA_018340775.1 of Taxus wallichiana var. yunnanensis. NCBI lineage: Eukaryota > Viridiplantae > Streptophyta > Pinopsida > Cupressales > Taxaceae > Taxus > Taxus wallichiana. The sequence continues at coordinate 579,736,990 of CM031240.1, forward strand.
GATTGGAGTTGTTGTACGGTGACAAATATTTTAGAATTGGTGGGTGAAGCGGGCATTTCAAAGCTAAGTAGGCCATGATATCTACAAATTTTTGGTTAAACGTGGGATGGTTCAAGGGTGTAATGGTCAAAGGTGGTCAAAAGTATGTCTACATGATGTTTATACTTTTGAAGTATCTCGTTATAAAATTGGTACATACCATTGGCTTGGTTTACGACCAATTGAGAATCACTAAAGATGTTGATCAATTTAACATCTAGGGCATAGGCAGCTTGAAGACCTAAGACGAGCACTTCGTATTTGGGTATATTGTTTGTACATTCAAAATCTAATTTGAAATACAAAATCATGGGTTCAAAATAAAGAGGAATGAGGATAATACTAACCCTACCCCCATACTAACACTTGGAACCATCAAAGAAGAGTGTCATTTGGTAAGGAGGTTCATCTAGGGAAAGGGTAGCAATTGACTCATCTGGAAAGTCAAAATTAGAGGGTTAATCCCCAAAAATAGGTGTGTCGGCCAATTGGTCTAGGATAGCTTGGCCCTTGATGGACTTTTGATGAATGAATTCAAGGTCAAGATTAGCTAAAAGCATAAGCTATCATGCGGCATGTTGATTTTGATAAGGTTTGGCATACATGAAGTGTAAGGGATCGGTGTTGGTCACAACATAGGTTTTTGGTTGAGTAGGTAATGACGGAGTTTTGTGGAAACGAAAACTAAGGCTAAGAAAAGTTTTTTAGGATGGTTATATCAGGTTTCATAGTTCAAAAGAGTACGGATTATGTAATAAACCACCTGTTCCCTGTGTTGTTCATTGTGATGAGTGAGCATGGCTCCCAAGGAATGATCAGTAGGTGATGTGTATAGGTAAAAAGGTTGATCATAATTAGGTGAAATGAGCATGGGTGGTTGGAGAAGGTACTATTTTAAGGCCTCAAAAGCATTACAATAGTCATCATCCCATTTAAAGGAGACATCCTTCTTGAGCAGATGATGAAATGGTTGACATCAATCGATAATTGGGAAATGATACGGTGAATAGATCGTAACTTACCTTACAGGCTGCTGCGAGTTGTCTAAGGTTGGTAGGTGGAGGCATTTCGATAACGGCCTTAAATTTAGTAGGGTAAACTTCTATACCATGGAGGGAAATGATAAATCCCAGGAGCTTTCCTGAGAGAACCGCCAAGATGCACTTCTTAGGCTGAAGGTGGATGTAATATTTAATGAGGTAGTCAAAGATGGTTTTGAGGATGGTTAGGTGCTCGAGAGAAGTGTTTAGATTTAGCCCAGAGAGATCATCCATGTAATATTCCAATATGTGATGCATGATGTCATGGAAGATGTAAGCCATAGCCCACTGGATATGTGGCACGAGCATTTTAAGGCCGAAAGGAATGACTTGATAGTAGAAGGTCCCCCAAGGGGTGATAAATGAGGTTTTGTGTTGATCTTCCGGGACAAGCAAAATTTTATTATAACCCAAGAAGCATCCATGAGTGATAGCATCCCATAGCGAGTGGTAATGTCAACTAGGCCGGGTCAATACCGTAAGGGAAAGTCATCTTTTGGGTAGGCTAGGTTGAGGTCATGGAAGTCCGTGTAAATGCAGAGTCCCCCAGTTACTTTAGTGATAGAGACAATGTTATAAATTCAATGAGGATAATCAATGGGTAAGATGAAGGAAATAAAAAGAAGGCACTGAAGTTCTTCTTTGAAGAGAAGAACAATGCAACGGTGCATTTTCCTTAGCTTTTGTTTGATGGGTTTGGCATCAGGAATGGTTACGATATTGTGGACCACTATGGTGGGGTCAATACCAGGTATGTCTGCATAAGACCAAGCGAAAGCATGGTTATGATATTTGAGAAAAGAAGTGATGGCTTCCTATTCTGAAGCATCTAAAGATTGTCTGATCTTTAGGATGTGTGGGTCATCCTGAGTATGAATGTTGATCTCGATAGTCGATTCATTCAACATGGTTTACATCTCAGAGGGTAAAAATTATGAATATATGAGTCTTCTACGCGAAAGGTAGGTGAGTATGGATTCATCATCTTGACATTAAACAACATTAATTGAAGGTGTTTCGTCATCGATCATCTCAGGATATATGAAGGGAAGAGTGGAAGGGGCCTCATCCTCACGTTGATAAGTCAGAGGTCCCAAATAAATGGTGTTTATGGAAAAAAAAAACGTTAAGAGGGATAGATTCGGATCCATTGACTTATCGGTGAAGGTGGTGATGAAGGTGGAGAAGGTGAAGAAGGTGGAGAAGGGCTAGTGTCCTTAATGAGTTCAATGTGGGCATTTTTGGTAGGTGGTTCGGGAAAGCCGATACGACCACGGTTGTTATATTTGCGAGTGGTACATGGAATAACAGTATGGCGGCCTTGCTTGTAAAATCCAAAACCAAAACCCTTCCATGCACATCGGTGTAGGAAGGTGTGGGTGAAATGGTGACCGTAAGTGATTGGAAGTCAACAAAAAATGGATAGGTTTGTGGTGGTGGTTCAGTGTGTGTAAGTGGTAGTATCAAGTCCCCCATAGGTAAGACTAGTATAAATATAAGGAGGACCCTAAAGGAGACATTCTCCTATATGGTGATCGTAACGTGGGTGTTGGTGAAGGTTTCTATACTCTTGTGGAGTAAGGAATGTGTTGACACTATATAAGCGGTACTCCCCAGAGTGATGTATTGATAAACACCTTCCAAGGGATCGATGGTTGGTATGTAGGTAGTAGCTAGGTATGGATAAAATATTGAAGTTCAATGTTGAGGTAGAGTTAATGGATTTGGAAGCTAATGGGTCACTGTGAAGGTTATGGCAAGTGGTAAGAATGGAGGAGGTATGTACGGTAGAAGCAGCACACTGTTGACTTGGTAGGTGGAGGTGTAGGTGAAGTGGTAGTGGTTGCAGAGGTAGACAACTTGATAGGTATGAGCACATCATTGGGCTGGTAAAGCATGTTGCATGTTTTGAAAGGTGAGGGGTCCTCTCGGGATGGTATAAGTGTGACCTTCATGTTCAAACTTTACACAACGATGCAAAGTGGAAGGAATGCAACCCATGACATGGATTGAGGGTCTACCAAGAAATAGCTTATATTGGAATTCCCCCTCTAAGACATAAAAAAATTATAGAATAGTGTAGGGGCCACACGAATGTGGAGGATGATGGTGCCTAGTGTAGAGGTGATAGCATCATTGAATGAATGCAACGATGACCGGGTGTTTATGCATGTAATTGTTAGGTATATGCATTTGAGCGAATGCATGGGATGAAATGATGTTAATGCTAGTGCCCCCATCTATCATCACATGACATACCCGATGTCATTGATGTGGACAAAGATGAAGAGGATGGGTCCCGAGTCATCATTTTGGTGTGGCATGATCTCTTCCTTTGAGAAGATAAGGGAGGCCACTTGGTTAATAGGGTGGGGCAAAGATGAAGGTAGTAATTTGGTGAGAGAGGATACATGATGGGGTGTGATAATGGATTCTACGGGTGTAGGGTCATTAGGTAAAACCTCAATAGATTGAAGATCCTCCATGAGAGCTTAATGATGGGATTCTGAGGTTCGAATGAGGTCATATAGGGACTTTTTGAGGAGAGACTGATGTAATTGTTTGAGCATGGTGAAATGTGTGACACCATTAGAAATGGGGTATGTGTGGTCTGCGGATAGTGATTTTAGGTATGGGTGTAGATGGTATGTTGGGTATAGGATAGGTTGGTGGGTCGGTTTCTTTTTCTTTACCCTTATCCTTCTAAGCACATGTAGTGATGTGTATCATGTTGATTTGACGGGAGTTGTGAAATGGAGAAGGTTTAGGATGAGTGGTGTAATAACATGATGGGGAAAACCTATTGGAGGAGAAAATCCTTGTGAGGTGAGTGGGCACAATGAAATTAGGGTGGTGGCATGGCAAGCTCTTTAATGCAAACCATGTTAATTTCAAATTTTGGGGGTGACTCTAGGAGCCGTGAGGGTGGAGGTTTTTGTTGTTGAGTGGGTAGTCCGGGGAATGGGTGTTGGTGTAGCACGATCCTTGTCGAGAAGGTTGTCATCATCAAAGTTGGCCTTTGGAGGACACAACCGAATAAGGACAATTTTTAAAGCCTTACAGCTTCTCACATCGTGCCCTAGCACACGATGGTATGTGAAAATTTTAGTATCATCAAACCTTGTTGGCTTGGGTTTGAGGGGGTCATAAGGTCATAGTGGTGGTAATGTGATGACAGAAGTCTCAAGGTGGTTGGTTAAAATTTTGGCATATGACCTGCTAGTGGATTGCAATGTGAAGTGAACATGGGTTTGGGTGTAGGTGTGGTTGATCATCGAGGAAAGGTCTTCGGAAGAGGATGAGTGGATCGAGCTATGGGTTTAGGTGCTGGTGTGGTTTTAGGTGACGGTCATGCTTTTTTAGGTAGGGGTTTAGTAGATGGAAAATTAGGAGGGTATGTGGTCATTTTAACTACCTTATTATGGGGTAGCAAAGTTTTTTTTTTGGGTTGCACCTTCTTGTGTAAAGGTGGCATGGGTGTATGAGGTCTATAAGGAAAATTAGATGGGGAAGAGGGTGAGTTACCCATGGGGATAACAAAGGTGTTGTGAAGGTAGATGACGTGGGTCGTACAGGGGTGTGAGGGATAGCCACTAAAGTGTAGTGGGTAGTGAAGCAATAGTTGAGGGTATTGGAGGTATGGATGGTAGTGATGCTGGAGGTGCAGTGTAAGTCATGTTGGGCATCGGGGTAAGTTAGAGGTTTGTGAGGAAGGAATGGGTTGTTGTGTTTTTGGTTTATTGGTGGATGGAGGTTTCTTGACCATGTGTGGAAGATGAGACCCTAAGATGGATGAGATAGGTGCAGGTGGGATTGGCGCAGCCGGGGTATGAGTTCGATGGGTTTGGTTCTTTTGTTTGGGTGCAGGAGTAGGTATGGTGTTGACTTTGGAGGATGTAGTTGAATCTAGTTTGATAGGTGGATGAGTAAGGCTAGTGGTCGGGGTGACCCCTAAAGTGGTAATAGGTTTAGTTTAGGAAGATGTTGTAGGTGTGGATTTGGGTTTAGATGTAGGTCAGATTATGGGTAAGGGTGTGATTTGAGCTATAACAGGTGTTATGGAAGGGGTTTTGATAGAGGTGGTTTTGTTTAGTTCGATTGGTCGAAATATTTTTGGGTAGATAGTGGAGGTATCGGCAAGGGACCTCTGCATCTGCGTTGAGAAAGGAAGAAAAAGGTGTCCCCATAGTAAGTCTCTATCCACATAATCTAAGTGATCACCAAATGTGAGAATGGCATGTCTGTAGGTGGAGTTGATGAGGACCTAATGGAAATTCCCATAAAATGTTTCTTAGAGATGGGAAATTGGCTAGCTTTAGCTTTTGTGGGTAAGAGAGCCAAAATAAGGTCTATAGGATTTTGAGTAGCAGATGGAGAATGTTCACCAAGAGGTAAAGGTATCTCAACTGGGTCTATGATAACTGGAGGAGATGATGGGTGCTCCTCTATGGGTGGAGGAGGTAATGGGTGCTCCTCTATGGGTGGAGGAGGTACTGTAGGTAAAGGCTCTCTAAGTGGTGAAGCTAGGGGTGAGATGGTCTCAATGTTAGTGAAAGACTCCTCTGTAGGTGATGAAGGAGATGAAAGGTGTTCCTCTATTGGTGAAGGAACATGGGAGGTTGGTTCTGATGCGGAAGGAGGATTTCAGGCTAGGATCTCCTCTATGGAAGGAATATGGGGTAATTGGGAGGCAACGGGTATGTCATTAAAGATAGCGTGAACCTCGTGGGTATGGGTATCATGAGTTGAGGTCTCACCGGTTTGATCAGATGAAGGGGCATGGTTGGGAAATGGTTTCTTGAAGATGTGTAGGTTTTGGTTGGTAGGTGCATTAGGATTATCCACGGTTAACTTGCCTTTCTCACACATTTCTTGGACAATATTCTTGAAAGTGATGCATTTTTTGTCACTATGACCCTTTATTCGATGGTAGTTACAGAAGTCATGTTCTTTATACCATGCGGGCATGGGGCAAGTAGGGTCAAAACTAACGTGTGGGTTTATAGGTGAAAGGGTGATGGCTCCAGCTTTGATAAACTTTTCTAAGATAGAAGAGTATGGTTCCCCAATTGGGGTATATTTTCACTTCTCTTGTCTTAATTGAAAAGTATAGACGAGTGAGAGATTAGATGAGGGGGTAGCCTAATTTCATGGATGTGCTCGGCCAGCCTTGAGTACCACTACGTTAGCGGTGTGCTTAGATTTTGAATAATTTGTTTTTGGTTTGGAAGAATAAGAGGTATCATTCAACTTGAATGCTGAATTATTATCGCGTAATTGGATTTTCTTCTCTTCAATGGCCCGAATCTCTAACTTTCATGCCATAGTGAATGCTTCATCAAATGTTTAGAAGGTTTAGACCTACAAGGTTGGTGAGATATGCCTAGCACAAGCCCGTGTGAAGAGCTCGATGAGTTCTATTTGTGGCAGTTGGAAAGTAAGTTGGTTGATCAGGCTACACTAGTGAGTGACAAAATATTTGATAGATTCATCCTCATACTAACGTGTGGAGTATAGATCACTCATGGTAACCTTCTTGATGATATTGATAGAGAAATGATCCAAGAAGGCTTGGGCTACCTACTTGAATGAGAATATAGAGTGTCTAGGTAACCCACTATACCAATCTAATGCAGGTCCAGTGAGGGACATGAGAAAGGTTCTCAAAAGCAAGGCATCATCATGAGCGATCAGATAACACCCGTGTTTGAACAACCGCAAATGCTCTTGCGGGTCTTCTTTACTAGTGAAGTGATTGAATTTAGGATTTTCCCAATGCACATGGCATGAGTAGGTAGGAATGGATGGGTGGATGGGCTCGTTGCAAATCTCATCGTAAGTGAGAGTGTTGCGGGAGCCTAAAACCAATGCCTCCAATGTGTGCATCTTGTTCAACATCAATTTAATTAGGTCGTTGGTGGGTTACAATGATTGGGTGCTTCTAGTAGTGTGAGAGGGTTGGTTTTGGGTGTATAATAGGGGTGGAACTCAGGTGTATGGAACGCCATGTAGGTTGATTGAGAAGAAGGCGGTGAAATAGGGGGTACATACCCAAAGTGTGAATAATGGATGAAATGGGAGGTTATTGGTAGTATGTATATGGGGGTGGAAGGGTTGTGGTAACCCTAGTGGTAATAGGGGCTAGCGATTGTGGAATGGAAAGGACCACATTCTGAAATGGTGTAGGGGTCACCGACACTAGAGGTGGTAATGTAGCTATGGGTATGTGTGAGACATTAGGGTGGATGAGGTTGTGTTTGGGTTAGTTATAGAGAGTACGATGGATGTAATGGGTGCCATGGAGGTAACAATGTGGCAGTCATAGCTGGTATAGGACCTAGCTATGAAAAAACTGGTGGTAAAGTAGATGCGGGAAGCATGGAGCTAGATGGGGCCGATGCAGGAGTGGGTGTGAGAGTCGAGGGATAGATATGGGCATGTCATATATCAACTGACCCGAGGCATCTCGAGTGGATGAGTGGGAAAGGTAAAACTGCAAAGCGGTAGGGTTTTGGTCAAGGATTCGTGTGAACTCCTCATCTCCTAGTAGTGATAGTGATAGGTTGGATGGGATCCATGACTGGTGATAAAATGGAAGGTGGTGAAGGACTAGGTGGGAGTGGTTGACAACGGCATGAAATACGAGTGCGCTTGCTTTTCTTTGGGTCAACACCATGGGAACCAAGATTAATCGAGATAGGGTTGCTTCTCCATGAATGACACGAAAAATAGCAAGAACAGTGAATCTAATGGTAAAATGTGGATTAAGTACCAAAGGGTGGTTGGAAAGTGAAATAGGATAGCCAATCCCGGTTAAGGAAAACTAACGCCACCTGGCCACTCAGTAGAAAATGTTCAAAGAGTGAAAATCAAGCGAAGGTCAAATTTGACAGTATACCAAATTTGATGGTATTTTACAACATCAATGGGAATGATTGCATGCAGATGTGGGACTATGAAAAGTGGAAGAAAGTGAAATAAAATGTCCTTTTGGGTATGTTAACCAAAGGACCTAGAACCAATGATGGTCGAGGTAACCGATGAAGGTCAAAGGTAATCGATGACGACATCGTGAAATTGAAACAAAGATGAAAGAGAAGTGGTTGTGAATTAAAATCTGATCTAGAATCGGACCCAAAATTCGAGAATGATGATGATATGGCCCAGAACACTCGTGTGATGCTAAAATACACCAAATATGATGAGGAGCATGCAAGGATGAACAAAAAGTGAAGAACGTGATCTCTCACCTCAAAACGCAAGCCAAGCGAAACACTAAGAAAAATGTGATCCTAGGAGTGTTGTTTTCTATTATGCTTGTTTAGCTTATGCTATTTAAGGACTAACACATGAATTGTGAAATAGATTTTTTGGGTGAGGATGGCTTTCTACGAAGGAGGAGATCTAAAAGGTGAGGTTTCAAGTATGTTATGGTGGGGACAGTCTTCACTCTGAAGTATGAATCGATAGAGCAACGAGCTGGGTGCCCACTATGCCGTGATCGTGTGATCACCTACAACTTCTTCTAGGTAAGATGTTGTTTAATAGCGTGTGTATTTTCAAATTTTTGTGAGGTTTGGTAAGACTCAGAGAGAGAGAAAGAGAAAGAAAGTTCTTTCTACGTTTTGTTTGTCAACCATCAGCTGGTCATGACTTCTAGCGTATAGTTTTCCCACAATTAATGTGAGCTAATGCGATAAATCGAATGCAATGCACTTATTTTTAAGCCCAAATCAAAGTGTGAAGTTAGATGACATAATAATATGAAGAGGAGGAGGGATTCTCTTTCACTATAATGCGAGAAAGTGTAAAGAAATTGTTCTTTTTAGTTACACCAAAAGAAAAGTTTCCTTTAGAGAAAATAGAAAGAAGAGGCGGGTCACCAAGGAATAAAATTAGTGTTTACACTTTTTAGAAGGGAAAAAAACACACAATTTTTTCGAAGAATGAATGAAATGCAAGGAACCCTGGATGGGTCCCACGGGCATGCCAAAATGTTTAACTTGATTCTTAGATCATTTCTTTGAAGTGTTGATGAAACAGATAGGGTAATGGGCGTAGGAGGAATACCTGTTCAAATGCTAGTTGATGGGTTGTTGAGGGCATATGACTTCTGAATCCATAGTTGATTGTGAGAACTTCCTTTTGGCTAGGAAGAACTACCTATAATGAAAAGAAACACCACCAGAAGGAGTTAAACAATATAGGCAATGAACTACCTAGATATGCTAGATCCAAGAAGTGTGATACTTCCTAGATGGTTGTTAGTCCACTTTTTTAAACAATTTAATGTGGTAAATAAAGTAAATCCTATTGTAATTTGAAATGATTTAGGTATCTCACTCAAAACACAATAAGATATAGATCTAATCTAACAGGATAGACTAGAATAGGATCTAAAGGTCAAGTAACTGGTTCTGGGTCTCTGCAGGTCTGACAGAGATCTTAGGTAGATCACAGCTTGAATGAGGGTGAGGTGAAATTAGGTGGGTAGGTCTCTGTTCTAGGTCAGTATAGGAAAATACAGAGACAACGGTTAGGTGTAACCGGTGTTGGTTACTATGGAAATTTGGGAATGCCACAAAACAATATTTAGGTCTCCTTTTTTATTGCACAAAGGACTTTAGTTGGTTAGGATAAGGTTTTGGGTGACTTGGAAGGGATTTGGTGAGGTTTTAATGGGTATATGGAGGTGGAAGTGTTAGAGGAGGTCAATAGGTGGCTAGGTAAACAATAGATGATAAAATAATGATGAAATGAAATAAAATAGAGAAGTATGCCGTTATACTTACTTGGAATCTGGTCCTAGATACCTGTGAGTGAGGGATGGAGGTGTTGATGAGAGGTTTGAAGGTTAGAAGTGATCACCAACTGAAAGAAATCTTCTACATGGTCTGTATGTACATTCCTCTTTTCTTGGTTAGATTAGATCATGGTTGGGATGGTTGTGCAAGAGAAAGTGCTTGATCTCCTTCCTTGCATGTGTGTTCTCTTTGGAATTCACTCTTTGAAGATGTGTTATCTCTCTAAGATGTGTTAATGCTTGCAACTTCCTTCCAACATTTGCCAATGTTTTACCAACTTCCAACTTTGAGAATAAGTTTTTTTGGGTTAAAAGGGTAACCGAGGGTGGTTCCAAATTAATCGGTGACAATTAGGGGTAATCCACGTCGGTCAAGGTGGTATTTCCTATGTTAACTAAACTAGGGATATCCTCTTGATTTCCTCATATCTCGTGTCATTAACCCGTGGATTAGACTAAGAGCCTATTGTAAGCATGTGGGAATGTGGTTAGAGGGAATGTAGGAATTGATTTTTAGGATTTGCGTAAGACTTAGTTAATTATGGCAACTTACTAATAATAGGTCTTAGGTTGAGTTTGCTTGGTGAGGTGTCTAAGTGAATCGGATGTGTGGATATTATTTAAAATAAGACATTTAAATAATAAATATAGTGATGATAATGTATTAATTTAATTAAATTAATATTAGTGAGGTGAAAGGAGCCATGGCTAGTTGAATGTGATGAAGGGTGTTTATTTGTCAAGGAACCAAATGGGAGTGTGACCTAATTTTAGTGTCTACACTTATCACCCCATTCTCTAACTTCCCCAAGTTTCTATTCCTAAATCAGGTGCCCCGGGTTGTACTAGAGAAACCCGATGTCCCTTGGTCCTACCTAGAGTGCCTTGGTCTATGCATAACCTCTTTCACTCCTTTTCTAGTAAATTTTATCCATTGTTCATATTTATATTTTCCTCGGTGGAATTTTCAAAATTAATTGTAAAATTAAAATTAAGAGCCCTATAAATATAAAGCTTATAAGACCATAATAAGGGTCCTAGGTCATTGCATCCTATCACTACTATCACTCCATCTAGGGCTACATCCATTACACCACTTGTATCCACATATCACCATACATTCAAGCTAGGAAATTTTGCATCACACACATTCTTAGAGGAGGAGGGATTTTATTCATTCTATTATACTATCTACATCTTTTATAGCTACCATAGCTCACTATTTCACAAAGTAATACTGGCATGAGAGAACCTAGGGCATGACATACACACACTCACTAGAACTACATTAGGGTCTATAATGTAGTGCAACACTCAACAATAAGTCCATAGATTTGGCGGATAAGTTCAATCTGACCCATTCTTCTTCTTCTTGTTCAAGGCATCATTCGGTTCTTTTGGTGAATCTAGTGTGACAGACAGAGAATATTTATAGGTACTCACTGACCATACCAAATTAGAGTTTTGAAAATTTATATTGTTCTGAGCACCCACACTGTAGACCAAGGTGCCCCAATACACTCACAGGTGCCTGTGTCATCTCAGACAAGCTAGATCTACCCTTTGTAAGGCCCCTGAGTGTTCGTATGCACTTTTGAGTTTTAGTTCTAGATCTATAACCACCTACCCCAATGCCCTATTATCAGCTAAGGCATTTCCCATTTTCTTCTTCAATATTAGGGTTTGATTTCACTTAGAAGAGTTTGTTTACACTTATTTCATACTAATTTAGTTCTGTTACAACGGTTTAGTCCTCCTATTTAGATTAACAATAAAAACCCCAAATCCTCCTTTTTGTTAGGTTTTATTTTTATTAATCAAGAGCATTTATGACACTTTTTACATCCCATTTCACTATCTTACCTTCCCATATCACTCCCATATTCCACAAAAATTAGCTAATTCATCTTATCTCGCATTCATACTTAGGGTTTTACCTTTTGCATAATTTATTTCTTGTGTCTTACTATATATTAACACTTGTACATAATTTATTACAGTAGTTACTCTCTAATTAAAGTAAATCATTTGATTAACCCCACTTATGATCAAACACTCTTTACATACTTATACATATGTTCATTGATCTATCATATTTTAGACACAAAATCATGCACTTGGGTACATTTCTATGTCCTAAAATAATACTTACATTCCTATGATTCATAAGTGATAAAACTAGTAATTAATGGTTATATTTGGCCTTTTGTATGTGTTTTTGGTTTTCTATTTGGTCTTACAAACCCTACAACCTAGTCATTATTTTGTATCTTTATCATTCATGAATTTTGACACCAACTCCCAGTGCCCTCATCACGTCTAGGTTCCCCTAAACTCTTCCCATTTTACTCACTCTTTTTGGGATTCTTATTTTATCATGGGTAGAAATTCCAGCTTGTCAATTACGAAATTCAATAGAGGGAATCATATAAATTCAAAGTTATATGACCAAAATACAGGACCAATCTCTAATCATATATTATCATCACCTAAGGTTGCATCCAAAGGAATATAAAAACATCAAAGGAAACCATCTAGCAGTCATAAAAATGACAAGGGAATGCATTTTATGCATACACTTCATAGGAAGGGGAAGTACATTTTTCCATCCAAACATATATTTACATTGGTACATCTAACTATCACCCACTATTACGTGTACTCGCACAAGGGCTTCCTAGGGCACGATTCTTTTACACATGCACAAAAACTACATCGAGTGTAGTGCTTAGTGGTAATTTCAGTTAGTCGATGACCTCCAGGTTAGTATGAATCCCCATATTACATCTTTTATTTTTGGGATTTTATGTAGTTTCGTGGTTTTCTGGTCATCATCTCTTTGTAGGCTATAAGAAATTTTTTTGATCATAGTGTGACATATAAGAGACAAACAATGACCATCTTACGACACCAAAAACTATGTTCTAAGCTCCTACACACTCATAAGAGCCCAGAAGTAGACTCTAACACCTAGGCACCCCTTACCCAATCTAGATGCCCTAGTCTAGGCTTCTCCAACATATTTATAGTTTATTTTTCAAAGTTGCCACATTTTTCCCTTCATATTTATCAATTTCTCTAGTCTCGTATAGTCCCGGAATCACACATAAATAAGCTAAGTCACACATTCCCTCTCTTGTACTTATGGTTTAGTATTTATATATCTTATTGCTTGTGTCCAATCTGAACTTTAGCATTTATTTATCATACATTTTTCTACAATTTAATGGTTTAAAACATAAATTTTATTTTTGTTAAATCATTTGGTGAACTCATCATTCAAACACTCTCGATCTCTATTTATTCTTCTTGTTTCATCATCCTACGATCCTCTCACCATGTCTATCTCCATTCATCAATTTTTGTAAGCTAATATTGATTGTAATGATAAAATCAATTCTCTTTTGGATAATAATCGTATTACTTCCAAAATTGATCTAGATCTTGTATATCAGTTATTTGTATCTACATTTTTAGAGTAACTTACTTTTTCATTTGATGTCATTACTATTCTTTTTGTTTATGATAATGAACCTCCCCTATATATACCATCTCACATCTATAACATGGGTATTAAGCAGACAATATTCAATAATGGATCTAAGCTCAATCATTGTACTTTATCACTCCTTCAAAACATTGGCCTTTCCTCAAAAGATGTTATCCCATCATCAATTTTTCTCATGTGTATGATTCTTATATGCATTTGTGCATTGGCATAATCACTTTACCTCTTACATTTAGGCAAAAACTCTTCCTATGGTATTCTTTTTATCAATTACACCATTCAATACAATTTCTTACTTGGTAGGCCATGACTTCACCCTATATAGGTAGTGTCTTATATGGATCATGAATGTGTTAAACTCCTCCATGTTAGACATGAACATAATATTGTTGTTGACCATGACCCATTTAAAAAAATTCCTATACCTAATCATTGCATTTCCTACCACTCCTACGCATCCCATTGATGATGATCACCTCATGAAGGATCATGCATCCACCACCAAATTGCCTCCTCTCGAGGGAATGATTTATGCATTAGACACAAACCATCTTCCTCATCTTCCCATGAGCACTCTACATCGGCATTACCTCCTTTCATATGTACTTTTTTCATAAATAACTCTTATTGGTACCACATTCCATTCGATCCCACTAGTTCTGATAATGTTTACACACATGATGGCTTAGCTTAGATGGGATACACACTCAATGATATCCTCCCCCACCTCATTCTCCTCACATTTATCATAGATATTTTCACATCATAAATGATAAATGGCATAGGTAAGACGATAAGGGCCTAGATGCAAGTGGCACATGTATGTGGAACTTAGGACGATATGTCCTGCTTAATGTTGAATATGACTATCAGGTGGAAAGACTTGATATGGAAACTAGTTAATTAAATATTAGGGGATTAAACCCTAACCTACCCCTAAGTTTTATCCTATACCCTAAACTACTATCCTATATGGATTTTAAATTTTATAAGGATGAAAATAGATGTGAATTCTATTAACCTAGGAACTAGGCGAATGACCTAGATATGGACTATTAAAATCCTAAACTAACCCTAACCTAAGGAAGGGGACGCATAGACCCATGTGGATGGAAAGGATAAGGGGGGAAGGTAGGAAATTTAATGGGATAGTAAATGGAGTCCTTACATGTGCAGCGCCAAGTTTGGTGGGAACATGGAAAAGTTGGAGGCGTCCAACTAGCTATGAAGCTAAACTATGATTTCATGCAAAAATTTGAAATTGGGAACTCGCCAACCCTGAGTCAGCGGTGGCATGAAAAATTAGGAAAAATAAATGCATTCAATGCATTCAATTACCTTGGTCTTAGCGACCAGCTCGCCTTGGAAAGAGGATAGAGGAAAAAGGAAAATTGTTTGTTGTTATGTGCATTTGGATTTTAGTTGCTCTGCATTTTGTTTCTCCTGGTTCTCGTTAAACCAGCTTGTGTTTTGATTATTATCTCTGTTCTTTGGAAAACAAAGGCTATTCTTGAGCCTGTGGAAGTTAGTGACTGGTTGGAAAGCCTGGCCGAGGACGTCGTGGAGAGAAACAACTCCAGTGGGCGCGGTTTTCTTCGAGCCACAAGAAAAATTAACAGGCATGTTAAGCCCTTCTCCTTAAACCGCTTGCTTTTGTTTAATCGTCTCATTAAAACAACCCTGCTCTTATGATGGGGGTTTTGGTTATTTGATTTGGCTATTTTGTTGAGATGATTTTGGGTTGAGTCATTTTCTTTTGTTGTATGCGACTTAAGCATTCTTTGCATAATTATTGAGTGGAATACACTGCCCATGCTGAGTGGATTCGTTTCGATAGTATTGGGGATTCATTCTTTATTTTATGAGTTTGTGCTTATGAATACTTTAGTTGTGCATGTAGAAATTCTGAGTTCTGCGCATCCTTGTGAAAATAGGAGGATGAGATGATTTTTTTGTATGTCTGGTTGAACAGTCATTATATGGATGAATACGACTTGAGTATTCTTGTGCGTTTTGAAGAAAATGAGTGTTTTTCTTACTAAAACTATTAATGAACTAGTTTTCTCTTTTGCTGTTGGAAATCTGAAGCTAATGGTAAGTGGATTTTATTGTGTATTATGGATTCGGTCTTATGTAAACAATACTGATAAGGAGATTGTTTTTCTGAATGTCTGTACGTGAACGGTTTTTGAAGAACCGTGAGAATAATAGATGGAACTATTGGGTGAGTTATTTTCTTGAGGGTATACAACGCATAGAATATAAATACTTGGAACAGTGGGCTTGTTTCATCGTTTTACTCTCACTTCCTTTTTAAAACGATTAAAAAGCATCCGTGTTTGGTTGAATTCCATGAAAGACTTTGTTTAAAAGAATTAATTCTTGATTCTGGAACTGAGTATCTGGATATTTACCAGATAGATTAGAGTTCACTATTTCAGTCTTCTTTGGATTGGATGATGAATTATTTGCATAAATATGTGATTGTATACCTATACGAACTGCCCTTTAGATTTCTTGTTGTTTCATCAAGGCTAAACTGAAGTGGAATTCTTACTTTGAATGTTTGGAAAATGATTCTTTTTTATTATTATTATGAGGAAGCTCATAATTTTGTAGCTGGTTGTACATTCATGTTGTTCAAGTCTAGCTGAAATGCTGGTTTTGATGAAACGATAGCTGATAAAACTAGATGTGCATTCTTGTTTGTCTATATCTAGATGTGAATGTCTGTAGAGTGAAATGTTTAAAAGGAAATGATTGTGTTTATAGGTTCTTTTGGTACTAATTTTTACTTTACCATTACTGCAATGAACTGAACTCGTCAACATTTTGGAAAGGTAATAGTAGATTTTGAATACTGAAATATACTATTCTGAATGAATTATACTATTGGAATATGTCTGTTCTAAATAATGGGTATTTGGATAGACAGTGAGAAGAGGTGATATGATCTTTCTCCCTTTTATTCGATTATTGATTTTCGTTCATTTCTCTTTGGACTGTTATCATTGATTGATATCACGTTTGGATTAAAATTCTCAGTACAGCTATGAGGAAAGGAAAGAGAGTGTGGATGGATAATTTGAATTAATGTTCGTTTCTTCTCTCTTACAGCTGGAAATCTATAATTATTATGGATTAAATTTTGTACTGCTTTGGTTTAAGCATCTGCATTAATTGTTGTTTACTTTTCTCTTCTGCGTTTGATTGTTTGAATTCCGATGAGTTGTATGAAAGCAAAGGAAAGTAGTTCGGTTGAATCTTCAGTTATACTCTATCTTTTGAAATTATAACTATTGTAAGGAATGGAAATTATAGCATTTATGCTAGAACAACAGTTTGCAAAATTGTGTTTGTAGTTCTTACAGATGTTGTAATCTGGAACTGTTTGATGGAAATTACTCCTTGTAATAATTATTTGGGAAAGAGGGCAGTAATCCTTTGTCTGATTGGGATGGTAATTAGATGATTGAGTTGTTATGTTGTTCATCCTTTTCGGTACTTAATTCTTGAATGATGTTCATATTAACGTTTCATAAAAGCAGGGTTCTTTTATTGAGACAGTTAATTAAAAGCACCTCATTTTAAAGACAAGTGCTTAATATGCTCAGTTCAATGAACTAACCCATGCAAGTAATTTTGCAGATGAAACTTGAGTATAAATGAAGACATGGTTGTTTTCTCGATACTTCTTTGATTAACTGAAGATGGATTGTATTGATAGCTATTACTCCTCCACGAGGAAATGAGAAAGGAAGAAATTACATTCTTCTATCTTTATGAGTTGTAATGTTGTTTGATATAAACAAAGTCCAGTCGTTTGGACTGGAAAATGTATAGATTGTAAATTTGATGGATGAATACAAGTAAAAGTGTGATATTTTCAATAACTGTATCAGTTTGATATGGTTGAATAAGTTTGAGAGTATAACATTACTCCTTTCCTTGGAATTATCCAAATGTTAATGGATGAATTTAAAAGAAATAACATCTATTCTTTACCCGAATGCAACTTTTACGTTGAAATTTGCAATTAGTTCATACTTGGGTTAAGATGAATTTTGAATTGACATTAAAAGATTTAGATAAACATGAAATCCTAATTGGAAGGTATTCGTGGATTAGTTTGAAAGCTAAGGGATATCAAATAACTTAGGGATATCCAAACCTTGTATTCGGACTCAGTTAATAGCCTCAAATATTTAAATTCAGAAAATAAAGATATGGGTAATCATATCTATTGTTAATAGACCTTAACTAAGTAACGTTAAGGAGGATAAATGGATAAATTCATTTAGAATTAGACCTCATTTAAATGACGCGTCTAATAAGATGGAATTCTGAATTTGTTTACAGTTGTGGAAAAACTTGGTTAAGTTTAATAGGTTAAACTTATTAGGTTTATCGATAATGGACTGATTAGTCCAAAGAATAAGAAAGGAACCAAGAAGTGAATATGCAACCCTTCGGTATGAAGGAGGAGATGCATATTAAGCTAGAAGATGGATTAAGTCTCTCTTAGCTACATACAACTGTAATAAGAACAAGGATAAAGGATCAGCATGGCTGCTGAAAGTTGATCTTAAATACTAAGATTATAACCAAATCACAATTGAGCTGGATGTGTACCCTCGATGAGAGGATTTCATAGGACATTGACATACGCCAGCTACAATATGGTGTCTTTGTGAAGGCGAGGCCTTCATGACGACACAATGTTATAGTTGACATATTACAATGCCCTTCCGAATTAAATCATCAATTTACATAAGTTTGGATAATAAGTTCTTGGCTGGGGATAGAAATGTGATCATGTATACGGAGTGACTCCGAAGGAATAAAGGTAACTAGACACACGGAGTCATCTAGGAACGACACCGTATGTCTGCGTATCTTTAGTTACCATGAGTAACTTCCTATACTCGTTCATATTGCTAGTTGAGGTTAGAGTTTGACCTTAAATGGAAGGACTGGTAGAGACCAGAAAGACCATTCTAGATAACAGACAAAGTGAGGTGAAGGACGTATTCCATTGGTGTGTATCACATCTAGGAATATGATCATGCAAAGCATGTGAAAATATTTGGCCAAAGTATCGCAAGTGTTGGTTGCGTTGTCCTAATCACCTAGTTAAGATGCAGGATGTCAGATGAATATCAGTAATAGATATTCAGATAGGATTCTTAAATGGATCACTTCAATAACCGGAAATGGTAAAAGAACCCTATATATTCATTATACTATGCATGAATTAACATGAAGGATCGGTAAGTCGCCGAGTCATGAAATGAGAGATCGTTGAAACTCCGAGCCATAAAGTGGGAGGTCGGTAGTTCTTCGAGTCATTTACAGCAGCATATGGTATCTGTTATATGATTGATTGGCACTGAATGTGTGTTCCATATTGCAAATATGTGAATAGAGAACATTATTTTTAAAAGGAAATTATGTGATCCAAACTGCATTAATTAGACAGAGAACAATTATTAAAACTTGAACGTGTGTTTGAATTATATAATTCATAACAGGAATGTTTTATAAAAAAAAATTCCATTGTTCTAGTATCTTAAAATCGGATGTTACAACAATTTATCAAACCATTTCAAAATGATGCACTCATGTTCTATGGTTCATTTTTTATTGTTGATGGGTCTATTACTAATAAACCTCATATCATACTCACCTACATCTTCTGAGGGTAACTCTTCTCCTATCAAATTCACTTTGTATTCCATTCCATTCACACTCACAATATATTACATATCTTGGTTGCATTTATTCTTTCTTTCCTATACTACTTACATATTACACTTTATTCACTATGTTAGACGGATATCCAATATGTCATTATCTTTCTATATCCACACATGCATTCACTTGGTATCTAGTTGTGAATACAACCTTTCTACAGATATTCACACGTAATAATGATGCTTGAACCGTACTCTTACCAGTCCCACATAGGCTCCTAGGGTATCTACATTTATACACACTACATGTGTTATTGTTTCATTTATAATACTTCTTATTCTTACTAGAAGACTAATTTCTATTGATACATACATTCTTTGACATACTCTTTATCTTTCTAACATGCTAACGAGTGTTTCATTTGTAGCATTTTATTTCCGAGAACTATTTTCCACCATGGTTATCTAAAACTTTTCTATTATTTTCCATTTATCAGTATGCCATTATTTGTGGGCTATATCCTATATTTTATTCTTTTGGCTACTTTATCCATATTTTCTTGTGGTATTGTGAGAAATTTCCCATGTATGAAACCCACTTTTTATATTCTCTCTTTTGCATGCACATTTTCTTGTTTCACTACTTTTCTATGATATGATTTCTTGTTTTTATAATAACAAAAGTATCTAGCCATCTTGCTTAAATGTGCCTTGGTTTCAACCATGCACATTCCCCTCCTCCTGTAAGGTACATAGTTCATATCATCATCTGGTCCTCTCTTTGGTTTGTATTCTCCTAACGATGTCACATGCACCCCAAATGAGGGGGCATACATTGGGTGAATTAGTCACCCCGTATAACAGCTCGTATGTAAAACAAAGTATAGTTTAGCACAAGAATATAATAGGCTATAGTTTCAAAATTACCTGCAATATGACTTGGGTCCCCAAAGATAAAGCACAAACACCAATTCCCAGCTATAGACACTAGTGCATGTATGCTCCTGACCTCTCCCATTCACCTATGTCTTAGGGTCAAATATAGTTACTTTCTCCTATCAGTGTAGTTCACAACAGCTTTACAATGTAATTTTCACAATATTGGTGCAAGAAAAATGCATTCTTTCTCCATTTTCTACATGGAACAATATGGAATGAAACACGGGACGTACTAACTATAGTGGTGATTATTTGGGAAGTATTCATGGAAGGAGAGTAACGTTATACTTGTCTCTCCAAGACTCATATATCAAGGCATGAGATTGCCCAAAAACTCGCACTTGGTGTGAGATCCCCAAAATATTTTTCTTGGTGTGAAATATCCCAAAAACTTGCTCCATGCATGAGATCTCCCAAAAACTCACTTTTCTACAGTAGTTCATGACATTTTCTATCATTTTCACTCTTCATGAATCAGTGCACACTTTTATTTTACTACTTTTTACACACATTTACATACATTTACATACTTTTGCAAGAGTTTTCATAAAACTTGACTTTGATTATTCTTTTTATCTTCTTTTGAAGGTTCATTCTTAATTTGCAACGATAAGCACCCCCGCATCAAACAAAACAACAAGTAAAACATGGTACAACTCAATACACTTCACCTCTAGAGTCACTTCCTCTTTCTTAACTTACATGCTTCATTTTCATCACTTCACACTTTCACTTGTCTCCTTACTTTGTTATTACCATCACATTCTACATGGTTATCAAGTACACATCTCTTATCTACTTTATGTTATCAAGTATTCACTTAACAACATAAAGTGGGGGAAAATGTAGACACAAAATCATGCACTTGGGTACATTTCTAGGTCCTAAAAGCATAATTACATTCATATGATTCCTAAGTGAGAAAACTAGTAATTGAAAACTATCTTTGGCCTTTTGTCTATGTTTGTGGTCTTCTATTTGGTCTTACACACCCTAAAACCTAGTTGGTGCTTTATTTCGTTATATTTCATGACTTTAGATATTAGCACCTAGCCGTGACGTCATCACCTATGTTCCTTCGTCCCCTTTTCTTTTATCTTTTGTTAATCTTATTTTCTTATGGTCAGCCTTCTAGATGTCAATTATGAAATTCAACCAAGGGAATCATATAAATACAAATTTGTGTGACCAAAATAAAGAACCAAAATCTAAACATATATTTTCATCAAATAAGGTTGCATCCAAAGGCATCTAAGAGCATCAAAGGCATCCATATTTCAATCATATAAGGGAAAAGTGACTGCATTTTCTACATACACATCATAGAAAGGGGAATCTCATTTTTCCATTCCACATATCTATTTACAATGGTACATCTAACTATTGCCCGCTATCACATGTAATCACATAAGGTCTTCCTATGGCACGATTCTATAACACAAGCACAATAAATTCATGGATTCTAAGATTTAGTGCAACACTCAATCATAAGTTCACTTAGTCGTGACCATTGGGGTCAATTTGACTTCCCATATTACATATTTTCTTTTTTGGGATTTGATGTAGTTTGAGGGTTTTACATGTCATCATCTATTTACACGTTACAAGTGAATTATGTTATCATCCCGTGACATACAAGTGACCAACAACTATCGGTGACCATCTTGTGATACTAGAAAACTAGGTTCGAGCTCCGCACAGTCCACAAGTGCTCGAAGTAAACTCTAGTTCCTAGGTGACCCCGACCTAGTTTAGGCTTATCTTGAAGCTTCAAAATTTATCGTACAGCAGTGACAATATTCCTTTCCTATTTATCAGCTTTATCCATTCTTCATAGTCCCGAAATCATGCATAAATCAGCTAATTCACTCTCAACCTATCTTTTACTTGGGGTTCATATTTATCTAGCTCATTGCTTGTGTCTAATATGTACTTTAACATTTATTTATAATACGTGACTCTACTATATTAGTTTTTAACACATTAATTATATTTTTGTTATAACACATATACAAAACTATGACTACTTTCTTACTCTTATTTTGTAGGTTTGTCCTTACAAGAAACAAATCACATAAGTTACAACAACACACTACAATGCATATGTTTCACCCTAGGGTCAACATCCCTTTCCTTGTCTCCATAATTCACTTTTCAATAACTCCATGCTTCACTTGTCCACTCGGCATGCTATCAACAATGCTCTTATCTACATGATCATCGTACGCTTATTCTATCTACTTTATATTATCGATTATTCACTCATCAATATAAAGTGGGAGTAAATGTATAGACAAAATCACGCACTTGGGTACATTTATAGGTCCAAAAGCATAATAATTTATATATTAATCCTAAAAAGTAAAACTAGTGGTTGAAAATCTATCTTTGGCCTCTTTTCTTTGTTCTTGCTTTGTCTTTGGTATTACCTACAACCCCGACATAACTTGACCGATTTATACCTTTATCGATTTCGACACTAGAACCTAGTTGGGACACAAGTTCCAAGGAACTTTTATCAATATTTTGTGCTCCTGACCCTTTCTTACCTTTACTCACTCTTTTTAAGTCTCTTTTATCATTTGGCCATTTTTTCACTTATGGGGTGGCCTTGCATTTGTCAATTATAAAATTAAAACAAGGGAATCATACATATACTTAATTACTTCTCAAAAATAAAGGACCAAGCAATAAAAATTACTATTATCACCTATGTTTACATCCAAAGGCACTAAATCACTTCAAAGGAATCCATCTAGAACTCATGCAAGGGAAAGGGGTTGCATCACTTTTGTATACACTACATAGGAGAGGAAGTCTATTCTATTCCATCCACACATATTATACATCTTCTACATTCTAGATCTAGGCCACTTTAATTTTTACAACTCACACAAGGAAATCCTAGGGCACCATTTCTACACACACAAGAACTACATGGGGTATGAGATGTAGTCCAACACTCACTAGTAATTTCACTCTTTGAGTGACCACCAGAGTCGACTCCGACTCCATATTCTATATATATTTTTATTATATTTGATTTGGTTTGTGGATATGTATAGGTATACATTTTACTTTGTAGGTTATAGGTAACCTCGACGATCAAATATAGAATATCAAGCGACAGATAGAAATCAACAACAAATCCCTAACAACACTAAAGAAACTAGTTCCCTAGAATTTAAAAGGCCACCAAAGGCCCAAATCCAGTCATGAATTCCTAGGAACCTATGTCCTATTGTGAGCACCCTGTCCTCCATCGTTCTTGAGTTCTAGATTTTCCAGAGAGAATTTACGATGTTTTTTACAACCTGTTTCACTATTTTACCTACCCATATCACTCCCAAATTTCTCAGGAATCAAGTAATTCCTCTTATCTCTCCTTCTTCCTTAGGGTTTTACATTTTCCATGCTTTATTTCTTACGTCTTACTCGTATATTAACACTTGTACATCATTTTTTATAGTAGTTACTATGTAATTATATTTATTTCAATTTAAATTAAATCACTTATCTTAAATTGTTTATTGAACTTGATCCCTTACATGTTATTTAAATAATTCATTCCTCTCTAAACCTAAACCCTAGTTTTATTAGAGTTCACATCTACATTTTATCTTTAGATCCAAATCTTATTTTCATCTATCACCTACCATAAAATCATATCAACAAAATGTTTCCTAGGTTTTCATGTTTCATCCTACCCTTTGGGTCACTTTCTAGGGCTCTCAATTTTTAAATCACCTTTTGTTTCATATCTCGAGAATAAAGGATCTATTTTAAAATTTCTTTAATTTTATTCTTTGTCTTTCCATATCTAACAAAAACGTCTTTGTTCTACAATTTTGAGACCAATTTTTGGAAATGCAAAATTACACTTTTACTAATTAAAGCATACTTTAAAATATATACACTTTTTCCAAATCCCTTAGAAGTCTTTCTTTCAATTTCTAACATTCAAAAATCCCCTTTTTTAACAAAATTAAATTTCCATATACTTTTATGGATAACCATATACTTGATGAAAATTCTTCCCCATTCTATATTCAGTTCAAGTTCATAATGTGTTTGTTAAGCATGTCCTAGTTGATCATGGCTATGGTCTTAGTATATGCAATTTTTCGTTTCTTCATCAAATAGAAATTTCTTCTACTCATCCCAATCCACCTACTCTTTGTATTTGTGGCTTGTATAATACACCTAAGAAAGTATTGGGAACAATCTCTCTTTCCTTTACTATGGGATCTTGCACTCTTAATGTTCTATGTCACGTTATGCCTCATGATGTTCCTTATATTATCCTTCTAGGCCATCCTTGGTTACATATTATGCATACACTTATTTCTATCCATGTCATAACACACAATGCCCTTGCTACACCTTCTTCTATGGATACTAATATAATAGATTCCACACCTCATATTACTACTCCTTGTGATAGTCCTATCGTACATGATGCTCATGAAATTACCTACATTGCACATAATTATCCTCTTGGGATGCAACTTAGTGCTTTTTATTTACACGATCAATTTTTTATTAGCATCCATGATACTCATCCCATTATATATCACTCTAAATTCACTTCTATTGATCATATATGTAGTTCTTACAACGTTACATTTCTCTCTCGCACCTTACTCATCAAATGTTAGAGCATTGTACATTAATTTTACAATAACTCATAATTTTCTCACTTTCAAAGATCCTATGCATGTTTCATTTACTATGACTACACCTTATCTTGTTACATTCATGGGGGCCATCCATTCCCCTATTTCTACATTTTTCTTTGATCAAAGGGGCTAGTTCATACTACTTTATTTCTTCTAATATTACCAGATTACACATATCACTTGTCATTTCTACCGATGAGCCTCTTAGCATTCTATATATTACACATATTTTGATATACATCTTGATCCTTACGTTTACACTTATTCCTTCCACTATTTCCAAAAATCCTAAAGTTACATCTATTCTATTTTCTCCTAAAGGTCACACTTGCTTTTCTTATACACTTCATACTCATGTTTTTTTGGGATTTTGGACTCTATAGGATTTTCACCTCACTATATTTCCATCATTCTCGTAGTATCTATTCTATTTCTCAATGATCTACCTCTTCTAGTTTCTCTACATGCATAACTCTACTTTCACGTGACAGATAGTAACTCCTACTCCTAGTGCATTTTATCTTACCCATGATGGATCCTTATCATTGACACCTCTTATGGTATCTATAGCCCTTACTCCTTCTATAGCACCTTTTTCACATACATCTCGCCATTTCATTCACATGGCTACTACTCATAGGCATTTTTTCATCTATAAATACCATATCCCACCTCATGGGGAAGTTATTCACATTTGTCACATGCTTCACATGCATCATATAGACATATTTCATGCTCTACTACTCTAAATGCTTGATTTAAACCTATATCATATAATTGGCCTTATGAACTCTTCCATGACAATCGGACCACGGTTCATGTTCATATCTATTGTTCCTTTACGTTAACCAAATGTTGGAACTTACCTAGTACTCTCATTGCATAAATAATTTTTCATTAAAACTTAAGGGCATCCCAACTCCCCATACTACTTAATGTCGCACTCTTTTTCTTGGTCCATACTCAAATGTTGATGGTTTATTCATATGGACCTACACACACACACACACACACACACACACACACACACCTATAGGTATACTTATTCCTCCCCTCTAGCTATTTTTTAAAATATATTTTTAATCAAAAATCCAAAAACATTAGCTTATATCTTGATTGGATGCATTCTTCATTACTTATATTATTCTATGTTAGACCTTTTCTTATCATGTTACTACGATTCATATTATTCTTTATCATTTTTTTCATACACACATGCACACTTGTAGACACCACACAATTACATATTTATTTCTTGTTTATCCTCGCTTATTCACATCCCCTTTAGAATTGATTAATTAAATTAATTAATTCATACTTTGAATATCATAATCATGTTATAATTACTTAAATTAATTCTATCACACCCTTTGAAATTAATTAAATTAATTCCTACCCTCTCTAGCTAAACTTAAATAAACATTTATTTAATTAAATGGTTAATTATCCCCTCATAAATCATAACTAATCAAATTAGGTATTTAAATAGAAATAATTCTATTTATCTACTCACACTCCAATCAAATCTCCTTTTATAATCCTACAAAGGTGGGGGTAGTAAAGTTGCACCTACAACAACCTTCCCAAATAAAATCCAAACATTCATTTCCTCTCGTAAATTTTTAACTACACAGACCTAATCCAATGGTTATTTTAGGAAACTAGAATTATTAACCTATAACCCATTCAAAACTTGATCCAATATTCATGGACTCTCCCTCTATCATAAATAGTAGTAAAATCCATTGTAAATAATCCCTCAAAGCTTTCTGTAATTACAACCAACTTTTGCCAAAATTGACATTTGTATCCTCATGTCCATATTATCTCATATCATTATCTTCCCTTCTTTTGGATACTAATTTAGAGAATCCATAATCAAAATAATACAATATTTTACAATTTTAATACTTCAAAAATATTATCATTAAGTTTTGCAAGAAAGATCTTAGAGAAAGGTTTGTTGTCTTTATTTTCTTATCTTTCACTTCTACTAAGCTTATCACTATTTACAATGTTCACATGGTATCTTAAGGTTAATGCATGTCATTTACAGGTTGTTACATTATCTATGATGCTTAGCTATGATGATTATTAGTCCTATTGAGGCTCGTAGGGGAATATGCCTTTTCCCACTTACTATCAGGTTCTATCATTACTATATGACACATTTTCATTCTTATATTCAGATATTACAATATCACATGCTATTTTTCTTTCCTAACATGCTAATTTGTAGTATTTTCCTTTAATTAATCCTTCCAATCATGCTTTTTTGATTTCCATGTACCTTGGTTGCCACCGCTTTTAGGTTATTCCCTTTTTTTGTTACCTTATTTACACAAGCCTTGATGGCTTTGATTATCTAATAAAATCTATAGTGGTGTCCCATGTATGAAACCAACTACTCATTGAGTATTTTTTTCATATATGTTTTTACTAGTTATTATTTCAGTGTGTATTGCGTATTTGTCACTAACACTTATATGCTAGTATTTTCCCATTTTTTTACGCCATGGTACATATCATAATTAATCCCTATTCCCCTACTAGGATTACTATATTAGATATGCACATTAGTTTCATCCTTCCTTGTTTGGGCTTCATTCACTTTTGTTCATCTCATGCACCCCAAACAAGTGGAGGTAAACATTGGGTGAACCTTTTCACCCTCCCAATAGTTAAAAAAGTAGTTACAAAAACATAAATAGTATGATCAAAACATAAATTAGCTGTAGAAAATGGTTAGAAATAGACTTATCCAAAATTCACATCTTAGATAGAAGAAACTAGAATAGAAAAGAATGCATGGGCACTAGTTTCCTACATAAGAGCTCCTTTCTTGGGTGGAAAATAGTTCTTGGGTAGTTTCGTAGTAACACAATCACAAATTTCTCCAATTTTAAAATTTACAAAACCATTTTCATATTGTAATCAATTACTAATAAGTAATAACTACTTACTCAAGAACCAAAGCATGAACCAAATAGGGGAATTCCACCTAGGGCATACATAGGACAACGATATTCCTAGTGTAATTTGTCACCCAAGGAAAGTTACAAATTGGGTTCATGGTCATGTACATTAGAATTTATCTATAGGGAAACATTAATGGTTGGAGGGAAAATAGACCACTCTCCCAATACACTTTCCCTTAGCGGCGATAGAATTCTTGAATTTGAAGTTTAGCATTGAGATTCTCAAATCCCTAAAATGGTGATAGGTTGCCTAAATCCTTAAATTATGTCAATAATTTATCACTCTCAACTCTCCCAACCAACTCCTAAGCATTGATTCTACAAGTAAGGATAAATTTCTATCCCTTTATCTTTCAACACTCAAGGTGTACTCTAACCCCTTGGTTTAGATTTTACAATACACATTCCCATTTTTAAATATTTTCCAAGCTAAAGTACAATTGCATTTACCTAGAGAATTTAATAAACTTATTTTCTTTTGTGGGTCCTATCTTATCCTGATGAAGGAAAAATACACAAGCAACCATGAAGTGAATCTCGAGCATGCTCAAAAAAATAAAACATTCCAAGGAATTACACACACACATCATTATCAATCCATGCACACAAAGTTCACCCCTAGGATCCTTATCCTTCCCTCTCCTTAGAATTTCATTATACACATTTTGTACTATTCCATTCAAAGACACTACAAAACTCATTTGGCATGCTATTTGGTACAATCTTCATTCAAATATATAAGGTATGCTTTTATTTTCTATTTTATGCTATCAAATCCTTATTCACCAACATAAAGTGGGGGAAAATTTAATCACTAAATCATGCACTTACTATGTACATCTAGCCTCTAAATACTTTATTTATATGCATGATTTCTAAGCAAGAGAACTAGTCATTAACAACCATCTCACCTTGATTTGACATTTATTTTATCCTTTTAATCTTTAGTGTTTATTATTTATAATTGATAACATATAGTTTTCATGTCATCTCGACATCCTACTCAACTTTGGTTTCACTATTTATCTTTTTGGGCATCCTATAGAGGACCTCCCATTAAGAGCAGGAGCACCTGGATGCTACTATCCCATTTGGGATCCTTTTTCGTATTTTTCTATTTTTATGATCTTTCAAATGTTTCTTATTTCTTGTCTTCTTTTATAACTCTTGGTAAACCTTTCACTTGTTATTGAAAAAACTTAAACAAGAGAATCGTATATATACATTTCTAATTTAACCTCATTAAGTGACCAAATAATCAAGAGGCACATACTATTATAATGAGTTAATATTTTCTATCTACTAAAATAATGACTACATACTTCACTATATAGGAGGGTTTATTCTAAATTCCATACCACACATTTTCATTTGGGAAAAATTATTTGTAGCTCGTTATATCTTTGTGTAACTGACACTAGGGAATCGTAGCTCAAGGGACATTATTCCAATCACAAACACACTAGAAATGCATTAAGTTTGAAATGTAGTGCAACACTTGGTGACAATCACATTGGGGTGACCGTTGAGGTCATTCTAACTCAAGAATATGCATATTTTTATTCATTTGATGTGTGCTTGACTATGGTGTACATATTTAGGGTTCATCTTTAAATTAACATTATTAGGCTTGGGTTGAGGTGTAGTATCATATTGAATAGTATTAGCATCAATTAAATATTAGATAACATTACAAAAATTAAAGTGTTTATTAGTAGAGTGAATAATACATCGATGGTAGTCATAATGATTAGTGGCACAAAATTTATTACCATGAGGTGCACATGGATCAAGATCAAGTGGTGAAGGGAGAGGTACAAGGTTGTATTAAATTAATTTTTGAAGCAATTTTTGACATGACTAGGGAAAACAAGTGAAATTTTGTCAAGAATATTATAATTCTAGCTTAGGTTGTTATGACATAGCATTAACTATATGTCAAACATCATTTTTATCATCATTAGCTTTTGTTTAAGGGTAGTCTTGGATTACAAATTATGAGTAGAGGTGTAAGGAGGTTGAAAAACATACTTGAGCCTATTCATGTTGAGGAGATTAGTTTCACTCTCTTTCAAAGTATGAGATAGGTGATTGAATGAAAGGAAATTGTCAAGCATCACTAATTATTGTAAGGGGATTATGAGGATTTGAGTAAAAATATATTGTAATTCAAGATCTTGGCTAGTAGATTATTGATCTTAGGAAGTATATCAATAGAAGATAAGGCATTATCATTATTGGGATTATTGGAACCTTTACACATCTTATCCATTTTGGCATATGATAACTTATCAAAAATTTTGATAGAAAATTGTGTAAGTAATTGATTATCCATAGCGTGAATATTCTCACAAAATTCCTTGGTAGGTCATAAAACCATTGTAATGCAAAATATTTGATATTTTAGGGTAAAATATTTGATATTTTAGGGTAAAATATTGGTAAAAATGCATCATTGAAATAATATTCCAAGAATGTGACGTGAAACATATGCAAATTCTCCTCAATATCCCCTTTTAATCACAAATATATAGTTTAGGATCAAAATAACCAATAAGAAAATGATATGAAGCCACAAAGGGTGCAAGTGAGTTATGTAGAAACTTAGTAGAATCCATTATATTTGGGGAAGTAGATACACATTTGTTTTGTTGTAAGATTTTATTTTTCAAAGAATGGACATGGTATTCAAAATCATGTGTATAAAACGAAGAAATGTGGGAATCAATATGAGTGTAAAAGGTGATGTAGGGATAGTAGTGGTTATAGGTATAGTAATGAAAACAATGTGAAGTAGAAGACTAGATCTCCTTAATGACATGTTCATTTTGAGGTGGGGATATTTTATATATGAATAGTAGATGATGAGGGAGGATTAAAATATCTAAAAAGGTCCCACTCATTATATTCTTCATCATGGTCCAATTTAGCAAAGCAATAAGAATGTGAATCAAAGGCTCAATATGATGAGGGTTTTCATGAAGTTGTGCATTAAAATTGAGACCATTTCAAATTGTTGTCAGTATACATCATCATATTCATTAATATTATCATCAAAAGAGTGTTCATTGGTGATATCTACTTCCTTCAGAGGCTCGTGATGGATATCATCTAGAATGGGAGGAAATCCAACTATATATGGTGGAGAATAATCCATAAGGGAACACCACTTTTTAAGAGGAAGGATAATATTGATTTGTTTAATAGGTTGTTGATTAATTTGGATGTTATACTAAAAGGGAATATAAATAACTCATGAATAATTTGAAAAAAGGGTACCCTAAGTCCATGAGGGTTTGAGTATGAAATTCAATTTTAGAGTCAAGTAAACCATATTTTTACACCATTATTACATTTTTATGAAGAAAGGTGTATGGACTATAAATAGGTAGACTATTATGATGTAATTAGCTTCCAAAATCAATTATTTATGACCAAAATAATGTGTTCCAACTTGAAATGAAGTATGTAACTAAAAATGGTAAGTAAAGTTCTCAAAATACAAGAGAGGAATATTCCGTAATGGTTTAAATTTTCCATGTAGTGGAACAAGATAATTTGGAACTATGCATTCTATATAAAAGATACTAGAACTGGAAAACATGCGTGTTTAGAACTCGTATAAGATGTGTATGATCTAGGTAGGAGTTTATTGGCTGAAGATGAGGAATGTATGCTCTTGTAATATAATACAATTGATATCTATAACTTTTTGTGTGCTTCACTTGTCGAACATGGTGGTCATTGTGTGTCACTCTTCTTTGTACAACCTTGAGATGACCTATAATTATATGCAAAAAATAATAAAACATTAAAATATATAAAAATATTTATCTTAGTATTATCATACCAAAGGGGAAAAACATGTGTTTTTTTTTAGGTTGTACCACCCTAGGTGGTCGGACGCTAGTTGTTGAACTAATCACGCTTTTACACTACATATCCCCGATTCATAATCAATCCAATTGTAATTCTCCTAGGTTCTTGTGCAATTGTGTAAAGCTAGAAAAAC
Source organism: Taxus wallichiana var. yunnanensis (assembly GCA_018340775.1). Taxonomy (NCBI): domain Eukaryota; kingdom Viridiplantae; phylum Streptophyta; class Pinopsida; order Cupressales; family Taxaceae; genus Taxus; species Taxus wallichiana. Next base: position 579,768,681 of record CM031240.1, read on the forward strand.
CCCTAGGGGTGCCCATATGTCTCTTGAAACCAAGATAGTAGGCTAAATTTGTAGTATATAATGTACCTAGTGTCATAGTGGTGAGATGTCAGTGTGACTCACCTATATCAACCTATCCCTTGTGTTGAATGAAACCCTTTTGAAATTCTTGGAGTGAATTTTCTCTCTCTTGGGACATGAATATATGATTTTGAAATTCTTGGAATGAATTTTCTAAACATGATTTTAACTCTTTGACCTACTTGATTTATTCATACCTCTAGTAGGGACTTACATAGATGATGTGTATATAATTTGAGTAGATTTAGGAACACTTTCGGTGCTTTTAGAATGATGCTTTCAATAAGATCTTGTAAGAATGCCAGGTGAGATAATTATATAGTGTTCCATATGTGAGATATTATGATAAGGATATCCCTAAGAATATGAAATAATCTAAATAATGATTTAGCATTGAAATTATAGTTAATGATTTATAAGAGGAACGACACTATAGGTTAGTAAGAACAAAATCCCACATCTTAACCCTTCCATACGCTTTTGGAAAAGAGAGATAAACTCCTAAATTTAAAGTTGTGTAATGAATATGAGATGTTTTATGTATCTTTGATTGAATAATATTTTCAAAATTATGTACTTATCAAGATGTAAATATAAACAAGTATTATAATTAATAGAGATATGATGATATTATATTACAAATGGGAGCATTTTTTTTTTTTTTTACAAGGATACAAAGTAAAACTTGGAATTGTGCGAGGAAACGTTACTAGATTTTAGTGTCTACAATTTATAACATGTTCTATTTTAATATGGATCATAGATTCATTGTAATAATTTTTCATATTATCATATACAAGAGGAATATAAGAATCACAATTATTTACATGATTCTTTATTTTGGTAGGAATAGAAGAGATACACACTCAAATGTTGCATCTTCCATTTCAATTGAAGAAGGAGAATGAGGATGACATTAAATTATATAATTTACCATTTTAATAGGATAAAAGGAAATAGAACATTCATCTATATCATTTTCCATTTCATCATCATAATTATCATCATTATAAAATTCATTATAATCTTTCCTCTCCTCCAATCGAAATGTAAAATGATACAGTTGATGTGATTAGTATGATGATGCTAGTGAAATGGAAAATAAATTGCATGATCCCTTATAATTCCTAACAAATTTGTATATATAGGTATCTAATACTTTGAAAATTTAACTTAGTGGCTTGCAAATAAAAATTAGAAACCTTATCAACCTATCAAAACTTTCATCAAAGAACTAGTAAACCAAAGGAGAAAAGCATGTGTGGACAATTGAGGTTGGAATACCATTGGTGTTCATAATCCTAGTGTTTAGAGTAAATATTACCTCTTCAATTTAAGTTAATAAACAAGATAATAAAACTTACCAAACCTAAAAATGGTGGGGTTTATAAGTACCCACAATCATAGATGGATTGTGTTAATGTTTTTCTCGGGTATACGAAATGATTTAGCTCTTGTCCTTTAATGAAATTTTCCATCATAGACACTACACAAGACAAGATTAGACAATTGTATGGCAGATTTACTAGAAAAGGCCAGTACCTGAATGTCAAAGGACTTCCTCACAAGGATATCAATCCTCTTTTAAGAAATTAATCTGATGATGATAAAGTAAAATGATAGCTAATGATAAAAAGATAACAGGAAATATAACTAAACAAGGTAAAGGGATTGACATGGTCCAGGGTTAGATGTTGATCTAATGGTGATTCTCAATCTAAAGGGAGTTTGGAAATCACAAGATGGCTCAAAGGAGCAAAGGATGTCGATGGTTATTGGGCTCACAAAGGCAAGCAAGATAATATGTTTAATTTATTGTATGATAAAATGTTATAGATGGATTAAAGGAGCTTGAATATAATACACGGATCGAGGAGCTTGATGGGGATAGCTAAATATCCTTACAAAGGCAAGTAGTAGGGTAAAATGATTAATATGATCGATAAAATATCATGAATATCTCATAGGACCTTAACATGGTGTGACAAGGACCTACACATGAAGAAGGATGGAAAGAGATAAGGTTGGGATTTCTAAAAGTGGTTAGGGTGATTTTTGAGGTTTGGTAGATAGCGATCACCAATAATTAAGCCGATCACCGCGATTAAGCTAATCACCAATGATTTAGGAAAAGTATGTATAACTTGATAAATCAAAGGATGTTATTACTTAAAATAATGTATCAAATTAGCATAAGCTCGTAGATGATGAAAATAGATGAATAAAAAATAAATGTACCTAAAAATGATATGAGGGTGGCAAGTAGTCTTTGAGATTGAGGAAATATGATGTAGATATTTGATGAAGTCGACAAGTTGGATTGATAAAGCGTTGTATTATAATGGCTCCACAAATGTTTGATGAGATTTGATGATGATGACAGCTGATGGATTCAGGGTTTTGATGTTTAGAGGTGACCTTCAAGAACATAAAAACTCAAGGAAAAGCCAACGTTCATGTATTGTTAGTTCAGGGTCTTTTTAGAGGCTTGAGAAATTGGTTTAAATAATCATCGGTGTTCGACAAAATCACCGGAGATTTCAATCAGTTTGAAAATTTTGAGGGATAAGGATAGAACGAGCTCCAAAATTTGCTATTTGTTTTGGATTTTTGGGGATAAGATTGTTATGTTGGTTTGAAAGTGTCAAGGTGTCAGGTTTGTTTAAAATAGGTGGAATTATTATCTAAAATTTATTTAGGATAGGTCTTAAGTGGTTGGTTTAGGATTTTTATAAGATTATTATAGGATTTTGAAGGATAATGGGGGATTTATAAAGATATCCCTAATAGATGTGTCAAGATAACAATTATTAAGGAATAACTTAGGTAGGTTTATATAATATCATGGAATATGGTAATTATGTGTATAAAGAAGTATTTAATTAAATTAGAATTGGGTGGGAAATATATGGTATGGACATAATTAATATAATATAGTGATATATCACAAATTAAAATGAAATATTTAAGCAGAGACAGGGAAGTGTAGATTTTATATGACTTAGTATAGGGTTTAGATCTAGCAACAAAAGAGGTGTTAACACGGACATAGGAATTAATGTTGCTAATTTTTGGTGTCTAAATTTTTCCCCTTTTTGTTGAGTGGTTTTAGACAAGCCACGAGCCAAAAATGAGATGTGGTGGAAGTGAGAGAGTAAGGATAATATGATGAGATGTAATAAAGGATGAGTAAATAATTCCCCAAAACGAGGTAAAGAAATAAGGTAGACGCCATCGTAAAATCATGTGATAGGGGAACCAAAGGGTTAATTTCCTACAAACATATGGTCTAACAATGAAGAGGATGTTTTTATAAGGTCAAAGGACCAAATGATCTATGTTACCACAAAAGTGGGCTTACGAGGCCATGAAGTCAAGTTGTAGTGCCCACACTTTTTATAGCTCAGTAGCTTGTTGTTCTTTGCTCATAGACATGTTTTGACAGTGATTGGTTATATCTTGGACATTATATTTAGAGATTTGATCTTATTAGACATGTGTGGACATTTAGGCGTATAGCGCCAATTTAGCTTAATTTCTATGTTGTCGCATTTTCTTATGACGTCGTGGATACTAATGGATATGATGTTATTGATGGATACTTAGTTGTTGCATGTTGGGATCCTATGGTTATATGTCACTCTATCATCTTGTCTAACTTTTGGAATATTGAGTATAATTGTGCACGTTGTCGCATTTTGATTTCAGTAGGATGTTAGGCTAGTTTAGAACTTATTGATATCTTACTATGTCGTTGTTTTATATTTTATCAGACAAGTATGGTTAATGTGTGCAATGAGTGTGTAGGTGACAGGTTTACAGGAGAACGTGGGATTCAGGCCAGCTACACAATCTTGCACAAGTAGCCCACAGGCTGAGTCCTAGCCATGTTCATTGTGTGAAGCCTTAGTATAGGAGATTATTATTTTGGGCACTATGAGTGACCCCAATTTTTGTAATGTATTGTGCCTTGAATTATTAATTTTGTTTAGGGTTACTAGTGGAGTTGTAAACTTGTTTTGGGAATTAATAATCCCACTTTCATTAAAATTTTGATTTTGTTTAATGAGTCACTTAATCACAAGGGTTTAGGGTCACATGTGAGACCCTTGGGTGGTCCCCACACCCTCTACCCTTGTGCCAAAAATGCAAAACCCGAAATTAGGTTATTTTGGGCATTTTTAGGGACCCCTTTTTAGCTTGGGAGTTCCCCTAACATAAAAATGAGCCCTTGGACCCTACCTAATGGGTAGGGGGCTTATTTCAAGGCTAGAGGGAGTTTTCCCTCCCTTTTTTCCTCTTGTTTGGTCACATCCATGTAAAGGGTGTGGATTGGAGTGCTTGTTAAAAGTCTCACTAATTTTGTCTTGTTAACATTTGGGGGAATTTGGGAGAAAAGGGAAAAATGCAAATTTTACCCTTCCTCTCTTTTGTTTTGGCATCTTTGACCTTGAAGGAGAGAGGGTGACACATGTCACCCCCTCATTTCGGAGGATTCTTGCTTTCTCCTCTTCAAATTCCCATTTATGGGAAAAGAGAGGGACTTTTTATTTTGAAAATTCTTTCTTGGATGTTTGGGTGATTGGAGCTAGTGATTTGCTTGAGTCAATAGTGGAGAAATTTGAAGTTGGGAATCTTTTTGGAGAGCTTTCTTTGAGGTAGGCTCTTATGTCTTATTGTTGTGTTGTTTTCTTTTAGTTGTTAGATTGGTTGCTTGAAATTGTTATTGTTGCATGTGGATTTTGGTTGTTGTTTGCTTGTTTTACTCCCTCCATCATATGGCATGATGGAGTTTTGGAGTTGTGGGGGAAGAGAGAGGGATATTTCCTCTCAATCCTCAAGGCTTGATGGACAAGCCTTGTAGGGTCTTATAGTTTTTTTCCCCTCAAATGGTTGAGGTGGGGAAGTTGATTCATTTGGCTTGAATCTCATTCCCCATTCATGGTAAGGAAATCCCTTTGGGGTTTGAAAATACTTCCAAGAAGGACTTGGGGAAAGGGTGGAGGAATAAGGAGGGATTGTATGTAAATGGAGAAATAAGGAGGCTATGGGGTATTTGGTTTATGCAACTATTATTGGATTATAATTATTGCAGAACATATTTCCTCTCTTCCCCATGTTGTTATAGAGTTAGAACTTGGGTTTTTCTCTTCTTCCTTCCTTTTAAATTTTGGAGTCTTGTCTTGTCTTTTGTCCTAATTTGTGTGTTTGTGTCATTGTTAGTTCACCCCCATCTTGTGCAAGTTGTGGTTGTTGGCCTCTTTCCCATGGGCTTGGGGGAGGCTAGCATGCATCCCAACCTTGGGAGAGGCATGTAATGATGCCTATGGTTGGGTGGAAAACAAGCTCTTTCTCCTTGTTGGGTTTCTTGAAGGCATGAAGGTTGAAGTGCAAGTTGACAGTTGGTGTTTGTTAGAGACCTGTTTGACTCCTTCTCTCTCTTTGAGGACTTTACTTCTTGTCTCTTGCAAGGAATGGTTTAGTAGAATCTTCATTGTGTCAAAACCTCTCCTTTGTATTGAAAATTTCTTTAAAAAGTGTAAGTCATTCTTGAGCAACCTCTCTTCTCAAGCTTGTAAGAAGTCTTGTGATGAACTTGAGTAGTATGTATTGGGTATGTTTTGTATATGAAAACTTCAAGAAACTTGAAAATGAAATATTGTTTTGTTGTTTTCCTTGATATTAAAAAAATTAAATTTGTAATCTCCTTTGAAAGAAAATGTACATGGTTAGAAATATGAATATATTATGAAGTTATTTATACCCTTCATGTTGAATATCTATCTTGTTTAAAAATCTGAAATGCTTAGTTACTTTTTGCATTTGGAAAAAATATGAACATCATGTGGAAATCTCATATATATATATATATATATATATATATATATATATATCTTCTTGTTTCTTCCCTTTTGTGACCACGTGGAATGGATAGTGAATTAGATGTAAGTTCCCAAGTACTTTGTTTTACATCAAAGGATAAAATTAAAATCTGTATCTATTTCAAGTGAAATCCTTATGTTTTATCATTGTGTTTAAATTGATCTCATTTAGTTTCAAGATAAGATATAAGCTTAGCTCAATTGTGTATCAAAATAAGTTTTAAATTATAGATTTCTTTATATAAAAGAATATTTCCTTTTGAAAATATTGTGGTTTTGGTTTTATCTCTATATTATACATATATTGTATATAAATAATAATATTATAAAAATTATTGTTTGTGTATATATGCAAATATAAATAACAAGATATATATATATATACATATATAAGATTTTTCATGTTACACACACACACACACACACACACACACACACACACACACACACACACACACACACACAGAGTTATATATACAAAAAAAGTAAACAAACAAATACGTTTTATTAAACTCAGATTTTAAATAAAAAAATGTGTGTTTTGATGGGGGTTTGCCCCCCACACCTGCGCATATATTAAAACAAACAAAAATAAATAAATGTTGGTGGGGGAGTTTGGCCCCCCACCCCCTGTACTTTCTCCATAAAGCCCACGTGGCTATGGTTGTTGCCCCTCCTCCGCCGCGTACACTCCCCTCTCTTTTGCCCTCCTCCATGCCACACCTGCACCCCGCCCCCCACTTGCCCATTGCCACGTCTCCTCGCATGCCTACCCTACTCATTCCCTTTCAAGACTCCCTCCATGTAGCCTCTCCCTCTCAAAAAAAAAAAAATGCAGCCCCTCTCCTTTCTTTGAAAACCCTAGCCACCCCTATTCATACAAATAAATATATATAAATACAGATGTATTGGTTTTAAATTGATATAACTTAACAAACAAACAAAACACAATATGGTAATTCCATTCTTGGAAATCTCCATGAATAAAAAAAAAAAAACCTACACATTCAAGAGCCACAACCAAAGCAAAATGAGAAAAAGAATAAAGAGAAAGAGAAGAAAATGGCTATTAGAGGATTAGGGAAAACCTTAGGGTGACTCCAAAATCTAGGGACCAGATTTATTTGATCCTAGGGTTCAAATAAAACCCTACTTACTTTTGAAAGTGAGAAATATTGTGGGATTAAACCTTTGGAATGGGGAGAGAGATTTTTATTAAAGAATGGGTAGATATCTTCTCTTGTAGGTTGATTTAGTCAAAGATATATATATATATATATATATATATATATTAGTGTGAGAAAATTATTAGAAGCTAAATAAATAAAATTAATTAAAAACAAGTGTTTTAACAATTTGGTTAAAATTATATCATTAAGAATTTAGTTACTTGTCGAGAACGGTTAGGAAAAAACGTTAGTTCGGTACTTCAAAAGAAAAAAATTTACCGACCTTTTAGCCTATTTCCGGTGTCCCGACGCAGGGTGTTACATTTGGTATCAGAGCGGAGGTTCGCACATGCGGACACTCTGGGTATTTAATTAAGATAGTTAATGATAATGTTAATAACAATAAATTTAATAAATGGATAAAAATAATTAGTTAAAAATCATCCGCAACCATTAAATTTTTAATTAATAACTCCTTCGCTCACCTCGTGCACAGGATGGCACCCAAGTGAGGATGATCAGCTAGAGGTTTGGGGCATGGTCTACCTATGCAAGAGCAGCTGGCACTGAATTTGGGCCTCAGATATTAGAGGCCTTGCACCAGCTGATAGGCATTGTGGAGTAGCGTCTACCACCACCGCAAGAGACGAGAGTGGAGACACCGTTAGGAGACGAGGAGCCGATAGGCAAGGACGTGCTTTCAAATCCACCAGAGAATGATACACCAAGGTGGGAGAGGTCACGTAGCCCTTCCATTCATCACGAGAGGGTAGCCTCGTTCCGTCATAGCCACTCACACAGTCTCGAGGGACCATTCGAGGATAGACAACCCCCTTCACCTGTTGGACTACATTGTCGGATCGAGATATAGGTAGTGTGATTAAGGATCTTCTTCACTTGTAGCCACCACCCAATTACACTGGCTCTCTGAGATGGATTTGGGGCTGAGTCATGGATCCTTAGCTTAGATAGTTACTTTGGCTTGCACTCTTACAAAAGCAACGTTAAGGCGAGGTTCACTATACACCTCCTTCGAGACGTAGCAGGAGTTTGGTGGAGGAATGAGGAGTGGAAATTCCATCTGAATTAAGAGACAAAGTGACACTGGGAGTTGTTCAAGGAGTGATTCAGGGCTCATTATATGTCAAAACACTTTGTGCAAAAGAGGATAGATGAGTTTCATGACTTACGGCATGTGGATCCTCAGCACAAGAGAGCGTAAAGTATGAGAGCAGGTTCTTGGATCTTCTGTAGTATGTGGACTACCTGTAAGATGAGAAATTATAGGTTAACAGGTTTATTCGAGGCCTTAATGTAGATATAGTAGGAGCAGTTAAGATGTTATCTCCTCCCACACTTGAGAAGGCCATTGAGAAGGCCTACTTAGCTGAGGAGAATAGGACCAAGGCACAGGAGCATCATGATAGAAATAAGAGCAAGTTTCAGGAGAGGATACAGCCTTTCGTCATAGGTCACGATGTACTACATTACCCCCTAGAGGAGGATTTTGGCCTCCTCCAAAGAGCCAAGGGCTCCACCACAACCGCAAAAGATAAACACAGCACGGGGCCACCCGTAACAAGGGGCTAGGTAGACATAGAGATTTCAGGGAGGTGTTTCTAGAGGTGGTTTTGGTGGAGCCAGGGATAGGAGGTAGGGTACTCAGCAAGCATAGCTAGCTCACACGTAGCAGTCTGCTAGGGTTGGACTAGCAAGATCAAGACACCGTAGTACAGAGGGACCCCATCTCGGGAGGTACAGAGGATGTTTTATTTTGGATCTCCCGATCACTATGTGTGCATGTGCTCACAAACCCAATACCACGGATACAAAGAGAGTTGCTAGATCCGAGAAGATGGTGGGTGATGTAGGACATGCTCATCATGTATATGCAGTGGTTGAAAACCACCAGGCTGAGCATCAGGCCACAGTCATTGAGATGATAGGTACTATCAGGGGTATTTCTGTCTTAGTACTTTTTGATTCAGTGCTTCAGATTCCTTTATATCACCTTCTTTAGTGGACCAGTGTGGGCTAGTGGTGGTTAGGTAACCTTAGGCAACCAGATAGATGGTAGGTTGAGTTGGCCTCTAGGGCCAAACTCATCGTGGACTCGTATGTGGAGAGTTGTGTACTTGATTTAGGAGCCTTGACCTCCGAGTTATTCCTTTAGGATCCTATCAGGTAGTGTTGGGTATGGATTGGCTCGAGGCTCATCGAGCTAAGGTGGATTGTAGAAATAAGGTCATTGAGTGTCAAGATGATCTTGGGAGTGTAGTTGTGATATCTAGAATGCATAGGCCTATCTCCTTACGCATGATATCGGCTAAGAAACTCAAGCGGAGCATGCGTAAGGGTTTTCAGTTATTTGCTATCACCATCAATGACCGATCAGAGAGCACTCCAGAGCACTCACCCTTAGATGATCATGTAGTTTTGAGGGAGTATGCAGATGTGTTTCTAGGTGAGCTTCCAGGGTTACCACCCCGCAGAGAGGTAGATTTCACCATTGATTTAGTACCTAGATCAGCACCAGTTTCTAGGGCACCTTATCGGATGATGACTCCAGAGCTTCAGGAGCTCAAGATTTAGTTAGAGGAGTTTTTAGATAAGGGTCTTATTTTCCTTAGTGTATCTCCTTGGGGAGCGCCAGTCATATTTGTGAAAAAGAAGGATGGTTCTCTCAGACTTTGTGTAGACTTAAGATAGCTCAATAAGGTCACAATAAAGAACCGTTATCCACTCCCTAGGATTGATGACTTGTTTGATCGATGCGAGGAGCCGAGTGTTCTCCAAAATCGATCTCAAGTCAAGATATCATCAGTTACACATTTTAGATGCAGACATTCATAAGACAACATTTCACACATGATATGGGCATTATGAGTTCACAGTGGTTCCATTTGGTTTGACTAATGCCCCAGCTATCTTCATGAGACTCATGAATGGAGTATTCAGAAATTTCTAGATCGCTTTATCTTAGTGTTCCTTGATGACATATTGATTTAATTTCATTCTGAGGAGGAACATGAGGAGCATTTGAGACAGGTAATTCAGGTTTTGAGAGAGTAGAAACTATATGGAAACTTGGAAAAGTGCAGCTTCTTTCAGATAGAGATTCAATACTTGGGTCATATCATATCAGGTGAGGGTATCTCCGTAGATCCCTCTAAGATACATGCTATCTTGGACTGGCCAAGCACCCACATTAGTTACTGAGGTAAGGAGTTTCATGGGTTTGGCAGGGTATTACCACAGGTTCATATAGGACTTTTCTAGGATTGCTCACCCTATCACTTCTCTTCAGAGGAAAGGGAAGAAGTTTGATTGGTTAGAGAAGTGTGAGTAGGCCTTTCAGTTACTTAAGGAAAGGTTAACCATGGCACCCATCTTAGTAGTCCCAGAGCCGACAGAGGATTTTGTTGTTTGTACTGATGCATCACTAGAGGGTTTGGGGGTAGTTATTATGCAGGAGCGTTAGGCTATTGCCTTTGAGTCTTGTAAGCTCAAGGACTATGAGCTTAATTATCCTACCCATGACTTGGAGCTTGTAGTAGTTGTTCATGCTCTAGTACGTTGGTGACATTTCCTATTGGGTAGACCTTTCATTTTGAGGATAGACCACTGGAGTTTGCATCATATCTTCTCACAGCCGAACCTCAACACTCATCAACAACATTGATGGAGTTCTTATGTGAGTATGACATGGAAGTTTAGTATATCAAAGGGAAGGAAAATGTTGTTCCGATGCACTTAGTAGGTGACGACATGTGCTTACTTCTTTGACACTTCACCAAATAAACGAGAGGAAAGATTCTTGAGTATCTTCCAAAGGAAAGGTTTTATGAGGGAGCTGACATGATGTTGGAGTCACAGGGTTCTTTAGAGGGCGAGATATTTTGGGTTTGTTTTAGAAATAGATGGTTTGCTTCGGTTCCATAGGCACATCTACGTGCCTAAGTCGTGTGATTTGTGTAACATCATCCTCACGGAAGCTCATCGAGCTCCATATGCAGCACATCTAGAAGTAAAGAAGATGCACACTGATCTGAGGGAGTTATATTATTGGCCAGGTCTTCGACGGGACATAGCAGATTTTGTTGTACTATGCCTTGAGTATCGAGAGGGTTAAGGTAGAGCATTCACACCTGTAGGACTTTTACATCCTCATGATATTCCCAGAGTGGAAATGGGATGTAATCTCTATGGATTTCATAGTCATACTTCCTATGTCTTCTTATCATCATGATGCCATTATGATCACCGTGGATAAGTTGACCAAGGTTGGACATTTTTTACCAGCCAAGGTCACCTATAATGCACAGGCCATTGCCAAAGTATTTATGGAGGACATTGTTAGGTTACATGGGATTCCGAAGACCATCATAAATGACAAGGATACCATCTACACTTCAATTTTTTGGACTTCCTTTCACACCGCTTTGGGTACTCAGATTAATTTTAGTTCAGCTTATCATCCAGAGACAGATGGGAAAACAGAGAGAGTTAATCAGTTTTGGAGGACATGTTGAGAATGTATGTCATGGATCGAGAGAATAAATGGGAAGATTATTTGCATTTAGTTGAGTTTGCCTACAATAGCAATATCATAGTTCCATTGGTATGGCTCCTTACCAAGATTTGTATGGATGACCTTGCAGGACACCTTTGAGTTGGGATAGACTAGATGACAGGATTATTCTGGGACCAGCCTACCTTTAGGATTTAGAGCAGCAGGTTGTTCTGATTAGACAACGTCTTGAGTAGGCCAGAGCATGCCAAAAGGTGTATGCAGACACTAAGAGGATTGATCATCACTTCTCAGTGGGTGACAAAGTCTTCTTGAGTTCATCCTCATAAGAGTCCAATCTGTTATGGAAATGGTTCTAATCTTTCACCTCATTTTGTGGGGCTTTTGATATTTTAGAGGTCATTAGTCTAGTTGCCTATCACCTAGCTTTTCCACCACACGTTGCACAGGCCCACGATGTGTTTCATGTTTATTTCCTACGTAGATATGTACCGATGTTTCTCATGTTTTAGATTGGTCGGCATTACAGGTAGAGGACGGAGTACAGTGGAGACTAGGAGCTCGTACACATATTGGAGCACCGTGGTTGGCCCTTCGGGTTCAAGACTTGGATCAGGTTAGAGTACAGTGAGATCTGTACAATGAGACAACACCTACCTAGGAGGATGCGATACCTTTGAGGGCTAGATATCCATATCTCTTTCAAAGTGACTCCGTGAGGAAGTCTAATTTTAGTAGAGGGGGATGTAGTTCCCACACTTTTTATAGCTTAGTAGAATGTTGTTCATTGCTCATAGACATGTTTTGACAAAGGTGATTGGTTATATCTTGGACATTATATTTAGAGATTTGATCTTATTAGGCACGTGTGGACATTTAGGCGTATAGTGCCAATTTATCTTAATTTATATGTTGTCACATTTTCTTATGATGTCATGGATATTAATGGATATGATGTTATTGATGGATACTTAATTGTTGCATGTTGGGATCCTATGGTTATATGTCACTCTATCATCTTGTCTAACTTTTTGAATATTGAGTATAATTGTGCACATTGTCACATTTTGATTTCAGAGGATGTTAGGCTAGTTTAGAGCTTATTGATATCTTACAGTGTCATTGTTTTATATTTTATCACACAAAGCGGTTAATGTGTGCATTGAGTGTGTAGGTGACAGTTTACGAAGGATGTGAGATTCGGGCTAGTTACATAGTCTTGCACAAGCAGCCCATGGGCCGAGTCCTAGCCATGTTCATTGTGTGAAGCCTTAGTATAAGAGATTATTATTTTGGGCACTATGAGTGACCCCAATTTTTGTAATGTATTGTGCCTTGAATTACTAATTTTGTTTAAGGTTACTAGTGGAGTTGTAAACTTGTTTTTGCAATTAATAATCCCACTTTCAATAATTTTTTTTTTTTTGAATGAGTCACTTAATCACAAGGGTTTAGGGTCACATGTGAGACCCTTTGGTGGTCCCCACACCGTCTACCCTTGTGCCAAAAATGAAAACCCGAAATTAGGTTATTTTGGGCATTTTGGGGACCGCTTTTAGCTTGGGAGTTCCCCTAACATAAAAATGAGTTCTTAGACCCTACCTAATGGGTAGGGGGCTTATTTCAAGGCTAGAGGGAGTTGTCCCAACCTTTTTGCCTCTTGTTTGGTCACATCTATGTAACGGGTGTGGATTGGAGTGGTTGTTAAAAGTCTCACTAATTTTGTCTTATTAACATTTGGGTGAATTTGGGAGAAGAGGGAAAAAGAAAATTTTACACTTTCTCTCTTTTGTTTTGGCATCTTTGAGCTTGAAGGAGAAGAGGGATGACACATGTCACCCCCTCATTTGTGAGGATTCTTGATTGCTCCTCTTCAAATTCCAATTCATGGGAAAAGAGAGGGACTTTGTCTTTTGGAAATTCTTGCTTGGATGTTTGGGTGATTGGAGCTAGTGATTTGCTTGAGTCAAGAGTGGAGAAATTTGAAGTTGGGAAGCTTTTTGGAGAGATTTATTTGAAATAGGCTCTTATGTCTTATTGTTGTGTTGTTTTCTTTATGTTGTTAGATTGGTTGCTTGAAATTGTATTGTTGCATGTGGATTTTGGTTATTGTTTGCTTGTTTTACTCCCTCCATCATATGGAATTATGGATTTTTGGAGTTGTGGGGAAAGAGAGAGGGATATTTCCTCTCAATCCTCAAGGCTTGATGGACAAGCCTTGTAGGGTCTTATAGTTTTTTTTTCCCCTCAAATGGTTGAGGTGGGGAAGTTGATTCATTTGGCTTGAATATCCTTCCCCATTCTTGGTAAGGAAACACCTTTGGGGTTTTAAAATCCTTCCAAGAAGGACTTGGGGAAAAAGGGTGGAGGAATAAGGAGGGATTGTATGCAAATGGAGAAATAATAAGGGTATGGAGTATTTGGTTTATGCAACTATTATTAGATTATAATTATTGAAGATCATATTTCCTCTCTTCCCCATGTTGTTATAGAGTTAGAACTTGGGTTCTTCTCTTCTTCCTTCCTTTTAAATTTTGGAGTCTTGTCTTGTTTTTTGTCCTAATTTGTGTGTTTGTGTCATTGTTAGTTCACCCCCATCTTGTGCAATTTTTGGTTGTTGGCCTCTTTCCCATGGGCTTGGGGAGGATAGCATGCATCCCAACCTTGGGAGAGGCATATAATGATGCCTATGGTTGGGTGGAAAAAAGCTCTTTCTCCTTTTGGGTTTCTTGAAGGCATGAAGGTTGAAGTGCAAGTTGACAGCTGGTGTTTATTAGAGACATCTTTGACTCCTCTCTCTTTGAGGACTTTACTTCTTGTCTCTTGCAAGACATGGTTTAGTAAAATATTCATTGTTGCAAAACCTCTCCTTTGTATTGAAATTTTCTTTAAACAAGTGTAAGCCACTCTTGTGCAACCTCTCTTCTCAAGCTTGTAAGAAGTCTTGTGATGAAATTGAGTAGTATGTATTGGGTATGTTTTATATATGAAAACTTCAAGAAACTTGAAAATGAAATATTGTTTTGTTGTTTTCCTTGATATTAAAAAAAATAAAATTGTAATCTCCTTTGAAAAAAAATGTACATGGTTAGATATATGAATATATTGTGAACTTATTTATACCCTTCATGTTGAATATCTATCTTGTTTAAAAATCTGAAATGTTTAGTTACTTTTTTCATTTGCAAAACAATATGAACATCAGTGGAAATCTCATATATATATATATATATATATATATATATATATATATCCCTCTCTCTTCTTGTTGCTTCCCTTTTGTGACCACGTGGAATGGATAGTGAATTAGACGTAATTTCCCAAGTACTTTATTTTGCATCAATGAATAAAATTAAATTTTTAATCTATTTCAAGTGAAATCCTTACATTTTATCATTGTGTTTAAATTGATCTCATTGAGTTTCAAGATAAGATATAAGCTTAGCTCAATTGTGTATCAAAATAAGTTTTAAATTACATATTTCTTTATATAAAAGAATATTTCCTTCCGAAAATATTGTGGTTTTGGTTTTATCTCTATATTATACAAATAATAATATTATAAAAATTATTATTTGTGTATATATGCAAATATAAATAACAGTATATATATAGATACATACATAAGATTTTTCATGTTATATATATATATATATATATATATATATACACACATTATATATACAAAAAAAGTAAACAAACAAATACGTTTTATTAAACTCAGATTTTAAATTAAAAAAATGTGTGTTTTGGTGGGGTTTCGGCCCCCACCCCTCGCATATATATATAAAACAAAAAAAAAAGGTTGGTGGGGGGATTTCAGCCCCCACTCCCCGTACTTTCTCCATAAAGCCCGCGTGGGTATGCGCTGCCCCCTCCCGTACACTCCCCTCTCTTCGCCCTCCCTCCACGGCACAACCTGCACCCAACAGCCCCCATCTTCCCCCTGCCACGTCTCCTCACATGCTTGCTCTACTCATTCCCTTTACGACTCCCTCCATGTGGCCTCTCCCTCTCAAAAAAAAAAAAAAATAAAATGCAGCCCCTCTCCTTTCTTTGAAAACCCTAGCCACCTCTATTCATACAAATAAATATATATAAATACAAATGTATTGGTTTTAAATTGATTTAACTTAACAAACAAACAAAACACAATATGGTAATTCCATTCTTGAAATCTCCATGAATCAAAAAAATAAACCTACACATTTAAGAGCCATAACCAAAGCAAAATGAGAAAAATAATAAAGAGATAGAGAAGAAAATGGCTATTAGAGGATTAGGGAAAACCTTAGGGTAACTCCAAAATCTAGGGACCAGATTTGTTTTATCCTAAGGTTCAAATAAAACCCTACTTACTTTTAAAGTGAGAAATATAGTGGGATTAAACCTTTGGAATGGGGAGAGATATTTTTATCAAAGAATGGGTAGATATCTTCTCTTGTAGGCTGATTTAGTCAAAGAGATATATATTTTATTTTTTTAGTGTGAGAAAATTATTAGAAGCTAAATAAATAAAATTAATTAAAAACAAGTGTTTTAACAGTTTGGTTAAAATTATATCGTTAAGAATTTAGTTACTTGTCGAGAACGGTTAGGTGAAACGTTAGTTCGCTACTTCAAAAAAAAAAAATTACCAAATTTTTAGACTGTTTCCCAGTGTCCCGAGGCGGGGTGTTACAAAAGTGATAGGGGAACCATAATTTGACGACTCCACAAATGTGGACTTACGAGGACTAGATGGGGGTCATGAAGGTGACCAAACGTGTAGTACCCAAGGAAGCATCTATTAGGAAAATGTTGATTTAATTCAATAAATGTGATGTATTGAAGATTAAGTTGATGTTAAGATTAAGTTGATGTTAAGAGATGTTGATATTTTATATTTTATTTCTTTTTGATGATTTTGATGTTGATGTTTATGTTAATGATGTTTTAGATGTTTTTGGTATTTTTAGGTGATGATATTGATGTTGATGTAGATGAATTTTTTATTTAATGTTTGTCATAACCATGGTCAAGAATGAAACATGGATTGGTATTTTATACTGGATTTGATACATATTTGATGGGAAGCAATGGAATGAAAGCACTTGCATTTTTGGCCTTTACAACAGTTGTTAACAAATGACTAACAATGGGTAGTCACACGTAGGATTTTGAATAAAAAGATAAAGTGAAAAAGTGTACCTTCCTAGAACATGAGAAGGGTTGACATATGTAGGTTGTATAGGAAAATAGGGTTCTCCTTTCAATGGGTTCATAGGGAAATTCCCTAGCTTTACATTATTTAATTTTTGAAGCAAACTGATCAATATGGGAAGTTTTCTATAATGGGAAAGTTGATCGATGCGGGAAGCTCTCTTGGATGCTTTTGATATTTTGACTTTTGAAGGCCAATCAATGTGGGAATACTTTTTACATAGGTAGTCATCCTTTGAGGGTATGGTCTACATTTTTTTCTTTACAAAATGGTCATCATTCGAGGGATCGGTCCATAACTTGATTTTTTGATAATAATTTTGACTTTGAATAGATGTCCTTCAAGGGAGTGCTTTATTATATTTTGAATTTTTAGAAATGCATCCAAATAATTATTTTTGACTTTATCTTGAGCTGAGGGAAAGACCCTAATAGACCGTTTCAAGGAGGGGAAGGAAGATATGTGTATGAACTACACATGTGTGCCCCAAGACATGTTTTTTTTTCATATATAAGGTTGGATCGAAGTAAAGATTAAGGGATTCCTACTAAGGAGAAACTTGTCCTTGTGAAAGATGCGATGAACAAAGTCGTGGTGCTCATCTTTAAGGTTTGCAAGGATAGTGATGGAAGACCACATGCTTTAAAATCATTAGAATGATAAGATGGTTGGTGGATGATGAAATAAAATCTTGTATGTGACTATTTTCATGACGGTTAATGTGTTAACAATAGAAAAGCTACAAGTGCAAGACATTCAAAGGTTTAACCATCTTATATTGAGTGATCCAATCGAGGAAAACTTTCCATGTTTACTCCTTTCCAGAGTAATGACAATTTGATTTGATTGGACCAAGTAATTTTATAAGGATGTGTGAAGTGATATTTTCAAAGTCTAGTATATAGGATCCCTCTTAACATAATGTGATAGATATTTGCATGATAAAAAGGAAAAAAAAAATAGGATTTTGGAAATTTTTATTTTGATTGATTGAGTATATGATAAATGGAGGGGAATGTGAAACCTTTAACAAAGGAGTTTATAAGGAATTGGTTTTAACTTTCCCTTGTATGTATTGATTTTATGTTCATATAGATGGATAATCCATATTGTTTTGAGAAAAATGAATTTCATTGGATAGTGACAAGAAGACGCATAAGATGGGTTTTTCAAGACTTGATTGAAGATGAATCCTTGTTCTAGAGATATTGATGATGATACCACCATTATATTGGGTGTAGGTGTTGATAGTGTTGATAGAATCTCAAGGAAGGTACCAATATGATTGAGGAACCTTCAAAGGAAGGTACTAATGAGTTTGTCATATGATTAGGCATAATGGTTTAGAATTTTTTCATAATGCTAATTTAGAGGAGTTGAGAAATACATTGGAGGTGGACTGCACTATTGCTACTGCAAGTGTGAATTCCAAGATTGGAATGAAGCCATGACTACACAACTCCATGAATGGTAGAACATGAAAGATGTGGAAAGAAGAAAGGTTGAAATGGATGGAAAGAAATTTTGTAACTCGATAATGGGTTGTTGACCAGATGGAGTTACCATATGTGCTTTGCATGTGCCTCCAAAGGTTGAATCGCACCAATAACAAATCAACCTGATGAAATGAAGTGGTAAGTTACTTGAAACTTGTCCCACCGAGCGTGCCAAAACTATTGATGCAAAATTAAATCACTCCTTGAATGGCCTTATTTTAATGGGGCATTCAAAGGTAATCTACATAACATGGGACCATCTCTCAAGTCAGGACTTATGAAATTGAGATGGTCATCTGGAGAAGGCCGACTTCCTCTACCTAATCCTAATGCTAAATTACTCCTAATGGAAAAAATACACCTAACTACAACTATCCTAACAATTCTAAGGAGACAAGGAGAGAGAAATCACATGAAGAGGGAAATCCTACACTAAGGGGTGATAAAGCACTTTTGAATAAGGGGTGAGATACTCGGTTGAGGGAGGATGAAACAAGAGAAAAGGGGCTGAGGGAGGTTAGAAAGATGTAACATACACCTGATCCTAACCCTCCATAAAAATCCATGGAACACAAAATCATAAACCTGCAAGTGAAATAACATTCACAAAATACAACAATAATAATGGAGAGGCAAGAAAATACAATAAAAATGAGCTAGGGTTGAAGAACACCACAAAACACAATTTTTAATGCTTTAAAGTATGGAAAAACCATTACATTGATGCTTAAAGGCATAAATACGCTTTCTAGGCATAGGATAAGGCTCACATCTCAAATGGAGTCAAGGGAAAAAATTTCAAGAGTTTTCCCACTCAAGAATGTCTCTCCCAAAAATGAGGAAGTTTTTACAATATATAAGAAATGTCTTACCAACCCTCATTAAAGAGGTATGGGCACCCATAAAAATTCACTTCCCAAGGGTAATTCTATCAAATGAATACATGGGTTCCATACTGCATTAAAATATAATTTTTGAGTTGTTGGGACTTGTGAGCTACCTAACCATGTGACCAATCTAACTCCGGGTGTCGTGTAAGTGTGATGAGTATGAAGGGCATCAAAACTGATCCTACGCATCAAAAAATGTGACCCAACCAACCCTTAGGCATCCAAACCCTAGCTAACCTATCCCCACCATCCAACCTATCCGACCAACCCCTAATCGTCCAACGTATCCCACCAACCCCGAGAGGCCAACTTCTAAAGGTAATAACTTGAGCTCCCATATGAGTTTTCAAGTGAAATTTTATATGATTTCGAATTAAAAAAATCAATTAATTCCAATATTAGTGGTATAAAGATCCAATTTTGACTTTATCTCCTCAAAATGGATCTTTCCTTATCGAGATTTCCATTTGTGCACTATAAGAATGAACTGCCCTGGGAAGTATATGATGCTTCAAGATGTCTCATATTTTCCACCATGTAGGGCATGGAAAATAGCTTCCATAGGAACTTTTTTGGACTTATAATTCCTGACACGGATATCAAAATATTTTTTTGAATCTCAAGTCCTCTTTCATGCTGCAAACTCTTTTAATCCCCAAAACCTACTTCTGATGGATGGCCCCAAGACCTCTAAAACTTCCATAGATATCTTGTGATGATTCCCAAACTTTATAAATTAGTTATATCATTCTATTTTTCTCCATGAATCATTTTCCATTGCTCAAAACCATCCTCCTAAGTTGTCTATTTTACAAGGGGGTAAGAAATAGATAACAAGACCTTCGGTGGAAGGTGTTGATAACGTAGATGGACCTTTAATGGAAGGTGTTAATGAAATTGATGAACCTTCAATTTAAGGTGCTAATAGAATTGACTGACCTTTAATGGATGGTGCTAAAAATTGATTGACCTTTAATGGAAGGTGCTAACGAGGTTTCCGAAAAGGTTTTTGATGGTAGAAGAAGGATGTCCCCCTTGCCCTACAGATATTGGTAAGGGTATTAACGAGGGTAGAGGTGTTGGTGATAGCTTAGGATGATATTCTTCTAGGAGAAGATCATCAACAAGGAAAATTTGTTGGATTATGGATTTTAATGCTTTATAACTTTCTGTATCATGACATGGGATTCTATGATAGGCACAAGTTTTGTTCTTGGTCATACCATGTAGGTTTTCGAGTATGTGGATTAGGTGTTTTGATGGGTGGTAATGAGATAAGAGATGCTTGTATGATCCTTTCAAGTATATTAGTATCAGTCCTTTTTTTATGGTTTAAATTAATGGATTTTGATTTTGGTTTTCATTTACGAGAATGCTTAGTAGAATGCATAAGTTTCTAGACATAGTTGGATTAGATGTCATATGGTGTTGCAACATCGTAGGAATGTTTTGAGGTTGATAAGAAGGATAATGTGACCCAAGAAATGGGTTGATAAAATTGGATGAGGGATGAGGTCCCAAAATGGATGAGGAGGGATGAATAGGGTATGACTATGTGTAGTATTGAGATAAAGGATGGGGTCCCAAAATAGATGGCAAGTCTAATGATGCACACTTTGGCTTTATAAATTTGATTTTAGGAAAAGGAGTTTTTATGATAGATGAAGAGGATGAGGTGGAAAATGTGATAGGTTTCAATTCTATAATTTTTATTTCATATTTCGTAGAAGGACTCATGTTAGATGATGGGGGTGGGATTTTGGATGTGATGGTATTTGATCACATAGTGTTTAATTTAGGAAAAGGTTTTGCGTTAGATGGTAAGTGATGATTTGTAGATAATATTGGATCGAGAATCGATGAAGATAACATCGTCTCTAGACATGATTGAGGTGAATTAAAGAATTTTTCTAATTATTTGATTAGTTCAATGAATTGTAGGATATGGGTTTTTTCAATTACAAAGGCTTCTTTAATAATGAATTATAAAGTGGAATTTGAAGATTTCAAGGAGGTAATAAATGTTTGAACAAGGGATACTGGTAATTTCAATGTATGAGTATCATTGGAAGGAGGATCTATGGGTGTTGAATCTTCTAGAGGAATTACTGACAATAAAGGGATCTCCTTAAGGGGGAAATTTTGTAATAGCATTGATGGTACGACTAGAAGGATGTATAATATCCATATGAATTGATTCAATCAAGGGTGTTGGATTAGGAATCCAAGTAAAGCCATCATGTGTTATATCTTCATTATGAGAAGATATAGGTGAGTCATATGTAGCTTGATTTGAATCATATGAAGTCCTATGGGATTAAAGTGGAACATGTGTAAATTGAGGATCAAGATGGGCCTCTTAGAGGGATTGGATTTTTAACTTCTTGGCCATGGTGAAATATTTATAATTGTTTTTGGAATGTATGGATTTGAAGAGTAGATGAGATGTAATGAGAACATGATTAAGTGAACAAATCAATTAGTTCTGTTTGTGGAAGTGGAAAGGACAATTGATTGAAAATGTTTTTCCATCTAGCAACAAAGTCTGCAAGGGATTCATTTTCAGATTTTTTGATGGTAGCAAGATCAGAGATGGTGATTTTGCAAGTGACATTGAAAAAAGTGATTGAGAAATAACATAGCTAGCTATGTGAAAGAGACTAGAGAGTGTTGAGGAAGGGAGTTTTACCAATCCAAGGAAAGTCTTGTCATGACATAGGAAAGGTTATAAGAAGAAGATATTGATCATGGATGATAGGATAACATAAGTGTCTAAAAGATAGTATGTGTTGTTGAGGATCCTCTTGGCCATAAAAAAAGGTGAACTCAAAAAATTCCCAATGCAAATGGTATAATTTACATGATAATCTTGATGGATGGATGGGTTCTTTAAAACCTCATCATAAGTGAGAACATGTTTGGGTTTTACAAAATTAAATATTAAATGGTCTAATCTATTAGAAAGGGATTGCAAAGTATCATTCATGGGATTAGATGTTGAATAATTAGCATGTGAGTATAGAGGAGAATGTGATTGATTTGAATGTGGATTGTAATAATTATGACGTAGAATATTTTCATGTGTGATTTTATAAGGACTGGTCTAAGATGATATTGATGGTAAAGCATGTTACAATGAAGAAATATGGAAAGACACGTAAAAATGTTGAATTAGTTATTGTTATTGAAGGAGAGGGGATGATTGGTCCCGAGACGATATGTGTGTGTGGGTTTGAGATGTCTGAGGTATTGAGAGAGATATTGAAGTTGAGATAGGTTGATTGAATGAGGGATGAGAGATATTTAGATTTTGGTGAGATTTAGATGAAGGAAGAGATGTAGGAAAGACCATTTTATGTGATATGTCTAGCATGGGAGAAGAAGGATGTGACAGATGCCAAGAAGGTTGTTGAATGACATTGTTGTATGATTTTTTGACATGGTTTATATCTAGGTTTTCCATCGTGGACATAAGATGGTATCGATGGTTGTGGGAATATGCTAGAGGTAAATGAGGTTGAATAAGATGTGATAGGTTGATAAGTTTGATAAGGAGTATATATTATATAAGAGATGTTTTGGAATTGATTGGGATGAAGATATGTTGGATCAACTAAGGTTGATTGTAAATATGTTGCATAGTGATTTGTGGGATATACTAATGTAGACACTTGAGCCATGATAATTAATCATTAATAATACAAACAAATCCTTAAGGAATTTATAAATTTTAAAGGAAAGTCAAACAAAATAATATTTTAATTATCTTAAATAAATTAAAAAAGGTGAAATGTGTTAGAGGAATAAAAAGGTCCTAGGAAATGGTTGTTTAAGACTAGTTTCAGGAATGTTTTGGATGGAATCTTTGATATACCCAAAGGTAGGTGAGGCCCAACTTTGTACTATTGCCAATATGAGTGTTGTATTGGGGTTTATCCCCTCACTTCACTGGTCATTTTGTGATAAGGGAGTCAGTGTGTTGATCTAATATATACCGACAAATAAGAGATTATACTTGTCTAGAACACTGAGTTGGCTTCTCCTCTCGGTGATGAGATCAAAGTAGGTATCCACCTAGGTAGGAATTGTTTCAAATGCTTTTTCAATTTATAAGTGGTTTGGTTTTGTGTGGGGAAGAATAAGTGGATGCATCCAATTTACCTTCCTAATTAAAGCTATGTGAAACAATAAGGATGAATGATTCGCTTTTAAGACCCAAATAGAAATTTTGTCTTCGATGAAGACAATCAAATAGATAATCTAATACTAAAAGTAAAAAGATAGATTTAAGAATCACCTTTATTAACGCTTCATATATATTTTTAGCAATATTTAAAGCAAGAAATCCGATAATAAAGTAGATGAGTTCTCCACAAATAACACCCTACGCAAGATGGTTAGGAGAAATAGATAATATAAGGTTGAAATAAGAAACAAAAGGCAAACTATTAGGTTTACAAAAGCACGAAGGAAATCACAGTGATCTTCTCAACTACAGGTGATTTGCCAAAATGCAAGTGATTTGCCAAATTGCGGAAATGTTTACACAAAGATTTAGAAAAAACAAAGAAACTATTATTTTAATGATAAAATAGATCAAATAATTAAGGGACTAAGTCCCACCGAGCATGCCAACATGTCTAGAGTAAACTTTACCTCTTCAATTTAAGTTAATAAAAAATATAATAAAACTTACCAAACCTATAAATGGCGGGGTTTACAAGTACCCACAAATGTAGATGGATTATTTTGATGTTGTGCCACATATGCAAAATGATTTAGCTATTTTCCAAAATAAATATTCCATCATAGACACTACACAAGATAGGATTAGACAATTTTATGGTGGATTTCCGAAAAGGATAGTCCCAAGAATTCAAAGGAATTCCTCACAAGGATGTCAATCTTCTTTTAAGAAATTAATTTGACGATGGCAAAGTAAAATGATAATTGACGATATAACTAATTAATGAAAAGGTAGAGGGAATGATGAGGTCAAGGGTTATCTGCTGGTCTAATGGTTATTCCGGTTCAAAGAGAGTTTGGAAATAAAAACATGGCTCTAAGGACAAAAGGATGTTGACGGTTTTTGGCTCACAAAGGCAAATGAGGTAATATGTTAAATTATTTGTATGATAAAATGTTACGGATGGCTCAAAGGATCTTGAATGCAATATATGGCTTATAGGATCTTGATGAGGATAGCTAAATATGTTTACAAAGGAAAGTAACGGGGTAAACTAATTAAGATGAGCAATAAAATATCATGAATTTCTCATAGGATCTTAACATGGTGTGATAAGGACTGCACAAGTAGAAGGATGGAAAGAGATAAGGTTGGGATATCTAAAATCAGTCGGGGTGATTTTGGAGGTTTGGTAGATAGGGATTGCCAAAGATTAGGCTGATCATCGGATATTAATCTAATCCCTAGAAATTTAGGAAAAGTATGCACAAGTTAATAAATCAGAGGACTTTACTTCTTAAACTAATGTTTAACATTAACAGAAGCTTAGAGATGATGAAAATAAATGAATAAAAAGATAAACATACCTAAAAATGATATGAGGGCGACATAGTCTCTAACCTTTAGGAATTATGATGTAGATATCTGATGAAGTCTACAAGTTGGATTAATAAAGTGTTGTGTTACGATGGATCCATAAAGGTTTGATAAGCTTTGATGATGATGATGACAAATGATGGCTTGAAGGTTTGGATGTTCGAGGTGACTGCAAGAAGATATAAACTCGAGGGAAAATCTAATGTTTAGAAATTGTTAATTTAGGGCCCCCTTAGAGGATTGAGAATTTGGTTTAAATAATCGTTAGAATTTGACCAAAGCGCCAGTGATTTTGGTCGGTTGGAAGTTTTTATGGATAAGGATAGAATGAGATCCAAAATTGGGTGTTTGTTTAAGATTTTCGTGGATAAGCTTGTTATGTTGGTTTGAAAGTGTCGAGGTGTTAGGTTTGTTTAAAATAGGTTAGATTATTATCTAATTTTTAAGGATACATGTTAATTGGTTGGTTTAGTATTTTTATAAGATTATTATAGGATTTTGACGGATAATTGGGGGATTTATAAAGATATCCCTAATAGATATGTCGAGATAATAGTTATTAAGTAAAAACTTGGGTAGGTTTATATAATATTATGGAATATGATAATTATATTTATAAAGAAGTATTTAATTAAATTAGAATGGGGTGGGAAGTATGGGGTATGGACGTAATTAATATAATATATTGATATATCATGAATGAAAATGAAATAATAAAGAGAAGAGAGACAAGTGTAGATTTTATATGACTTAGTATAGGGTTTATATGTAGAAACAAAAGAGGTGTTAAAAGATGCGAGACATAGGAATTAGCGGTGTTAGTTTTAGGTGTCTACACCTATTTTTTAACTAATCCAAGTGTTACAATACATTTCCTTGTTGTGGAAATAAATCCTAATGTAGTTCTCCAAAGATTTTGTGTAAGTGTGTATACCTAACCAACCCCTAAGGGTTCCCTCATGCCTCTTTATTGACTTACATAATATGAAATGAAGTTAAATAAGAGTAACAAAAAGACCATTTGTAATAAAGGACCTAAAAGAAATCCTAGGTAAAATTATCCATCTCAAACAATATTATTAGATATTTTAGTCCAAAACAAGATATTTTTTCCATGGACCCAAAAATGATAAAATAGTCATTGAAAACACCATATATCTCTAGGATATGACATAATAAAGTTTAAGAGACAATAGTAATATAAAAAAAATTCAAACAAGCCAAATGAATATAAACTGAATAAGAACTTGTGTCACTAGATGTTTATTTCATTGTTTAATACCCAAATATATAATTTGTTAAATGTGTTATCTAAAATAATTTCTTCCAAAATCATGTGTCTATGTGGTTCCTTAATTATTATGATATAAAGTGCATTGTTTTTCCACAATAAAGCAAGAGAGATTATTTTAATATTATTATTTTAGTTATCTTTCGATGTTGTTTGATTAATTCCTATGGTTTAAACCAAGGGAAGAAAATTATAGAACGTAAAACATCATTGCTAAATCCCAAATAAGGTTTTTTTCTTGTAGAAGTAGATGAACATACAATATATAACTAGAGGGGTTATACTAGAAAAAGAAAAATTATCAGCCTCGGAAAAGTTTTGTATCAAATCCAACCCTCATCATCAAACCTATCCTAGAAAAATTAGAGCAACTTGAAAATTTATGGAGTTACATCACAACCTTATGAGACTTCCTTTATCCTCTAAGATTCTATTATACCTTCAAATAAATTTAAATCAAATAAGTGCTATATTTTTTCTATTATATTTTAAATATGCTTATTCTACGATTAATTAGCATGCATTTATTTTAGCATGGTTCAAATTCATTAAGTATTTCTAAATATAAGTTATATATTATTTTTAATTTTTAGACCTTATATATAAAATGATTAAAATGTTACACTAAAACTTGTACTAGATTAGGTTTCTACAATATTATTGTCATCATAAATTTCTAGCATGCACAATTGAAAATTTTAGTCATGAAAACTAATCCCACCATTTGAAAACCTCTTTTCTAGTCATTGTTAACCCTTCCTCTAGCCAACTTGTCAACTCACGCACCCCTCTGATTCTTTTCCATCCTCATTATAACTAAGAGGAATGTGCTAACATGGTTTTCAAGTGTATTTCATGTGCATAGGAATGGATTCAAGTTGATCTCAAAATGAGACTAAGCTACAAGGTGGAATAGTTATTTCTAAAGCACTAAATTAGCTATTTCTAGCCATCTTGTAGCATGAGGAAAACCTTCAAAATTTAAATAGAAAGGATCAATTCATCTTGGAGTTTCATAGGATATAAATGAAGTGATATAATGTAATTCAAGAAATAATTATGGAGGAAATTGATTTTAGGAATAATTCAAGAAAAATCGGTCATTTTCGGCATAGGGAATGAATGCTCCAATAGGAAAAGTCACCTTGTTTTGAATATTTTGGGAGTTATATGAGGAGTTAAAATCTCATAAAATATACAATGGAAATATATTAGAACTCTCCATATTATAAATACATGAATTTTGGTCTAATACTTCAAAATCCTTCATAATGATCCAAGACACCGCATATGCACCTTTGAGAAAAAAATAGTAATGGGCCCTGAAAAAATAAAATAAAATGAAATATTGTCACTCAAAAGTGGTTAGGATAGTCTCATAATATTTTTAGAGTAAAAATCATATAATATTTTTCTCCTAAACTACATGTGATGCTCTAGGGTAGAAAATTCACTTTCGGTGTTTTAATTTTTCATTGGGATGATGACATCGAAAAACAAACAAGATTGTGATAGAGTAGGTATTTACCTTAGGCCATGTTCAACTAGGTACTTTATTTACCTTTATTATATTTATCCACATCCACTTATGTGTGTGGATATTTATTTTTATTTATTTAGATATTAGGGAATATTATCTAGTTGTTAGGTATAATTCTTTCCTTGATCTATGGTATTGACTAGATCCTTGATGTCTAGTTCTCTCTTTAATCAATGGTCTTGACTAGTTCTTTAATGAATAGTTATTTCCTTGATTTATGGCTTGATCTGTGACCTTGATTGATTCTTAGATTTTTATTCCTTGTTTATATAAGCAAGACTCATTCTCATTGTATTTCACGTAGTTCCATAATAATATATGATATTGTTGCTCATTTTTTTGCAAAGGTTTTATGTAAAGTTATTCCAGAAAATTAATTTCATAATTTATCGTACATAGTTGATGTGACAATATTCCCTTCTTGTTTATCAGTTTATCCAACCTTCATAGTCCTGAAATCATGCATAAATCAACTAGATCACTCTCAACCTATCTTTTACTTAGGGTTTCATATTTATCTATCTTATTGCTTGTGTCAATATGTAATTTAACATTTATTTATAATATGTGACTCTGCAATATTAGTGTTTATCACATTAATTATATTTTTGTTAAAAACATATACGAACTTTGAATACTTTCTTACTCTTATTTTGTATGTTTTTCCTTACAAGAAACAAATCACATAAGTTACAACAACACACTACAATGCATATGTTTCACCCCTAGGTCAAAATCCCTTTCCTCGTCTCCATAATTCACTTTTAGATAAATCCATGCTTCACTTGTCCACTCGGCATGCTACAACAACGCTCTTATCTACATGATCATCAAGTACACTTATTTTATCTACTTTATATTATTGACTATTCACTCATCAATATAAAGTGGGAGTAAATGTAGAGACAAAATCATGCACTTGGGTACATTTATAGGTCCAAAAGCATAATAATGTATATATTAATCCTAAAAATAAAACTAGTGGTTATAAACTGTCTTTGGCCTCTTTTCTTTGTTCTTTCTTTGTCTTTGGTCTTACACACCCTACAACCCTAATAGAACTTGACTGATTTGTACTTTTATCAATTTGGACACTAGAGCCTATTTGGGACACAAGTTCCCAGGAACTTTTATCCATATTGGGTGCTCTTGACCCTTTCTTACCTTTACTCACTCTTTTTAAGTCTCTTTTATCGTTCGGGCATTTTTTCACTTATGGGGTGGCCTTCCATTTGTCAATTATAAAATTAAAATAAGGGAATTATATATATATACTTAATTACTTCTCAAAAATAAAGGACCAAGCAACAAACATTACTATCATCACCTATGTTTGCATCCAAAGGCACTAAATCACTTTAAAGGAATCCATCTAGCACTCATATAAGGGAAAGGGTTGCATCACTTCTGTATACACTACATAGGAGAGGGAAGTCTATTATATTCCATCCACACATATTATACATCTTCTACATTCTAGATCTAGCCCACTTTAATTTTTACAACTCACACAAGGAAATCCTAGGGCACCATTTCTACACACACAAGAACTACATGGGGTATGAGATGTAGTGCAACACTCACTAGTAATTTCACTCTTCAAGTGATTTTCGGGTCGTATGACTCCATGATCTGTATATTTTTATTAGATTTGATTTGGTTTGTGGATATGTATAGGTATACATTTTATTTTGTAGGTTACAGGTACCCTCGATGATCAAAGAGAGAATATCAAGTGAGAGATAGAAATTAAAAAAATCCATAACGACACCGAAGAAACTAGTTCCTTAGAATTTATAAGGCCACTATTGCCCAAATCTAGTCACGAATGCCTAGGCACTTATGTCTGTTGTGAGCACCCCTGTCCTCCATCGTTCTTGAGTTCTAGATTTTCCAAAGAGAATTTATGATGTTTTTATAGCCTATTTCACTATCTTACCTACCCATATCACTCCCAAATTTCTCAGAATCAAGTAAGTCCTCTTATCTCTCCTTATTCCTTAGGGTTTTACATTTTACATACTTTATTTCTTACGTCTTACTATATATTAACACTTGTACATCATTTTTTACAGTAGTTACTGTGTAATTATATTTAATTAAATTTAAATTAAATCACTTATCATAGATTTATTTTTCTTAAATCATTTATTGAACTTGATCCCTTGCATGTTATTTAAATAATTCATTCCTCTCTAAACCCAAACTCTATTTTTATTAGGGTTCACATATGCATTTTATCTTCATATCCAAACCTGATTTTCATCTATCACCTACCATAAAATCATATCAACAAAATGTTTCCTAGGTTTTCATGTTTCATCCTACCCTTTGAGTCACTTTCATCGATTCTTAATTTTTAAATCACCTTTTGTTTCATATATAAAGAATAAAGGATCTATTTTCAAATTCCTTTTATTTTATTTTTCTCTTTCCATATCTAACGAAAACCTCTTTGTTCTACAATTTTGAGCCCAATTTTTGGAAATTCAAAATTACACTTTTTACTAATTAAAGCATAATTCAAAAAATATACACTTTTGGCCAAATCCCTTAGAGGTTTTTCTTTCAATTTATAACATTCAAAAATTCCTCTTTTTTACAAAATTAAAATTTCATTTTGAGATATGGTCATTTTATAAATTTGACAATAGTTTTTTTATCAATATCACTTTCCATAAAAATGTTTTTTTATTCAATTTCTTGTGCAAAATTCTTTTATGGATAACCATATACTTGATGAAAATTATTCCCATTCTATATTTAGGTTAAAATTCATAATTATTTTGTTAAGCGTGTCCTAGTTGATCATGGCTATGGTCTTAGTATATATGGATTTTTTCGTTTCTTCATCAAATAGAAATTTCTTCTACTCATCCCTATCCATCTACTCTTTATATTTGTGGCTTGTATAATACACGTAATAAAGTATTGGGAACAATCTCTCTTCCCCTTACTATGGGATCTTTCACTCTTGATGTTCAATGTCACGTTATGCCTCATGATGTTCCTTATACTATCCTTCTAGGCAATCCTTGGTTATATATTATGCATACTCCTTCTTTCTATCCATGTCATAACACACAATGCCCTTGCTACACCTTTATCTATGGATACTAATATAATAGATTCCACACCTCATATTACTACTTCTTGTGATAGTCCTCTCATTCATGATGCTCATGAAATTACCTACATTACACATCATTATCCTCTTGGGATGCAACTTAGTGCTATTTATTTACAAGATCAATTTTCTATTGGCACCATGATACTCATCCCATTAAATATCACTATAAATTCACTTCTATTGATCATATATGTAGTGCTTACAATGTTACATTTCTCTTTGCACCTTACTCATCAAATGTTAGAGCATTGTACATTCATTTTACAATAACTCCTAATTATCTCACTTTCTAATATCCTATGCATGTTTCATTTATTATGACTACACCTTATCTTGTTACATTCATGGGGGCCATCCATTCCCCTATTTCTACATTTTTTCTATGATCAAAGGGGCTAGTTCATATTACTTTATTTCTTGTAATATTACCAAATTACACATATCACTTGTCATTTCTACTAATGAGCCTCTTAGCATTCCATATATTACACATATTTTGATTCACATCTTGATCCTTATGTTTACACTTACTCCTTCCACTATTTCCAAAAATCCTAAAGTTACATCTATTCTATTTTCTCCTAAAGGTCGCACTTGTTTTCCTTATACATTGCATACTCATGTTTTTTGGGATCTTGGACTCTATAGGGTTTTCCCCTCACTATATTTCCATAATTCTCTACTATATCTTCTATTTCTCAATGATCCACCTCTTCTAGTTTCTCTACATGCATAAATCTATTTTCACGTGACACTAGGTAGTTACCTCATGTTCACATGTGTTCATCTTTTTACATTTGCAGATCATGAGAACTTTTTCCCTTCACTCCTTCATCCATCCCATATTCAAGAACTCTTACTCCTAGTGCATATTATCTTATCCATGATGGCTACTTAGAACTGACACCTCCTATGGTATCTAGAGCCCTTGCTCCTTCTATAACACATTTTTCATATACATCTCGCTTTCATTCACACATGGCTACTACTCATAGGAATTTTTCATCTATAAATCCCATATCCAACCTCGTGGGGAAGTTATTCACATTGGTCACATATTTATTTCTTGTTTATCCTCGCTTATTCAGATCCCCTTTAGAATTGATTAATTAAATTAATTCATTCATACTTTGAATATCATAATCATGTTATAATTACTTAAATTAATTCCTACCCTCTGTAGCTAAACTTAAATAAAAATTTATTTAATTAAATGGTTAATTATCCTCTCACAAATCATAACTAATCAAATTAGGTATTTAAATATAAATAATTATATTTATCTACTCACACTCCACTCAAATCTACTTCTAGAATCCTACAAAGGTGGGGGTAGCAAAGTTGCACATACAACAACCTTCCCAAATAAAATCCAAACATTCATTTCCCCTGTAAAGTTGTAACTACACAGACCAAATCCAATGGTTATTTTAGGAAATTATAATTATTAACCTATAACCCATTCAAAACTTGATCCAATATTCATGGCCTCTCCCTCCATCATAAATAGCAGGAAAATCCTTTGTAAATAATCCCTCAAAGCTTTCTGTAATTACAACCAACTTTTGCCAAAATTTACATTTGTATCCTCATGTCCATATTATCTCATATCATTATCATCCCTTCATTTTGATACTAATTTAGAGAATTCATAATCAAAATAATACAATATTTTAAAATTTTAATACTTCAGAAATCTTATCATTAAGGTTTGCATGGAAGAGCTTAGAGAAAGGTTTGTTGTCTTTTTTTTAATCTTTCACTTATACTAAGTTTATCACTATTTACAATGTTCACATGGTATCTTAAGGTGAATGCATGTCACTTACAAGTTGTTACATGATCTATGATTCTTAGCTATGTCAATTATTAGTCCTATTGAGGCTCTAGGGAATCTACCTTTTACCACTTACTATTAGGTTCTATCATTACAATATTACACATTTTCATTCTTATATTAAGATATTACAATATCACATGCTATTTTATTTCCTAACATGCTAATGGGTGCTTTATGTGTAGTATTTTCCTTTAATTAATCCTTCCAATCATGTTTTTCTCAATTACATGTACCTTGGTTGCCATTGTTTTTAGGTTATTCCCTATTTTTTTGTTACCTTATTTACACAAGCCTTGGTGGATTTTATTGTCTAATAAAATCCTAAGTGGTGTCCCATATATGCAACAAACTACTCATTGAGTATTTTTTTCATATATGTCTTTACTAGTTATTATTTAAGTGTGTATTGCGTATTTGTCACTAACACTTATATGTTACAGTATTTTCCCATTTTTTTGTTTACGCCATGGTATATATCATGTTTAATCCATATTCCCCTACATGATTACTATATTAGATATGAAAAACAGTTTCATCCTTCCTTTTTGGGATTCATTCACTCTTGTTCATCTCACGCACCCTAAATAAGAGGAGGTAAACATTTGGTGAACTTTTTAACCCTCCCAATAGTTAAAAAATTAGTTACAAAAACACAGATAGTGTGATCAAAACATAAATTAGCTGTAGAAAAGGGTTAGAAATAGACTTATCCAAAATTCACATCTTGGATAGAAGAAACTAGAATAGACAAGAATGCATGGGCACTAGTTTCCTACATAAGTGCTCATGTCTTGGGTGAAAAATAGTTACTTAGGTAGTTTTGGTATTTACACAAGAAATTTCTCCAATTTAAAAAGTTACACAACCATTTTCATATTGTAATCAATTACTAATAAGAAATAACTACTTACTCAAGAATAAAAGCATGAACCAAATAAGTCAATGCCACCTAGAGCATACACAGGACAATGATATTCCTAGTGTAATTTGTCACCCAATGAAAGTTACAAATTGGGTTCATGGTCATGTACATTAGAATTTATCTATAGGGAAACATTAACAGTTGGAGGGAAAATAAACCACTCTCCCAATACACTTTCCCTTAGCGGTGATAGGATTCCTGAATCTGAAGTTTAATGTCGAGATGCTCAAATCCCTAAAATGGTGATAGGATGCCTAAATCCTTAAATTAGGTCAATAATTTATCACTCTCAACTCTCACAACCAACTCTGAAGCATTGATTCTATAAGTAAGAATAAATTTCTATCCCTTTCTCTTTCAACACTCTAGGTGTACTCTAACCCCTTGGTTTAGCTTTTCCAATACACATTTCCATTTTTAAATATTTTCCAAGCTAACGTTCAATTGCATTTACCTAGAGAATTTAATACACTTATTTTATTTTGTGGGTCCTATATTATCATAATGAAGGAAAAATACACAAGCAACCATGAATTGAATCTCGAGCATGCTCAAAAAAAATAAAACATTCCAAGGAATTAAACACACACACACACATCATTATCAATCCATGCACACAAAGATCACCCCTAGGATCATTATCTTCCCTCTCCTTAGAATTTCATTGTACACATTTTGCACTATTCCATTCAACACACTACAAAACTCATTTTGGCATGCTATTTGGTACAATCTTCATTCATATTTACCTCGAGACGGTGGTTGTATGTGACAGGATAGGTTGTGATGATGAAGGTGATACAGATGGGATTCCCATAATGTTAACCACTTGATTATTTTAAATGAACTTGACACATTGGTGCAATATAAAATTTATGGCTACTAAGTTGTTAAGTAAACAACAATATAGTCTCATTCCATGTGATGTGAGAAGAGAGGCCACTAAGAATGTAAGAGAAAATGTGGTAGTTATAATTGTGATGGGTAAGATAATATATATAATGTTTGTCTTAAGATTAATGGTGACATCATTATTAATATACCTAATAGGGCACATAAATTGAAAATCTCACATATTATTGGGGTAATATTATCAACAAAAATGTTACTTATAAGATGTTGATCAATTAAATTTTGGATGTATAATTCTTAAAATAAAGATATGCATGTAATATCAATATTATCAAAGCTAATGACTAAAAAGGAGGTTTTGGTGAAAAAATTTTCTAATCATTTCACTAAACATGTTATTATAAGATGGTGGAGGTGGTACATCATGATAACCATTGTGATCTTTTGGGATATACTTTGAAGTATCATATTCTAGAAATGGATTTATAACCACTCTCATCTTTACATTATCATTATTAGGCTTGGGTTGAGGTGTAGTATCATATTGAATAGTATTGGCATCAATTAAATATTGGATAAAATTATAAAAATTAAATTATTTATTAGTATAGTGACCAATACATTGATGCTAGTCACAATGATTAGTGGCACAAAATTTATTACCATGAGGTGCTCGTGGATCAAGATCAAGTGGTGAACGGAGAGGTACAAGGTTGTACTAAAGTAATTTTTGAAGCAATTTTTGAGATGATTAGGGAAAACAAATGAAATTTTTCAAGAATATTATAATTTTAGCTTAGTTATTATGTCATAGCATTGACTATATGTCAGACATCATTTTTATCATCATTAGCTTTGTGTTTAAGGGTAGTCTTGGATTACAAATTATGAGTAGAGGTGCAAGGAGGTTGAACAACATACTTTAGCCTATTCATTTTGAGGAGATTAGTTTCACTCTCTTTCAAAGTATGAGATAGGTGATTGAATGAAAGAAATTGTCAAGCATCACTAATTATTGTAAGGGGATTATGAGGATTTGAGTAAAAATATATTGTAATTCAGTATTGGCTAGTAGATTATTGATCTTAGGAAGTATATCAATAGAAGATAAGGCATTATCATTAATGGGATTATTGGAACCTTTACGCATCTTATCCATTTGGGCATATGATACCTTATCACAAATTTTGATAGAAAATTTTGTAAATAATTGATTATCCATAGGACTAAATATTCTCACAAAATTCCTTGGTAGGTCATAAAACCATTGTAATGCAAAATATTTGATATTTTAGGGTAAAATATTGGTAAAAATGTATCATTGGAATAATATTCCAAGAAAGTGACATGAAACATATGTAGATTCTCCTCAGTATCCCCTTTACAATCATAAATATATAGTTAATGAGAAAAAAATAACCAATAATAAAATGATATGAAGCCACAAAGGGTGCAATTGAGGTATGGAGAAACTTATTAGAATCCATTATATTTTGGGAAGTAGATACACATTTGTTTTGTTGTAAGATTTGATTTTGCAAAGAATGGACATGGTATTCAAAATCATGTGTATAAAAAGAAGAAATGTGTGAATCAATATGAGTGTAAAAGGTGATGTAGGGATAGTAGTGGTCATAGGTATAGTAATAAAAATAATGTGAAGTAGAGGACTAGATTCCCCTTAATGACATGTTCATTTTTGAGGTGGGGATATTTTATATATGAATAATGGATGATGAGGGAGGAATAAAATATCTAAAAAGGTCCCACTCATTATATTCTTCATCATGGTCCAATTTAACAGAAAAGAATGTGAATTAGAGGCTCAATATGGTGAGGGTTTTCATGAAGTTGTGCATTAAAATTAGATACCATTTCAAATTGTTGTCAGTATACATCATCATATTCATTAATATTATCATCAAAAGATTGTTCATTGGTGATATCTACTTCCTTCGAGAGGCTCGTGGTGGATATCATGTAGAATGGGAGGAAATCCAACTATATATGGTGGAGAATAATCCATAAGGGAACACAACTTTTTGGGAGGAAGGAAAATATTGATGTGTTTAATAGGTTGTTGATCAATTTGGATGTTATACTAAAAGGAAATATAAATAACTCATGAATAATTTGAAGAGAAGGGTACCCTAAGTCCATGAGGGTTTGAGTATGAAATTCAATTCC
The DNA here is from genome assembly GCA_018340775.1 of Taxus wallichiana var. yunnanensis. Lineage (NCBI taxonomy): Eukaryota > Viridiplantae > Streptophyta > Pinopsida > Cupressales > Taxaceae > Taxus > Taxus wallichiana. The sequence goes on from CM031240.1 coordinate 579,805,237, forward strand.
AGCAGTCAAGTAAAACTAAATTTTACACCCTTATTACATTTTTATGAAGAAAAGTGTAAGGACTATAAATAGGTAGACTATTATGATGTAATTAGCTTCCAAAATCAATTATTTATGACTAAAATAATGCATTCCAACTTGAAATGAAGTAAGTAATTAAAAATGATAAGTAAAGTTCTCAAAATACAAGAGGAGGGGAATATTCTATAATGGTTTAAATTTTCCAAGTAGTGGAACAAGATAATTTAGAACTACGCATTCTATATAAAAGATACTAGAACTGGAAAACATGCAAGTTTAGAACTATATACGATTTGTATGATATAGGTAGGAGTTTTATGGCTAAATATGAGGGATGTATGCTCTTGTACTATAATACAATTGAGATCTAAAACTTTTTGTGTGCTTCACTGGTCAAACATGGTGGTCATTATGTATCACTCTTCTTTGTAAAACCTTGGGATGACCTATAATTATATGCAACGAATAATAAAACATAAAAATATACAAAAATATTTATCATAGTATTATCATACCAAAGGGGAAATAATGTGTTATTTTTGAGGTTATACCACCCTAGGTGGTCGACTCCTAGTTGTTGAACTAATCATAGATTTACACTACATATCCTTGATTCATAATCAATTTAATTGTAATTATCCTCGGTTATTATGCAATTGTGTAAAGATAGAAAAACCCCTAGGGGTGCCCATATGTCTCTTAAACCAAGATAGTAGGCTAAATTTTTAGTATATAATGTACCTAGTGTGGTAGTAGTGAGATGCGGTGTGACTCAAATATGTGACCTATCCCTTGTGTTGAATGTAACCCTTTTGAAATTCTTGGAGTGACTTTTGTCTCTCTTGGGACATGACTATATGATCTTTACATTGTTGTATATGGGTAAAGTTAAAATCTTTGACCTATTTGATTTATTCATAATTTTAGTATGGACTTCCATAGATGATGTGTATCTAATTTGAGTAGATTTAGGAACACTTTCGGTGCTTTTAGAATGATGTTTTCAATAAGATCTTGTAAGAATGCCAGGTGAGATAATTATATAGTCTTCCATATGTGAGATATTATGATAAGGATGACCCTAAGAATATGAAATGACCTAAATAATGATTTAGCATTGAAATTATAGTTAATGATTGATAAGAGGAAGGACACTATAGGTTGGCAAGAACAAAATCCCACATCTTAACCCTCCATATAGTTTTGGAAAACAGATATAAACTCCTAAATTGAAAGTTGTGTAATGAATATAAGATGTTTTATGCTTCTTTGATTGAATAATATTTTCAAAATTATGTACATATAAAGATGTAAATATAAACAAGTATTATAATTAATAGAGAGATGATGATATTAGATTACAAATATGAGAATTTGTTTTGACAAGGATACAAAGTAAAACTTGTAATTGTACGAGGAAATGTTACTAGATTTTAGTGTCTACAATTTGTAACATGTTCTATTTTAATATGAATCATAGATTCATTGTCATACTTTTTCATATTGTCATATATAAGAGGAAGATAAGAATCACAATTATTTACACGATTCCTTATTTTGGTAGTAATAGAAGAGATACACACTCAAATGTTGCATCTTCCATTTCAATTGAGAAGGAGAATGAGAAGGATGACATTAAATTACATAATTTACCATTTCAATAGGATAAAAGGAAATAGAACATTCATTTATATCATTTTCCATTTCATCATCATAATTATCATCATTATAAAATTCATTATAATCTTTCCTCTCCTCCAATTGAAATGGAAAATGATACAATTGATGTGATTAGTATGATGATGCTAGTGAAATGGAAAATAAATTGCATGATTCCTTATAATTCCTAAAAAATTGTATATATAGGTATCTACTACTTTTAAATTTTAACCTAGTGGCATGCAAATACAAATTATAAACCCTATCAACCTATTGAAAATTTCATCAAATAACTAGTAAACCAAAGGAGAAAAACATGTGTGTAAAATTGAGGTTGGACTACCATTGGTGTTCATAATCCTAGTGTTTAGAGTAAATATTAGCTCTTCAATTTAAGTTAACAAACAAGATAATAAAACTTAACAAACCTCAAAATGGTGGGGTTTATAATTACCCGCAGTTATAGATGGATTGTGTTGATGTTTTTCTAGGTATACGAAATGATTTAGGTCTTGTCCTTCGATAAAAATTTCCATCATAAACACTACATAAGACAGAATTATACAATTGTATGGCAGATTTCCTAGAAAAGGCCAGTACCCAAAATTCAAAGGACTTCCTCACAAGGATTTCAATCCTCTTTTAAGAAATTACCCCGATGACAATAAAGTAAAATGATAACTAATGATAAAAAGATAATAGGCAATATAACTAATCAATGCAAAGGTAAAGGGATTGACATGGTCAAGGTTATATGTTGGTCTAATGGTGATTCTCTATCCAAAAGGGAGTTTGGAAATCATAACATGGCTCAAAGGAGCAAAGGATGTCGATGGTTATTGGGCTCAAAGGCAAGCAAGATAATATGTTTAATTTATTGTATGATAAAATGTAATAGATAGATCAAAGGATCTTGAATATAATACATGGATCGAGGAGCTTGATGGGGATAGATAAATATCCTTACAAAGGCAAGTAGTAGGGTAAAGTGATTAAGATGATAGATAAAATATCATGAATGGCTCATAGGATCTTAACATGGTGTGACAAGGACCTACACAGAAGAAGAATGGAATGAGATAAGGTTAGGATTTCTAAAAGTGGTTAGGGTGATTTTGGAGGTTTGGTAGATAGGGATCACCAAGAATTAGGCGATCACCGATGATTAAGCTAATCACCAACGATTTAGGAAAAGTATGTATAACTTGATAAATCAAAGGAGTTTATTGCTTACAATAATGTATCAAATTAACATAAGCTTAGAGATGATGAAAATAAATGAATAAATAGATAAATGTACCTAAAAAATGATATGAGGGTGGCAAGTAGTCTCGAGATTGAGGAAATATGATGTAGATATTTGATGAAGTCGACAAGTTGGATTGATAAAGCGTTGTATTATAATGGCTCCACAAATGTTTGATGAGATTTGATGATGATGACAAATAATGGATTCGGGGTTTTGATGTTTAGAGGTGACCGTCGGGAAGATAAAAACTCAAGGGAAAAGACAACGTTCATGTATTGTTAGTTCAGGGTCTCTTTAGAGGCTTGAAAAATTGGTTTAAATAATCGCTGGTGTTTGACCAAATCACCGGCGATTTCGGTTAGTTTGAAAATTTTGAGGGATAAGGATAGAATGGGCTCTAAAATTTGATGTTTGTTTTGGATTTTTTGGGATAATATTGTTATGTTGGTTTGAAAGTGTCAAGGTGTCAAGTTTGTTTAAAATAGGTGGGATTATTATCTAAAATTTGTTTAGGATAGGTGTTAAGTTGTTGGTTTAGGATTTTTATAAGATTATTATAGGATTTTGAAGAATAATGGGGGATTTATAAAGATATCCCTAATAGATGTGTCAAGATAATAATTATTAAGGAATAACTTAGGTAGGTTTATATAATATCATGGAATATGATAATTATATGTATAAAGAAGTATTTAATTAAATTAGAATGGGGTGGGAAATATATGGTATGGACATAATTAATATAATATAGTGATATATCACAAATGAAAATGAAATATTTAAGTAAAGACGGGAAGTGTAGATTTTATATGACTTAGTATAGGGTTTAGATGTAGCAACAAAAGAGGTGTTAATGCGGACATAGGAATTAACGTTTTTAATTTTTGGTGTCTAAATTTTTCCCCTTTTAGTTGAGTGGTTTTAGAAAAGCCACGAGACAAAAAAAAAAAATGATGTGGTGGAAGTGAGAGAGTAAGGATAATATGATGAGATGTAATAAATGATGAGTAAATAATTCCCTAAGATGAGGTAACGAAATAAGGTAGACGTCGTCATAAAATCATGTGATAGGGGAACCAAAGGGTTTATTTCCTACGGATATATGGTATAACAATGAAGAGGATGTTTTTATAAGGTCAAAGGATCAAATGATATATGTTGCCACAAAATTAGGCGTACAAGGTCATGAAATCAAGCGATAGGGGAACCAAAGGGTTCGTGTCCTATAGACATATGAATTTCTGATGATGATGGATAAAATTAAAATTTGATGAGGTTAAAATACCATGCTTTGATGAGGTCAAATGACCATAATTTGATGGCTCCACAAATGTGGACTTACAAGGACTAGATGGGGGTCATGAAGGTGACCAAAAGTGTAGTACCCAAGGAAGTAGCAATTAGGCAAATGTTGATTTAATTCAATAAATGTGATGTTTTAGAAACAACAAAGCTATGTTGAGATGTATTTAAGATTATGTTAATGTTAAGATATGTCGATATTTTATATTTTATTTATTTTTGATGATGTTGATTTTACTTGATGTTTTAAATGTTGTTGGTATTTTTAGGTGATGATATTGATGTTGATGTAGATGAATTTTTTATTTAATGTTTGTCACAACCATGGTCACACATGAAACATGGATTGGTTATTTTATAATGGATTTGATATATTTTTGATGGGAAGTAATGGAATGACATAACTTGCATTTTTATCCTTTACAACATTTGTTAACAAATGACTAACAATGGGTAGTTACACGTAGGATTTTGAACAAAAAGGTAAATTTAAAAAGTGTACCTTCCTAGAGCATGAGAAGGGCTGACATAAGTAGGTTGTATAAGAAAATAGGGTTCTCATTTCAATGGGTTCATAGAGAAATTACCTAGCTTTACATTATTTAATTTTTGAAGTAAACTGATCGATATGGGAAGTTTTCTATAATGGAAAATTTGATCGATGTGGGAAGCTCTCTTGGATGCTTTTGATATTTTGACTTTTGAAGGCCAATAAATGTGAGAATACTTTTTACATAGGTAGTAATTCTTCAAGGGTATGGTCTACATTTTTTTCTTTATAGAATTGTCATCCTTTGAGGGATCGGTCCATAACTAAATTTTTTTATAATAATTTTGACTTTGAATAGCTCTCCTTCAAGGGAGTAGTTTATTATATTTTGAATTTTTAGAAATGCATCCAAATAATTATTTTTGACTTTATCTTGAGCTGAGGATGATACCCTAATAGACCGTTTCAAGGTGGGGAAGGAATATATGTGTATGAACTACACATGTGTGCCCTACGGCATGTTTTTGGTTCATTTACAAGGTAGGATGGAAGTAATGATTGAGGGGTTCCTACTAAGGAGGAAATTTTCCATATGAAATATGTGATGAACAAAGTCATGGTGCTCATCTTTAAGGTTTGCAAGGATAGTGATGGAAGACCACATGCTTTAAAATCATTAGAATGATAAGATGGTTGGTGGATGATGGAATAAAATCTTTTATGTGACTATTGTCATGATAGTCAATGTGTTAACATTAGAAAGGCCGCAAGTGCAAGACATTCAAAGGTTGAACCATCTTATATTGAGTTATCCAATCGAGGAAAAATTTCCATGTTTACTCCTTTCCAGAGTAATGAAATTTTGATTTGATTAGACAAAGTAAGTTTATAAGGATGTGTGAAGTGATATTTCTAAATTCTAGTATATAGGATCCCTCCTAACATAATGTGATAGATATTGCATGATAAAAAGGAAAAAAAAATAGGATTTTGGAAATTTTTATTTTGATTGATTGAGTATATGATAAATGGAGGGTAATGTGAAACCTTTAACCAAAGATTTTATAAGGAATTGGTTTTACCTTTCCCTTGTATGTATTGATTTTGTGTTCATATAGGTGGATAATCCATATTGTTCTGAGACAAAGGAATTTCATTGGATAGTGACAAGAAGACACATAAGATGGATTTGTCAAGACTTGATTGAAGATGACTCCCTTGTTCTAGAGATATTGATGATGATACCATAATTATATTGGGTGTAGGTGTTGATAGTGTTAACGAATCTCAAGGAAGGTGCTAACATGATTGAGGGACCTTCAAAGGAAGGTACTAATGAGTTTGATGGACCTTCAATGGAAGGTGTTGACAAGGTAGATGGACCTTCAATGGAAGGTGTTGGCAAGGTAAATGGACCTTCAATGGAAGGTGCTAACGAGATTGATGGACCTTCAAGGGAAGGTGCTAATAGAATTGATTGACCTTCAATGGAAGGTGCTGAAAAGGTAGATGGACCTTTAATAGAATGTGCTAATGGGATTCATGGACCTTTAATGGAAGGTGATAACAAGGTAGATGGAATTTCAATGGAAGGCATTGGCAAGGTAAATGGAACTTCAATGGAAGGTGCTAACGGATTGATAGGCCTTCAAGGGAAGGTACTAACGAGAATTGACTAACATTCAATGCAAGGTGCTGAAAAAGTACATAGACCTTTAATTAAAGGTGCTAATGGGATTGATGGACCTATTGATGTAAAATTACAACACTCTCCAAATGGCCTTATTTCAATGGGGCATCTAGTGTAATATGCATAACATGGGACCATCTCTCAAGCTATGGGACTTGCAAACTTGAGATGGTCCTCTAGAGAAGGCCAAATTCCTATACCTGATACTAATGCCAAAATAATCCTAATGCAGGAAATATTCCTAACTACAACTATCCTAACAATGCTAAGGAGACAAGGAAATAGAAAGTGCATGAAGAGGGAAATCTTACATGAAGGGGGTGATAGCACTAGAAAAAGGGGTGAGATACTTTGTTGAGGGAGGATGAAATAAGGGAAAAGGGGCTGAGGGAGATTAGACAGATGTGACACAAACCTAGATCCTAAGTCATCATAAAAACTCCATGGAACACAACATCATAAACCGGTAAGTGAAAGAACATGCACAAAATATAGCAATAATAATGGAGAGGAAAGAAAATACGATAAAAATGAGCTAGGGTTGAAGAACACCATAAAACAAAAATTTTATTTCTTCAAAGTATGAATGGACCATTACATTGATGCTCAGAGGCATAAATATGCTTTCCAAGCACAGGAGAAGGCTCACAACACAAATAGAGTTGAGGGAAAACTTTGTAAGAGTTTTCCCAACTTCTAGAATTTCTCTCCCAAAATTGATGTGGATTTTACAATATATAATTAATGTCTCACAAACCCTAATTAAAGTAGTATGAGCACCCATAAAAATTCTCTTCTAGAGGGTACTTATATCAGATTAATACATGGGTACCATACTTCATTAAAATCTAATTGTTGAGTTGTCGGGACTCATTCTTTGCCCAAGCATGTGACCCATCTATCTTGGTCGTACCATCTAACTTTGAGTGTCATGAAAATGAGATGGGTGTGACGGCATCAAAAAAATGTTTTCACTCATAAAAAAGTGACCTAATGAACCCTAGGTGTCAAACCTCCAACCGTCCAACCCCCAGGGCATCCAACCCCCACGACTTATCTAACCAGTCGTCTTATCTAACTTGGGTGTGATGCAAGTGTGATAGGTGTCAAAAACTTATCTTACAAGTCAAATAAATGACCCGACCAAGCCCTAGGTGTCCAACCCCATGACCTGTCTAACTGGTTGTCTTGTCTTACTTGGGTATCATGCAAGTGTGACAGTGTCAAAAATTATCCTAAAGTAAAAAAATGACCCGACCAACCCCTAGGCATCTAACCCCACTTAGCCTTCCAAATTTCCCATGGCCTATCCAACTTGGTCATACCGTCTAACCTAGGTGTCGTGGAAGTGTGACGGGTGCGATGGGCATTAAAAACTGATCATACGTGTCAAAAAAATGTGACCCAACCAGTGCCTAGGAATCCAAACATGTATGACTAACCCCATCCATCTAACCCCATCCATCTAACCTGTTTGACTAACCCCGGGAGGCCAACTTCTGAAGGCGATAACTTGAGCTCCCAGATGAGTTTTCGGGTGAAATTTTATATGATTTTGCATGGAAACAACCCATTGAATTAAATTTTGATGGTATAAAGATCCAATTTTTAATTTATAACCTCAAAATTTATCTTTCCTTGTCGGTATTTCTAGTTGTGTGCCAGAAGAATGAACTACCTTGGGAAGTGTATGATGCTTCAAGATGTCTCATCTTTTCCACCATGTAGGGCATGGAAAATGGATTCCATAGGCACTTTTTGGACTTATAATTCCTAACAAGGGTATCATAATATTTTTTGAATCTCAAGTCCCCTTTCTTGCTCCAAACTCCTTAAGGCCCCAAAACATACTTCTGATAGATGGTCCCAAGACCTCTGAAACTTCCCTGAATCAATTTTAATGATTCCCAAACTTGAAAAATCAGTTGTATCATTCCAAGTTTCTCCATGAATAATTTTCCAATGCTCAAACCCATCCTCCCAAGTTGTCTATTTTACCAGGGGGAGTAAGAAATAGATAACAATTGACAACCTCTCGGGACATTTTCCTACTAGATGTGCAACAAGTGTCCATGAATTATACATTGGGCATGGAGTCAGTATTGGTACACCTGTAAACTGATCCTAAAATCTTAATTCTTCCCTTGATCCATTAAAACACCGATCCTTAAACCTATAACTTCATACCATTGGAAACCTAATCTATAGGACAAAGGTCTGAATCCCCCTTGAAATTCTCCTTGATATGATTTCTTGCCAAGTATGAAATAAAACCAATTGATGATTCCTTGACAAGTATAACACTACAAAATTCATGGGAACACAATATGATTCAAAGAGGCTAGGACTATTGTTGAAACCTAATTTCTCCCATGAAAACATGCCTTCTCTAGAGAATGGACCACACAAGATCAACAACAAGCCATAACACACAATATTTAAAAACTGAAAAATCATACATACCCCAAGTGGAACATGTAGAGTGTGCACAAGGCACTTCTTATAGTAAAAGGAAACCTACCTACTCTATGTTAACAAAGGAAAAGGGAACTCAAATAAATCCTATAGCTAGTAGGGAGAAGTAACTTCCCTTTCTCAAAATAGGCAGCCATGTATATGATTTGGTGCTAATCATGGTTGTTGTAATGAGTGAAAAACCAAAAAGAGGTTGGTCCTCCACCCAAATAACCAAAGTATCAACAACAATAAAAATACCTCCTTAATCTTATTGACCTCAGACTCCTGGAGGCATTGATGGTGACCCTTAGTGCTTTGTATATAATTCTCATGCCCTGAAATGGACATGACCAGTTTTAGCTTCTCCCTTAGCTCCAATGAAGCTAAGTACCTAATTGGGCATGGTCTGATCCCATGGATGTGTCCATTACTCTAAAATTCAACTCCAAAAATGGAGTCCTCCTATAGACCTTTCTAAAAAAAGAGGCTACTTACATGCTATGTTTTGATTTGTAGAGCTTCGCAAGCAAACATCCTCTGTCTTGATGACTGGTATGCAATGTGTGTCATCTTTGTTCCCTTCCTCCTCCTATGGATAACATGGAAGATTCAGATCTTCCAACCTTGGTTCCATAGGGCCGTTGTGAAATGTAGGCTACTGTAATTGAATGCTCTCCCCCATGGCAGTGGGACCTTGATGTTGGAGAATGAATGATGAGGCAACAAAGGTGGTAATCTCCGCAGCTCATCTCCATCAAGGTATTCCTCCAAATTAGATAAATATGATTCCTCTTTATTGTCCTATTGCATTGGCTCGGTAGCCCCTATGGTGTCCTCCTAATCTACAAATTGCTCACCATGGTTCCCCTCATCTTCAAACATGAAGTTTGAAATCTCAAACTATTCTTCAACATTAGAGATAAAAGTTGATGAAGTGGGAGGAAGAACTGAAGGTTATTCTATGTCCTTATTTATATTTGAATCCTCTAAAACTATATGGTTCTCCTCCACAACCAGAATGCACTCCTCCTCTTTTGGATTTGGAGTAGCTACTTCTTCCCTCACTTGTGTTGCAGCTGAAGCTTCCACCACTTGTGGCTTGACCTCATCCTCCTCCATGGGTTTCTCCATCAAGGGGATTTTATCAATCACAAAACTAAGAGCCAAGCTCATCAAGCTTCAAACCATTTCTTCTTTTCTTGGCTCTTCTTCTTGTTTCTCTCATTGGCTAGATTTTTGAGTCTCTTCCCGACATGGACTCAAGAAAGTAGGAGGAGTGGTGGGCGGGGTCTCCACTACTTGTTTCTTTATTTGTGGTGAAGGGGAAGGTAGTAATTTTGGATCTTGTAGAGGGGACTTAGATTTAGAAGGGAAAAGGGAAGAAAAATTGAGATGGGATGAAAGACTAGAAGATGGAGAAAAGGATTCCACAATAGAAGTAGTGGATGGGAAGCTTGGAAATTAAAGCTCAAGTTGAGATGGTGTTGCTTGGGGAATGGAGAGAAAATTACTAGATGATGGTGTAGGATTTACCCATTGACAAGGTTTCTTGGCACCAAGTTCGTAGGCCTCTATCTCCTCAGTCCACTGTGAAAATTGAGGCAAAGCATTTCAAACATGAAGTTAAGCTTCTCCTACGGGCTATAGTGTCTTGGAAAAGGGCCTTCCCATGGACAATATGCCCTATAACCAATTTTGAATTCCCTCATTTGTGTTGTAGCCCTTGACTGAACCATGCCAGCCTCCATCCTTTGAATCTTCTCCAATAGATCAACATTCTCCATTTGATGATTGTCATTGTATACTACCGTTATTCTTTATATGCTCCATATCCAAACTAATTTTGGTATTGGTCATATGATTAGGCATAATGGTTCAAAAAAATTTCATAATGCTAATCTAGAGGAGTTGAGAAATACATTGGAGGTGGAATTCACTGTTGCTATTGCAAACATGAATTTAAAGATGGGAATGAAGCCAAGACTAAAAAACTCCATGAATGATAGAAAATGAAATATGTGGAAAGAAGAAAGGGTGGAAATGGATGGAAAGAAAGTCTACAACTCAGATAATGGGTTGTTGACCAGATGGAGTCACCATATGTGCTTTGCATGTGCCTCCAAAGGTCGAATCTCACCAAGAACACATCAACCTGATAAAATGAATTGAAAAGTTACTTCAAACCTGTCCAACTGAGCGTACCAAAATTTTTGATGCAAAATTAAAGCACCCATGAATGGCCTTATTTGAATGGGGCATCCAATGTAATATGCATAAAATGGGACCATCTCTCAAGTTGTGGGACTTATGAACTTGATATGGTCCTCCTGGAGAAGGCCGTCTTCCTCTACCTAATCTTAATGTTAAATTACTCCTAATGGAAAAAATTCACCTAACTACAACTATCCTAACAATTCCAAGGAGACAAGGAGATAGAAATTACATGAAGAGGAAAATCCTACACTAAGGGGTGATAGCACCAGAAAAAGGGGTGAGATACTCTATTGAGGGAGGATGAAACAAGATAAAAGGGGCTGAGGAGGTTAGACATGTGACATAGACCTAGATCCTAATCCACCATAAAAAATCCATGGAACACAACATCATAAACCTACAAGTGAAATAACATGCACAAAATACAACAATAATAATGGAGAGGCAAGAAAATACAATAAAAATGAGCTAGGGTTGAAGAACACCACAAAACACAATTTTTATTGCTTCAATGTACAGACCATTACATTGATGCTCAAAGGCATAAATACACTTTCCAGGCATAGGAGAAGGCTTACAACTCAAATGGAGTTGAGGGAAAATTTTGCAAGAGTTTCCCTAGCTCCCATAAATGTCTCTCCTAAAAATGAGGTAGATTTTACAATATATAAGAAATGTATCACCAACCCTCATTAAAGAGGTATGGGAACCCATAAAAATTATCTTCTCGAGGGTACTTCTATCAGATGAATACATTTGTGCCATACTACATTAAAATATAATTTTTGAGTTGTTGGGACTTATGAGCCGCCCAACCATGTGACCCATCTAACCTGGTCATACCATCTAATGTGGGTGTCATGTAAGTGTGACGAGTGAAATGAAAATCAAAAACTAATCCTACACATCAAAAAATGTGACCGAACCAAGAACTTGGAATCCAACCCCCATCCGACCGACCACCACCCATCCAACCCTCATCTGTCCAACCTATCCCACCAACCCCGAGAGGCCAACTTCTGAAGGTAATAACATGAGCTTCCGGATGAGGTTTCATGTCAAATTTTATATGATTTCAAATTAAAAAAACTAATTGATTCTAATAGTAGTGATATAAATATAAAATTTTGACTTTATCACCTAAAAATGGATCTTTCCTTATTGGGATTGTCGGTTGTGCACTAGAAGAATGAACTACCTTGGGAAGTGTATGATGCTTCAAGATGTCTCATATTTTCCACCATGTAGGGCATGGAAAATGGCTTCCATAGGAATTTTTTTGACTTATAATTCCTGACACATCTATCAGAATATTTTATTGAATCTCAGGTCCTCTTTCACGCTGCAAACTCCTTAAAGCCCCAAAACCTACTTCTGATGGATGGCCCCAAGACCTCTGAAACTTCCCTAAATCACTTGTAATGATTCCCAAACTTGAAAAATTAGTTGTATCATTCCATTTTTCTCCATGAATCATTTTCCAGTGCTTAAACCCATCCTCCCAAGTTGTTTATTTTACCAGGGAAGTAAGAAATAGATAACAAGACCTTCGGTGGAAGGTGTTAATAAAATTTATGAACCTTGAATTTAAGGTGCTATTAGAATTGACTGACCTTTAATGGATGGTGCTAAAAAAATGATTGACATTCAATGGAAGGTGCTAACAAGGTTTCTGAAAAAGGTTTTCCGATGGTAGAAGAAGGATGTCCCCTTACGCTACGTATATCGGTAATGGTATTAACGAGGTTAGAGGTGTTAATGATAGCTTAGGATGATATTATTCTAGGAGAATATCATAAAAAAGTAAAATTTGTTGGATTATGGATTTTAATACGTTATAACTTTATGTATCATGACCGGGATTCTATGATAGGCATAAATTTTGTTGTTGGTCGTATCATGCAAGTTTTCAAGAATGTGGATTAGGTGTTACGATGGGCGGTAATGAGATAAGAGATGCTTGTATGATCCTTTCAAGTATATTAGTATAAGTCCTTTTTGATGGTTTGAATTAATGTATTTTGATTTTGGTTTTCATTTACGAGAATGCTTAGTAGGATGCATAAGTTTTTGGACATAGTTGTATTGGATGTCATATGGTGTTGCAACATTTTAGGAATTTTTGAGGTTGATAAGAAGGATGACTTGACCTGAGAAATGGGTTGATAAAATTGGATGAGGGATGAATAGGGTATGACTATGTGTAGTATTGAGATAAAGGATGGGGTCCCAAAATAGATGGCAAGTCTATTGACACACACTTTGGATTTGTAGATTTTATTTTAGGAAAAGAAGGGGTTTTTACAATAGAAAAAGAGGATGAGGTTGAAAATGTGACAGGTTTTGATTCTATAATGTTTATTTCAGATTTCTAAGGACTCATGTTAGTTGATGAGGGTGGGATTTTAGATGTGATGGTATTTGATTGCATAGTGTTTAATTCAGAAAAGGTTCCATATTAGATGGTAAGTGATGAGTTGTAGATAATATTGGATTAGAATCAGATGAAGATAACATTGTCTCTAGACATGATTGAGGTGAATTAAAGAATTTTTCTAATTATTTGATTAGTTCAATGAACTGTGGGATATGGGATTTTTCAATTACAAAGGATTATTTAATAATGAATTCTAAAGTGGAATATGAAGATTGCAAGGAGGTAATAAGTGTTTAAATAAGGGATATTGGTAATTTCAATGTATGAGTATCATTGGAAGGAGGATCTATGGGTGTTGAATCTTCGAGAGGAATTATTGACAATAAAGGAATCTCCTCATGGGGGAAATTTTGTAATAACATTGATGGTATGACTAGAAGGATGTATAATATCCATATGAATTAATTCAATCTAGGGTGTTGGATTAGGAAGCCAAGTAAATCCATCATGTGTGATATCTTCATTATGAGAAGATATAGGTGAGTCATATGTAGGTTGATTTTAATCATATGAAGTCCTAGGGGATTAAAGTGGAACATGTGTAAATTGAGGATCAAGATGGGCCTATTAGAGGGATTGGATTTCTAACTTCTTGGCCATGGTGAAATATTCATAATTTTTTTTGAATGTATGGATTTGAAGAGTAGATGAGATGTAATGAGAACATGATCAACTGAACAAATCAATTAGTTCATTTTGTGGAAGTGGAAAGGAAAATTGAATTGAATTTTTTTTTCCATCTAGCAACAAAGTCTGCAAGGGTTAATGGTAGCAAGATCGAGAGATGGTGATTTTTCAAGTGACATTGAAAACAAAGTGATTGAGAAATAACATAGCTAGTTTTGTGAAAGATACTAGAGACCTAGAGGAAGGGAGTTGTACCAATCCAAGGAAAGTATTGCTAGTGACATAGGAAAGGTTCTAAGAAGAAGATCTTGATCATGGATGATAGGATAACATAAGTGTCTAAAAGATAGTATGTGTTGTTAAGGATCCTCTTGGCCATAGAACAAGGTGAACTCAGAAATTCCCAATGCAGAGGGTATGATTTACATGATATTGATGGATGGATGGGTTCATTACAAACCTCATCATAAGTGAGGACATGTTTGGGCTTTACAAAAGTAAATTCTAAATGGTCTAATCTATTAGACAGGGATTGCAAAGTATCATTCATGGGATTAGATGTGGAATAATTAACATGTGAGTATAGAGGAGAATGTGATTGATTTGAATGTGGATTATAATAATTATGACATAGAATATTTTGATGTGTGAGTTTATAAGGACTGGTGTAAGATGATATTTATTGTAAAGCATGTTACGATGAAGAAATATGGGAAGACATGTAAAAATGTTGAATTAGTTGTTGTTGTTGAACGAGAGGGGATGATTGGTCTTGAGACGATATGTGTGTGTGGGTTTGAGATGTTTGAGGTATTGAGAGAGATATTGAAGTTGAGATAGGTTGATTGAATGAGGGATGAGGGATATTAGGATTTTGGTGAGATTGAGATGAAGGAAGGGATGTAGAAAAGACCATTTGATGTGATACACCTGGCATGGGAGAAGAAGGATGTGATAGATGCCCAGAGGGTTGTTGAATGACATTGTTGTATGATTGTTGGATTGGTTGATATGTAGGTTGTCCATAAGGGACATAAGATGGTGTAGATGGTTGTGGGAATATGCTAGAGCTAAATGAGGTTGAATAAGATGTGATAGGTTGATAAGTTTGATAAGGACTAGATCCTGTATAAGAGATATTTTGGAATTGATTGGGATGAAGATATGTTGGAGCAGCTGAGGCTGATTGTAAATATGTTGCATAGTGATTTAGGGGATATACTGATGTAGACACTTGAACCATGATAATTAATCGTTAATAATACAAACAAATCCCTAAGGAATTTGTAAATTTAATAGAAAAGTCAAACAAAAGAATATTTTAATTATCTTAAATAAATTAGAAAAGGTTAAATGTGTTAGATGGATAACAAAGGTCATAGGAAAAAGTTGTTTAAGACTAGTTTCAGGAATGTTTTGGATGGAGTCCTTGATATACCCAAAGGTAGGTGAGGCCCAACTTTGTACTGTTTCCAGTATGATCATTGTATTGGGCCCTACCTCCTCACTTCACGGTCATGCTGTGATAAGGGAGTCAGGTGTTGATCCAATATATACCGATAAATAGGAGATTATACTCATCTAGAACACTGAGTTGGCTTCTCCTCTTGGTGATGAGATCAAAGTAGGTATCCACCTAGGTAGGAATTGTTTCAAATATGTTTTCAATTAATAAGTGGTTTGGTTACTGGGGGAAGAATAAGTTGATGCATCTAATTTACCTTCCTAATTAAAGCTATGTCAAACAATAAGGATGAATGATTCATTTTAAAACCCAAATAGAAATTTTTTCTTCGACGAAGACAATCAAATAGATAATGTAATACTAAAAGTAAAAAGATAGATTTAAGACTCACCTTTATTAACACATCATATATATTTTTTATCAATATTTAAAGCAAGCAATCCGATAATTTAGTAGATGAGTTCTCTAGAAATAACACACTAGAATATGGTTAGGAGAAATAGAGAATAGAAGGTGGAAACAAGAAAAAAATGTAAACTATTAGGTTTACAAAAACACGAAGGAAATCACAAAGCGATCTCCTCAATTGTAGGTGATTTTCCAAAATGCAAGTGATTTGCCAAATTGCAAGAAATGTTTACATAGAGATTTAGAAAAAACAAAGAAACAATTATTTTAATGATAAAATAGATCAAATAAACAAGGGACTAAGGCCCACTGGGCATGCCAAAATGTTTAGAAAATTTTATCTCTTCAATTTAACCTAATAAAAAGATAATAAAACTTATCAAACCTTGAAATGGCAGGGTTTATAAGTACCCAAAAATGTAGATGGATTGTTTTGATGTTGTGCCACATATACAAAATGATTTAGCTCCTCTCCCGCAAAGAAATCTGCCATTAGTACACTTGCACAAGATAGGATTAGAAAATTGTATGGCAGATTTCCTAGAAACGGCTAGTCCCTAGAATTCAAAAGACTTCCTCACAAGGATGTGAATCTTCTTTCAAGAAATTAATTTGATGATGACAAAGTAAAATGATAACTGATGATATAACTAATCAATGTAAACGTAGAGGAAATGACGAGGTCAAGGGTTATATACCGGTTTAATGGTTATTCTAGGTCCAAAGAGAGTTTGGAAATCAAAACATGGCTCTAAGGAGAAAAGGATGTTGATGGTTTTTTGGATCACAAAGGCAAGTGAGGTAATATGTTAAATTATTTGTATGATAAAATGTTATAGATGGCTCAAATGATCTCTAATGCAATATATGGCTCAGAGGATCTTGATGGGGATAGCTAAATATGTTTACAAAGGCAAGTAATAGGGTAAACTAATTAAGATGATCAATAAAATATCATGAATTGCTCATAGGATATTAACATGGTGTGATAAGGACCTGCACAAGTAGAAGGATGGAAAGAGATAAGGTTGGGATGTCTAAAAGAAATCAGGGTGATTTTGGAGGTTTGGTAGATAGGGATCGCCAGGTGATTAGGCCCATCATTAGATATTAATCTAATCGCTAGAAATTTAGGAAAAGTATGCACAAGTTAATAAATCATAGGACTTTATTGCTTAAACTAATGTTTAAAATTAGGATAAGATTATAGATGATGAAAATAAATAAATAAACAGATAAACATACCTAAAAAATGATATGAGGGTGACATGTAATCTCCGACATTTAGGAATTATGATGTGAGATATTTGATGAAGTCTACAAGTTGGATTAATAAAGTGTTGTGTTACGATGGATCCATAAAGGTTTGATAGGATTTGATGATGGTGATGACAACGATGGCTTCAAGGTTTAGATGTTCGGAGGTAACCTACAAGAAGATACAAACTCAAGGGAAAAGCTAATGTTCGAAATTATTAATTCGTGGTCCCCTTAGAGGCTTGAGAATTTGGTTCAAATAATCATCAGTATTTGATCGAAGCACTTGGTGATTTTGATCGGTTCAAGTTTTTTAGGGATAAGGATAGAATGAGATCCAAAATTGGGTGATTGTTTTGGAATTTCATGGATAAGCTTGTTATGTTGGTTTGAAAGTGTCGAGGTGTCGGGTTTGTTTAAAATAGGTTGGCTTATTATCTAATTTTTTTAGGATAGGTGTTAAATGATTGGTTTAGTATTTTTATAGGATTATTATAGGATTTTGAAGGATAATGGGGATTTATAAAGATGTCCCTAATAGATATGTCAAGATAATAGTAACTAAGTAATAACTTGGGTAGGTTTATATAATATCATGTAATATGATAATTATATGTATAAAGAAGTATTTAATTAAATAAGAATGGGGTGCGAAATATGGGGTACTGACATAATTAATATAATATATTGATATATCATGAATGAAAATGAAATAATTAAGGGAAGATAGACAAGTGTATATTTTATATGACTTAGTATAGGGTTTATATGTAGAAACAAAAGAGGTGTTAATGCATGCGGACATAGGAATTAGTGATTTTAGATTTAGGTGTCTACAACTAGTTGTTTAACTAATCCAATTGTTACAATACATTTCCTTGTTGTGGAAATAATTCCTAATGTAGTTATCCTAAGCATTTGTGTAAGTGTGCATACTTAACCAACCCCCTAAGGGTTCCCTCATGTCTCTTTACTGACTTACATAATATGAAATGAAGGTAAATAAGACTAAAAATAATACCATTTGTCATAAAGGACCTAAAATAAATCCTAGGTAAACTTATCCATCTCAAACAATATTGTTAGATATTTTAGTCCAAAACAAGATATTTTTTCCATGGACCCAAAAATGATAAAATAGTCATTGAAAACACCATATATATCGAGGATATGACATAATAAAGTTTAAGAGACAATAATAATAAAAAAATAAATCAAACAAGCCAAATGACAATAAACCGAAAAAGGACTTGTGTCACTAGATGTTTATTTCATTGTTTAATACCCAAATATATAATTTGTTAAATGTTTTATCTAATTATAATTTCTTCCAAAATCATGTGTCTATGTGGTTCCTTAATTATTATGATATAATGTGCATTGTTTTCCCACAATAAAGCAAGAGAGATTAGTTTGATATTATTATTTTAATTATATTTCTATGTTGTTTGATTGATTCCTATGGTTTAAACCAAGGGGAAGAAAATTATAGAACATAAAACATCATTGCTAAATCCCAAATAAGGTTTTTTTCTGGTAGAAGTAGATGAACATGCAATATATAACTAGAGGGGTTATACTTGGAAAAAGAAAAAATATCAGCCTCGATAAAAGTTTTGTATCAAATCCAACCCTCATCGTTGAACCTATCCTAGAAAAATTAGAGCAACTTGAAAATTTATGGAGTTATATCACAAGTTTATGAGCATTCCTTTATCCTCTAAGATTCTATTATACCTTCAAATAATTTTAAATCAACTAAGTGATATATTTTTTCTATTATATTTTAAATATTTCTTGTTCTACGATTAATTAGCATGCATTTATTTTAGCATGGTTCAAATTCATCAAGTATTTCTAAATATAATTTATACATTATTTTTAATTTTTAGAGCTTGTATATAAAATGATAAAAATGTTACACTAAAACTTGTACTAGATTAGGTTTCTACAATATTATCGTCATGATAAATTTCTAGCATTCACAATTGAAAATTTTAGTCATGAAAACTAATCCCACCATTTGAAAACCTCTTCCCCAATCATTGTTAATCCTTCCTCTAGCCAACTTGTCAATTCACGCAACCCTCTGGTTCTTTTCCATCCTCATTATAGCTAAGAGGAATGTGATAACATGGTTTTCAAGTGTATTTCATGTGCATAGGAATGGATTCAAGTTGATCTCAAAATGAGACTAAGATACAAGGTGGAATAGTTATTTCTAAAGCACTAAATTAGCTATTTCTAGCCATATTGCAGCATGAGGAAAACTTTCAAAATTTAAATAGAAAGGATCAATTCATCTAGGAGTTGCATAGGATATAAATGAAGTGATACAATGTAATTCAAGAAATAATTGTGGAGGAAATTGATTTCAGGAATAATTCAAGAAAAAATAGGTCATTTTGGGCATAGGGAATGAATGCTCCAATAGTTAAAGTCACCTTGTTTTGAATATTTTGGGAGTTATATGAGGAGTTATAAGCTCATAAAATATACAATGGAAATATATTAGAACTTTCCATATTATAAATACATCAATATTGGTCCAATACTTCAAAATCCTTCATAATGATCCAAGACACACAAATGCACCTTTGAGAAAAAATAGTAATGGGCCCTAAAAAATCAAATTAAATGAAATATTGTCTCTCGAAGTGGATAGGATAGTCTCACAATGTTTTTAGAGTCAAAATCATATAACATTTTTATCCTAAACTACATGCGATGCTTCTAGGGTAGAAAATTCACTTTCGATGTTTTAATTTTTCATTGGGATGATGACATCAAAAAATAAACAAGATTGTGTTAGAGTAGGTATTTACCTTAGGTCATGTTCACCTACGTACTTTATTTACCTTTATTATATTTATCCTCACCCACTTATGTTTGTGGATATTTATTTTTATTTATTTAGATATTAGAGGGATATTATCTAGTTGTTAGGTATGATTCTTTCCTTGATCTATGGTATTGACTAGATCCTTGATGTCTAGTTCTATCTTAAATCAATGGTCTTGACTAGTTCTTTAATGACTAGTTATTTCCTTAATTTATGGCTTGATCTATGACCTTGACTGATTATTAGATTTTTATTCCTTGCCTATATAAGCAAGACCCATTCTCATTGTATTATAAAGTTCCATATTGTAACACGTACTCATTACAAAGTGCCAAATCTGGGGATCTTGTTGCATTACTTGGGGTCTTATTGCATTGCTTGATTCATGCATTTCTTTTGGTGATTTTTTTATGATGGCGTCTTTATCTACTTCTGCATTAGATCATGTTGATCTATTAATAACACATAATTACCACACATGGAAACCAAGAATGGAAACAATAATTAAGTGGAAAGGATTATGGGATTTAACTTCTTCAGAATAACCCGTGTTCACTAGAGAATATGAGAAATTTCATTACCAGTGCAAATTTGATGAGTGTATGGGTTTGATAGGAACTTATGTAAGTGATAGTATTTTATTTCGTTAGGAAAAATTTGTCTCTCCTTTAAAAATATGGGAGAAATTGAAAGATTTATTTGGTAAGGTAGATCATATGAGATCCATGTAACTTGAAATTGAGATCAACTCTCTTAATCTTGAAAATTTTCCAACAATTATATACTCTCTTACAAAGTTCAAGAATTTGTTGACACAGTTGAAGGGGAGTGGAAGAGATAAGAAAGATGAAGAGTGTGTTTACTTGATTCTATCTAAGTTGAGAGGACCATTTCAAATATTTTCTTCAACGTTTTTCTTTAGAATGGATGTCTTAGGTGAAACATTCAAAATGCTTTACTTAGAAACATTTTGTGAAATACTTACTAGGGAAGAATTCAAATTGTCTCACCTTATTTTCCACCTCTCAAAAGGAATTAGTTGCATCTAATCCTAAGGGAAAGGGAAAACCAAAAATTAAAACCAAATTCACCCCTTCTCCATCTCAAAGTGATCCTAAACCCAAAGAAAACAACTCTAAACCCAAGGAGTCTTCTAAATCCAAGAATAATTCTAGAATTTCATTCTCTTTTTGTGGGCGTAGTTGTCAAGAAGAACATAGGTGTTATAAGTGAAAGAAAGCGTTAGAGGATGCAAATCAAGAAACAAAAAATTATAATCTCCACTCCACATCCTTCTAATCAGCATGGAAAAACACTTAATTTTGTTAGGAGATCTCAGTCACCACTTACAAACAATTAGGTTATAGATTCTGGTGCTTCTCATCACATGACTTCTTCTAAGGAGTCCTTTATTTCTCTAGGTTTGAGTTCTACTTCCAAAATTGAGGTTGGAGACTCTTCCTTTATTTCTGTTAAAGGAAAAGGTGATATACAACTTGATGGTGGTTGTATCCAAGATACACTCTATGTTCCTAACTTCACTACAAATTTTCTTTTTGTATATCAAAATTTTTATTATAGTGAAGGGAAACAAATGACTTTTACACCACATGGGGCAGAAGTACTAACTTTTTTAGAAACTCATTCACTTATTGCTCAAGGTATTGTTGATCATAGTTATAGGCTATATCAATTTGAGGGTTTTGATGACACTTAATATATAGGGACATGATTGGTTTATCATGTAGATTCAGAGAGTAAGCTCTGGCATAAAATATTTGGACATCTCAATTACAAATATTTGAAGGAGTTGAGAACTCATGGTATGGTAGATGGTATTCCTAGAGTTTCTTGTATTGAGGGAGTTTTCTCTGGCTATGCATTATGGAAACAACACCAAGATCCATTTCCTAATAATTTTTCCAAGAGAGTTTCTTCACCACTTGAGCTTGTGCATAGTGACTTGATGGTTATTCCCACTTCCTCTTTCAATGGAGCTAAGGATGCACTTACCGTTATTGATAATTTATTGAGGCGTACTTAGGTTTATTTTATCAAGTATAAAAGTGATGTTTTTCACACTTCAAATTATTCAATGCTTTGGTTGAGAAACAATCTTCTAGTTGCATAAAGAACCTTCCCACCGATAATGGGGGAATTACTTCAGCAATGAGTTTTAGAATTTTTGGCAACTCAAGGCATTATTCACCAAAGATTCTATTACTCATACTCCACAAAAAAATATCTTAGTAGGATGGAAGAATACAAATTTAAAGGAAATGAATAACTACATGAATCATTCTAGAGATTTACCTCCTATCTACTTTGGGAAGAATCATTTAATTGTGCTAACTACATTTAGAATCACACACCACATAGAGCACTTGAGCATTTGACTCCAAACGAATCTTGGTCAAACACTAAGCCAGATGTATCATTTTTTCAAGTCTTTAGGAGCCATGCTTGGGCCTTTGTGCCAAAGAAGAAAAGGAAAGCTTTGGATAAGAAGAGAAAACCTTAATATTTGTAGGGTATTGTGAAGACATGAGAGCTTATTGAATTCTAAATTCTGCTACTCATGACATTATTTTTCAAACACATGTTCAGTTTGATGAGTGATTCACTCCTCATGATTCTTCATCTTCTTCCATGCCTCCTTCTTCATCTCATCTTGAGGATCCTTTCTTTGAGGAGGTTGATGATGAGGTTATAGATGTTGTTGAGGATCCTATTCACACTGATGTTATCACTATGCCTAAGTGTGCTTGTACTAGTGTCTACGAGGCAACACCTTTCATATAGGATCTTACACCCACTAGGCATCATCATACACATTCTATAGGTTCTAGAATTTTGTGTCAGGTAGTTTATGAGGATCCACAATATTTTTCAAAGGCTCATGGGATACAAGAGTGGGATGATGCAATGGCAAATAAGTATTCTTCTTTGATGAAGAATCATACTTGGGATTTGGTATCTCTTCCTAAAGGAATAAATATGGTAAGGTGTAAGTGGGTATGCCGAACCAAATACATAGCTAATGGGTCCATTGATAAGTATAAGGCTAATCTTGTTGTAAAAGGTTTTTCATAAGTTGAAGGTATTGATTACTCTGAGACTTTTGTACCCATTTCCAAAAAGGATTTTTACACCTTGTACTTGTTTTTGCTTGCATCACGGGGTGGCCGGTATACTAGATGGACGTGAAGAGTGCCTTCTTACATGGAGCAACCTGATGGATTTTTTGTTCAGGATTATTATCTTGTTTTTAGGCTCCGATGGTCTCTCTACGTCTCAAACAAGCCCCTTGATCTTGGTATGAGAAGATGGATTCTTTTATTCTATCTACTGGTTTTGTTCGTTGCCACTCTAATCATATAGTGTATCTCCAATATGTTCATGAGGATATTGTGATACTTGTCTTGTATGTTTATGATTTGTTACTTAATGTCATCTTCCCACATTCGAGTATTTAGAGGGTTATTTCTACACATTTTGACATGACATATCTTAGGTTAGTACATTATTTCCTTTCTTTGCAGATTTCTCGAGATAGATTCGGGATTCATTTGAGTTAGAAAAAGTACACCCATGATCTTCTTCATCACTTTGATATGGATGATTACAAGCCAATTCCATCTCCATTTCATTCTGGGGCTACTCTTACTTACACATGTAACACACCACTTTTTAATCCTACATTGTATAGGCAGTTAATTGGAATTCTCATGTACTTGACCCATACTCACCATGATATTTCATTTGTATTAGGGCTTGTATCTTAGTTTGCACATTCTCCTCATAGCATAAGAGTCATTGACAGGCTACTACTAAAAGGATTTTTGATATTTACATGGCACTTCCCACTTTGGCCTACACTACACTAGGGGTTCTACTCAATTGGTTGGGTATATAGATTTAGATTGGGAAGGTTCTATTGATGACAAGTGTTCCACTTTTGGTTATATTTTTGTCTTATTTCTTCTCCAGTTTCTTGGGCATGCAAAAGGATACATGCTATTACAATTTCATCTTCGAGGGTAGAGTATAGGGTATTAGGTACAGTGAGTCAATAAATTCTTTGGCTTCGATAGTTATTGACAGAGTTTGGATTCCCATAGGATTCACCGACTGTACTTTCATGTGACAACCAAAAAGTGCGCTTCATATTTATGGCAACCAAGTTGAGCACCAATGGACCAAGCATATTGAGATACACATACACTTCATTCAGTAAGTAAGCAAATTTAGGATGGAGTTATTTTCTTGGAGTACATTCCAACTCAGTAGTAGGTTGTGGACATATTTACGAAGCATTTTGCATCACCTCACTATCTTGAGTTGTGTGGCATGCTTGGGGTTTCAGAAGTTTTTCTTGTGGGGTGTTCATGAGAACATATTCCTTCTTCTTCTTCTTCTTTCTCTTTCCTTTTAGTAGTATTATTTCCTTCTTTTGGTTCAAGATTTCTTCATGGATATATTGTAGATGAGTACCTCATCATGCCTAGTTGCTTTGAAACTCATACTATGGACATACCACTTCTATTTTGGCCCCTAGCTTCACTTGAGGGTGGGTGTTAGAGTAGGTATTTACCTTATCTCATGTTCACCTAGGTAGTTTATTTACCTTTATTGTATTTATCCTCACCCACTTATGTGTGTGGATATTTCTTTTTATTTATTTAAATATTAGGGGGATATTATCTAGTTGTTAGGTATATTTATTTCCTTGATCTATGGTATTGACTAGTTATTTTCTTTATCTATGGTACTGAATGGATCCTTGATGTCTAGTTCTCTCATAAATATATGGTCTTGACTAGTTATTTCCTTGATTTATGGCTTGATCTACGACCTTGACTTATTCTTAGATTGTTATTCCTTGTCTATATAAGTAAGGCCCATTCTCATTGTATCTCATTGAGTTCCATAATAATTTATGATATTGCAGCTCATTTGTTTGTAAAGGTTTTATGTAAAGTTATTCTAGTGAATTATTTTCATCTTATTGATCATGGTTTTTAATTAGCATCTAAGTTCTTGGCTTGGTACGATCTATTTATCGTTCCTTTTAGATTGAGCACACTTTTAGAGGTTGTGTGTCCCTTGTAATTTTTCCCAAGGTGAAAGGGTAAATGAGGGAAAAAAAGTGATATTCCTTATGAAAAGTTCACTTTATTCACTTAAAACACCACGACATGTGTGTTATCCAAGTGCAAAACATTAAATCTGGCTCCCTCCTAATATTATGGATCCCCTTGGCACATTTTTCAATGATGAGTGTCCTTTAAACTTTGTGCCAAACTAAAATTAGATAGGGGAGATAAAAAATTTCATTCCCCCTTTGACATGCTTGGTTTTATCACTTAAAAGTTACAACTTAAAATGTTAAAGAGTGGAAAACATGTAAACTCAAGATCTATTCAAGTTTGGTCCCCCTGTTCCACTGAATAATTCAGTGATAAAATAGATAAGGTAAAATGTCAATGAGGAATACTTGTGATACGTAGGTTAAAGGTTGAATGTGTGCATTACTGACTTTATCCAAGATGATTGTAGAGAACTAATTTTTTTCTGGGAAGGACTACCTATAGATACAAAGATAAACCACTAAATGATATTAAATAGCAAAATTCGAGGACTGCTATAGCAAGGCTAGATTTTAGAAGTGTGATGATTCCTTGAATGGATGTCAATACACTATTTTGATCAAATCAATGAAATTACATATGAGAAATAAAGGTCCTCTTGCTAATATTTTGATTTAGGTAGCCCAAAACGTTATCAACAAATGAGATAAAGCAAAGTATTGAAATATAAACTAATCTAGCATTAGGAAAGGTATGTTTCTGTTGGGATAGATCATGGGGTGTTAGGTAAGGTCACAGAGGTATTTGGTAAGGCCTAGATGGATTTTAGGTGATGTTAGAGGTAGTTTGGTGAAGTTTAATAGAAAACACGTTGACTCGATGTCGGTAGAGAGAGGATATCAATGATAGTTAAGGTGATACATCGGTAGGGGAAATTTAAAAGTAAATTATTAAACAAGATGGTTTTTAGGCTCTCTATGATTGTATAGAGAGAGAGGGTAATACATTTTTGGGTTGTAATATGGTTAACAAGATGAGAGGATACTAAGGAAGAGGTTTAGAATGATGAAAAGGTATGTGATGGTTGAATAGTGGGTTTGTGGGAAAGAGGTGATATACGAGTAATAAAGGAAATAAACTACCGAAAGGAGTAAAATATCTACAAAAGGAATAAGCCAAATGATTAGAATCACAATACTTACTTGATGTCTTATAGATCTTGGTAGTTTGAATGGTTGATGGTTGATCGGAGAAGTTTTTGAGTCTAGTGTCACGTCAATATGACATGTTTCCTCCCATGAGTATTCCAACACTTTGGAAGGGAAAAAAATGCTTGTCTTGCATTGTGGTTGTGTGTGTTCATCATCTGGATATAGGAGGGCTTGAATATTCACACTTGAATGTAATCAAGATCCAATAAATTAATGACCAACCCATGTAAAGAGTTGTGAAAGTGTATATAAGGTAACCGATGGTGGTTAGGTGACAGCTTGTTGGTTGAGGGATAACTCGACATTAGTCAAGTTTGGGAAACTCTAGGTTTACCCCGTCAGACATATAGGTAGATCTTTACTATTTTTGGCATGATTTTTATTGAGTCCACTTAGGGAAGTGGAGTTCACGTGAGAGAAGGAAATAAGGTCATAGAATAAGTCTAATTAGGTTTAGGAAGAAGTCTTAGTTAGTTAGGTTAAGTGGTGACTTAGCACTGAGAGTGATGACTTAGTGCTGAGAGTGATGACTCGATGTTGAGAGAGTGATGACTTGGTCATTGTGAGTTAAATTCCCCTAGAATGGGTCCAGGGTGAGGTGTAATGATGAGGTGGAGGTGTGAGGGTGAAATTAAATTAATTAAATTAATTAATAATGTGAGGATGAATATTAGTATAGGATGAAGGGGTCATGATTAATTAAATATATTGCGTTAATTGATTGAAGGGGACCAAGGGGAGTGTGACCCAAATTTGGTGTCTAAATTTCCCCCTTTTTGTTGCTTATATCTTATTGGTAAGTTATGCTAACAAAACAAGGAGTCGATGTCCTGTATAAACAGAGGTTAGGTTGCCCCAAGTAGGGTGAAGGTGATCCCCCTCTAACTAAAACCAATGAGGTTGGAAAATTAGTCGAGGAGTGGTTTGATAAATGGGTGATTAATGAAAGTGAGGGTCAGTAGGTAAGGGTATGGTCATTTTGGGTAATGGGTAATGGTCATATTGGGTAATGTGTAATGGTAATCGAATGTATCACACATATAGATTATGACATGGTACAGCGGAAGATCTCTCAAACTATATGTTGTCAAAAGGGCAATAGGTTTATCCAAACAAGGTTGAAGTTATTCGGTATACAAGGTATAAGATATGGTTATGAAGAAAATCAAGGTCTGTTGTAGGAATGTGTAATAGGTTTTGTTCCATGGCACCAAACGTATGGTCATGGGGGTTCATTAGCTAGGAAATATCCTAACACGTGGGTTCATATTGAGGTAATTAAAATTAATAAAACTAAATTCAATATACCGATAGACATGAGGGAGTGAAAGGGTTTAATTTATTAATTCTTTGAATCAGGTATTAGGGGTAGGTTGGAGTGGTGGGCTAAAGGAAAGGGAGGTTTAATTTTAATATAAAACTAAAACATTTGAACCCTAGTTTTGAAAATTAAATACCTTAAAATTTAAAAAGGAGTGTGGTCATAAATTAAATTATAATCTCCTTTTTAATAAAGAAATCAAGATTCTTAACCAAGAAATAATAAGATGGTAGAAAACTAGTATTGAGTATTGTTTTCAACATAAGTGATATTATTTCACCATCTTAATTATTTGAAGAACTATTGATAAATGATTAAATCTTAACATATATAAGGTGATTTGTAATAGGTCTTGAATGGCTTCAAACTATCTTTTGAGAGGAAATGCATATTAAAAAATTGAGTGAGAAATATAATATATTTTGGTCAAATATATTAGGGTAGAAATAAAAAGGGGTAAATAAAATTGTAATTGAAAAATGGGTAAGTAAGGTACATGGAAAAAATAGGGGGTATTTTCATTCTAATAATATAACATGAGGGGGTATTATCAATTGAATAATTAGAGGTAGAAACTAAAATCAAGGGCTTTCTTTAATACCCTTCAACGCATGTGTTATACCATTATTTTACAAAGTGAACCCCCATGCGTATGGTCAGGATAAACATCATGTCATTAGGATAAATAACACAAGTAACAACATAAAAAGGTATAGGAGTACACAAATTCAAATTTCACAAAGATAATTCAGATAAGGGTATGTAGGTCAAGGCATAGGTAAGGTCGAGGTATAGGTAAATAACATATCCCTAAATGTAGTTAAGGAAATGTATAGGTAATGTAGGTGTATGGATAGGGTGTAATAGGTGTTGGTAAGGTCAAAAGTTGTTGGATCAATAAAAATTTTAGGTAGAATGGGCATGGGGTGAGTCAAATTGTTATGTTAGGTGACCGATGTTGATTATAGTGTAACCGACATCGGTTAGCTAGGGATCGACATGATTGACATCGGTCATGTCAATTTGAGGTTAAAAAGGAAAAATTCCACTTTTTATGGATTCATTTAGACCTTGCCACTTTTATAAAAATATAGAGGATAATTTGAGAAGAGGAAAATGATAGTATGAGGTGTCAAGCTATGTTGGCAAAGCCATGTGGCAGGTGATTGGCATTCGAATGGTGGGTCTACGAGATCAAGTTGATTAATTTGATTGGTTGTAAGGTAAGGAGTTGATTTTGGCATGGCGGAGGTGGGAGAGGGATCGGGTGGAGCACTTTGGAAGAGTGGAAAGATGTGCCACCACAAAGACGATGCTGAATAGAGGTAGGAGACAATCAATCCTTCATTTGGTTGAAAATAGTTTGTAGAAATTAGTTTTGTTTAAAATTTGGGTGTAATTTTAATTTGTGAAATTGTGGGTAAAAAAATGAAGGAAATGAGGGGTGGGAAGGTCAAACGTAGGTAAAATAGGGTTGGGAATGAAGCTAGGAGAGGTTTGGGTGGGTTAGAGTAGGTTTTTAGGTTAGTTTTTATGAATTTTGGTGATAATGGGGACTGGGGTTTTGGATTTTGGCCAAAAAAGAGACCAACGATGGTCAAAGGTTGGCCAACATTAGTCGGCATTGGCAGTTGTTGATCAAGGTTTTGGTGACTGATACCACTCAAGAGGACCAATGATGGTCAAGGTGACTGACATTGGTCACAATTTAGAGTAAATATGTGAAAATAGGTGAGGAGGGGGTAGGTGAAGATTTATATATAGGGAAGACGATAAAATGTTATTTTGGCGATGTGGGATAGGTAAGTAGGTGAAATAAACTAAGATAGATGGTAATGATAATAAGGGATAGTGGGTTTATAGGTGAATTAGGTAAGGGGGTAGGCATGATTGATGTGGTTGGGTATTGTTTGTTAGGTGTTTAGTGATTTCAGTTGGTCGAGTCTTGACAAGGTCATGTTAGATGATATAGGAAAGAGATCAGCTAAGGATGAGGGATAGAGTAGCACCCTTACTAGTATAGATATGACCTAGCATGACTGTGGAGGAGTGGGAGCACATGACTGATGTTGACTTAGTGTGATATGAAATTATAGGCATTTAGCCCGGGATCATAGCTTGATGGTCTCTCTCATCGATAGATGGGACTCTGTGACCAATACCTTTCACTTACCAATAAGAAAGATGAGTGTCACCTTGGAGGATGTTTATAGGATCCTATAAATTCCTATTGTTAAGGAGCCCATGTAGTCCATTTTGTCTAAGGAATTGGTGAGCCAATAGTGGTAGTATTTGGTGAGGTGATTGGCAAGCTCAAGTATCACAGTGTGAGTCTCACTTATGGAGATATGTATGTAGCCCATTTGCAGGAGACTAGGCTATCGGTGTTGATGATGGTGGTAGTGGGATGTTTTTCTCTTCTAGATTTTGAGGGTGGGAGATTGCCACGAGCATTGATGGGGTTGTTACATGATATGATAGAGGAGTAGATACATTTTTTTGGCCACCGACTTTCCTAGTTCAAATTGTATAGGAGTTTTGGGCCTATGGGAGATAGAGGAGATTTAGTATTCGTTGTACCTATTTATAACACTATTAGGCATATGACCACATAGTTTGTGTGTGTGTGTGCCCAGTTGGTTTAATACAATAGGATTGGTTTGGGGTGGCTTGTTCGAGATTTGGTTTCGAGATGATGGGTACCATTCGATGGACAACCGAGGATGGCAAGGACACATATGATGTGTTAAACTATAGAAGTGATTGGAGGGCCTTTGGGCGTTGATATTGTTTGAGGCCATATTTTGACTATTCATCATACAAAGGCATGTATTAAGAGCTATAAGAGCTTCACCTACCGAGATGGATACAGGGACATTCCATGGAACATGAGATGATACCCATGGATAGGGTCAAATGACAGCTTGACTACTGAGAGGACATGTCCCCACCATTCCCATAGTACCGTAGAGATACCCATGTCTCCACCATGTCTGAGTGTTTCTACAGGGTAGGAGGAGTAAGTACAAGATAGAAAGATTAACGACGTGGGAGTCACCGATAGATATAGGCAATGGTGGGTTACAAAACTATGGGTGACACCACCAAGGCTAGGGAATCTTGATTTAGCTATTGTCATAGTGTAGAGGGATACATTACAGGGTCAGGTGGCCACCATAAAGGCACATATTACAAGGTTAATGGGACAAATAATAGGGTAAGAGGCACATGTATCCACTTTGTAGGCTCAAGTTACAACCCTATAGGCCTAGGTAACACATGGGAAGGTGCTCACACATAGTGGATATGGGGATAGAGGATATGTGTCCGCCTTTACAAGTGTACAAGTGGTTGGTTTACAAGGCTAGTTGTCCATGGCACGAGCACACAAGTGGTGTCTTTACAGGCCTAAATTACAACAAAGGCACCCCACGAGCCTAGGGACAAGGTCCCATATTATAGGCACCTTCACCAGATAGAGTCCTGTGGCACAAGAAGGAGGGAAGGTGCCAATATAGGGGCTAAGGCCATTATTATTAGGAAAATTTTCATAGGTTATAGTGAG
The DNA here is from genome assembly GCA_018340775.1 of Taxus wallichiana var. yunnanensis. Lineage (NCBI taxonomy): Eukaryota > Viridiplantae > Streptophyta > Pinopsida > Cupressales > Taxaceae > Taxus > Taxus wallichiana. Next base: position 579,836,542 of record CM031240.1, read on the forward strand.
ACCCATGACACCACCCTAGAATGTGTCGATGGAAAGGTTTAGGGATGCCCTTAATGAGGCTCGTTACTATCAAGATCATTTAATGACTGCTTGTATTGATGTCCCCTCATATTCTGAGTACAAATCCCAGTAAGAAGCTAGTGATCGGATGAGATCTAGGACTCACACTTATGGTAGCACAGGGGGTCATCAACCCCAAATACATGGCCATGGTGAGGTTACGAGTTTTTCAAATACCAATCCCAATAGAGGGCTAGGAGGAGGAGATAGGTGAGACTAGACAGGAGGGCATCAGGTGGGGGTGAGTGGTCACTTTGTATGGATAGTGTACCATTATTTTGATTTTTGATATATATACCATCCTATGTGGTGAAGATGTGAGATTATACATGAGAGTTTTGAGATACTAATATTTATTATATATATGTGTATATATGTATTGATACACATACTCTCCCATTTATATAGTTGATTATGTTGACTGGATGGATGATGTACTCGTTTTTAATTTCCATTGTTATTGTGTATTATGGAAACTAGTTGAATTAGGCATGATTGAGTTGAGGTCATGTAGGCATGATTAAGTTTTAGGTCATTTAGGCATGGTTGAGTCAGGTATAGGAATGGTGGAGTTTAGGTGAGTTAGGCAGTCGAGGTCATGTAGGCATGATGGAGTCAGGTATAGGCATGGTGGATTCAGGTATAGGCATGGTGGAGTCTAGGTGATTTAGATGGTCGAGGTCACATAGGCATGATGGAGTCACATATATGCAAGGTGGATTCTAGGTGATTTAGGCAGTCGAGGTCATGTAGGCATGATGGAGTCAGGTATAGGAAGTTGAGGTCAAGTTTTTTGCGTTTGATTTAATTTCCAAGTTATTGGTAGTATGGAAAATAAATGATGATGTATATGTATGTTGGGGTGTGAATTTCCAAATATTTGATATCATGGAAATGTGAAATGATTGATGTATGATATGGTGATGTTATAAAATGGTAAATATGTATGTTTTTATGATTGTTTAATTTCCAAGTTTTGTGTAAAATGGAAACTAACTAGGGTAAAATGTGAATATAAAAGGGGAATATTGGTTAGGGGAATGAGTGTCTGAGCTATCCCCCAAGGGGCCCCATGCCCTCAAATAATACCTACATATCCCCAATGAAAAGGGGCCTCAGGCCTATGTAGTTCTCCAATAAGCTAGGGAAGAATAGGATGAGTATAGATGAATGGGTTGGTAGGTTTTAGGCATGATTGAGTCTAGGTCATTTAAGCATGGTTGAGTGTAGTTCATATCAGCATGGTTGAAATTATGTCATTTATGCATGGTTCAATTTAGGTCAAATAGGCATGGTTGTTGGCTATGGTGAATAGATATGGGTGATTTTGGTGGAAGATTAATTCCAAGAATGTAGGTGTTGAAGGTATGGTCCTATGAAGGAGGATCAATAAGTAAGAAAAGAGGAATGGTAAGAGGAGACAAAAATTTGTCTAATTGGTAAGAACCATTACAAGTCTATCATACCAAAGATTGGCTTATGAACATAAAACCCTAAAGGCGTTGCATGATTGACTATTATAAGGGTGAAGAAGGTCACATGATCATGAAATGTCACATTTTTGGAACGTCCCTTGAGTAGGTAGAAAATTAGAAAGGAAAGGTGGTGAGGTGAAAGAATTTAGTTTAGCGTAACCTAGTGTGAGACAACATGCCTCTTTGGCAAGAGACCCAAGATCAAAATAGGAAAGTCCATGATGAAAAATTCATCTTTTTATTTTTGCTTTTATTTTTATAGACTGATTGATGTGGGAAGTATATGTGGGATGAGTAGAGTATCTCCTTGAGGTATTTGTGAAGTTGATCGATGTGGGAAGCTTCAGAATATTTTTTTATTTTATTTTATTTTTGTAGGAATAGTCTTCTTTTTGTAGACTAGTCTTCTTTTTGTGATAGACTATGTACAATATGGATAGATGTGTATAATCGTCCTTCAAGGGAGCAATATATTTATAACAATAAGATAGAAATATTAGATGTCTTGTTAGGAATTAATAATATCTAATGTGGAATAATTCCTCAGAATCGCAATAATAAGAAGTATGAATAGAATTACAGAAATGAAAAATGCACAACACGAAGACAATATTTAACATGGTTCACCCAATGTGGGCTACATCCACCAAGAACACTTGCTCAAATTTTATTACAAGCCAACAGTCTTCACAATTACAATAATCAAATCTTGTTTGGAGCTGCGCTCAACAAACCCTCCCAAATTCACACTTGAATTTACACACACTATTCACCTTCACAAAACACACTCATATAAATCCTATTGTATGTCCATATATTTATAAGTACATCAATAGGTAGCTGAAGAGGTAGTTTTACAAAACAATGGGTACCGAAAAACCATGGGCCCAAAAACAACCCATAACGGTTACCCATTACCCATGGGTTAATAAACCACCCATGAAAATTTGCTTCGGGGCTTCACCCCCTTGACCCACTCACCAGCGAGTGGGACCGCCGTAAAAATATCTGAGTGTAACACATGGAAGGTGTACCAAACTCTAACATGAAAATAATCTCCATAAACATAACACGTCATTTTTGATGGAGTCATCTCTTTGTGAGAAGTTTAAGTCAAGGATTTTTGAATTTTAAAATTATGTATATTTCTTTTGAATTGTATTTTGGACTTTTAGGTCATGGACAAGACTATAGAGAAGTATATGCTTCTTTAATGGAGACAAAAACATAGCACACATGGGTTAGCTATGAAAGAAAGGTTTTAAGAAATGAAAAACCATGGCATTAGTACAGCCATGGTGCTCATATTTAAGATAAGGCTCAAATGTGATGGGTAATCACATGATTATTGTTTAGTCATTGATCCTTAAAGCGGTGAGTGGAAGGTGAATGGTGCTCAAGGACTATTTCTTGAAAAATCGATCGATGTGGGAATTCTATGTGGGATGAGTAGAGTATCTCCTTGAGGTCTTCGTGAAGTTGATTGATGCGGGAAGCTTCAAAATATTTTTATTTTATTTTATTTTTGTAGGAATAGTCTTCTTTTTGTGATAGACTATCTACAATATGGCTAGCTTTATATATCTGTCCTTTGAGGGAGTAGTCTATTTATAGCATCAAGATAGAAAGATTAGATGTCCTTTTTGAGGGAGTCATCTTTTTGTGAGAAGTTTGATTCAAGGATTTTGAATTTGAAAATCCCATATATTAATTTTGAATTGTTTTGTGGACTTTTAGGTCATGGACAAGACTATAGAGAAGTATATGATTATTTTATGAATACAAAACCATAGAACATAGAGGTTAGCTATGAAAGAAAGGTTTTAAGTGATAAACAACCATGGGATTCCATCCTGAAAAACTATCCATGAGAATCATGCCATGAGTAGAGTCATGGTACTCATATTAAAGATAAGGCTGAAAAGTGACAAGTAATCACATGAGTCTTGTTTAGTCGTTGATCCTTAAAATAGATAAGTGGAAGGTAAATGGATCTCAAGGGACAAGAGTTTAATAAACATAAGATGATTTAGGACTTGATTAAACAATAAAATGGTCAAATATGCAAGGCATTAAATTGCTTGGGTTCATATTTACCTTCGATTTAAGACAAATGATAAACACCGATCCATAGGTATGAGTAACGATATAGGTCCAAGCCAATTAGGAGAAAATTATCCTCGTTTACTTTTCTTTTCTTTTTTACATGTTGATTTTCCTTGGGACGAGGTCACCAATCTGGAAAGTTTATTCTTGGATACGTTTATCATAGGCACGTTTGATATGTTTTTGGTATATTTTGAGGTGATCAAGATAATTTAGACGGTTCTCATCTAATAACTCAAGTTGTGCCAAACAATCCTGATGAAAATCATCATCATTGAGCATATCTTTGAGTGAGATATGAAGAGATAGTATTTGGAATTTGAGAGGAAGGATAACCTCTGTAATTTATACCAAAGAGAAAGGCATGGAAGTAGTTGAGGTGTGAATATTAGTACAATAATCCCATAAGGAAAAATTAATGTGCGTGTGCTAATCCTTTCTAGTATCATCAACCACTTTCATAAGAATTTTGTTCAATGTTTTGTTGGTTGATTCCAATTGGACATTTTTTGGGGATAATAAGGTGAAGAAAAACTAAGTTGAATGAAAAGGGAATCATAGAGTTTCGTAGGGTTTTTATTTTTATTTTTTTCCATTATCGGTGATGAGGTGGTGAGAAACACCAAAGCGTTAAATGATGTGATGATTGATTAATTCACATATTTTCTTGACATTTTTAGAAATAAGAGGTACATATTCCACCCACTTAGTGTAATATTTGGTAGCATTAATAATCAATTGATGACATTGGAAAGAATGAGGATTGATCTCTCTGACAAGATCCAAACCCCATTGAGAGAAAGGCCAAAGGTCTTGTGTGACCTATAAGGAGTTATTATGGGTGTACTGAAGATTATCATGTTGTTGAAAATTCACACAACACTTGACATAGTCACAACAATCATGGTTTAGGGTTGGCCAGTAATAACCTAGGTGAATAATGCATTTAGCGATAGCTAAACCACTGAAGTGACCCCCATAAATTCCATCGTGAACTTCCTTGATGGTGTAGGGAATTTCATAACTCATAAGATATTGTAAGAGGATAGTGTCAAAACCATGTTTATAAAGAAGACCACCCATGATGACATAGTGAGAGACACTTTTGAGAAATTCTCATTGTCCATTACGAGTAAGATCTGGAGGAAAAAGCAAAAGGGAAAGGTAGTCAACAAAATTATTATACCAAAGGTCACGTGGGTTAGTTTCAATGTTTTCTACAAGGTTGGTGTCTCAAATTATATAAGAGAGTGATTGTAACCTTTGTACAGGTGACACATTTTTTTTTTTATGTTGGAGGGCGAAGTGGGGATTTCAAAAGCTAGACATGCCATGGTATCTGTAAATTTATTAGTGGAACACATGGTGGTATGAAGTTCATAATAGTCAAAGGTAGTCAAAAGTATGTCAACATGATGATTATAATTTTGAATTATCTCGTTACAACATTGGTATATACCATTAACTTAGTTCACAACCAGTTGAGAGTTTCCAAATATATTAATTGATTTAATGACCAAGGCTATGGTGGCTTGAGGACCTAACATGAGTGATTCATATTCGGTAATATTGTTAGTACAATAAAAATCTAGTTTGAAAGATAATGGCATAGGCTGACCATCAAAAGAAATGAGGATAACTCCAACACCACCCCCATGCTGAGATTTGGAACCATCGAAGAATAAGTTCATCTAGTAAATGATATCATCCAAAGAGAGGGTAGCGATGGATTCATCAGGGAAATCAAAGTTAGAGGATTGATTTCTAGGAGAGGTGCATCTACGAGTTGGTTAGCAATTGATTTTCCATTGATAGATTTTTTATCGGTGAAGTCAAGATCTAGGTCTGCAAGAAACATGATCCAACGTGAAACACATTTATGTTGGTAGGGCTTAGCATACATGTAATGTAAGGGGTTAGTATTTGTGATAAAAAATGTTTTTTGGTTGAGTAGGTAATGGTGAAGTTTAGTGGAAACAAAAACTAAGGCTAAGCATATTTTTTTGGCATGAATATATATAGTTTTTTAGTTTAAAAGTGCATGACTTATATGATAAATCACATGTTCCCGTGTATCTCATCATGATGAGCGAGCATGGCACCTAGGGAATGATTGGTAACAAAAATGTAAAGGTAAAGTGGTTGGTCATCTTTAGGGGGAATGAGCACATGTGGTTGGAGGAGGTATTGTTTTAAGGCGTCAAAGGATTTGTGTCATTCATCATCCCATTTGAAGGATATATCCTTTTTGAAGAGATGATGAAATGGATGGCAGTGTTTGGAAAGATGAGAAATAAAGAAAAAAATAGATTGCAACTTTCCTTAAAAAATATGAAGTTTAATAAGGTTAATAGGTGGAGGAATTTTGAGAATATCCTTTATTTTAAAGGGATCATCTTCTATGCCACGCAAAGAAACAACAAAACCAAGGATATTTCCAGAGAGAAAAATGAAGACACACTTCTTAGGTTGAAGGTGAACACAATAATTGATAAGATGATTGAAGTTGACCTTAAGGATTGTAAGGTGTTCGACCGGTGTTTTGATTTGGAAAGAAGATCATCAACATAATCTTCCAATATGTGATGCATAATGTCATGAAACATATAAGTCGTATCTCACTTATATGTAGCACTAGCATTTTTAAGGTGAAAGGGCATGAGACAATAGTAGAAGGCCCCCAAGGAGTGATGAAGGAGGTTTTTTTGATCATTCAAGGTAAGTATTATTTTATTATAGCCTAAGAAACCATCCATGAGAGATAACATCTTATGGCCATCGGTGAGATAAACTAGTTGGTCAATAACGGGTAAAAGAAAGTCATCTTTAGGGGCAAGCTAAGTTAAGGTTCCATAAATATATGTAAATGCAGAGTCCCCTTATTGCCTTTGTGATAGGAACAATGTTAGAGATACATTAGGGATAATAAATGGGTAGGATGAAGGATATCGAAAGGAGGCGCTAGATTTCTTCTTTGATAAGAAGGGCAATGCAATGATGTATTTCCACACTTCGCTTCATAGATTTGGCCTCGAAATAGTTACAATATTGTGGACCACAATGTTTGGGTCAATACTAGAATATTAGCATAGACCAAGAAAAAGTGTTTATATGATCCCGAGAGAAAATAAGTAAAATATTCATGTTTAGCAACATCTAAAGATTGGCCTATTTTTAGAATGTGTAGGTCATCCTAAGTGTGAATATTGATTTTAATGGTTGATTCATTCAACATGGTTTATGTCTTAGAAGGTAATGACTGGTGAATATAAGAATCTTCCGCACCAAGGTAGGTGAGAATATAATCATCATCCTGACATTAAATGACATTAATAGAAGGTGTATCATCATCAATCATGTTAGGATACAGGAAGGGAAGAGAAGAGGGAGCCTCACCATCTTGTTGATAAGTTAGAGGTCCTAGGAAATGGTGTTCACAATTTTTTTAGGAGGAATGGATTCTGGATCCATAGACTCTATAGGTGAAGTTGGAAAATTTTGTGAATGGGGTGGAAAATTTTTATCATCCTCAATGAGTTTGACTCAAGCCTTCTTTGGATATGGTTCAAAAAATCCAATACCACTTTGGTCTTTATGTTTATGAGTGGTGCATGGAATGACAATATGGTGGCCTTATTCATAGAAACCAAATCCAAGCCCTTCCAAGAACATTGACGGAGGAAAGTGTTGGCAAAGTGGTGGTTGGTGAGATATTAAAATTTGAAGGAAAATGGTTGAGTTTGGTAAGGTGGCTTGGGTGATTAGGTAGAAGCATTATGTCCCCCATAGATTAAATCAAGTCAAAGGTGGGGAGGACCATAAGGGAAAACCTCACCTATGCGGTGATCATAGTGGGGATGTTGGTGAAGTTTACCATACTCTTGAGGAGTAAGAAATGTGTCAATATTATAAAGGTGGTACTCCCCTAGAGTGAGGCATTGAAAAAAACCTTCTAAGGGATCAGTAGTTGATATGTGGGTAGCGGGAATGGATGAAGTAATCTTGGATGGTTAGGAAGAAGAATCATTGGTTGGTTGAGAAGTAGATAGATTGGCTAATCACATCTAGAGAAGTTATGGTAGTAGTGGGAATAGAGGAGTTAGGTGTGGAAGAGGTAGTGGCAACATTGGTGGATGGGGCCATGGGTGAAGGGAAGTGGTAGCGGTGGTAGATGCCTTAACTAGTATAAGGACATCATTGGGTCGATATAACATGTTATAGGTCTTGAATGGTGAAGGGTCAGTTGGAATGGTATAGTTGTGTCCTTCATGTTAAAATTTTAAATAGTGGTGTAAGGTTAAAGGAACACAACCCATGACATGGATTCAAGATTGACCAAGCAAGGTATGTTATACTTTGGAATTCTCCCTCTAAGATAGAATAATTCCAAAATTGTATGGGGCCCCACACGAATGTGGATAATGATGGTGCCAAGGGTGGAAGTCATGGCATCATTAAATGAACGCAACATAAATAGGTTATTATGCATGTAATGTCTAGGTATGTGCATTTGGTTGTATGCATGGGAAGAAATGATGTTGATATTGGCACCTCCATTATCATAACATGTCAAATGCATATATTATCAATGTAGATGAAAATGAATAGGGCGGGATCAAGATCATCTGATTAGAGAGGTATAATCTCGTTGTCAGAGAAACTGAGAGCAGCTACTTGATGAGTGGTAGTAGGTGTAGAGGAAGGGGATGAAGTGGTGAGAGAGGCCACATGGTGAGGAGTGATAATGGATGCCATTAAAACCTCAATAGATTGTAGAACCTCAATGAGGGCCTATCGATGAGACTTAGAGGTTTGGATAAGGTCGTACAAAGAAATTTTGAGAGGAGATTGGTGCAATTGTTTAATCATTGTACGATGGGAAACCCCATTAGAAATAGGGTATGTGGGTCCATGGATGGTGATTTTTGGTGCAGGTGTAGATGGGATATTGGGTAAAAGAGTGGCAGATGGGCTGGTTGTTTTCTCCTTTCCTTTGTCCTTCTAGGATCGAGTGGTAATGTTAACCATATTAATGTGTGGTAAAGGAGAAAGTGAGTCATGATAGGTGTAGTGATAGGATGGGAAAAAATATGGTGAGGGCATATACTGGTTTTGTGAAAATAATGTAGCGCATTGGAATTTTGGCAGAGGTTTGGATAGCTCTCTTATGTGGACCATATTGATCTCAAATTTTGGAAGATAAAAGGGTTGCAGAGGGGAGATGAAGGTCATTGAATAGGTAAGGGATGAGGATGTGTGGTGATAGGTGGAGGTGAAATAGGGTCCTCATCTAAAAGATCATCATCGTCAAAATTTTCTTCAGGAGGACATAGTTGGAGAAGAATAGTCTTAAGATGCTTACAATTTTCAACATCATGCCCTGGAACATGATAGTAAGTGAATTTTTTTGTATGATAAATCCCCTCTTGTTTAGGTTTGAGTGGGTCATAAGGTCTATGTGGTGGCAATGTGATGATAGAGGTTTCCAAAAGGTTAGCTAAGATGTTGGCATAAGAACATACCAATGGATCATAATGTGAAGTGTGGGTCTACATGGAAGTGTGGGTGGTTTTTTTGGGAGAGGTCCAACAGGAGGTGGAATCAGATTTTGAGTCAATATAACCACCTTTTTAGTAGGTAGTATGATTTTAGGTTTGGATTTCACCTTCTTGGGTAAATATGTAGCAGATGAGCTAGCGGTTGAAGGTGGTGTAGGTTTAACTACCTATATGGAGGGTAGTAGGTTTTTGGACTTTGGTTTCACCTTCTTGGGTAAAGGTTAAGATGAAGTGTGTGATGTAGAAGGGAAGGTAGATGGCGGAAGGGGATGAGTTAGCCAAGGTGATAATGGAGGTGTATTTAAAGGCGTGGGAAGAGAGAAGGTGGAAGGTACTAGTTGAAGAGAAGTAAATATCATAGGTAATGATGAGGATATTGAAAGTGGTGCAGGTATAAATAGTAGAAAGGATGTAGGTGATGGTGAAGGCATAAGTCATGTGTAGGTAATTTGGGTGTAACTAAGGATCATGACAATGAGGTGGGCTGTTGTTCTTTTGGTTTACCTTGGGTAGGAGGCTACTTAGCCAAGGTTGATGGGTGGGGTTCTAGGATAGATGGAAGTGGTGAAGGTGATAGAGGGGTAGTGGGAAAAGTTGATGTATGTGGCATAAGAGGTTGGGTCTTCCTCTTAGGTGAGGGAATTTTATTTGTCCTATCTTGTGAGGACATGGCTAAATCTAGTTTGATATGGGGATGGACTAGGCTTGATGTCATCATGACTCCCAATGTGGCAATGGGTTTGGACGTAGAGGAAGATATAGATATAGCCAAGGCTTTAGGCATTGGAAAATTTTAGTCGATGGTAAAGGTTTAAGTGTGGGCGAGCGTGATGAAGAAAAGGTCACTGCAACTAGCATGGGCATGGTTGGTTTGGTTGTTTAAAACACCTTTGGATAGATCGTGGAAGTATCAATAGACAACATTTGCATCTGATTTTTGACATAATGCAAGAAACTAGCTAGATGTGAAAAATGCCTTGTTGTAAGAGAGGATGATGTTTATATGGTAGTGATCCTTATAAAAAATTTCTATGAGACAGGGAAATGGTTGGCTACACACACTCTGTGGGTAAAAGAGTCAAGAGAAAATAAATAGGATTCTTGAATGTCAATGGAGAATTATCACCAATAGGAAGGGGTGTTGCTAATGGATCCCCTATAGGTAGGGGAGATGACAATTAGGATATGTCCATATTTTGGTGAAGAGTAAATATTGTGGGTTTTTATTATTTTTAGAGGTGTGTGGGGAAACTTTCTTGGCAGATATTGCACACTCCTTTGTGGTTGAAGGGGAGATAAGGGAGACTCCTTTGTGGGTAAAAGAGTGGATGAAATAAACTCTTCCATGGATAAAGGGGCTCGTGAAATATTCTCCTCAATAGATGGAGTAAGAGAAAATTGAGGAATGGATGTTATGATGTCGAAAACAACATGAACCTCACGAATGTTACTATCATTGGTCGAAGGTTCACTGGTTTGGTTAGATGATGAGGTGTGGTTTGGGAATGGTTTCTTAAAGATGTGAAGGTTCTAATTAGCCATTGTGTTAGGGTTATCCAAGATGAGATCTCCACTATCTAACATTTCCTAGATGATATTTTTGAAAGTTATACAATTCTTCATTTATGACATTTAACGTGATGATAGTTATAGTAATTATTTTATTTGTACCTTTAGGCATAGGATGAGAGGGGTAATAACTTGTATGTGGTTTGATGGGTGGAAGAGTGATTTCTATAGCTTTTAGAAGTTTTTCTAAAACTGAAGAGTAGGATTGTCCTATGAGAGTATATTTTCATAGCTCCCACTTGAACTGAAAAGTCTGAACATGAGAAAGATTAGAAGAAGGATTTAATTAGTTGGATGGATGAGATGGTCTAGATTTCAAAACTACCACATGGGTAGATCCTTTTGCTTTGGAGTAATTTTTGGTTTGGAAGAAGAAGTATCATTTGATTTAAATGCAATGTTCTTGTTACATAACTATATCTTCTTCTCTTTAATGGAACAAATTTCAAGTTTTCGGGCCATAGTGAACACCTACTCAAATGTGTAGAAGGTTTGAACTTGGAGAGTTGACGAGATGTACCTAGCACAAGCCCTAGTGAATAACTCTATTAACTCAGTTTGAGGTAGTTGGAATGTGAGTTGGTTGATTAGGCTTTACCAACAAGTGACAAAATATGTGATAGATTCATCTTCGTATTGGCGTGTTGAGTACAAGTCGGTCATGGTGACTTTCTTGATGATGTTGATAGAAAATTGTTCAATGAAAGCTTGATCTACTTGTTTGAATGAGAAAATGGAGTTCCTAGGTAGAGCACTATACCAATCCAACACAGGTCTTATCAAGGACATTGGGAATTTTCGTAAGAGAAAAGCATCATCATGAGCGATCAGATAACACCCATGTTTAAAATACCGCAATTGTTGTTGTGGGTCTTCTTTGCTATTAAATTAGTTAAATTTAGGAATTTCCCAATGTATAGGGTATGGATGAATTGGAATGGATGGGTGAATGGGCTCATTGCAAATCTCATCGTATGTCAGAGAATTACATGATCCAGAGACCGATGCTTCCAATGTCTACATATTTTCCATCATCATTTTGATAAGATCATTAGTAGGTTGTGATGACTAGGAACCCCTTATAGTATAAGGGGGTAGATGATGAAGGTATGATGTGGGCGACATCCCAATATATGGTGGTGTCAAGTATAAAAATTGTGAGGGAGGAATAGATGCAGGTGGAAAGTATCCTGAATAAGTGATAGATGAGATAGGGGCTATTGGTGATAAGTGTAGGTAGGTGGAGTGGATGTAACGACTCTCATAGTAATTAGAGGAAGCAACTGTGGATGGATAGGAAAATATTTTAGAAGGGAGTATGGGCTTCCAGACACCATGGGTGGCTAAGATGCAATAGGCATATGAGAGGTGGTGGGTGTAGATAGACCTACACTCAAGGAAGTTGATAAAGGAATGGTTGACATCACAGGAGAAACTGATGTCAAAGGCATGATAGATGTCATAGGTATAGTAGATATCGATGATGTAGGGTCAATTTGGGACACCACAACTGGTAAGGTAGAAGAGGGTAAGGCTAAGCTAGTAGTAGTTGATGTAGAAGTGGGTGTGACGGTAGGAGGAATGGACACATGCATGTCGTATACAAGCTACCCTAATGAATCTTGAGTAATTGAATCGGATAAATAATACTATAAAGTAGTGGGATTTTGGTCAAGAGTCTTGTGAACTCCTCATCACTAGTATTGATGGTAATAAGATGACTGGGATCCATAGACGATATAATGGAAGGAAGTAATGGGCTAGGCGGGAGTGGCTAAAGGCTAGCATGGAATACGAGGGCATTGACTTGGCTACAAGTCAAAACCATGTGACTTATAGTAGACCTAGTAATTTGAGCTCCATAAATGACATAGGAGTACAAAAGGACTAGAGAAAATGGTTCCAGAAGGTGACAATTGAGTGTTGTTTTAATTGAAAATTTAAAACACAACGACCGATGATGGTTGGGTAATCAAAATTCTGAAAAGTAACCGATGTCGGTCAAGATCGACATCTGGTTGTTGTGGAAAATAAAAGGATTTGTAAATGTGGTAATAAATGATAAAAATGAAGCAAATCTAGACTTTGACAATGATTTCAAAGACAAAGATATGGTGAGGTAACTAAGGAAACCCCAGAAAGAACAAAATGTGATGAATGCTACTTTGGTTAAAATGACCAAAATAGCAAGAAACTGATAAAGGCGAGTAAGTCGATGACGGTTAGATGAGTAAACCGATGACGATCAATGGATTGACACTGGTCACTGATAAATTTGTGAAAATATGGAGAAAAAGTAAATTTGGTGATTTAGATCAAATAAAAGACCAACCTAGAAACTTGATTATGGTAATGATTGACCCTAACACACTTATAAAGAGTCATAATACACTAACTATGATTATGGAGTGTGAAAGGAGAAAAGAATGAAGAAAACAAACTCACACCTAAAAACACAGATCGAATAAAAACTAGCAAACATGAAATCCTAGGTGGTGGATTTTATGATTTGGATTATGGCATTTAGGAATGAATTATGAATAGAGTAGAGTTTTTAGTTTGATAAAATGTTCCCTACAAAAATCCAACAACTAAGGATATTTTTAGGTAATTTTTGTGAGGAGATCCTTTCTCTGAGATAATGACTGACAAAGAAACTAGTTTGGAGCCCACTGTCAATCCTTTGATCGTGTGATCATTAAAAACTTCTTCTAGATAGGATGTTGTTTAATAAAATAAGTAATTTATTTTTAGTGGTTTGGTGTAGAGAAGAAAGTGTGCACTATAATTCAATTTGTCAACCATCGATTCAAAGATGACTTCTAAAGCATATAGGTTGCCCATGATTTTTAAAAATGAGCTACAGATGCAACACTTAGAAATGATATGCAAATATTTTAGACCCAAATCGACAATGACATTTGATGAGAGCAATGATGAATAGGAAAGAGTATGTCTTTCACTAATGCAAGATAAAAATTTAAAAAATGGTTCTTTTTAATCCAAAATATGAGTGTTAATGAGACAAGTAGAGGATAAATAATGTTCCAAAGAAGAAAAATTAATTTGAATGCTTTCAAAAGGAAATAGACATAATATTTCACCTAGGAATGGAGTGTAAAAGAACCCAAATGGGTCCCACCAGGCGTGCCAAAATTGTTTCTCTGAATAATTGAGTGATAAAACAAATAAGGTAAAAGGTCAAGGAAGAATACTTGTGATATGTAGGTTGAAGGTTGAATGCACGCGTTACTAACTATATCCAAGTTGATTGTAGATAACTCATTTTTATCTAGGAGGGAATACCTGTAGATAAAAATAAATACACCAAATGATATTAAATAGAAAGATTCAGAGCACTGCCTAGCAAGGCTAGATCCGGAAGCATGATGCTTCCTTGAATGGCTGTCAATCCTCTATTTTTATCAAATTAATGAAAGTAAATATGAGAAATAAAGGTCCTATTGCTAACACTTTGATTTAGGTATCTCAAAACATTATCAACAAACTAGATTAAGAAAAGTATTAAAATCTAAACTAATCTAGCATCGGAAAGGTATGTTTATGGTTGGGATAGGTCATAAGGGTGTTAGGTAAGGTCACAGAGGTATCTAGTAAGGTATGGGTGGATTTTAAGTGATGTTAGGGGAAATTTGGTGAAGGTTAATAGAAAACATAGTGACTGATATTGGTCTGGTGACCGATGCCAATAGAGAGGGGAGACCAACGATGATTAAGGTGAGAGGCATTAGTAGGGGTAATTTGATAGTAAATTATTAAACAAAGGTTTTTAGGCTCTTTGTGATTGCATAGAGAGAGAGGGTAGTATGGTTTGGGTCATAATATGGCTGAGAAGACTCAGGGATACTAAGGAGGAGGTTTGGAATGATGAAAAGTCTTGGGATGGTTAAATAGTGGGTTGGTGGGAAGAAGGTGATATACAGGCAATACAGGAAATAAACTACTGAAAGGAATAAAATATCTACAAAAGGAATAAGCTAAATTATTAGAATGACAATACTTACTTGATGTCTTATATATCTTTGGAGTTGGAATGGTTGATGGTTTCTTGGAGAATAAGTTCTTGATTCGAGTACCATGACAATACGACATATGTGCTCCGTGAGTATTCCAACGCTCTGGAAGGGAAAACCATTACTTGTCTTGCACTGTGGTTGTGTGTGTTCATTGTATGGATGCATTAGGGCTTGAATATTCACACTTGAATGCAATCACGCTATAATAACTGAATGACCAACCCATGTAAAGAGTTGTGAAAGTTTATCTTCGAGTAACCAATGTGGGTTAGGTGATTGGTGTCGGTTGAGGGATAACCAACATCAGTTAAGGTGGGAAAGTCTAGGTTTACCAAAAATAGGCATATCCTTACTTTTTTTGTGTGATTTTTATTGAGTCTACTTAGGGAAGTGGAGTTGAAGTGAGAGAAGGTAGGAAGGTCATAGAATAAGTCTAATTACATTTAGGAAGAAGTATTAGTTAGTTAGGTTAAGTGTTTACTTAGCACCGAGAGTGATGACTCGGTGATGAGAGTGATGAATCAGTCATTATGAGTTAAATTCCCTAGAATGGGTCCAGGGGTGAGGTGTAATGACAAGGTGGAGGTGTGAGGGTGAAATTAACTAAATTAAAATAATTAAATTAATTAATAATGTGAGGACAAATATTAGTATAGGATGAAGGGGTCATGATTAATTAATTATATTACATTAATTGATTGAAGGGGACCAATGGAATTGTGACCAAAATTTGGTGTCTACACCCTCTCCTTATGATGCATGCACCCATGGCACTTTTTTGAGATCTTTCTATACCTTTTCTTTTTCCAAGGTAATTGGGTACATGAGGAAGAAAAATTATGCTACCCCTATCTTTGTTAGCCCTTAGATACATACAAAACCACCGTTAAGATCTGGAAACTAGTTTTCATCCCCTTTTCATGATCGATGAAAAGTATATACTTATGTCCCTCTTATCCATTTTCCCCTCTTGTCCCCTATTTTTAGGGTACAACTACACTTTAACTCATGTCTGACCATGATTGAGCTCAAATAGGTTAAACAAGATTTAAGGTATTTAAATGAGATGTAAATGATTTATTTCCAAACACTTAACCATTTTTTGAATTTCAAATGCATGTTTCCCTCCCATGTTGATATGTTGTTGGAATGTTCCTAAGACCTCACATGCTTGAAAAACTGATTTTTGCACATATCTCATGATCTCGTGGACCAAATCACTTCAAATTTTAACCATCAACTCCTCTTGAAAATTCCTTCACAATGATATATGGTTCATGGCATATGATTCCACCACTAAAATGTTATTAAGGACTGATTTTTCCAGTAGAGAACCCCATTTTTCCAGATCAGGTTGAAAATGTACTTGCATTTTCTAGGTGACTCAACAAGCCAAATTGCCTAAAATTTTGAGCAGGTGATCCTCATAAAATTAGCCTTCATTTGAGTCATTTCTCATGTGATTAAGTGGATTAATTTTTATCTATAGTGAGGACTGATTTTTCTCTTAGAAATTCTCCCTATTAGATGAAATTTGCATTTTATTGATGATCCAAGGAACCAAATAACCTGAAATTTGGAGCAAATAGTCTTCATAAAATTAGATTTGATTTGATCCATTTATTGCATTATTAGGTGGAACATTTTTAGATATATAGAGGACTGATTTTTCTTTCATTATTCTTCCCTCTTTGATGAATTTCTCACTTTCCCACTAATCTGGATGAGAGAATCATAAAAATTTAGAGAAAAGTATCGTTGTAAAAAAGGAAACTTTTGAGACCAATCTTATCACATTTTGAGACTTGGAAGACCCACTTATAAAAATAGTAAGTATTACTAGGTTTTATATTCTTTATATAGTAAGTCATGAGAATAGTTCATTCTCTAAGTTGACATTGCCCCTTGCATATCAAGAATACTCAAAAGTGTTAAATTGATGAATTTACTAAAAATAGGTATCCTAGAATTGGAATTACTAAAAATAGCATGTGTTGGGGTTTTGGTCAAGATTTACATACTCATGCATCTCCAATTCATCTCACTAGAATTCATCTCCATGGATCTCAAACACTCAATTTTAGATCCAATTCAACTTCAAACATTGAGTATCCTAATGAGAATGACAATGATGTAATAAGCATGGAACTCAAAGACTTGAGAACAAGGATATGGATTGAGCACCAAGTAGATACATAGGTAAAGACATTCTCATTGGTCTATTCAAGGTTGGAAGTTTCACTTTTTTAAGATATTAGATGGTTCAATTCATCCTAGTGGTGGCAGGAGGGGATCATCATGTTTGTAAGATCATACATTCATATCAAGTCCACAAGGCACAAATCTCGAGTATTGTTTTTAAGAAAATATTAAGTTCTTTGGAATGTTTCTAAATATCATAAGAAGATGGAATTACAATCACAATATTTTAATTAAATAAGAAGAAAAGTAAATTAATTCATTCTTGGAACATCCTCTCAAGATCCATTAGAATCAAGATATTCATCAACAAAATTTTCACTTTCTATGGATTTCCACTTCTCTCTTCTTCTCTTGCCACATTCCTCTCTCTATATAACATTCTATTTCTTCATTCGAATGTAATTTTTCAATATTTCATCCTATTCACTTAAGTGGGCCCACTTTGAATTGTAAATGTCCCTTTTAAAAAATAAGAAAATCACTTAATTTCATTCCTAAATGTAGTATTTTATTTTACCAAACATCCTAAGGCACACCGATGCATAAATCATCCAGAATCGAGTGCCCACCCAAAGTGTGCAAGGGTACCACATCCCTTTTTATGGGAGATTTTTCAAGGAGTTAGCATGAGAAGCACACATATAAATATATTCCAGATTCATAATAATAATGTAGTAATAAACCATAAACAAATCTAGATCATAACCATATGCAAGAATAACTCATACAAGAATTAAGATTAGGTTTACCATACAAGAACCAGTCACAATTATGTCAACAACCAATATCTAGCCACAAAGATCCATTGTATTAATTACTATAAAACACAGAAGCTGCATACATACATAGTAATGTCATCATAAGTCATTCGCGCCCATCAACCAAAGAGCATAACTCTTACAGAACATGGATTAAGATCTCTAAACCATGCAAATAAATACATACATACATACATACATACATATATATATATATATATATATATATATATATATATATATATATGGGTGTGGACTTTCCCTTCACCACCTATGCACCCTCAAAATAGGTTACATGCTAAGAATAGCCATGCATGAATTACAAAATAACTACAAAAGTATGAAAGCTTTCCTAAAAATAGATCATATATAGAAAAATTTATTTCCACCTCTATTCTTATCTCAAATAACTACATGAATATTATCCTAATTGTACCAAAATAGCCTTATGTCACCTCCAAGTCTTTATAATTTAGTTCAAACTATTAGTCTTCTAATCCAAAAATAGACACCTCTTGCATGGATCCTTCTCTTGTGTGTTGCCTACGCCATCTCTATAATTCGTATCATGCCACTAATATCAACTAAGTCCCCTTCCTTTCTGGAAACAACCCTTGAGTGCCATTTTCCATTATCCACGCATGGATATTTATCATCTTGTGCATGCTCACCATTTCATCACTTGTGCGCATTTCTCTTATTAGCCCTGCATGCACGCTTCAATACTTAGTCATTTATTAGGGCCCAACATTACCCCACACTAGGTATGTTGTCCATCCTCGAGTAACACTATGGATGTCTTCCCAAATAATAAAGAATCCTCCAAGAGTCAAAGAATATATGAATATGTCTAGTTTGTGCCAAAGAATGAAAGAATTTTGTTACTATAAAAGGAGGACATGGAAATATTTATTCAATGATACTTCAACTACATTCCATCCCTCCACTTCATTTTTGCATTGTTAAATAAATTCCCTATCATTGCACTTAATTTGTCAAAATTTAGCTCAGTACTCTAGGATTTGAATGTTTTGACCATAGTCTCCAATTGTTTTCCAATCTCTATCAGAGCATCCATTCTACATGTTACCTTGGGATATAAATCCTCAGTAACTTATTCTCTATAGAGGTCCTTAGGATATTAATTTATTTCATATTATTCTTGACCTCTAAAAGGATTTTTCTGTTTTGCCTGATTTCTTATGTTCTTGGTCTAAAATCCTTCGATCCACTTTATGAGTGGAAAATAGCAGTGCTCTCCTCACCTAATACCTATCTTCACAGTTTTCATAAATAACTTCCACCATATGATCCATTGTTTTGACTGATACCAAAAGCATAATGTATTGAGTTATGGTTTCCTTGATCTGTTCCTTCTCCTGTTACCTATTCCACACCATAACCTCTTCTTAAGAATCTAGCACAAGGGGTTACTTTTGCATTATAATTATATGCATCAAATCCTCCAAAAAGTGGAAAGTTGTCTCATACTTCTATGTAGGGGGTCAGATCCGAGCATTCCAAAGTATGATTGATTTTGCTATAAATTATGTCTTTATATATGCTTTGTGTAACCTTCCATTTTCCTCCCACAGACTTAGCCTTTAACTACGCAATAATATGTTCTTTCCCCTTTATCTCCTTATCTCTTTCAATAATCTCCTTATTCTTTTATCCAACTCCTTTTACATCACCTTTATTCTATTATTCTTATCAAAATATCTCAACTCCACTTCCACTCGACACCTTATTGAGGACATTACATGATTGCTCATCAATTATATGTTGAGAATCCACTACCGGATTCACTTTCTTCGAGCTTAGTGAAGTATGGGTATCTATTAAGGATCCCACACTTAGAATTTTGGCTCATCAACATGAGACCTTAAGGCTCAAGAAAACACTTTTCTCGTTTGTGGTAGCTCACTTTCTCTACTAAAATATTACCAACTAAAAATTTTCTAAGTTGGTATTGTGCTACATGGTAACGATCATGCAATAATTTATTGGGATCTGTATCATAGGACATAATAGGTCCTTGAGGAGTATACACACATTTACTACCTGTGTCCACACCCTTAGGGACCCCTACCACCAAACTTGTTTCTCCTCCCAAACTCCACCTTTCTCTTTTATTTTTCATCTTCCATGTTGCACTCCACCTCTTAATTGACCAAGTTTCAAATGATCCCTACAACTTCTCATTCCACAAACATCTCTAACTCAAAGCAAGAAACACACATAGTCTCTTGTGTATTATTATTAAATTCTTCTTCTCCATCCACCAAAATCTCTCGATCATCCTTTGAAGGTGTTCTCCGATCCTCACTAGACTCATGCACCGTGTATATAGGGGATGTCTCTTCATGTTTATAGGTATTTATCTTTTAAGAGTCGAACTCTAAGCTTTCATTTGTTTCTTTTACACTAGATATTTCTTCCTCCTTCGAGTATAAGTACACATACCTACACTTGTATCATTTGTCCCCGTGGGCTTGGCCCTCATGTGCGCTCAACTCTCTACTTGTTGTAGGAGTCTCTTCCCTACCTCTCTTATTTTTCTTCACCTTCCTTCTCTCTGAAGGGTCCTCAAGTATACTAACATCAGCTTCTATGTATGTGAATTTAGAAAAATTTGGTCGTAGATGAATATAAACTATTGTTGTTGTGGCCCCAACAATTAGTATTATAATTGGTTTGAGCATGTGTATGTCATGTGAGACATATCTTTTCACATAAGTGAAGTTTTTGGATAGACCAGTGTATGACTCATCTCATGATGCTCCTGATCTACCTCACTTAGATCAAATATCAAATTATCTTCCTCCTTGAACATGTTAATGATGCTTTGGAAATACTCTCTTGTAAGGTAAATGGAAATTTACACCACGGGCTCTTGGTGCCATCGGTCAAAGTGAACCTACCAATAAAATATTGTCGATAAACTATAAATTAAGCTTCATCCTTTACCAGAGATGGAAACTATTTTAGGATCCTCCACTTGGTGCCAAATGCATCATGCATCCGCTTGTACAATTTATCTAAGCACGCCTTGTATTCCGGTGTCATAGTATCACAAATATAAGTAGAAAATCTCTTGATAGGAAGGGGTACTCTAAATGTTATCTTTCGGCCCATCGGGCACCCCAATCTCGAAAAGATGATCAAAATAAATATTTTTCATACACTATTGTAGATCAAGAATTTCACGCTTGTTACTTGTCCAAGTTAATGTACCAAACTAAACACAAAAGCCTTGAAAAACTCAAATAAAATCGATACCTGATAGACAAGATCCGGAAATGTAGACGGAAAAGAAAGCCGATGTAGACAAGATGGGCGCACACAAGCAATCCTGCAAAGTAGATCCAAGAAACTTGCGAGACATAGATGCTTGATAGAAAAAGACCACGTTAAAAGATATTTGGGTGGACTGCCTGGAAAGTAGGTCCAGGAAGTGATAAGCTCCCTCAGCGGATGTCAATCCACATTTTCAATTAAGGAAAGAAGCATACATGATAAAAGATGTACGTAAAGGACTAGATTTTCTGATCAAAAGTAATAAACATAATCTAAATAGCAGACAGGAAGCAACAGGAAACAGGAAATTCTAAAAAATAATGTTGATTATCATTTGTTGCACGAGTTCTTCTACCCGTCATAGGCTAATCGGCGTCGGCCCAGGTCGGCGTGATCGATATAAATTCGTGTCGACTTGGGAAAATTTGCAAGAAGATTGAGAAATAGACAATGGAGACTAGATCGTCGATCTCAAGATCTGAAAGTGTCGTAAGGATACGCCAAGGATCCACCTATCTTTGATACTGAACAGATTCACCAAGAGATCGATGAAGACTCATGATGTTGATGTGGTAGGAGCGAGTAATGGTACTCCTCTCGGGATTGTTTTACACAAGATTCGCTCTCACTTGATAGATGATGCTCAGACTTGATGCTCGAAAATATCTCGTTCTCCTTGTCTAACTCACTGTCTATCTTGTCGTCTGAATGTCTAACCAGAACTGAGTTTTGGGCCTCTATTTGTAATCGTCCTGGCGACGACCGAGATGAAATCAATGCCATTCCAAAAAATTGGCGTCAACCGAGTACCGGTTGGTGCCGATCAAGGAACAGACTCCTAAAATGGCCAAAAGGAGTGATTTCTGGAAAGATGAGAGTGATCCTTTCACCTCAAATATGGGAAATATCCCACTGCTCGGTTTGGGAGGAGGAGAAATTGGGGGGATATATGGATAGAATAGATATGGGGTAGATAAGTGGTTAGGATACATGTAAAAAGGTGTAATTGAATAGTTAATATTTAATTACTCATGGGTAAAACATAATGGGGTGAATTAAACCTAGGATAGGTGTTTAAATCACAAATTGAATAATACCCCAAGGGGGCCATGGTGATATGAACGTGCCCCAGGTTACCCGAGAAGATAAATGAATGTGAGGGACACCAAATTGGGTAACCAATTTTAGGTGTCTACATTTTGCCCCTTTTTGTCTAGTAACTTGCGATAAGCAAAGTTGCAAGACAAAAACAAGGAGGTGGAAGAAAGGAGGAAAACGTGATGATGTGATCCCCCTCAAACTAGGGAGGGGATGGGTGATAGAACAAATGATCCCAAGTTTGAAAAAGGTAGATAAAAATGCAGGATGCCCCAGCTAGATGTCTAGAGTAGATCTGATCATTAATGATGCACCAAAATAACATTAAGGCAAAAACCTAAGGAACTCACATTGGTAGGGAAATCTAGATGGTCTCTGTAGGAGACGACGTTAGTACCTACAGACCCGTGAGTGTAAGGAGCGCTGTAAAATAGTTAGCACCTAAAGAGAGATACATTGGTAGGGACAACCAAATGGTCTCGTGGAATCGACGACGTGAGTTCCTACAGGACCCATGAACTCTAAGCTACCAAAATGTGAGTACCCATGACAAGGGAAAAGCTTGAAATGGATGATAATATCAAAAGTATGTGCCAAAAGGCAACATTCAAGGCACAATAATGACCAGATAAATAAGCCAAGCATCAACACTATGGCAAGAAGATTTTAGGAGATGGCAAAAAGCTATAGTGCAACCGATTGGCAACAATAGGTGTAAATTAGCAGTGATCCAGAATAATCGGCACCGACCATAAAAATCGGCATCGACCAAACAAATCGGCGCCGACCATACCAAGCGCATATAAATATGTAAACGAAAAACGTGAATGATTTAGTTAGACCGTGACGATTGATTTAGAGAGAGTCAAAAATTGGATTTGAGCACCATGAAAGCTTCTGGGAGTAGTCAAAAGTGGAAGAGGACACGACCAGGGGTAAGTGAACCTAGCCGAACTTTCTTCTCTAATTTTATCGTAAAATAGCATACTAGGTTCTCAATTTTTTAGAGAAAAAGGCATAAATGAGGAGTAAGAGTGTTTTTGACACTCATCCTCTCAGTCGGCGTCAATTGAATAAATCGACATTGATTTTATGAGATCATCACCAATTACCTTAAATCGATGTCGACTAGTTGCCATCGACGCCGATTTAATTAAATCGACGCTGATTTTACCATTATGCTGATAAGATGATAGAATATATGTTTTTGATGTTCTGATTTGGATAAATAGGAAGCTAACATTGTCCTTAATGTCATGGATGCAGGCACGAGAGGCATTAAACATACGGGATGCTATCCCCAAGCTTCTGGAGACCATTCTCCCTGATGTGACTGATGTAGATTGGCGCCACCTAGAGATTTTCGAGGCTCGGGGGCTTTTGATACTACCGACGAGTACCACGAGACGTAGAGCTGATGCAAGCACTAGTACGGTGATGGGATAGCTAGAATTACATGTTTTGGTTCAGGATGGGTGAGATGACTATCACCCACAAGGATATATATAGGATCCTGAGGCTACCGATCACCGGGGACCCTATTGAGATCACGCCACGAGAGCAGCAGCAGAGGGCCCTAGGATGGTTATATGGGGACAGGGTGGATGAGTCAGAGATAGTGTCCAGGGTAGTGAGGATAGCCTCAGTATAGACAGGATGATGCCAGGAGCAGATGTATAGTATTGATTCAGATGGCGATCTCCTACTTTGCTCTACCAGATTCAAGAGGTGGGAGATTCCCATTATTACTTGCTAGATTGTGTTTGTGACATCCTATAGTTTAGATAGGTGTTCACATTTGTTGATGCCCTAATAGCTCAGATATATTATGAGCTATGGATGTATACCACTGGCAGGAGGATAGGGATTGATGTTAGTTTTGTGCTCCATTGTTGGGCATATGAGCACATAGCAGTGATCAGGCCATCCGGGCTTCCATGGATGCCGAGTAGCAGTGGGGCCATTGATTATGGATTTCAAAGTGATGGTAGGCCAATATGGCCACAGGGAGATACAGGAGATCCACCGATTGGTATGTCGAGCACTTCAAGACGCCGACGCCGAGTAGGTCATCTAGAGACCATATCAGGTATTTCTAACATGGGCTAGTCAGGATGCTCACCTAGTGGGGTTAAGATAGAGCAAGGTGGTTAGGGGCCACAGGCCTGATATGTGGGAGTGAGTCCTGTTTATACGGGTATTGAGATAGTTCAGCCTAGTGCTGATAGTGCCGACCACCTACAGGCCATATAAACGAGACAACAGAGAGACAGATTTGCTGATTTTGATCCCAGCAGATCCATTGAGGGAGGCCCCACCTTCTGCAGATAGTGATGATGATGCTAGAGTGGATGATGGCTATGTGGCATGGTATTCGACAGAGCTTCCATGACACTTGCCAGCATCCATAGATGCCGATGAGGAGGATATAGCCACAATGCTGAAGAGGCTGGAGGGAGAGCATTATACGCTAACGTAGACACATCGGAGTTTCCTAGAGGAGATCGAGCTATGTTAGAGGAGAGGGATGCCCTGATATTAGAGAGGGACACAACTCACCAGGAGTGAGATACAACGATCCAATAGAGGGATCACTATCATCAACATAGGGAGGCCCTCAGGGCCAAATATGGTGATACAGGTACCACATCAGAGTCTGGGACATAGGGTATGACCATAGGAGGGCCACCACTAGTAGTACCAGTAGCGACACTACGAGCACATCGTATAGTGAGCCTAAGTACATATCAGTCTCTCCTCTCCGAGATGAGATTGTAACATCCTCATTTTATACATTAGAACAAGTAAATTTTTTTTTTTTTGATAAATGCTTCCTGGTTCTAAATACATAATTTAGAACTCACAAATCAAAACAACCATTCTTATAACAGATAACCATATGCAGCTGTAATGACTTGGAGTACCTCCGATCTATTCATTCCATGACTCGGTAATCTACCGATCTATTCATGTGTATTAAGAGTTGGCATTTTTATTTAACACATCACTCTTGTGGTTCTCTTCCCTAATCTGGATTCATAAGGAAACCTATCTCAATAATTGTTACCATTATTCATCGGCATCTCATCCCTTAGACTAGGTGACTTAGGACAATGCAATTAGCAACTTGCGATATTTTGGCCAAAGATTTGAAACATAATGCTTAGGTCTCGTATTCCTTTACGGCATACTCTTCAATCTGGAATACGTCCTTCACCCCATTCCTATGTTATATAGAATGTCTTATACTGACTCCTGTCAGTCTCTCCTATCCCAAGTTATTCACTCGGGAATGGATTAGTAAGATGACAACGTTATATGGATGCTCCCAAGGACTAGGGATACGCTGACATACTAGGTCAACCCTAGTTAAACCAGTGTGTCAAGATACCCCGAGTCTCCTAGGGCAGCCTTATAACGAGACCACATTCCTAATCAGTCCCAGAGTAACTTGTTCGAGTTTAAAGTGTAAATATTAACAATCAATGCAAAGGGTGTCATCATAAGTCACCTGCATTGTTGTATCTTCGAGAAGATCCTAATCTTCTCGAAGGTACAACCTTGCAGTTGACTTGTGCCATCAACCTTTAAATCCACCTCGAAAAGATCTACTTATTAATAAGTGTTACATACGTTGAGTTAAATTATACCATAAGATGCTCCCTTAAGGTAGTCTTTCCCAATCCCTGGGTTCCTCACCTTAGAATTACCTTCCTTAGTAAAACCCATTACACAAGAGAAGTTATTAAGACTAGAGGTCCCCTCAAGAAGTTCATAGAATATACATAATTCTTAAATCAATGAAATTGGACAATAACCCTCAATCTTCACATGAGATTGTTAACCAAACCCTTTTTAGGTTTGCATCAATTCTCGTAACTAAATTTATATCTTACTTATTAGTATCAAGATATAGTGATTAAGAATCCAATTAAACGTCGTCTTGACTTAGATTAAGACCAGGAAGTAATAATTTATTCAGCTTGTTTAGCTTCCTGCTCAGGTATATTTTAACCCTAGCTTCCAGAAAGACAGTGAACTAAATTCCAATTTAGCTTTAGATAGAACATACTAGAACTACTAAACAATCATAAGTATTCAGTCACATATTCTTGCAAGCTTACATTGATAATCACAAAAGTCTCCAAATTATACAATAATAACAATGCTCTCAAGATCATTTGAACCGAAGAAGGTCAAACTTTCAAGATACGAATACAAATACATAAGTAACAAATATCTCTTTTCATTCCCTTCAAGCTAATCAAATACATTTTATGCATTCAGCATACTTGATACAATACTTCAACAGAAAAAGAACATTTTTCCTCATATAGTACATTTAGAGAATCAAGCTGTAATTCATCATAAAATCAAATTAAACAATCTGAACATCCTATCAGATCTGCGTGCTTTTACCACTTACGGAAACCATCTACAAAAATTGTCAACATGGGTCGGTTCGATGGCCGAGCATGATAAGCACTAACTCTTAAAACAATTGCAATCCACCAACCGTTTTCATTAAACAACTTATTTTAAATGAGGTCATTTCACCAAACAAATAAACATATTTTAGACTATGCTTTTGTAATACAAACATGACTATAAACGCGTAACTCATATTATCGTTACTGAATAGTCCTAGATACTTTTCAAATATTTCATCAAAATATTAGGGATCAAGAAGAACGAAAGTATCCAAAACAACTATCCATCTGAATCCCAAGGACAGCAACCATCAGACAGACCATTACATTCAACTTAGTAAAATGAATATCATAACAAATCATGGTTCCATCAATATGTTAAAATAGTTCCCATGGTTAGATAAAAATATATCAACATATACTTTACAACAGAAGAGAAAGAGAACGAGTCATTCATATTTCCCTTCAAAACAAGCTCATGACTGTACCGTCTTCTCAAGAGTAAAGCATTCACCTTATACGCATGTGAATAAATCAGACGAGCCACAAGAAGAACCACAATTTTGTTAAAATTAAAATATAACAATTTCCTGTAGCTTACTAGCAGTACAGTAGCTCTCGCGCCAAAACAGTGATGAATAATCTATTAAATAGACCCCACATAACCTTCCATACAAAGCGACAAACAAGAAAATATTCAATGCCATCACTTTCGAGGTACAGTTAACAGCTCTATAGTTCAGTCAAGCTCACGACTGGATATTCATGCTAATAGAAGACGTAATCATGTTCAAACACAAGAACAATTCTACTGAGTCAAAACTCACATCAACATTCAGTTCAATTTAGTCCCTACTAAAACACAACAAGGACAAAGATCGAGAATCGAGCCAACATACAACATAACATGGGCTCCAACAGTGCCAAGTTCAACCAATACTTATGTTAAAGTTTTCAAATCAAGTTGAATTCGTATGATAACAAGTCAAGAATACTAAAAGTACTCACAGCAGGAACTCCTACAGATGTTACAACATAAATTACTTTTCAGTGTCTCCCCCAAAGTTGATAACATTTAGTATTCATAATAACAACAACATTCACAACCCAGCTTTGAATGAAATTAAAAATACTAGACACCTTTCAAGGACTCCCACCATATCCAAAATCATACAGTATTCACGATATAGCTTCTACAGAAGCCGATATACAAGATAAATATATATTAAGGATTCCAACCATGCCAATAATGATAAATATTCACAATCAGGCTTATACAGAAGCAAAATATAGGTTTCGTAACAAGGATTCCAACTAACCCCTACAACAATATTCACTCTAAGCTTACACAGAGAGGAAAACATAAAAAGTACACCAACTGAGTCTGTACCAAGAAATTCCTTGCTAAACGAAGGTATTCATAACAAGACAACAGAAGTCATATTACCAGTTACCCCTCCAGGACTCCGACTGAATCAAACTACCAGTATTCACATACATGACTTCTACAGTAGTCCATAATATACGAACCATTCCAAGGACTCCACAGAGTCATTTTGTATATAAATAAATATATTGCAAACTATCAACGGGTTAAATCCCGTAATTGCAACACAAGGGAGGGAAAACAACTTCTACAAGGTCGCATTAAAATACTGTAAACACAGCAAGTTATCCGTTCAAAATAACCTAAGTATTATAGTGAAACCCAATAAGATTCAGTAACCACCACTTATATTACCACGACAGAACTTACAAAGAAGTCGAATTATACTGAACATTCAAACAAAAAT
This sequence comes from Taxus wallichiana var. yunnanensis, assembly GCA_018340775.1. NCBI lineage: Eukaryota > Viridiplantae > Streptophyta > Pinopsida > Cupressales > Taxaceae > Taxus > Taxus wallichiana. Next base: position 579,864,928 of record CM031240.1, read on the forward strand.
CCAACAGTATCCTTTTCGACAAGTATCTACAGCAAGTATCGACTGTAGCCTGAACCCAACAAGGAAACAATTCATGGGCTCCCACAGAGCAGGTTTCGTATACTTTCTTGCATGCATTTCACAAACTTTATCCGGAATGCAAAACACAACGAGATAGTATAATCGTTCGAAACAAATATACACCCATCAAGGGTTCTCTAAAAAAAATCCATCCAGTAAGAAGATACAACAACTAATCCATTCACAGTTACCATAGAAACCAACTGAACCCAAAAATCATTTGAACAGAGTTATTCTAATGAAATCATTTGAAAGAAAGCAAGATCTTTAAAGGTTAGGGCCTAACATGCCTGGTTATTTGCTTAAAAATTTGAAGAAGACCACTGAAAGAGCTCGTGCCTTCTCCTCTTTTTCCACGTTAGATTCAACAACAATAACTTGTTATTTCCATGCCTTATAAACTTTCCTTGACAGAGAAAAGAGCGAGTTACACTCATTTTTTCCATGCAACACCAAGTAGACTGGTGCGAAGAACCAGTGATCAGACAGAGGGAAAACCGGAGCGCATGAAAAACCAAACAAACTACCAGTTTTCCATTTTGCATGCCTTCCCGAGAAACCCGAGCTCGAAGACCGAGTTCATTAATTGCATTTACTCCAAATTTCCCACTCAATCTCCATTGCCACCGACCGCCATAGTTGGCGATGGATAAAAACAATTCAAAGACCATATCTAACTTTGGCGACTCTGCCACGTCGGCTCTTGCTAGCCATTTAAACTTCTACCATTTACCTGTCCTTCATGCTTATCCATCCCATTTAATGCCATAGAAATTACCGCCCATGGCTCACACCCCTTCATAGGTCCCCTTTCTTCCTTGTTCATTAGTTAGGTTAGAAACATAGGTTAGGATTTAAGATAATACTTAGTCTAACCTTCATAGCAATAGGTTACTAACTTAGAACATTTAGCTTATAGCTTAGGCCTAGGTTAGATTAACACTAATCTAACCCATAGATTATAGTTTAGGTTTAGGTTACTAATCTTAATAAATCTAGTTTAGGTCTAACATTTAGAATGTTCAGAATAAGAACCTACAAACATACATTCACGAAAAGGATTCACTCCTGCACTGCCAATAGGCTAGTTGAATAAATGTATCTGAATTTATTACCTGGCCCACGATCGAGACCTTCCTGATATTACGATATCGGGAACCAATTCATTTAACACGTTCTGTCTGAGTTAGACTCGGGAATAGCTTGTTCAATGCATTCAGACCTTGCAACCTGCGTAAGGTCTATAATTTTTGTTCATCCCGAATAAACTTAAAGCATCTCTTGGATCAATGCCACTGATCCAAGTCTCAGGTCTTATAGATGGATAACTCCATAATTCATTCCGAGATCAGATTAAACTCAGGTGTAAAAATGAAAGAAATAAAAGAGTCCAATCATATTCCAACTTAGTCAAAGATCTTCAATAGCAAAGAAGATACAGTACATATCAAGCATGACTTCACAATCAAAGGAACACATCCTTTTACAGAAGAAATCATATATCAACACTTGAATGCTCAGGAGGAAGTAACAACAGTTCAGAGTGTTACATGCTTCCCTCCTAAAAGATTCATCGTCCCGATGATTACATATTCGATTAACCTTCAGGTCAACCAATTTATTAGTTCACAAAACAATGCGACTATTTCCAACTTGAATAGTTCCAGAAATCAATGTCACAACACATTTTATTCAGCCTGAATAATGTTTGCCTCCATCTGGCTTTCATATAAACTTGAAAAAGATAAGTTCATAAAAGAAATGTTTTGTCAACAGATTTCATTCTGTTGAAAAAGAAAAGGAAAAGCAATTTTCATCTCTTCCAGATTTTCCCAAGTTGCACTTTCTTCATTAAACTGGTCCCACTGGACCTTACATTGTTGTATTTCACGATTTCTCAAATGCAATTGGTGAGTTTCCAGCACTCGTGTGGGTTTAACCACGATTATTCCTGGGTCTTGGACCTGCAAGGAATTCCAATTTAAAACATGTGACAGATCTGAAATGTATTTCTTAAGCAAAGAAATATGGAAAACATCATGCATGTGAGATAAAGCAGGTGGTAATGCTAATCGATAAGCTACAGGATTGATTATTTCGACAATTTCGAAAGGTCCCACGAATCGAGGTGACAACTTGGCAGCCTTGCCAAAAGTTATAGAACTCTTTCTGGGTTTAACATGAAGAAAAACCTTCTCACCAAGCTCAAACCTTCGATCAATCCGCTTAAGGTCAGCATAGCTCTTCTGTCTATCCGCTGCTTCCTTTAATCGTTCACGAATCAGCTTAACTTGTTCCATTTCAGTGAGAATCTCTGGTCCAATTACCACTCTATCCTCAACACTATCCCAACTAACAGGAGTTCTACACTTTCTTCCATAAAGTGCTTCAAATGGTGCCATTTTAAGAGATGAGTGATAAGTGTTGTTGTATGTGAATTCAACTAATGGAAGATACTCTTCCCATTTATACTGTTGATCCATGCAATACATTCACAACATGTCTTCCAACACTTGATTTACCCTCTCAGTTTGTCCATCCGTTTCCGGATGATATGCAGAACTGAAGTTTAGTTTCGTTCCAAGAGCTGTATTAAGCGTTTGCCAAAATCTTGACGTCATTCTTGGATCCCTGTCAGATATAATCAATTCTGGTACACCATGCAATCTGAAAATTTTGTGTACAAATCTTTTGGCCAGCACTGGTGAATCATCCTTTAGAATTCCGTGATGAAATGAGCTACCTTAGTCGGTTTATCTACAACTACCAGGATAACATCATGTTTATTCCTAGACATGGGTAATCCTTGTACAAAGTCCATGGTTATTACTTGCCATTTGTACTACGGGTATGCTATGAGGATATAACATCCAGCGAGGCATATATGTTCGCCTTAACCCACCGACACTCCAAACAATGAGTCACAAAATCAATGACATCCTTTTTCATACCTTTCCAAAAGTATTTTTGTTTCGATCCACAAGCATTTTTGTGATACCTAGGTGTCCATAGAAAGGTGAATTATGAAATTCAACTAACAACTTCTTTCTCAAATCATTCAAAGATAGATACGTATACCCTATTTTCATAATGCAATATTCCTTCATTATTAAAATGAAAACCTTTATACCTTTCATCATTAGGTTCTGCAGTAAGCGCCGCTTTAGTTCTTGAAAGTATGCATCTGATTCGAGGCACTTTTACCTCATCCTTAAACTGAGTTCTTAATGTTATAAGAGCGAAATGTGCTTCCTACGACTTAGAGCATCATTACTCTATTCTCCTTCCCTTTGATGTAGCTAATATCAAAATCATATTGTGATAAAAATTCTAACCACCTTCTTTGTCGGCATTGATTAGGCTAGTAAAAATATATTTCAGTCCTAAGTGATCGGTTTTCAACTCAAAAGGTTTCCCAAGTAAATAGTGTCTCGAGACTTGAAGTGCATGAACAATGGCAGCAAGCTCCAAATCATGAGGAGCATAATTCAGCTCATGTAACTTAAGTTTTCTACTTTCATATGCTATGACTTGATCATTTTGTAACAAAACACCTCCAAGGCCTTCCCCAGAAGCATCCATTACAACAGTAAAGCTCCCATTAGGGTCTAGTACAGCTAATATAGGTGCAGAAGTCAACTGGCCTTTCAGACTTTTGAAAGCCGCTTCACACTTATCATTCCATATAAATTTCTTATCCTTCTTCTGCAATGAAGTTATTGGTGCAGCCACTTTAGAAAAATCCTTAACAAATTTTCTATAGTAACCAGCAAGACCCATGAAGCTTCTTACTTCGTGCACATTCTTTGGTGCAGGCCACTCAGTTATTGCCACTATTTTTGAAGGATCTACAGCAATTCCTTCTTTACTTATGACATGACCCAAATAGTGAACTTCTGAATCAAAGAAAGAACATTTGGATAACTTACCATACAACTTTCTTTTTCTCAAAATTCCCAAAACTATCTTCAAATGCTCATTGTGCTCCTCAACGCTTTTAGAATAAATGAGAATATCGTCCAAGAATACAAGTACAAACTTGTCCAAATATTCTTGAAAGATATTGTTCATTAAGTTCATAAAGGTTGCGGGTGCATTAGTTAATCCAAAGGGTAGAACTGTGAATTCATAATGTCCGTACCTTGTTCAGAAAGCTGTTTTATGAATATCTTCTTCTCTAATCCTTAACTGATGATAACCAGATCGAAGATCTATCTTAGAATAAACCGCCCCACACATCGATCGAATAGATCATCGTCGATCCTTGGAAGTGGGTATCTGTTCTTGATTGTTGCTTTGTTCAACATCCGATAATCAATACATAGCCTAAGTGTTCCATCCTTCTTTTTCACAAATATTACGGGTGCTCCCCAAGGTGAAACACTTGGTCTAATCAAACCTTTAGACAAAAGTTCTTGCAATTGTGCCTTAAGCTCGACTAACTCTATAGTAGTCATCCGATACGGTGCTTTGGAAATAGGTTCAGTTCCTAGTTTGATTTCGATGGTGAAGTCAAATTCCCTCTTGGGTGGTAACCCTGGTAATTCTTCCGGAAAAACATCCCTGAAACTTTGTAATAGAGGAAATCATTTCATGGAATCACCATCTTCTTCTGAAAATTCAGATATCTTTACTGCATAAAGGGTACATCCTTTATTTTTAGCCTTTTTAAGCTACATAGCTGACAGTTTTCTAACTGAAATTTCCCGTTTAACCCCTTGAATCTCTGTTGTTTCCAGCTGATCATCTAAACATTTTATGTTCTTTTCATAGTAGTCTACTTTTGCTTTATGGTCAGCTAACCAATTGACACCGATGACAATGTCATATGATCCCAAAGGTGCAACATAGAGGTCAACTTCCGTGGAAAAGTTAGGTAAGTCAAGGACTACCCCAAAAAGACACATACTCACTGTATGAACAGAGTTATTACCATCTTTGTATGCAGGTCAAGATTTATCCATTTGTCCAGCTTTTCTTTTAATTTTAGAAGCAAGTTTATTATAAATAAAACATTCAGTAGCTCCTGTATCAAAAAGAATAGTGACGGTTATGCCAAATAACTTACCCGGAACTTCTATAGGTGTCACTTGCTTTTCCGCTTGCTTGTCTACTACTGCAGCATGTATCTTATGCTGCTGATTATGATCATCCTTCTTCAAAGGGCACTAATTTGCATAGTGGTCTTTGCCACAATTGTAGCAGCCTCCTACAGGTCCCTTTTTAGGTTCAAAATTGCCTCTAGCCTTGTAATTATCATGTTGGCCTCCATAGGGCTTCTGCCCATTGTTATAATTCTTGGCAAAATTATCCCTTACATTTCCAATGAGACTTATTTTGCTCGCTTTCTTACTATTATCCCCAGGAAACTTACTTTTGTTTCCAAACTTTTTCCATGGTCCCTTTTTGGGTGCAAGAGAGGTTGAAGAAGGGTTTGCAGTCTTCTTTCACACTTCCTCTTTATGAGCAGAAATAGCCTTTAATTTCTATTCTTGTCTTATGGCCTTTTCAACAACTCCTTCCATAGTGGTTGGACTATGAACATCGACCTCTCCCCCTATCACGAGATTCAATCCCATGATGAATTTCCATATTCTAAACTTCTCGTCAGTTTGATACTGCATGGTACATACTTGAGGAGTTTTGTAAACCACTCCCAGTATTCAGTTACCATTAGCTTCCCTTGAGCTAAGTTCTGGAATTCTGTCATTTTCTGATCATAGAAAAGTTGTGGCAGCCAACGTTGCCTAAAATAGCCTTTAAATTGATCCCAAGTAATATTGGTCTCATCAATATTTAGTTCAGCTTTACGGCTATCCCACCACGAAGATGCTTCGTGGGAAAGCTGATAGGCTCCCCAAATAGCTTTGGTTTCCTCTGAGAAGTTTCTTATTGCAAAGTACTTCTCCATTTCACTGAGCCAGTTCTCAGCTCCATCTCCTAATGTGGTGCCATCATACTTAGGTGGGCTTATCCTTTTTATATCATTAGTGAGTTCTGCTGCCAACCTGGCCTTTTTATTTTCTAGTTGGACAGGTGCATTTCCAGCATTAACATCAACACCCATATCGGGGTTGTCCTCAGGAGGTTGCTGATTGTTATTACCAGCTTCATCATCCTCCTCATTTCCCATCACCTGCTGTTCAAGTATAGCTAAACGATCTCTTGTGTCCAACAGGGCAGCAAGGATCTCATCAAGTTTTTGGGTTGTTACCACCCCTCCTTCAGGTGGAGCATTATTTGCAACGTTCCCCCTTGTTCTAACCATTTTCTATTACAAGAAAATTCAGGTTCTTATCAGATTATGGACACAATAGGCCCAAGAGCTGCAACCTTTAGCTCTGATACCAAGATGTAACATCCTCATTTTATACATTAGAACAAGTAAATTTTTTTTTTTTTGATAAATGCTTCCTGGTTCTAAATACATAATTTAGAACTCACAAATCAAAACAACCATTCTTATAACAGATAACCATATGCAGCTGTAATGACTCGGAGTACCTCCGATCTATTCATTCCATGACTCGGTAATCTACCGATCTATTCATGTGTATTAAGAGTTGGCATTTTTATTTAACACATCACTCTTGCGGTTCTCTTCCCTAATCTGGGATTCAGAATGCTCTGTCTAAGGAACCTATCTGAATAATTGTTACCATTATTCATCGGCATCTCATCCCTTAGACTAGGTGACTTAGGACAACGCAATTAGTAGCTTGCGATACTTTGGCCAAAGATTTGAAACATAATGCTTATGTCTCGTATTCCTTGACGGCATACTCATCAATCTGGAATACGTCCTTCACCCCATTCCTATGTTATATAGAATGTCTTATACTGACTCTGTCAGTCTCTCCTATCCCAAGTTATTCACTCGGGAATGGATTAGTAAGATGACAACGTTATATGGATGCTCCCGAGGACTAGGGATACGCTGACATACTGGGTCAACCCTAGTTAAACCAGTGTGTCAAGATACCCCGAGTCTCCTAGGGCAGCCTTATAACGAGACCACATTCCTAATCAGTCCCAGAGTAACTTGTTCAAGTTTAAGGTGTAAATATTAACGATCAATGCAAAGGGTGTCGTCATAAGTCACCTGCATTGTTGTATCTTCGAGAAGATCCTAATCTTCTCGAAGGTACAACCCTGCAGTTGACTTGTGCCATCAACCTTTAAATCCGCCTCGAAAAGATCTACTTATTAATAAGTGTTACATACGTTGAGTTAAATTATACCATAAGACGCTCCCTTAAGGTAGTCTTTCCCAATCCCTGGGTTCCTCACCTTAGAATTACCTTCCTTAGTAAAACCCATTACACAAGAGAAGTTATTAAGACTAGAGGTCCCCTCAAGAAGTTCATAGAATATACATAATTCTTAAATCGACGAAATTGGACAATAACCCTCGATCTTCACATGAGATTGTTAACCAAACCCTTTTTAGGTTTGCATCAGTTCTCATAACTGAATTTATATCTTACTTATTAGTATCGAGATATAGTGATTAAGAATCCAATTAAACGTCGTCTTGACTTAGATTAAGACCAGGAAGTAATAATTTATTCAGCTTGTTTAGCTTCCTGCTCAGGTATATTTTAACCCTAGCTTCCAGAAAGACAGTGAACTAAATTCCAATTTAGCTTTAGATAGAACATACTAGAACTACTAAACAATCATAAGTATTCAGTCACATATTCTTGCAAGCTTACATTGATAATCACAAAAGTCTCCAAATTATACAATAATAACAATGCTCTCAAGATCATTTGAACCGAAGAAGGTCAAACTTTCAAGATACGAATACAAATACATAAGTAACAAATATCTCTTTTCATTCCCTTCAAGCTAATCAAATACATTTTATGCATTCAGCATACTTGATACAATACTTCAATAGAAAAAGAACATTTTTCCTCATATAGTACATTTAGAGAATCAACTGTAATTCATCATAAAATCAAATTAAACAATCTGAACATCCTATCAGATCTGCGTGCTTTTACCACTTATGGAAACCATCTACAAAAATTGTCAACATGGGTCAGTTCGATGAACTGAGCATGATAAGCACTAACTCTTAAAACAATTGCAATCCACCAACTGTTTTCATTAAACAACCTGTTTAAATGAGATCATTTCACCAAACAAATAAACATATTTCAGACTATGCTTTTGTAATACAAACATGACTATAAACGCGTAACTCATATTATCGTTACTGAATAGTCCTAGATACTTTTCAAATATTTCATCAAAATATTAGGGATCAAGAAGAACGAAAGTATCCAAAACAACTATCCATCTGAATCCCAAGGACAACAACCATCAGACAGACCATTACATTCAACTTAGTAAAATGAATATCATAACAAATCATGGTTCCATCAATATGTTAAAACAGTTCCCACGGTTAGATAAAAATATATCAACATATACTTTACAACAGAAGAGAAAGAGAATGAGTCATTCATATTTCCCTTCAAAACAAGCTCATGACTGTAACATCTTCTCAAGAGTAAAGCATTCACCTTATACACATGTGAATAAATCAGAAGAGCCACAAGAAGAACCACGCTTTTGTTAAAATTAAAATATAACAATTTCCTATAGCTAGCTTACTAGCAATACGGTAGAGCTCTCGCGCCAAAACAAAGATGATGAATAATCTATTAAATAGACCCCACATAACCTTCCATACAAAGCGACAAACAAGAAAATATTCAATGCCATCACTTTCGAGGTACAGTTAACAACTCTATAGTTCAGTCAAGCTCACGACTAGATATTCATGCTAATAGAAGACGTAATCATGTTCAAACACAAGAACAATTCTACTGAGTCAAAACTCACATCAACATTCAGTTCAATTTAGTCCCTACTAAAACATAGCAAGGACAAAGATCGAGAATCGAGCCAACATACAACATAACATGGGCTCCAACAGTGCCAAGTTCAACCAATACTTATGTTAAAGTTTTCAAATCAAGTTGAATTCGTATGATAACAAGTCAAGAATACTAAAAGTACTCACAACAGGAACTCCTACAGATGTTACAACATAAATTACTTTTCAGTGTCTCCCCAAAGTTGATAACATTTAGTATTCATAATAACAACAGCATTCACAACCCAGCTTTGAATGAAATTAAAAATACTAGACACCTTTCAAGGACTCCCACCATATCCAAAATCATACAGTATTCATGATATAGCTTCTACAGAAGCCGATATACAAGATAAATATATATTAAGGATTCCAACCGTGCCAATAATGATAAATATTCACAATCAGGCTTTATACAGAAGCAAAATACTGGTTTCGTAACAAGGATTCCAACTGAACCCCTACAACAATATTCACTCTAAGCTTACACAGAGAGGAAAACATAAAAAGTACACCAACTGAGTCTGTACCAAGAAATTCCTTGCTAAACGAAGGTATTCATAACAAGACAACAGAAGTCGTATTACCAGTTACCCCTCCAGGACTCCGACTGAATCAAACTACCAGTATTCACATACATGACTTCTACAGTAGTCCATAATATACGAACCATTCCAAGGACTCCACAGAGTCATTTTGTATATAAATAAATATATTGCAAACTATCAACGGGTTAAATCCCGTAATTGCAACACAAGGGAGGGAAAACAACTTCTACAAGGTTGCATTAAAATACTGTAAACACAGCAATTTATCCGTTCAAAATAACCTAAGTATTATAGCAAAACCCAATAAGATTCAGTAACCACCACTTATATTACCATGACAGAACTTACAAAGAACTCGAATTATACTGAACATTCAAAAAAAAATCCAACAGTATCCTTTTCGACGAGTATCTACAACGAGTATCGACTGTAGCCTGAACCCAACAAGGAAACAATTCATGGGCTCCCACAAAGCAGGTTTCGTATACTTTCTTGCATGCATTTCACAAACTTTATCCGGAATGAAAAACACAACGAGATAGTATAATCGTTCGAAACAAATATACACCCATCAAGGGTTCTCTAAAAAAATCCATCCAGTAAGAAGATACAGCAACTAATCCATTCACAGTTACCATAGAAACCAACTGAACCCAAAAATCATTTGAACAGAGTTGTTCTAATGAAATCATTTGAAAGAAAGCAAGATCTTTAAAGGTTAGGGCCTAACATGCCTGGTTATTTGCTTAAAAATCCGAAGAAGACCACTGAAAGAGCTCGTGCCTTCTCCTCTTTTTCCACGTTAGATTCAACAACAATAACTTGTTATTTCCATGCCTTATAAACTTTCCTTGACAGAGAAAAGAGCGAGTTACACTCATTTTTGCCATGCAACACCAAGTAGACTGGTGCGAAGAACCAGTGATCAGATAGAGGGAAAACCGGAGCGCATGAAAAACCAAACAAACTACCAGTTTTCCATTTTGCATGCCTTCCCGAGAAACCCGAGCTCAAAGACCGAGTTCATTAATTGCATTTACTCCAAATTTCCCACTCAATCTCCATTTCCACCGACCGCCATAGTTGGCGATGGATAAAAACAATTCAAAGACCATATCTAACTTTGGCGACTCTGCCACGTCGGCTCTTGCTAGCCGTTTAAACTTCTACCATTTACCTATCCTTCATGCTTATCCATCCCATTTAATGCCATAGAAATTACCGCCCATGGCTCGCACCCCTTCATAGGTCCCCTTTCTTCCTTGTTCATTAGTTAGGTTAGAAACATAGGTTAGGATTTAAGATAATACTTAGTCTAACCTTCATAGCAATAGGTTACTAACTTAGAACATTTAGCTTATAGCTTAGGCCTAGGTTAGATTAACACTAATCTAACCCATAGATTATAGTTTAGGTTTAGGTTACTAATCTTAATAAATCCAGTTTAGGTCTAACATTTAGAATGTTCAGAATAAGAACCTACAAACATACATTCACGAAAAGGATTCACTCCTGCACTGCCAATAGGCTAGTTGAATAAATGTATCTGAATTTATTACCTGGCCCACGATCGAGACCTTCCTGATATTACGATATCGGGAACCAATTCATTTAACACGTTCCATCTGAGTTAGACTCCGGAATAGCTTGTTCAACGCATTCAGACCTTGCAACCTGCGTAAGGTCTATAATTTTTGTTCATCCCGAATAAACTTAAAGCATCTCTTGGATCAATGCCACTGATCCCAGGCTGGGTCTTATAGATGGATAACTCCATAATTCATTCCGAGATCAGATTAAACTCAGGTGCAAAAATGAAAGAAATAAAAGAGTCCAATCATATTCCGACTCAGTCAAAGATCTTCAATAGCAAAGAAGATACAGTACATATCAAGCATGACTTCACAATCAAAGGAACACATCCTTTTACAGAAGAAATCATATATCAACACTTGAATGCTCAGGAGGAAGTAACAACAGTTCAGAGTGTTACAAAGATACTACGAGGACGCCCTAGCACAACATGCCCCTGAGCTCCTCGTTACGGTGCGAGGAGGAGATCTACGATAGCCATAGCTAGTGGTGCATCAAAGGGAGGGAGCACCGGGAGAGGTTGAGGTGGAGGCAGGCCCCCAGTAGCAGGCGCTTCTAGTTCGATAGGCGGCGGCTAGGAGAGACATCTTGGTCTAGAGGAGGGTGGAGGAGATAGTGTCTTCCACCTATCGGATTTTACGATTTAGAGATTGATATATTTTGGTATCGATGTATTGATGTAGCCTCGATTTGAAGGCATTTTTGATGTATGATATAGATGGCTTGATTGAAATCCACCCATTCTTTGTTGTATAGATACTAATGTATATATATAGAGATTCATCATTTTCTTTGTCAAATGATCGTAGTCATGCTTTTAATTTTGATAGACATGGATGGATGTAACATAATTGCGATGGATATAGACATATGCTGATAGATGATAAATAGATGTGATCTGATATTCATAGAATAGATAGACGTGATGTTGATGTGGATTTAATTTTGATGAGAAATAGATATAGATAGATGAAGTGTAACTTGGATGGACATGTTTTTAGATGATAGATGGATAGATGTGATTGATAGATTTTGATATATTTAAGATGTTTTAATTGAATTTTGATGAAAAATAGATAGATAGACTCACATGTGTTGATAATACATGCTATGATATATTTTCTTTTGGAAAAAAGTAGATAAGATGAAATTAGATAGATGATATATTTTGACTAAATTAACATGTTAAATGTCAATTTAATTGGATGAACAAGAAATGATAAAGGGAAATAAAGAAAACACACCTAGATAAGAAAAAGAATGATAAGCTAGGCCCCTAACTGACCATAAATAGAGACTTTTGATAGGAAACTAAAATACCATGCATACAAGGCCATATATGAGGTTAAAATAAACCTGACACTAGCTAGTCGCAAACCAGATCTAGAAGGTAAATGGAAGGAGAAGTAAGTATGTATCTTGTCGGAATTTACAAAGGATAGAATACACGCTCATATTGGGAAAATAGGGTTCTCCATATGATCGAAAAAAAGGTCTTATATCTCAGCTTCATGATGTTTGTTTTGACAGAAAAGCAAACTGATCAAGGCGGGAAGTTTGCTAGATGTGGAAAGACCGATCGATCTTGAAGTCTTTCGGTGATGCTAAAAGTGAACAAATGAATGGCTGAAGATAAAGTCTCATTATTGAAAAGGATGATCAATGTGAGAAGCCTTGGGAATTCCATGAGAGAAACAACCATCCTTCAAGGGAACGGTCTATAGCTTGAATTTAATGATAGCCATCCTTCAAGGGTATGGTCTATATCTTTTGATTTTCTTAATAATGCATGGATAGCTGTCCTTCAAGGGATCAGTCTATCTTTTAGGAATTTTGGATAGCATCTTCTTCTTTTTTTTTTTTTTGTCGTTGTTGGGAGGAAGCTGAGTTTAGACCAGATAGATCAGATAGAGGGAAAGAAAACATATACAAATGCGTACTCATGCCCTAAGTAGATTTGATTAAGATAGACACTTGGGACAAATGAAGAAGTGATTAAGGTGTTCCTACCATGAGGAGGAACATATCCATAAGAAAAATTCCATGAGTAGAGCCGCGGTACTCATATTTTAAGGTAGAAAAAGACATAACGTGAGAACCACATAGTCCTAAATCACTACAAAAAGGTATGACTGGTTATAGATGGATGAAAGATCTATTTTGCGACTAAGAACATGTAAGATAGATTTTAACAGTAGAAGGGCCTTAGATGCAAGGCATTAATAGGTTCCATTTTAGGTACACCATCCATGGAAGATAGACGGTAAGCCCTAGATCCATATTTATGAGTAACCACATATGGACCCATCCAGTTAGGAGCAAACTTACCACGCTGACTCCGTTCTAGTGTAGTAACATTTTGGTTTTCTTTAAGAACAAGATCACCAACTTTGAAGTCATGGTGCTGCAAGTGCTTGTTGTAAGCACATTTAACATGCTCAAGATAGACTTGATGATGTTCAAGAGCATTGAGATGCCACTCATCTAACAACTCAAGCTGCGCTAGACGCTTTTGATGATAGTCCTCATCAGAGACAAATTCTCTAAGAGAAACACGAAGAGAGGGGATTTGGACTTCCAACGGAAGAACAGCCTTAGACCCATAGACGAGAGAGAAGGGAGTAGCACCAGTAGGAGTATGAATGCTAGTCTGATAAGCCCAGAGAGAAAAAGGGATATGTAAATGCCAATCCCTACCAGCTCGACTAGTTACCTTTGCGAGGATGTTACGCAAAGTTTTATTGGAAGCCTCGGCCTGGCTGTTAGCTTGGGGATAGTATGGAGAAGAAAAGCTGAGTTTGATATTGAAAGCGTCACAGAGATTCTATAAATCGACATTTTTGAAAGATTTACCATTGTCTGTGATGAGTTTGTGTGGAATACCAAAGTGACAAATGATGTGTTGATAAACAAAATCAACAATCGGTTTAGCTTTTGTTGAGGAAAGGGGAATAGCTTCCACCCACTTAGTAAAGTATTATGTGGTAGTAATGATAGAATGATGACGCTGTGAAGAGTGGGGATTGATAAGACCGATGAGATCAAGACCCCATTGTGAAAAAGGCCACAAATATGTCGCAGGTTGCAAAGCTTGACTAGGGATATGCGTAACATTGGAATGTTGTTGGAATTTGACACATTTCTAATTGTATTCGCAACAATCTTGATTAAGAGAAGGCCAATAATAGCCTAAGTGTAAGATACATTTACCTACAGCCAAACCACTAAAATGTCCACCATAGATACCGTCATGGACTTCTTGGATAGCCTTAGATGATTCAGGGGTTTTGAGGCACCGAAGCAAAATACCATCAAAACCACATTTGTAGAGGATTCCGCCTAGAATAGTATAGCGATTAGCACGTAGGATAAAATATCTTCTACCATTGGAAGTAAGATCTAGAGGAAGCACTGAATGGGATAGATAATCAACAATGTGTTGATACCACTCATCTTGTGTATTGGTTGTAATGGCATTGATTGAAGTCAGTTTCCTGAGATGAGATGGTTGGTCTAATCATTGTACAGCCACATAAAGTCGCGAGTCTTTGGTAAAAGGTGGAATAAGTGAGGCTAAATAAGCCATCGTATCTGTGAATCAATTCGCAGTGTGAGGAATAGCTTGGATAGTGAATTTATCAAAGGATTGAAGTTGAAAGAGAACGATATCGTGATATTTTTGAAGGATATCATTCTTACATTGCTAGACACCGGTGACTTGATTAACGATGAGTTCGAGTCACCAAAGATGTTGATATGGTGGGCACCCAGATTAATGGCATTTGAAGACCTAAAACAAGAGCTTCATATTCAGCCATATTATTGGTACACTCAAAGTTAAGTTTATGTGAAATTGGGATAGGTGCACCCCAAGGAGGAATCATAATGAAACCCGCACCTCCCCCTTACTAGCATTTGGATCCATCAAAGAAGAGTTTTACTTTAAACGGAGAAAGACCGACATCAATTTGTTGGATATACTCATCGGGGAATTGAGTGAGAGGGTCTTGAGTGTCTAGAAGAGGAGCATCAACTAATTGATCTACAATGACCTGACCCTTGATAGATTTTTGTGGGATAAATTTGAGATCAAATTCTATCATAAGCATGAGCCAACGAGTGATACGATCATTGTGATAAGGCTTTGCATGCATTGTCTTGAGTGGATTGAAACTTGTGACAATGTAATTTTTATGATTGAGGATGTAGTGACGAAGCTTAGAAGTTACAAAGAAGAGAGCACAACACAACTTTTCAGCTTCAGAATAGCATGTTCCATACTCATTGAGAGTACGAATGATGTAATAGGCGGCTTGTTCCTTACCACAAGCGTCCCGATGTGAGATCATGGCTCCCAGAGCATGATCAGTCATAGAGATATAAAGATAGAATGGATCCCCCTTGTGTGGAGGTGTAAGCATAGGTGGAGAAAGAAGATAAGCCTTGAGATCATCAAAGGATTTTTGGCAATGCTCATCCCATCCAAAATGAACATTCTTACGAGAGGAGATGATGAAAAGGTTGACAACGGTCCAATAGTTGCGAGATAAAATGACACACTAATTGAAGGTGTCCTTGAAGACCACGTGGAGTTGTTTTAAGTTAGAAGGGGGAGGCATCTCAAGGATAGCTTTTATTTTTGTGGGGTCTACTTCAATACCCCTAATAGAAATGATAAAGCCTAAGAGTTTACCAGTGAGAATGCCAAACACGCACTTAGATGGATTTAGGTGAAGACAAAAGTGAATAAGCCTCTCAAAGAGAGGTGCAAGAATGAAAAGATGATCCTGACGGTGTTTAGATTTACCGAGGAGATCGTCGATGTAATCTTCCATAGTTTTGTGTAAGAGATCGTGGAAGATGTAGGTCATTTCTCGTTGATAGGTTACTCCTGCATTCTTAAGACCGAAAGGCATGACACAATAACAAAAAGTCCCCCAAGGAGTTATGAAGGAAGTCTTATGTTGGTCCTCTGGTGTGATGAGAATTTGATTATACCTAAAGAAACCATCCATAAGAGAAAGCATCTTGTGACCTGTAGTTAAATCCACTAGTTGGTCGATCTTAGGTAGAGGAAAATAATATTTTGGACAAGCAAGATTAAGATCCTGGAAGTTGGTATAAATTCAAATTTTTCCAGTAGCTTTTGTTACTGGTACTACATTTGAAACCCATTGTGGATAATCGATGGGTTGGATGAAGTTAGCCAAAAGCAAGCGCTATAACTCTTCTTTAACAAGAAGGGCTACTTGAGGGTGTATTTTACGCAATTTTTGTTTAACCGGTTTGATGTTGGGAAGAGTAACGATATTATGAACCATGATATTGGGATTGAGTCCTGACATATCCTCATATGACCAAGCAAAGGCTTGACGATGGTTGGAAAGAAAAGTGGTGAAGTCTCCTAACTCCTGTGGATTAAGAGATTGGCCGACCTTAATGATGTGAGGGTCTTTAGAAGTCCCTATATTAAGATTGACAGTGGCTTCGTTGAGAAGTGTAGACATGTCAGAAGGAATGGTTTTAGGGAGATATGAATCCTTGCCCCCGAATAGGTGAGGATAGAATCATCATCCAGCAGTGGATAGTGCTTGATAGTGGGAGAATCATCTCCAACTATTTCGGGGAAGATTAATGGTATGAAATTGGATTTGTCATTATTTTTTTAGGTCGGTGGTCCTAAGGAAATGGTATTGACTAAAAAAGTTAGATGGAATGGAAATGGCATCATCCTCATCAAATGATGTTTCTAGCCCGATGGGAGAAGATGGTTCCTCAATGAAAAGAGGTTCATCGAGAATAGTGATGGTGGCCTTTGAGAGGGGTTTAAATCCTAAACCAAATTTTTGATGTGGTTTAAGAGTTGGAATGGATGTGAGGTCATGCACACCTTGTTCATATTTTCCCAGGCCAAAGCCCTTCCACGCGCATCGATATAAATATGTTTTTACAAACATGGGATTCTGTAGACAATCAAACCCTGCTAAATAAGGTTTGGCCCTAGGGGGAGAATCTGGGTGATAGTGAGGTGTATCAAGACCACTGTAAATGAATTTAGTCTGTTGATTGGGTAGACCAATGGTGACGATGCGACCAAGACCTGGCTGATATTCCGGTTGTTTGTCTGGTCTACCATACTCATTAGGCTTGAGATGGGCGTCAAAAGAAAGAAGAGGAAGTTCTCCTAGCGAGAAACGCTGTAATGTCTCTTCTAGATTTTGGAAATTCGGTAATTTAGTTGTAGGTAAGGAAGAGGATGACGCCTCGTCAGGAGAACAAGCATCCTTCTTTAGAGGGGCAGACCCTATGGTCATGTCACATTGTGCAGAAGGAAAAGGATCTCCTGGATGAGTATATATTTTTCCCTCATACTGATATTTTAAGCACCGATGGAGGGTTGATGGGACGTAATGCATTGTATGAATCCAAGAGAATCCTAGGATCATATTGTAGTGGAATTTTCCCTCAACAATCTAAAAGAGCTCGTGAAGTAATTTTTACCTACAGAATGGCGGGACCACGGTTCCTAAAGTAAGTGCCGATTGATCGTTAAATGATCAAAGGGCGAAAAGTGGTGGTGACACTACATTCTTAGGTAATTTAAGTTGTTCGAATGTGTGGGAAGAAATGACGTTGAGTGTAGCACCACTGTCGATCATAGTACATTTTAATGTAGTGGTGTTGATTTGAACCATGATAAAAGGAGGAGCCTCTAAATCCTTGGCGAGAAAGGGGAGGTATTTCAGAATCCTCAAAAGAAATGGTGGTTGATGGTCTATTCAATCCAACAACCATCTCGAAAGGCTAGGGCTCATCTGAATTCACAGTGATGTGATGTAGATTATCAATTAGAGCTTGGCGATGTTGCGGAGAAGATTGAATGAGGTCAAAAAGAGACATTTTGACCGGAGCATGGGTGAGTTGTTTCATAACACTCTCCTCAACTGACACGGGAATTTGAGCTGGAAGCAAAGCATGAATAGAGACCCGAGGTCTTGAGGCTAATGAGGAAGGAAGAGTTCCTTCGGGGGCTACAGAAATGACAACCCGTGGTCGAGATGTTGTAGATGATGATGGATTATCATACTATCGAGGTTCTAGTGGTGATATGAATTGTGTCGATTTGAGAAGGTGGAAGATCATCCATAATGGAATTAATAGAACTAGAGGTCTAAGTGGACTGTTGAGGCTCAAATGAAGTTGGGACAACAACAGATACTTGTTCCTCCTCCTCTTCTAAAAGAAGATCACTTTCTTCCAAGAGGTTGTTAATGATAGATTGAAGAGCTTTACATCCCTTGGTGTCATGACCCGGAGTGCGATGGTAAGTACAAATCAAATTAGAGTTGAACCAAGAAGGTTTTACTCCTTTAGGATTATAGGGTTTGATCGGGGGAAGGGATATGGATGAAGCTTGGATAAGCTGGCGAAGAATTTTAGTATAGAATCCGGTAGACAAAGATGAGGACAAAGATGACGAAGGTGCCTCTTTTACCACAACCGATTGCTGAGGTAAAAGAACCTACATGTTTGGTTTAACATTATTTTTAGGGATTGTCTTACCTTTCCGGACATCGGAGAGGAGCACCTTGGCATCTGTTATCCAAAATGAGCCCCTGCTCATTTTTTGTGGCTAACTCCTCTCATTTTTTCCTCTCTTGTGCCTCAGACATAATATTATTCTTTTCAGGCACTCAAAACCTTCTGGAAATGGCACCATTGGATAGAGGTCTTTCTCAGCTTTCTAGAAAGGTAAAGCTTTCCTCCTAACTCCATGTATTTTTCAAGTTATGGCTCGGCGGAGTTTTTGTGGGAAATTTTTCCCTGAAAGGCCCGTGGCCAATGAGATGCTGCCATGTGGCACCTAGAGTGGTAGAGCATGGGGAAATTTTGGAAAATTTTCCAAATGACCAAAAAGGTGCAAAAATTCGAATTTTTCCCACCGACCCGATTTGGCCCTATTTTGCCCTAAAACTTCAAATCGCCATATCTTTTGATCCAGAGCTTAGTTTTTCACGTTCTTTATATCATTGGAAAGATAGTAAAATTCTCTACAAGATTCTAGGGTCATTTTTGCATTTTGGTGGATTTTGAGAGAGAAAATCAAGAAACACCTCTGGCACGTGGTCATGGACAGAAATGACGTTTCAACCACCGTTTTTAATGAAGAATGGCTCACATTCTCTCCCAGCATGGTTAAAAATGTTAGGGAATGGGTCTGTCAGGGCGCCCATGCTATTTTGATGGCATTTTGGTCAATGGTTGAACCCCTTGCATGTTTTCCCGTGTTTCTCTCTCCTGGGGTCGTGGTTTGCACTGTAAAAGCCAGAATGAGTTCATTTTGCAAGGAGAGACACTTTTTCAGCTCTGCAACTTCCTTTTTCTTCCTCCTTGGCAGAATTTGTGAAGAAATTTTACCTTTCCATGTAATGCAGCACCTTTTCTTGCCTCTAGATCACTGTAATGTACTGTATTGGATCTGAGATGTTGATATATGTTCTGTGATTAAAATCCTTCAATCCTTTCATATATCTATCATTGCTTTCTTGATCTATCATTACATTTTGAGCATTTGTGCATGTTTTGTGTTGTGTTTCCTTCTGGATTGTGTATTTCATGTAGCATCAGGTTTCTACAACTCCTTTGGTGCATCACCTATTAGCATTAGTTCTTTCTTTTTACATTCTCTATCTCTGTCTCCTTGGAATTTAGAGAAGACTTAGGAGTTTAAACCTCTGCAATTATACAAGTGAATTAGCTGATAAGAGGAATTGAGGAACCAACCTCTAATCTGAGATTCCTCTTCCATTTTACAAGTCCCACACTTGGGAAGAGGATTCAATGTCATGCAATCACACTGGATGCATAGGGTGATCAAACTAGAAATCTGATCAACATCCGAGGGAGTCTTTCTGATTTGCACAACAATTGGCACTTGAGATGGAAGTGAGTGATACTGGATTGATTTCAGTGGTGGAGGAGCTCCTAAGATAGATTTAGAAGATGATGGGGATGTAACAAGTGTTGTGGTTTTCAATAAAGAAGGCTGCTTGATAGAAACAGATGATGATTTAGATAATGCCGACTTAGATGAAGAGGAAGCTCCCAAAGTATCTCTAATCAGAGGAACAATAGGTACCCTGTCTTTTGGGGATGAAGACAATGGTCCTAATAAGAGAGGTGATGCCTTTCTAGTAGGTAAGTCCACTTTACGAGGCATTAGTGAAGATGGTATTGTAGAATAAGATGATGGTTTTTATGGTGTTATAAAAGAAGATACCTTCTCCACAGACAAATCCAATCTTTTATGAGGCGTAGAGAGAGATTTTTGAGGGAAAGCACCAAGAGTCTTGATGGTTCGAAATATGGGTTTTCCTTTTTCAGGGATGGTGACAACTTCAACCGCATAAGGTGACTGTAACCTTTTTGGGGAAGAAAATGGGGAGATATGGATGATGTATCATTAGATCTTAGTTGTCTCGGTTTAAGTTCAGGAACCGAGAGTGTAGGTGCCATTACTATTTCTTTAGATTTCCCTTTAATAGGAAAAATAGTATCAATGACGGAAGAAGTGGATGATGAAGAAGTAGTTCCTTGTGAGGGAGATACTTCTGGTACAGTAATTGTGGGTGTAACTACTATGGGAAAGGAGACGGGAAGAGTTAAAATCAAAGACACTTCCATTGAAGTTGGTACAACTATAGGTATGTTTACCAATGGCATAGTTGCGAAAATGGGAGAAACAGAAGTAGATGTAGATGTAGTGGAAACTCGAAGGGATGTAAATGTCTCGAGCATCGAAAGGATGTCCAAAGATGAGACAGATGAGGATGAAACTATCTCAGGCATAGATGGAAGATTAGATAAAGAGGCAGAGGGAGGTGAATCTGTCTCTAACAATGTGGGAATACTCAAAGATGGGTTGTCTAAAGATGGTGAAATCCCAGCAATTAGCAGAGCGGTAGGAGGCTCTGATTCTATCGATGTGTTCACAAATGGCTCGGGGTTAGAAGAAGATTCTTGAAGAGAAATGAAACCCGATAGTATGAGTGTTTGGTTTTAAGACCCTAAAGAATCATGGTTCGGGGAATGATTGGGAAAAGGTTGTTTAAACACATCAAGCACCTGATTTGGGGGAGCATTTGGGTTATCTAAAATGAGCTCGCCTTTATCAATGAATTTCTAGACAAGATTCTTGAAGGTCTGACATTGTTCAATGTCAAGACCTTTGGTTCTATGATAATGATAGAATTCATTTTCCCTATACCAGAATGGACATTCTTGGCTTTCATCAAAATTTCTAATAGGGGGAAGTTCGATCATGTGAACTTCCAACATTTTTTCCAAGATAGAGGCATATGATTCCCCCAACGAAGTAAAAGATTGAGATGATGAGGGACCTTTTTGAGAAGATGAAGAGTCTTTCCATGGTGTTTGATTAGAAATGTTATCAGATCGTGGTTTTTTTAATACGATAGCGTTAGTGGATCCCTGATTCTTGTCTTTAGAAGTGGAAGGGTTTGATTTTGTAAACCGAGAAAAATCTAGTGAGTTTTAGAATGAAGTTTTAACTTCCCTTGTTCAATGGCGTGAGATTCAAGTTTGCGTGCCCATGTAAATGCTTCTTCAAATGTATAAAAGGTCTGTATCCTTAAGGTGGAAGAAATATGATTAGCATAGGATCGAGTAAATAACTCGATCTGTTGAGATTGAGGAAGGGAGAAAGACAATTGGTTTATTATCCCTCTCCAACGAGTGACAAAGTCTGTAATAGACTCATCATCAAATTGACGAATGTTATAAAGATTTGTAATCGAGATCTTATGTGTGATATTTATCGAAAAGTTTTCAACAAACATCTGGGCCAATTGAGAGAAAGAAAACAAAGAATGTTGGGGAATGTTATTATACCAGTCTAAAGCAGGTCCTGCGAGAGACATAGGGAAAGTACGGAGCATAAGCTCCTGATCCTGGACTATAAGGTAGCAAGCATGTTTGAATGCTCACAGATGCTGTTGAGGGTCCTCCCAACTATGAAATTTTGAAAATTTAGGAAGTTCCCATTGGGGAGGATAAGGCTTAAAAGCCACTGATGGATGAATCGGTTCATTGCATACTTCTTCAAAAGAGTATGAGGGACGAGCCCCTTTGGTGGATGCCTCCAGGTCTGTGATTTTTTTGAAAATAATTTGGACCACGTCAGATTGAGGAGGTATGCTGGTATGTCCCATATAAGAAGCAATTGGTGGATTTTGTTGTGGTGTTAATGGGGATTCATCTGTTGGTTAACAAGATGGTAAGAGGAATAACCAGGTGTTCTGGGTGATGCCTGATGAGGTATTTTTTGTGAAGGAGCCTGTGTATAGACAAGCTATGAGATGATGGGCGGTTGAGAAAAAGGTGGTTGAATGAAATACGGATCCTGTGATTGATGGGATCCTACACTTGTTGATTGAATCGGAATGGATTGAGGAACAAGGGTGTTGTCTTGATTGGACATGGTGGGGAACAAAGTTTAAATGAGGCTTTTGATTTCTAGATTGGTTATTAATGGCACCGATGCTAGAGGATGGGTAAAGGTCACTATCGCTAGAGCATTGGAAGAAAGATGAGGTGGAGGATGAGAAGAAGGAACCAACTGACTCATGAAAGGGGGTTGATTCACCAAGAGATACTGACCCTGAGACGTGATAGATGACATAGAAGAATTAACAGCAATCTGTGAGTGCACAGATGAGCCCATTATAGCTAAGGTAGAAGACTTCTCAGAAGTAGGCTGTGGGATAGCCAAGGTAACTGTGGCGCTAGGAATAGGAAAGACTATTTGAGAACTAGTCATCATGGTTGGTGGAAGAGAAAAAGGAGGTACAGGTGTGCCACCCTCTTCCGTGGTTCGAGGTGAGAAAAAGGAGGCCAACTGTTCTACAAAATCCTGGGATGGTTCACGAGGATAATCTGTAAAATTTTTGGATTGGTGGTCCCTGATTAGATATTTGAATAGACTTATGTACTAGATAGTCCATAAGGGCTACTGGATTGCGATCAAGGAGTGCCTAAAATTTAGGGTCCCCGCGAGGAACATACTCTATGTCAGAAGTAGATGATATTTTTGAAGGACTGGGGAAGCTGGATGTGAAGGGATTGCTTTAGGATAGAAAGGATTATATGACCAAGATGGGGAACCAACTAACAGTGGTCCCGAGGAAGATCTGGGGGGTGCCGAAACATCCACAATAGTGGTGATCTCGGAGGAAGAAGGGGTCATTTGATCCATTCTTCTAGATTGTAATCGAGTGATGACCATCATAAAAAAATAGAAATATAGCAAAAAAAGAAGATTAACCTAACTAATGCACAAAAAAATCAAACAGCGTAGGTGATTATCTCTTTTAAATTTTTATGCTTTTAAGAAAGAAATTCTAGGGAAGGATTTTTAGAATAAGAACTACTCGGATAGTGGTGATCTCGGAGGAATTTTAGTTTATTACTAATCTAAAACACAACATAAACAATATATATAGTATTCACACTAATCTAACCATTGGGGTTTGGATAGAATCCCAAAATCCACATCCACACGATGTAAAGATGTTATTTTTGTAAATGGACTGGGTAGGAAATTATTACAATGAAAGAAGCACAATGGAAAGGAAATGAGAGCAACGTATTTTCTTTCGAGTAAACACAGAGCACAAAATAATCATACGAGCTTTAGGTCATAAATATAATGTCCAAATGATTAGAAACACCAAGATGCTAAACAAAGAATAGTTTAAGATTATGAACGTAAGAACAATATCTTAAGAAAGATATATCTCACAACACAAAGTTTGCAAAAATAGTATCAACTCCTATTCCTCAAAATGATTAAAAGAAAACACAAAGTTTTTCTTCTTCCCAATAGCTCCCAATATTTCAAAAATCTCGACCCTTTAGAGTGTACACACATCCCTAATTTATAATAGAAAAGAGTAGAGAGAAAATAGGATGAATCCTAGAAAATAGTCTTTTAACGAGAGTCCTATTTTGCTTGACTCTCACGCAGGAGACCAAGTCAAAATTTGCTTCCTATGTGACGAAACAGAAATGAAAAAGACATGTCAATTTCAAAATTGAAATGACATGAAACATCAAAACTTAGTCTGAATCATCATCTTTTTCTTCCTCATCTTTCCTTTCCTCCAACTGAGCTTGTTTGTTCCGAAATTCTTGGAACTTTCAGATTATGCCTTGCATTTTGTTTTCATCAGGTGCAGTGGAATGATCACTCAAAACTTCACAGGTTTCATGAGTGTCACTGGCACTACCGGAAGTTTCCTCAATCTTTTGCTGAGTCTTCTCAAGGCCTCCAAAGAATGTTCAATCTTCACAAACCTATCGATGATTTCAATACCAAATCCATGAGTTGGTTCATGCTGAACAGACTCTTGGACTTGTTTGAAAAGATCATCAGCTGATAGGATGCCCGAATTTCCAACTGACACTTTTGCACAAATTTTAAGCAATTCTTCTTCCAGGTCACTTTTTCCATCAATCAATTGATCCCTTGATTCTCTCAATTTACCACAGGCTTCATTGAGAATCTTTACCCAACTGATGGCTTTGGTCAGCTGGAAATGCTTATCCACATGTGGGATGATGCCTTCTTCTACCAGAGGCGTGATGGCATTTGCTTTAACACCTAGAGAGCTTCGAAAGTCAAATCAAGATGTCTAATTTCTTGGGAGAAATCATCATCCATCTTTTCTCCATCACTCTGAATATTCCCTAAAGATTGATAGACTTCCACGGTATCTTGAATTACTTCCTTCCCCTGCTGGAGCAGCCTTTGGATCCATTCATCGACCACCCTTCCTTTTTTATTAATCTTCTCAATTATAGGCACTGATGAGAAATCAATCCGATAGGGACAGAGGAAGATGATATGGATTCAAGGGGTTTAGAGAGCTTAAGCAATACCTCAGTCAACTGCTCCACCTTTCTTTTAAGCTCATCTCTGTTGTCTTTTGTTTCCTTCAATTTCTGGCACAGCACGTTTGTGGCATCCCATGCATCCTGTTGTGCTCCTTCCATTGTCACCTCTCCTAGAGCCACCCTGGTTATCTGATAGTCAGAGGTTGTTATGTCCTCTTTGGTTTTGTCAGTCGCAGGAGTGGCGATCTCTGCAAACTTATGCCCTGAAGCGTCCACCAAAACCCTTGAAACTATTTTGGGTTTCTTGGCTGATTTAGCAGTAGAAGCCTTGAGTGAGCTAAAATCAAAGGCTGGTATGGGTACAATCACCTTCCTCTTCCTCGAGTTTTCTCGAGTAGCCATTGAGGCATGTCAGAGGGAGTTGCCACTATTGTAGAAGTTGGTATCATACTTTCAGGAGGAGAGGGATCTAATGGCGAAGTGGGGACAGTTACCAATGTGGCAGCAGATTCAATAAAAAGAGGCACAGGAGGGGGCGTGTTGGTGATTACTTTGGTACCAGCAGAGAGGGGTGAGAGTCCAGAGAAAATGCTGGCCATGATTGAAGAAGTCGATGGGGAATGAGGAGGCAGAAGTGGTTGTGAGGGAGGAAGCGCAGATCCAGACTCCAAGGCCTGGGATGCAAGAGATAAGGTCTCTTCAGTTGGGTAGTCAACAAATGGTGAAACCAGAGGCTGGCTTCCTTCTCCTTCCAAAGAAATTTCTCCTATTTCTAGTGGTGTTGGTGATTCTGGCACATTCACCATTTCAACTGGAGAAACAATTGAAGAGATTTCTCGTTCTCTTCTCTTCTTGACAAACTTGACCTTTATAGGCCCCTTAGAAGATCTTTTGTCTTTTCCCTTTTTGGAGGGCCCCACCTCTGAAGCAACCAACTTTGAAAAATTATCATCTTTAAAACTCATTCCCCAAGAGACGAGCCATGCCTTGGTGCATGGCAAGAATCAGGGCTGACCTATCCGTAATGGAGGCTTTTTCACTGATAGACCAATCAATAGGTGGGAAAACATATTGATCTTCATTCAGTCCATCATAGGAAGGGTCCAGAACACTTTCATTATCGCTAGTACCTTCTGGTAAGTTAGCGAGCTCAAGTGTTTGAATCTCAGCAAGTGTCAATCTACTATGATCTTTTCTTCAGATAACAACCTCATCACGTAAATCAATCCAGATGTCCTCTATGCTTGGTATGTGCAGGTGCAGAGTTCCATATGCCTTGAGGACTCCTCGAAAATCAAACCCGTCTCGGGGCTTCATGTGCTTCTTCAACTTATCTTGAAGCTCATGGACAACATTCTTGGCTTTCACCACTATCGAACAAGTATACCTTCCAATAGAAATTGGGAAAGATACAGCGGCCTTGTGTTTACTCTGTTGGAACTTGTGAAAATCCAACAATTGCCTAACCAACTCCATCAAGATTAGTTTGTCCCCTGGATATCTGGGAAAATGGAAAGGATCCCCTGGGTACATGACTACTCAAAGATATGTGAACTTCTTAAATTGCAAGAAGACACATCCCCATTTTGAAACTTCAGCCCATGCCTCATCTGAGACTCTCATTTTCCTTAATTCAGGGTTTAACCTACAGATGTTTTCGTAAAAGAAGGCATCATTTACCCTTCTGAATTGATCTTCAGACCCTTTTCTTGTCAGCTAGGAAAATACTGATAAACATGGTCCACTGTCTTGTTCCCCTTGGTGTCCAACCCGGGATAGTTCCTCATACCGGCCACTGCATAGGTGACATACGAGGACATGTAAAACTTTCCCGTAGACAAGACTGTTGTCATTTGAGAATCTATCTCGTTACTGATAAGAGTACCCCAATCAATTCCCTATTGATTCTTCTTAATAGTGATCATGAACTGGTACATCCATCCTTGGAAAACATTTGATTCGGGAAACCAAAACCCGACTCAACAGAGTAATGATATCGTTGATTTCCTGAATGAAATCACTTCTGGGAACAAGTCTTGGGAACCTGGAAACAACCGGTTTGGCTTTGATTAGAAACTTCTTATTTACGTGCTTGATGCAATCCTCCTGATCATTATCCCAAGATTTTTGGGCTGACTTGAGATCCATATCTCCATATTCTTCAAAATTAGGTAGCTTGAGAAGGTCATCAAAGTAACCTCCGTCCAATTTGATTACGACTTCTCCCGCCTGGTTTTTCACAGAATGAGAAGCAGAGTCATAATTTGAAGCACAGGCCAAGATGAACTCGGGGCACTGAGCGGACATAGGGAAGCCTACCGCAAGAGGTAGGCCACTGCCGACTATTGATTTCATCCATGGAGTTTGAGAAGAGCTCTTGACCCTATTCCAGAAATCCTCCATATCCACGTTTCTGAGCTCTGTATCTCGGATGTCAAAATTACAGTCAATATAGGATGGAGACTCCACCTTCCTAAATTTGTATTTCATCCTCCCTGACTTTTCAGTCTTTTCTTGTGATGGACCAGGGTCCGACATGAGGAATTTCGAAGGAGGAGGGTGTCGAGATCAGGAGATGTTGAACACTGCGAAAAACCCACACACTGAGAAGAATGCCGAGAGTTCGAAAACCCGACACTGAGAAGAATGCCAGAGAGTTCGGAAAACCTTGACACTGAGAAGAATTCCAGAGAGTTCGGAAAACCCGACACTGAGACTATCCGATATACTACGGTTTTGAACACTGCAAAGCACCCTATGAAACCCGAGAAGAGGGAATAGGGTAATTGTTGAGTTGAAACATGCGGGTT
Source organism: Taxus wallichiana var. yunnanensis (assembly GCA_018340775.1). Classification (NCBI taxonomy): domain Eukaryota; kingdom Viridiplantae; phylum Streptophyta; class Pinopsida; order Cupressales; family Taxaceae; genus Taxus; species Taxus wallichiana. The sequence continues at coordinate 579,892,743 of CM031240.1, forward strand.
TCCTTCACCATTTATATCCCGAACATATTTTCAATTATAACAACATTCTGGGGAATAAAACAAAGTGCTAATTCCAAAGGGGGAAAACCCTAAAACATAAACCTAATTTTAGAAAACAACCCCCAAAATGGAAAAGATAAAAACCCCAAAACAACCCTGATAAGAAACTTGGAAGAATTCCTTACACAATTAATCCACAAAAACCACAAACAAAGAATGAAGAAAAATACCTTCAACCAGGACAAGGAATGATAAAAATGAGCAATGCAATCGGGCACAGAGGTGAATTTTGGGTTTCGGGTCGAAGATGCATGCGTGAAAATCCACGAGGTAAAAAGTACGTCTGGTAAAAATGACGTGGAAATCCAATATATATAAGAAAATTCACATTTAATACACTTCAGTTGACACGTGCCAACTACCCGAAAACTCGGCATTAATGCCATGTCAGCATGCTTGGGATATCCGGAAACCTGACACAAAGGTTCTTAGAGTAATTCGGGTTTTGGGTCATAGGAAACAATCGACATGAAGCATGATGTTTGATGGCCCCGAAACCCGAAACAAAGGAGTAAATCGGGCTTCGGGGATCGGAAGACATGCGACATGGAGCATGTTTTGACGAAGGCATGTTCCGATGCTCGGAAGGTCCACAAACCCGACTTACCTTACTTGATGCGGGTTTTGGGTTTCGGGGAACACACGACATGAAGCACCCAAAACACATGTTGTCTTGCTTGTGAAACCCGAAAATCCGATTATCTCTCTCTGAGAGGTGATCCTTAGAAAATCAGCTCCAAAAATTTCTTAGGGTTATCTCATTTTTGGCGTAAACTCAAAAATGGGATAACAACTGGCTCTAGTTGGGGACTTCCTTTGTGACATCAAAGGAAGAGAACTCAAAATCTCTTGCTATATCCATTGGGCTACGGAGTCAGAAAAGAAGAAAACCGAAACAAACAAAACAAAAAAGAAAGAAGACTAAAAGCAAAAACATGACAGAAAGTAAAGTATGTACAATGCAAGAGAACATCTTGCATTAGTGATGGAACAACTTTAGATGTTGGCCACTAAACGGCAAAGGAAGTAACTCTCCATCAAGATATGATAGATGGAAACTATTTTCACCACTCAGCTGATGAATCTTAAAAGGTCCTTTCCACAAGGAGTCAAACTTTCCGTGCATTCCTTTCTGCTCTCTCCTCTTATCCCAAAGCAACACCAGGTCTCCAATTTGGAAATGACGTTGCCTTGATTTCTTGTCAAAAATTTCTTTACTTTTCTTTGATGGTCTGCAATGCGATCAACCACCTTGCTCCGTTCCTCCTCTAGCCTAGCTAGGTACATAACCCTTTTCTCGATAGAATTTTGAAAAGTCGCATCTTCGACTGCTTTGGCCAACTGTAAGGCTGGCAATTCTACTGAGATAGGAATCTCAGCATCAATCCCATACAACACTTGGAAAGGAGACATTCCTATAGCTCGCTTTGGGGTAATCCGATCAGCCCACAACGCATCATACAATGCTTTGTGCCATGTCCTCTGGTTTTCATCTACTAGCTTTCTAATTATGGTAACCAGGTTCTTGTTGCTGGACTCAGCTTGCCCATTGCCTTGGGATAATAATCAGATGAGTGAGCCAGAGTGATGCCAATCCATAGCAAAATTCTATCAATTCATGCGATGAGAAATTGAGGCATTGTCAGCCACAATCTTGTGAGGCACACCGAATCTGACAATTATATTTTCTTTAAGGAACTTGCACACAGCTTCTGAGGTTGCTTGCTTGATTGGTGTGGCTTCCACCCACTTGGTAAAATAGTCTGTAGTAGTCAGCACGTAATTATGTCCGACATTGGAGGTAGGATTCAACGTTCCAATGAAGTCAATTCCCCACTGGCGAAAAATGTTCTTCAATCACTACGGGCTTCAAGGGAGAGCTGCTAGCTTGGGATGACCAACGAAATGTTGACAAGCTTCACACTTGGACACCCACTCAGCTGAATCCCGAAAAGAGTAGGCCAATAGTACCTAGCCCACAGGATCTTATAAGTTGTTACAGAGGATGAGAAATGTCCTCCGCATGCTAGGCTATGGAAGGATTCTAACAACTTTAACTGTTGTGATTTATCAACACAACGCAGGAATACACCATCAATACCTTTCTTATATATCCCATTATCCCACAGGAGGTATCTCGCAGATCTTAACTTGACCATCCTCTTCTCCTTTTGGCTTAAATGCGGGGGCATTCACCATAAGTTAGAAAGAAAGCAATATCCGTGTACCATTCATCAGTTGTACTCACGAAAAGCACCATGGGCAACTCTGAAGAAGTATCTTGGTCTTTTCACATTCTACTTCAAATGCATGGTTTTCTGCGATCAATTGGCACAGGCCCCTTCCTCGTACCAACTTGGTAGGTCTGATGTCCAAGTCATACTCCTAAACTTTAGCTATCCAGGTACCTCGTTGACTCCCCAGCTCTTGTTGAGTCAAAATGGATTTAACGGCAGTGTCGGGAACGAGAACGAGAGTATGGGAGTTTAGCACATAGTACCTGAAATGTTTCACCACTCGTACCACTGCATAAGCATGCTTTTCAATTTGTGACATCTTTAACTCATGTTCCTTCAATGGACAGCTCATAAATGCGATGGGAGCTTCAATGCCCTCCCCATTCTCCTGCATCAGGATGGCTGACACTGTGTGAGCAGAGGCGTAGCTATACATGATGAAATCTTTTTTGAAGTCTGGACATACTAGGATAGGAGCGCAAGCAACTGCCCTTTTGATTTCTTCAATGCAAGCTTCCCTTCAGTACTCCATCGAAATGGAATTTTTCCTTTCATCATCCCAAGGATATCCTTGGTTTTATCAGCAAAATCAGGTACAAACCTTCTTAGGAAATTGACCTTTCCAAGAAAGAATGAACTCCAGTTTTACTTGTGGGTAGGGTAAGGCTCTGAATGGCCTTTACCCTTTCTGGGTCGATTTTGGTTCCTTCTCTAGTCACGATATGACCCAACAACTTTCCTTCTACACTCCAAACATGGACTTCTTGGGATTTAATGAAATCCCGTGACACCTGCATCTCAAAAGTACTTGCTCTAAATGATCATAATGATCACTCCATTTTTTGGAGAAAACGGTCAAGTCATCCAAATATACTACTATGACTTTTCCCATTAGGTCTCTGAATGCCAAGTCCATAGCTCTCTGAAAAGTGGCTCCGGCGTTGATCAAGCCGAAAGGCATCCTCCTATAAGCAAAGGTACCCCATGGGGTTGTGAAGGCCATCTTGTGTTGATCCTCCGTAGTTACCTCAACTTGATTATATCCTGAAAATCCATCGAGCATGGATAGCATTTCTGATCCAGTAATGGTCTGTAACACCTGATCCATGATAGGCAAGGGATAGTTGTCCTTCAACGAAGACTGATTCAGGTTCCTGGAAGTCAACACAAATTTGGATTTCACCATTCTTCTTCCTGACAGGGATGATGTTAGCAATCCAGGTGGAGTGATGGATTGGAAAAATAATTCTAGCATCTAACATTTTCTAGATTTCTATAAGGATAGTCCCTGAGATCTTGGGGTTGTAATGTCTTTGCTTCTTCCTGTATGGTTTCACATCAGATTTCAAAGGGATACTGTGTTGTACGTCTTTGGGCTTGAAGGATTTTAAATCTGCATAAGACCAAGCTAACACATCCATGTATCTCTTCAGGAGTGAAGTGAATTTTTCTTTCTCCTCAGGGGAACAACATTTCCCAATATTCACCATCCGAGGTTGATCAGATGAACCTAGATTGACTTGATCTACTTCCGAAGAAGAAGCTCCTTCAACTTGTCTCTTGTTTTGAATAAAACGATCATGCTTGTCAACAAACCCTCCAGAGAAACCAGACCTTTGGGTATCTTGTTTCCTTTAAGCTGGATAAACTCACCATCAACCTCTTGATATGGATCTAAGATAGATTCACGGAAAGCTGATTCCGAACCTTCAAAGTACAGCTCACTAAAATTGTCAGCTTTTTCTAGAAAAGCCAACACCTGTTGATCGTCATTGAACACTTGCCAATGAGTCGCATTATCTGGATACTGGGACGGTACACAATCTCAATGGTGTACGTATCTTGTTTGAACTGGGGATGAGGGAGAAGGAGGGATGCAGACATGGCCAAAGAATCAGCCTTGTCATTATAATCTCTCAAAACTGCCTTAATGGAGAATGCATCAAAGCATTCTATATTATCCCAAACTTTGTTCCTGTAATGTCTCAAGTGATCATTTTTTACCTGATAGATTCCCTTGACCTGGTTGACAATCAGCTCCGCATCCCCCTGAACCTTGAGATTTCAAATTCCCTTCTGTCTGGCCATTTCTAATCCTAGTAACAGAGCTTCATATTCAGCCGTGTTATTAGTATTATCAAACTGCAATTTGTAAGATGATGGGAAAATCTCGGAATTAGGAGATATAAGAACTACACCAGCGCCCGATCCGGTGGTTGAGAAACTACCATCGAATTCGAGGGTCCAAATAGCATTAGGATCTTCTTCCTCGACATCCACAGCCGGTATCTCTGAAGTCATGAAATAATTTCCGAAGCTAGCATCTTCGAAAAGAATTTGAGCTTTAGGGTCATCTGATTTAGTTACCAAATACCTCACCTGAGGTTCGGGATGGAGAACATGATAAACCCCATTGACTGGAATCCTGGCCTTAGTCCAATCCATATTAATCTCTCCTCCGATGTCTTTACAAAAACCTCTACCCAAGAGGATACCGTAAGCTGCAGGGATGTCAGCAACTAGAATGGTCATTTTCACTCTTTTCTCTGGGAAAGGAAACAAATGCAAACTGTGCATCTTTGATTTGACCAATCAAGGGAACTTGTTTGGTTTCCATGGAGTAACACCATCCATATGACTTAGTCAGAGTAAGCCCAAGGGCATGGGCTACTTTTGGGCATAACATCAGAGGCCCCTGAGTCGATGATGCAATTGCTGAGTTTAAACCCATTTATAAGCAAAGACAAATAAAATGGTTCAATATTTCCCGAAGAAGAAGCAGAGGTTAGATTGTTCTGATGTGGGGGTTGAGTAGGATTTGGAAGGAGACCTTTTGAAGATGGGGGAACAACGGCTTTACTTCTAATGAATTTGGCAAGTTTTTCAAACTGTTCAGGATTTGACTGAAGGTATTCTACTTCCGACATTTGGATTTTGGTTCTCTTTGCATGATCGATAATGTCAAAAGTAGTATAAGAAGGGGTGATGGTAGGCTCAGTTCTAATCACATGAGCTTGAGTTGGGGCACTGACCTTAGGAGAAAGAGAATGAGGAGAAGTTGCCTTTTTGGTGACTTCTCTTTCAGTTTGTGCTGAAATAGGAGTACCTCTCTTAACTATGGCTATGGGAGGTTCCTTATTCTTCTCCTTGGGGTTTTCAAGAGGTTTTCTTGGATTCTGAGATTGGGATCGAGTGAAGACAGAAAATGACTGACCATCCGGTGCACATTCATCTTCTTCGTATTCCAAATACCCAATGCTGGAGTCACCAGCCGAATCGTCATAAGACTCATCAGCATATCCTGAAGCTTCAAAAGCCTCGGGGAATCTTGTTCTTCTGGTTCATCCTCTTCTTCAACTATTTCTACTACCGCGTTAACAGGAGGAGCTTCGATTTCTAGCCTCGGTTGAGCAGGAGTTAACCGTGGCCTATCTCTGCAGCAGCACACCATTGTTGTTATTGAAATTCCGTCTAGGGATATCCCGATACGGAACATTGCTCACCTGCTTGAGACATTTGCTTTTTTAAAGAAATCAAATCATTAGCCATTTTTTGAATCATAGGATCAGTATTACCTTGGGAAGAACCTAGATTTTTAGGTTTGGGTACATCTTTTCTGATCCTTCCGCCAAAATGAGATCATCCTCTATTTCAATAGCTGTTGACTGAGCGATAGCCAAATCTGGGATAGCCGACCTTCTTAATAAAAATCTCACATCAGGAGGTTGAGCATTAATGAAGAAGCATTTCTGGTTTTCTGAGTAGGTACAACTATTTCTGGAATCTTCCGGATCAGCTTGTTAAACTTTGCCATGAAGTCCCGCATGGGTTCATGCGATTCCTTCTTCATATGGGTAAGTTGAGCTAACAAAGCATGAGAATCTTCGGCTGGTTTGAAACGTGCTTCGAATTTGGTCCGCATGGTAGCCCAATTTGTGATGCATGCATTCGGAAGGTGATAAAACCATTCAGCTGCTGCACCGCAACGTTTCAACGAAGAGTCGAACAAAGACATCTTCGTGAGCTACTCCGAGGACACCGCATGCTACGAAGAAAGATGCAATGTGTTCATCAGGATGTTGCTTCCCATCCCCATTAAACTTGGGAATGTTTTTACGTGATCCATGTGGTAACTCATGCAATGGTGGAGTTAAAGAAAGAGGACCAATAGCTGCGCCCCAAGGCACAGGTTGTGCTGCCATCCTTCTGACAAGAGTGTGTATGGGGATCTGAGTGTCAGACAAGAACAACGCATGACAAGTTGCAGATACGTCTCGTTCTACAGGACCCGTTTCTCCAAACAGGTGAAGAACTTCTGGTTTGGTTAGAAATAACGTTGTTGGGGGAAAGACTGAAATTGTGTCGTTGTAGCAATTCAAAGAGTGGATCAACTTCACCCCGGGCTCGGTGGGACCGAGTAAAGATCTTTCCGGCCAGTTTGAACCGGGAAAGAGATCTTGTTGAAAATAAGGCAAATACGGAGTCGCCAGACACCAAGAGGATAAGCTTTATACTATTAATCTGTATTCCCCAACGGAGTCACCAAAAACTGTTGGTTGGATATTTTTCAATCCAAAATATGAGGTTCAACCACAGTACATGGGATTAAATCCCTCCTCAAAGACAGGTGAGGCTGCCTGTTTATTACTAATCTAAAACACAATAGAAACAATATATACAGTATTCACACTAATCTAACCATTGGGGTTGGGATAGAATCCCAAAATCCACATCCACACGATGCGAAGATGTTATTTTTGTAAATGGACTGGGTAGGAAATTATTACAATGAAAGAAGCACAATGGAAAGGAAATGAGAGCAACGTATTTTCTTTCGAGTAAACACAGAGCACGAAATAATCATACGAGCTTTAGGTCATAAATATAATGTCTGAAATGATTAGAAACACCAAGATGCTAAACAAAGAATAGTTTAAGATTATGAACATAAGAACAATATCTTAAGAAAGATATATCTCACAACACAAAGTTTGCAAAATAGTATCAACTCCTATTCCTCAAAATGATTAAAAGAAAACACAAAGTTTTTCTTCTTCCCAATAGCTCCCAATATTTCAAAAATCTCGACCCTTTAGAGTGTACACACATCCCTAATTTATAATAGAAAAGAGTAGAGAGAAAATAGGATGAATCCTAGAAAATAGTCTTTTAACGAGAGTCCTATTTTGCTTGACTCTCACGCAGGAGACCAAGTCAAAATTTGCTTCCTATGTGACGAAACAGAAATGAAAAAGACATGTCAATTTCAAGATTGAAATGACATGAAACATCAAAACTTAGTCTGAATCATCATCTTTTTCTTCCTCATCTTTCCCTTCCTCCAACTGAGCTTGTTTGTTCCGAAATTCTTGGAACTTTCAGATTATGCCTTGCATTTCATTTTCATCAGGTGCAGTGGAATGATCACTCAAAACTTCGCAGGTTTCATGAGTGTCACTGGCACTACCGGAAGTTTCCTCAATCTTTTGCTGAGTCTTCTCAAGGCCTCCAAAGAATGTTCAATCTTCACAAACCTGTCGATGATTTCAATACCAAATCCATGAGTTGGTTCATGCTGAACAAACTCTTGGACTTGTTTGAAAAGATCGTCAGCTGATAGGATGCCCAAATTTCCAACTGACACTTTTGTACAAATTTTAAGCAATTCTTCTTCCAGGTCACTTTTGCCATCAATCAATTGATCCCTTGATTCTCTCAATTTACCACAGGCTTCGTTGAGAATCTTTACCCTGAATCTGATGGCTTTGGTCAGCTGGAAATGCTTATCCACATGTGGGATGATGCCTTCTTCTACCAGAGGCATGATGGCATTTGCTTTAACACCTGGAGAGCTTCAAAATTCAAATCAAGATGTCCAATTTCTTGGGAGAAATCATCATCCATCTTTTCTCCATCACTCAGAATATTCCCTAAAGATTGATAGACTTCCACGGTATCTTGAATTACTTCCTTCCCGCTGAGCAGCCTTTCGATCCATTCATCGACCACCCTTCCTTTTTTATTAATCTTCTCAATTATAGGCACCGATGAGAAATCAATCCGACAGGACAGAGGAAGATGATATGGATTCAAGGGGTTTAGAGAGCTTAAGCAATACCTCACCAATCGCTCCACCTTTCTTTAAGCTCATCTCTATGTCTTTTGTTTCCTTCAATTTCTCAGACACAAGACGCTTTGTGGCATCCCATGCATCCTATTGTGCTCCTTCCATTGTCACCTCTCCTAGAGCCACCCTGGTTATCTGATAGTTAGAGGCTGTTATGTCCTCTTTGGTTTTGTCAGATGGCAGGAGTGGCGATCTCTAAAAACTTATGCCTCAAGCGTCCACCAAAACCCTTGAAACTATTTTGGGTTTCTTGGCTGATTTAGCAGTAGAAGCCTTGAGTGAGCTAAAATCAAAGGCTGGTATGGGTACAATCACCTTCCTCTTCCTCAGAGTTTTCTCGAGTAGCCATTGAGGCGTGTCAGAGGGAGTTGCCACTATTGTAGAAGTTGGTATCATACTTTCAGGAGGAGAGGGATCTAATGGCGAAGTGGGGACAGTTACCAATGTGGCAGGCAGATTCAATAAAAAGAGGCACAGGAGGGGGCGTGTTGGTGATTACTTTGGTACCAATAGAGAGAGGGGTGAGAGTCCAGAGAAAATGCTGGCCATGATTGAAGAAGTCGATGGGGAATGAGGAGGTAGAAGTGGTTGTGAGGGAGGAAGCACAGATCCAGACTCCAAGGCCTGGGATGCAAGAGATAAGGTCTCTTCAGTTGGGCAGTCAACAAATGGTGAAACCAGAGGCTGGCTTCCTTCTCCTTCCAAAGAAATTTCTCCTATTTCTGGTGGTGTTGGTGATTCTGGCACATTCACCATTTCAACTGGAGAAACAATTGAAGATATTTCTCATTCTCTTCTCTTCTTGACAAACTTGACCTTTATAGGCCCCTTAGAAGATCTTTTGTCTTTTCCCTTTTTGGAGGGCCCCACCTCTGAAGCAACCAACTTTGAAAAATTATCATCTTTAAAACTCATTCCCCAAGAGGCGAGCCATGCCTTGGTGCATGCAAGAATCAAGGATTGACCTATCCGTAATGGAGGCTTTTTCACTGATAGACCAATCAATAGGTGGGAAAACATATTGATCTTCATTCAGTCCATCATAGGAAGGGTCCAGAACACTTTCATTATCGCTAGTACCTTCTGGTAAGTTAGTGAGCTCAAGTGTTTGAATCTCAGCAAGTGTCAATCTACTATGATCTTTTCTTCGGACAACAACCTCATCACGTAAATCAATCCAGATGTCCTCTATGCTTGGTATGTGTGGGCAGTGCAGAGTTCCATATGCCTTGAGGACTCCTCAAAAATCAAACCCGTCTCGGGCTTCATGTGCTTCTTCAACTTATCTTGAAGCTCATGGACAACATTCTTGGCTTTCACCACTATTGAACAAGTATACCTTCCAATAGAAATTGGGAAAGATATAACGGCCTTGTGTTTACTCTGTTGGAACTTGTGAAAATCCAACAATTGCCTAACCAACTCCATCAAGATTAGTTTGTCCCCTGGATATCTGGGAAAACGGAAAGGATCCCCTGGGTACATGACTACTCAAAGATATGTGAACTTCTTAAATTGCAAGAAGACACATCCCCATTTTGAAACTTCAGCCCATGCCTCATCTGAGACTCTCGTTTTCCTTAATTCAGGGTTTAACCTGCAGATGTTTTCGTAAAAGAAGGCATCATTTACCCTTCTGAATTGATCTTCGGACCCTTTTCTTGTCAGCTGAGGAAAATAATGATAAACATGGTCCACTATCTTGTTCCCCTTGGTGTCCAACCCGGGATAGTTCCTCATACCAGCCGCTGCATAGGTGACATACGAGGACATGTAAAACTTTCCCGTAGATAGGACTGTTGTCATTTGAGAATCTATCTCATTACTGATAAGAGTACCCCAATCAATTCCCTATTGATTCTTCTTAATAGTGATCATGAATTAGTACATCCATCCTTGGAAAACATTTGATTCGGGGAAACCAAAAACCACTCAACAGAGTAATGATATCGTTGATTTCTTGAATGAAATCACTTCTGGGAACAAGTCTTGGGAACCTGGAAATAGCCAATTTGGCTTTGATTAGAAACTTCTTATTTACATGCTTGATGCAATCCTCCTGATCATTATCCCAAGATTTTTGGGCTGACTTGAGATCCATATCTCCATATTCTTCAAAATTAGGCAGCTTGAGAAGGTCATCAAAGTAACCTCCGTCCAATTTGATTACGACTTCTCCCCCTAGTTTTTCACGTAATGAGAAGCGAGTCATAATTTTAAGCATAGTGCCAAGATGAACTCGGGGCACTGAGCGGACATAGGGAAGCTTGCTGCAAGAGGTAGGCCACTACCGACTATTGATTTCATCCATGGAGTTTGAGAAGAGCTCTTGACCCTATTCCAGAAATCCTCCATATCCACGTTTCCGAGCTCTGTATCTCGGATGTCAAAATTATAGTCAATATAGGATGGAGACTCCACCTTCCTGAATTTGTATTTCATCCTCCCTGACTTTTCAGTCTTTTCTTGTGATGGACCAGGGTCCGACATGAGGAATTTCGAAGGAGGAGGGTTTCAGAGATCAAGAGATGTTAAACACTGCAAAAAACCTGACACTAAGAAGAATGCCGAGAGTTCAAAACCCGACACTGAGAAGAATGCCGGAGAGTTCGGAAAACCCAACACTGAGACTATCCAATATATATACTATGGTTTTGAACACTGCAAAGCACCCTGCGAAACCCGAGAAGAGGGAATAGGGTAATTGTTGAGTTGAAACATGCGGGTTTCCTTCACCATTTATATCCCAAACATATTTTTAATTATAACAACATTCTGGGAATAAAACAAAGTGCTAATTCCAAAGGGGGAAAACCCTAAAACATAAACCTGATTTTAGAAAACAACCCCCAAAATGGAAAAGATAAAAACCCCAAAACAACCCTGATAAGAAACTTGGAAGAATTCCTTACACAATTAATCCACAAAAACCACAAACAAAGAATGAAGAAAAATACCTTCAACCAGGACAAGGAATGATAAAAAATGAGCAATGCAATCGGCACAAAGGTGAATTTTGGGTTTCGGGTCGAAGATGCATGCGTGAAAATCCATGAGGTAAAAAGTATGTCTGGTAAAAATGACGTGGAAATCCGAATATATATAAGAAAATTCACATTTAATACACTTCAGTTGACACGTGCCAACTACCCGACAACTCGGCATTAATGCCATGTCAGCATGCTTAGGATATCCGAAAACCCGACACAAAGGTTTTTAGAGTAATTCAGGTTTCGGGTTGTGGGAAACAATCGACATGAAGCATGATGTTTGATGGCCCCGGAAACCCGAAACAAAGGAGTAAATCAGGCTTCGGGATCGGAAGACATGCGACATGGAGCATGTTTTGACGAAGGCATGTTCCGATGCTCGGAAGGTCCACAAACCCGACTTACCTTACTTGATGCGGGTTTCGGGTTTCGGGAACACACGACATGAAGCACCCAAAACACATGTTGTCTTGCTTGTGAAACCCGAAAATCCGATTATCTCTCTCTGAGAGGTGATCCTTAGAAAATCAGCTCCAAAAATTTCTTAGGGTTATCTCATTTTGGCAAATTTGTAAATTCGAAATGAAAGCGTAAGACTAAAATGATGGAAGGAAATGCTTAAGAACAACTCGATAAAAATCAAAGAAAAAAAGAACAAAGCTCAAAAATGGAAAAGAGATGAACTTACCAATAAGGGACTTTGGTTGGGTCCCACCAGTGCATGCTAGAATGTAGATCGATAATTTTTCGCATTACCTATCCAAGTTAATGTACCAAACTAAACACAAAAGCCTTGAAAAACTCAAATAAAATCGATACGATGGAAAAGATCCGTAAATGTAGACGGAAAAGAAAGACGATGTAGACAAGACAGAGACGCACATAAGTAATCCCGCAAAGTAGATCTAAGAAACTCTCGTGAGACACGATGCTTGATAGAAAAAGACCACGTTAAAAGATATTTGGGTGGACTGCCTGAAAAGTGGGTCCGGGAAGTGATAAGCTCCCTCGGTGGATGTCAGTCCATGTTTTCAATTAAGGAAAGAAGCATACATGATAAAAGATGTACGTAAAGGACTAGATTTTCTGATTAAAATTAATAAAAAAATCTAAACAACGATGATGAAGAAAGCAACAGAAACAGGAAATTCTAAAAAATAATGTTGGATTACTGTTACCTGAGTTCTTCTACCTGTCTGCAGGCTGATCGGCATCGATTAGGAAAATCGGCGTCGACTGATTCAAATCGGCATCGACTGATATAAATTGGTGTTGACTTGGGAAAATTTGTAGGAAGATTGAGAAACAGACAGTGGAGACTAGATCATCAATCTCCGCTGGATCTGTAAGTGTCGTAAGGATACTGCCAAGGCTCCACATGTGCTGGATGTAGGAACAGAGTCACCAAGAGATCGATGAAGACTCACGATGTTGATGTGGTAGGAGCAGAGTAATAGTACTCCTCTCAAGGATTGGTTTGGACAGGATTCACTCTCACTTGATAGATGATGCTTAGACTTGATGCTTGAAAATCTCTCGTTCTCCTTGTCTAACTCACTTACTATCTCGTTGTCTGACTGTCTAACCAGAATTGAGTTTTGGGCCTCTATTTGTAATCGGTGCCGACCAAGATGAAATCGGCACCATTCCAAAAAAGCGTCGACCGAGTACCGGGTCGGCGATCGATCGTGAACAGACTCTCCGAAATGGCCAAAAGGAGCAATTTCGGAAAGATGAGAGTGATCATGTCACCTCAAATACGGGAAATATCCCACTGCTCGGTTTGGGAGGAGGAGAAATAGGGGGGATATATGGATAGAATAGATATGGGGTAGATAAGTGGTTAGGATACATGTAAAAAGGTGTAATTGAATAGTTAATATTTAATTACTCATGGGTAAAACATAATGGGGTGAATTAAACCTAGGATAGGTGTTTAAATCACAAATTGAATAATACCCCAAGGGGGCCATGGTGATATGAATGTGCCCCAGGTTACCCGAGAAGATAAACGAATGTGAGGGACACCAAATTGGGTAACCAATTTTAGGTGTCTCACTATATTCTCTTCATCTCACACGCATCAATAATATCCTTTGATATATATGCTGAAATGTTATAGATGGTCCCCTTAGTAATCTTCCTACACACATTTAACCACCTCTTATTGACTTGGGTCAACCTTTCCTTTCTGTTCAGTTTGGTAAGAAGGAGCATGGTCATCTTCATTAATGGATCAGTAACCTTTGAAATATCAAAGGTGTACCCACATTTCTTGTACTCGTAATCCTTGGTTGTTTCTTTTACAGCTTCATAGTCACCTAAGTCATCATAAAATGATTCCTCGATACAGATGTTTCCAGTGAACTTTGAGATAAAACATGGGGTTATACGCATTCTCCTTCCAGTGAAATAAAAATAATCTTCATAAACACATGACATTAGCCACTGGTACAATCTCTCAAGCTTACTAAAAAAGTTAGTTCATAGAGTTGTAATAACTCGGCCTTCTCCAAAACCCTCTTCACCGAATCATCATAAATTGTCTTGTCATTTTTCATCCATTCTCCTATAGGTCGAACCAGTTCCAAGGTCAAGTCCTTCTCGGTTTGATCAGTTCGATGGTTATAATCACTTATAACCATTTTCCTTATGTAGGATACCCACTCCATTCCCAACAATACCCCATCTGGATATTGCATTTCTCGAACATAACTCTTCATTGAAATTTTTTTCAGTAGACACTTTTTGTGCCCTTGCCCTTTTTCTTAAGTGATATGGTTGTTTCCCTTCTTGGTGTGATTCTCTATCGGTTAGTCTATAAATTTCACCTATTTGGTTCCTTGATGCCTCAAACCTTTAACCAAAATTATTCCACGCAAACTTTGTAAATTGTGCCCTAATTTTTACAACCCTAGTCAAAAAAACCCTTTTTCCTTCACACAACATTGTTCAAACCACATAATTTCTTCCCATACAATTTTTCTACATACAGGATGTTCTTCTTCACAATCTATCTCTCGATCTTTACCTTCACAATCGATTGTTTGCAAATACTCACAAGGATACCCTAGCTCGTACAAGATCTTTCACACTTTTTCACAAGGTAAAATGACTTACCATGACCCTTTATTTATAGTTTCTTCAATTTTTACTGCATTAATTACTATATAACCTACCACCATACCGCCACAATTAATTCATATTTTTCATCCTTTCCAAGAACATTTATTTCACGCATCTAACACATGTAACCTCTACAACATTTTGGTGTGTAAACTACACCGACCGTAGACCTCCTTTCGTGTGCTCTTAGTGCCAAAGTACATCAACCTCTACATCATATTCCTAGTATTTCTCCATACCACTTACTACCCGATATTTCCCTATGCAACCATACCTTTTACATGTATTTTTCTCTTGGCATCATTCTTATTATCACCATCTTCCTTATGACACATTTTAACCATTTTTCAACAACCAACATCAATATTTCTACGTACACCCCTCGTACTTAGGCCTCCTCTCGCACACTCTTTTTATATTTTATATCTTCAATACACCCCACACAAATGGTATATGTGGTCATCTATGCATGAAATTACTTAGAATGTACTCATCCACTAGCATGAAATTTTTTTATTACATAAAACACAAAACTAAATTGACAAAGCATAGTTTCAATGAAAGGAAACACATATAAAGGAATTTGGTTAAGGAAATATAATCTAATGGAAATATTTCCTTTTTACAAACACTAAGAAGAATTATTTAAGGTAGGGCTTCAACCTACTCCTGTTGAAATAATCAAGAAATTGTGTCCCATCTTGCACCTTTAACTAGCAAGCACCAATCAAGTATATAACTCAAAACGTATGGTCCTAATGTCACATCCAACAATTTTTATCCATTTTTTTAAAATAATAATTTGTAAATGACAGATTGGTT
The DNA here is from genome assembly GCA_018340775.1 of Taxus wallichiana var. yunnanensis. Classification (NCBI taxonomy): domain Eukaryota; kingdom Viridiplantae; phylum Streptophyta; class Pinopsida; order Cupressales; family Taxaceae; genus Taxus; species Taxus wallichiana. The sequence continues at coordinate 579,908,105 of CM031240.1, forward strand.
TACATGGGAAAGAGGATTATTTTTTTATTTATCAATGTATGCAGCCACACATGTGTATGCATATCTTGAAAAGGATTTGCACACTCACTTTTAGTTGTATGTACATCCTTAGAATAGTGCTTGTCACTCGGCACTCATAAAATACCTTGCATTTCAAACATATTCTTAATCACTCTATATATAAATGTCTTTGCTTTGCTAATTATGTGATACAATGCATAATTGGAGTGTTAGTTGCTAAAACTTTCCTTATGACTATTTTTGCATATATTTAGGTTCAAGACTACTATTATGAATAATTTTAGCACATACCATTCATAACATCTAAAGGCATCTACAAATGGGCTCTAAGAGAAAAAAATAAGTAAGGTGATAAAAATACCATGGTTGGATATGATTTCATTTTGCATAAGGTTACCAAACAACAAATATGAATGCAATATCTTATTGACACATCAAATTGCTACATTTACGCTCTCCGAGGTTTGTTGTGCTACACATGAACAAGGATCTTTTCATGTACGAATACATAATGTGAATCATTGAAAATATAAATGAGAAATATATAATTGGCTATGGTGCTTCAAGAACTATTTAAAAGTGTTCCAAAGAATTCTAAGACAATTGAAATATAAATGTTATCTATCCACTATACTCCTCATATTTCTTGGAAGCCACTATATTGTGAAATTATGTCTTACTCCTTTAATTAAGACGTGGATGGAAATTTTAGTATATATATATATATATTGGAAATTTAACTCTCACCAAAATCAAAGGTATTATGGCTTGATTATTTAAAGATTTGTCTAAATGATCAATCGATCAATGACAATTATATTAGATAGTATTAATTAAAAAAATGGTTAATCTATTATCTTTGATGGATCATTACACACAACTAGGATATAATTGTACTATTGTTTTAAAATTCACTCAACCAAGTTGGTTAGAGGAAAATCTCACGATGATTGGTGGTGAATAACATGCAGGTTATCAATCAATTTCAAGGATTTTATAAAATTACCATGCATAAGTTTTAAAATTTTATCAAAATGATCACACCCACCGAACTTAGAGGGGGAATTTGTAAGAATTAAATAGCCACGATGTGGCACTATAAATAAATATGACATTAAATACTAAAGGGAAATTTTATTGGAAGGTGAAAAGATTTTTCAAGAAGCTACCTAGAAACAAACTCAGTTTCATATTGATTTTAATCATTTAGATAAGCTCGTTGAAGCTATTTTGGTTGAGTAATGTTGATATTGGAAGGAGAGTTTAATGGTATTCTGAAGCAACTCCCAGAATATTTTGAGAAATATTGCATTGTTTTCAGATCTCTAAAGTTGCAGACTGTGAGGCAACATCAAAAGGAAAGAAGCTCTTATGGAGTATTTTGTGTGTGGAAGATATTTCATTTGCCCTGAGCTTGAGAAAAACAAGAGGAAGGCTTCATAAGTTCAAGCATGAATTGTTCTTATCCCTTCTTTTCAATTTAATCCATTTGGTATTTTTATTATTTTGAAAATTTTCAAGAATTTATCCCTTGATCTTTTAGCTAGGTTGTGGTTGCTTCACTTCTAAATACTATTATATCTAGTAGTTATTGCAGGTATACTTGTTTTGACTTCTTTGTTTGAAGAATTTGATGTACTCATATATTGAGGAATTTTTTCCTGAAACATCTACTGGGTCTTTATGTCTTTTAGTGATTCGAAACTACCTCCAATCTAGTTGTATGTATATATATACACACACACACACACACACACACACACACACACACACACACACACACACACACACTTTTGTTTTAATAAAATCATGTTGTATTACTATTTATATCTATACCCGAATAAGTATATATCATAAAAAGGATAGAGGTTTCGCTACTTGAGGAGATTCGGGAACTTATCTTTACCCTGTGTTCATAAGTTGATCAACAACGATACCCAGATAAGGGTAATAATATTTCACTTAATACAAATAAATTTGGTAAATGGGTTTTGGGTGCTCATCTTAAATCTAAACTTTCCTTTGACTTATGGAAAATATCGAATGCATTTTGAAGTCCACTCTAGGCTTGAAATAAATGGAAATCAAGGGATGTATTTTTAATGGAGTTTTAATCATGGTTATTAAAATGTTGATAATAACGTGAATAATTATGGATTATTGTCGATTTGAATAATTCATTTTTATGAGTGAATCCAATTGAAATAGTAATCCAACCTATTTTTGGGTATTCGTGGTGATTATACTTTTATGGACACTGTCTCGAGTCCCACGTTGATCCTCTCTTGGGAATACTAGTTCATGTAGATAAAATGGATGGTAGTGGCAATTTTGATGCTCCTTCTAGACACTAAAATTAGGTCGAGACTCCCTTTGGTCCCTCGAAAAATAAACACCCTTCATCAAATTAAACTAGACATGGCCCCCTTCACCCCACTAATATTAATTTAATCAATCTAATTAAATTAATTCATTATCCTCACCATATTTATTATTTAAATATCTTAATTTAGATAATGTCCACACATACACCTCACCTAGACACCTCATCAAGCCAACTCACCCTAAGACCTATTCTTAGTAAGTTGCCATAACTAACTAAGACTTACCCCCTAAAAATCAATGCCTACATTCCCTCTAACCACATTTCGGCATGTTTACAAGAAGCTTCCAATATAATCTGTGGGTGAATGACACGAGATCCCAAAAATAAGGGGATCTACCTGGTTTAGTAAACCAAGGAAATCCTACCTTGACCGACACCTATGGTTACCCCTAACCATCGCCGGTTAAGCGGAACCACCGCTCGTTCACCTTTTAACTCCCAAAACAACCTTATTTTAGAGGTTGGAAAACATTGGCACATTCCTGAGAGACATCACATCTTCTGAGAATGAATTTCAGTGAGAACACGTATGCAAGGAAGGAGATCAATCATTTTCTCTGCCGCACAGCCACCACCCAACACTCACCTTAGCAAGGATTTGATCCAGCCAAGCAAAACGGATTGCACATGCAGCCCATATAGAAGCTTTCCTATGATTGGTGATTATCTGCAGCCTTCAATATCTTACCAGCACCTTCATCCCTCACTCACAAGTGTCTAGGACTAGAATCCAAGTAAGTGGAATGTTGTACTCTTCTGGTTCATTTCATTTCATCATTATATTGTCATCCTTTTTTATCTTAGCCACCCATAGACCTCCATTAATACTCACCCCTCCATATCCCCATTAAAACCTTGCCAAATCCCACCCAAACCACCTAATACCTCATTCGACCAACCAAAGTCCTTTGTGCAATCATAAAGGAGACCCAAGAATCATTCTCGTGGAATTCCCAATTTTCCACAAAACCGGTGAGTGGTTACACCCAACTGTCATCATTCACCCTTAACCGGAATTGGTATTTGTATTCACCAATACAGCCTAGAATAGTGACCTATCCACCTAATTCCACATCACCCTTATTCAACCGTGATCTACCTGAGACCTCTGACAAACTTGTAGAGACCCAGAACTAGTCACTTGACCTTCGGATCTTATTTTAACTTAGCCTATTAGATTAGATATTTCTTATTGTATTTTGGATGAGATACCCAAATCATTTCAATTACAATAGGATTTACTTTATTACCCGCATTAAATTGTTTTAAATAGTGGATTGACAGTCATCTAGGAAGTATCACACTTCTTGAATCTAGCACACACTAGGTAGTTCACTGCACATATTGTTTAACTCTTTCTAGTGGTCTTGTTTTCCATTACAGGTAGTTCCTCCTAGCCAAAAGGAAGCTCTCACAATCAGTGTGGATTCAGAAGTCATACACATGCAACAACCAACCAGCCAACATTTGAACAGTATTCTTCCGACGCCTGTTACCCTACTAGGTGAAACATTTTGGCATGCCAGTGGGACCCATCTAGGGTTCCTTGCATTTTATTCATTCCTAGGAAAAGTTATGTGTTTGTTTCCCTTTTGAAAAGCATATACATTAATTATATTTGTTGGTAACCTAACTTTTATTTCTATTTTCTCTAAAAGAAACCTTTCTTTTGGTGTAATTAAAAATAATCATTTCTTCTTGTTTCTTGCATTTTAGTGAAAGAGCATCCCTCTTCCTCTTCATCTATTTGTTTCATCCAACTTCATATTTCAATTTGGGCTTAAAATAAGTGCATTGCATTCTGATTTATCACATTAGCTCACATTAATTGAGGGCAACCCAGGATGAAGCTTGACAAATGAATCATAGAAAATCACTTCTTTCCTTTTCTCTTTCTCTGAGTCTTACCAAACCTCACAATAATTCAAAATACACACATTCTTAAACAACATCTTACCTAGAAGAAGTTGTAGGTGATCACACAATCATGGTACAACGAGCACCTAGCTCACTTTGCTCTTTCAAGTCATACTTCGAGTGAGGCCCGCCCTCACCATAACATACCTGAAATCTCACCTTTTAGATCTCCTTCTTTGTAGGAAGCCATCCTCACCAAAAAAAACCATTTTACTATTCATGTGTCAGTCCTTAAATAGCTTAAGCTAAACAAACATAATAGAAAAGGCATTCCTAGGATCAAATTTTTCTTAGTGTTTCTACTTGGCTTGCGTTTTGAGATGAGAGATCACGTTCTTCATTTAATTTTGTTTATCCTTACATGCTCCTCATCATAGTTGGTGTATTCCAACTCTTTCTGAGTGTACCTGGACCATATTCTCATCATTCTTAGAATTTTGGGTTTGATTCCTCATCATATTTTAATTCACAACCACTTTTCTTTCATCACTGTTTCAATTTCATAGTTACTGGTGTCAATCCAAAGTGACCGTTGTTGGTTATACCCAATGGCATCGATTCCTGGTCCTTTTATTAACCTACCCAAAAGGTACATCTATTCATCTTATTCCACTTTTCACAGTCCTTGTCACTACTATCATTCCCATTGGCATTATAAAACTCATTAGATTTGGCATACCTCAAATTTGGCCTTATACCCTTGTTTTTGACTCACTATCCATTTTCTACAGAGGCCGGCAGCGAGCGACTACCTATGATCGGCGTCGGTTTACCCTAACCAGCATTGGTTATCTTGTGTCACTTTCCAGCAAACATTTTGTACCTAATCCACTTCTTACCACCTATTTCACCTGTTCCTATTGTTTTTCTGTGTCATTTACAAAGAAGAAGCCTAACCTAATTAGTACTGGTTCACATGGTGTTGACCGAAGACAAGCAAGCACACTCATATTCCATGCCAGTTGTCAACCACTCCCACCTAGTCCTTCACCACCTTCCATTTTATCACCAGTCATGGATCCAATTCAACCTATCACTATTGCTACTGGAGATGAGGAGTTCACCCAACTTCTTGACCAAAACCCTTCCACTTTACATTTTTACCTTTCCCACTCATCCACTCAAGATGCCTCGAGTCGGTTGATATACAACATGCCCGTATCACATGGTGTTGACCTAAGACAAGCAAGAACACTCATATTCCATGTCATTTGTCAACCACTCCCACCTAGTCCTTCACCACCTTCCATTTTATCACCAGCCATGGATCCTATTCAACCTATCACTATTACTACTGGAGATGAGGAGTTTGCCCGACTCCTTGACCAAAACCCTTCTACTTTGGATTTTTACCTTTCCCACTCATAAACTCAAGATGCCTCAAGTCAGGTTGATATACAACATGCTTGTATCTATCCCTCCGAATCTCACTTCCACTCCTACATCAACCCATTCGGCTCCATGTTTCCCGCATGTACCTTACCCCTAGTCATTTCATAGTTAGGTCCTATGCCCGCTATGACTTCCACATTTTTACCTCCGTTACATCCTCCACATCCACCATACCTTTGAAAACCACCCAAAACGCAACCTCATCCACCCCTAATGTCTCACATATATACGTAGCTATATTACCACCTTCGGTATTGGTGACCCCTACCCCTTTTGAATGTGGTCCTTTCCATTTCATAATTGTTAGCCCCCATTGCCACTAGGGTTACTAGGAACCTTCCACCTCCATATACATACTATCAATAGCCTCCCGTTTCATCTATTATTCACTCTAGATACGTACCCCCTATTTTACCTCCTTCTTCTCAATCAACCTACTACACGGAAACACCATATCTTGGAGTGCCATCCTCGTTATATGCCCAAAACCAATCCTCTCATGCTACAAGAGGCACCCAATCATTAAAACCTACCAACAACCTAATAAAATTAATGATGGACAAGATGAAGACATTGGAGGCATCGGTTTCCATCTCCCACAACACTCTCACCTACGACAAGATTTGCAACAAGCCCATCCACCCATCCATTCCTATTCATCCATACCCCATGCATTGGGAGATGCCTAAATTCAATCATTTCAATAGCAAGGAAGACCCACAACAAAATTTGCAGTCATTCAAACATGGGTGCTACCTGATCACTCACGATGATGCTTTACCCTTGAGAACCTTTCCCATGTCTCTAATCGAACCTCTTCTTCTTCAAAACCCCAAAACAATTATTCAATAGCTAATGGAACTATTAACGTAGTGGTACTCAAGGTTGGCCCATTTCATCCATCAAATTAGGCTACCCCCTCATCTAATCTCTCACCCATCTAGACTTTTCAATTCAGACGAGAACAACGGAAATACACCCCAATTAGGGAGCCTTACTCTTCTATCTTAGAAAATCTTATCAAATCTAGAGCCATCACCCTTCCACCTATAAAACCACACACTTTGGTTTTGACCCTACTTGCCCCATGCCCACATGGTATAAAGAACATGACTTCTATAACTATCATCGAGTAAAGGGTCATAGTGATGGCAATTGCATCACTTTCAAAAACATTATCCAAGAAATGCTTGAGAAAGGTGAGTTAACCATGGATAATCCTAACGTTACTCTAACCAAAACCTACACATATTCAAGAAACCATTTCCCAATCATGCCCCTTCATCTAATCAAACCGGTGAGACCTCAACTCATGATACCCATACCCGTGAGGTCCATGCTATTTTTAGTGACGCACTTGTTGCCTCCCAATTACCCCATATTCCTTCCATAGAGGAGATTCTAGCTCAAAGTCCTCCTTCTACATCAGAACCAATCTCCCATGTTCCTTCACCCACCGTTCACCTCCTTCCTCACCTATAGAGGAGCCTTCCATTAACATCGAGACCATTTCACCTTTGGCTTCTCCACCTAGAGAACCGATACCCACAGTACTTCTTCAGTCCACAAAGGACACTTATTTACCTCCTCCACCCGTAGAGGAGCTCCCATCATCTCCTCCACCTATAGAGGAGCACCCATCATCTCCTCCACCTATCACAGACCCAGTTGAGATACCCTTATCTCTTGGTGAGCATTCTCCATCAGCTACCCAAGATCATATAGACCTAATTTCGGCTCTCTTACCCACGTGTTGAAGTTAGCCAATTCACCATCTCCAAGACACATTTTATGGGAATTTTCATTAGGTCCTCATCAACTCCACCTATAGACGTGTCATTCTCATGCTTGGTTGATCACTTAGATTATGTGGATATGGCCTTACTATGGGGGTGCCTTTTGCTTCTGTCTCCACATAGATGCAGATGTAACTTGCTGATACCTCCACTATCTACCCAAAAATATTTTGACCAATCCAAATGAACACAACCACCTCTATCACAACTCCTTCCATGACACCTATCATAGCTCAAACCACACCCTTACCCATAACCCAACCTATATCTAAACCCAAACCCACACCTACGAAATCTTTCTTGACTAAACCTATTACCACTTTAGGGGTCACCCTAACCACCAGCCTAACTCATCCACCTATCAAACTAGATTTAGCTACATCCTCCAAAGTCAACACCACACCTAATCTAGCACCCATAAAGAAGAACCAAACCCATAGACCTCATAGCCTCGGCTTCTCTAATCACACTGCACCTATCCCGTCCATCTTAGGACTTTTATCCAAAATTCACCCCCTGTGGTAAATTTTAACATGCATCGAATACTCAAGTCCCAGGAAAATAGATTGATTCAAGGTAAAAATCATGTTTCTAGGGTCCCCTCGGATTTTTTCTAACTCTTCTGTCCAGGTTGAAAAGAGCAAGTTCTAAGAAAGGGTGAAAAAATTACAAAAAACAAGTTTAGGCCAGAAAAAACATGAAAATTGGCTAAGTTCTAGTCCAGGCGGTCCTTGGGACAGTTGGGACGTTGGGGCACAAACCGGCCGAAAAGCCTCCAAGCGGCCTAGGAAGCACTTGGGACAGTTGGACCATGGGGATGCACGGGACACACGAAAAGTCGATTCGGTGAAGAAGGTGAGAAAATCGACTAATCATTGCCTGAGATAAGGTTGCGACATCTGGGCCGAAAAGACACGAAGGATGCGTGAAAAGGTGAAGTGGCTGCAAAGAGGGACAAGGAAGCCCATTTCGGGTGGTTCGGAAGAATTTGTCCCAGACAGTCCGGGACAGTTGGGACACAAGTACGTAGCAGACGTGCAGGAATCGAAGGAGCCGAGAGCCAATCAAATTACGCCACATGTCATCGGCCGAAAGGGGAACAGAGAAGCCTAAATTGGGTAGATTGGAAGTTTTTGTCCCAGACAGTTTGGGACATCTGGGACGGAAGGACGCGGTGGATGTAAAAATCCGCGAGCCCACGGATGAATCAGGAAATGCCACGTGTCACAAAGGAAAACATCCAAAAGTTCAAAGGGCGAGGTTTGAAGGGTCAGCCCAAGCCAATCAGAATAGGATAGGTGTTCGTGGAGCAAGGTAGTGCAGAGCTCGAGGAGGAATTAGAGAATTTGGCAAAAGTTTTGGCCAAAAAACTAAAAGGGAAAGGATGACCCCGCGCCCCTGTCCTCCAATCAATGCATGCCACGTGTCCCAAGTGGCGGGGGCACGGGGGAAAAGTGAAATTTTTCCCAAAATTTAAAAAGGGTCAAATTTCAAGGGAAAAGCCATGGGTAAGGGAAGGAGAGAGAATTGCTCATCCAATCAGTGCCCGACACGTGTCATCCAGTGGCGAGCGCGGAAAAAAATTCAAAACCCATTCTTGCCTGTTTTGTGCCCTAAATCTTCGAGATCACCATATCTTTCAATCCAGAGCTCGGTTTTGCATGTTCTTTATATCATTGGAAAGCTTATAAAATTCTCTATATGATTCCAAGGTCAATCTTGAATTTTGGTGTAGTCTAGAGAGAGAAAGTTAAGAAACGGCTCTGACATGTGTTCATGGCTAGAAGTGACATTTCAGCGACCAAATTTAACGTAGAATGGGTCGCATTCTCCTGTAATTTGGTCAAAAATGATAGGGTATGGGTTTGTAAGGTCCCCCATGCCATTTTAATACATCTGCAGTCAATGAGGAATGGGCTCCCATGTTTTGTACATTTTCTCTCTCCTGGGCTCGACCCATGCAATGTAAAAGCTAGATTTGGCTCATTTCTAAAAGGGGGAATACTTTTGGAATAGCAATCTTCTTCTTTCACCTCTAGCAAGTGAATCAAGCAAGAATCAGACCTCTTCAAAGACTGTAATAGTTTTTTACCTCTCTGAGGTTGTAATGCATGGTTTTGACACTGGAAATGATAATGCAAGCTCTGTGAATGGGTTTCAGTCCTTTGTTTGTATTATTTGCTTCATTTCAAATCCTAAATTATATCTTATCAGCCTGTGTATGTTTTATGTTGCAATCTCTGGTTTGTGTCTATTTTCATGACAAAAATATTCACCACTCCTTTTCGGTGCATCACCATCTTTAGTTAGTTTCAATTTTGCATTTCTATCCTGTCTCCTTGCAGCTTTAGAATAGGATTAGGATTTGAACCTCTATAGTTGTGAAAATATAGATCTAAATCGAGAGGATTTTGAGGAACCACCTCTAATCTGGAGATTTCTCTCTCGGTTTCCACAAGCCCCACACTTGGAGAGAGGTTTCCATGTTGTGTAATCACACTGGATGCTAGAGCGATCAACCTAGAAGCTCCGATCTCGCATCCGGGGATGCTTTGTGAATCTGCAACAATAGTTTTGCACACTGATGGGACACTAGAGGTCTCATTTTTATTGTAGCAAGGTTGATGTGCATCTGCTGCAATTTTCTTGCTTGAAAAGAGCTATTATTTTCATATCTGGTGACTCCAAGGGGAAGAATCAACTGGTTTCAGCAGTGCAGGCCTGAAAACTCATGAGAAGAATCACCACAAGGTCAAGAGTTGGAGAAGAAGAAGTGTTGTTTGAATACCTGCAATTATCTCCAAGAAGAAGGCAAAGAGGAAGAAGGATTCAAAGGTCTCCATCTCCACCAAACAGAACTCTCTCAACTCCTCCACCTGGTAGGCCTTTCATTCAGTCAATAAGGGTTTTAAGACCAATTACAATGGCACAAAACAACCCCTATGTCAACTTCACAGGCAGCAGCCCACTTGCTCTCAATGCACAACATCTAATTCCTATTGCAGCCTTGAAGAACATCCCCTACTTCACCGGAGAAAATCGACTACTCTGTGATCATGTTAAGGATATTGCTAACCTTTGTGCAATCCATGAAATCAATGAGATGCAAGTGGTCATCAAGTTACTAGCATCTTCATTCAAGGGTAAAGCGTTACAATGGTTTAGAAGCCTTGGAGCTGGTTCTATCACGAATTGGAATCAGCTGTGTATAGCACTTCATGAGAAATTTGGAGAGAAGGGAGACAACTTGTCTCTTTTGGAGCAACATGACAACCATCAAGAGAGCTCCAAATGAGCAACTAACCGATTTCAACTTCAGATTTCAAAAGACTTGGGAGAGAATTCCAAAGGCGGTCAAGCCAAAAACGAAGGTTCTTTTCTCTACTATCTCAAAGCTCTAAATTCTGATATTTCTATGTTGATTCAGTCCATGGGAGGCATAACTATCCGTATGGCTTATAGTATTGCCATTAGGGCTGAAAATTGTTTAATCCAAGTTGGAAAACTTGCCCCTAGACCTCCCATGCCACTTTTTCCAAGTTTAGAGAGTCCAAACACCAATCCAAGCACCTAATTTGGCTCCTTCTCCCACTCCTAGAAATTAGAGTTCAAATAAAGCTTCCACTTCATCTCCAAGTGCCCCAAATGAGCTTCAAGAAGTCATGACGCAATTGCAAAACCTAGGCAATGAGTTGGTTACTCTCAAAAGGTAGCAGGCCCAAGGTTTTAGACCTTCTTATCAACCCCAAGCTCAGCCTAACAGGCAACCATACCAACCACAAAGGCCACCTAATCCAGCTGCAAATATAAATCAAACAAGGCCTCCTGCCAATAGACCATTTCAGCCCTATAATCCAAATGCCATATCTGCCTCTAAGGCATTGGTGCCAACACAAAACAACATTGCTCAGGAGTATGACTGGTGTTTTGCATGCAATGAGCCTCATAACCAATCCATGTACTTCAATTGTGCTTTGAATCAAGCACTAATGGTGACAACTACACGGTGTGGAGGGTGAGGGCGGTCAAGGAAACAACAACAAGAAGAAGCATTCCAACAATCAGCCCCAAATGACACCACGTTGGTAAATTGGCAAGCGAGGATTTTTGTGGCATGAACCAGGTAGTTTCTCAAAGTGTTGCAGCTAACACAAGATCAAAAAGGAGGAATTTGGGTGAAGAAAATCCATTAGCCCTAACCAATCCACAACCTTCCATGGCTCCACAAATGGTTGGCAAGCAAAATCCAATTTCAAATGCACAAGGGCAGCCAAGAAACAGTCCCTAGGCTAACTCAAATACCACCAGTTGTTGCTGCCCACATGCAAGGAGTGAATGTGCAAACCAAGGGACAGCAAAACAATACTTCATCCCCGTTCGCTATCATTGATTACGATCGATGAAGAAGACAAAAGTCAATATATCAATGTGGGAATCCCTATCCATCCCGGAAAAGAGATCTGCTACAAGCTGCCATGAAGGATCTGCCAACTTCAATCAAGTAGGTTCGATGCAAGACAAAGTGCTTACAAATGCTGCCCACTTGAGGGAAATCATGGAGGACAAAAGAAGGTAAAATATTGAAAACCCCTCCTTTCTATGTTTCATTGATCATTGGAAATCAGCTAGTGCACAATTGCATGATAGACTCCGGGGCAAGTAGCTCAAGAATGCCTAAGAAAATAGCCGATCACCTAGGGCTCCAAAGATGAAACAATATCCAAAGGGGTAGTGTAGCTAGATGGGATAGCGAGTAGCAATAGTTGTAGTGATTAGAAACTTGAGTCTTACCTTGCATGCATGTCCAAATGTTGTTGTTTTACGAGATGTATTAGTCATAGACCTTCCGCCACTCTTTTCCCTATGCTTGTCAAGGGACTTCACACCAATATTGGGGGATATTTGTCTGCTGATTGGTCACACATGCTATTCAGAACGAGGTATGGAACTAAGGATACAATCAGGTCAGAACCTATTTCAAACTTCCATATTGAGCCTTACACTCCAAGTCGATTAATGCTAATTGCTTAGCATTTGATCAAGAAGATCACCCAAGCAATCGATGAAGTGACACTAAGGTTGGAAGCATCCTGCACCTAACTCTTGATGAATGGGAAAGAAAGATACATGCATTTGATCCTTATCAAGAAGTGGAAGAATCTGAGCTAGGGGTCTATTGCATACACGAAGAAAATTAGCCCATTCCTAGCATCACCAAGCCAAACCACAAGGATGACAATGAGGTATGACAGCTGTTTTTTGATGGATCAAGGAGTAGGCAAGGTGCAGGAGGTGGAGCCATGCTTGTTTCACCTCAAGGAGTAAAGTACTATTCAGCTTTTAGATTTTAGTTTGCATGCTCCAATAACACTACTGAATATGAAGCCTTGGTGCAAGGGATGCATTGGGCAATAAAGAAGAAAATAAAGAACTTGTAATTCTTTGGTGATAGTGAATTGATTGTAAATCAGGTCAAGGGACAACATGCTACCAAGAATGATCTACTCAGGTGCTACAAGAACAGGGTGTGGGACCTCATGGAAGATTTTGAGGGTTTTGGCATCAAATCCATTCCTAGGAAAGAGAATCAAGCTGCTGATAGGCTTGCAGTAGTAGGGGCAGCCTTTGACATTGTGGAAAGCATTCAACAAGACAAGGTACAACCAAACATCCATGTGATTGTGAGGCTTTCAATGCTGGATAACAATGTCAGTTGGCAAGTGTTTGAAAATGACCAGCAAATCATCCATTTCTTGCAAGAAGAAGCTGAGTTCTCAGCTAAGAATCAAGAAAGATTGGAACAGCAGTATGGTGACCAAGTGGTACAGCTGAGAACTAACAAGCTGCCCAAGGGACTTATCACTTTGGAGTCCATTTTTAACCCCAATGATCAGTTCAGAAAGGAAAAAGCAAACATTCAGATCAAGAGAGAGGATTCAGCATCCATCTTGGTAGAAGAGAACAAGCCATTGCAAATTGGAAGGATGACAACTGAACAAGAGAGGTATGAGTTCATACAACTATGTCAAGAGTTCCCTAATGTGTTTGCTTGGAGCTATGAAGACTTGAAGGGTTTCAATCCCAACTTAGCTCAGCATACCATTGAATTGGATCCAAATACTAATCCTATCAGGTAGAAACAAAGACCAGTCAATCCACACATGGAGCCTCTCATGAGGAAAGAATTGGACAAGCTGATTGAGTCAAGGATCATATTCCCAATCAAGCATTCTAGTTGGGTTGCCAACTTAGTTCCAGTCAAAAAGAAGAGTGGAGAGATTAGATTGTGTGTTGACTTCAGAGACTTGAATAGAGCCTCTCTCAAGGACCATTACCCACTCCCTTCCATGGAGCAAATATTGCAGGTTGTAGCTGGTTCAGAAAGGTTCTCATTGCTTGATGGCTACTCAGGCTACAATCAGATTATGGTGAAGGAGGAAGACCAGTTCAAGACAGCCTTCACAACCAAATGGGGAACTTTTGCATACAGGAAAATGCCATTTAGGCTGTCCAATGCTGGTGCTACCTTCCAAAGGGAAATGGACATGGAATTCAAAGGTTTGATTAACAATGTGGTGCTGATTTACCTTGATGATATCACTGTTTTTTCCAAAAATGCAGCAGACCACCTCTCTCATTTGAGACAAGTCTTCACAAGGTGCAGGAGATTTGGAGTGTCTTTGAATCCTAAGAAGTGCATCTTTCTTGCACATGAAGGAAAGCTCCTTGGCCATATTGTCTCCAAGGAAGGATTAGAAATTGATCTAGAGAGGGTTGAAGCCATAAGAGCACTACCATTGCCAAGCCACAAGAAAGCCCTTCAGAGTTTCTTGGGAAGGATAAACTTTGTTCGGAGGTTTTTCCTAGATTTTGCAGCCCTTGTCAAGCCCATCACCAAAAAGTTAAAGAAGAGCATGGCTTTCAAATGGATGGAAAAAGGCAAGGAGATTTTGAGGCAATCAAAGAAGCCATCTCTCAAGCACCAACTCTCATCAACCTGACTTCTCCAAGGATTTCATCCTCTATGCATTTGGAGGTAATGACACTATTTTGCCATTTTGGTATAAAGCAGAACAAGGATAATGATGAGCAGCCAATTGCCTTCTTCAAATAGGAGCCTAGATGACTATGAGGTGAGGTACTCTTTTATTGAGAAGCATGTGCGTGGCATGAATCGAAGCTTGAAGAAATTTAAGCATTTAGTTTCAAACAACAAGGTCCAGTTGCTGGTTTCACATGTTGGGGTTAAGGATTTCCTCCTCGATAAGGATTTGAATGAGAAAAGGGCAGGTTGGATCAGCCGTGTCATGGAGTATAACATTGAGATCAAGATCACCAAGATGGTAAGAGGGAAAGGATTGTGTGAGCAGCTGGTTTTGGGGAAGCAAAGAGAAGTATGCAATGAAGAAGAGGCTGTCTTGACAGATCCAGAAAGCCATGAGCCAAGTGGCAATCAAGAAGAAGACAATGCTTCCCCCACTCCTTGTTGGACCGAAGGCATTATACACTTCCTAGGCACGAGGCCTATCCCTCCGAGAGATGAACAAGACCCAAAGAAGACACTTCAGATTGCAGGCTGTCCCGTATGCCATTGTTGATGGAGTTTTGTTCAAGAAAGATGTAAATGGAGTGCTTTCTTTGAGATGCATTAGCACAAATCAGATTCAAAGGGTGTTGAAAGAGTTCTATGGTGGACCAGCTGGTGGCCATTTTGCACCAAGAGTGACAGCTCTAAAAATCATGAAGGCTGGTTATTATTGGCCTAAAATCTTCAAAGATTGTTATGCATGGATCAAGAGGTGTAAGAGTTGTGCATTCTTCATAGGAAAGGTGAGATTTTCTGCCCTTCCATTGCATCCAATCTCAGTTGACCAGCCATTCATGCAATGGGGTTTGGACTTCATTAGAGTCATTAATCCCAATTCAAGCCAAGGGCACAAATAGATTTTGACCCACGAACTATTTCACCAAATGGGCAGAAACGTAGCACTCAAAGAGGCAAATGAGTCTAGCATATTAGACTTTTATGAGGGGATAACAACCAGATTTGGTGTACTTGTTACAATAATCTCTGATAATGCATTGGCATTCATTGGGTCTAAGGTGACTGAGTGGGATGTCAAGAATGGTATTTACCTAAGCACTTCATCAAACTATTACTATCAAGGTAATGGCCAAAGCGAGTCTATAAACAAGAACTTGTTAAGGATCATTAGGAGGACTCTTGACGAGAATCGAGGTCTTGGCATACCAAACTGAAATCAGACTTATGGGCTAATAGGATAACTCCCAAAAGATCCACAGGTAACTCTCCATTCAAACTTGTCTATGGAAGAGAGGCAATCTTGCCCATGTCACTTGAGTTGCCAACATTGGAACTCATGAAGCAGTGGAGTTGTTAGAGTTTGAGCCCATGGAGGTGAGGTATGCGAGTTGATGGAGCTGCAAGAGATCAGAAATCGAGGCATCCCAAGTAATGGAAAAGGATCAAGCTTTGATCAAGAAGACCTTTGATAAGAAGGCCAAGGATAGATCTTTTCAGGTTGGAGATCTAGTGTTGAAATGGGATGTGGATAGAGCAAAACCGGGAAGGCATTCAAAATTTGATGCCATTTGGAGTGGCCCATACATGGTCATGAAGTGCAAGAACAACAATGCTTTCCAATTGGCCTCATTAGATGGTGAAGAACTGTAGATTCTAGTCAATGGAATCTATCTCAAGCATTGCTTCTAGAGGGAAATTCACTACTATTGTACATATTAGGTTAGATTTTCATTCCTCCAAGTGCTTGTGCACGTTGTTTTACTGTAGGTTAGTTTTGTTTTCCCTAAAGTGCTTTGGCACAACTTGCTATCCATGGAGATGTTTTGCAGCCCTTGCTCCCCTCAGGTGATATTCCATCTTCCTCCTTACACATTCTCGAGTCAGCTTAGGGGTTCTAAACGAATATTTGATGACTCCATGCATGTACTTGCTTGCCTTCTTTTCATCTAGCGGAAGATGACCCCATTGGTCTTTTATCTACCCCAGGGTAAATTTTAACCCGCATTAGAATACTCGCCAAATTGTTATCCAAAAAAAATCACCCGCCAAATTGTTATCCAAAATTCACCCCCAGGGTAAATTTTAACATGCATTAGAATACTCAAGTCCTAGGCAAATAGATTGATTCAAGGCAAAAATCATGTTTCTAGGGTCCCCTCAGATTTTTTCTAACTCTCCTATCTAGGTTGAAAAGAGCAAGTTCTAAGAAAGGGTGAAAAAGTTGCAAAAAACAAGCTTGGGCCAGAAAAAAATCATGAAAATTGGCTAAGTCCTAGTCCAGGCGGTCCTTGGGACAGTTGGGACGTCGGGCGCGAATCGGCCGAAAAGCCTCTAGGCGGCCCAGGCAGCACTTGGGATAGTTGGACCATGGGGATGCGCTGGACGCGAAAGCTGATTCGGCCGAAGAAGGTGAGAAAATCGACTAACTGTTGCACAGATAAGGTTGGGACATCTGGGCCGAAAAGACGCGAAGGACGTGAAAAGGTGAAGCGGCCGCAAAGAGGGACAAGGAAGCCCATTTCAGGCGGTTTAGAAGAATTTGTCCCAGACAGTCTGGGACAGTTGGGACACAAGTATGCGGTGGACGCGGAGAGCCGAAGGAGCCGAGAGCCAATCAAATTACGCCACATGTCATCGGCTGAAAGAGGGACAGAGAAGCCCGAATCGGGCGGATCGGAAGTTTTTGTCCCAGACAGTTTGGGACATCTCGGGACGAAAGGACGCATTGGACGCGAAAAGCTGGTAGGCCCGCGGACGAATCAAGAAATGCCACGTGTCACAAGGGAAAACATCCAAAAGTTCAGAGGGCAAGGTTTGAAGGGTCAGCTTGAGCCAATCAGAATAGGACATGTGTCCAATGGAGCAGGGAAGTGTAGAGCTTGGGGAGGAATTAGAGAATTTGGCAAAAATTTTGGCCAAAAAACTAAAAGGGAAAGGATGACCCCATGCCCTTGTCCTCCAATCAATGCATGCCACGTGTCCCAAGTGGCGGGGCATGGGGGAAAAGTGAAATTTTTCCAAAAAAATAGAAAGGGTCAAATTTCAAGGGAAAACCCATGAGTAAGGGAAGCAGAGAGAATTGCTCATCCAATCAGCGCCCGACACGTGTCGTCCCGGTGGCGAGCGCGAATTTTTTTCAAAACCCATTCTTGCCTATTTTGTGCCCTAAATTTTCAAATCGCCATATCTTTCGATCCAGAGCTCGAGTTTTGCATGTTCTTTATATCATTGGAAAGCTTATAAAATTCTCTACATGATTCTAAGGTCAATCTTGAATTTTGGTGCAGTCTAGAGAGAGAAAGTTAAGAAATGGCTCTGACACGTGTTCATGGCCAGAAGTGACATTTCAACGACCAAATTTAATGCAGAATGGGTCACATTCTCCTGCAATTTGGTCAAAAATGACAGGGTATGGGTTTGTAAGGTCCCCCATGCCATTTTAATGTATTTTTAGTCAATGAGGAATGGGCTCCCACATTTTGTATGTTTTCTCTCTCCTAGGCTCGACCCATGCAATGTAAAAGCTAGATTTGGCTCATTTCTAAAAGGGGGAATACTTTTGGAATAACAATCTTCTTCTTTCACCTCCAACAAGTGAATTAAGCAAGAATCAAACCTCTTCAAAGAATGTAATAGTTTTTACCTCTCTGAGGTTGTAATGCATGGTTTTGACACTGGAAATGATAAGCAAGCTCTGTGAATGGGTTTCACTCCTTTGTTTGTATTATTTGCTTCATTTCAGATCCTAAATTATATCTTATTAGCTTGTGTATGTTTTATGTTGCAATCTCTGGTTTGTGTCTATTTGCATGACAGAACTATTCACCACTCCCTTTTGGTGTATCACCATCTTTAGTTAGTTTCAATTTTGCATTTCTATCCCTGTCTCCTTGCAGTTTAGAATAGGATTAGGATCTGAACCTCTGTAGTTGTGAAAATATAGATCTAAACCAGAGGAGTTTGAGGAACCAACCTCTAATCTAGATATTCCTCTCTCAGTTTCACAAGTCCCACACTTGGAGAGAGGTTTCCATGTTGTGTAATCACACTAGATGCTAGAGCGATCAACCTAGAAGCCCGATTTGCATCCGGGGGTGCTGTGAATCTGCAACAACAAGGACCTTATCTTCCCAACATGGTTGAGAAACCTCTACCACAATAAACCAAAAACAAAATAGCCCATCCCTTCCTAGAAAACATCTAACCTACCTGGCACTCGACATAACTTACACCCATACCTACAACATCTTTACCACCCATACCTCTAATACTTTCTACAACTTCTTCACTAACCACAACACTTCGGTCTTTGTCTCTCACACCCCCTCTATGACCCATGTCATCTACATTCACAACACCTGCCGTTATCCCCACAGCTAACTCACCCTCTTCCCCATCTTTGTTTCCTTCTAGATCCGATATAACCATATCACCTTTACCCAAGAAGGTGTAACCCAAAGATAAAACTCGCTACCTCCCAATAAGGTAGTCAAAATAACCACACACCCTCCTACCCATTCATCTACCATACCCCTACCTAGAAAAACACAACCGACACCCAAGACCATGCCAAAGACCCAAAACCATAGCTCTAACTACTCCCCTCTTGCAAGGAATGTCCCTCAACAATCAACTTCACCTACACCCAAACCCACATTCACTTCCCATTATCACACCCACTAGCGGGGTCCTATGCCAAAATCTTAAGCAACCTCCTTAAGACCTCTCTTATCACATTACCGCCACTAAGACCTTACGACCCCCTCAAAACCAAGCCGAAAGGGTTTGATGACACTAAAATTTGTGCCTACCATCATGTGCTAGGGCACGATGTGGAGAATCTGCAAGGGCCTAAAACTTCCCTTATCTAGTTGTGTCCTCCGAAAGCCAACTTTGATGATGAAGACCTTCTCGATGAGGAAACCGCTTCATCGACACCCATTCCCATAGTCCTTCCTTCATTACCCACTTGACAACCATGACCTACACCACCATAGCTCCTAGAGCCACCTCTAATATTCGAGATTAACATGGTTCACATCAAAGAACTTGCCTCACCATCACCTAAATGTCGTTGCACTTAGATCACTTCACAAGGCTTTTCTCCTCTAGTAGGTTATTTTCTGTCATGTCATTATACCACTCATCCTACACCTTCTCCATTTAATAACTCCCCTCAAATCAACATGATACACGTCACTACGAGTGATCGAAAGACAAACTTAAGGAAAAGGTAACTGACCTACCAACCAATCCTATACTGTTATATTTGTGGAGCTTATTTTCATGTTAGAGTGTGGTACACCTTCTATGTGTTACACTTAGGTATTTTTATGGTGGTCCCACTCACCGGTGAGTAGGTCAAGAGGGCTTGGGGGCGAAGCCCCAAGTAAATTTTCATGGGTGGTTTATAAACCCATGGGTAATGGGTAACCATTATGGGCTATATTTGGGCCCATGGTTTTTCGTACCCATTGTTTTGATACCCATGGTTTTATATCAAACTGCTTAAGCAATTGTCTATTTATATGGTCTTATGCATATGATACATATACAAAAAAATGCATTGCAGATGTGCTTTGAATTTGGGTGTGAATTCTACAGAGTTTGTTGAGCATAGCTCCAAACAAATTTGGGTATTGTATTAAGAGAGTGGAGGCTTGTAATAAAATCGAGCAAGTGATTCTTGGTGGATGTAGCCCAACTTGGGTGAACCACGTTAAATACTTTGTCTTTCTATGTTGTGTTATTTATTCTACACTTTTATTTGAGATCTGTAATATTTTCTACATATTAGTTTATACTATTGTGATTCTGTAAGGGATTATTCCACATATTTTATCGGTTATTTCCTAACAATACCCAACATACCATCTGTACCCATACCTAAAATCACTATCTCGTGGCCCCACATACCCTATTTATAATGGAGTAACACATCACACCATGCTCAAATAATTACACCAATCTCCCCTCAAAATGTCCTTATATTACCTCATCCAAACCTCGAATCCCATTGTCAATCTCTCATGGAGGTTCTTCAATCTATTTAGGTTTAACCCAATGACCCTACACCTATAGTCACCATTATCACACCCCATCATATAGACTCTCTCACCAAATTACCACCTTCATCTTCACCTCACCCTACTCACCAAGTAGCCTCTTTTAGCTTTTAAGAGGAAGAGATCGCGCCACACCAAAATGATGACCCAAACCCATCCCTCTTCATCTTTTTCCACATTGATGACATATGGGTACGATGTGTGATGATTGATGGGTCACTATTATTAACATCATTTCATCCCATGCATTCGGTCTAATGTGCATACATGAAAATTGCATGCATAAATATCATGTCATGTTGCATTCATTCAATGATGTTATCTCTTTTACATTAGGCACCATCATCCTCCACATTTACATGGGCCTCCACACTGTTCTAGAACTATTTTACATTTTGGAGGGGGAATTTCAATATAACTTGTTGCTTGGTAGACCCTAGATTCATGTCATGGGTTATGTTCCTTCCACTTTGCATCGTTGTGTAAAGTTTGAGCATGAAGGACATACCTACACTATCCCATCTGATCCATCACTTTAAAAACATGCAACATGCTTTACCAACCCAATGACATGCTTATACCAATTAAAGCATCTACCTCCATGACCACTACCACTTCACCTACACCTTCGCTTACCAATATAGCTGCTACCTCAACCGCACATGCCTTCTCCATTCCTACCATTTGTCACAACCTCCATAGATGAACCATCGCCTTCCAATCTATTAATTCCACCTCCTCATTGACCTCCAACACATCATCCATTCTAGCTACTTCTATACCAACCACTGATTCCTTGGAAGTTTCTTTTCAATGCCTCACTTTGGGGAGTATTGCCTATATAGTGTCAACACATTTCTTACTCCACGAGAGTACGGAAGTCTTCACCAACACCCTCGCTATGATCACTGCATAGAGAATGAATTCTTTATGGTTCTCCTCATCTTCATACCAATATCACCTATGGGGACTTGATACTACCACTTACACACCTGAACCACCATAAAAAAACCTGACCTTTTTCGGTGGATTTCCAGGTCCCTCACCAATAGCCATTTTTCCCACACCTTCCTGCACCGATGTGTGTGGAAGGGTTTTGGTTTTGGATTTTACAAGAAAGGACACCATACATTTTTTCCATGTACCACCCACAAACATAACGACCATAGTGGTATCAACTTTTTTGAACCACCTACCAAACAGGCCCGCATTGAACCCATCGAGGACATCAACCCTTCTCCACCTTCTTCACCCACTCTGCCTTCATCACCACCTTCATCGAATTCAATAGATCTAGAATCTATCCCTCCTAACTTTTTTTTTTCATAAACACCATTTCCTTTGGGCCTTTGACTTATCAACGTGAGGGCGATGCCTCTTCCTCTCTGCCCTTTATGTATCATAAAATGATCGATTACGATACACCTTCAATTAACATCATTCAATGTTAGGATGATGAATCTATACTCACCTACCTTGGTGCAGAAGACTCATATATTCATTAGTCGTTACCCTATGAGATGCAAACCATGTTGAATGAATCAACTATCGAGATCAACATTCATACTCAAGACAACCCACACATCTTAAGGATCAATCAATCTTTAGATGCTGCTAAACATGAAGCCATCACTTCTTTTCTCAAAGATCATAACCACACTTTCACTTGGTCTTACATAGACATGCCCGGTATTAACCCCACCATAGTGGTCCATAATATCATAACCATTCTTAATGCCAAACCCATCAAACAAAAGCTGAGGAAAATACACCCTTGCATTTCCCTTCTCGTCAAAGAAGAGCTTCAATGCCTTCTTTCCGTTTCCTTCATATTACCCATTGATTATCCTCATTAGATTTCTAACATTGTCCCTGCCACTAAGGCAATAGGGGGACTCTACATTTACATGGGCTTCCGTGACCTTAACCTAGCCTTCCCGAAAGATGACTTTCCCTTACCCAGTATTGACCAGCTGGTTGACCTTACCGCTGGCCATGAGATGCTATCACTCATGGATGGCTTCTCGGGTTATAAAAAAATCTTGCTTTCCCCAGAAGATCAACACAAAACCTCGTTCATTACCCCTTGGGGACCTTCTACTATCGAGTCATGCCTTTTGGCCTTAAAAACACTGGTGCCACATATTAATGGGCTATGACTTACATCTTCCATGACATCATGCATTGCATATTGGAAGATTACGTGGATGATCTCTTGGCCAAATCTAAGTGCCGCTCTAAGCACCTTGCTGTCCTAAAAACCATCTTTGACTAGTCATTAAATATTGTGTTCACCTTCAACCTAAGAAGTGGTTCTTCATGATCCTTTCAGAAAACTCCTAGGATTTATCATTTCCCTACATGGTATAGAATTTGACCTGCTAAAGTCAAGGCCATTACGAAATGCCTCTACCTACTAATGTTAGACAACTCCATAGCACTCGCAAGGTAAGTTGTAGTCTATTAGCCATTTCATTTCATAATTATCTCGATCGGTGCTAACCGATTCATCACCTACTCAAGAAGGATATCTCCTTTAAATGAGATGATGAATGTCATAAAGCTTTTGAGGCCTTCAAATAGTACCTTCTCCAACCACCCGTACTCATTCCACCTAAAGATGATTAACCTTTCTACCTATGCATCTCAACTAAAGATCACTCCTTGGGAGCCATGCTCACTCATCGCGATGAACAACATAGGGAGAAAGTGGTTTATTACATAAGCCATACTCTTTTGAACTACGAAACCCGATACACCCATCCTAAAAAAAAATCTTATCCTTAGTTTTTGTTGCCACCAAACTCCCTCATTACCTACTTAACAACAAAACCTATGTTGTAACCAAAACAGACCCCTTACACTTTATGTACGAAAAACCTTAAAATCGGTGTGCCACATGATGGCTTATGCTATTAGCTAACCTTAACCTTGAATTCATTCATCAAAATTCCATCAAGGGCCAGGCTATCAACAACCAATTGGCTAACGCACCTATTTATAGGGATCAACCCTCTAATTTTGACTTTCTAGATGAGTAAATTGTTACCCTTTCCTTGGATGAACCCCCTTACCAAATGACACTCTTCTATGATGGTTCCAAGTGTCAGCGTGGGGGTGGGTGCTGTGTTATCCTAATTGTGCTTGGTGGTGATCCCATGCCTTTGTCTTTCAAACTTGATTTTGAATGCACAAACAATATCACCAAATATAAAGCACTCATATTAGGTCTCCAAGCTTCCTATGCCCTAGATGTAAAATTAATAAATATCTTTGGTAATTCTCAATTATTTGTTTGGTTTATTCCAATGTCGTAACGAGATAATTCAAAAGTATAAACATCATGTAGACATAATTTTGACCACATTTGACCATTATACCCTTCAAACTATCCCACATTCAACCAACAAATTTATAGATACCATGGCCTCGCTTAGCTTCCCAAATACCCACTTTTCCCACCGATTCTAAAATCTTTGTCACCGTATAATGACTCCAATCACCTTCTTATCTACTCATGATGTTTACTCCTTGGAACTATCACCCCCGACCCAAGTGACCTTTGGTACTATTGATGCAAAATCACAGCACCCCTGGATGCGATCAGGTTTCTAGGTTGATCACTTTGGCATCCAGTGTGATTGCATAACATTGAATCCTTTCTCCAAGTGTGGGACTTGTAAAAATGAGAAAGGATTCTCCAGAGAAGGCTGGTTCCTATTCCTCTGTTTAGATGCACATGAAATATGCAGAGGGTTTTCTCAAAACCTAATCTAATCTACCAAGGAGATAGGGTAAGAAGATGCATAAAAATAAATCTAAACTAATAGAGGTGATGCACCGAGGAATGAAGAACACCTATCTTGCCAATAAACACAGACCATTCAAATGTAATATAAGATCATGCACGATAACAAAACTTGTAGTGAAAGACCAGGAGGATGCAAGATGAACACAGAGAGGGTTGAGAATCATCCACGGACATGTATTACTTGCTCCAAAGATTGATACAATACACTGCAGAATTCCAAGAGGTAGAGTTGTATTACGAGTTTCAAATGAGAGGTTCGAACTCCAAAATTCGCC
Organism: Taxus wallichiana var. yunnanensis; assembly: GCA_018340775.1. Lineage (NCBI taxonomy): Eukaryota > Viridiplantae > Streptophyta > Pinopsida > Cupressales > Taxaceae > Taxus > Taxus wallichiana. The sequence continues at coordinate 579,932,813 of CM031240.1, forward strand.
TCGATAGGAGAAGAAGGGAGGAGTAAAGCAGAAAATGTTCCACCTTTGAAAAGAAGCTCCTCTTTACAATATATAGAAAGAATGAGAGAGGGAAGAGAGAGAGGAAAGCCAAATCTACCCCAACCACCTCTAGGTTGCATTCCATTCATCTCATTATGGCAGAAGCGGCGGATCCTGGCAAAACGGCGGGCTGTCTAACAGAAGCGGCGAACTGTCTGCTGCATTAAAGTTGTTTGTTGAAGCATTACTTCTGCTTGTTATTTCGTGCTAGAGGCATTTCTTGATTTTCTCTCTTCAAACTGAACCAAAATGAAATATTGACCCCAGAATCATGTAGAGAATTTTACCAGCTTTCCATTGATATAAAGAACGTGTTAATCCGAGCTCGGATCGAAAGATACGTTGATCCAAGAGTTAGGGAAAAAGGGCCAAAACGTGTTTTGAAATCTTTCCCGCGCTCTGCCACCTGGATGACACGTGGCACGTGCTGATTGGATGAGAAATTCTCTCTCCTCTGCCTTTCGCGGGCTTTCCTTTTGAAATTTCCTTGTGGGCCCCTTAAACTTGGACACGTGGTGCTATTTCATTGGTTCGGGTCAGTGCTCGAAACCTCGCCCTTTGACTTTTGGACTATCTCCCTTGTGACACGTGTCATGATTTGGTTGGTTCTCGGCCCTTTCGGCTCCTTCGCGTCCACCGCGTCCATTTGTCCCAGATGTCCCAGTGCTTCTTGGGACAAAAACCTCCGATCCACCTGAAATGGGCTTCCTCGTCCCTCATTTGCCGATGACACGTGGCGCAATCTGATTGGCTCTCGGCTTTTTCGGCTATCCGCGTCCCTCGCGTCCCTGCGGCCCAGATGTCCCAGTACGAACTTTCTCTGTTTCGGCCGAACCGGCCGGTTCGCGTCCATTTGTCCCAAATGTCCCAGTGCTTCACGGGCCAAATTCTTCCGGTTCACCCGATCCGGCCGATTCACGTACCTCTGGCCCAGATGTCCCTTTTGCCTCCGGACTGTTTGTTCTCATTTCGGCCGATCCGGCCGGTTCGTGTACTTCGCGTACTTGTGTCCCGTTTGTCCCAGATGAAGACTTGGGAAAAATTTTCCTTCTTTCGGCCGATTCGGGCATTTCGCGTCTGCGCGTACCTGTGGCCCAGATGTCCCTTTGCTTCACGGGCCACCTAGAGGCTTTTCGGCCGATCCGCGCCTAGATGTCCCAAATGTCCCGACTGCTCCTAGGACTAGGACTTAGCCATTTTTCGTGATTTTTCCTGTTTCAATCTACTTGCCTGGAACTGCAAAACTCTGATGCATGTTATCAAAATTTACCCTGGGGGTGAAATTTTGACAACAGTTTTGATGACTCAGCGGGGTCACCTACCTGCTAGGTAGAAGATCAGTGGCCTTTTAGCGATCCATTGGGCATGGAGTTATAAGCAATAACCTGAAACGAGCCTGATACTGCAACTTCTTCTCCAGCAACACTCTGAACTGTAGAAAACAACCTGAGAGCAGCAAAACCTATGCCGAAGCACTTAGGAAAACTGAAACCTAACTACAACAGGACAATGTGCACAAGCACTTGGAGGAATGAAAATCTAAACTAATATTTACAAGGGCAAACCTTTTCTTTTTTAGTAGCAATGTTTAAGATAGATTCCGTTAACCGGAATCGGAAGTTCCTCTCCATCCAATGCAGACAATTGGAAGGCATTACTATTTTTGCATCCCGTGACCATGTAGGGACCACTCCAGATGGCATCAAACTTGGAATGCCTTCCTGGTTTTTCCCGATCTGCATCCCATTTCAGAACTAGGTCCCCTTCCTGGAAGGTCCTTGCTCTTGCTCTCTTATCAAACCATCTTTTTACTAAGGCCTGATCCTTTTCAATCGTCTGAACTGCATGTTCTCTGATTTCTTCTAATTCCATCAATTCTGCATACCTGACCTCCATTGGTTCGAACTCAGATAACTCAAACTACTTCATGAGCTCCAAGGCTGGCAATTCTAATGATATAGGCAATACTGCCTCCTTCCCATAGACCAACTTGTAGGGAGAATTACCTGTAGACCTCTTTGGTGTTATCCTGTCAGCCCATAATGCTGATTTTAGCCTTGTATGCCATGTTCTTTGATTTTCATCCAGAGTCCTTCTGATGATTTTTAGCAAATTCTTGTTTGTGGACTCTACCTATCCATTACCCTGTGGGTAATAATTTGAAGAGGTGCTCAAATAGATTCCATTCTTGACAGCCCATTCTGTAATTTTTGAACCTATGAATGCTAATGCATTATCTGATATGATGGTGGCCGGCACACCGAACCTGGTTGCTATTCCTTCATAAAAGTCTAGTATGTTAGACTCACTTGCCTCTTTGAGCGCTACTGCTTCGGTCCACTTGGTGAAATAGTCTGTCACTGTAAGAATCCACTTGTGGCCTTGACTCGAATTGGGATTGATGACTCCAATGAAGTCCAATCCCCATTGCATGAATGGATGATCTACTGAAATTGGACGAAGGGGCAGTGCTGCTAACCTTCCTTTCCCTGTGAAGAATGCACATTTCTTGCATTTCTTAACCCATGAGTAGCAATCATTGAATATAGTAGGCCAATAGTAACCAGCTTTCATGATTTTGAGAGCTGTTACTCATGGGGTGAAATGGCCTCCTGCCTCCCCGTCATGGAACTCGTGTAAGATCCTCTCAACCTGACCTGTCCCAATGCATCTTAATAGAACACCGTTGATGTCTTTTTTAAACAAAACACCATCAACAAGCACATATGGAACTGCTTGTAATCTAAAGTACCTTCTTTTTCTTTGCTCATTTCTCGGAGGGCACATGCCCGTCTCAGAAATGTATCATATTCTCGAGTCCAACAGGAGTGGACACATCATCATTTTCTGTTTTGATCATCTTGTAATAGCAGGACAACGTCTTCTTCATCTTCTCGGGTTGTCTGGTTGTTTGGAAGCAAGATGCTCACACAAACCTTTGCCTCTTACCAGCTTGGTGATCTTGATCTCAATGTCATACTCCATGACACGGGTGATCCATCCTGCCCTTTTCTCATTCAAATCCTTGTTGAGGAGGAAGTCCTTAACTTGACATGTGAGACTAAAGAACCGGACCTTGTTGTTTGAGACTAAATGCTTGAATTTCTTCAAGCTTCGATTCTGCAAGCACATGCTTTTCAATAAAAGAGTACCTCACTTCGCAGTCATCTAGGCTCACGGGAAGAAGGCAATCGGTGCTTCATCATTATCTTTGTTCTGTTGTACCAGAATGGCAGAAATAGTGTCATCACTTCCAAATGCATAGAGGATGAAATCCTTGGAAAAGTCTGGGTTGATGAGAGTGGGTGCTTGGGAGATGGCTTCTTTGATTGCTTCAAAACTCTCCTTGACTTCTACCATCCACTTAAAAGCCATGCTTTTCCTTAACATTTTGGTGATGGGCTTGACAAGGGCTGCAAAATCTGGGACAAACCTCCGAACAAAGTTTATCCTTCCTAGGAAACTCTGAAGGGCTTTCTTGTGGCTTGGCAATGGTAGTGCTCTTATGGATTCAACCCTCTCTGGATCAATTGCTAATCCTTCCTTGGAGACAATATGGCCAAGGAGCTTCCCTTCATGTGCAAGAAAGATGCACTTCTTAGGATTCAAAGACACTTTGAACTTTCTACACCTCTGAAACACTTGCCTGAGGTGAAATAAATGTTCTACTGCATTCTTTGAGAAGACAGTAATATCATCTAGGTATATCAGCACTATCTTGTTGATCAAGCCTTTGAATGCCATATCCATAGCTCACTGGAATGTTGCTCTGGCGTTCGACAGTCCAAATGGCATCTTCTTATAAGCATATGTGCCCCATTTGGTTGTGAAGGCTATATTGAACTGGTCTTCCTCCTTCACCATAATCTGATTGAAGCCTGAGTAACCATCAAGTAGTGAAAACCTTTCTGAACCAGCTACGACCTGCAATATTTGCTCCATGGAAGGGAGTGGATAATGGTCCTTGAGAGAGGCTCTATTAAAATCTCTGAAGTTAACACACGCTTGATCTCTCCACTCTTCTTTCTCACTTTGGAACTAAGTTGGCAACCCAACTAGAATGCTTTATTAGGAATATGATTCTTGACTCAATCAGCTTGTCCAATTCTTTCCTCATGAGAGGCTCCATGTGTGGATTGACTGTGGTCTTTGTTTACGCTCGAGGCTTAGTATTTGGATCTAATTCGATGGTATGCTGAGCTAAGTTGGGATTGAAACCTTTCAAGTCTTCATAGCTCCAAGAAAACACGTCAGGGAACTCTTGACATAGCTGTATGAACTCACATCTTTCTTGCTCAGTTGTCATCTTTCCAATTTGTAATGGCTTGTTCTCTTCTACCAAGATGGATACCGAATCTTCTCTCTTTGACCTTTGAATGTTTGCTTTCTGTTTTCTAAAATGATCATTGGGGTTAAAAATGACTCCAAAGTGATAAGTCCCTTGGGTAGCTTGTCAGTTCTCAGCTATATCACTTGGTCACCATATTGCTGCTCCAACTTTTCTTGATTCTTAGCTGAGAACTCGGCTTCTTCTTACAAGAAATGGATGATTTGCTGGTCGTTCTCAAATACTTGCCAACTGACAACGTTATCTGGAACCGAAGGCCTGATAATCACATGGATGTTTGGTTGTACCTTGTCTTGTTAAATGTTTTCTACAATGTCAAAGGCTGCCCCTACTACTGCAAGCCTGTCAGCAGCTTGATTCTCTTTCCTAGGAATGGCTTTAATGCCGAAACCCTCAAAATATTCCATGAGGTCCCACACCCTGTTCTTGTAGCACCTGAGTAGATCATTTTTGGCCGCATGCTGTCCCTTGACCTGATTTACAATCAATTCACTGTCCCCAAAGACTTGCAAGTTCTTTATTTTTTTCTTGATTTCCCAATGCATCCCTTGCACCAAGGCTTCATATTCAGCAGTGTTATTGGAGCATGCAAATTGAAATCTAAAAGCTGAATAGTACTTTACTCCTTGAGGTGAAACAAGCACGGCTCCACCTCCTGCACCTTGTCTACTCCTTGATCCATCAAAAACAGCAGCTGCCATACCTCATTTTCATCCTTGTGGTTTGGCTTGGTGATCTAGGAATAGGTTGAATTTCTTCGTGTATACAATAGACTCCTAGCTCAGATTCTTCTATTCCTTGATAAGGATTAAAAGCATGCACCTTGTTTTCCCATTCATCAAGAGTCAAATCCGGGATGTTTCCAACTTTAGTGTCGGTTTCATCCGTGCTTGGGTGATCTTCTTGATCAAATTCCCGAGCAATTGGCATTAATCGACTTGGAGTGTAGGGCTCAATATGGAAGTTTTCAATAGGTTCGAGACTTGATTGTGGTCTTAGTTCCATATCTTGTCCTGAATAGCATGTGAGACCAATCAGCGAGAAAAATATCCCCCAATCTTGGCAAAGTGAAGTCCCTTGACAAACAGAGGGCAAAAGAGTGGTGGAAGGTCTATGACTGACACATCTTGTAAAACAACAACATTTGGACATGCGTGCAAGGTAAGACTCAAATTTCTAATCACTCCAACTGTTGCTATTGCTGTCCCATCCAACTGCACTACTCCCTTAGATGTTATTTCATACTAGAGCCCTAACTGATCAGCTATCTGTTTAGGCATTACTGAGCTACTTGCCCCGGAGTCTATCATGCAATTGTGCACTAGCTGATTTCCAATGATTAACGAAACATAGAAAGGAGGGGGTTTCAACATCTTACCTTGTTGTCCTCCATGATTTCCCTCAGGCTGGGCAGCATTTGTAAGCACTTTGTCTTACATCTCGCTGATTGAAGTGCTTGATCCTTCATGGCAGCTTGCACCAGATCTCTTTGGCCTGGGATGGATAGGGATTCCCACATAGATATATTGACGTTTGTCTTCTTCATCTATCAATGATACTGAATGGTGATGAAGGATCTCTCTGCTTGTCCCTTGGTTTGCACATTTACTCCTTGTATGTGGGAAGCAACAACTGGCATTTGAGTTGGCCTAGGGGCTGTTCTTGGCTGTCCTTGTGCATTTGAAGCGGGACTTTGCTTGCCAATCATTTGTGGAGCCATGGAAGGTTGTGGATTGGCTGGGGCTAATGGCTGTTCTTCACCCAAATTTCTCCTTTTTGACCTTGTGTTTGCTGCAACACCTTGAGAAACTACCTGGTTCATGCCACAAAAATCCTCTGCTTGCCAATTTACCAATGTGGTGTCATTTGGGGCTGATTGTTGTTGGAATGTTTCTTGTTGTTGGCTATTCTCTTGACTGTTCTCACCCTCCACACCAGTAGTTGTTACCATTAAAGCTTGAGTCAAAGCACCATTCAAGCACATGGATTGATTATGAGACTCATTACATGGAAAACACCAATCATACTCCTGGGCAATGTTGTTTTGTGCTGGTACTAATGCCCTAGAGGCAGATATGGCATTTGGATTATAGGGCTAGAATGGTCTATTGACAGGAGGCCTTGTTTGATTCATATTTGCAGCTGGATTAGGTGGCCTTTGAGGCTGATATGGCTGCCTATTAGGTTGAGCTTGAGGCTGATATGAAGGTCTAAAACCTTGAGCTTGCTGTCTTTTGAGAGTGACCAGCTCATTGCCTAGATTTTGCAATTGCTTCATGACCTCTTGAAGCTCATTTGGGGCACTTGGAGATGAAGTGGAAGCTTCATTTGAACTCTGATTTCTAGGAGTGGGAATAGGAGCTAAGACAGGTGCTTGACTAGCACCTGGGTTCTCTAAACTTGGATATAATGGCATTGGAGGCCTAGGAGCCAATTTACCAGCTTGGATAAGACAATTTTCGGCTCTAATGGCAATGCTATAAGCAGCAGGTAAGGTTGTGCCTCCCATAGATTGAATTAACATAGAAATATCAGAATTCAAAGCTTTAAGATAGTATAGAAAAGCACCTTCGCTATTGGCACGACTCACACATGGAATCCTATCCCAAGACCTTTGAAATCGAAGTTGAAATCAGTCACCGCTTGTTGGGGGATCTCTTGATAGTTGTTAATTGTTCCAAAGAGAGACAAATTGTCTCCCTTTTCTCCAAACTGCTCATGAAGTGCAATACACAGCTGATTCCAGTTTGTGATAGAACCAGCTGTAAGGCTCCTAAACCATTGCAATGCTTTCCCCTTGAATGAAGACGCCAGCAATTTGACAGCTACATCCATTTCATTTATCTCATGGATTACACAGACGTTAGCAAAGTCTTTTACATGATCACCAGGAGTGGTATGATTTTCTCCGGTAAAAAATGGAATGTTCTTCAATGCTGCAATTGGGCCGGATTACGTGCATTGAGGGCGAGTGGGCTGCTGCCAGTGAAATTGACAAAGGGATTTAGTGGTTGCACCATTCTGATTGGTCAAAGGACTCTTGAATACTAAATGAAAGGCCAAGCAGGTGGAGGAGTTGAGAGAGTTTTTTTTGGTGGAGATGGAGACCTTTGAATCCTTCTTCCTCTTTGCCTTCTTCTTGGAGATAATTGCAGGTATTCAAATAGCACTTCTTCTTCTCCAGTTCTTGACCTTGTGATTCTTCTCATAAGCTTTTAGGCCTGTACTACTGAAACCAGTTGATCTTCCTCTTGGAGTCGCCAGATATGTGAATAATAGCTCTTTTCAAGCAAGAAAATTGCAGCAGATGCATATCAACTTTGCTGCAATAAAAATGAGACCTCTAGGTCCCACCCGGCGTGCCAAAACTGTTGATGCAAAATCACAGCACCCCTGGATGCAGATCAGGTTTCTAGGTTGATCACTTTGGCATCCAGTGTGATTGCATAACATTGAATCCTTTCTCCAAGTGTGGGACTTGTAAAAATGAGAAAGGATTCTCTAGAGAAGGCTAGTTCCTATTCCTCTGTTCAGATGCACACGAAATATGCAGAGGGTTTTCTCAAAACCTAATCTAATCTGCCAAGGAGACAGGGTAAGAAGATGCATAAAAATAAATCTAAACTAATAGAGGTGATGCACCGAGGAATGAAGAACACCTATCTTTCCAGTAAACACAGACCATTCAAATGTAATATAAGATCATGCACAGATAAAAAAACTTGTAGTGAAAGACCAGGAGGATGCAAGATGAACACAGAGAGGGTTGAGAATCATCCACAGACATGTATTACTTGCTCCAAAGATTGATATAATACACTACAAAATGCCAAGAGGTAGATTCGTATTACAGTTTCAAATGAGAGGTTCAAACTCCACAAATTCACCTGATAGGAGAAGAAGGGAGGAGCAAAACAGAAAAATGTTCCACCTTTGAAACAAAGCTCCTCTTTACAATATATAGAAAGAATGAGAGAGGGAAGAGAGAGAGGAAAGCCAAATCTACCCCAACCACCTCCAGGTTGCATTCCATTCATCTCATTATGGCGAAGCGGCGGATCTGGAAAACGGCGGGTTGCATCTAATGAAGCGGCGCGTATGTCATCGCTGCGCATTAAAGTTGTTTGTTGAAGCATTACTTCTACTTGTTATTTCATGCCAGAGGCATTTCTTGATTTTCTCTCTCCAAACTGAACCAAAATGCAAGATTGACCCCAGAATCATGTAGAGAATTTTACCAGCTTTCCATTGATATAAAGAACGTGTCAATCCGAGCTCTGGATCGAAAGATACGTCGATCCGAAGATTTAGGGCAAAAATGGGCCAAAACGTGTTTTGAAATCTTTCCCGCGCTCTGCCACCTGGATGACACGTGGCACGTGCTGATTGGACGAGCAATTCTCTCTCCTCTACCTTTTGCGGGCTTTCCTTTTGAAATTTCCTTGTGGGCCCCTTAAACTTGGACACGTGGCGCTATTTCATTGGTTCGGGTCAGTGCTCAAAACCTCGCCCTTTGAGTTTTGGACTATATCCCTTGTGACACGTGTCATGATTTGATTGGTCCTCGGCCCTTTTGGCTCCTTCGCGTCCACCGCATCCATTTGTCCCGGATGTCCCAATGCTTCTTGGGACAAAACCTCCGATCCGCCCGAAATGGGCTTCCTTGTCCCTCATTTGCCGATGACACGTGGCACAATCTGATTGGCTCTTGCCTTTTCGGCTATCCGTGTCCCTCGCATCCTCGTGGCCCGAGATGTCCCAGTGCTTCGCAGCCAAATTCTTCCGGTTCACCCGATCCGGTTGATTCGCATACCTCGGCCCCGAGATGTCCCTTTTGCCTCCAGACTTTTTGTTCTCATTTCAGCCGATCCGGCCGGTTCATGTACTTTGCGTACTTGCGTCCCGTTTGTCCCGGATGAAGACTTGGGAAAATTTTTCCTTCTTTCGGCCGATTCGGGCATTTCACATCCCACGCATACTCGTGGCCCAGATGTCCCTTTGCTTCATGGGCCGCCTGGAGGCTGTTCGGCCGATCCGCGCCTAGATGTCCCAAATGTCCCGACTGCTCCTAGGACTAGGACTTAGCCATTTTTCGTGATTTTTCCTGTTTCAATCTACTTTCCTGGAACTACAAAACTCTGATGCATGTTATCGAAATTTACCCTGGGGGGGTGAAATTTTGACAACAGTACAAACAATACTCGACTATCTATCTCTCCATCTTACCTCCCGATCTCACCCATAACGATCAATGCGCCTTCCTTAAAAAGGTCTCTCGTTACGTCATCCTGGGGACTCCTCTATAAGCACAGATTTGATGGTATTATCTTATGATGCCTCATAAGTTCTGAAATTCCTTATACCATTAAGGAGGTTGATGATGGCATATGTGGAGGTCCCTTGATGGCCTTTCTATTGCTAAATTTATTATTTTCTGGCTATTCTTGGCCGACCCTTAACCATGATTGTTGTGACTATGTCAAGCATTGTGTAAAATTCCAACAACATGCCAACCTTCATCACACACCCACTCACACTTTACAGTCACCCATGACCTTTGGCCCTTCTCTTAATGGGGTTTGGATCTTGTCGGAGAAGTTATCCCCATTCTTCCCAAAGTGCCACCAATGGATCCTCACTACTACCAAATATTATAAAAAATGTGTGGAAGCCATACCACTCATCTCCAAGAAAGCTTAGAAATTATGTGAGTTCATCAATCATCATATCATTTTGCACTTTGGTTTTCCTCATCACCTCATCACTAATAATGGAAAACAATTCAAAAATAAAACCTGCAAAAAAATTTATGATACTTTTGGTATTCAGCTCAGTTTCTCATCACCTTATTACCCACAAACCAATGGCCAAGCCGAATCCAATAACAAAACCACGAAATAAATTCTTATGAAAGTGGTTAAAGATCTTCGGGAAGGATTGGCATACACACATTCCTTTTGCCTTGTGGGCATACCAAACTAGTATTCATGCTTTACCATTACCACCACACCATTTTCTCTAGTCTACGATGCAGGCGGTTCTACCTCTCGAGGTCTAGATTCCCTCACTCCACATTTCTCTCCTTGACATACTAAATGATGATGAATTTCGTCAAGACCATTTAGAACAACTAGAGTTATTAGATGAATGTCATCTTAATGCTCTGGACCATCTTCAAGTTTACCAAAAACATATCAAACGTTCCTATGACAAGCATGTCCATGAACAAACCTTCCAAGTTGGTGACCTTGTCCTGAAAGAAAATCAACATGTAACCAAAGCAGAAAAAAGTAAACAGGGAAAATTTTCTCCTAATTTTCTTGGACCATACATCATGACTCATACTTATGGATTAGGTGCTTATCGTTTATCTTCACTTGATGGTAAACCTGAACCTGAGCCCCTTAATGCCTTACATCTTCAACCATTCTATTGTTGAATTTTAGTCCTACATCACTTTTTGTCTCTTTCCATGCTCATCCCTTGAGCACTATCCACTTCATACACCTCACCAATGATTAAACAAGAATCATGTGAGTACCGTCACTTGTTATCTTCTCTTGAAAATGTGTACCATGGCGCTGCACATAACATGATTCTCATGGATCCTTTTTTCTACCTTTAGATGAGATCCCATGGTCATTTCACCCTACCTTTTGAACAAGAGTCCTCTTCTTCACCTTAGTCTTGTCCATGACTTCAAAGCCTTCACATGGGATCCAACTCCTTAAGTCAAAATTTTAATCAAAAGATGAATCCCTCGAAGGAAATCTTCCTCTCAAAGAATCGGTGCTATAAATAGACTGCTCCCTCAAAGGACAGGTATGTAAAGTGTTAAAAAAAAGAGATAGGAGGGAATTTGAAGCTTCCCGCATCGAGCATCTTCACAAATACCTCAAGGAGTTAAATTCCTCATCCCATATAGACTTCCCACATCGACCAGTCTATCTCAAATACAAGTCAAAATAGAAAACTTTTAGTTATGGACTTTCCCATTATGACTTGGATCTCTTGCCTAAAGAGCATGCTACCTCATATCATATAAACTTAACCACCTTCCATCCTTTTCACCATTCCTACTCCCATTTCCTATTGCCTCAAGGGACCTCTCGGAAACCAAGACATTTGGTGATCATGTGACTACTTTTCACCATAGAACAATCAATCATGCAATGTCTTTAGGGTCTTACATTCATCACCTCCTCCAAGGTATGATCTACTCGGTATGATCCTAACAAATCAAGTGGCTTTATTTCCCCCTCTTATCTTTTAACCGTCTTTATTATGTTTTGATTACCTTACACAGACTTGGTCCTCAATGCTTACCTTTGGGGTCCTCGTCTTCTTTCACCACAATCGAAATTACCTATATCACTTTACCTATAACCAACCCATACCTAAACAAACCTAAACCCACAAAGATTCCTAAAACATACCAACTCATTTTCATACCTCCTCATATTCTTCCCTAGCTTATGGGAGAAATACATCAGCATGAGGTCCCTTTTTGCTGGAACTATGTAGGAAACACTCCGAGGGCATGGGACCCTTGGAGGTTAGCTCGACCACTCTCTACCCTAAACAATTCATATTTTATCTTCCTAACATTACATCATACCTCACTTATTTTCCCTTTTATACCAAAAATTGGAAATTAAACCACATACATAACACATTGCTTCAAATTTTAATCCTCATCACAACATACATTTATTACACCTACCATTTCTCTGTCATCATTATGCATAGATTATACCACATCTCACATATGACCCATATTATCATTCATTGCACAAAATAATAAATCACAACTTCACCTACTTTAAACACAACCATGCCTAAACCAACCTGACACAACCATACCTAAACAAACCTAACTCCACCATGCCTAAACAAACTTGACTCCACCATGCCTAAACAAACCTGACTCGAGCCATGCCTAAAACCTGACTCGAGCCATGTCTAAAACCCGACTCAACCATGCCTAAAGCCTTGACTCGATCCATATCTAAGACTTGACTCGATCCATGCCTAAACCAACCTGAATCCATCATGCCTAACTCACCTAATTTCTATCCATATCAAAACAAGAAATCAAAAATCTCATCAATGCACCAATAAATTGAAAGTCTCATCAAAACATCAAAAAATAAGGAATCTCATCTATCTCATCATATAAATAAATGTGTATCTCAATACAACATACATGGATATCCCATCATGTCCATCATCTCAAAATCATCAACACACAGGCTGATACTCAATACAAAATGTTATCAGCAAGTAGGAAAGTCTCATATACAATAAAATAATGAACCAATACAAAATCTATTCAGTGCGTAGGCTGGTATATGCTCACAATATAAAAACCTCTCATACATTCTCACTATATTTAGCACGCAGGCGGTATGAGATCAAAAATATGACTATCTCTCAAAAAGTAGGCTAGTATATATCAAAAGCATGACTATAATACATCAAAAATCAAAATCCACATATTAGGCATCTCGATGGAAATCCTTCATCTCTGTATCATCTGTACCCTCTATCTCCTCCACCCCTATCTAGTGACTCCGCTAGCATCTCCCACCCAATCATAGGTGGTGGTTGAGTCCCTATTAGTGCCTCACCTAGAGCTGGTCTCCATGCACTTGTAGCCTCTCCTTGATTTTGCCTTGGAGCTCTATGGCCCCCTATGCTCTCCACATTGTGAGTGTGGGATCTAGTCCTCTCACTCAATGCCTGTTGTTCTTGGCACTCTCCATAGGATAGAAATTCTATCTCAGCCACTATCATCTAGTCCTTGTAGTATCTAGCCTCACTAAGGGCATTTCGTAACTTGGATATAGGCACGGTCTGTGGTGGTCCCATAGGTATCGGCCCCTGTACCTATCTTATGGGACCTGTCCTACTCTTGTCGATGAACCGGGACCCGATCCCCGGTGACTATGGTGGTTCTTACTACCCCTGTGCCTATATCTAGGCCTATAAGGCCCCAATCTATTCCTAGGCTATGGCCAACTGGCCCTGCAAACCTGCCACATGTGCCTATAAAGTTACCACCTGACCATCATCCCCCTCTCCATCTCCATCCCCACCACCAACCATCTGGGCCTACGGACTATCCATCTAGCTCTACTACCTCTGCCTCTCGAGCTCTCTAGTTGTGTCTGCACTATACCTAACTGGGTAATAAAAGTAGCCACCTACCCCTATAGGGCATCTCTGAGCCACCCACCACTGTCTATACATGTCTGTGACCCCGACATCATCTATCCTTTAGTCCACTACCTACTCCTCCTACCCTGTGAGCACTATTGGTTGTGGTAGAGGTAAGGGCCTCTCCACGTCATCTCTTTGATGCTTGTGGGAAGGGTATAGGTATGTCCTTTAATAGCCCAAACTTCCACTGACTCGGTCCACCTAGATCATTTCATGCTCCCGACACGACCACCCTGTATCCATATCAAAATTTGGAGCTCAACTAGCTCCTCATGCATATGCCTATATAAGGGGAATCCCACATAAGGCCTCCATATAATGTCCACTCTAGATAACCCCTCCAATAAATTCCGAGAAATAGGCCACATCATGTGTGGGCTCGCGATCTCCGCTCTCCAATAGCAGGCACCCATCGCCCGTACATCCCCCATCCATGCAAATCTCGGTGGGAATGCATCTTCTCGGGGCATTCCTACTGGTCACACACAAACTATGTGCTCATAAGCCTAGCAGTGTAGTAAAAAGGCACAACATAGGCTGAACCTTCACAAACCTATATACCCATAACTTTCTATCACAATTTGCACACTGGAATGTTGGCACCCAGGAAAAATGGGTCTCATCTATCATCATGTCATGGAGTACCCCCATCAACGATCAAGGAAAACGTCCACCCTCTGCATCTGTAGTGTAAAGCAGCACACTACCTCCATCAAAAGAACCACTAGCCTCGTCTCCTCTCGGACGGGCTAGGTACATCTCTCCATATCGAATGCTAGCACTATGGAATGTCATCTCGGCCATCCCCTTGCCAAACACCATTAGCATCAGCTCCTCTCGAGGCCTCGGAGGAGATAGAGTAGACCTATGTACCCAATATGGGTAGTCGTAGAATCCTAAACATGTCCTCTAGGGTGACAGTGATCTCACCCATCGGTAGGTGGAATGTGTTGGTCATGGAATCCCATCTATCGATGAGTGTGACCATCAAACTAGGTTGTCGAATACATGCCGATAGTGTTAGACTCCACTCAGGCCCACCACCTCCACGTGCTGTAGCTCCTCTGGGGTCACTACAGCATGCACTGTCATAAGTAGGGGCAGAACCATGTCTTTCATACATAGTTGATCTCTCCCCTACATCCAATACAAACAATACATTAATCTACATTTATCATACCCATACTCACCGCTATCACTTTCCCACACCCTATTTTACCCCTACCCATCTTAATCACCCAACTTGTGGCACTTTTGACCATTTGCTCTACAAATCCCAAGTCACCCATTAACGGCATCGGTCACCTCTTTAGTGAATGATACTAGTCACACACTATCGACGTCGGCCACACACTTGACCAACGCCGATCACTTTCACGGCAAAAACCCATGATCCCCAAACCCCCCTTTTCTCAAAACCTCCCCCTTGCCCCTTTTACCCACCTAAAATTACCTAAACCTCCCTTACACCTCATCCCATCCCCTCCTCTCCCATTTATTGCCCTCCCCATTCCTATTTTACCCACTTTTCCCCCATTCCCACATTTAATTTTTTTCCCACCCAAAACAACAACTACAACAACAATTTACCAATCATCTAATCTATTTAACCAAATACAACTAGAGTTGGATGCTTACCTCATCATCGCTACTTATATATCGTGGTGGCATATCTAGTTGCTACACCGGTGGCTCGCACGATCCCTCTCTAGCCTCTTCCATCACTAAATCTCTACCCACGTCTCCAACCAATCAAATCACATGCACCAATCCTGTGGACCCGCCTCTCACCAACCAATCACCCACCATTCACACTACCAACTCAATGCTCTGTTCTGTCTAGACACTTTTCCCTCTTTTCTCTCTCTTTTTTCATTTTCTCAATTCGCTAAATGACAAATGAATAACAAAAAACATGGATTTTTTTGTTTTTATAACCAACACCAGCTTTACCTTCACTAGCATCGGTCACGTGCCCTACCTTACCGTGGTCGGTTTCCCTATACCGGCATCGGTCACCCTATCTTGCACAAAACCCACCATTTTACCCTATTACCCTATCTATCCCTCCTTTTTCCACACCTACCCTTTACCCTGATCATTTACCCCACCTCACCTTTACCCAACCCATTTACCTCACCTTTCTTGACCTCATCATTTACTACCTCCCTTTGTCCTCCTTTGGGAACTCCTTATTTTCCTCATTCCTCAGCCTTACCCGTGTTGTGACCTAGATTTTGGCTCTGACCATCACTACTCGACCTCCGACCTCATGTGTTTGCTATACCTTACAACAATGTTACCTGTGTTGATTGACCTAATGACCTTACCTAGCCTATTACCGTGACCGTTTATCTTGACCCTACCTTTGGTGTACCAAAACATACCTAAACATTCCTGCACCTAACCTACGTCATGTTTCCTGACCATATCCTATACCTTGGATACTAGAATCACTTCAACCTTGTTTGGATAAACCTATTGACCTTAGACGATGTAGAGTTTTCCTACTCTTCAACCCGGTAGCATGCAGCGCTTTATACGTGTGTGTGCGTTTGATCTGCTACTACCTTTTACCCCCGACCCATTACCTAGTTTTCCTGCATGTAGCTTTAACCATTCTTCCCCATTCCCCACCTTCCCCTTTCTCACATTTACCTTTATCAAACCACCCACCGATTCTACCTTTGGCCTTTTCATATCTTGGTTTAGGGGATCACCTTCACCCACACAGGGCAACCATGTCTTATTTTTGTTAGCGTTGCTTACCAATACAAGCTACACAACAAAAAGTGGTAAAATGTAGATACTAAAATTAGGTCACACTCCCCATTGGTCCCTCGACAAATAAACACCCTTCATCACATTAAACTAGCCATGGCCCCCTTCACCCCACCAATATTAATTTAATTAATCTAATTAAATTAATTCATTATCCTCACCACATTTATTATTTAAATATCTTAATTTAGATAATATCCACACATACACCTCACCTAGACACCTCATCAAGCCAACTCACCCTAAGACCTATTCTTAGTAAGTTGACATAACTAACTAAGACTTACCCAAACCTTAAAAATCAATGCTTACATTCCCTCTAACCACATTCCCACATGCTTACAAGAAGCTTCCGGATAATTCGTGGGTGAATGACACAAGATCCTAGAAAAATCAAGGGGATCTGCCTAGTTTAGTAAACCTAGAAAATCTTGCCTTGACCGACGCCGATTACCCCTAACCATCGCTGGTTAAGCTGGAACCACTGTCGGTCACCTTTTAACTCCCAAAACAATGATATTTTCAATTTTTACAAACATTGGCACATTCCTAAGAGACATCACATCTTCTGAGAACAAATTAAGAACACACATACAAGGAAGGAGATCAATCATTTTCTCCTGCACAACCACCCAACACTCACCTTAGCAAGGATTTGATCCAACCAAGCAAAAAGGAATGCACATGCATCCCATGCAGAAGATTTCCTATGATTGGTGATTATATGCAGCCTTCAATCCTTACTTACCAAGACTTTCATTCCCCACTCACAAGCATCCAGGATTAGAATCCAAGTAAGTGGAACATTGTACTCCTCTAGTTCATTTCATTTCATCATTATATTGTCACCCTTTGTTCTCTTAGCCACCCACAGACCTCCATTAATACTCACCCCTCCATATACCCATTAAAACCTCACCAAATCCCACCCAAACCACCTAATACCTCATTCTGACCAACCAAAGTCCTTTGTGCAATCACAAAGGAGACCCAAAACTCATTCTCGTGGCATTTCCAATTTTCCATAAGTAACAAGACTGGGTTACACCCAACTATCGTCACCAACCTTAACCAAAGATCGGTCTATATTCACCAATACAAATTTAGAAAAGTCACCTATCCACCTAATTCCACATCACCCTTATTCACCCGTGATCTTCCCGAGATCTCTGATAAACCTCTGAGACCCAAAACTAGTCACTTAACCTTCGGATCTTATTTTAACTTAGCCCATTAGATTAGTTCTTTCTTATTGTATTTTTGATGAGATACCCAAATCATTTCAATTATAATAGGATTTACTTTACTACCCACATTAAATTGTTTTAAATAGTGGATGATAGCCATCTGGGAAGTATCACACTTCTGGATCTAGCACATGCTAGTGAGTTCACTTTGCACATATTATTTAACTCTTTTTGGTGGTCTTGTTTTCCATTACGGGTAGTTCCTCTTATCCAAAAGGAATCTCTCACAATCAGCTTTTTGGATTCAGAATTCATACGCGCGCAACAACCAGCCAACCAACATTTGAATAGGTATTCCTCCTACACTATTTCCCTATCTATTTTGTCAATATTTCAAAGAAACGTATAAGAATCACGTGAAACACTCCTTTAGTAGATCATTAAGAAGTGAGACTCTGGTTGAAATGAAGAACATTCATTGTTAGAGGATTTGTGCCGGATCTCAAGATTAGATAGAAATAAATATTATTTAAATATGCTACTTAGGAATTTGTGTTGAATTCAATTTCAAATCTATTAAGCCATCTGTAAGCAGATTTTTGCAATTAATTAATCCAACCTTTCAGTCTATTGAATTGTGGTTGATTACAAGCTTATATTTTTATAAGGTAACTTGCTATCTATCACTTCATAAGATTAAGGTAAGAATGTATCTCAATCTTCTACAAAATTATATATCTCTCACTTATTGATAGATAAATAGACTAACCTCACTCATTTGAGTGACAAGGCTAGTTAAGGATTTCTTTATAAACTCGTTGGAGGAAACTAGGCCAACAGTGTGCCTAGATCAAACGAGGATTAAGGAGTATAATTTATGAGGTAGGTCGAATTGGCCTATAGCTAATATATGAAATATTTAAGTTATAGTGATTGGTAGAGAATGGTTGACTTATTAAAATATTAAGAATGAGAAGACTTTACTGTCTCTAGCAAGTCTTTGGCAGGATTATCTCATTTCAAAACATTACCTAAGGTTCATTGAAATCTTATAAAACTATGTGATTGTTGTGAAATCACTTAATTACTTACACTATAGCTAATCAGTTTCTTGGATGAATTCGTAAATTTGGTATAAGGTGTTTGTTGGCTAAATAAGTAGTCTTTGTATCATTATATAGCTAAGTATAAATTATATCAGGATGGATGTTAGTTTATACCAGTCCTCTAAAAGGCTAAGGAATTCTAGACATATACTTATATTTTATAAGTATGACAAAGTTTCGATTATGGCCTCACTTGATAGTGCATCTTATTAAAATTGATTGTAATAGGAAGTATCTCATATTTTGGTGGTGTATTAAATATTGTACAATACTACACTTTGTGTTATGACGTATACTTTTCCTTAAGATCCTACAAACTATAACTTTGTATAGCTTATAGTTATATGATAATAAGATCTCAACCTTGATAATGTATTATTGGATTCATATGAGATATACTTATTGATGAATTTATATTATGGTCTCCTAGTAACTGAATGTACTTTTACATCAATGTAAGTATGGGCTTACATGGATGTAATATTACTAATTCAGCTTTGAATCCTCATGAGTTGGTTGTAATTCATAAGGTTAATTGGATTAAATTATGGATTGAGACTTCTGTGGATAGAATAATATTAATATAGTGATATAAGTATGGGCTTATATGATGATATTAATATTATTCCAGCTTAGTCATATTTGAGTAGATACTTGTGCAAAACATTTTAATCAACTAGTTTGATACTAGTAGTTATTGGGGATAATAAGGTTGAACACTTGCATGTCTTATTCTACATATTACTTGTAAGCAGTGATGGGATTGGAATGAATACAATTGCAACATTATGATATATATTTACTAGTTGAATAGTATTGTATGGATTAATGTTGTTGACTTGTTGGTGATATATCATTACCCAAATAAATGAAATGTTAACTATTAACCTTGAGACATGATTCATAAGTAAATGGAGAAAAGTGAATCTATTTTATGTGTTTAAAAGAAATGAATATTTCAGTATTACAGTAGTTGGTATTAAAAAATGATTGTAAGGATTACAATTTTGATTATGCTCATTTTAATCAGTGAAGTAAATGTAATCTAAATGAAATTTTTCCTTTAATGAAATATTAAATGGTTTTGATTATGCTCATTTTAATCGGTGAAGTAAATGTAATCTAAATGAAATTTTTCCTTTAATGAAATATTAAATGGTTTAAGGTGTAAATTGAGGGTAAGGATTATTCATGCTAGTTTGTATCAAACTGACCGTGATTCCATCATGCAGGTTAAGAGGATCATCGAGTTGGTAAGAAGGAATTAGTTGGCTTGATTTGACTAGTTCCACTATCTTCATTAATGAAAGGATTGTAATCCTCTTAATTTATGGAAAATACACAATATGAACTTATGAATAGATTAATAAATATGATAATGAAGGGTTAGCAAATAGAAGTACAAAGATAAAATGAATGGAATCTAATTGATATGGCACCTTGGATATCAATACTTTGAATGGATGACGATGTGGTAAGTATGTATGACTTGTTCAGTTGAATATGAACTTGAAGTTAAAAAGATGGTTTGTATTAAAGGAGAAAGTTCTTGTGATACTTTTGTTGCGAAATCATTAATGTATTGTTGACAAACTCCAAATTATTGAGAGTTGATATTATCATGTGTAACTAAGAAGTATTTATCTTGGGATTAATTGAAGTATTAATGTTTATATAATTATGCATGAGATACTAATTTACACATTGTATAACTACTATGTCATTGATCTCTTGCAATTACAAAAGAGCTTCTTATAATCATATAGCGGAAATATGTATAGGTAAATGTGTCCCTTTATAAATGAACACAAAATGTCCTTTGATTATATGATTGAATTGTTAAAATAATTACATTTCTTTTCTTAAGTACCTAGATAAGATAAATAAATGGAACTTAAGGAGTGATTGTATGTAAACATTTACATTGTAGTCAACCAATATTAAGGGCACTATTTAATAAGATAAAAAAGTAATTTAATATGAGTGTTAGAGTATCCAGGAATTAACGTTATGAACAAGACTTGGAAATTGCAAATATAAGTTGTACCACATTTATTAAGGGTCGAAAGGGACCCCTTAAATTCTCTAACATCCTATAGTCCATTAAGGGAGATACCATTTGTTAGGTGGATAACGTGATGCTAGGTAATTGCTAATATCAACCAAATATTAAGTACATAAGGATGTCTTAGTAAATGTGTTAATGGGAAAGGTACCTAATAGTAATAAGGAATGTTTTCCTAACTAGTTAAGGACCAGATGCACATTGATAAAGTTGTTTCCATCCATAAAAACATTATATAAGATAATATGTTATCAATATGATGGATTACATGCTTTCTCCATAGCATAAAATAGTTCATTGATACAAAGTAAGATTGTTGGTATTTTAATAGAGAAAATATTTTTACCTTCATGATAAGAAGATGATACATATGCATGTATGTCGACTCATTTTGATTTAAGGTGAAGAGGTTTCACTTAAACATTAGGAATCAATATAATATAATAAGTCTTATAAAAAGGGGGCTAATGGAAAAGATTCAATATATCCTAAATGATGAGTGATTGTGTAGCTTTGCATGATTGCATATAGGAGTAAGAACAACATTAATGGTTGTTTACTCCTTGATAATGTGATACAATATTTTATGCAGTTTGAAATTGAATCATTAATTATAATAAGATTGGGAACAAAAATCTAAATAAGTTATCTAATTTATATCTGAACAAATACATATAAATGAATATTATTAGAACTACATTTGACATATTGTGATATAATGAGACATGACCATAAATATGCTTCATTATTGATGAAAGAGTCTTGGGGTCTAGAATAACTCGTTATGTTGAATAATGTGTTCCATCTAGGACACTTGATAAGTCAAATCATACGCAACCACTACGAGGTTGTATCCATTAAGTGACTTTGATTATTATTTAAATACTATTACCTAGGAGATATATTGAGTAGCCTTATCAAGACTCTAAATTGTGGCATGGTATTGTAGTAATTACAAGCCTTGTTAGAGTTACAAGGGTAGATTGAACCTCCCGGATACATACCTAGTACCAACATATGATGGCTATGAGAAGGGAAGTGGTCTTGTAATGAAGAAAATCATTTAGAGACACTTTCTTTCCCATAGGCATCCTATGATGACATAGAGTACATCTTCTTGTAGGATAATCTAGATTTGTACCTTGTACAAGACTTGTAGCTGTTTATGGCACCATCACTTATTAATCCATATAACTGAATAAGTGATTGAGGTAAAATGAAAAATTACTAATGACAAGTGTGTCATCATGGAATTAAGTATGGCACACATGAATCTGAAAATTTGTGTAAAGTAGTGTAAGTTATTGATTACACTATCATAATTTTCACTATGATCTAAGTTGTGAGATGCCTGTGGAATTCATAGGTGGTACCTAGGTAGACACTTAGAAATCTTCACTTAAATATCATATCCTGATAAAGTAAATCCAAATGATACATTTGATGTATTGGATTGTACAGAGAATTGAGGGAGAGTGAATAGGATCATTATTCCCTCATGCAATTGCACATGGTTTATGATAGTTATCGAAAAATTATTGCATTAAGGTTTATGTTGGATTTAAATATATGGGTATTTAAATTGAGAAGCATAAAGTAAGGCTAAATTAAAAATAAAATATTCCTTGGATGTGAAGTGACAAAAAGTGGTTGTTACATTTTGGTATCAGAGCTTAAGGTTGTAGCTCTTGGACCTATTGAGTCCTTACACTTAGTAAATTCTGATTTTTATTAATAAAATAAAATGAATGAAGGATGTACCATGCATAAAAACTAGATAAAAGTAAGGTTTGGGTTTAGGGGTAAGTGAGTTAGATAATAATCTAACATTCCTTCGTGACACACTAAACTAGATAGATGTGTGGAGTAGCTGGTAAGTGTGAATATAATCAGCCAAGGAAAATAACCTGAGTTGAATGATGATGATCAACAGAGGGTAACTCGATTGATCAAACTTCCTTATGACAGATTTGGAACTTAAAATCCAAAATAAAATGAAATATTCACATAGGGCAGATGGAGTAGATAGGAAAGAACTATCTGCTAGAATAAAATCTCCAATAAATGTTGATTCAATAAGAGTAAAAGAAAAATAATAGCATTGGTTCATCTTCACCACTAACCTTCAGGAAGAAAGGTAAGCGGGAGAGAGAGGAATAGCCTGAAATGCTCAAGGGTCTGTAATCTTGAGAGAATAAGATTACCAAATTTATTATAGTCTTTTTATGCACTTTGTGTGCCTTGACAGAGACAAGGAATGAAGAAATAAATACCAAGGGTAAATTTGTACTCCTAGGCCTAAGGCGAGTTAATGTTATTTTGTATGAATGTGTAGCATATTTTTAAAATTTACCTTCCATTCCTTGATAATCCTAAGATCATGGGTTAAAAATTGTATGTTTAGGCTGAGTACAGGGTGCTAAGACCTAACAAGTTGGTAATAGTAGAGAAAGATATAGATCATACATAAACTTAGATATGCAATAGCAGTGTGAAGAATGGAAAAAGATAATAAAAGGAATGGTTTCATTTAAGTGACTATGTTTTAAGACTGGTGTTTATTACCGGATACAATGTGAGGGTGACTTTGAGATGTATCAAGGTATCTAAACCCATACATAATGATTCCTCCATGTGATATATGCATCTATGTATGGATTCTTAAGAGGCGTAGTTTGTACAACCTTGATAAGTTGTGAACTATGGTCATGGATTGAGGCTCAGTAAAAACAAAGGAATTTTTGAATTTACTAAAGTAACCATTGAAATTTGGGAAAATTTGTATACTCTTCAAAACTATTTGATATGAGGTCCTTGCTCTAAAATATCTATGGTAAAAATCCTCTAATAATTCATTCTGAACCTCTACTCGGTGGTGATAAGAGGATCCAAATTCATGAAATTAAAGGAATTAGGAACTCTTTGAATCTCTATCCACCTTTTGCATAAGACCAGAGATTATGTAGAGCATATTTGTGTATTACCTTTCTCTTGGGAGAATATTTATGAGTTTGAGTTGGAAATAAAAAGATGATTCTCTGACATATAGTCTAAGGAATGCATTTTAATACATTAAATTAAGGATTTAATTGCATTCTCTTACCTTGAAACAAAAAATAATACCTTGTTTGTGAGAAAAATTAACCCTTGATTGAGGTAAAAAGGAAACGATAATTTTTGAAAGTGAAAATTTAAATTCTTTATCATATGATAAGAGGTTAGTTTGATCTATGAAATTATGACAACCATAATGATTTTTTTATGTTGCTTAACCTCGGTGTGGGATTTGGTATACATGCTTAAGTTTATACTTGGAACTCAAGATGTAACAATTAATTGGGATTTTGGCTGAAAAAGCAAACAACTTAACAAAATTTCTATAATAGGAAGGTTTTAAACAACAATTTCTGATTTAATTTCTACTTATATAGCTTGATTATTGGCTACCTGATATAAATATTAATTATTATTGTCTAGTATGATGAGATGGAATAACAAATCTATTTCATATTTTTGAGTGTGTGATAGTTTTTGGTAGTTAAAGAATAGTTTCAAACAATGTAAAGGATTTAAGAGTGACTGAAATTTTGAAAAATGCATATACTTGAGGAAAATAATGACTTTCCTCCATAATTGAAAGACATAATTTTGTGCTTGAATGATTTGATTATGTTTAATAAATTTAAAATCATCGGAATTGTGATTCATTAAGGGGGAAGGTATGTCACATTCAACAATTTTTATTCATTTTTTCAAAAGGAATAAGTCGTAAATGAGGTGTGGGTTACACGGCTTGGAGGATAAACTCATTGCATAGCGTGTGTATGCAAAAAAACATGTGTATGCATATACTTAAAATTATTTGCACACTCACTTGTATTTATATGTACATCCTCAGAATAGTGCATGTCGATCGGCACTCATAATGTACCTTGCATTTCCAACATATTCTTAATCACTCTATATATAAATGTCATTGCTTTTCTAAGTATGTGATATGGTGCATAATTGGACTGTTAGTTGCTAAAACTTTCCTTATGACTATGTTTGCATATGTTTGGGTTTGGTACTATTATTGTGAATAATTTTATCTCAGTACCATTCATAACATCCAAAGTCATCTACAAATGGGCTCTACAAGAAAAAAAATAAGCAAGGTGATAAAACTACCATGGTTGGACATGATTTCATTTTGCATAAGGTTATCAGACAACAAATATGAATGCAATATCTTATTGACACATCAAATTGCTACCTTTACAATCTCCGAGGTTGGTTGTGTTGCACATGAACAAGGCTCTTTTCATGTATGACGACATAATGTGAATCACAAAAAATCTAAATGAGAAATATATAATTGGCTATGGTGCTTCAAGCACTATTTAAAAGTGTTCCAAAGAATTCTAAGCCAATTGCAATATAAATGTTACCTATCCACTATACTCCCCAAATTTCTTGGAAGCCACTATATTGTGAAAGTATGTCTTACTCCTTTAATTAATATGTGAATGGAAATAATAGTGCATATATATATATATATATATATATATATATATATATATATATATATATATTGGTGATTTAACTCTCACCAAACTCAAAGGTATTATGGATTCATTATTGAAATATTTGTCTAAATGATCAATTGATCAACAATAGTTATATTGGATAGTATTAATTAAAAAAAATGGTTAATCTATTATCTTTGACGGATCATTACATGCAACTAGGCTATAATTGGACTGTTGTTTTAAACTTCACTAAACCAAGTTGGTGAGAGGAAAATATGGTGGTGATTGGTGGTTAATAGCATGCAGGTTATCAATCAATTTTGAGGAGTTGATAAAATTACCATGCATAAGTTTAAAATTTGATCAACAAGATCACACCCACCAAACTTGGAGGGGGAATTTGTAAGAATTAAATAGCCATGATGTGGCACTATAAATAAATACGACATTAAATACTGAAGGGACAATTTATCGAAAGGGGTGAAGCTTCTTCAAGAAGCTACCTAGCAACAAACTCAGTTTCATTTTTATTTTTATCATTTTGATAAGCTCATTGAAGCTATTTTGGCTGAGTACTATGGAGATTAGAAGGAGAGTTTCATGGTTTTTTGAAGTGACTCCCAGAAGATTTTGATAAATATTGCATTATTTTCAGATCTCTAAAGTTGCAGATCATGCGAAACAACAAAAGGAAAGAAGGTCCTATAGAGGAGTTTGTGCGTGGAAGAGCTTTTAGTTGACTTTGATCTTGAGAGAAAAAGAAGAAGCCTTCATAAGTTCAGGCATGAATTGTTCTTATCCCTTCTTTACAATTTAACCCATTTCATATTTTTATTATTGTGAAATATTTAAGTAATTTCTCCTTGATCTTTTAGCTAGGTTGTAGTTGCTTCACTTTGTTGAATCTTTGTCATATCTAGTATTTATTGTAGTATAATTATTTTTGTTGATTTTTTGAAGAATTCGATGTAATCATATATTGAGGAATTTTTTCTTGGAAACATCTGTTGGGTCTTTATGTACTTTTAGAGTTCGATACTACCTCCAATCTGGTTATATATATATATATATATATATATATATATATATATATAGACACACACACACACACTTGTGTTTTAGTAAAATCATGGGTTCGGAATAAATTGTATTACTATTTGTATCTATACCCACAATCAATTTATCTTAAAAAGGATAGAGGTTTCACTACTTGATGAGATTTGGGGAGCTTATCTTTACCATGTGTTCATAACCTAATCAACAACGATACACACATATGGATAATAAGATTTCAATTAATATGAATAAATTTGGTAAATGGGTTTTGGGTACTTTGTTAGTGCAAAATCACAAAGCACCCCCAGGACGCACATCGGCTTCTAGGTTGATGTTCAGGCATCCAGTGTGATTGCACAACATGGAAACCTCTCTCCAAGCGTGGGACTTGTAAAACCGAGAGAGGAATCTCCAGAGAAGGCTGGTTCCTACTCCTAAACTACCTGCCACAAGCTATTCCAGTGCAGGCAAGCTAATCTAATCCTAATCTAACCATGCCAAGGAGACAGAGAGAGAGAGAGAAAGGAAAAGAACAAAAGCCTACACTAAAACGGTGATACACCAGAGAAGGAGGATGTTGAACATCTATCAAAACTGCCATGGGACGAAGAGAGGTGAGCAATGGGAAGGATGGACAGATGCATCACAGGCCCAAGGATAGATTTCACACAGAAAATGTCCCAAAACTCCATGAACACAGCTCCGAACCTGCAATGAACATTCAAACATGCACAGACACCTGCAATGAAGAGAGGCAAGAAGAAGACAAGCAAAAATGAGAGAGGATGGACAGATGCATCACAGAACACGTTTTGTTGCTCCAGAAGTTTGCACAGAACATCATTCCATTAGTAAAAGGCAAAAACACCATTACAGAGCAAGGGAGGAGGTTCTAACTCCATTTTCAACCCTAGAGAAGAAAAGAAGGGAGAGCAGAGCAGAAAGAATGAACAACCTTTTCAAATGAGCCAAATCGCTTTTTACATTGCATGGGTCGAGCCTGGGGACGAAACGTGAAAAAAGCGTGCAAGCCCTCCCTCATTTATCATGTAGATGCATTAAATCAGCATGGGGATCTTTTTCAACCCATACCCTGTCACTTTGAGTGATTTTGAGGAGAATGCGACCCATTTGCATTAACTGGGCCGCTAAAATGTCACTTCTGACCGTGCAGAAGAAGAATGCGACCCATTAGCATTAAAACAGGTTGTTGAAAGGTCGCTTCTGGCCATTATCACACGTCAGCGCCATTTCTCCATTTTCATTCTTCAGACCACACCAAAACTTGAGATTGATCCCAGAATCATGTAGAGCATCTCACAAGCTTTCCGTTGATATATAGAACGTGGAAATCTGAGCTCTAGATCAAAAGATATGGCGATCGAAGATTAAGATTACAGGAAAAATGGATTTGAAAAGCTTTTCCCGCGCTTCGCCACCTGGATGACACGTGTCATGTGTTGATTGGATGAAAAAGGTCTTCAGCCTGTCAGGTTTGGGATCCTCCTCTACTTTTAACTTTGGGCCCAAGACTTCTTCAAAATTTCTAAGTCCTCCCCGAATTCCGCACTTCCCTGCTCCATTGGACACGTGCCCAATTCCTATTGGCTCGGGCCAGTGCTTCAAACCTTGCCCCCTTTGACTTTTGGATTTTTCCTCTGAGACACGTGGCAATTTCTATATGGTTCTCGGGCCTGCCGGGTCTTCCGCGTACTTCGCGTCCATTCGTCCCGGACGTCCCATTTTGATTTTGGACCCTTTGGGACAATTTCAGCCGATTCGGCCGGTTCGGGTATTTCTGGCCCGCTTGTCCCAATTGCTTTTGGGCTCCTTGTGCTGATTTCACGTGAACCGGCCGGTTCGGGCATTTCGCGTCCATTTGTCCCACTCGTCCCGAACTGCCCCTCACAGCAGTTAGTCGATTTTCTCTCTCGGTCGAACCGGCATTTCGCGCCCGCCGCGTACTTTCGTCCCACTTGTCCCAAATGCTTAGTGGGCCGACTGGACTCATTTCGGCCGGTTCGGGCGGTTCGCGTACCTTTGTCCCATTTGTCCCACCTTGTGCTGGACTAGGACTTAGCCGATTTTCACAATTTTTCCTGGCCCAAACTACTTGCTTTCTGCAACCTTTTTGCATTTTCTCAGAGCTTGCTCTTTTCCTCTCGCATGCAGGGAACTTAGAAAATATTTGAGGGGACTCTAGCAACATGATTTTGGCCTCGAGTCAATCAATTTTCCAGGACTTGAATATTCGATGCATGTTATCAAAATTACCTGTGGGGAAATTTTGACAACAAATAAGCGACTCAACGGGGTCATCTCGCCTCGCTAGATGAATGATCGTAGCTCAAAGCATCCATTGGGCATGGAGTCATGAGTTACAACCTTCAACCGATCCGAACTTTGAAAACCTCCCTCTGAGCCACTTGAAAACCCACCGGGCATGGAGTTGTTCTCACCAAAAACCATTGAAACGAACTGTGCAAGAGCAAAACCAGCAACACCAAAAACTATGTACAGAACTGAAAATCATACATGTCCCAAATGGAACATGCAGAGTGTGCACGAGCACTTCTTCTACTGAAAGCAACCTAGCTACTCTACTCTAACTGGAAGCAAAGGCAAGCTAAACAAACCCTGCAACTGGTTGTGAGAAATAGCTTCCTTTCTTCAAAATTGGCAGCCATGCAATTGATTTGGCACTGATCATGGCTGTTTGGATGGATGGAAAATCAACAAGAAGTTGGTCTTCTATCCAAATCATCAAGGTATCAACTGAAAAATCCAATACCTCTTTTAGTTGCTCTGCATTTGGATTGGAGAGGTATGGCAGCTGATCCTTGGTACTTTGTAGCTCATCCTCATGCTCAGAAGCAAGCATGACTGGTTGTGGCTTCTCCTTTGGCTCCAATGAAGCCAAATACCTGATTGGGCAAGGTATGGTCCTTTGAGTATGCCCATAGCTCTGATTTTCAACTCCAAGAATGGAGTTCTCTTGTAGACCTCCTTGAATGGATGGCGTGGAAGAAATGGTGGAATTCTTCTGTCCTTTCTCTTCCTCCAATGAAGAACAGGGAAGATTAGAATCTTCCAATTTTGATTCCAAAGGGCTGCTATAAGATGCAGGCTGCTGTAAATGAAAGTTCTCCTTCATGGCAGCAGGCTCTTGTGTTTGGAATGTGGATGATGAAAAAGAGAATGGTGAAAACTCAACCAGCTCTTCTCCATCAAAACAGTCCTCCAAATCTGACAGGTAAACTGCCTCATTGTTGTCCTGCTGCAAATGTTCAACTTCCTCCATGGTGTTCTCTTGATCTGCAATTTGACCACCATGGTTTCCTTCACTCTCCAATATCGAGTTTGAGAGATCAAACTCCTTTTCAGTACTAGAACTCGGGAGAGGTGAAGTAGAAAGAAGAACTAAAGGTTCTCCTGTAGCCTGCTTTGTGCTCAAAGCCCTTGGATCTGCACTCTTCTCCTCCACAACTAGGATGTGCTCCTCTTCTTTTGCCTTTGGAGCAGCTTCGCCTTCCTCTATTACTTGAAGAGAATCTTTCTCTTGATAAAACTCTCCCTCTAGCATGAAGTTTGTCAAGTCAAACTCTTCATTCTGCTGCTCTAGAGGACAAGTTGGGACTGCAAAATCTTCTTCTTCTGCTGCAACAGAATCAGTCCTCACCTTAGCCTCTTCTGTAGGCTTAACCATCAAGGGGGTCTTTGTTATCCCAAATCTAAGAGCCCAACTCTTCAGACTTTGAATTTCTTCATCTTTGTTTGGCCTCTCTTTTTGCTGTTGTTTTCCTTGGTCGGCATTCTGATTTTCATCCTCCCAACATGGATTAGGGGATGCAATAGGAGGAATAGGTTGAAACTCAACTGATTTTACAAATTTTTGTGGTGGTGGAGGCAGTGAAACCTCTTGTTTCTTTGGAGGAGGGGGTATTTCTGTTAGCTCTTGTGGAGGGGATGACTATTTGGAAGGGAAGAGGAAAGAAGAATCGAGATGAGATGGAAGACTGAGAGGTGGAGACATGGATTCAACATTTGGGACAGCAGTTGGAGAGTTTAAAATTTGCAAATCCAAATGAGATGATGCTGCTTGAGTAATGGGAAGAGAGAAACCAGATGATGGTGTAGAACTTACCCATTGACAAGGTTGTTCAACAAGTCTGTAGGCCTCTATCTCTGCTGTCCATTGTGCAAGTTGGGGCAGCATCTTTATCATGAAGTCCAGCTTCTCCTGAGGGCTGAAGTGTCTTGGAAAAGGGCCTCCCCATGGACAAGGAGTCCTGTAACCGATTCCGAAAGCTCTCATTTGAGCTGTTGCTCTGGACTGCACCATCTCCACCTCCATCTTTTGGATTTTCTCCAACAGACCAGCATCTTGGATCTGATTGTCTTCATTGTATGCATACTCTTGCTCTTGGAAAGCTCCATAGCCAAATTGACTTTGGCACTGCTGTTCATATGGGTATGCATACTGATCTTGAATCTGCTCAAAATGCTGATTTGGAGGATTTGTAAAACGTGTTGGAGGTGGAATATATTGCTGTTGTTGATGTGAAATCCATGATGGAAATGAAGTCATGATTGCACAACCTCATGGAATGGGAAAGAATGAAAGAGATGGAAAGAAGGATGAATGGAAAATGAATGAAAATGAATGGAAAGGAAGGTCTGCAACTTCAGAGATGGGTTGTTGACCAGATGGAGTCACCAGATGTGTTTGCAAGTGCCTCCAAAGGCTGAAATCTTCACAGGAACACATCAACCTACAAAAGATGAAGTGAAAGACCTCTAAGGTCCCACCGGGCGTGCCAAAACTGTTAGTGCAAAATCACAGCACCCCTGGACGCACATCAGGCTTCTAGGTTGATGTTCAGGCATCCAGTGTGATTGCACAACATGGAAACCTCTCTCCAAGCGTGGGACTTGTAAAACCGAGAGAGGAATCTCCAGAGAAGGCTGGTTCCTGCTCCTAAACTACTCCGCCACAAGCTATTCCAAAGCACAGGCAAGCTAATCTAATCCTAATCTAACCATGCCAAGGAGACAGAGAGAGAGAGAGAAAGGAAAAGAACAAAAGCCTACACTAAAACGGTGATACACCAGAGAAGGAGGATGTTGAACATCTATCAAAACTGCCATGGGATGAAGAGAGGTGAGCAATGGGAAGGATGGACAGATGCATCACAGCCCAAGGATAGATTTTACACGTAAAATGTCCCAAAACTCCATGAACACAGCTCCGAACCTGCAATGAACATTCAAACATGCACAGACACCTGCAATGAAGAGAGGCAAGAAGAAGACAAGCAAAAACAAGAGAGGATGGACAGATGCATCACAGAACACGTTTTGTTGCTCCAGAAGTTTGCACAGAACATCATTCCATTAGTAAAAGGCAAAAACGCCATTACAGAGCAAGGGAGGAGGTTCTAACTCCATTTTCAACCCTAGAGAAGAAAAGAAGGGAGAGCAGAGCAGAAAGAATGAACAACCTTTTCAAATGAGCCAAATCTGGCTTTTTACATTGCATGGGTCGAGCCCAGGGGACAGAAACGTGAAAAAACGTGCAAGCCCCTCCCTCATTTACTGTAGATGCATTAAATCAGCATGGGGATCTTTTTCAACCCATACCCTGTCACTTTGAGTGATTTTGAGGAGAATGCGACCCATTTGCATTAACTGGGCCGCTAAAATGTCACTTCTGGCCGTGCAGAAGAAGAATGCGACCCATTAGCATTAAAACAGGTTGTTGAAAGGTCGCTTCTGGCCATTATCACACGTCAGCACCATTTCTCCATTTTATTTCTTCAGACCACACCAAAACTTGAGATTGATCCCAGAATCATGTAGAGCATCTCACAAGCTTTCCGTTGATATATAGAACGTGGAAATCCGAGCTCTAGATCAAAAGATATGGCGATCTGAAGATTACAGGCAAAATGGATTTGAAAAGCTTTTCCCGCGCTTCGCCACCTGGATGACACGTGTCATGTGTTGATTGGATGAAAAAGGTCTTCAGCCTGTCGGGTTCGGGATCCTCCTCTACTTTTAACTTTGGGCCCAAGACTTCTTCAAAATTTCTAAGTCCTCCCCGAATTCCACACTTCCCTGCTCCATTGGACACGTGCCCAATTCCTATTGGCTCGGGCCAGTGCTTCAAACCTTGCCCCTTTGACTTTTGGATTTTCCTCTGAGACACGTGGCAATTTCTATATGGTTCTCGGGCCTGCCAGGTCTTCCACGTACTTCACGTCCATTCGTCCCGGACGTCCCATTTTGATTTTGGACCCTTTGGGACAATTTCGGCCGATTCGGCCGGTTCGGGTATTTCTGGCCCGCTTGTCCCAATTGCTTTTGGGCTCCTTGTGCTAATTTCGCGCGAACCGGCCGGTTCGGGCATTTCGCGTCCATTTGTCCCACTCGTCCCGAACTGCCCCTCACAGCAGTTAGTCGATTTTCTCTCTCGGTCGAACCGGCATTTCGCGCCCGCCGCGTACTTTCGTCCCACTTGTCCCAAATGCTTAGTGGGCCGACTGGACTCATTTCGGCCGGTTCGGGCGGTTCGCGTACCTTTGTCCCATTCGTCCCACCTTGTGCTGGGCTAGGACTTAGCCGATTTTCACAATTTTTCCTGGCCCAAACTACTTGCTTTTCTGCAACCTTTTTGCATTTTCTTAGAGCTTGCTCTTTTCCTCTCAGACAGGGAACTTAGAAAATATTTGAGGGGACTCTAGCAACATGATTTTTGGCCTCGAGTCAATCAATTTTCCTGGGACTTGAATATTCTGATGCATGTTATCAAAATTACCTAGGGGGAAATTTTGACAACAGGTACTCGTTTTAAACTTAAAATTTCCTTTGACTTCTGTAAAATATTGAATGTATTTTGGAGTCCATTCTAGGCTTGAAATAAATGGAAATCAAGGGATGTATTTTCAGTGGAGTTTTAATCATGGTTATTAAATTTTTGATAATAATGTGAATAATTATGGATTATTATCGATTCAAATAAATAATGTTTTTTAGTGAATGTAATCGAAATAGTAATCCAACCTATTTTTGTGTATCCGTGGTGATTATACTTTTATGGACATATGTCTGTAGTCCCACCTTGATCCTCTCTCGAATACTAGTTCATGTGGATAAAATGGATGGTAGTGGAAGTTTTGATGCTCCTTTAGTGACTGTTCAGAAGTGAGACTCTAGTTGAAATGAATAAAATTCGTTGTTAGAGGATTTGTGTTAG
This sequence comes from Taxus wallichiana var. yunnanensis, assembly GCA_018340775.1. Taxonomy (NCBI): domain Eukaryota; kingdom Viridiplantae; phylum Streptophyta; class Pinopsida; order Cupressales; family Taxaceae; genus Taxus; species Taxus wallichiana. Next base: position 579,966,404 of record CM031240.1, read on the forward strand.
ATCTCAGGATCAGATAGAAATAAATCCTATTTAAATATTCTACTTATTCCTTTGTATTGATTTTATTTTTGAATATATTAAGTCATTTGTAAATTGCTTCCTTAAGTAAATAATCCAATTTGTTAGTCTCGCTAAATCATGGTTCATGAGAAGATTATATTTTTATAAGATAAATTGCTATCTCTTTACTTTGTAAGATTAGGTAATAATTTATCTCAGTCTTCTTCAAAAATGTAGATAGCTCACTTATTGATAGATAAATAGACTAACCCCACTCATTTGAGTGACAAGGCTAGTTAAGGATTTCTTTATAAACTCATTGTAGGTAACTCGGCCATAAGTGTGCCTAGATCAAACAAGTATCATTTATGAGGTAGGTCAAATTTTCCTATAGCTAATATATGAAATACTTAATTCGTAGTCATTTGGTAGAAAATGGTTGACTTATTAAAAGATTAAGAATGAGAAGACTTTACCTATCTCTAGCAAGTCTTTGGAAGGATTGTTTCATTTCAAAACATTACCTAAGGTTCATTGAAATATTATAAAACTATGTGATTGTTGTGAAATCACTTAATTACTTACACTACAACTAATCAGTTACTTGGATGAATTCATAACTTTGTTATAAGGTGTTTGTTGGCTAAATAAGTAGTCTTTGTATCATTATATAGCTAAGTATAAATTATATCAGGATGGATGTTAGTTTATACCAGTCACTATGAAAGGCTAAGGAATTCTACATATTGTTGGTCGTCAAATAGGACTTTTATGAAGAGCAACAGTCAGGGGACAAGAAGTCCCTCCTCTTTAATGGGAGAGGTTCCCTTATTCAGAAACGAACCTATCTACAAATGTACAAAACATGATTTTCTGGTTAAACTTGGATATCATGAAAGTGTTTTTTTGTAAGGATGTTCAAGTACAAAAGGACTGAGGAATGAAAAGACGAGAACGAGCAGAAAGGCAACATGCAGAATTATAGTGAATCAGAGTAATTCCTTATGTATGCGAAGTTACAGTGAATTGAAAACGGGATCATTTGCATCACATGAATAAGATGAAATTTAAAGACACAAAGTTCTGTAAATAACGTCTGTTAGAATGCAATGGTTCATTAATCAAGGACACAAAGTTCCTTCTTGGTTGTGCAAGATCACCATGTATTGCAAAGTTGAAGAGCATGCAATCAGTGAGACTAACAAACTAGAGACAAATGACCTTTACAAAAAAATAAATGAGAGCTTAGAGATAACAGAGATTAGATAGACAAAGAATGGAAAGTCCTTCTGTATTGATTTCTTTGTGATCTATTTACACTTTCAGAAAATATGCCAAGTTCTTCCTCCTTAGAATGGCGTAAAGAAGGCCATTATATAGCTTACAAATCAGTTACTCTTCGTAACCATTTCTTTTAACTAAAGAATAGTTAAGGACCGCCAATCGCAGTACCTCAACCTATTACAAAGAAAACGGAAAAAGAAAGGGAAGAAGAGAAAAGAATGGGGAAGAAGACAGGTGGCCGGTCACTGAGAGGGACCCACTGACTTCAGAATCCACTGCCTGAATTTCTTTAACGCCTCAGCTATATCTCTGCCACGAGGGACTGACGTGTTAGTCGTAGACTGAGTCCAAAATCCCAGACACTTTTCCATCTCTTTATCAAACTCGACATGAGTATGATAATCTTTATTTGCTTCTTCAATGGCAGATTGAAGAGAGCAGATCTCTTTCATTTTTTCTTTGGAGATGGAGCTTTCCTTGAATAAATTATCTTTGACAAAAGCTCTGAATTGAGCTTTGATTTCTTGCAAGGAAAGGGAAGTACCAGAAGTCTCATCCTGAATATGACAGTGTATGTCTTTGAAAGCAGAGACAACCAGTGTCTTGAAAGCTTTTCCCTTCTGCCAACCTGCTTGTTCTTCGCTTCTTCCAAAGCCTCCTCCAAGACTCTGATCTTCCACTCCACGCTGTAGACCCAGGACTTTGACAGATTATCCTTTGCATCATCAAAGGCTTTACTCACCAACAAAATGTTCTCATCTTCCTGTCCCATGAGTCGGAGGTCTACTATGCAATCGCTCTAGAGTTGGAGCTCTTTATCCATGATATTGATAGTGGAGGAGAGCTTGATTGCTCGTTGCTCACATTTTCATGGAGTTTGAAAGCTTCATCGATGAAGTTTAATCTAGTAACAAGCATGTCATCCACCAGGGGCTTCAATAGCTTTTCCCATAGACAGAATACTTGTGCATATCTCGTAATACTCACTTTCATCTTGGCTTAGAATTACGGGAGGTGGGAGAGTAGTCAATGGGGTAGGGTCCAAAACTTTGTCCTTAGACAAAAGAGACTTGATGAAACCTGTGAGAACTTGGGCCTATTCTTCCAACTGTTCAATAGTTTGTTGCCCTTTCTCTACCCTCCCAATGACTCTTGTGACTGTTTCCTGGAGGTTGTGAATTTCACCTTCAGGGGTAGACTCTCCCATTGGGATTCTCGAGAGCTCTAAGTCAGATACCTGCAAGTCCTACTCTGATTTATCCGTTGTAGGCTTGGCAATCTCCAGGAATTGCTGACCTTGAGCATCAGACACTATTCTAGAGGTAACCTTGGCTTTCTTGGCACGAGAAGGAGTGGTGCCCAACAAGGCTGCAACAGCATCAAAATTTGGTCCTGAGCTTCGAGAGGAAAATTTCCTCTTCCTTTTGTCAACCAAAGGTTGCACCCACGCAAAAGAGGAAGAGGAATCAGCAGGAGGGGCAAGGGGACCAAGAGACAGAGAGCTCATGATGCTCAAGGTCTGCGCAGCTGTTGACTCGAGTTGAGAGGTGAGTGGGGCACTTGGGGCAATTGCGGCAGAAGAGTCAACATCACCTGAAAGCTCAGTGCTCTGGATTTCTTTATCTTTATCAGCTGGGTCTTCAGGAGCATTTGCAGGGGTTGGCATTTCACTTTCTTCACTTTCACTGAGAACAATGATGTTCTCTGGTCCCATAGGCAACTCTGCCTGCTTTCTTTGAGGGTCACTTTCTGCAGGCTCCTTCTTAACCTCCTTGAGTTTCTTCTGGTACACTTGAGTGGATGAAGAAGGAGTGGAAGCTGCAGGTCCTTGAGTTGATGAGGTAGGAGGGGTCTTCACTGGTGTTTCCGACCTTGGAATAGATGCTTCTCTTCTTGGTGTTGAAGCATCCTTAGAAGAGGATTCTCCTGAATGCCTCCTGAATTCTCGAACTTTCCTATCAAACCAGACCTTAGTCCTGACTAAGACTGGAGCAAGGATCTCAGCCAGATCATCCCTCTCTTTCCTGTTCCAATCCAGGTCCTCCAAAGGAGTGTGCTTAACCACATTTTCATACTCATATGAGTATAGATCAGAGTTGTCATCCTGGAGACCTTCAGGAACTTGATACAGACTGAGTTCTTGGATCAGTGGCAGAGAGAACCTGCCATAATGTCTTCTCCTGGCCTCAAAATCATCTACACAGTCAGCCCAGTAGTCTTCTGTATCTGCCCTATGATGGTAGATTATCTTGATGTTCTGTTCAATGAACTTCTTCAAGTCGAAGCAGGTCCTTGGCTTGAAGAAATGAACGGTGATAGGGACCAGGGTTCTCTCTATGTTCTGAGCATCCAGGGTTGTTTTGCAAGTGTAGTTTCCCAGAGAGATGGGAAAATGCAAGCCAGAAATCTTCTTATCTCTGCAAGTTCTGTGTAACTTGTCTAGTTGCCTGCATATTTCTATCAAGGCCATTTTATCATTGCAGAACATGGGCAGTCTCAGAGGGGTGCCCTCATAGCCGGCGAGCCTGATATAAGAGAATTTCCTGAACTGGATGAAGTAAGCACCGTAGTGCGATATTAGAGTCATAGCTTCATCTGAAAATCTCCTGGCAGTGTCACCTTCGAGCAATCTGACCACGTACATGGTAAAAGTGTCATTGACCCTTCTGAAATTACGATTGCTGGTCTCCAAGGTGAACTGCGGGCAGTAGGCATATACTGGATCGTCTTTGTGTGCATCTATATAAGAAAAACCGAACCACTGCCTTGATGCTGCCAGAGTGTACATCAGGTACGAAGTCATATAGAATTTCTTCGTTTGCTGCACGTTGGACAGCTGCTCTACCAAATTCATGCTAATGATCTCCGCCCAGCTGATATTCTGTGTTCCCTCGCACACCATGCTGATGAGCGGGCACATCCAGAAGTGAAATTCGTTGGTAGTGGGCAAACCCATAACCCGAGCCAACAGAATTATGAAATCAGACAACTCTTCATTGAAATCTTCCCGTAAAAGGGTTTTGGACAGACGAGAAGCTCCCTTCTTAGGGTTCTTCAACCAAGACTTCGCCACTCGTGCCTTATATTTGTCACTGTCTTGATCGAACAGGGCCTGTGCTTGATCCCGGGAGACGACTATGGCATTATCCATCTCTGGGATCCTTAGAGCAGCGCTAATGGCGGCAGCATCTAGCTTAGCGATGAGTTCCCCATGTATATTGGTTAATTCACTTGAAGCAGGGTCAAAGTGAGCTCCGCACGAAAGCACGGTATCAGCGCACTGTACCGAGATCGGGAAACCTCCGGCAAAAGCCAAACCGCTATCATGAATCATTTGTGCCATTGGTGTAGGGTTTGCATCTGCCATCCTCGCCCAAAAATCACCGAAGTCGAGATGTCGAGCTTCACTGTCCCCAATATTGGGAACGGCAGACTCTAGTGACGAAATTTGTTCCTGTCCCTGGAATTTGATCTTCATATTGGTATTATCAGAGAGAGAGAATTGCAATCTAGACTTGGGAAGGAATTGCAGTAGGGAACGGGTATGTGCGCAGGAAATTAGATTGCGGGGGTTCGGGCAAAAGATAGCAAGGAAGCAGTGTGAAAAATGCAAAAGGGGGTCTGCCCGTTATATAGCCGTTTTGGAGAGAGAAAGGAAATCAATGCGCATTAAATTCATATCTACCAATTTGACAAGCAACATATTCGGTAGAGCGGGAAAAACTAAGTATGAATGGCACTTGGTTCGCTTGGGACATGTGAGATGCGAATGCACGAAACACGCGGCTCGGCCGATTCGGGCGAAGCAGGGAGAAGACGCACAAATGCATTTTGGGACATTTGGGATGAAAACGCATGAAGTACGTGGTTCGGGTGTTCCGTAAAAATGGAACAAAGGTCCTTTTCAACTTGGAACATTTGGGACGAAAAGTTCCGACGGGCCCGAAAATGGAACAACTTCGGGGATATCGGCCGATCGGGGAACAAAGCGCACTTTTGAACTTGGGACATGCGGGACAAAAATGTCCGACAGGCCCGAGAAACATACAAAATGACCCAAAATTGCAGATTTTCTCGATTTCACGACTTTTAACATTTGCAAAACAACAGAAGAAACACTCAAACTCAATTTTTTTGAAAATGACTTCTTAAGAACGGGGGAATTTTGAGTGGACAACAGCTGGCTCCTTCTGGGGATGACTTGGCATAAATTCAAGGGATGAGACAAGGCAAGAACTTAGACAAACTCAGGGGAAGCAGATCAGTACCTTATCCATTGGGCAACGGAGTCAAAAAGTAGATCAATACAGAGGACAACAACACACCAAAACAGAAAGGAAAGAGGACAACGCACCAAAAAGCAGAGAAGCAAAAACACTGCACAGAATATACAAGGGACCTCCTAATCACCTAGGACTTGAACAACTTGAGGTACTGCCCACTATAAGGAAGTGGGAGAGGAGAACCATCCATGTAATCAAGATAAAAGGAATGCTTACCAGTAAAGTGTCTGATCTTGAAAGGTCCGAGCCAAAGGGAATCAAAATTTCCATGACCGCTCGCACGAGGTTCATGCCTTTTATCCCATAACAATACAGTGTCTCCAACTTGGAAATCTTTGAACCTAGCTTTCTTGTCAAACAGGACCTTTACCTTCTGCTGGTGAATAGATATCCGATCAGCAACCTCCAATCTATCCTCATTTAGTTTGTGAAGGTACATAATTCTCTTATCCAAAGCATCACTGAAACTAGTATCTTCAATGGCCTTCATTAGATGCAAGGCCAGCGCCCACTTATTCTTGCGGTTGAGCTTCTACTCCATATACCACTTGAAAAGGAGACATTCCAATAGCTCTCTTTGGTGTAATCCTATCTACCCAAAGAGCATCATAGAGCTTCTTGTGCCAGTTTCGTTGAGACTCATTTACTAACTTTCTTATAATAGTCACCAGATTTTTGTTAGTGGATTTTGCTTGCCCATTTCCTGGGGTAATAATCTAAGAATGAGTCGGGAGATGCCATACCATAGCAAATCCATTATCTCATTTGAAGAGAAATTCAAAGCATTATCTCATTACAATCTTATTAGGTACACCATACCTTACCAAGATGTTCTCTTTAATGAAGTGCACACCACTTGAAGTAGTACTCTTGACCGAACAAAGCACTTCCACCCATTTGGTGAAATAGTCGGTGGCGATTAGCACATGAGTGTGACTAGCACTAGAAGCGGGATTAAGTGTTCCAATGAATTCTGACCCCACTTTGCTAAAAAGGTTCTTCAATTACAATCGGCTTAAGAGGCAAAGAGGCCGGTTTGGGTCTTCCCACGAAGGTCGACAAGCCTCACATTTATCAACCCACTTGGATGCATCTTTAAATAAGGAAGGCCAAGAATATCCTCCACGGAGTATCTTATGAGTCAGTAACCGTTGATGAGTAGTGCCCTCCACATGCCTGATCATGAAAAACTGAGAGAAACTTTCTCTCTTGTTCCTTTTCCACACACTTCAAAAATCTCCCATCTAACCCACGCTTGAACAAGGCGTTTTCCCACAATACATATTGCACTGACCTCAATTTAACAGTCCTCTTTTCTTTGGCAGTTAAATGAGAGGGGCATTCCCCATAGGTGAGAAAATGGGCGATGTCAGCGTACCATTCATCAACTGAGCTAAGGAACAGAATGGTAGGAAGGTCAACTTTCTCCTCCAGCAACTCATGTTTGGCTCCTTCAGCAATGAGCTCACAAAGGCCTTTTCCATGAACCAGCTTGGTCGGTTTGATGTCAATGTCATACTCTTGGACCTTAGCAACCCAGTTCCCTCTCTTGGATCCAAATTCTTGCTGTGTGAGAATCGACTTGACAGTTGTATCTGGGACCAATACCATGGAATGAGAGTTGAGGATGTAAAAGTGAAACTGCTTGACAGCTTTAACCACTGCAAAAGCATGTTTCTCCATCATGGTGTATTTCAACTCGTGATCTTTCAGAATATAGCTCATGAACGCAATCGGGAGCTCATGCTCGTCAGAGTCTTCTTGAGTCAAAACAGCAGCTAAGGTATTATCTGTGGCATAGCAATAGATAATAAAATCTTTGCTGAAATCAGGACAGGCTAAAACAGGAGTTTTAGCGATAGCTCTCTTGATACCTTCAAAGGATTCCTTTCCTTCAGAAGACCAACCAAATTTTTGCTTCCCTTTCATCATCTGAGAAATATTCAAAGTTAACTCTGCAAAATCAGGAATGAATCTTCTCAAAAAATTGATCTTGCCAAAGAAGGAGTGCACGCCCTTTTTGCTGGTTGGGAGAGGAATTTGTTGGATAGCTTGTACTCGTTCAGGATCAATCTTAATACCATCTTTGGAAATGATGTGCCCTAATAATTTTCCCTCTGTGACACAGAAAACTAGACTTTTTAGGATTCAAAGAAATTCCATGCTCTCTGCATCTTAGCAGAACTGTCTCTAGGTGATCAAAATGATCCGCTCTTGTCTTGGAAAATACTGTCAGGTCATCAAGATATATGACAATACACTTCCCTTTCAAACTTCCAAAAGCTAGATCCATAGCTCTCTGGAAAGTGGCACCAGCATTAATAAGCCCAAAAGGCATTCTCTTGTAGGCAAAGGTACCCCAAGGAGTAGTGAAAGTTGTTTTGTGTTGATCTACAGTATCAACCTCTACCTGATTATATCCCGAGAATCCATCAAGCATAGATAACATTTCAGATCCTGTTACTGCTTGCAAGACCTGATCCATCATAGGCAAAGGATAATTGTCTTTCAAAGAAGCCTGATTCAGGTTCCTGAAATCAACACAGATGCGGATCTCACCATTTTTCTTCCTAACAGGCACAATATTTGCAATCCATGTTGAATGGTGAATGGGAAAAATGATTTTAGCCTTCAAAAACTTTTGTATTTCCTGAAAGATGGTGTCAGCTATTTTGGGGTTGTATTGCCTCTGTTTCTGCTTGAAAGGCTTAATTCCAGGCTTAAGAGGAATCGAGTGCTGCATATCTTTTGGTTTGAAAGCTTTCAAATCTTCATAAGAATAAGCAAGAACATCCTTATACCTTTTTAAAAGATCAATTGCTTTTCTCCTCTCATCTGTTGTGCAACATTTTCCAATATTCACTAGCTTAGGGTCATTAGGACTCCCAATATTAATCTGTCATGTTCAGCTGATTGCTGAGGTCCAGTAGAAGCTCTAGACTTCACATACCTGTCATGTTTATCAAATAGTTCCTCCAAACTCACCAATCCTTTAGGAATCTTGTTTCCTTTGAGATTGATGCATCCATCCTGATCTGTTTCTTCCCCTTGGGCGACTGCTTTGTCAAAGGGCACACTCTCACGAGGTAGGTTGTCACTTCCCTCAAAATACAGTTGTTCGAAATTACCCTTGAGTTCCAGGAAGGAAAGCAAATGTTGATCATCATTGAAAACTTGCCAGTTATTGGCATTATCAGGTACACTAGGCCGATGGACCATCTCAATGGTGAACTTATCCTGAGAGAAATCAGGATGAGGAATCAGTAGTGACCCTGAGACTGCTAGTGAATCAGCCCTACTGTTCTTCTCCCTAGGTATTGCCTCAATGGAGAAAGCATCAAGGAATTCAATGGAATCCCAAACCTGATTCCGGTAATGTTTCAGCCTCCCATTTTTTACTTGAAAAAGGTTTCTGACTTGCTTTACAATCAACTCTGCATCACCACGAGCCAGAAGATTCTTTACACCTTGTTCTTTGGCCACTTGCAATCCGAGAATGAGAGCCTCGTACTCTGCTGTGTTATTAGTATTCTCGAACTGCAACTTAAATGAAAAGGGGTGTAGGCTTCCTTCAGGTGACACCAGCAGGACACCGGCTCCAGAACCAGCTGAGGAACAACTTCCATCAAACTCTAAAATCCAAACCCCATTAGGATCTTTAGGAGACACTTTGGGAGGTCGATTTCATCAGGGGACATAATCATGTAGTTACCATGCCCCATATCCTCGTAGAGTATTTGTGCTTTAGGATCATCCGTTTTCTGCACAATATACTCAGACTGCTTCTCAGGCAGCAACTTCTTCATGTGTCCATTGACAGGTATGAGTGCATGTGACCAGTCCATTTGGATTTCTCCACCTACGTCCTTACAAAAGTTCCTACTTAACAACATCCCGTATGAAGGGGGAATATCTGCCACTAAGATGGTAGCCAACACTTTCTTCTCGGGCAAAGCAGCAAAAGCTACTTGTGCATCTTTAATTCTCCCGACCAGGGGCACTTCCTTACTCTCCATAGAGTAACAAGATCCATAAGTGCGTGTGAGAGTTAGGCCTAAAGCATGAGCTACTTTAGCAGGCATCACATTATCTGAGGCTCCAGAATCTATGACACAATTACTGAGCCTATGACCAGCTATAAGAAGTGTTACATAAAAAGGCTTGATTTTGTCATTAGGCGAGGTGACAGCGGCTACCAGACTAGGCTGTGGTGCAGAAGGAGGAGTGGGAAAAAGGCCTTTAGAGGTGGTCTTAGAGTGGGAATTGACAAAGTGGATCATTTTAGCAAAAGCTTTGGGATGGGTTTGATAATACTCAGCTTCTGAGATTTGGACCTTGGTCTTTTTCAGGTGATCAACAATATCAAAGGATCCAGAAGTGGACGGGCCATCATCATTCGGTACTCTAGGCTTATCAACTTTAGGAGAGAAAGAAGAAGCAATTTTAGTAGTAGGATTAATAGGACTCACCTTTGGTGTAGATGAGGTAGGGATAGGAGATCCTCTTTTTGCAATCACGGGAATAGTTGTCGACTGCTCCTTAGATTTCTTGATGGGCTGTGTCACTTTCTCCCTCTGACTTGTCTGCTCTCGAGTCATGACAGTGAATGATTCGCTATTCATGTCTGCTACTACTTCATCATAGTCATCTCCATCATCGACGCCCTCCGTGGTGAAGAAATTTACTCGAGATCCCTCAAGTTCGTCTGCTTCATCATCAACTTCTTCCGCAAACTCCTCGCAAGCTTCATTATCTCCATCATCATCTGGTTCTTCCACTTCGCAGGTCGCATTGACAGGGACTTTAACAGGAGGTCCTTCAAGTGCTAATCTTGTTTGAGAAGCAGGAAAATGATTTCTGGGCTGAAAATTCCTCCTTGGAACGTCTGCATAAGGAGCGTGCTGAGCTAATTGTTTCTTTATAGCAATGAGGTCATTCGCAAGTTTCTGAACTAATGGATCAGTGTTAGGTCCAGGGGTGGAAGAGGAAGAAGCAACAGACTTAGATTTGGAAGGGTCTCTTCTCAACTTCCCTGACATGATCAAGTCATCCTCGATACTAACAGCGAGGATTTGATCCTCGACCAATGTTGCGAGATTAGCCCTTCTTAGTGCATAACTAACTTTGGGTGATTGAGCATTTAGGAAGAAACATTTTTGAATTTGATCAACAGGTCGGGTAAGCTGCGGAATTTTATTGATCAATTTGTTGAATCGGGCCACAAATTCTCTCATGGGCTCTTGTGAATCTTTCTTTATCTGAGAGATTTGGGCTAGCAAGGCATGTACATCTTCTACCGGCTTGAAACGGTTTTCGAACTGAGTTCTCATTGTGTCCCAGTTGGTGATAGCGCCAGCTGGAAGGTGGTAGAACCAATCAGCAGCATTATCTTGTAACGTCTCAACGAATAGCCTTACGGAGACATCTTCATGTTCGACTCCCAGAACTCCACATGCAACAATGAAGGCTGTGATGTGTTCATCAGGATGCACTTTTCCATCGCCTTTGAATTTAGGGAAGTTCTTCCGGTTACCTCTGGGTAACTCATGCAAAGGCTGAGTAAGGGCTAGGGGCCCGACATGATGACCCCATGGTAATGGTGCCACCATTCTTGGAAAAATGGCTTGGAGAGGGACTGCAACACCAGCAAGAATCAAAGCTTGAAGATTAGGGCTAGCTGGCTCTGAAGAAAAACCACCCGTGGGAATTCTGTCTTGAACAGGTGGAGTGCTTGTCGAACGAGTCCTTCTATTTGTTGAAGGGAAAGGAAAACCCTGCTGCTCCAAAAGCTGAAACTGAGAATCTTCAACACCAAGGGCCCTCCTCCCTCGAGTAAAATGCACGTGTCGCGGATCAAAGGATGATATAAAATTGCAGAACTGCAATGCAATTTTCCCCAGCAGAGTCGCAAAAAACTATTGGTCGTCAAATAGGAATTTTAAGAAGAGCAACAGTCAGGGGACAAGAAGTCCCTCCTCTTTAATGGGAGAGGTTCCCTTATTCAGAAACGAACCTATTTACAAATGTACAAGACATGATTTGTTGGTTAAACTTGGATATCATGAAAGTCTTTTTTTGTAAGGATGTTCAAGTACAAAAGGACTGAGGAATGAAAAGATGAGAACGAGTAGAAAGGCAACATGCAGAATTATAGTGAATCAGAGTAATTCCTTATGTATGCGAAGTTATAGTGAATTGAAAACGGGATCATTTGCATCACATGAATAAGATGAAATTTAAAGACACAAAGTTCTGTAAATAACGTCTGTTAGAATGCAATGGTTCATTAATCAAGGACACAAAGTTCCTTCTTGGTTGTGCAAGATCACCATGTATTGCAAAGTTGAAGAGCATGCAATCAGTGAGACTAACAAACTAGAGACAAATGACCTTTACAAAAATTAAATGAGAGCTTAGAGATAACAGAGATTAGATAGACAAAGAATGGAAAGTCCTTCTGTATTGATTTCTTTGTGATCTATTTACACTTTCTGAAAATATGCCAAGTTCTTCCTCCTTAGAATGGCGTAAAGAAGGCCATTATATAGCTTACAAATCAGTTACTCTTCGTAACTGTTTCTTTTAACTAAAGAATAGTTAAGGACCACCAATGGCAAGATACCTCAACCTATTACAAAGAAAATGGAAAAGAAAGGGAAGAAGAGAAAGAATGGGGAAGAAGACAGTGGCTAGTCACCGAGAGGACCCACGACTTGAGAATCCCTGCCGAATTTCTTTAATGCCTCAGCTATATCTCTGCCACGAGGGACTGACGTGTTAGTCGTAGACTGAGTCCAAAATCCCAGACACTTTTCCATCTCTTTATCAAACTCGACATGAGTATGATAATCTTTATTTGCTTCTTCAATGGCAGATTGAAGAGAGCAGATCTCTTTCATTTTTTCTTTGGAGATGGAGCTTTCCTTGAATAAATTATCTTTGACAAAAGCTCTGAATTGAGCTTTGATTTCTTGCAAGGAAAGGGAAGTACCAGAAGTCTCATCCTGAAGATGACAGTGTATGTCTTTGAAAGCAGAGACAACCAGTGTCTTGAAAGCTTCACCCTTCTGCCAACTATTCTTCAGTTCTCCCAAAGCCTCCTCCAGGACTCTGATCTTCCACTCCACGCTGTAGACCCAGGACTTCGATAGATTATCCTTTGCATCATCAAAGACTTTACTCGCCAACAAAATGTTCTCATCTGCCTGTCCCATGAGTCGGAGGTCTACTATGCAACTGCTCCAGAGTTTGAGCTCTTTATCCATGATATTGATAGTGGAGGAGAGCTTCAGTTGCACATTGCTCACCTTTTCGTGGAGTTTGAAAGCTTCATCGATGAAGTTTAATCCAGCAACAAGCATGTCATCCACCAGGGCTTCAATAGCTCTGCCATAGACAGAATACTTGTGCATATCTTTAATACTCTGCACTTCATCTTGGCTTAGAATTACAGGAGGTGGGAGAGTAGTCAATGGGGTAGGGTCCAAAACTTTGTCCTTAGACAAAAGAGACTTGATGAAACCTGTGAGAACTTGGGCCTGTTCTTCCAACTGTTCAATAGTTTGTTGCCCTTTCTCTACCCTCCCAATGACTCTTGTGACTGTTTCCTGGAGGTTGTGAATTTCACCTTCAGGGGTAGACTCTCCCATTGGGATTCTTGAGAGCTCTAAGTCAGATACCTGCAAGTCCTGCTCTGATTTATCCGTTGTAGGCTTGGCAATCTCCAGGAATTGCTGACCTTGAGCATCAGACACTATTCTAGAGGTAACCTTGGCTTTCTTGGCACGAGAAGGAGTGGTGCCCAACAAGGCTGCAACAGCATCAAAATTTGGTCCTGAGCTTTGAGAGGAAAATTTCCTCTTCCTTTTGTCAACCAAAGGTTGCACCCACGCAAAAGAGGAAGAGGAATCAGCAGGAGGGGCAAGGGGACCAAGAGACAGAGAGCTCATGATGCTCAAGTTACTGCACATGTGTGACTCGAAGTTGAGAGGTGAGTGGGGCACTTGGGGCAATTGCGGCAGAAGAGTCAACATCACTGGCTCAGTGCTCTGGACCTCTTTGTCTTTATCAGCTGGGTCTTCAGGAGCATTTGCAGGGGTTGGCATTTCGCTTTCTTCACTTTCACTGAGAACAATGATGTTCTCTGGTCCCATAGGCAACTCTTCCTGCTTTCTTTGAGGATCACTTTCTGCAGGCTCCTTCTTAACCTCCTTGAGTTTCTTCTGGTACACTTGAGTGGATGAAGAAGGAGTGGAAGCTGCAGGTCCTTGAGTTGATGAGGTAGGAGGGGTCTTCACTGGTGTTTCCGACCTTGGAATAGATGCTTCTCTTCTTGGTGTTGAAGCATCCTTAGAAGAGGATTCTCCTGAATGCCTCCTGAATTCTCAAACTTTCCTGTCAAACTAGACCTTAGTCCTGACTAAGATTGGAGCAAGGATCTCAGCCAAATCATCCCTCTCTTTCCTATTCCAATCCAGGTCCTCTAAAGGAGTGTGCTTAACCACATTTTCATACTCATATGAGTATAGATCAGAGTTTTCATCTTGGAGACCTTCAGGAACTTGATACAGACCGAGTTCTTGGATCAGTGGCAGAGAGAACCTGCCATAATGTCTTCTCCTGGCCTCAAAATCATCTGCACAGTCAGCCCAGTAGTCTTCTGTATCTGCCCTATGATGGTAGATTATCTTGATGTTCTGTTCAATGAACTTCTTCAAGTCAAAGCAGGTCCTTGGCTTGAAGAAATGAACGGTGATAGGGACCAGGGTTCTCTCTATGTTCTGAGCATCCATCTCTGGGATCCTTAGAGCAGCACTAATGGTGGCAGCATCTAGCTTAGCGATGAGTTCCCCGTGTATATTGGTTAATTCACTTGAAGCAAGGTCAAAGTGAGCTCCGCACGAAAGCACGGTATCAGCGCACTGTACCGAGATTGGGAAACCTCCAGTAAAAGCCAAACCGCTATCATGAATCATTTGTGCCATTGGTGTAGGGTTTGCATCTGCCATCCTCACCCAAAAATCACCGAAGTCGAGATTTCAAGCTTCACTGTCCCCAATATTGGGAAGCGGACTCTAGTGACGAAATTTGTTCCTGTCCCTGGAATTTGATCTTCATATTGGTATTATCAGAGAGAGAGAATTGCAATCTAGACTTGGGAAGGAATTGCAGTAGGGAACGGGTATGTGCATAGGAAATTAGATTGTGGGGGTTCGGGCAAAAGATAGCAAGGAAGCAGTGTGAAAAATGCAAAAGGGGGTCTACCTGTTATATAGCCGTTTTGGAGAGAGAAAGGAAATCAATGCGCATTAAATTCATATCTACCAATTTGACAAGCAACATATTCGGGTAGAGCGGGAAAAACTAAGTATGAATGGCACTTGGTTCACTTGGGACATGTGAGACGCGAATGCGTGAAACACGCGGCTCGGCTGATTCAGGCGAAGCAGGGAGAAGACGCACAAATGCATTTTGGGACATTTGGGACGAAAATGCGCGAAGTACGTGGTTCGGGTGTTCCGGCTGAAAATGGAATAAAAAGGCCCATTTGAACTTGGGACATTTGGGACAAAAATTTCCGAGTACGCGACTCGGCCGGTTCGGGTGAAAAATGTTACAATAGGTCCGGAGAACTTGGGACATTTGAGACGAAAACGCGCGAAGTACGCGGTTCGGGTGTTTCGGCCGAAATTGGAACAAACTGCACAATTAACTTTGGGACATTTGGGACGAAAAGTTCCGATGGGCCCGAAAATGGAACAACTTCGGGATATCGGCCGATCGGGGAACAAAGCGCACTTTTGAACTTGGGACATGCGGGACAAAAATGTCCGACAGGCCCGAAAAACATACAAAATGACCCAAAATTGCATATTTTCTCGATTTCACGACTTTTAACATTTGTAAAACAACAGAAGAAACACTCAAACTCAAATTTTTTTGAAAATGACTTCTTAAGAATGGGGGAATTTTGAGTGGACAACAAATATATACTTATATTATATAAGTATGATAAATTTTTGGTTGTGGCTACACTTGATAGTGGATATTATTAAGAATAATTGTAATAGGAAGTATCTCATCTTGTGGTGTTGTATTAAATATTGTACAATACTATATGTTGAGTTATGACATATACTTTGCCTTAAGATCCTACAAAATATAGCTTTGTATAGCTTATAGTTATATGATAATAAGATCTAAACCTTGATAAGGTATTATTGGAATCATATGAGATATACTTATTGATGAAGTTATGTTATGGACTCCTATTAACTAAATGTACTTTTACATCAATGTAAGTATGGGCTTACATGGATGTAATATTACTAATTCAGCTTTGAATCCTCATGAGTTGGTTGTAATTCATAAGGTTAATTGGATTAAATTGTGGATTGAGACTTATGTGGATGGAATAATATTAATATAGTGATACAAGTGTGTGTTTATATGAAAATATTAATATTATTCCATCTTAGTCAAGTTTGAGTGGATACTTGTGGAAAACATTCGACCACTAGTTTGATACTAGTAGTTATTAGGGATAATAAGGTTGAACACTTGCATGTCTTATTCTACATATTACTTATAAGAAGTGATGGTATTGGAATGAATAAAGTCTGCAACATTATGATATCTATTTACTAGTGTAATATTATTGTATCAATTAATATTGTTGACTTGTTGGTGATGATCTATCATTACCAAAGTAAATTAAATGTTAGCTATTAACCTTGAGATATGATTCATAAGTAAATGGAGAAAAGTGAATCTATTTTATGTGTTTAAAAGAAATGAATATTTCATTATTACTATAGTTGGTATTAAAAAATGATTGTAAGGATTATAATTGTGATTATGCTCATTTTAATCAGTTAAGTAAATGAAATCTAAAATCAATTTTTCCTTTAATGAAATATTAAATGGTTTAAGGTGTAAATTGAGGGTAAGGATTATTCATGCCAGTTTGTATCAAACCGACCATGGTTCCGTCATACGGATAAGAGGATCATAAGTTGATAAGAAGTAATTAGTTGGCCTGATTTGACTTGTTACATTATATTAATTAATGAAAGGATTGTAATCCTCTTCATTTATGGAAAATACACAATATGAACTTATGAATAGATCAGAAATATGAAAATGAAGGGTTAGCAAAAAGAATTGCAGTGATAAAATGAATGGAATCTATTTGATATGGCACCTTGGATATCAAAATAAATGAATGATGACATGATAGATATGTATGACTTGTTTAGTTGAATATGAACTTGAATTTAATGAGATGATTTGTATTAAAGGATAAATTTATTGTGATACTTTTGCTACAGAATCATGTATGTATTGTTGATAAAAAAAAATTATTGAGAGTTGATATCATCATGTGTAAATCGAGAAGTATTCATCCCGGGTTTGATATAAGTATTAATTTATATATATACATGAGATACTTATTTAGGCATTGTAGAACTATTATTCCATTGATCTCTTGTAGTTACAAAATATCTTCTTATAATCATATAATGGGAATATATATAGGTATATGTGTCCCTCTATGAATGATCACAAAATTTCCTTTGATTATATGATTGAATTGTTAAAATAATTACATTTATTTTCTTAAGTACCTAGATAAGATAAAGAAATGGAACTTAAGGAGTGATTGTATGTAAAATTTTACATGTAGTTAACCAAAATTAAGGGCACTATTTAATAAGATAACAAAGTACCTTAATATGAAAGTTAGAGTATCCAGGAATTAACGTTATGAACAAGACTTGGAAATTACAAATATAAGTTGTACCACATTTATTAAGGGTTGGAAGGGACCCCTTAATTTCTCTAAGATCATATAGTCCATTAAGGGAGCTACCATCTGTTAGGTGAATAACGTGATGCTAGGTAATTGCTAATATCAGCCAAACATTAAGTACATAAGGGTGTCTTAGTTAATGCATTAACAGGAAAAGGTACCTAATAGTAATCGGAATGTTGTCCTAACCAACTAAGGACTAGATGCATGTTGATAAAGTTATTTCCATACATAACAACATTATATAAGATAAGATGTTATCAATTTGATGGATTACATGGCTCTTCATAGCATAAAATAGTGCATTGATACAAAGTAAGATTGGTGGTATTTTAATAGAGAAAATATGTTTAACTTCATGATAAGAAGATGATACATATGTATGTATGTTAGAATCGGTTTGATTTAATCAAAGAGGTTTTAAACAACATGAATCAATAGAATAAAATAAGTCTTATAAAAGGGGGCTAATGGAAAAGATTCAGTATGTCCTAAATGATGAGTGATTATGTAGCTTTGCATGATTTCATATAGGAGTAAGAATAACATTAATGGTTGTTTACTCCTTGATAATGTGATACAATATTTTATGCAGTTTGAAATTGAATAATTAATTATAGTAAGATTGGGAATACAAATCTAAAGAAGTTATCTAACTTATATCTAGAATAGATAGGTATAAATGAATATTATTGGAACTACATTTGACCTATTGTGATACTATGAGACATGACCCTAGATATGCTTCATTAGTGATGAAAGAGTCTTGGGGTCTATAATTACCTATTCTCATTGAATATTGTGTTCCAATCTAGGACCCTTAATAGGTCAACTCACTGCAGCCACTACGAGGTCATATCCATTAAATGACTTTGGTTATTATTTGAATACTGCTGCCTAGCAGCTATACTGAGTAGCCTTATCAAGACTCTGAATTGTGACATGGTATTGCATTAAGTACAAGCCTTGTTAGAGTTACAAGGGTAGATTGAACCTCCCGGATATGTACCCATTACCAACATATGATGGTTACAAAAAGTTAAGTGGTCTTCTAATGATGTAGATCATTTGAACACACTTTATTTCCCATAGGCATCCTATGATGACATAGAGGTACATTTGCTTATAGGTTAATCCAGATTTGTACCTTGTACAAGACTTGTAGCTATTTACAACACCATTGCTTGTTAATCTATATAGCTAAATAAGTGATTGAGGTGAAATGAAAAATTCCTAATGATGAGTGTGTCATTATGGAATTGAGCATGGTATACATGACTCTGAAAATTTGCAAAAATTAGTGTAAGTTGTTGATTACAATGTCATAATTTTCACTAAAATCTAAGTTGTGAGATGCATGTGGAATTCATGGGTGTAACCTAGGTAGACATTTAGAAATCTTCACTTAAATATCATATCCTGATAAAGGAAAACCAAAGGATAAATTTGATGTATTGGCTCGTATAGAGTATTGAGGGAGATTGAATAGGTTCATTATTCCCTCATGCAACTGCACATGGTTTATGACAGTTATCAAAAATGGATTTCATTAAGGTTTGTGTTGGATTTAAGTAAACGGGTATTTAAATTGATAAGCATAAAGTAAGAATAGATTTAAAATATCCTTGATGTGAGGTGAAAAAAAGTGGTTGTTACAGCCAACCAATGCACTTTGAGCTTTCTAGGGTGGCGCAAGAACTTGGAGTCATCAAGAAAAAGCATTTGTCCAACTTCAAGCTTTTTATCCTTAATATGCCCATCATGTCATACCTTTTACCTAGCCTTTTTTGTCTTCTGACTTGAAGGAGAAACAACATACCTTTCATCTAACTAGAATAGTTTATCAAGGTTCTCTTCAAGTGCTTTTTCATCAACCAAACCTCTTATGCATGAAATATGTAGAGAAGGTAACATGAATTCTACTGGTAAAATAGCCTCTATGAAAAACACCAATATGAATGGTGTGGCTTTGTTTAGTCTTTTGTAAGTTGTCCTGTATGCCCAAAGTACAACAGAGACCTTATCATCCCAGTATTTCTTTCCAACATCACAAATATTAGTCAATGTATGTCCCAATATCTTTTTGAAAGCCTCAATAGTACCACTAGCTTGTGGGTGATAAGGTGTTGTCTTAAGGTGTGCCACCATAAATTTTACCAATAGTATCCTGATTGTCTCATTAAGGAAATGAGTACCCTTATCACTTGTCAAACTCAATGGGCATCCATACCGATGATGATTTTCTTCCATAGAAACCTTGTTGTTGTAGCTTCTCTTTAATCCTTTGTAGGTGCTACTTCTACCCATCTTGTAAGATATTTTGTACAAGTTATAATGTAGAATGATCTAGTCATGCACACGGGTGGGGAAATAGGACCCACAAATTTAATTTCCCACTTTTGAAAAGGTTTTTCTCTCACAATAGGCCTCAAAAGAATTTTATCTCTATGCCCAAGATTTCCAAGGCACTGAAAATGATCACAGTCCTTACAATATTCTTTACAATCCTTATATAGTGTTTCCCACCATAATCCAACTAATAAAATATTACACGTGGTGACATCTCCTACATAATGTCCACCTACAATACTGCCATGAGATTCCTCCATAATAGTTTCATGCTCATGCTCAAGTACACACTGGAGCAAAAATTCATCCCGACCTAACTTTTATAAGTCTCCACTTATCAACATATAAAGCATGACACATATAGAAAGCTATTTATTTTCTAAATCGTTCATCCCTTTGGGCACCATACACCTGTAAGCAAAAATACAACAATATATTCTAAGTCGGAGGATGTGTAGTTCAATCTAAATAGTTGTGCATATATAATTGTATCCTTAATACTTTGTGAATCCTCACCTGAATTAATCCTTGATAAATTATCCGGTCCATAATTTCTCTTTCTGCCTTACCCACTACCGTAAAGCCAAATTACTAAAACAATAGAATCCAATGGCATATGTGCCCTTGTAAAATGGGATTGTTCTCCAAGTACTTCAGCCTCCTTATGATCCGTATAAAAGATAAAGTTGTTTCTAAAAATTATTGTCTAAACTTATGCAATGTGTAAATCATGGATAAGGCCTCACACTGTAGTTTTATAATTATTTTTAGTGGGTCAACTTCCCGCTTATAAAGGAAATAGGATGATAAACAATATCTTCTCTAAGATGGGTCAATAGTGTGCCAATGGCCATGCCAAAGGCATCCCAATGCACATGAAATGGTTTGGTCCACGAAGGAAAGTGTAAAATAGGCATTATAGTAATCCATTCCTTCAATGTCTCAAACACACACTGTTGTGTTTCACCCCAATGGAACTTTCCCTTACTCTTCAATAATTCCTCTAAGAGTAAATAAATCCTAGCATAACCTTTGATTAAATTTCTGTAATAACCTGTGTCCCAAGAATCCATGCACCTCACTCTGGTTAGTAGGTTCCTCTAAGCCCAAAATAATAGTAACCTTAGCAAGATCTACCAAAACCCTTCTTTACATATAATATGTCCTAACAAAGTCCCAAAGGGTGTAAAAAAAATGCATTTATTAATGTTGAGAGAGATTCTTAACTATTGGAACCTCTCAAACATAATTTTTAAATTGTCACAATGACTCTTCACTAGCCCATAAACTTTCCAATCATCCAAGTAAACCTCGTGAAAACTTATGAATGAATTCTGAATGCTTGAACCATAATGCGCAAAAATATTCTAGGCGCATTATTTAATCCAAAAGGTATAATCAGTATATGAAAAAATTCCACACTCAATGGTGAAATCTGTATTCTCTTGATCCTCTTTAGAAATCCTCACCTGATGATATCAAGAAAATCCATTAGTGAAGGAGTAGATCTCACACCTTAAAATTCCTTCCGAATCTCTTTAGTAAAATGTGTGGGAAAAGGGATCTATTACACATGTAGCATTCAAATCCCTATAGTCTACAAAAATTATTGTCCTTCAATCTTTCTTTATACTTATCACCATTGGACTAACCCATTCAGATTCCTCAATGGGATCAATGATTCTAGATTTCAACATCTTATCAATTTCTTCCTTTACCTTGATGCACATATTAGGATTCATCCTGTAAGGCCTCTTCCTAACCAGGTGTGTACCTTCATTTAACTTGAGCCTTATCTTGCCCAATGAGTGATGCAACCCTTTCAACTCATGATAGTTGTTATCCAATTTTGCACACATGGAAAAATTGGACAACAAGGTCCTATTATGTTCAAAATGAAACGTTAGTCTCAGGGACCTATTTCTGGTCATTATCAAGATAAAATAATCAAAATAATTAATTAATAAAAAGGTGATGAGGATATTTTCCATGTCTTTATGATCCTTAGTTTCCAAAATAAACTTGGGGAGATCTTAAGTTTAAATAACAAGTGGGAATGCTCGAAAAAAGGGACTATGAGCTCAAATAGCTCACCAAGTAGCTTAGCGAGCAGCTCGGTGAGCTAATATCTTGTAGAAGGTAAGAGCTAGGTTGTGTTAGCTTGATCGGGATAATTAACATGGGATTGTATTAAGTTTGATGTGACCAAATCATGTCATGGAAATAGACATTAAGCCTAAGTGTTAAAAGCTCATGATGAAGTCAAGACATAGCTCGGTTTAGAGCTCAGCCCCACCAAATTATGAGCTAAAGAGCTATATCACTCAGTGGCATATAGGAAAGAATGAAGGGAGTGGCTCGAATCATGGATTAACTTGGTGTCAGGATGAGCTGCAATGAGCTTACAAATAAGCTCGTATGGCTCAAGGTTTTATTACATGGAGATATTGTGAAATTCATAGGGAATCTCGTAATGATTTTCTTGGCTCACCAAGTCATAGAGTGAGTAGAGAAAGTTACTTAGGCATGAGGAGCTCAAAATCATATGAAGTGGTGAGCCTATGGGAAAAGCTAATTTTCTTGACAAGCTAAATACAAGGTCGGTGAGGAAAATTAAATGAAGATGGGTCGGTTGGCTCTTCACAATCAAAATTTATGTAAGGAGTGGAAATTTTCTTATCCGAGTCATTCTTAGAGAGCTTTCGAGATGGAAGGAAATAATGAGCTAGCGGGGTCAAAGCTCGGGATTAAGTAAACATGTAGGTTCCTCAGGGAAAGATTTGAAAATTAGCTCCCTCAACCAAGCTAAGATGAGTTAGGGAACATGGTTGAGTTAATTCGGATGGGAAATTTGGGGATCCATAGCCAGGCCAAGCCATTCCAAGAGCTCGGGCCCATCGATGAGATCTTCCAACAAGCAGGTAGCATGGTGAAACCTATCTGACAAGCCAAGTTGGGGATTTTCAAGATTGCTTGAAATGTGGAGATAACATGGTGGCAAGCTAATCCAATAACTCTATGTAGGGGAGATTCATGTAAATAACCATGTCAAGCTTGGCAAGACATCACTGGGTTCCCAAGCCAAAATATTCATGATGAATAAATTAGAAAGGAAAAATCCGAGTAAGCCAAATCCTACACTAACACATTCGGTGGTGAGTACAAGTCTAAGCTTTTTTGAGTTATCCGATGAGTCATAAGTGATGTAGAACCTCACAATGAAAAACTCGGAGGAAAGAATTAATGTGTATGCTCGTGTCAGCAAAGAATCGAGATGATAGTGTAATAGGTGGTTCTACACAAAGAATGGAAACAAGAGGGGGTTTTGATAAATCAAAGAGAATCTCATGTGAAATTTGTGAACATAAAATTTGTTATCATACTATGAGGATGAATCCTTTAGAGTAGTGGAATCTCTTAGAAATGACCAATGGGGTCAACTCGGAGTTATGCTTGCATGAACTATGACTTGTCACAAGAAGAGAGTAATGGTTGAGTTACCCATTTGAAATCATCGAGCTCATGAAATTGAGAAACGTGAGAGCTTTGGCATGGTGTTCCATGTACTCCATATGAAATTTATCAAGAAGCCATGCATCACGTAATGGATGCATATTCAAAAGAAGGTAACTTGATGCATGCGGGAAGGAGCTCGGTAAGAAAGACCACGGAAAAGATCTCATAGAATAGGCCAAGTTAACATAGCTTGGTTGGGAGAGCATCACCAGGGAGACTTGCATAGAAGGGTGGTCGGCCCAGTAGAAGGATGTATTAAGTTCTTTGAGCTATAAAAATTTTAACAGTGTCGATGGAGCCACTCGGCACTATTAATACGTCACTTACATAGTGGATGGCTCGATATGGAGCTTGGTCGAGTAGCTCGGTGTCGAGCTTAGTATATAGTTATAGGTAAGGTACAATACATTAAAGTGGAAGTACTTGAGTCATGGCCATACATAATGAAGCTAGATTCAATATGCAAACAAAGTAGACAACATGAGCTTACATGTGGGTAAGATGAGTTTACCATAGCTCTAATTATTGCACTTTGATGAGAAAATACACAAGTGGCTCAATGAAGAACGAACACACATGATATATATAGTACTTAGCACTCGTGGGAAGATGGCTTGGCCATTGAAAGATTAGCGATGAATCATATGGTGAGTGGCCAAGTTGGCTTAAGTTGGTCGACCTATGGCGATATCGTCTTAGTATCATGAGGAAAGTTATCTTTTCTGAGTTGATCATGGACAATGGAGTATTGAGCTTCCTGAGCTACTAAGGAAGACTCAAGTCAATGCTGAGCTTGATGGAGGTCGGTGAGAAGAGGGAGGAATATCATTTAGTGATATGTCATGGTGAGTTGAATGGGTATCGCTTATACGTAAGGAAAAAAAATTCGAGGTAAATCCCAATCGATCCATTGAATGTGAAAGTTGAGTTATGAGCCACAGGAGTTCTGCTTAGTGTAATATGAGATAGGTAAGAGGAAAATATGCCGATTCAAGTTAATCTGAGCTCTAATCCAACCAATGCATATATAACCACACTCGATGTCACAAGAGGATCTTGATACGAAGGATAAAGAAGCTCGGTGGATGATGGTAATGAGATCATGAAGAGATCGATTGATAAGTTCAAAGATTGGTTTATATGATGCATATGATGAATCAAAAAATGCACAAAGTGAGCTTGTGGAAGGGAGTACAATCGATATTGTAGAATTATGGCCAAGTCTCTCAGTTATAAGTACAAAAAATAGAAAATATAGAGAGGGAGCTCGGCATCATGTAGTGAGCTACACAGAGAATCCAACCAACTCAGCGAAAGGAAGAGGTGAGTGTGATGGATAACATAATGATCTAGGTCATGGGAGATAATTTTCTCAATGGTGAGAATGAAAAAAAAATCCTATGGAGGATAACCATATATTAATTCAATGGAATTTAATACCATGGAAGCCAGGCATATTCATATCAATCTCCTCATTTAAAAATGAATCCATGAGTTCATCATGGAGGTAAGCTAGCTCAAACATCGAGATAATCTTGACTAGGAGAGCGGTCATGGAGGATAGGTCAAGCGAGAGATGTGGAGAAAGATCTTAGAAATGAGCTCAAAGGAGGTTCATGGGACATGTTCATAGTAACCGTGATCTCGTCAAATAAGAGGGGCTCAATTCTTACATGTGATCTTAGTTGTATGTAGTGGTGGAGGAGCTTGAAGCACACTCATCTCGGTTACGTTGAGTGATGGAGGAGCCTCGTCTGAGGTGAGCATGTTTGGGAATAAAAGAAGCTCGGTCAATGTAATGGCATGGATCTTGGCCCCAACTCGGTGAGTTAGCTTAGTGAGCCAACCACCGAGTTGGGCTCTTTTTTTGCCTTTTCCTCATAATTTTCCTGTTCAAAGACAAACCGGTCAACAAGAGGGCCCACCTGATAGTAATTAAGTTAATATTTTTTATTTTAAATATTTTGATAATAATATTTATTATTATTATTTAAATATTTTATTTAAATATTCTTTTAATTAATTAAGGAGAACTAGGTCAATAGGTAATTAATGACACATGATGGAAGCTTCTCAATTGGTTCAACCAACTGTAGTAAATGAACAATCATGTGTCATCCATATAGAAGGGAATTTATGACTCCTCTTCTTTCTCACAAGGTTTTTCTATAAATGTAAGTTGGAAGCTCATTCCAAAGGGTTCCAATAGGTCAGACAGGTTGGACAGTTAGACATCTTAGGCAAGTGTGTTTTTTTCAAGATCCTCTCTCTTTTGCAATTTGTTTTTGTATGTTGACAAAAATTCAAGCCTCCTTTCCAATAATGTAATGGAAATCATTTCCTCTTATGAATGTATGATGCATTGTGCACGTTGTTAAAGTAATAAAATTGTGTGGTTTGTGACTAATCTGGTCCTTTCATCCTTTTATACTTCTTTCTTCTATTTCTAATTCTTGCAAGTACACCGCACAAGTTCACATTTCTATTCCATATTCTTAGAGATTTTTGCTTATTAAGTGGTGGATTATTGCATGAAATTAAGTTTTGGTTCCCATTCACCCTTCTCAATTTTATCCTTCTTTACTTGAAGACTTATAAATCATTTTTCTGATCAAGTTTAACAAAGGGAACGCATGCTTCCTAGTCTCGTGGTATTTTGCACCCTCTCTAAGTTGCGTAGGTGAAGTTGACTTGTGGTTCACACACCCTCTTCAAATTAACTCTTCCCCGAGTCTTGAAACATCCTTTATTTGGTGCATCACCATCCCTAGTATAGTTTCATTTCAGTAAATATCTTTCCCTAAAACCCATGAAAATGTTAGAATAGGACTAGATAGCTAGTTTATTAGACTAGGAGTAGTACGTCACTTAGTTTAGGAAGTGGAAGCCATCCTTCTCGAGAGGTTCACCTTGATCCCAAGTCCCATAGCTTGAAAGGTTATCCCATGTGTCCCAATCACATTGAATGTCATGTTCACATTTTGGACATTCAGAGGGTGCAGTGATTTGGTGATAACAGCTTTTGGAATGCTCGGTTGGACAGAGTTGGTACCTCTCATCTCATTTTCACAAATCAAATTACCTAAAGAACTCTATATCTCTAGACTTCAAATATCAGTGTGTTACTTATGTGAAGAATTCAGATAAATATCTTCTTCAAAGAAAGGAAATTATTAGCATATCAAACAATCCTTGTCTCATCCAAGGAGAAGGAGAAGAGGCATCTCAACATCACCCGTTGAAGCATAACTTCATTTCATTAAGTTGTTATGATCTTAGTTAAATTTTAGCCTTATGAGGCATACCCAAGAAAAAATGGCGATTCCATTGGTTAAGTGTCCCATTCTCTATCTTGCAAGATTTCAATTTTACCCATTTCCATCTAGTTTTCTTTGATATATTTCCATTCATGAAGCAGAACCACCATGACTTCATTTCCATAGTGGGATTCCCACTTGCAGTAGTGATGATTATTTCCATCTTTAGGCTATTATAATCCACCTCCAGACCAATTTCATGACAAATATCAGTTTCAGCAATCATTCCCACATGAGCAAGATGCATATCATTTTGGTCACCCACCGTAATGGGGGATATCAAGAATAATGGAATGCATACTCTACAACCTACCATACACCTTAAGAATACCACTTGCAGGATAAGATTTGAGATTTGGATTATAACATAGTGTAAATAAGGATCAATGAAATGAAAAAGGAAGCCCATATTAGTTTCAGCCTTCCATACCCATGGACCGGCCTTATACCATGTGAGCTTAATCCTCAATAAAATATTTAATTCATAATCAAGATGATGACTCAAGTTGGAGAATGGATCAAGAAAAGGGACATTCATGAATGTAATGTTAGTCAATCCTATCAATGGGAGGTCCCTACATTACCACCTTACAACCCTCTTCCAGTGTTTCCATCCATGCAGTTGTAATTTGAGCCCCATGGTCCTAACCTTCCAGTTTCTACCCCTAAGGTGGAATTCACTACTTCATCTTCTATTCCTCCATTCCATCATGAATCTTTCATGCCTCATTCTTCTAAATTTTCTTTCATTTCTACAAGGGCCATCAAGAAAACAATTTGAATCTCTTCGCCTTCCTCAAACAATAAGGGAGTCAGTTGAATCCCAACCCACCCTCTTGTAGTCCCAAATCCATTTTGGGAGGAGTATCATCAAGAAATGAGAAAAAGGGAGGAGTATATGGTTCAGGAGACTAGAAAAGGAGAACTTGTAAAGAATATGAAGGAATAGGCTGCAAATTTTAACATCAAGAAAAATTCATTCATGACTAAACCTTCTACAGAAGTTGAGGCTCAAAAACATGCAAAACAAGCTAGTTTTGTACTAGAAATAAATCCAAAGCTGAAAGATGAAGATCAATAGTCTACTTGTTTAGAATGTAGTATTCATATTGGCTCCATATCATCAGAGGAGTTTAGATCACCAAAAGTGGCCAAATAAGTAGTAGAAAAGCATGTGTATTATAAAGAAGAAATACTCTCAAGTGTACAAGATGATTCTAATGAGTGCAATGATTCTAATTGTCATGCATGTCAAGAACTTGTAGTGCTTCTGGAGGGTTTTATTAGCCTTCCAAGGTCATCATTAGATGTTACATCGGTGACAAGGAGTTTCAGGAGACCAAGGTAGATTCAAAGGAGATGAATGTGGATGAGACCATGTAGAGTCTTTCAAATAATTTTCCCTCTCTACCTTCTCAAAAATTTAATTTTTTAAATGAATTTGATGTTTCTAATTTCGTGTTTGAGAATGAAGAATATCAAGGTGAAGGTGGTCCTAGTTTGGAGGATACTCAGATTGAAGAAGAACCTTTGACATAGTCAGAGAATGAAGAAGTAGATTATCTATCAGATCTGGAAGAATGTTTTGATGGAAAATAGCCTATGGAACTTGACAAGTTTGTTATTTCGTCACTTCTTTTCCAACACAAAGGGTCGAGTGCTAAGGAGTTACATGCTCAAGAACATCTCATTACTCATAATTGTCCCTTGCAATAAGAATTGGAGGAATTGAGTCTTCCATATCCCTCATAACATGTAAAGGAGAAACACACTGGATAATCTAGGACTGATCTAGAAGCATTGAATGAAGATTATGTCATGGAGAGATTCCTATTTTTAATTACAAAACTTGTTTTGGTTAATGAGTATGTGATAGAGGGAATTATTCTAGAAAAAATTTCTTCCCCTAACGATATTTAAAAGATGCAAATAGGAGGGTTTAACTTTTCAAATTCCATGTCAAATGAGGGAGATATCACTGTGATACCATCCACCCATGTGAAAGATCATTTTCTTGTAAATGGGAAATAAGAGGGAAATCATGTCATGAACAACCATCTTTTTCAAGAATTCTTTCAGATAGACCTTCTTGTTAAAGTTGAAGTTCAGAGTAGTAGGAATATTCAACGGGTTAGACCATGTCCCATAAGGTATTTGGCTTCATTAAAGCTAGAGGAGAAGCCAGAACCAATCACATTCATTTCAAAATGTAAGGATGAGTTTCACAATTTTGAGGATCAGTTGTAATGCCTCTACAGGATAATTACAAAGAAAATAAAAGATGAATTCTTTCTCTTTCTAGTTGATGCCTTGGTGGACCAAGTGGAGAATTGGGCTTGTTTCAGTTTTTCACTCTCATTCTCAACCATGTCCATTGTCAAATCATCTACATGGAAATCCATTGTGAGGAAAGGAAGCTATTTTGCACAGCCAATGGTAGATTTTTTTGAATTCACATGTTCCACCAGTTAGCATATGATAGGAATAGGTTTTTTTTAGCAAAATAAGTGCATTGCACACCCTGCATGTTTTAATTGGGGCATGTATGGTTTTCATTTTTTCAGTGTGTGTTATATTTTGTTGTTGTTATTACACACTGTTTCAATATTGGAGGTTTTACAAAAGAAGGAAGGTTCAAATTTTCAATAAGAGTTTCATGATATCCATAATTCAATGTCTGCTTCATCCAAAAAAATTTAGTGCTCCATAAATGCCAAACATTCATTATATTTAGTATACCTCATGTGTAGCATTCCAAGGAGGTCTAAGATCAGATTTTCTTAACAGGATTCTAAGATGTATCACAAAAGATCAAATTACTTTCAAGATTCCAACATTGACTCCATGCCCAATGGATGACTTAAGGATACTAGAATCATTCTTAGTAGGAAATCATCCCCGAGAGGCCACCAAAATGTTATCCAAATTTTTACACATGGTAAAATTAGACAACGAGGTCCTATTATGTTCAAAATGAAATGTTACTCTTAGGGACCTATTTCTAGTCATTATCAAGATAAAATAATCAAAATAATTAATTAATCAAAAGGTAATGAGGAGATTTTCCATGTCTCTATGATCCTCCATTTCCATATGAAACTCAAGGAGATCTTAAGTTTTAATAACAAGTGGGGAATGCTCCAAAAAAGGGACTATGAGCTCAAATAGCTCACCGATCAACTCGGTGAGATGTTCGATAAGCTGATATCTTATAGAAGGTCAGATCTAGGTTGTGTTAGCTCAGTCGGGCTAGTTAACTTAGGATTTTGTTAAGTTTTATATGACCAAATCATCTCATGGAAATAGACATTAATCCTAAGTGATAAAATATCATGGTGAAGTCAATACATAGCTTAGTTTAGAGCTCGGCCCCACTAAATTATGAGCTAAAGAGCTATATCCCTCAATGGCATATAATAAATAATGAAGGTAGTGGCTTGAATCATGGATTAACTTGGTGCCAAGATGAGCTACAATGAGCTTACAAATAAGATGGTATGGGTCAAGGTTTTGTTGCATGGAGATATTGTGAAATTTTCAGGGGATGGTAATGGATGTCTTGGCTCACTGAGTCGTGAAGAGAGTAGAGTGAGTTGCTCAGGCATGAGGAGCTTGAAATCATATGAAGTGGTGAGCCTATGGGAAAAGGTAATATTATTAATAAGATAAATACGAGGTCGATGAGGAAAATTAAACAAATATGGGTCAGTTGGCTCTTCAAAACCAGAATCTATGTAAGGAGTGGCAATTTTATTTTATAAGTCATTCTTAGAGATATTTCAAGTTGGAAGGCAACAACGAGCCGGCAGGGTCAAAGCTCAGGATCAAGTAAATGTGTAAGTGCCTCAGGGAAAGCTCAGAAAATTATCTCACTCAACCGAGCTAAGATGAGTTGGGGAACATGCTTAAGTTAATCCGCATGGGAAATTTGGGGATCCATAGTAATCTAAGACGTTCCAAGAGCTAGAGTCCGTCAATGAGATCTTCCAACAAGTGGGTAGCACGGTGAAACTTGTCTGACAAGCCAAGTTGGGGATTTTTGGGATTGTTTGACATGTGGAGATAATGTGATGGCATGCAAATAAAATAACTCTATACAGAAGATTCATGAAAACATGGCCAAACGGAGTATTGAAGGTGGCAATACAACATAAAATTAATGTAAGATGGTGGAAAAGTGGAGATGTAAGACTAAACAACCATGTCAAGCTTGGCAAGACATCAAATGGGTTCACAAGTTGGAATAGCTTTGTGATGGGGAAATTGGCAAGAAAAACTACAGTTGGCGAGATCATGCGCTAATGCATTTGGTGGTTAGTACATGTCTAATCTTATGCCGAAGTTATCGCTAATATTTAGTGATGTAGAACTAGTCGGTGAAAAATCGGAGGAAATAATTAATGTGTATGTTCGGGTCATCCACCGAGATGATAATGCAACAAGTGGTTCTACACAAGGTGTTGGAAACAAGAGGTAAGTTTTTGATAACTCAAAGAGAATATCGTGTGAAATTTTTGAACATCAACTCTATTGTCATATTATGAGGATAAATCCTATAAAGCGGTGGGAGCTCTTCAATAATAAATAATAATAATAATATTATATAGTCCAAAATGTTAGGCGACCTATTTTTGGGTCTACAAGCGGCTTATAACATATGGGAGTATTGCATACTAACATGTGGGAGGAAAAAATTTTTCTACAAATGAGGCATACATACCCTACCCCTTGTAGGATTTAAGCTTGGGGTTAAGCTCGCATGAACTGTGAGACATCACAAGGGGAGAGTAATGGTCGAGTTACCTATCTAAACTCATCAATCTTGTGAAGTTGAGCATCATGAGATCTTGGGAATGGTGTTCCAAGTACTCCATAGGAAATGTCGCAGTAAGCCATGCATCACAGAATGGATGCATATTCAAAATAAGGGAACTTGATGTGCACGAGAAGGAGCTCAAGTAAGGAAGACCATGGAAAAGATCTCACTGCAATAGGCCAAGTTAACATAGCTCAATCGGGAGAGAATCACAAAGAGACTCACATGGAAGGGTGGTCATGCCTGCACAAGGATGAATTCATTTCTTTGAGATAGAAAAATTCAAACCGTGTCAATGGAGCCACTCGTCACTACTAATATGTCACTTACATAGTGGATGGCTCGAATATGGAACTCGGTCGAGTAGCTTTGTGTCAATCTTAGTATATAGTTACGAGTAAGGTAAAGGTCGAGCTATTTTAGAAGACAAGGCATAGTTAACACATTAAATTTGAATACTTGAGTCATGGTCATACACAATGAAGCCAAATTCAATTTGGAAAAAAGTAGATGACGTGACCTTACAGTGGGTAGGAAGAGTTCTCCATATCTCTGATTTTTTCACTCTGATGAGAAAATACACAAGCGGCTTGATGAAGAATGAACACGCATGATATACAGAGTACTTATCACTCATGGCAAGATGGCTTGGACATTGAAAGGTTAGGGATAGATCATATGCTTTGTAACCAAGTTGGCTTGAGTTGGTCGACCTATGGCGAGATCATCTCAAGATCATGAGGAAAGTTGGCTATCTTTGAGTTGATCATGGATAATGGATTACCAAACTGCCCGAGTGATGAGGAGGAATTAGGTCGATTCCTAGCTTATTGGAGGTCGGCAAGAAGAGGGAGGAATCTCATTTAGTGATACGTCTTGGTGATTTGAATGGGCATCACTTTATGCATAAGGAAAATTCATCTAGAGGTAAATCTGATCAATCTATTTAATGCGATATCTTGGTTATGAGCCACAGGGAATTAGGATGAGTGTAAGATGAGCTTGGTAAGAGGAAAAGATGTTGAGTCAAGTTAAGCTGATCTCTAATCCAACTAATGCATATAGAACCTAGCTCGATGTGACAAGAGGAGCTTGATACAAAGGATAAAGAAGCTCGGTGGATGATGGTAATGAGCTCATGATGAGATCGATTGATAAGTTCAAATCTTAGTTAATATGATGCATAGGATGGATCAGCCAATGCACATTGAGCTCGTGGAAGGGAGTACCATCGATGTTGTAGAATGATGGCCAATTTACTTGGTTGTAAGAACACAAAAATAGAAAATATCAAGAGGGATCTTGGCATCATGCAGTGAGCTACATGGAGAAGCCAACCAACTCGGTGAAAGGAAGAGGTGAGCATGATGGATAATGTGGTGAGCTAGGTCATGGGAGATAATTTTCTTGGTGGTGAGCATGAAAAACAAATCCTGTGGAGGAGAACCATCAATCGATTCAATAGAAGCTAATACCATGGAATTCACGCATATTCATATTGAGTTTGTCATTTAAAAATTAATCCATGAGTTCATCATGGAGGTAATCTGACTTGAACAAGGGATAATATTGACTAGGTGAACGGTCATGGAGGATGGGTCGAGTAGATTATGGAGATAGCTTGGCGATGAGCTCAAAGGAGGTTCATGGACAACAGATTGCGTAATGGTGAGCTCATTAAACAAGAGGGGCTCAATTCTTACATGTGATCTCGGATGCACTTAGTAGTGGAGAAGCACAAATTAGAGTGAGCTCGATTACGTTGAGTGGTGGAAGAGCTCATCCGAGGTGAGCTCATTTGAGAAATCGAGAATCTTGGTCAATGTGATGGTGTGGACCTCGGACCCAAATCATTGAGTTAGCTCGGTGAGCCAAAGAACCGAGTTGGGCTCCTTTTTTCACCTTTTCCTCATAATTTTCCCCTTTAACATAAATCAAGTAATAGGGTCCCACCCGATAGTAATTAAGTTAATATTTTTAGTTTAAATATTTTAATAATAATATGTATTATTATTATTTAATAATTAATTAAGGATAGCTAGGTCAAAAGGAAATTAATGGAACATGATGGAACCATCTCAAGTGGTTAAACCAACTTTAATAAATGAAAAATCATGTGCCTTCCATTTAGGAAGGGAATTTATGACTCCTCTTCTTTATCACAATGTTTTTCTATAAATGTAAGTTGGAAGCTAATTCCAAAGGGTTCTAATAGGTCAGATAGGTTAGATAGTTAGACATCTTAGGCAAGTGTGTGTTTTTTAAGAGTCCTCTCTCTTCTACAAGTTGTCCTTATATGTTGAGGGAACTTTCAAGCCTCCTTTCCAAGACTGTAATGGAAACATTTCCCTCTTCGAATGTATAATGCATTGTGCACATTGTTGAAGTAATAAAAGTGTGTTTTTTTACTAATCTCGGTCCTTTCATCCTTCTATACTTCTTTGTGCCTTTTCTCATGCTTGCGAGTACACTGTGCAAATTCATGTTTCTTACAAATCCTTGGAGCTCAGTGTTTATCAAGTGGTGGAGTATTGCATGCATTTGAGTTGTGGTGCCCATTCACCCTTATTAAGCTCATCCCTCTTCACTAGAAGACTGATAACTCATTTGTCCGATCAAGTTTAACTAAGGGAATGTGTGCTTCCTAGTCTATGGTATTTTTGACCCTCTCTAAGTTGTAGTAGGTGAATTTGACTTGTTGTGCACACACCCTCTTCAAATTAACCCTTCTTGAGTCTGGAAATATCCTTTATTTAGTGCATCACCATCCCTAGTATAGTTTCATTTCTATAAATATCTTTCCCTAAAACCCATGAAAATGTTAGCATAGGACTAGATGGCCATTTTATTACACTAGAAGTAGTAGAACACTTATTTTAGGAAGAGGAATCAAACCTTCTCCGAAGTTTCACCTCAATCCCAAGTCTCATAGCTTATGATGTGATCCCATGTGTCCTAATCACACTTTGAACGTCATGTTAACATTATAGGTAATCGAGGGTGTAGTGATTTGGCGACAATAATAGCCTTTAGGAAATAGGTCCTGTCACGCAACAACTCAATTATCTTTGTAACATCTGAATCATACCAATAATCACCGATGATGGCATCCTTGGGTTCAAAATATGTCTTATTATTTATCTTCTTTATTTTCATGGGCTCATGGTATGCACGCACCTTCTCATCTACACTATCTGAGACCTTGTGCATACATACGGTATGGTCAACATCTTGATTGCCCACTTCTTCTTCATCACCATGTAAATCATCTTACCTTTTTATTTTTCTATACAGAGTTCCCAAAATTTTCCTCATCTTTCTCTTCTTCTTCAAAATGCACCTCTAAATCTGATTCACCTAGTAATTCCTGAATAATTTCCTTACCCTTTGCACTATCCCCCATTGTAAAGTGGTTCATAACATGTAATACCTCATTCACTATAGGTTTATTTGAAAAATATTCAAAGGTTTGAATCATACCCGCAATCAATTCTTTCCAATTCCCTATTTCTCTATTCAACTTTGCATAAACATACCATGTATGTGCACCCTCACAAGGTGAAGTAGAACTTGTGCACCCATAGTGAAGGTGGTAAGGCCTCCTTCCCCTTTGTCTAGAGTCTCTCACACTGTTAAATGTGATGTGAAGAAGAATCCTTCCCATGAAATTCACATGTCTTAGTAGGTGCATTACTCCTAAGAAATCTAGTAGAGAAGGAAATTCTCACTTCTTGCCACTCTAAAATACCATCTCTATGTACCATCCACTAGCATGTTGTTGTCCCACATAAGGTATACACTAGTATATTCCTTCTTTCCACTTGGTTTGTTAATTGAACTTCCATAGCGTAAAGAAATACTTCAAGATTA
This sequence comes from Taxus wallichiana var. yunnanensis, assembly GCA_018340775.1. Taxonomy (NCBI): domain Eukaryota; kingdom Viridiplantae; phylum Streptophyta; class Pinopsida; order Cupressales; family Taxaceae; genus Taxus; species Taxus wallichiana. Next base: position 580,001,651 of record CM031240.1, read on the forward strand.
CCTTAGTCAAACACTGTAACATTCCCATTTTAAGACTTTAGAAAAAATGGAATTTTTTAAAACACAATGTTCTCTGTTCTAAATAAAAAATCATTTAGAACACACATTCCATGCCGATAAATCTCATAACAGATAACCATATGCAATTGTAATGAATCGTTAAGTTACCGACCTCTCATTCCATGACTTGGTTATAAACCGATCTCTCATGTTTGTCTTAAAGTATAGAATACTTTATGTATACAACGTATACTTGGTTTTCTTACCCTGTTCCGGGTACTGAGTGATTTTTTAAAGAACCTATCTGAATATTTGTTACCAATATTCATCTAACATCATGTTTCTTTAAACTAGGTGACATAGGACAACGCAACCAGTAGCTTGCGATACTTTGGCCAAATATTTTCAACATACTGTTCATGTTACTATTCCTAGATGACATACTCATCAATTTGGAATGCGTATCTACACCTCTTTCTTATATTATCTAGAATAGTCTTTACTGACTACTATTAGTCCACTTACCCAAGTTTTGACCCTAGCCTAGGTTAGCAACATAATTTGTTATAAGAAGACGCTCACGATGACTTGGGGTATCCGGGTATGCTCGATCGACCTAAGTCGATGAAATGTGCCAAGGTACCCTAAGTCATAGAAATCTACTCCCTATTCTAAACATGCTACTAACTTGACCTAGAGAGAAACTAAGTTCAAGTCTAGATGTGTGTAGATCTAGATGAACAAATAGGGTAGGGTTTTGCCACATGTCAACTGCATCACTTTATCCTCAAGAAGCCCTTGGTCTTATCAAAGGTACAATCCTATAGTTGGCATGTGCCAACATCCATTAGAATTGATTCATCACAATGTACATACCCCCTTAGTGGTCATTAATTCATAATTAAATTGGATTAAGATTTAGATTGTAGCAACCATGCCTAACCCTAATTCCAATCATTCGTGTTTCAAAGAAAAGTCAGAGAGCCATGGATTTTGGGGTAGGAATTCCTAAAGAATCCCCAAAGGCTTCAAGCAACAAATCAGTGGTCCATTCGATAAGAATTGAAAAAGATTCTTCTAACTAGCATGCATTATGAAGTAAACACTCAAATTTAAGCTAATTAAACTATCTCTATTCTTTGAAAGCTTTAAAAAATGAACCTAATAAGCCCTAAGAAATCATTTTTAGTGATTAAGAGAAAGAGATCTCCCCATTATAGGCTTTTGAGCTAATGGTTCTTCTCCTTTACCCTATAAATTGGATTAACAATGCAAAAGTGAAGTAAATAGCTCAATATCTAAACTAGAAATGAAATCTAGAAATGAAAACTAGAACCTAGATGCAAAATACTATAATCTATGCTTAGGAAGAAGGGAGGAATTCTTGAAAATGAGAGAGGGGGTCTAGCCCTATATATAGTTTTCCATTTGGGAAAAAGGGAAATTTGAGTGCATGTGGGACAAACACTAAATTCCAAAAAACACTTTTAACAAGTCAAAGCTTACTTTGACTAGGTTTAGGGAGAGACAAACCATATTTAAGCTTAGTTAAACATGTTTAGGAGGTGATTAGGGTTTGGAGAGATTTTTGAAGGGTCAGATTAATCCAATGGAATGGATTGAGAGGCCAAGAAGGTGGTAGAAGTGGACTAGAAGAAATTAAGAAGCTAATTTAGTTAGAACGAAGCTATTATAGCTTGTTTAAATGGTTTACAAGAGGAAAAATGACAAAAGAGATGTCGTAAGAAGAAAGTTAGATAGGTCAAACCAGCAGTGTATCATCGGTTTGCAGGGAAAATCACAACTAGCACAATATGAGTCGTAATAGTGCACTAGACAAACTACATGTGTCTACATTTTCCCCTCTTTGAGGTAATGACAAATATAAAAGAGAAGAAAATTTGAAGGGATAGAAGAAAAATTAATAGGATGAAGGATGCCCCTCGAGTGTCGATGGAGTGATGAAAGAAGTCGATCGACGCTCAAAAAAGGTGAGATATAAGAAGAAGAATGGGGAAGGGACAGGATGCGAAGAGAATGAGAAACAAGAAAAGAGATATTGAGCTATCCACAAATTAATTGTATCCACTATTTAAATCATCATTTTTCTTAGAGACTTCCTCATCGGTCCTTATTAAAAATGTGAGCATATAATGAAGTTTATAGTGACATGGAAAGCCAAGATACAAAACAACCGTCTATTGCTAAAATTCCAACTCCGCACAACATACAAACATGTAACAAAAATGAGAAGTAAACAAACTCATGTAATATGGAAATAAGTAAAGTCACACACACTTAAACCAACAACGTTCCGTAAAGGTTGCACAAATATTTTTGTTATCAAGCTAAAGTCCCAAATGTTCTGATAAACGGAAAGGGTAAGAACAATGCCCCAAGAAATATGCACATGTAAGGGAAATGACGGAGGACACTTGGGTCCAATGGAAAATCAACGTGCATGATGAAACAAGATGTCGTGCAAATAATAGTGCCCCAAACTACAAATGAAGTAAGCAACAATATTTTGTAAATGATTGTAGATCAGGGTGATTCGCAAGTCGTTGTTTCAAAACATGTGAAAACACCAATAGGATATAGGATGAGCGCCATGTAAAAGACACAACTTTCAAATTTGAGAAATGAGTCAGGTTACCGATTTTAGTTCATTTTCAAAGTTTTATACTATTTTTGATTTTTCTGAATCAATTTTACAATTTTTAAAATTTTTTGGTTAGTCAGAAGAATTCAAAAGATCAAAGATCTTCTAAAAAAATTATGCTCGAAGGTGAATGGGTGGAGGCAACACCGCAAAAGATCCAAAAGGGTACCCCCATGGAAAAAAATATAGAGTGATAATAATTATTTTAAATAATTATTTTTTGTGACGGGAGGTTAAATAGATGAAAAAGAGGAATCAAAACAAAGGAAAATTCCTGTAAGGTTCGTAAAAAATGCTAGGGTTAAGAGGAAGTGTCCGCAGGGTAGCACAAAGTGCCCTAGTGTGTGAAAATTAATAAAAATAATTATTTTAATAATAAAATAATTATCACGGTGGGTAGAAGAAGATTAGAATGACCACAAGGAGAAAACATGCCCCAGGGGCATCGTGATGAGTTAATATACCCACCCGGGGGGGTAAAAACAATCACGATCAATTCATTTGTACTCAGAGCCCTTGCAAATTTTTACCGAGGTATTAATGAGAGAGCCTGGAGCACGATGCGAGGTTACTGATTTGACGGAGGTGAGCAGACTAGATCTGAGTGTACTAGCAAGACCCCACGGATGGACCCTTCATGAGTAGTCTATCCCTTCACTCTTAAATTACACATTTATTACCTTTTAGGTCGTTTCTAGGGTAGGTAGGTAGGAAAATATGCATGCATGCGCGCATGTGTTGAAAATATGGGGATGCGCATGCGTATGCAAGAAAATGTGGATACGCATAGGTGTATGCATTGAAAAACATATATGTGCTTGCATATCCGTCGAAGGGGGGAAAATGGGGATGCGTGCGTGCATCGAACCAAGAGCATAGGCATTGGGGAGGAAATTTTGCTTTTAGTGGGAATGGATGTGTGCACACATGCACACCGGGAGGGATGAGTAGGTGTCACATTGGGCACGTTGGCATCCTGTGTGGCATACACATAGAAAGAGGAAAAGGTAGGGGGCGTGTATGCGTCGATTAGGGTGCGTAGGCATCGAGAAGGGCGCGTGTGCATCAAAAAGGTCACGCATGCATCGGGAAGAAAATGAAACACACTTATAGCAATAAAATACCAAAGTGTAGAGAAAAAAATTAGAAGAATTTAGCCAAAAATGGAAATTAGTAAGTTCAAGGACTCTACGGACTATGTTTCCTTAGAAAGATAGATATAAATTAAATAAGTTCCTAACACTTGTTTTTCTTGATCTTGTAGCATAGATTACCCACACTTCAAATGCGGGAGAGATATGGCCACCTTGAGATGATAAAGGCATAGTTCTAGGATGGAGATAGGGGTATTCTAGACATTCTCCTTTATGTCACAGGGTTAGCCTATATGGCTGATATGCCCCAGATCACATTGGACCACGACCTTCTCACGACCATAGAAGAGAGATGGCACAAAGGTGAGAGCCAATGTTTTCGCTCTACCTACAGGGGAGATTACCATCACATTGGAGGATGTCTTACACATCATTCACATTCCCATTGTTGGTCATCCCATTCAATATGTGAGCGACAAAGAAACATTAGATGGATGCATTACACAGCTGTTCAGAGTCCTGACGATACCTTGTCATGAGATGACCATGATATTTTCATGCTGCATTGACAACCTCTCTATAGATCAGTTTGTAGTCTACTTGATGGCCTTTATCAGTGGAGTTTTACTCCCTGACAAGACTAGATCATCATTTCCACCTGGACTACTTGGAGTCATACTTGGATTGATATAGGGAGAGACTTATTGCTTGGGGCCAGTGCATTCTAGCACATCTTTACTTTGGGATCTTCATCTTATTACCTACTACCATCAAAAGATGGTAGGCCCGACCAGGTTACTCATGATATGGGCCTGGGATCACATTATTATCGGGTGCCCTTTAGGTGCTTAGAGATTTTAGGCTCTAGAGGAGCCATCTACCATGGGTTGGGTCCCCGTCGGGGATGATGTTCGGCCTTACAAGGGTGATCCTTATCCCTATCATCGAGAGCTCGATGAATTATAGTAGGTGGCTATAGTATGGAGGCCATATCGACATTTCTAATAGTAAGAGTAGATCATTTTATCATGGCTAGCATACTATATGTGGGAGTTTTACAGAGTTGATAGGTGTCAAGCAATAGTTTGGCACCACACGTGATGTTTCGGCCCCGATATGTGGTATGCACAGAGAGAGTGCGTGAGTATTTTGACATGGGGCCATAGATAGCCTTCGAAAGAGCTTAGGCTAGTTTTACACAGGTGGTAACCATTGAATGGGTACCCTTAGGCAGGTTCGAGATCCAGGGTGCATAGCAGAGTATACACCCCGGTACCATCGCATGATTCCACACAAAGTTAACCATTTCGAGGGAAACATATGATTCGGTGTGATGCCTCCCCAAAGGGCCCACCTAGCGATGATGATGGCATTAGAGGTGGAACTAATGATGATGATTCAGATGGTGAGGGTGGCCTATACCATCGAGTTAGAGGTAGGGCCCCACATCCGTAGGTACAGGGCCCTAGGCCTATACCTGCAGACAGTCACTAGGCCCCAGCCTAGTTTTTTGCTCTAGTAGGCATTCCAATGGGCATATATGTCCCACTATAGTAGGTTCTACCATAGCAGGGTCCACCTCCTTAGGCCCCAAGAGGTGGTGATGGACAGACTTGCTTTTGCCTACAAACAGTAGCTACAGTTTGATAGTGGCACAACTTTAGGTGGCCACACAAGAGATCGTGAAAGAGTGTAGATTCAAGTACTAACTACTGAGAGAGACCAGGCCAGTCTCGTATAGGATAGTGGTAGAGCCCTATGGCAGGTTAGATTGCACATTGGTAGTGTAGGGCACTCCGCTTAGCAAGTTCCTTAGGCTAGGTACAGAGCTAGTTACATAGCATCATGGTCCAGCATGACCAAGTGCAGGCCGAGGGATAGACTTATTTAATAGAGAGAGACCAGGCCTACAGTGATTTATAGACTGTCACACTAGAGAGAGATCGAGAGGCCACCTGCTGCGAGGTAGGATGATGCTGACAGAGGTCGATTGATAGGTGAGCATGATGTCGCCCTATAGGAAGCCTTGGCCACAGGAGATGAGGATTTTATATGTGACACTATCAGGGCCACAGGAGGCTCTTTATTACAGGACAACCTACTTTCAAGTAGTTCTAGCAGAGGAGCAAGTGATGCCATATGCCTAGCTTGATGTGAGCTACACATGCTCTAGATCACGGAGGTCGGCAGTCAAAGTATAGTAGCCACCCACGTAGCCGAGTACACAAGTAGAGGGGAAATAGAGGGTCCCTCCTCATAGTTGGTAGGTTCTTCAGGGGTAGGCCCATCATGGCCTCCATTATTCCATCCTCCAAGACATGGTCCTAGTAGCCCCGGTGAGGGTGAGAGTTGTGGTTGAGTCTCCTACTCATGTCATTTGTATATGTATGTATTCATTTATATATGCCTCTTATGAAGGTGGTTTTTACCCATGTATAGATTATTTTTATTCTTTTGTGGATGCCTCTTGATGAAGGCCTAATTTTGATCGATGTACATACTTTTGTTATGTACCACCATGCCTTTGTATGCAGGCTTAGTATTTGATCCCTGCCCCTTTTATATGGCGAATGGATAGAGCATCTTGTATATACCGGGATTTGACACTGAGATATTGATTATACATGTATCATATGGACACTTTCTTGTATATCTTGTCATGTATTGATATATTGTCATGGTAATTACGTTTCATTGATATTCATGTTGTATCTTTTCCTTTTCATGTATGTGACATACTTTCAGATGTAGAGATGTACATGTTTTTCTTTCATAGCGATGATATACTCATGTATTTGATATCATGTGTTTTTAATTTATGAGATGTTTGATTCCACATGGCTAGCATTTTGGGATGATACTAGATGATATTGGTGCGGGGGGATAGATTAGTGATCATGTGCAACCCCTCTTTCCCCCATTGATGATACAATATGTGATGATTAGCTTAGCATACATGGATGATGTAATACTTAGCATTTTATTTATATATGATGTATAGATGATGTTAGATGTGATGATAATGATGGATGATAGATGTGATAACAAACAACTGTGCTAAACAAACACACAAGAAAAAGTTAACAAAACTAAACAAATATACACATGCAACACAATGCAATGCAACTAAAAAGAAGATTAATCTAACACTTTAATCTAAGCAAGTAAAAATGAGTTCTAAAAATGTATATTACAATCAAAGAAACATACAACAATTAATTACAAGCATAAAAGTCCTAATAATGAATGCAGTGCAACACATAATTAAACCTAACAAGATCTAATATAATGTAAGAAAAGAATCATTCAAAGAGTGAACTTCACAACAAGCCAAGTACATCAAAACTATAAAAACCAACAACTAAAAGTAATCTAACTACTACTTTGTTTTTGTGGGATAATATTGACATATTTTCTAATGTTTTTGGGTTTATCTAAAAGATAAGTTTTCATAGCTCGTTCATCATTGTTGTCTAGGTTTCCCTAAGATGACATTGTGAGATGAATGTAGCTTTATCCCTGAAAAGGGAAATTTTCCAGATGTTTAGATTTTTGTGTATCATTTTCTAAATGTTTTTGTATTTTCAAGGTCATGTTTTGAAAGCAATGTACAAGCTTTAAAGAAATGTGGAATGCCCCTAACGTGATGTGGGAATATACAAAGGGTTAAATGCCATATGTTAATGTACAATGAAGTGGAATGTGAATGTGCCCCCAACACAATGTGGGAATATACAAATAGGCCACATCCATCACACAGATATAGCATAAGTAAACCAGATCACATGTCTTGTAAGGGAGCTTAAGGTCGAATTCCTAGACCTAGCTAGGGTACTGTGGAATTTAGCAAGTGGCAAGAGTTACCCATCTTGTCGCAAGAGTGAATTTTGTATGAGAAACCTTCCTTGAGTGCCGGAAACCAGTTGTCACAAAAGGACATGCCCACTGCGCCACAATTGCGTGGTTTTCACATGAGGATGACCTGATTTTTCTTTACTTTTTCTCAAATTTTCAATTTTTTGCTTGTTTTTTCTTTGTTTTCTAATTTTTAGTTTCTTATCTCAATATTATAGCCACACCTAAGCATAGAAGCACTTGAGGTGAATGGCATTCATGGGCTTTGGAAGCTCTTCACCATCTGAATAGGCAAGTCTATATGCCCCTGATCCATATTTAGCAGTCACCACATAGGGACCAAGCCAATTGGCCTCAAATTTACCTTTCTTTTCCATGTCTTTGGTGGTATTCTTCTAATTTTATTTTAGTACAAGATCACCTACATAAAATTCCCTACGAATGATGCATTTGTTGTATCCTCTGGATACTCTATTTTGATATACTTTAAGGTGATTAAGCACTCTGATACACCATTCATCTAACAGCCCAACTCTATCGGTGAGAAACTCTGCAGTCTTCATCTTTGTCAAGATAGTACTGAGAGATATTCTCGGGGGAAGATTCACTTCCAAAGGTATGATGGCTTAAGTTCCATAGACAAGTGAATACGGGGTCACACCAAAGAGGGGTGTGGATGGAGGTTCGATAAGCCCGAGGGGGCAAGATGGATTTGCAAATGCCAATTATGACTAGTTTTACTAACCATTTTCTCCATAATGCACACAAGAGTTTTGTTTGTAGCCTTGGCTTGCCCATTACCTTGAGGGTAATAGGGGTGGACCATTTAAGTTGGATATGAAAGCATTGACACAAGGTTTTTAACATCTTATTTTTAAAATATTTACCATTATCAGTGATAATGGCCAAGGGGATACCATAACGGAATATAAGATGGTTCATGATAAACTTGGATATTTTTGCACCGATGACATAGGTAAGAGGAATAGCCTCCACCCATTTACTAAAATACTCGGTGGCAGTGATGATGTGTGTATGACCATCCGATGAAGAAGGGTGGAGCTTCCCTATGAGATCTAAACCCCACTTTAAGAAGGGCCAAGGCATTGCGCAATAGGCTACAAAGCTTGTGCTGGTGCATGTATGAGATTACCATACTTTTGATAAAGTTCACATTTCTTCATGAAGTTGCAGCAATCGATTCCATGGTAGGCCAATAGTAGCCTACTCTCAACAGCTTCTTAGCTAGCACCATGCCACTAGTGTGTGCCCCACAAATACCACTATGTGCCTCTTTAATCACATGAACTCGAATCAAGAACATTTAGACAAAAAAGCAAGTTCCTATCATAGCCATGACGATAAAGGGTGCCTCCTAGAGGGTATAACATGTTATGCGCTGAATAAGGGATTTTTTCTCTGAATGGGTAATATCAAGTGGGAAGGTTCCATCTTGTAGGTATTGGTAAATAGGGTCATACCATGGGGATAGAGGACCAACAACTTCACATGCTAAACAAGATTCAGGAATATCATAAATAGGTACCTGTAAATGTTCCACAAAGAAAGGCATCTTACTCTCTTTAGGTGGGATGCATAAGAGAGAGCCGATGGTAGCCATGGCATCCACAGATCTATTATGAGACCTGGGCTTTTGTTTGAATATAACATGTGAAAAATATTCCTTCAGGGTTTCAACCAACTTCTTATAGGGAATAAATATTTCATCTTTGACCTTGTATTCATCATTGACCTGCTTAATGATAAGCTGATAATCTCCAACGATGCGCAGCTATTTGATGTTCCAAGTGATAGCTAGCTTGAGGCTAGCAATGAGTGCCTCATAATCTATAATGTTGTTGGTACAGGAAACCCCAAGTGAAATGCCCTTGGTATAATATATCCTATGGGAGTAATAAGCACTACTCTGCTCCCGACCCATGAAAAGTAAATGATCCATCGAAATGGATCTGCCATTCCATAGATTCTTTGATATACATCATAGATGCATGGGGAGATCTAGACACAAAGGCTCTTTCCTAGTAAAGGTGTTTCTACCAACCGATCTGCCAATACCGTCGTCCTTTTAAGGGCTTCTAATTTACAAACTCTATCTCAAATTCACTCAAAAGAATGATCCAATTAGCCATTCGGCCTATTAATTCGGGTTTGGATAAGAGGTACTTAAGAGGGTCAACCTTGGAAATAAGTTTAGTTTTATTGTTAAGGAGGTGATGACGAGTTTCAAATGTAAAGACGATCGCCAAGAAGGAATTTTCAATTTTGGATAGTTTAATTCATATGCAATCAATGTACGGATAAGGTAATAAAAAACTCTCTGTTTATGGTTAAGATCGTATTGGGAAAGCAATGCACCAATAGTGAATTGGGTAGAAAAAATATATAAAAGGAGAAGCTCTCCAGGAGTAGGGGCATTAGTATGGGTGGATTTACAAGGTAATCGTTTGAGAAGAGAAAATTCTTTCTACATTGAGGCCCCCACTTTAAAGTAACATCCTTCTTCAAAAGATGTGTAAATGGATGACATTTATCCACAAGTGAGAAATAAAATGGTGAATAGCCTGGATCTTTCCTTGTAGACTTTTGAGTTATTTAAGAGTGGTGCATGGAGGCATGTTCGTAATAGAAGTGACTTTGGCGAGATCCACCTCTATCCCTCTCTCGTGATACTATGAATCCTAATATTTCTCCCGATAATACACCGAAGACGTACTTCTTATGGTTAAGATGAACTTTGTAGTCCCCGAGGCGCCGAAAGATACATCTAAGCACTTCGGGTGCTCTTTCTCTGCTCTTTGATTTAGCTAATATGTCATCCACATAGTCCTCCATAATATCATAATCATATCATGAAAATGATAGTCATAGCATGCTTTGATAAGTAGCCACGACATTTTGAGTCTGAATGACATGACTTTGTAACAAAAAGTTCCCCAAGTAGTGATGAATCCAGCTTTGTGGTGATCTTCCTCTGTGATCCTTATTTGATTATACCCATAGAAGCCATCCATTAAGGATAGCATCTCATAGCCAGCAGTGATAGAGTCTACGATCATATCTATGTTCGATAAAGGAAAATCATTTTTAGACATGCTTTATTGATGTCATGGAAGTCAGATGATCCTAATGCCAACGGGTTTCTTTTGTAATGGAACTATATTGGAGATCCAATCTGAGTAATTAATAGGTTTGATAAAATTTTCAACCAAGATTTTCTCCAAATCTTCTTTGACAAGAAGTACAACCGTAGGATGCATCTTCCTTAGTTTTTTTAATGAGCTTGGCATCCGGGTACACAACAAGGTTGTGCACAACTAGTGTTGGATCTAAGCCGTGCATGTCTCGAATATTTCCATGCAAAAATATCAACGTATTCTCTTAAGAGTTCCACAAAGGTTCTTTGTTCTTGAGATGAGAGCAAAGCCCCAACGTGATCATCCCGGTAAATCCTCCAACCATTGTTAACACTGATGGTTTCCTCAATGAGCATCTTAGATGCATCCTCCATTCTAGTAGGATTAGGAGGGAGGGTGAGATCAACCTCCCGAGGTAGCTCTTTATCATCTTCAAATGGATAAGTTATTTCATCCACGTGCTTTGCATTTTGTTCTTCTATAAGTGTTTTAAAGATTTTTTCACTGTGAGATTTCCATTTATTCTTTGTACTAGGCTGCTTTGAAGTATTTTTAATTTTATTCACAACATTATTACCTAAGTAGCCACACATCTCTTCCTCTTCTCTGAAGTATGCACATGTGTTTAACTGAATTTGGAATCCTTTCTTATGGTCCCTAGAAGGAAGAAAATCCTTGAGTCCCATGAATTCTGTGAATGCTTCATCATTCTTGAAAATATCAAGTGGTATGTAAAGTTGTTGGTCCCAATCCACAAGTTCAAGATAAACTAGGGTGACTTGATAATCAGTTGAAGGGATGGATTCAGATAGGGTAAGGATAACTGATTTAGGAAATAGGTTTGTGGCAGCCAAATATTTGTAGAGGCTACATTGGGAACTTGTATCGCTATCCTCACTATACAAAACATTATCGCACTCAGTAAAATGTAGCATCAACCTCGATGGGTTGAGCATCCTAGGATTTTAACCCAAGACCATGTTTGTCAGACTTGAAACAGTGAGGAGGAATAGGTACGGTGAGTAGGAATAGGTTCTAGATGGCCTTGTGCATTGGCTCCACATCTGTATCCTTTATAACCCATGACAAACATCATGTAGTTTCCTTTAGTAAACTAAGGCACTTGATGGCATGAGGCCATGGTTCCTTCTGGTACCTTACTAATGGGATCCTCCAACATCTTTTCTTCAGATAGGAGGCTACTATGAACAAATTTATCCAATGGTTCTGAACATGGTTCTCATGTACTTTTGAACTGAAAATAGGGCTTACCCCATGTCCCAAGTAACACTAATAAGTCTGAAATTAATAATGCTTGTTCAAGAGTAAATGTCTCTCCCGGGCCATATTTTGATGATGTAGCCTCCCAAGATGTAAAAGGATTGACCAAAGAAGGGAAGTCCTGAATATAAGGTGTGAGCGACTGCGAGTCCACCCGATTCTTCATAGCTTCGCTTTTTAAGAGGGATGACAACATCCGCAAAAGGGCACTCATAGGCTGCATGAGAGAAGATATGCAATGCCTGATGTGAGTGAATGGCTCAGAGATCACATGAGATAGTGACTATATGCCCTTCATGGCACAACTTGGACCTACTTCTAAATCCTGGACATGGAAGGTCGTATAATGACAAGTTGGACCTACTTCTATGGGCACTATGATAGTACCCATGAATTCTCTCTCCTCATTATCATACGCTGTGATGGTGATGGTCTTAGCTCCTAGATCCATTTTTGAAAGGCCTAGCTACCTAACCAGCTTCAATGTGCATATGTTTATACCAAATCCCTCGTCCACAAGCACTCTTTTAATCTTACAATGGGTAACAACCACTTCTAAATAGAGATGTAAATTATGCTTAGGGTTGTTACATGGGATAACATTATGATCAAAAGTGATATGATCAGTTGGTTCAAGGTGGGTAGCCATAGCTTGAAAGTGTGCGAGATCTACCTCGGTAGAGACTCCAAGATTCCGTAATGTTTGTACAATATATCCTTGTGAGCAGTAGAGATTTTAGAAGGTCCAAAATGGATATTTTAGTCGTGTTTTTCTCTACCCTGGTCTAGTAAATTATACTTGGCTTTGAGTAGTTGGTATTGTATTAGGTATGATTAACCAAGTGCGTTGTGTTCCAACCGCACAACTCTTGTCGAGAATTCAGATTATGTTTACTCACTCATCAAGCAAACGGATGCAACCTATAAGGGATTCTAAGGGACTATTATTACTAGGGTAAACATACGCAATAGTGTGATAGTCATTAGAGGCCTGCTTGTGATCTAGTTTCCTTTTCTTTTTATCCATGTGATTAGGAAAAGGTTCTTTGTATATGCCCTTTTTTTATTAGGACAGCGTCCGAATCAAGAGGTGTTTCTACAACAATCTTGCCCTCTTCAATGAGGTTTTGTATGAAATTCTTCAGTCATAGAAATCTATCTGTTTTGTGTCCTTTAACATGATGGAAGTCACAATATTCATGGTCTTTATACCAACCAGTTTTGGAGCATTTTCTAGGAATGGTACTGTGGTACTTGGATACTCTACCATTTTAGCATCATCTAATTGTTTTAATATAGTAGTCAGGGGTTCACTCAATGTTGTGAATGTACATTTTGTAGGTGCCTTGGGATGAGGTCCTTGCGAAAGCTTCAAAAGTGGACATGTCTGCACAACTTGGACTCTTTTGGAGTCAGTAATTCCATCACCAATGACGTGTTTGTTCTTATTAAAGAACTTAGGTTTGTCTACAGATTTAGCCTCATGTTTGTCTTTGACAAAGGGTTTAAGTGTTCCTTTGGTAATAAGAGCCTTTTCAATTTGGCTACCTTTCTCTATAACTTCCTTGAAGTTAGATCCACAATGCATCTGAAGATGGAAGGCTATCTCCAAGTTTAAATTAGGAAAAAAATATCACTAATTGTTTTTCAGGTAAAGCACAAGGGAAGCGACTAGCCAGTGCTCTCCATCATTGTAAGAAACCCGCGAAGGTTTCATTAGGTTTTTTCTTTGCATTGCAAAGGTCATTCATCATGACATCATTTTCAATATTGAAATAATAGTGTTGCACAAAGTTTTCATCTAGTTCCGACCACATTGTTATAGATCCTTTAGGTATGCTACAGAACCATTTAATCACCAAAGCTCCCAAACTATGGGGAAAGAGTCATATTAGAAAATTATCATTATAGGTGACCTCTTGACAAACCATGTAAAAGTCTTTGACATGATCGTGGGGATCACCTTTGCCTTTGTACTTGTCAAGTTTTTTAATAGTGAAATGTTTAGGAAAGGGATGTAGTAGCATGTCTTTATCGAAGGGATAAGGACATAATTCTTCATAGAGATACTTTCTTTTTTAGCCTATATTTCCCTGTTGTAGTGTTGTGATCATGTCTTTCATAGATTTCAATTCATCCTGAATGAGTTTCTCCTTAATAGGTGATATCGACCTATGAGCCTGAGTTACCTTAAAGGTATAGTCTGTATGTGGATCAAATTGAAACTCGTTAAGTTTACTTTTGTCTTTGTCTTTACCTATGTTTCTTTTTGAAGTGCCTAGGCTCACTAATTTCGACTTAACTTCAAGATCTGTTTTTGGAGGGTCTCCTCCTCAACTAGGGGATCCTCTTCTTCATTGAATTTCGGAGGAGGGGAGGTTTTCCGCTTAGTTTTTACTTTACGCAAAGCCTTAAAGCAAGGTTTACATGATGTTTCACCTTCAACAGTGGCCTTATGTTGCCTAGAAGTGGATGCATATCCCACATCGAAAGGATTATCTGTGTCTAAGATGAATCTTTGCTCTCCTAAGTTAGGGTCAATGACCTTTGTTTCTTCTTCATGCTCATGTGGAAGTTTAGCTCCTAATGCCAAGAATCTCACAAGTACTTGATCTTTGTTATAATATAAGAGCTTGGAAAAATGCTTTTAGGTCTAACCTTGGTTGTTCTCTCCCGAAGAGTCCGACTCTTCTCCACTATGATCGATTAACATCTCTCGTATATTTGACTTGAGAGAAGAGCGGTCCTAAATTTTTACCGCTAAAGGGGAAATCATCAAAAGGATTAGCTCTTGCATTAAGCTCACTAGATTTTGTTGCCATTTTGAAAATTCTAGGCATTACTAGCCAATACTTAGATGCAACACTATATTTACTAGTTTTCAAAGGATACCGATATGGAAAGATGAAAATGTATCACTCACCTAAGTCACGTTATGTCAAATCTATACATAAAAGACCAAGATGAATGAAAATTTTGTACCAAATATGTGGGCCGGGTTATAAATATAACAGGGGCTTGAATATCAGCACAATACTAACAAATTCCTCTAATAAGGTATACCTATAACTGATTTAAGTAATGATAACAAGCTAAGTGTATTGAAAAGTGGAAGTCACAATTAGATACAATGCAACAACACTGTCAAAAGATCTCAACTAAGCAAGCAAGGTGTCAATATCAAGACAACATCATGACGATATATATAATGTGTTATCAACACTCGTAAAAATACCTAGATGATGTCAGAACTAAAACCAAGTAAAAGGTATAACATGAAGTCTATGACGATGTAAGCAACGTAACCGTGTAATAGAGGGATTCATACTACGTGCCAAAAGAATGGGAGACACAATGTAAATACCACTACTAAATGACTACAATGTAAGCAAAAGTCAACAAACTAGGGAGAGACAGAATGACACAACCGACCTGTAAAAATGACAAAGATCTTGAAGTCAAGATTGTAGGACTGCCAAAGACGTGAAAATGTACCTACTCGATTTAGTCATTTAACACCCCAGCCACAAACATGGATGAGTGTAAACATACAAAAAAGTAGCTAGCACTATCTCTGACATGATACGTAAAGTATGCCTCTGTTTGACTTCCAACATGGAAAGTATGAATGTATGGGTGTAGATCAAAAACATGTGAAAATAGACTTAGTTTTACTTGGGCAGAGCTTCACCTCATTCAAAAAGTGAGAAAGAAGCTAAGCTAAGTAATACATTTGTCTAGATTCGTGATGAAAAAAACTTAGATCTAACTTAGAATGGGTTCGTTACCATGTTCGACAAACAAGGTGTTGAATCCAAACAAGTTATCACTTCGTGATGGCAAATGACGCGAATGGACTAGTAAAGTTGGCCTCCAGACAAAATGGTCTCCTTAATAAGTTCTCTCAACTAGGTGTTACAAGGTTGTCTTAAGTGAGCGTGATTTACCCAAAAAGTCACACTGACTAGTTTGGGAGTATCTCGGCTTTACTTTACCCCCTTCAAGAATAGTAGGCAACTAGTGCATCTATGTGTACTATCACTAGGGTTGCCACATGGACAATCCTGGTAACGCTATCTCACAAGGTGTACTAGTCAAGTGGGTAAGCGAGGTGCTTCCTGTTTCGTCCACGAGGTTACTCAGCGGTGGACTACTTTGGGGTTCCTAGAACCACCCCCATTGTTATAGCTTAAGGAATTATGCCAAAAGGATTACATTCCAGTTAAGTGCAGAGGGACTTACCATTTTCTGAAACCTGCAATACATGCATTGAATGTGGTGTGTTTTTTGTCTTTTTAATCTTTAATGTGGTTTCAAAAGTGGCACACATTTTGTCAATCTGCAAACACACATGTATTAGAAGTTTTCACTTCATTCTTAACAACTTTCTTTGACCAACATTAGGTCTTGTAGACAACAAATTGGTTAGTAGTTTTCTATTTCTCCGATTGAGGTAAAAGAGAACTCACACTTTCTTTTGATTCCTAAGATCACCAAAAGGTGCGAAGGAAGAGCATATGCAAAGTGGAAATCCTAAAAAGCACATAAAAATGTTACTTTATCCTTAAGAACCAAGTGTTTTTAACATGTAAAATAGATTTTGTGTAAGTTCTTTTGATCTCCAATATCATTTTGGAAAGCACGAGGAGAGAGCATAAGGACATTTTAAAAACCCTAATTTAAGCTACGGAATGAAAAACACTTAATCATGCAAATCTAAATTTTAAAGAGTTAGTCCCATTTTTAAAGTCAACCTTTAGAAACCTGCATCAAAAATGTCATAAAAATAGTTAAAACAGACCATAATTTTTTTTTAATTATGACAGTAACACCTGCGCACCCAAACCAACATGTACATGCCCCAGCCAATGGGTACACGCCTAAACCAACACCTACATGGGTACGTTAAAATTTAAATCACCACCAAAGACCTACATGCCTTGATCCAATAGGTATGCTAGGTTTTCAACGTGTATGCGCTCCTACCGACAGATACGCACCCAAACAAAAAGAAGTCTGTAAAATTTTACACAGTGATATTAATTACACAGGCATGTCCAGAGAGGTGGAGATACGGATAGGCCAACAGAGATACGAGATGCATCTTTACAGAGAAAAATTTCAAAAACATAGAGGACACCATGACATGTACGTAACCTTTCCGACGGAGACGCGCCTATATCAATGTGTACGCACTACCTCAAAACACCATCATGTTCCCCGTAAAAACCCGCAAAAAACATGGATTTTCAAAATTTTAAAAGCAAACAGTTATTGGTTAGTCAAAGCTTCCTATTTCTATGTTAAACCCACAAATGTATGTAAATAGAATTCATTAATCCAAGGTTTAAAATAGAAATGAGGAAAATAACAAGTGATTTACTCTAAAAAACTTGAAAAATGACTTTGAAGAACTCAAAGGACCTCCATTAATGGAGGATGGACATAAGTGTCCCACCGGGCATGCCAAATGTGTTCAAAGAAAAGTTGTAGAGAGCCATGGATTTTGGGGTAAGAATTCCTAAAGAATCCCCAAAGGCTTCAAGCAACAAATTAGTGGACCATCCGATAAGAAATGAACAAGATCTTCTAACTAGCATGCATTATGAAGTAAACACTCAAATTTAAGCTAATTAAACTATCTCTATTCTTTGAAAGCTTTAAATAATGAACCTAATAAGCCCTAAGCAATCAGTTTTAGTGATTAAGAGAAAGAGATCTCCCCATTATAGGATTTTGAGCCAATGGTTCTTCTCCTTTACCCTATAAATTGGATTAACAATGCAAAAGTGAAGTAAATAGCTCAATATCTAAACTAGAAATGAAATCTAGAAATGAAAACTAGAACCTAGATGTAAAATACTATAATCTATGCTTAGGAAGAAGGGAGGAATTCTTGAAAATGAGAGGGGGTCTAGCCCTATATATAGTTTTCCATTTAGGAAAAAGGGAAATTTGAGTGCATGTGGGACAAACACTAAATTTCAAAAAACACTTTAAGCAAGTCAAAGCTTACTTTGACTAGGTTTAGGGAGAGACAAACCATGTTTAAGCTTAGTTAAACATGTTTAGGAGGTGATTAGGGTTTGGAGAGAGTTTTGAAGGGTCAAATCAATCCAATGGAATGGGTTGAGAGGCTAGGAAGGTGGTAGAAGTGGACTAGAAGAAAGTAAGAAGCTAATGTAGTTAGAACGAAGCTATTATAGCTTGTTTAAATGGTTTAAAAGAGGAAAAATGAAAAAGGGATTTCGTAGGAAGAAATTTAGATAGGTCAAACCGGCGGTGTATCGTCATTTGCAGGAGAAGCACAAATAGCACAATATTAGCCGTAATAGTGCACTAGCCAAACTACAAGTGTCTACACATTCATTAAGTTATTTATCCATAATTAATCTGATTTGATATTAAGAACTTCATTAACTCATGTTTGCATTGATGTTCATTAATGTGGCATAACAAGTAGTTATCCCAAAAATTGGGCAGCAAACATCAAATGGTTAATTTTTAATGCAACCTGTCTTCCAAAGAAGGTGTATCATCCACCTAGATTTAGCTAGTTTTTACTTTTCATAAACAAAGCACAAGGATTAAAGATCATAACCACCATTCCTTTTATATTTTATTCTTCTGAGAGAGGAAGTGTCTTCCTCCTCATGGTTAGATGTTAGTATTTATATAACCTTCTTATAATTCATCCCTCATATAGTTTAATTGTATAACCAATACATATTTCATTATTAAATTATATTTTTAAGATAGAGATCAACATCTTTTGAAACTTAATAAGTTTCACTATAGTAAGGGTGATTGTACTATCCCCTTAATCCAACTTATTAATTGATAACAGTAATAGACAAACATATATAAATAATATCGACAAGATAGCATTACTATTTCCTTCATACAAAGTACAAGAGAATTTACACCACAATTTGGATTCAGTCTCCAAACCTTTCAATTCATCATGATAAAATATACATTTACAAGACTATGCATTTTAGGCATACTGCATGTTGATCAACATTAAGATCATAAAAGAACATAACTTTTCTTTTTCAATACAACTCAAAAATGAATCAAAATTCTTTACAAAAGATCCAGACTTAAATAAGCCAATACATCATAAATTTTTTCCTTCTTTTATCACTTACAATGTCCATCTACAAAAATTGTTAGCATGGGTTAGTTCATTGAATTGAGCATGATAAGCACTAAGCATTAAAACGAAGTGCATTCCACTAATTGTTCCATTAAAACAACTCTGCTTTAATGAAACAATTAATAAGTATCATACAAGTAAGCATAAGTAATAAAAACCAGAAAAGAAGTAAAATAATGATTCTGAATTTAGTTTTAATAAAAGAGTGCAATATAATTAACAAGAATTGCATTATAACATATAGTTTAATTGATCCAATAAATTAATTTTTAAACAACCAACAGATCTTGTCGTCTAATTATTTCATAATTCATTCTAACTTGAAATACAAAATTTATCTTTACTATGTAAAAAAAAGAGTTACCTTCAGCATAGTACATATTCATAATGATTCATCCCACAACTTAATTAAAAATAAGAAGAATCAATACATACTAACCACCATTCACTAATCATCTGAAAGATAGAAACAGATTCAGAAAGTACTCAACTGATTACCCGCATAACTACTTCAGTTCAAGGAAACCAATATAAGGATTCAACATTAAAGAGACAACATCTAAAATAATAATCCCATATCAATCCAAGAAGGGATAGATAGTCAAAACAATATGCTTGCAAGCCTTAAATAAATTCTACATTATAGAAGATATCATCCAAAGATTTGAAACCATTCGTTCCAAAGAAATCAAGACAATACTTACATAAGAATAGTCTCTTCTGTGTCCATCCAGGGAAGTTTCATATCATGCTAGAGTGCTAAAAGAGGAGTCCTTCTAATAACAAAAACCAAATGGAGCATGACTCAGTCAAACAAAGCAATCGGTCTAATATGATTACATTTTCCATTCAAAAGGACAAACTAAGTTGTCCACTTTCCCATTAATGTGACATTGACTTAGTATAAAAATAGACTAAAAATCCACAAGGAAGGTTCCATATTAGAAGAGTGGTTTCCCACCATTTCCTACAAGACAAAAAGGATAGAAAACCCGAACCCAAGAAGTTGAATAGACCTAAGAGAGTAATCACTCTATAGCTAAGAAGAGATTCAAGCTAGAAAGAATTTCGATCAAATGAACTTATCTTTACAAAATTTAAAGGATCTCAAATAGAAAAGATCCAATCAAGAATACATTTCTTTTATACTATCAAATGAATTCTGATTTCTATTTCAAACTCAGAAGTTATTTTACTAGTTCCTAAAAGAGAACAAAAATCAATCACATAGTTTATAGAAAGAAACACTTCTAGTTTCCCTTATGAATTCAAACAAAATCAATACAACCTGGTTCATCTATTCCAATTTATTTAAACACAAGTCCGAATTCATTTCACATAAAGGAGTACACAGTATAGTCCCAAAAATAGAATACTATCCACAAGAGAAATATATTCCTTTCTCCTTTTAAAGACCCAAAAATTCATTCAATGAATCTAACAAAGAATACAAAACCCAACACCAATATAAGCTAAGAAAGTTTCTATAATACTCACGAACTCAATAGAAACTAAAATCCCAACTACAAGGTCTTACACAGCTCCATACAAAAGAGACATATAGTTCACGGTCATAATGAAGAACAAATTATATGAAACAATCCCGAACCAGAGGTATTAAATCCAACCAACAAGATTCAAGAGAGGAGATTATTCAACTCTTCTTTCTTTTAAAAAACCTAGAAATCAATTAAAAGGATCTGAAAGAGAGTAAGAAAACCCAATACACGTTTAAGTCAAGCAAGGTCTCAACATTACCTCAAACTTGACTAAAATGAAAATCACAACAAAATGACTTTCACAACTCCATCTAATACATGAAGATCGAGACATAGAAGGTAATTGTTTCCCCTCAACTAACACAAGAAGAATTATGCATACTGCATATCTAAAAACTTCAAAAACCATTATCAACTATTTCAAACGAGCTCTAATTCAAACCAAAGAGTAAGTAATAGTACAATATTAAACCAGATACATTTCCACAAAATGTCCATGTATTGGGATAATCAAGACTTTTAAACAAGATGTGGGTTACCAAAGCATAGGAGAGTATAAGATACTCCACATTTACATGCCATCATGTACTCAAGGTAAATAGTAAAGTCTAGGATAGAAGTACCACAACCATTCCAAACTCAAGATGCATCTAGGAGAAGTTTCCAAAAGAGACTTAAATCAAAGCCATTAAATCAAGCTCCTTTCAAACAAATAGTCCTGAATATGAATTCAAACCACACAAATCTTTGAGCACAAGTTTAGAACAACACAAGCCTCCAATACAATTTCGAATGAAACACAAATCTTTGAACGCAAGTTCAAAACAAAACACTATACTTCAAATACAAGTTCCACATACTTATCACCATCAAACTTGCGCAGAGAGAGAGAGAGATTTTCCAAATGTAAACATTATCATGTAATGGATTCATATCAAAAAATCACAGAGATTCATACACCCGAGAAAGTAAATAACCAGACAAAACATGCAACCATTTATCTCATGAGAGTAGAGTTTTTTTAATGAAACATTTAGAAGAAAGAAAGAAATCTTAATGGGTAGAGCCTATCATGCCTGATAGTTCATCTCGCTAATTCAAGGAGACTTCCACCGAGCTAAGCAACTCTTTTTCTCCTCCACAAAAGATCAACAACCAAACATATTTATCTCCAATGCCTCATATACTTTCCTTGTATCGAAAATAGACCAGAGAAACAAAAAATAGTTACAAAGTAAAAGTCAAACTACTAGTTTGAAGAACCAGATAGCTCCATGTAGAGAAAAATCATGAGGCATGCAAGACACTGCATGCCTCTAAAAATCCACCTTCCTTGTTTCTAAGATGGTTTACACACACAATTTAAGGTTCATTAATGCAATTACTCCCAATTTCCCACCTGTCTCTCCTTACCACCGCCTTGGAAAAATGGTGAATGTTATTTCCACTTTAGCATGTATTTCCAACTTTAGTGAAGACTCCATGTATGCTTCCACTAATTTTACTTACCTCTACCAAAATCGCAAATATTACTTCCCATTTATTCAACAAATCAAATCAAATAAATGCCTTTGGAACCATCTCCAAAATCCCATGCGACCCTAGGTTCCCTTTCAATAGTTTAGGATATATTTCCCTAACTCAGGTTATAACCTTAGGTTTAGTCAAAATCATTTCAAAATTAATTTTCACCTTGGGTTAGATCAAAATTCCAAACCACATAGTATTAGGTATTAGTTTATAGTAGCCTAACATTAACTTAGCTATTTCTCCCTTATTCTATTTAGCACAACAACTTATGTTAGAAACCTTCCCAACAAACTAGAATATGAAGCTTAGGTTAGATTGTAACCTAACTAAGTAGGCATAGCTAGGAAGTATGTGCATTTACCTAGTTTTAGAATACTATTAGGTTAATCCCTTAGGTTTAGGATTTACATTCCCTTCATAGTCATGAAGAAGGCTTCATTTTTCTTATGCTATTAAATGTCCTAAAGAGGTCAATCCCAAAGATCCAAGCACAAACATACTATTTCACCTTTTTCTTAGATTGTTTCTTTGAATATTTGATGAAACAAATAGGGTAACAGGCATAGGAGGAATACCTGTTCAAATGTCGGTTGATGGGTTGTTGCACGCATATGACTTTTGAATCCACAACTGACCATGAGAGCTTCCTTTTGGCTAGGAGGAACTACCTGTAATGAAAGCAAGACCACCAAAAAGAATTAAACTATATGGGTAGTGAACTGCCTAGCGTGAGCTAGATCCGGGAAGCGTGATACTTCCTAGATGGTTGTCACTCCAATGTTATAAACAAATTAATGCTGAAAACAAGCTAAATCTTATTGTTATTTTGAAATGATTTAGGTATCTCACTTAAAAAAACAATAAGAAAATAGATATAATCTAACATGCTAAGCTAGAATAGATTCCACAGGTCAAATGGTTGGTTCTAGGTTGTGCAGGTCTGATAAAGGTCTAGGGTAGGTCAAAAGTGAGTGAGGGTGAGGTAAAATTAGGTGGATAGGTCTCCTTTTAAGGTTGTGTGGGAAAACATAGAGACTAGCATCGGTCAGGGGTGACCGACAGTGGTTAGGTATAACGAGCACCGATTCTTATGAGATTTGGAAACATCACAGAATGGGGTTTTGCTCTCCTTTATGATTACAAAAAGGATTTGGTTGGTCGGGATGAGGTATTGGGTGATTGGAATAGGTTTTTGCAAGGTTTTGATGGGTCTATGGAGGTAAAAAATGTTGGAGATGGTCAATAGGGAGAAAGATAAACAATGGATGATAAAATAATGATAAAATGAAATAACCAAGAAAGTATGATGTTGTACTTACTTGGATTTCATTCCTGAAATTCTATGTGTGAAGGATGGAGGTGCTGATGATGGGTTTGAAGGCTGCAAGTGATCACCAACTGAAGAAAATATTCTACATGGGCTACATGCACACTCCTCTTTTCCTTGGATAGATCAGAATGTGGCTAGGAAGGCTATGCAGGAGAAGATCCTCAATCTCATTCCTTGGATGTCAATTCTTGTTGGAATTGGCTCTCTAAAGATGCGTTATCTCTCTGAGATTTCGTTCTTGCTCATCCACTTTTTCTACCAATGTTTTACAACCTTGAGAATAATGTTGTTTAGGGATAAAAGGGGTAACTGACAATGTCCGGCCTAATCGGCGACGGCTGGGAAACCGACGCGTCGGTTAAGGCGGTATTTTCTAGGTTTACTAAACTTAGGAGATCCTCTTGATTTCCTCGATCTTGTGTCGTTATCCTATGGATTAGACTATGAGCTTATTTTGAGCATGTAAGAATGTGGTTAGAGGGAGTGTAGGCATTGATTTTTAGGGTTTGGGTAAGTCTTAGTTAGTTATGGTAACTTGCTAATAATAGGTTTTAGGTTGAGTTAGCTTGGTGAGGTGTCTAAGTGAACTATTTGTGTAGATATTATTAAAAAAAAAGATATTTAAATATTAAATATAGTGAGGATAACGCATTAATTTAATTAAATTAATATTAGTAGGGTGAAGGGGGTCATGGCTAGGTAGATGTAATAAAGGGGGTTTATATGTCGAGGGATGAAGGGGAGTTTGACCGTACATACCTGAAATCAGTAGGGTACCGCACTACCGTAATGATGTTACACATACCCCAATGATGATATGGGTCTCCTCACAGGTGTTCAAAATCTAGAAATGCTCACCAAGTATACACTTGTATCCCGCATGCCTCGCTTAGCCTCCGCATGCTTTGTTTTTCCCTTTGCCCCCGATTTCTTGCATTTTAGTCTTCGGATGAAAGCACCACCACCGCCCGGTGGCGGTCCCATGACCACCACCCAAGACAGGGAGCGGTCCCGTAACCACTGCCCTGCATAGGGTGGTGGTCCGGTATGCATTTTTTAGATTCTTCTGATGATTGCATCAAATGTAAATCTTAAATTTTACACGCTTTCTTCAACCACTTTAGCTTTCCTTAATGTTTTTGGTTCCCTGGTAATAGTGTTTTCCTTTGTTTATAATAAAAGAGTTCAATTGGGAGTTACCCTCTGGTAAATGTGTTATCCTGTAAAATTGAAGAGGGCAATTTTAAAGGTAACCATACTAAAATTTTGTCCTGGTCCCTCGTCAGGGGCCCCTCAGTGATTCGGAATGTTATAAAATCCCTTTCCTAGGAAATCTAGTTCTCTGAACTTAGTCTTTCTGGTCCTTTTTGGCTGGGCGCACCTTTTATCTATGCAACATAGACTAAATTTGTGCCCCCTTCATTTCCTTTGGTGCACCCTTTGAAGTGTTGACACATCAATTGTTGCGCCTTCCCGTGATGCACCTTTCTTGCCTATGCCAAGGTGCATGCGCCTCCCTGTCAACAACAAAAATGTCATGCCATTAATTGGTGCGCCAAGGTGCTCAAAATGAAGTGTTGACAGTACTAAATTTGTGCCAAAGGCACAAATAATTTCATGTTGACAAAACCATATTCACGCCAAAGGGTGCAAAGTTTTACGTGTCGACACGTGTTTTGGTGCACCCCTTTAAAAAGTGGTTGGTGCATTTATTACACCTTTTCCTATATATAGGTGCATCTGCCCTGTCACTTTCACAATCAGAAAACACGTGAAACACTTTATTCCTCTGCACCTGTCAGCACACCCATCATTCTCGTATCGCATTCGTGGACCCCACTTCATCTCTCACATTCTATATATTCCGGTAAGTGGTTCTTACTCCTCTTGTGTTTTGTTTTGTTGGTTGTTTGTGAGGTAGGATGCATTGGACTTGAGAAGCTTTAAACCCCTCCTGCCCATTTTGCAAATCTTCCCTCCCAAGCTATTTTCACCCTCTTTCCAGATCTGCTGGCCAAGAGGGCTCTACCTCAAAATGGACCTAGACCTCTTTGTTGTTTTCCTATCATGACAAATCATGTCAAGAAAACCTGAAAATCATGAACTAAGGAGGAAAGAAAACTTAAGAGTTGTTCCAGCCTCATTTTTCCTTGCACAATTGCCACAATTGTTACAAGAAACACAGTCACGCCAAGAGGGCACACTGACCTTGATTGCAACATGTAAAATCCCTGTGCCATGCATAAACCAAGTAAAACCTAAACCTGGCGTTGGTGCAACCCCTTCGACAACAACAAACTTTTTATGTAATCTTTCCTTATGCCATGCCAAAAGCCCCATTTGCGCACATAAAGTAAGTGTTGCATGTAAAAATCCTTCGCCCTTTGACACACAAAAATTCCATGTTGCATGTGAAATCCTTGCGCCATTGGCATACCCCGCCCAAAGGCATCACCAAAATTATTTGCACCCAATATAAAACACACACACAACCGGCGTAGGCGCATCCCCACTTATAATAACAATAATGTCATATACCAAATCCTTGTGCCTACGCCCTTTGGAATTGATTTATTCCTTGTAACACTGATTCAGTGCGCCATTATATTAACTCTGCAACCTATAGTGTTCCTACGCCCTGTGCCCTAAGGCCTTAAAATTGCTAACTCCTCATTCTGTAGTGGTTTAATGGAAGATCTAACAGCTAACATGGCTCTTCTACACTGGACTTTGCTCCTTCTTCTTGCAGATCAGCAACTGAACTCAGATCCATATATGTCTACATCAAGCAAAAATCCAACCAAGTCAAAGGGTAAAGCTAAGCTTACAGAGGAAGAGATGAAATACAAGTATCAGAGGGTCAGAATGCCCGAGTCCCAGGTAGAATGTGACCTGGATATCAGGGATTCTGAACTTGGCCACATTGACATGGAAGATTTCTGGGCCAGAACCAGGAGAGTCACAGGAAGTCCTTGGATGGACAAGCTGGTGGGCAGTGGTCTGCATTTTGCTGGGGGAATCCCCATCAGTGCAGTAAACAATGAGTTTATGATGGTGGTGGCTTATTACAACAAAGACACAAGGTGTGTCGAAAATGAAAAGGGTGAGGTTATAATTAACCTCACTACCCGACGACTTCAAAATCATGCTAGGCATTCCTCACCACCGAAATTTTGTGGCTATAAGCCAAGAGGAATGCACCAAGGCATGGGAGGATAATGAAGACAAGTGCATGCAACTGATGAATGAAGTGTACTTAAAGAAAAAGAAGGTGATAACAAGATGGCCACAGGTTATTCACCGTAGTGACTTTTTTGAGGAACTGAGTGATACTATCATGTTCCTAAGTAGAGTTTTTGGGCTTTCTGACGCCCATTACTTTCAAAATGGATGCTCAGGTACCTAGAGACCATGAATAAGAATGTACCTGATCAACATTTTGAATGGGCAGAGATAATAAGCAGCACCATATCTGAGTAGCTCCAAAAACTCACCACGACGGGGAGGTTCTACATGAACTCCTACATATTCTATGTTGCAGCCTCAGAGAGGAATTATCCAGCGATGAGCCGATGCGGAGTTTGGCCTCAGGTAAAGATATATCAATACTACCCAGAGTTGAAGCTGGAGAACAACATCTTGCAGTTTACCAAGATCAACGATGCTTTCTTCTATGGCATCATCTGCATGTTGAGGCCAAATATGACTCATGGTTGGATGACCAAGAGCATAGTCACAACAACTGAGAAGTGGGGAGCACTATTTACCTAATTCCCCACCTTCACCTATCTCAGAGAAGCTAATTTCTTGGGGGAGCCCATTAAATTTCCAAGGTATGCTGGCCCTAAGCTGATCCTATTGGAGCTGTCCAGACAACTCATAACCTACCATGAGAAGTGTTTGAAGAGAAAGAAGGGTGGAACCCTTTCCCCCTCACAGTGGGCAGATATACCTGCACTTCTCACACCAAGGCCCAGGAGATGTTTGCAGAGCTAGAACTACTCAATCTAAAGCACAACTTCTCTGGCAAGGCCCACCTTCGATCCAAGAAATTGCCTTCCCAAGGAAAAACTCGATCCAATCCACATTCCATAGATCGAGGACATCTATATCGACCTGTATCATGAGGTCGAACTTAGAAGGAAGGATCACTCTCACCTGGCCCTGGCAGAGATTATTCAATATGGCGTGGCCATTGTTCCAAAAGGTTATCAAACAACCGATCAAGAAGTTGATCAAGTGTATCTAGACATGGATGGGGACAACTATGCATTTGATGTAATTGACAGACAAAGGCACCCCAGACCATCAAAGAAAGGGTCAAGGAAACATTGCGGTGGACAGAACACTGGTGCAAAATGAATGGCCTTATCTACCTCGGAGTAGATTTCACTACGTCCCCATTGGGAAATGCACCTGTCTGCCAAGCATCTACCAAAGGGAAAAGGCAAGGATAAAGAGGGTGAATCAAGCTCTGCTCAAGAAGAAGCTCCTAAAAGCCCTCCTTCCACCGCACAAGAATAGGTTGTGAGTCTGGTATCCCCAGAGAAAGAAGCGGCGGAAGGTGTTCCGACGGGCACATCCACTCAGGGTGTTGCCACAACTACAATTACTGAGGTCCCTTCTATTCCTTCTCCCTCTCCTCCTTCCCCTCCTCGTGTGACTCAAGTGACCATTCCTTTGGTCGTATCCTCTCCCCCATCTTCTACTGTTCCCCCTTCCTCTTCCTCCATCTTCTCTTCTCTCACGGAGCTATCCCCCACTATTTCTTCTCTCATCTCTCAACTCCCTTCCATCCCCATGACTACTTCCCCTGCAGTATCCCTCCCTTCCGTGAGCACTTCCTCGGCCTCCCTTTCGATGCCGCCACCAAGTGTCTCTACCCATTTTCCCTCATCCACCGCAACTTCTTCCTCTTCCACCTCTCGGTCCCATTCCCTTAAGTCCAAAGCATGGATTTCCTAGCATCTCGAGCCGGTAGAAGAGAAAATTCCTATCGCACCGATGGGCTTCTCTGTCATCCCCGAAAAGGGGCTAAGAAGAAAAATCCTATAACCCGCTTCTCTCAAAGTGCATCGGGAGAAAGAGTAATGGAGATCGCGTATCCCAACCCCTCTAAAGATAAAAAGGATTTGTCCCCTATAGATTACACAGTGATGTAGGTCACAATGGGAACATCTTATGAAATCCTTCAAGGGGAGGCTCTATCTGCATGGTAGGTGCCCTTTGCAAGAATCTTCAAGAAGCAAAGGAAGAGAAGAGGTTACTAAAATAACAAAACAAACATCTTCTCCACGCCCTGTAGAAAATGGGCAGTGCACCTCCTACAACTGCCACCGAAACTCCTGAGGTCCTAAGTCAGGATAAGATAAATGAATACGCCAAAATTGGTGAACAAGGTATGGTAGTTTCCACCTGGAGAGATCAGATCCTCAAAGACAGTGAGGAGGTAATTGTCAAGTTCACCGAATTGTATCAGAACATCAGTCGGGTGAACAAAGATCTCTAGGCAATCGGAGGACCTATCTCTGAAGAGTTAGACCATGCTAGGTTGCAACACGAGACGTTCAAAAAATGCTCGACTTCTCAGTTGATGATTTGGTAAATTTCAGCATTTTCAATCACCCCAGGTACCCAGCAAAATCCTTGCTGCGTTGGACTACCGGGTTGATTAGATGGAATTTTTCCTAGAAAAATTGACAAGGTCAAGGAGGAAGCCCTTGATGCAATGCATCAAATGGAGAAAATCATTCTAAGAATGTCTCCAAGATTTCTTACTCCTTCTTTCACCTTGAGGAAGGTAGATGAAACTATCTAGATCTTTAAGGAGATCATCTCGCAAGGGCTAGGGCCAGAAGCCACTTTTGACACCGAATGCATCAATAACCTTCTGGCTTGCCATGATTTTGTGGGGTACCTGATGGAGGCAGGTAATGAGTATTTCAAGCTCCCTAAAAAACTCAAAGATGAACGGAGACTTGTGAGGTTATCGGCGATCATACAAAGGGTCCTGCCCAGGATCAACTTCAGCCAATGGTCAATAAATTCATGGAATATCAGACCCAGTTCCACATCACCTCTCTCGAGCAGCGAAGCAAGATACCCCCTTTCAGCCGCGAGACGACGATGAATAGCCTTCTTCCTCTTGGCTTCCTTTTTGTAAATATCTAAGAGTATGTTGGCACAAATGATGACATCATCCATGTTGCACCATGGGATGTTGTCATCCACCAAGTTGCCCAAAGTCAACATTGAATTTTAGATATTTTGTATTTAGTTGTTGGTTTCTTTTTGCCTTCTCTCTTCTCCTTCTTCTATATATACTTGAATACTTGTTGTATTCAAGGTGGTGGATACTTTTTAGATGAAAAAATAGAAGTAAGAAGAAAAGGCTTTGTACTTTTGTAACAGGAGAAAACATTAATACAAATATTAAGACTTTGTGCTGAATATGTGTGTTATGAGCATTTAATATTTCTTATGTCAGATTTGTGTTTATTCTGTTGGATCTATCTCTAATTTTTATCATTTATTCATCAAGATTTCTTTGTTTGTCTATGTAAGTAGGTTCACTCATTTTAATACCAGCCCAAAACATAGACCCTCTGACCTTTCTGCTTTGGAATTCATTTCTTTTCTCCCTTCGGATCTATCCTATCTCCTCACCTCACTTCTTTCCCTTCTTTTCACAAATGAACACCACACTGGGATGAGATCCCAAACCCCCGAAGGCAGAATATTGTGAGACTTGCACAAGATTCCTGTTGGCGGAATAACAATAAACTAGTTTCACTTTGCTGACTCAAAGAGGGGCTTTGCCCTACACACTGTTGGCTCATCTATCCATAGATCTGTCCAAGCGACATATTTTTGGACCAATAGTTTTTGGCAACTCTGTTGGGGATCGAAACAGATCTAATAGATCTATGGTAGTGGTATGTTAGAAAATCAGTAAAAAAAAATCAAAAGTCACTACCTGTTTGCAAATTCTAAACTTTTGTTCAAAATCCAAATTTTTTGCAAAAGTGATCCAAACTGAAAATTTTCTTCAGGGATCCATAGATCGGGACTAGTTATAGATCTTTAGTTCACTGATTTTTTACAAAAATCTGTATTTTTCTGTTGATTTGAGTTTTGACTGTTTTGCAAAATTTCAAACCCTTACCAAAAGTCAACTCTAAGATCTAAAAATCAGCCTACTAAGTTGGCCTTTATTTTATCCTCATTAATCTTTGTCATTAAACCGCAATCGGTTTCCCAAAAGAGGATAAAATCAAATATCTAGAAAAGTACATGCTGCTGATTTTTGCCAAAAATCAGAAAATCAGCAAGTACAACCAAAAAGAGTTTTTAAAATTTGCTCCAAAATATTGCAGATCTGGAAGGTACACTAGTGGGTGAACCATTTACTCGTAGCAAAAGAGCTTGTGGAGTAATCGATCCTACTTTTGATTTACTTCAAAGGAACAACTTCAGTATTACACCGACACACTTCCCATCACTAAGTTCAGCTGGCCGGTCATCCAGAAGTGTCTCACCTCCACGAAGGAAGCATCTCTCGCAAGGAACATCCTCATCTCTTTGCAGTGCTTTGCTGCTTAGTGGAACTATGCTTCCATCTCGCGTCCTTTTTCCAGCTGTTCAAATGGCAGTACCATGGGGAAATGCTATGGGCCCTCTCGCTTTGCCACATCCTGTTCACGTGCTCCCTCACGAAACCGGAAGAATTTTCCCAAATTTGATGGGAGCGGAAACCAAAGCATAGATTCACACATATCCACATTCATCATGTCATGCAGTATCCTGGATGTGACCCATGAAGATGTGTCAGTTCACCTCTTTCTAGAGACCTTGCAAGGACTCGCAATGGAATGGTTTCAAGCATTTGCACTGGATCTATTACTAGTTGGGCCACCTTACGAACTGCATTTGAAGAAAGATATAAGCCTTGAAGATGCATTCACGTTACTTTCCAAGATTTCTCACTCGAAGAAGGAGGTCAATGAGACCATGTATTATTTCATTTCCCATTTCAATTCACTAATCAACCGAGTTCCGCCTGCCATGCTGCCAACGCCAGAAAAATTAGAAGTGTTTCTTTGTGAACGCCATGAGCTCAAAAGTAAGTTTCTTACTCTTGCAAGAACAGGTCACTACTTTGGTTCTCACCCAAGCTGCTGCCATATGGATTGAAGATAACTTGCTAATATCTAGTGAATTAAAAAGAGAACTGTCCAAGCTTAAAGCTTCAATCCCTTCTCCTCGCCACTTCATCTGATCCGACATTTCAAAAGATGGAAAATGACTTGCTCGCATTAAAGAAGTAACTAGCTCAGCTTCTCCTAGCACTTCATACCGGGATATCCCACGAGAGGAATTTCACTTCCAACAATGTCCCACAAAGGCCCCGCCTACTTGGGGCTGCTCCATGGTTGGTGCTCTAGGCCCCTCCGATCAATGCTTTAGCCAAAATCAAAGAAGAGGAGAAAAATTATGAATAACTTTCATCACCAAGTGAAGATGATCAAGATGTCGGTGAACCGAATGGCGACTCTACTATTGGGTGTAACACCCCAATTATTGTTACTTCCTCCTCAGCATACAAGTGTTGATATGTGATTTCTTTTGTAAAAAGGATGTGTTCCTTTGATTGAGAAGTCATGCTTGATATGTACTGTATCTTCTTTGCAGATTGCAGATCTTTGACTAAGTCAGAATATGATTGGACTCTTTTATTTCTTTCATTTTACACCTGGGTTTAATCTGACCTCAGAATGAATGATGAAGTTATCCATCTATAAGACCTAGCCTTGGATCAATGGTATTGATCCAAGTTGTGCTTTAAGTTTATTCGTGATGAATTAAAATTACGCACCTTGAGCAAGGTTGCAAGGTATGGATGCATTGATAAGCTAGTCCAGTATATAACTCGGCCGATCATGTTAAATGAATTGGTTCCCGATATCGTGATATATTGGGAAGGTCTTGATCGTGCACCAGGTAATAATTCAGTTACATTTAATTCACTAGCCTATTGGCGGTACAGGAGTGAACCCTGTTCGTGAATGTATGTGGTAGATTCTTTTTCTAAGAATTTTAAATGTTAAGGACTAACTGAATTTATTAAGGTTGGTAACCTAAAACTAAACCTAACCTAGGGGTTAGATTAGTATTAATCTAACCTAGACCTAGGCTAAGAGCTAATGTTCTAAGTTAGTATCTATGTGCAAAGTGGTTAGACTAGGTGTTATCCTAAATCCTAACCTAAGTTACTAACCTAACTATTGAACAAGGAGGAAGGGGACCTTTTGAAGGGTGCGAACCATGGGCGGCAGTTTCTATGTTATTAAATGCATGGATAAGCATAAGGGACAGGTAATTTGGTGGAGGTTTTTAAAATGGCTAACTAGAGCCGACGTGGCAAGTCACCAAAGTTGGAAATGGTCTTTGATGTGCATTTGTCCATCGCCAACTATGGCGGTCGGTGGCGTGGAGATTAAGCGAGAAATTGGAAGTAAATGCAATTAATGAACTCGGTAGTCGAGCTCGAGTTTCACAGAAGGCAGGTAAAATGGAAAGTTAGTAGTTTATTGGGTTTTGCATGCGCCCAGTTTTCCTTCTCGTCATGCTCACCGGTTCATCGCACTAGTCTTCTTGGAGCTGCATGGCAAGTATGAGCGTAACTAGCTCTTTTCTCTGGCAAGGAAAATATATAAGTCATGGAAATAGTAAAATTTTGTTGGTGAATCTAACTTGGAAAAGGAGGAGAAGGTTCGAGCTCTTTCATTGGTCTGCTTTGAAATTTTAAGCAAATAACCAGGCATGTTAGGCCCTAACCTTTAAAAATCTTGCTCTCTTTCAAATGATTTCATTAGATCAACTCTGTTCGTATGATTTTGGAATTAGATGAATTATATGGTAGCCTTGTGTGATTTTTTCACCGTATCTTCTTGTTGGTTCGATTTTTCAATTTAAACCTTGATGGGTGTATTTTATTTTTCAAATCAAGCTGTTAATATTTCTTGGTGTTTTGCATTCCGGCTTTAATTTGCGAAATATATATGCCGAATGTGTACTGGCTTGCTCTGTGAGAGCCCATGAATTGTTCTCTTGATGGGTACAAAGCACGTTGATACTTGTTGTCAATGTTTACCGTCGATACTTGTTGTTAATGCTTCTTGATGCTTGTTGGGTAAGTGCACCAAGTTGGGGGACAATTAAGTGGACATCAAATCCTGAATTTTACATTAAAAATAGCAAAACATCAAATTTAGTCTTCCGCAGACTTGAACCATGCCGAAAAGTAAAAGCTATGTCATAAAAATGGTACCATTGTGTAGGGGAGACTATTAGCTTTTTAGAAATACTAATTTTAAAGTGAATAGAAGAGGAGAAATATCATTTTATAATTTTTACTAATAGTAGGTCTTTAAGACACTTTTTCCCGTGAATGTTTATGTCTACGTTTAAGACTGCAAAATTTGTTTCACTTATCAGAATGTGATAAAACTTATACCATCCCAACCATGGTGAAATTATATACATGTTAAAAAAAAATTATTTGATTTCAATATTTTTTGATGAAGTTATGGCGGGCAAACGGAAAGTGCTATGTTTTCTTTATGTTTTCATACCACTTTCACGGAAAAAATCATAAAAAATAAAATATTACTCAAAAAAATACAAAATAAAATCCATCCCAAGATAGATAGTGGCATATAACTTCTCACCAAAGGAAAAATATATATATCAATTTTTGGTCATCCAAATTGTGGGCAAACGGACTATAATCTTATCGGCGTTTTTAAAAAAAAAAGTCATTGAATTTTGAGTGTTTAATATAGCTAATCTTGTCCATTTTTTACAAAAATAGTATTTTAGAAACTAGATTCCGGATGCTATGATTCATATTAATATAATTTTGTCCAACTTTGAGTGTATGTATTGCTAGTAATCCCTATAAGTTGATATTATGTTGTTATTTGAAATATGATGTCCACGGATGACCTATATTTGTCCATCTTTCTTCCCGCACTTACCCCGTTGTTGATACTCATTGGGAAGAATACTGATGGACATTTTTTCAGCTTAATTGGACTTCTTTGTAACTTCAGCCGAGGTTATTAAGGTAGTGGTTACTGAATCTTATTGGGTTTTGCTTTGATATTTAAAGTTATTTGTGAATGGATAACTTGTTGTGTTACAAGATTTCATCATGCGACCTTGCTGAAGTTGTTTTTCCTTGCATTGTGGTTATGGGATGCAACCCATTGATTGTATACAATATATATATTTATTGTATTTGAAATGACTCTGTGGAATCCATTGAATGATTTGTGTATTATGGACCACTGTTGAAGCTATATATACATA
Source organism: Taxus wallichiana var. yunnanensis (assembly GCA_018340775.1). Taxonomy (NCBI): domain Eukaryota; kingdom Viridiplantae; phylum Streptophyta; class Pinopsida; order Cupressales; family Taxaceae; genus Taxus; species Taxus wallichiana. The sequence continues at coordinate 580,036,589 of CM031240.1, forward strand.
TATTTGAGTATTGGTAATTTGATTTTGTTGGAGTCCTGAAGGAATAACAGGTATTCGACCTATGTTATTTTGTAATGAATTTTTGGTACAGACTCTTGAGTGTACTTACGTTTCCTTTCTACGTAAGCTTGTGTGAAAATATTGAAGAGGCTCAGTTGGATTCTTTGTCACGAAATCAGTAATTAGCTTTTGTATAAGCCTAATTTTGAATGTTTACCATTGTTGGCACAGTTGGGAATCATTAGTTATTATTTATCTTGTATACTGTTACTGGGTTCATTGAATCCTTGATAGGTAACTATAGTATCTACCTCTATTTAACCCGATTGGTACCCTTGTTTTTGGCACTATTGGATTCCTTGAGTATAGTTAGATATCATGTAACTTAGCTCTGTAAAAGTGGGTTGTGAATACCACACTTCAAACCCTGAATGCGTCCAGATGAGAATATGGTATGTCATGTTTCCTTTCTGATTATTCCAGTTAGATAAGGCTGTGCATGTTGCGGGAATTCTCGTGTGTGATTATCTCGGAATATTCTTAGGGAAACATCAATTGCTTAATGTCGAGGAGTCTATTGTTGACTATGATAAAATTGAAGCTCTTTGATTTCGACCTTGGGTCCGAAAGCCTTATAGTGTTTATTAGGGACTAGAAGGGGTTGTAGGTTGATATGAGGGATTGTAGTCGTGTTTATGTATTCTCAGTAGCATGACAATCCCGCCTTGAGCTTGATTGAACTTAGAGCCATTGACCGCACCTCGACAGGTGATGTGGTGAATATCTACTTGTTTTCTGCTTCATGTGGAAGGTCTTGTGGAGTCTGTTGGTAGAGGGTCATCACTGTTTAGCGTGAGAGCTACTGTACTGCTGGATAACTACAGTAGTTGGTTATATTTGATCTTTAACAAATCTGTGGTGCTTTTGATGGTCTCGCCTCGATTTATTTGTAGGTGTTTAAGGTGAATGCCTTGCTCTTGGAAAGACGTACATTCATGAGCTAGTTCTCAAGGAAATATGTATGATTCGTTTATTTCTCTTCTGTTATAAAGTATAGGTTGATATAATTTTTATCTAACTTTTGGAATTTTTATATCATGTTTGATGGAATCATGAAAGGTTATTTATTTATTATGTTGAATATATAATCCATCTCGATGTTGTTGTCCTTCGGATTCAGATGGATAGTTGGTTAGATGCATTTGTCTTCTTGGTCACTAACGTTTTGATGAAATAATTGAAAAGTATCTGAGACTATTTAGTGACTATAATATGAGCTACGCGTTTATAGTCATGTTGTTTTACAAAAGCATAGTCTGAAATATGTTTACTTGTTTGGTGATTTGATATCATTTAAACAGGTGTTTAATGAAAACAATTGATGGATTACAATTGTTTTAAGATTTAGTGCTTATCATGCTCACTTCATCGAACTCGACCCATGTTGACAATTTTTGCGCAGATGGATGCCGTAAGTGTTAAAAGCACACAAATATGATAGGATGATCGATTGTTTAAATTTGATTTTATGTTGAATTACAGCTTAATTTTCTAAATGTACTATATGAGGAAAGATGTTCTTTTTCCGTTGAGCATTGTATCAAGTATGCTGAATGCATAAAATGTATTTGATTAGTTCTGAAGGAAATGGAAATAGATAATTGATACTTATACGTTGCATCCGTATCTTGATAGTTTGACCTTCTTTGGTTCAAATGATCTAAAGAACATTGCTATTATTGTTTATATTGGAGACTTTTGTGATTATCAATGTAAGCTTGCAAGAATATGTGACTGAATACTTATGATTGTTTAGTAATTCTAGTGTGTTCTAACTAAAGCTAAATTGAAATATAGATCACTATCTTACTGGAAGCTAGGGTCAAAATAAACCTAAGCAGAACGCTAAACAAGCTTGATTAAATTATTAATTCCTAGTCTTGATTAAACCAGACAATGTGTAATTGGAATCTTAATCACTATATCTTGATACTTATATGTACGATATAAATTTAGTAATGAGAACTAAAATAAACCAAAAAGGGGTTCTGTTGGCAATCACATGTGAAGATTTTGGGTTACTGTCCAATTTCGTTGATTTAGAATTATGTATATTCTATGAACTCCTTGATGAGACCTTGGCCTTAATAACTTCTCTATGTAGTGAGTTTTATTGAGAAAAGTCATTCTATGATGAGGAATCCAGGGATCGGGAAAGGCTAACCTTAGGGGAACGTCTTTTAATATAATTTAAACTCAATGTGCATAACGCTTATTAATAAGTAGACCTTTTCGAGGCGGATTTAAAGGTTGACGGCACAAGTCAACTGCAGGGTTGTACCTTTGAGAAGATTAGGATCTTCTCAAAGATACAACAATGCAGGTGACTTATGACGACACCCTTTGCATTGATCGTTAAGATTTACACCTTTAACTCGAACAAGTTACTTTGGGACCGATTAGGAATGTGGTCACATTATATGGCTACCTAGGAGACTCGGGGTATCTTGACACACTGGTTCAACTAGGGTTGACCCAGTATGTCATCTTATCCCTAGTCCTCGAGTGCATCCATCTAACGTAATCACCTTACTAATTTGTTTCGAGTGAATAACTTGGGATAAGGAGGACCGATGTAGAGTCGGTATAAGACATTCTATATAACATAAGAATGGGGTGAAGGATGTATTCCAGATTGTGAGTATGTTTGTTAAGGAATACGAGACATAAACAGATGTTTCAAATCTTTGGCCAAAGTATCGCAAGCTGCTGATTGCGTTGTCCCGAGTCACTTGGTCTAAGGGATGAGATGCCGATGAATAATGGTAACAATTATTCGATTAGGTTCCTTGACAGAGAGCATTCTCAATCCCGAATAGGGAAGAGAACCGCAAGAATGATGTGTTACATAAAAACGCTAACTCTTATTACTCATGAATAGATCGGTAGATTGCCGAGTCATGGAATGAATAGATCGGAGGTACTCCGAGTCATTACTGATTGCATATGGTTATCTCATCGAGAATGGTTATTTGATTTGTGAGTTCTAAATTATGTATTTAGAACCAGGAAGCATTTATAAAAAAAATAAAAAAATTGACTTGTTCTAATGTATAAAATGAGGATGTTACATCTTGGTATCAGAGCTGAAGGTTGCAGCTCTTGGGCCTATTGTGTCCATAATCTGATAAAACCTGAATTTTCTTGTAATAGAAAATGGTTAGAACAAGGGGGAATGTTGCGAATAATGCTCCACCTGAAGGAGGAGCGGAAACAACCCAGAAACTTGATGAGATCCTTGCTGCCCTGTTGGACACAAGAGATCGCTTAGCTGTACTTGAACAACAGGTGATGGGAAATGAGGAGGATGAAGAAGCTGATAATAACAATCAGCAACCTCCTGAGGACAACCCTGACATGGGAGTTGATGTTAATGCTAGAAATGCACCTGTCCAACCAGAAAACAAAAAGGCCAGGTTGGCAGCAGAACTCACTAATGATATAAAAAGGATAAGCCCACCTAAGTATGATGGCACCACATTAGGAGATGGAGCTGAGAACTGGCTCAATGAAATGGAGAAGTACTTTGCAATAAGGAACTTCTCAGAGGAAACCAAAGCTATTTGGGGAGCCTATCAGCTTTCCCACGAAGCATCTTCGTGGTGGGATAGCCGAAAAGATGAACTAAACATTGATGAGACCAATATTACTTGGGATCAATTTAAAGGCTATTTTAGGCAACGTTGGCTGCCACAACTTTTCTATGATCAGAAAATGACAGAATTTCAGAACTTAGCTCAAGGGAAGCTAACGTAGCCGAATCTGAGCGGTTTACAAAACTCCTCAAGTATGTACCGCAGTATCAAACTGACGAGAAGTTCAGAATACGGAAATTCATCATGGGATTGAATCCCGTGATAGGGGGAGAGGTCGATGTTCATAGTCCAACCACTATGGAAGGAGTTGTTGAAAAGGCCATAAGGCAAGAACAGAAATTAAAGGCTATTTCTGCTCATAAAGAGGAAGTGCGGAAGAAGATTGCAAACCCTTCTTCAACCTCTCTTGCACCCAGAAAAGGACCATGGAAAAAGTTTGGAAACAAGAGTAAGTTTCCAGGTGATAATAGTAAGAAAGCAGTAGTAAATAAGCCTGCTGGAAATATAAGAGATAATTTTGCCAAAAATTATAACAATGGGCAGAAGCCCTATGGAGGACAACGTGACAATTACAAAACTGGAGGCAATTTTGAGCCTAAAAAGGGACTGTAGAGGTCACTGAATTATGGCAAAGACCACTACGCAAATCAATGCCCTTTGAAGAAGGATGATCGTAATTAGCAACAGCATAAGATACATGCTACAGTAGCAGACAAGCAAGCTGAAAAGTAAGTGACACCTATAGAAGTTCTGGGTAAGTTATTTGGCATACCTGTCACTATTATTTTTGATACAGGAGCTACTGAATGTTTTATTTCTAATAAACTTGCTTCTAAACTTAAGAGAAAAGCTAGAAAAATGGATAAACCTTGGACTGTATAGTATGGTAATAAATATGTTCATACAATGAGTATGTGTCTTTTTGGGGCAGTCCTTGACTTACCTAATTTCTCCATGGAAGTTGACCTCTATGTTACACCTTTAGGATCGTATGACATTGTCATCGATGTCAATTGGTTAGCTGACCATAAAGAAAAAGTAGACTGCTATGAAAAGAACATAAAATGTCTAGATGATCACCGGAATCAACAGAGATTCAAGGGTGAAACGGGAAATTTCAGTTAGAAAACTGTCACTATGCAGCAGCTTAAAAAGGCTAAAAACAAAGGATGTACCCTTTATACAAGTAAAGATATCTCGAATCTTGAAGAAGATGATGATTCCATGAAACGATTTCTCTCTGCTACAAAGTTTCGTGGGATGTTTTTCCCGAGGAATTACCAGGGGTTACCACCCAAGATAGAATTTGACTTCACCATCGAAATCAAACCAGGAACATAACCGATTTCCAAAGCACCTTATCGGATGACTACTACAGAGTTGGTCGAGCTTAAGGCACAATTACAAGAACTTTTGTCTAAAGGTTTGATCAGACCAAGTGTTTCACCTTTGGGGGCACCCGTGATATTTGTGAAAAAGAAGGATGGAACGCTTAGGCTGTGTATCGATTATCAAATGTTGAACAAGGCAACAATCAAGAACAGATATCCACTTCCTAGGATCGACGATCTATTTGATCAGATGTGTGGAGCAGCGGTTTATTCTAAGATAGACCTTCGATCTGGTTATCATCAGTTAAGGATTAGAGAAGAAGATATTCATAAAACAGCTTTCCGAACAAGGTACAGACATTATGAATTCACGGTTCTACCCTTTGGATTAACTAATGCACCCGCAGCCTTTATGAACTTAATGAAAAATATGTTTCAAGAATATCCGGACAAGTTTGTACTTGTATTCTTGGATGATATTCTCATTTATTCTAAAAGCGTTGAGGAGCACAATGAGCATTTGAAGATAATTTTGGGAATTTTGAGAAAAGAAAGTTGTATGGTAAGTTATCCAAATATTCTTTCTTTGATTCAGAAGTTCATTATTTGGGTCATGTCATAAGTAAAGAAGGAATTGCTCAGTAGATCCTTCAAAAATAGTGGCAATAATCGAGTGGCTCGCACCAAAGAATGTGCACGAAGTAAGAAGCTTCATGGGTCTTGCAGTTACTATAGAAAATTTGTTAAGGATTTTTCTAAAGTAGCTGCACCAATAACTTCATTGCAAAAGAAGGATAAGAAATTCATATGGAATGATAAGTGTGAAGCGGCTTTCAAAATTCTGAAAGACCAGTTGACTTCTACACCTATATTAGTCATTGTACTGCAGGACCTAATGGGAGTTTTACTGTTGTAACGGATGCTTCTGGGGAAGGCCTTGGAGGTGTTTTGCTTCAAAATGATCAAGTCATAGCATATGAAAGTAGAAAACTTAAATTACATGAGCTGAATTATGCCCCTCATGATTTGGAACTTGCTGCCATTGTTCATGCACTTCAAGTCTGGAGACACTACTTACTTGGGAAACCTTTTGAGTTGAAAACTGATCACTTAGGACTGAAATATATTTTTACTCAGCCTAACCTGAATGCCAGACAGAGAAGGTGGTTAGAATTTTTATCACAATATGATTTTGATATTAGCTATATCAAAGGGAAGGAGAATAGAGTAGCTGATGCTCTAAGTCGTAGGAGGCACATTTCTGCTCTTATAACATTAAGAACTCAGTTTAAAGATGAGGTAAAAAGTGCCTCAGAATCAGATGCATACTTTCAACAAGTAAAAGCAGCGCTTGCTGCAGAACCAAAGGATATAAGGTATAAAGGTTTTCATTTTGATAATGAAGGAATCTTGCGTTATGAAAATAGGGTATACGTACTATCTTTGAACGATTTGAGAAAAAACTTGTTAGTTGAATTTCATAATTCACCTTTCTCTGACACTGGGTATCACAAAGATGCTTGCTGATCCAAACAACAATACTTTTGGAAAGGTATGAAAAAGGATGTCATAAATTTTATGACCCATTGTTTGGAGTGTTAATGCGGGTTAAGGAAGAACATATGCACCTGCTGGATCAAGTATATCCTCATAACATACCGCAGCATACAAATGGCAAGTAATAACCATGGATTTTGTACAAGGATTACCCATGTCTAGGAATAAACATGATGTTATCCTGTAGTTGTTGATAAACCGACTAAGGTAGCTCATTTCATCACCGGAAATGTAAAGGATGATTCACCAAAGTCTTTGGCCAAAAGATTCGTACATGAAATTTTCAGATTACATGGTGTACCAGAATTGATTATATCTGACAGGGATCCAAGAATGACGTCAAGGTTTTGGCAAACGCTTAACACAGCTCTTGGAACGAAACTAAACTTCAGTTTTGCATATCATCCGGAAACGGATGGACAAACTAAGAGGGTAAATCAAGTGTTGGAGGACATGTTGCGAATGTATTGCATGGATCAACAGTATAAATGGGAAGAGTATCTTCCATTAGTTGAATTTGCATACAACACTTATCACTCATCTCTTAAAATGGCACCATTTGAAGAACTTTATGGAAGAAAGTGCAGAACTCCTGTTAGCTGGGATAGTGTTGAGGATAGAGTGGTAATTGGACCAGAGATTCTCACAAAAATACAACAGCAAGTGAAGCTGATTCGTGAACGATTAAAGGAAACAGCGGATAGACAGAAGAGCTATGCTAACCTTAAGTGGATTGATCGCAGGTTTGAGCTTGGTGAGAAGGTTTTTCTTTGTGTTAAACCTAGAAAAAGTTCTATAACTTTTGGCAAGGCTGCCAGGTTATCACCTCGATTCGTGGGACCTTTCGAAATTGTCGAAATAATCAATCTTGTAGCTTATCGATTAGCATTACCACCTGCTTTATCTCACATGCATCATGTTTTCCATATTTCTTTGCTTAAGAAATACGTTTCAGATCTGTCACATGTTTTAAATTAGAATTCCTTGTAGGTCCAAGACCCAGTAATAATCATGGTTAAACCCACATGAGTGCTGGAAACTCGCCAATTGCATTTGAGAAATCGTGAAATACGGCAATGTAAGGTCCAGTGGGACCAGTTTAACGAAGAAAGTGCAACTTGGGAAAATCTTGAAGAGATGAAGATTGCTTTTCCTTCTCTTTTTCAACAGAATGAAATCTGTTGACAAAACATTTCTTTTATGGACTTATTTTTTTAAGTAATTATGAAAGCCAGATGAAGGCAAACATTATTCAGGATGAATAAAATGTGTTGTGACATTGATTTCTAGAACTATGCAAGTTGGAAAATAGTCGCATTGTTTTGTGAACTAATAAATTGGTTGACCTAAAGGTTAATTGAATATGTAATCATCGGGACGATGAATCTTTTTAGGAGGGAAGCATGTAACACCCTAAACTATTGTTACTTCCTCCTCAGCATACAAGTGTTGATATGTGATTTCTTTTGTAAAAGGATGTGTTCCTTTGATTGAGAAGTCATGCTTGATATGTACTTTGTATCTTCTTTGCAGATTACAGATCTTTGACTGAGTCGGAATATGATTGGACTCTTTATTTGTTTCATTTTACACCCGAGTTTAATCTGACCTCGGAATGAATCATGAAGTTATCCATCTATAAGACCTAGCCTTGGATCGGTGGTATTGATCCAAGTTGTGCTTTAAGTTTATTCGTGATGAATTAAAATTACGCACCTTGAGAAGGTTGCAAGTCCGGATGCATCGATGATAAGCTAGTCCGAGTATAACTCGGGCCGATCATGTTAAATGAATTGGTTCCCGATATCGTGATATATCGGGAAGGTCTTGATCGTGGACCGTAATAATTCGCTTACATTTAATTCACTAGCCTATTGGCGACAGGAGTGAACCCTATTCGTGAATGTATGTGGTAGATTCTTTTTCTAAGAATTTTAAATGTTAAGGACTAACTAAATTTATTAAGGTTGGTAACCTAAAACTAAACCTAACCTAGGGGTTAGATTAGTATTAATCTAACCTAGACCTAGGCTAAGAGCTAATATTCTAAGTTAGTATCTATGTACAAAGTGGTTAGACTAGGTGTTATCCTAAATTCTAACCTAAGTTACTAACCTAACTATTGAACAAGGAGGAAGGGGACCTTTGGAAGGGTGCGAACCATGGGCGGCGCTTTCTATGTTATTAAATGCATGGATAAGCATGAGGGACGGTAATTTGGTGGAGGTTTTTAAAATGGCTAACTAGAGCCAACGTGGCAGGTTGCCAAAGTTGGAAATGGTCTTTGATGTGCATTTGTCCATCGCCAACTATGGCGGTCGGTGGCAAAGGAGATTGAGCGGAAATTGGGAGTAAATGCAATTAATTAACTCGGTAGTCGAGCTCGAGTTTCACGGGAAGGCAGCAAAATGGAAAGTTAGTAGTTTAATGGGTTTTGCATGCGCTCCAGCTTTTCCTTCGTCTCTCATTCACCGGTTTATCGTACTCAGCTTCTTGGAGTTGCATGGCAAGTATGAGCATAACTAGCTCTTTTATCCGCAAGGAAAATATATAAGTCATGGAAATAGCAAAATTTTGTTGGTGGATCTAACTTGGAAAAGGAGGAGAAGGTTCGAGCTCTTTCATTGGTCTGCTTCGAAATTTTAAGCAAATAACTAGGCATGTTAGGCCCTAACCTTTAAAAATCTTGCTTTCTTTCAAATGATTTCATTAGAACAACTATGTTCGAGATGATTTTGGAATTAGATGAATTATATGGCAGCCTTGTGTGATTTTGTCACCGTATCTTCTTGTTGGTTTGATTTTTCAATTTAAACCTTGATGGGTGTATTTTATTTTTCAAACTGTTGCAATATTTCTTGGTGTTTTGCATTCCAGGATTTAATTTGCAAAATATATATGCCGAATGTGTACTTTGGCTTGCTTTGTGAGACCCATGAATTGTTCTCATGATGGGGGTACAAAGCACGTGATATACTTGTTGTCAATGTTTATTATGATACTTGTTGTTAATGCTTACTGTTGATGCTTGTTGTTGATACTCATTGGGAAGAATACTGATGGACATTTTGTTCAGTTTAATTGGACTTCTTTTTAACTTCTGTCGAGGTTATTAAGGTAGTGGTTACTGAATCTTATTGGGTTTCGATTTGATATTTAAAGTTATTTGTGAATGGATAACTTGCTGTGTTACAGTATTTCATTGCGACCTTGCTGAAGTTGTTTTTCCCTTGCATTGTGGTTATGGGATGCAACCCATTGATTGTATGCAATATATATATTTATTGTATTCGAAACGACTCTGTGGAATCCATTGAATGATTCGTGTATTATGGACCACTGTTGAAGCTATATATACATATATTTGAGTATTGGTAATTTGATTTTGTTGGAGTCCTGAAGGAGTAACAGGTATACGACCTATGTTATTTTGTAATGAATTTTTGGTACAGACTCTTGAGTGTACTTACGTTTCCTTTCTGCGTAAGCTTGTGCGAAAATATTAAAGAGGCTCAGTTGGATTCTTTGTCACGAAATCAGTAATTAGCTTTTGTATAAGCCTGATTTTGAATGTTTACCATTGTTGGCATAGTTGGGAATCATTAATTATTATTTATCTTGTATACTGTTACTCGGGTTCAGTTGAATCCTTGACAGGTAACTATAGTATCTGCCTCTATTTAACCTGATTGGTACACTTGTTGTTTTTGGCACTGTTGGATTCCTTGAGTATAGTTAGATATCATGTAACTTGGCTCTGTGAAAGTGGGTTGTGAATACCACACTTCAAACCCTGAATGCGTCCAGATGAGAATACGGTATGTCATGTTTCCTTTCTGATTATTCCAGTTAGATAAGGTCATTTGTGCATGTTGCATGGGAATTCTGTGTGATTACCTAGGCATAGTCTTAGGGAAACATCAATTGGTTAATTTCAAGGAGTCTATTGTTGATCGCGATAAAATTGAAGCTCTTTGATTTCGACTTTGGGTCCAAAGCCTTGTAGTGTTTATTAGGGACTAGAAGGGGGCTGTAGGTTGATATGAGGGATTGTAGTCATGTTTATGTATTCTAGCATGACAATCATGCCTTGAGCTTGACCGAACTTAGAGCCATCGACCGCACCTCGACAAGTGATGTGGTGAATATATTCTTGTTTGCCGCTTCATGTGGAAGGTCTTGTGGAGTCTCGTTGGTAGAGGGTCATCACTGCTTTAGCGTGAGAGCTCACTGTCTTTGGATAACTACAAGAGTTGGTTATATTTGATCTTTAACAAATCTATGGTGCTTTTGATGGTCTCGCCTAATTTATTTGCATGTGTTTAAGGTGAATGCCTTGCTCTTGGAAAGACGGTGATCATGAGCTAGTTCTCAAGGAAATATGTATGATTCATTTATTTCTCTTCTGTTATAAAGTATAGGTCTATATAATTGTTTATCTAACTTTTGGAATTGTTCTATCATGCTTTGATGGAATCATGAAAGGTTATTTATTTATTATGTTGAATATATAATCTGGCCGATGTTGCTTTGTCCTTGGGATTCGGATGGATAGTTGGTTAGATGCATTTTCTTCTTGGTCGATAACGCTTTGATGAAATAATTGAAAAGTATCTCGAGACTATTTAGTGACTATAATATGAGCTACACGTTTATAGTCATGTTGTTTTACAAAAGCATAGTCTAAAATATGTTTACTTGTTTGGTGATTTGATCTCATTTAAACAGGGTGTTTAATGAAAACAATTGATGGATTGCAATTGTTTTAAGAGTTAGTGCTTATCATGCTCAGTTCATCGAACTGACCCATGTTGACAATTTTTGCAGATGGATGCCGTAAGTGGTAAAAGCACGCAAATCTGATAGGATGATCAGATTGTTTAAATTTGATTTTATGTTGAATTACAACTTAATTTTCTAAATGTACTATATGAGGAAAGATGTTCTTTTTCCGTTGAGCATTGTATCAAGTATGCTGAATGCATAAAATGTATTTGATTAGTTCTGAAGGAAATGGAAATAGATAATTGATACTTATACGTTGCATCCGTATCTTGATAGTTTGACCTTCTTCGGTTCAAATGATCTAAAGAGCATTGTTATTATTGTTTATATTGGAGACTTTTGTGATTATCAATATAAGCTTGCAAGAATATGTGACTGAATACTTATGATTGTTTAGTAATTCTAGTGTGTTCTAACTAAAGCTAAATTGAAATATAGATCACTGTCTTATTGGAAGCTAGGGTCAAAATAAACCTAAGTAGAACGCTAAATGAGCTGAATTAAATTATTAATTCCTAGTCTTGATTAAACCAGGACAACGTGTAATTGGAATCTTAATCACTATATCTTGATACTTATATGTACGATATAAATTCAGTAATGAGAAATGAAATAAACCAAAAAGGGGTTTTGTTGGCAATCACATGTGAAGATTTTGGGTTACTATCCAATTTCGTTGATTTAGAATTATGTATATTCTATGAACTCCTTGATGAGACCTTGGCCTTAATAACTTCTCTATGTAGTGAGTTTTATTGAGAAAATTCATTCTATGATGAGGAATCCAGGGATCGGGAAAGGCTAACCTTAGGGGAACGTCTTTTAATATAATTTAAACTCAATGTGCATAACACTTATTAATAAGTAGACCTTTTCGAGGCGGATTTAAAGGTTGACGGCACAAGTCAACTACATGGTTGTACCTTTGAGAAGATTAGGATCTTCTCAAAGATACAATAATGCAGGTGACTTATGATGACACCCTTTGCATTGATCGTTAAGATTTACACCTTTAACTCGAACAAGTTACTCTGGGACCGATTAGGAATGTGGTCACATTATATGGCTGCCTAGGAGACTCGGGGTATCTTGACACACTGGTTCAACTAGGGTTGACCCAGTATGTCATCTTATCCCTAGTCCTCGAGTGCATCCATATAACGTTGTCACCTTACTAATCCGTTTCCGAGTGAATAACTTGGGATAAGGAGGACTGACAGAAGTCGGTATAAGACATTCTATATAACATAAGAATGGGGTGAAGGACGTATTCCAGATTGATGAGTATGCTTCGTTAAGGAATACGAGACATAAGCAGTATGTTTCAAATCTTTGGCCAAAGTATCACAAGCTGCTGATTGCATTGTCCTGAGTCACCTGGTCTAAGGGATGAGATGCCGATGAATAATGGTAACAATTATTCAGTTAGGTTCCTTGGACAGAGCATTCTGAATCCCAGAATAGGGAAGAGAACCGCAAGAGTGATGTGTTAAATAAAAACGCTAACTCTTATTACTCATGAATAGATCGGTAGATTGCCGAGTCATGGAATGAATAGATCGGAGGTACTCCGAGTCATTACAGCTACATATGGTTATCTGTATAAGAATGGTTATTTGATTTGTGAGTTCTAAATTATGTATTTAGAACCAGGAAGCATTTATCAAAAAAAAAAAAAAAAATTGACTTGTTCTAATGTATAAAATGAGGATGTTACATTGGGTATATGGAATTTGATGAGGAGGAATCTAACGAAGAAGAGGGTACCCAAGGATATGCAAGTGGATAGTCATATGTTGTTTTCACCCGCTCGCAAGGAAAAGAAGTAGAAGTTGCTACCAAGATGTAGAAAGAGAAGGCCGTGTCAAACATGCCTCCAACCATCGCTAAAAGAGGTAGTCCCCTTCCTGTGCAACTTGTTGTTAAGTCTTTTTCAAAGAAATCTTTTCCCCTATCTCCCCTCCGAATCAGCCCTCTCATATTCCTATCAAGACCGGTAATCCTACCCTACCACCGCAAAATGAGGGACTTATTCCTTCATCAACGCAACCCTTGGCCGCATTTGACATAATTGATCATGCTAAGAAGACCAAGATCCAAATGTCTGAAGTGAATATCTTCAGTCTAATCCCGAACAACTTGTAAGGTTGACCGAATATATTCAAAGCCAAGCTGTCATAACTTCTCAGACCTCCCCAAAGGGAATTCTTCCTACTCCTCCTGCATCTCGCATAAATGTCGCCTCGACATCTGCGTCAGGAAAAATAGAACCTTTTTATCTCTCCCTCCTAATCAATGGCCACAAACTAAGTAACTGCATAATTGATTCTGGAGCTTCCGATAACGTCATGCTGGAAAAGGTCGCCCATGCTCTGGGCCTCACCCTTACCAAGCCTTTTGGCAGATGTTATTCCTTGTAAACCAAGCAGTTTCCGTTGATCGGTCAAATCAAAGATGCGTAGTTTGCATTTGCGGCGTTCCCAGAGAAAAGAGTAAAGATGACCGTCCTCGTTGCTGATATTCTGGTAGCATATGGAATTCTATTGGGAAGGAGTTTTTGCAGTGAGGTTGGTGGAGAGATTCATATGGACTGGTCTAAGGCTAGAATCCCCGTCAAAGGTATAATGCAAACACTGGAGCCAGAATCTCAAAAGAAATACTTGGTTACCAATTCGGATGACCCCAAAGCCCAAATTCTCTTTGAATCATCAGGGATGGGAAACTATTTCTTGTCTACAGAGTCTGATAGAATAGATATTCTCATCCAAGAAAAGGATCATAACGAGATATGGACGTTATAGTTTGATGGCAGTTGTGACTAGTGGGTGCGGCGCTGGGGCCGTGCTAATATCTCCCGAGGAGGAGATTATTCCTCTCTCTTTCAAGTTGTAGTTTTTCAACATGAATAATACACTGAGTATGAATCCTTACTGCTTGGCATGCAAGCTGCAAAGGAAAGAGGAATCAAGAACCTAAAAGTACTTGGTGATGCGAGATGGTCATAAATCAAGTTAAAAGGATATATCAAGTGAAAAATGAAAGGCTTAGACATTACCACAATGTGATATGGGACAACATTGAGGAGTTTGATGATTTTTTAATAAAATCCATTCCAAGAGCTCAGAATGACATGGCTGACTCATTATCCATCTCAGCATCCCTCACGCTCCCTCACCCAGGTTTGAAAACAGACACATATACTATCGAGGTAGTTTTCCGCCCAAGTGTGCCGATACAATTCTCAAGACTTTGGCGGGTATTCAACAATGACAATCAACTTATTGCCTTTCTGGAGAAGGCAGAAAATTTTAGTGAGCTTCATTTTGAAGGATCCACTTCCGCATGCCGTGAATCTGTTACGGATCAAGATGAAGGGATACATGGAAGTGATGGCATATGTCAGCTCAAAGGAAATAAAATTCCAAAAGGTTTGGTTTCTCTGGAATGTTTGTTTGATAGACATGATCATTTTGTTAGGAAGAAAAGGCAAGATGATCCTAACTCCTCCCCAGAAACCGAACCGGTCAATTTAGGTTCGGTAGAACATCCGCAGTTTGTGAACATCGGAAAATGTTGCACACCCGAAGAAAAGTGGAAGTTTTTCAAATTGCTGAAGAAATACATGGATGTATTGGCATGGTCCTATGCTGATCTAAAGTCTTTCAAGCCAAAAGATGTCTAGCATGACATCCCATTGAAAGAGGGTGTCAAACCTTTTGCCAGAAACAAAGGCACTATAATCCTAAGATCTCAGGTACTATCCAGGCTGAAATTTAGAAGATGCTGGATGCAAGAATCATTTTTCCTATCCATCACAAAGACTGGTCATGAACATTGTGTCGATACACAAGAAGAATGGCAAGATACACATATGCGTGGATTTTCATAACTTGAATCAGCGTCCTTAAAGGACAACTACCCACTTCCCATAATGGATTACGTTATAGGTAAGAATCGGTTCGAAATGTTGTCCATGCTTGATGGTTTTTCAGGCTATAATCAGATTGAAGTCTCACCTGAAGATCAATTCAAAACAACATTCACTACCCCTTGGGGCACATTTTCCTATAGCAGGATGCCCTTTGGCTTAACCAATGCGGGTGCCACTTTTCAGTGGCGATGGACTTCACTTTCAAAGGCATGATGGGGAAGGTCATCATAGTTTATTTGGATGACTTAACTGTGTTCTCTAAATAGTGAAATGATCATTGTGATCATTTGGAACAAGTATTGACTAGATGCCGAGAGCACGGGATCTCCCTAAATCCAAAAAGTCTGTTTTCGGGGTCACAGAAGGAAAATTGTTGGGGCACGTGGTCAGCAAAGAAGGGACAAAAATAGATGCTGAAAGGGTTAGGGCTATTCAGAGCCTTACTTTACCCACAAGCAAGACCGACGTTCACTCCTTCTTTAGAAAAGTGAATTTTCTCAGAAACTTTGTTCCCGACTTTGCTGAAAAGACTCGTCACATATCAAACATGATGAAAGGGTCACCAACTTTCCGGTGGAGCGAAGAGGGAAGGCATCATTCGAGGATATAAAAGCCTCCGTCACTCGCACACCAGTCCTGGTATGTCCCAATTTCTCCAAGGATTTTATCATGTATAGCTATACATCTGAGCATACTGTATTAGCCATCTTGATGCAAAATAATTATGAGGATTTTGAATCCCCAATTGCATTCATGAGCTCTCCCCTTAAGCCTCATGAATTGAAGATGACTCAGTTGGAAAAACATGCCTTCGCCGTTGTCAAAGCAATAAAAAACTTCAGGTATTATATTCTAAATTCTCACACAATGGTGTTGGTCCCTGACATGGAAGTCAAGTCAATTTTAACTCAACAAGAGTTAGGGAGTTTGAGAGGAAATTGGATTGCAAAAGTTCAAGAGTATGATCTAGATATAAAACCAACCAAGCTGGTGAGAGGCAAGGGCCTATGTCAGCTCATGGCTGAAAACCGAGATTCAGAAGACCCTAAGGAAAAAGATGATTGCACCAATGGAGCACAAAGCCAGCTGGAGAAAGACGATTCTCTACCCATAGTCCTATTTGTCGCTACAAGTGACAAATGGTATTCTGATATTGCTTTCTTTCTCACTTATGGTGAGTTTTCAGCTCATCTAACTTCAAAGGAAAAACGTGCTATAAAGCTCAGAGTAGCTAGATATGTCATCTGGGATGACTGTTTATACAAATGTGGAATAGATGGCATCTTATTACGATGTGTTGACAAACCATAGTTACTTGAGAGTTTTCACGATTCATCCTGTGGTGGTCACTTCTCCTCTTCCGTAACACCACCACAAGGTCATCTAGGCCAAGTACTATTGGCCAACACTATTTCAGGATACACCCACCTAGGTAGCAAAATGTGAGCTCTTCGCTACAAATTTTTGGTAAACCAAAATTGTCTTCTTTTCCCCTCAAGCTGGTCATTATTGATGAACCATTCAGGTAGTGGGGAATTGACTTTATCGGATCACTCCATCCCTAATTGAGTGCCGGACATAGTTATGTCTTGACAGTAATAGATTACTTCACCAAATGGGTGGAGGCCATACCTATCAAGAATGCCACCTCTGAAGTTGTTTGTAATTTCATCAAAGAGAATATCATTGTCAGGTTTGGTGTTCCAAGCAAGATTGTTGCTGATAATGCTTCTAATTTCTCCTCACGGGAAGTTGTTGGTTTTTTCTATGAACACAGGATAATCTTGGCCCACGCCTCGATTATTACCCCCAGGGAAATGGTCAAAGAATCTAGTAATAAAAACTTAGTGACCATCATACGGAAGCTAGTAAACGAGAGTCAGCAAACGTGGCACAAGTCATTATATGATGCTTTGTGGGCAGACCACATTACTCCCAAGAGGTCTCTCGGTATGTCTCCTTTTCAAGTGTTATATGGGATTGACACCGAGCTTCCCATTTATGTAGAACTTCCTGCTCTGTGCTTGGCACGAGCAGTTGAAGATGAGACTTTCCAAAATTCCCTTGAAAAGAGGATCATGTATCTATCAGAGCTCGAAGAAAAAAGAGTAAGAGTGGTCGACAGGATCACCGAACATCAGAATCAAGTTAAGAGATTGTTCGATAAAAAGGCTAAGCAAAGAGATTTCCAAGTGGGAGATCTCATCCTTTTGTGGGACAAACGAAGAGAGCCAAAGGGCATGCATGGGAAATTTGATTCTCTATGGAGAGGGCCTTTCAAGATCAAGCAACTCAATGGAGAGAATAGCTTCTATCTCTCGTATCTAGACGGAACTGGTCTCCCGCTTCCCTATAGTGGGTAGCATCTCAAAATATTCAGGAAGTAGAGCTTGCTCTCTTCTTTGTACAATTTTCTTTTGTTGTGTGTTTGCTTTTGTTGTGTGTTTTCTTCCATCATCGCCCTTATTTTTGACTCTCTAGCCCAATGGATAGGCACATGTTGATCTGGGGTTCTCTACCCTTGAGCTTCACTCAAAGATAGTCCCCAAAAAGAGCCAGCTGTTATCTTGTAAAATTGACGAGGAAATTTTATAGGTAACCATACCAAAAAAATTTCCTGGTCCCTCGTCAGGGGCCCCTCGGCATTCAAAATGTTATAAAACCCCTTTCCGGAAATCTAGTTCTCCAAACTTAGTCTTTCTGGTCCTTTTTGGCTGGGCGCACCTTTTATCTATGCAACACAGACTAAATTTGCACCCCCATCATTTCCTTTGGCACACCCTTTCAAGTGTTGACACATCAATTGTTGCACCTTCCCGTGATGCGCCTTTCTTTCCTGTTTCAAGGCACATGCGCCTCCCTATCAAAAACAAAAATGTCACACCGTTAATTGGTGTGCCAAGGTGCTCAAAATGAAGTGTTGACAGTACTAAATTTACGCCAAATGTGTAAATAATTTCATGTCGACAAAACCATATTCGCGCCAAAGGGCACAAAGTTTTACACGTCGACATGTGTTTTGGTGCGCCCCTCTATAAAGTGGTTGGCACATTTATTACACCTTTACCTATATATAGGCACATCCACCCTGTCACTTTCACAATCAGAAAACACGTGAAACACTTTATTCCTCTGCACCTGTCAAAGACGCCTTGTCATTCTTGTATCGCATTCGTGGACCCCACTTTGTCTCTCACATTCTATATATTCCGGGTAAGTGGTTCTTACTCCTCTTGTGTTTTTTTTTGTTTGTTTTTTGTGAGGTAGGATGCATTGGACCTGAGAAGCTTTAAACCCCTCCTACCCATTTTACAAATCTTCCCTCCCAAGCCATTTTCACCCTCTTTCCAGATCTACTGGCCAAGAGGGCTCTGCCTCAAAAATGGACCTAGACCTCTTTGTTGTGTTCCTCCCACTATCAAATCATGTCAAGAAAACCTGAAAATCACGAACTAAAGAGGAAAGAAAACTTAAGAGTTGTTCCGGGCCTCGTTTTCCCTTAGCGCAATCGCCACCCTTGTTACAGGAAACACAGTCATGCCAAGAGGGCGCACTGACCTTGATTGCAACATGTAAAAACCCTGCGCCATGCATAAACCAAGTAAAACCTAAACCCGGTGCTGGTGCAACCCCTTCGACAACAACAAACATGTTATGTAATCTTTTCTTGCGCCGCGCCAAAAGCCCCCATTTGCACACATAAAGTAAGTGCTACACACAATAATCTTGTGCCCTTTGGCGCACCAAAATTCCATGTTGCATGCGAAATACTTGCACCATTGGTGCACCCTACCCCCGTGCAACACCAAAATTATTTGCACCTAGTATAAAATGCACATAAATGGTGCAGGCGCATCCCCGCTTACAATAACAATAATGTCATATGCAAAATCCTTGCACCCTGTGCCCTTTGGCACTGATTTATTCCTTGTAACACTCTGATTCAGTGCACCATTCTATTAACTCTGCAGCCTGCAGTGTTCCTGTGCCCTACGCCCTGAGGCCTTAAAATTGCTAACTCCTCATTCTGTAGTGCTTTAATGGAAGATCTGATAGCTAACATGGCTCTTCTGCATTGGACTTCACTCCTTGTAGATCAGCAACTGAACTCAGATCCATATATGTCTACATCAAGCAAAAATCCAACCAAGTCAAAGGGTAAAGCTAAGATTATAGAGGAAGAGATGAAATACAAGTATCAGAGGGTCAGAATGCCCAAGTCCCAGGTGGAATGTGACCTGGATATTAGGGATTCTAAACTTGGACACATTAACATGGAAGATTTCTGGGCTAGAACCAGGAGAATCACATGAAGTCCTTGGATGGAAAAGCTGGTGGGCAGTGGTTTGCATTTTGCTAAGGGAATCCCCGTCAGTGTAGTAAACAATGAGTTTATGATGGTGGTGGCCCACTGTTATAATAAAGACACAAGGTGTGTCAAAATGAAAAGGGTGAGGTTATAATTAACCTCACTTCCCGGCACTTCGAAATCATGCTAGGCATTCCTCACCACCGACATTTTGTGGTTGTAAGCCAAGAGGACTACACCAAGGCATGGGAGGATAATGAAGATAAGTGCATGCAGCTGATGAACGAAGTGTACTTAAAGAACAAGAAGGTGATAACTAGATGGCCATAGGTTATTCACCGTAGTGACTTCTCTGAGGAACTGAGTGATACCATCACGTTCCTAAGTAGAGTTTTTGGGATTTCTGATGCCCATTACTTTCACAAATGGATGCTCAGGTACCTAGAGACCATGAATAAGAATGTACCTGATCAACATTTTGAATGGGTAGAGATAATAAGTAGCACCATATCTGAGTAGCTCCAACAACTCACCACGATGGGGAGGTTCTACATGAACTCCTACATAGTCTACGTTGCAGCCTCAGAGAGGATTATCCAATGCTTGAGCTAATGTGGAGTTTGGCCTCAGGTAAAGATATATGAATACTACCCAGAGCTGAAGCTGGAAAAACATCTCATAGTTTACCAAGATCAACGATGCTTTCTTCTATGGCATCGTCTGCCTTTTGAGGCCAAATATGACTCATGGTCGGACGACCAAGAGCATAGTCACAACGACTGAGAAGTGGGGAGCACTATTTACCCAATTCCCCACCTTCACCTATCTCAGAGCAGCTAATTTCTTGGGTGAGCCCACTAAATTGCCAAGGTATGCTGGCCCTAAGCTGATCCTATTGGAGCTGTCCAGATAGCTCATAACCTACCATGAGAAGTGTTTGAAGAGAAAGAAGGGTGGAACCCCTTTCCCCCTCACAGTGGGTAGATATACCTGCACTTCTCACACCAAGGCCTAGGAGATGTTTGCAGAGCTAGAACTGCTCAATCTAAAGCACAACTTCCTAGCAAGGCCCACCTTCGATCCAAGAAATTACCTTCCCAAGGCAAAACTCGATCCAATCCACATTCCACAGATCGAGGACATCTATATCGACCTGTATCATGAGGTCGAACTTAGAAGGAAGGATCACTCTCACCTAGCCCTGGCAGAGATTATTCAATATGGCGTAGCCATTGTTCCAAAAGGTTATCAAACAACTGATCAAGAAGTTGATCAAGTGTATCTAGACACAGATGGGGACAACTAGCCGTTTGTTGCAATTGACAGAGACAAAGGCACCCCAGACCATCAAAGAAAGGGTCAAGGAAACATTGTGGTGGATAGAACACTGGTGCAGAATGAATGGCCTTATCTACCTCAGAGTAGATTTCACTACATCCCCATTGGGCAACGCACCTGTCAGGCTGAAGCATCTGCCAAAGGGAAAAGGCAAGGATAAAGAGGGAAAATGAAGCTCTGCTCAAGAAGAAGCTCCTGAAATCCCTCCTTACGCCGCACAAGAATAGGTTGTGAGTCTGGTATCCCTAGAGAAAGAATCAGCAGGTGTTTCGATGGGCACATCCACTCAGGGTGTTGCCACAGGTATAATTACTGAGGTCCCTTCTATTCCTTCTCCCTCTCCACCTTCCCCTCCTCGTGTGACTCAAGCGACCATCCCTTTGGTCATATCCTCTCCCCCATCTTCTATTGTTCCCCCTTCCTCTTCCTCCATCTTCTCTTCTCTCGCAGAGCTTTCCCCCACTATTTCTTCTCTCGTCTCTCAGCTCCCTTCCATTCCCGTGACTACTTCCCTTGTTGTATCCCTCCCTTCCGTGAGCACTTCCTCAGCCTCCCTTTCAATGCCGCCACCAAGTGTCTCTACCCATTTTCCCTCATCCACTACAGCTGCTCCCTCTTCCACCTCTCGGCCCGATTCCCTTAAGTCCAGCATGGATCTCCCAGCATCTAAGCTAGCAAAAGAGGAAAGTCCCTATTGCACTGATGGACTTCTCCGTCATCCCCGCAAAGGGGGCTAAGAAGAAAAATCCTATAACCCGCTTCTCTCAGAGTGCATCGGGGAAAGAGTAATGGAGATCACGTATCCTAACCCCTCCAAAGATAAAAAGGATCTGTCCCCTACAGATTACATAGTGATGCAGGTCACAATGGGAACATCTTCTGAAATCCTTCAAGGGGAGGCCCTATCTGTGGTAGATACCCTTTGCAAGAAACTTCAAGAAGCAAAGGAAGAGAAGAGGTTACTAAAAGAACAAAACAAACATCTTCTCCACACCCTGTAGAAAATGGGCAGTGCACCTCCTACAACTACCGCTGAAACTCCTGAGGTCCTAAGTCAGGATAAGATAAATGAATATGCCAAAATTGGTGAACAAGGTATGGCAGTTTCTACCTGGAGAGATCAGATCCTCAAAGACAATGAGGAGGTAATTTTCAAGTTCACCAAATTGTATCAGAACATCAGGGTGAACAAAGATCTCTAGGAAATCACAGGGACCTATCTCTGAAGAGTTGGACCATGCTAGGTTGCAACACGAGATGTTCCAGAAAATGCTTGACTGCTCAGTCGATGATTTGGTAAAGTTCAACATTTTCGATCACCCCAGGGTACCCAACAAAATCCTTGCTACATTGGACTACCAGGTTGATCAAATGGAATTCATCTTGGAGAAGATTGACAAGGTCAAGGAGGAAGCCCTGGATGCAATGCATCAAATGGAGCAAATTGTTCTAAGAATGTCTCCAGGCTTGCTTACTCCTTCTTTCACCTTGAGGAAGGTAGATGAAACTATCCGGATCTTTAAGGAGATCGTCTCGCAAGGGCTAGGGCCAGAAGCCACTTTTGACACCAAATGCATTAATAACCTTCTAGTTTGCCGAGATTTTGTGGGGTACCTAATGGAGGCAGGTAATGAGTATTTCAAGCTCCCTGAAAAACTCAGAGATGAACGGGAGACTTGTCAGGTTATCGGCGATCATACAAAGGGTCCTACCCAGGATCAACTTCAGCCAATGGTCAGTAAATTCATGGAATATCGGACTCAGTTCCACATCACCTCTCCCGAGCAAAGTAGAAGTGAGATACCCCCTTTCACCGTGAGATGATGATGAATAGCCTTCTTCCTCTTCGCTTCCTTTTTGTAAATATCTAAGAGTATGTTGGCACTAATGATGACATCATCCATGTTGCACCATGGGATGTTGTCATCCACCAAGTTGCCCAAAGTCAACATTGACTTTTAGATATTTTGTATTTAGTTGTTGGTTTCTTTTTGCCTTCTCTCTTCTCCTTCTTCTATATATACTTGAATACTTGTTGTATTCAAGGTGGTGGATACTTTTTAGATGAAAAAATAGAAGTAAGAAGAAAAGGCTTTGTACTTTTTGTAATAGGAGAAAACATTAATACAAATATTAAGACTTTGTGTTGAATATGTGTGTTATGAGCATTTAATCTTTCTTATGTCAGATCTATGCGTTTATTCTATTGGATCTATCTCTACTTTTTTGTCATTTATTCATCAGTATTGCTTTGTTTGTCTATGCAAGTAGGTTCGGCTCTATTTACTACCAGCCCAAAACATAGACCCTCTAACCTTTCTGCTTTGGAATTCATTTCTTTTCTCCCTTTGGATCTATCCTATCTCCTCACCTCACTTCTTTCCCTTCTTTTCACAGTTGAAACACCCCAACTAGGATGAGATCCCAAACCCCCGAAGGCAGAATATTGTGAGACTTACACAAGATTCCTACTTTGTAATAACAATAAACTAGTTTCACTTTCTTTGAATCAAAGAGGGCTTTTCCCCACACCGTTGGCTCATCTATCCATAGATCTGCCCAAGAAAAAGATTTTGGACCAACAAAATGTATTTGTCATAAATAGCCAAATTGTTTTCAAAAAAATGGCCCCTCACCTTCTCAATTCTCTTATTCAGTCTTTAAATTTCTTGCTTAGAATTCTATTAGTTTCATGTTTTGCCTCCATTGTTGGTCTTTTAGAGGTCATTCGATCTTCTTGTTTCAGTCTTGCTTCATTGTTGTGCCATGTAAGTCAGCTTAGCATAGAATAACATCATTTCCAAATTAGAATCCATTAAAGTTGTAGGTTTTTGTTTTGTCACAAGGATAGATTCTAAAAATCTCGGCACACTTGTGTTGTATTCCTGCAATAAATCCCGCTAGGAATTGCATAGTCAAGCTCTGTTCACTTGTGTTATCCCTCTCCTACTCACATTATATTCGGTCTATATCCAAAGCTGCCATTGTTCGAATACCATCTTTTGTTGATACTATCATATACACACTTTTTGGATTCACGAGAACACGAAGGAATGAGGAGATCACATTGAGGGGACGAAATCACATACAACTTGATTTACCACTATTTTGTAAACGCCAGGTTTGAGCTATCAAAGTTCTAGTTACAACATATCAAATAGAGTAGTGAATTATTTTATTTCATTAAAATTTCACTTTGTCGATATCACCCAGTGAAGTCAGGGGATTTATAGTTTTGAGAAACTATGATTCATTCCTCACTTCTAAGGTAGGATCGAGAGCCTTTCAATTTAATATAAATTAGATGCTCGGATATTTAGGATAAAATCACAACTACACGGGCAAATAACCACACTAGGCTACTTTGTTTTAAATTTTTTTGCTAGATTAGTTGTTCATTTTTCTAAATATACTAAAATAGATTCTCTTTAATTTCGTTAAAATACGTCATTGAAAATTCAAAAATAGAAGAATTCTTGCATAGTGTAAATACTTCCTTCGTAATCAATTTATTAATTTTAGTTAAAAATTGAATCATTTTGTATGAAAATCACCGGACCTAAAGAGCCTAGAGAATATATATTTGAACCAATAGTGCCTCAACCAAATCTACCCACAACATTAGCTGATATAGATCAAGACCTTAGGATACAATTATTTTGAGAAACGATGGACCTACAAGAAATTAGTGAACAATCGAGAGGGTTAAATATCAAAGACGATAAGGCATATAAATTTGGGTCAAACCATCCTAACTATAGACTACTTTGATAAAATACCCGAATGACTATACAAGGATTCAAAATAGAACAAGCATTCGGTTGCGATACTTTAGTTCCACAACCTGATGCAGGAGACCTCCTCATTAACATAAATACTAGCTTATGCATTCAAGTTTCCAAAACACCTATTAGGTACTCTAAGAAAATTATACAACTAATAGTTCTAAACATAGAGGCTGAAAAGGCATATGATTACTAGATAGTTGGAAGAATGGATTTATTCTTCACATGACCATAACAAGCCTACAACAACCATGCACTCGCAGATTGTGATCCCCAAGCCCCACAACCCAATGCGCCTACAAATCGGTTAAGCGTTGACAACGGTTTACGAATGATGGTATTTGGATCCTCACCACTCTGCCGATATCATCGTGTAGTTCTCCGTATTAAATATAAAAGCCAATCAATCTAATATTTTTGGCTAGACCATAAAACCACCCATAGTTCACCACAAATCCACTAAAACCTCCTATCACCATTTTTCATGACCTTGTCTAGAGATATATATGAAACTCACACAAGTCACTTCCCACGTATCCAACAAACAAGAAACAGGATCTTGGCAGAGCTCGACATTGATTGGAGCCTCTGAAAAACTATTATATCCAAATGATCCATTACACCAATTCAAGTTAGGAGGGATTTCTTCACCTTAGATTCACAGATTCCATTATTGCGTATTGAGGATATAAGATTACCCAATTAGGTTATCTGTATCTATTCGCATTCAACATTCACCGGCTATCTCAACACGACCTTGGGAGGTCGGGTATGAGGAAGAGGTACTTGTAGATTCCCATGCTCACATGTCACTTTTCCATCGTACAAAATTGGTGAACCCAACATGAACAAATAATTCTTCCTCTTTTATTTTTCATTTCTCTCATCCACCTTCACTCTTTCCCATTATTCTGTGGGTATTCATATACCCCCCAATATGTTGGGATACGATGCATATGGCAGACCTCTCTCGGTCTTGAAGCAAGCTATAGTCAAACAAATAGACAACCATCACCCTCGCTTTCTGCATGGGCTGATAACTATTCAAGTAATTACTTGTCATCTAAAACTCCCCCTCACATAACTAGTTCTAGTTCTTCATTCCAAATTGAGGAGTTAGATCATCTTGTACAAACACAACAGCCAGAGCCATCAGGCTCTAATAATATGACATTTACTGGAGATTCCACTTCATCTCCTCGGTCTTCTTCTGAGACCACATATCGGTAGATAGTCGATCCACTCCCCTTTTTGGATGAGTACTTAGCACGCTATGCTAAAAGTGAACAACATTTACAAAACATGTATCCACCTATAGGAGTTTACAAATATAATCGATACCCTATTCCAAGAAAAAACCCCATTCCTCCACATATGGGAAATACCCTCGGTGAAGCTTGGCAGGTACTTGACCAATTCATAGCATGGTATCACACCCCTTTACAACCTCAAGGTATACAACAAATGCCATTAAGGAAAAGCACTGTGTCTTCACCAATAGATGTCATTTCAGCCTTAGTTGAAAAGGTTAGAGGGCTGGAACTTTCTCAAGAAAACCAAAATTCATATTTGGGGCAAGTAGGAATACCCAACCCTCCACATCATCCTAGTCAGGTCGACCTCCTTACAGGAACAGCACGTTAGGCATGCCTCCTCAAAATCCTTATAGTTACCCACAACAAACACCAACTAGGATTGCATTTTCAAATGCCGCTCCAGTTGAAAACATGACACCTTCCGGCTTAGCACCAAACAATCCATACCAGAACAATGCTCCTCCTTACTTAAACATTTGTTCAAAGTCACCACAAGGATACATGTTCTCTTCTCTCGGGATGTTCACTCAACCACAAGGATTCCATTATGTCTCTATAAATACATATGCTATGCCATATCAACAACCCATTCCACCTCCACCCCCTCAACAAGCACCATCGATGGTCGAGGCATGTGCAATAGGGACTTATTTAGAATATTTAAAAGATCCCTAGACTTCACCATACGAAGTGTTATGCTTCCAATACCTCTTCCCGATTTTCCCAAATATAAATGAGAGGGGATACAAATGCACACATTAAGGTCTATGCCACACCCATACTTGAGTTACTCCTTGGGACGGAGTTGTTGCTAAAATATTCCCTAATACCTTAGAGG
Organism: Taxus wallichiana var. yunnanensis; assembly: GCA_018340775.1. Lineage (NCBI taxonomy): Eukaryota > Viridiplantae > Streptophyta > Pinopsida > Cupressales > Taxaceae > Taxus > Taxus wallichiana. Next base: position 580,063,435 of record CM031240.1, read on the forward strand.
GTATTTCCCTTGATTGGTATGAAGTTAATTTCTTGTCATCTCAAACTCCCCTCACGAACTAGTTCTAGTTCTTCGTTCTAAATTGAGGAGTTAGATCAGCTTGCACAAACACAACACCCAAAGCCATCGTGGCTCTAATAATATGACATTTACTTGGAGAGTCCACTTCATCTCCCCATGTCTTCTTGGACCATAGATTAGTAGATAGTCGATCCACTCCCCTTTTTGGATGAGGAGTACTTAGTACACTATGCTAAAAGTGAAAAACATTTCCAAAACATGTATCCACCTATAGGAGTTTACAAAAACAATCGATACCTGTTCCAAGCAAACACCCCCATTCCTCCACCTATGAGAAATACCCTTAGTGAAGCTTGCAGGGTAATGACCAACTCATAGTAGGGTATCACACCCCTTTAAAACCTGAAGGTATACAACAAATTCCATTAAGGAAAAGCACTGTGTCTTCACCAATAGAGGTCATTTCAGCCTTAGTTGAAAAGGTTAGAGGGCTAGAACTTGCTCAAGAAAACCAAAATTCATATTTGGGGCAAGTAGAAATACCTAACCCTTTGCATCATCCCAGTCAAGTCGACCTCCTTACAGGAATAGGCATGTTAGGCATGCCTCCTCAAAATCCTTATAGTTACCCACAATAAACACCAACTAGGACCGCATTTTCAAATGCCGCTCTAGTTGAAAACATGACACCTCCTAGCTTGGCACCAAACAACCCATACCAAAACAATGCTCCTCCTTACTTAAAAATTTATTCAAAGTCACCACAAGGAGACATGTTATCTTCTCCCGGATGTTCATTCAACCACAGGGATTCCCTTATGTCCCTACAAATGCATATGCTATGCCATATCAACAACCCATTCCACCTCCACCCCCTCAACAAGCACCAATGATGGTCGAGGCCTATGCAATAGGGACTTATTCAGAATATTTAAAAGATCCCCAATAAATCACCATACGAAGTGTTATGCTTCCAAGACCTCTTCCTGATTTTCCCAAATATAAAGGGGAGGGGGATCCAAACACACACATTAAGGCCTATGCCACAACCATACGGGAGTTACTCCCTTGGGACGGGGTTGTCACTAAAATATTCCCTAAGACCTTAGAGGGTATTGCCCTTGATTGGTATTATAGAATACCTGAAGCCTCGATACACTCATTTAAACAACTCGTGTTAGAGTTCATCAAAGCTTCCAACATGAACAAATTGTTAAGAACAGAATCAGGGAATTCTTGCATATTAAACAAGAACATAATGAATCCACTTGCTCATTTTATCCAAAGATGGTGTACGGTTCTCTACTCATCAGCAAGTGCTCCAAACATGGATCAAATGGAACTATGTGATTTATTCCTTAATTCTCTCAATAGAGAGATAAAGGAAGAAGTCCAGAAGTTCCCACTAAGAACTTACGATGAAGTACTCGAGAGTGCTCTCTGAATTGACCAAGCAGTGATAGATAGTGGTTATAAGACATATGGGACAAATGGGAAATTAACCACTCCCAATCAAAACACCGCAGCCTATCCTAATACTAGGAATGCTAATCAAGGACCTAAGATCCTTAACAAGAACTGTGGAGTCACAATAGATGGAGTAACTAACCAAGTTAAAAGGGCAAACGTTGTAAACATTTTTCCACCTGCTAATAATCAGTGAAATAACAATTTTACTCCAACAATCAACGTGGTGGATTTTAGTCATCCACCATGATAACAACAAAAATGATGACAAATCAAAACAAAAGGTCCAAATCAAAACCCAATTGGATATCAGAGTCAAAACTAAAGGCAACAGCCTCAAAATTTTAACTCTAACAACCAACAACCTTATCAAAATTTTGGGCCACAATAGGTTTTAAATCAACAACCTCGAAATTATAATCCCAATTTGTATTGTGGCTTCCACAAAATTCAAGGCCATGTTACTAGGACTTGTCATGACTACAATAAATTCATGCAGCTTTTGCCAAAAGATCAAAAACAACTCTTTATAGATATGTTTTTAGAAAATTCTATAGTACCCATGCCAAAACTTATACGGGGTAATTTCCCCTCAAAATGCATCCTCAAGATATTTAATGATCCACTCCCAAACCATTCTAACAATAATAGGCTAGATTCTAGTGGAACAAACAAGGGTGCTATATACAGAAACAATGATCATGAAGTGTCAACTTCATTAAGTCCACCATCCCACCCCAACTAGGAACTCGACCCCAAACTAAGATAGTTGGTTTGGTAGAGTTAGACACCAAGCTACCTATAGAAACCATAACAAGAACATGGGATTATTCTTCTCAACCTACTCCAAGTTATCCATTGGAATAAGACAATAGTCAACAAACGTTGGTAAAACCCATAGGCACCTATGATTTAATTAATGATTTAACTAAAACCTTCTCTCACATCTCCTTCTTGGATTTGTTAAAGAAATCTCCCACCCACAGGGCTGCTCTCTTAGAAGCATTAGGCCTTGGTAATTTAATCAACATCACTCATCCTCCAAAAACAAAATTAAACCACATAGACTTTGATGTTTATCCTCCAAGTCACCAAATAGGGATGCTAAGTTTATATTCGATATAAGTAAAATGCCAACAAATGCTGAAATTACATGAAGAGGTGACCCAACTTTACATTTACAAGTATGGGTTTACAATAATTATTATAAACGTGCAATGGTTAATGATGGGGAAGTAGTTAACATAGTCCCCTTCACTTTTCTTCAAATTTTAGGATATGGAGAGACAAACTGTTCCACAACATGAAATATGCTAAGAGGGTATGATAGCCTCAAGGCCACTTCAATTGGAAGCATAGTTTTACTAGTCACTTTAGGACCCAAGACGGTCCTCACCGAATTTTATATTATAGATCGGGAAACCAACTATAACATGATCCTCAGTTGGTCATGGATACACCACATGTAGGAAATCCCTTCCACGTTATTCCATGAAATAATATTTCTACACTTGGGGAAAATATTTGTGGCACAAGGTGACCTAAAACCCTTCGATATGTTGATTTTAAGAAAAGACTACATTTACTCGAGTTTGAACTCCCAAAAAATCAACTCATCAAACCAATTAATTCAAAACCAAAAGAAGATTTGATATCCACCACATAATTAAAAATTACAAATCCATGTAACACCTTGAATCTGTTGTTACTTTCTCCTGGACATACAAGTGATTATGTGATTTCTTGTATAAGGATGTGTTCCTCGATTTATAAATCATGCTTGATATGTATTGTAATTTCCTTGCAGATTGCATATCTTGACCGAGCTTCTTTTATTTATTTCATTTTGTGTCCGAATATTAATCTGATCACTTTTTCTTGTATAAGGATGTGTTCCTCGAATGAATTATAGAGATATTCATCTATAATATCTAGTCTTGGATCAAAGGAATTGATCCAAGTAATGCTTTAAATTTGTTTGTGATGAATTAGATCACATGACCTTGAACAGTCAGTTGCAAGGTATGGAAGCATTGATTGTCGCTGGTCGAGTATGACTCAGCTGATCTTGGGAAATGAATTGGTTTCCGATATCGAAGTATATCTGGAAGGTCTCGACGTGGACCAAGTAATAATTCTGTCATGTATATTCCTCGTAGCCTAACGGCAGATAGGAGTGAATCCTGCTCGAGATGCATGATTTTAGGTCTTTTCTTGGCATATAAAATGTTATACCTAATCGAATTATTAATGGTTAGTAACCTAAAACTAAAACCTAACCTAGGGGTTAGATTAGTGTTAATCTAACCTAGACCTAGGCTATGTGTTAATATCCTAAGTCAATAACTACATGTAATGTGGTTAGAATATGTGTTATCCTAAATTCTAACCTAAGATACTAACCTAACTATGAGGAGGATTGTAAAGGGGCCTATGGAGGGGTGCGAACCATGGGCGGCATTTTCTATGGCAATTAATGCATGGATAAGGATGAGGGACAGGTCATGGCGGAGGCTTAAGCGACGGCTAACCTGTGCAGACGTGGCAATTCGCTAAGTTTGGAAATGGACTTGAATTTTCATTGGACTGTCGCCAATTCTGGCGGTCGGTGGAAGTTGAGTTTAAGTGGGAAAGTTGGTTTAATGGCATTCAATATTCTCGGTAAACGAGCCCGGAACTCGCGAGAAGGCATGCAAACGGGAAGTTTGAGGGTTTGTTTGGTTTGTCATGATTTTCGGTTTTCTCTCTGCTTGTTTACTGGTTCTTCGCACTGGATCCCTTTGAGTCAGCATGGCAAGTATGAACTGCTCTAGCTCTTTTCTCTCACATGGAGGATATATATGTGATGGAGATAGCGAAATTTTGTTGGTCGCTTTATCTTGGAAAAAGAAAAGGAAGTTTGAGCTCTTCCTGTGGTCTGCTTCGAAATTTGATCAAAAATCCAGGCATGTTAGGCCCTAACCTTTAAATATCTTGTTGTCTTTCAAGTGATTTCATTAGAACAACTCGTTTCAAATGTTTTGAGAAAATAGAGGATTTTCTATGGAGATCTTGTTTGATTTTTGGTACTGAATCTCTTCTGGTTCGAATCTTCATTATCCTTGTTGGGTGTTTATTAAATTCGAACTGTGTCACTGTTTCCTTGTGTTTGCATTTCGGTTTGATTATGCGAAACTTGTGATATGTATGATTGCTCGGCCTGTTCGGCGTGAGCCCATGAATCGATCCTGTGATGGGTATAGGCCATTGATTGTTATGTTGTCGATTTTTGGTCGTCGATTCTTGTTTGGAAACAGTCAGATTAAATATTAATGGGACTATTTGTTTGATCAGTTTGTTGAACCTTTGAAAACCCTGTTGTGGTTTTTAGTGACAGTGACTAATGATACTATTTGGGTTCGTTCTGTCTGTTAAAATGGTTTGGAATCAGGTAACTAGTGTTACAGTTTTTCCTTTCGACTCATTAGTAGTTGTTTTTCCATGTTATTTGTGTAACGGGATCTAAACCGTTGATAGTGTACAGTATGGATATATGTATTCGGTCGACTATGTGGAGTCCTTTAAATGAATCGTATTGTGAACCATTGTTGAACTTCGTTTGAATATCTATTGGGATACTGGTAATTTGATTTTGTACTCGAAGAGTAACGAGTAGCACGACCTCTGTTATTTTACATTCGTGTTGCAAGAACTTGTGGTTTATACTCTTTGGATGAGATTCCACGTTTCTTTCCTGTGCCATCTTGTGTGAAAATGATGGTAAGGGTACCGTTGGACTTCTTGTTTTGGAAATTCGGTATTCGGTTTGTTTTTGCCTCGATCTTAATGTTGCCATTGTTGGCACCGATGATTTATCATCCGCATTATTTGGTTATCAAGTTGTTTAGGACTCGATTGAACTTATGATAGATGGACAAAGGTAACTCGCTTTCAATTAGGACTGTTGGGTTATCCTGTTGTTTGACCTCGGAAGATGTCTTGCTTCTTTTCGCTTCGCATGCAAGCCTCGATATTGAACTCGTGATGTTTATTTTGGCCTTGATGGATTTCTCGTGAATAGTTTGACATCTTGTATATCGGCCTTATGAGCTAGGTCATGGTTATTAAACCCGTATCGATGCAATATAAATACAAATTGTATTCTTTTTTTATTAGAATGACTCAAAGGAGTCGATTGAATGATTTACATGTTTAAGTCACTGCTCATGGTTGAATATAGATGAATTTTGGGAAATCGTTGTTTCAGCGACTTAAGGAAATAATTTGTATTTTGATCTCTCGATATTCGTAAGAATACCATCAGTGTCGCATCGACAAGGGTTCATTGGTTCTTGGTTTGAAATCGAGATTAATTTGTTTTCCCGATTTTCATAATGCTTCGCTGATGAATACAGATGAATTCATATGCAATTGTTTGAATTGTTACCTCTGTTTGAATCATTAGAATTCTGGAAAGGTAACTTGTACTTCTGTCTCTTTCTGAACTTGACATTTGGACACTGCCTTTGTCACTGTTTGAGATCCTTGAGCATGAATCTTTATCTCGTGTTCTAGCTCTGCCGAAGTGAACCGTGAATATCATACCTTAGCCTTGCATGCGCCAAGGTAAGAATAGATTTGCTATATTCTTTTCCATTCACTCCTGTCTGATTGAGACTGAGCATGTTCGGAGATTTTGAGTGATTGTCTTGGCATAATCTTGGGAAACATCCAATTGCCTAAGGCAATGTAGTCTATTGCTGACCGCAATACTGGGTTTCTTGATTTCGAATTCGGGCCGTAAAGCCTTGTTGTGTTCGATTTTTATTATGACAGTGATTCTTCCTGTTGTTTGACTGACTTGTTTGTATGCTTACTGGATGAATGTATTTCATTTGTGTAGACAGTACAGTAACGAACTTATGTGAAAGGGAGTATGAATGATTTGGTTCTTTCCCTTCTTTTGCTTATTTGATGATATCTGTCTAACAGTGGGAATTGTGTTGTAAACATATTGGTGGAACCCGATTTGTTATGATATTTTCCTTATTGGATGAATGAAACGATCTGACCAATGTTGTGATTTTGGATTCAATGATTGTTTGTGTACATTCGTTCCTTGATTTTTAATATTTGATGAAATATTAGAAAGTGATTAAGACTATTTTGTAACCATGTTAGAGTTACATATTTGTAATCATTTTGTATTACAAGGGCATAGTCTGAATATGTTTACTAATGTGAATATCTGATCTCATTTAAACAGGGTGTTTAATGAAAACAATTGATGGATTGCAATTGTTTTAAAAGTTAGTGCTTATCATGCTCAGTTCATTGAACTGACTCATGTTGACTATTTTTGCAGATGGTTACCGTAAGAGGTAAAAGCAATGCAGATCTGACAAGCTGATCAGATTGTTTATTTGATTTATAATGAATTACAGCTTGATTTTACAGATGTACTATATGAGAAAAGATGTTTCTTTTCCGTTGAGCATCAGATCAAGTATGTTGTTGCATAAAATGTAATTGTATAGTTTTGAAAGGAATGGAAATAAGTGTTTGAAACTTATGTGTTGTATTCTATTTCTGATAGTTGACCTTCTTCGGTTTATGTAACGAAGGGGCATTGTTATCATTGTATAATATGAATGCTTTTGTGATTGACAATGAAAGCTTGCAAGAAAATGAGATTGAATTCTTATGAGTGTTTAGTAGTTCTAATTTGTGTTAGCGAAAGCAATATTGGATTTAAATAATTGTCTTTCTAGAAGATAGGTTAAAAATGAGCCTAAAGAGAACGCTAAACAAGCTGGATTAAATTACTAATCCCTAGTCCTAAGTATAACAGGACAATATTAAATTGGATTCTTAATCATTTATATCTTTATACTAAAAAGTATGATATAAATTCAATTAAGAGAACTGATATTCAATCAAATGGAGTTCAGATGGCAATCTCAAGCAAAGGTTATGAGGTATTGTCCGATTCTGTTGCTTTAGAATCGTGTGTATTCTAATGACTCCTTGATGAAGAACTTGACCTTAATATCTCTACCAAGTAATGGGTTTTATAGAGGAGGGTCGTCTTAAGGCGAAGAATCCAGGGATCGGAAAGGCTAACCTTAGGGAAAAGTCTTTAAAGTAATTTAAACTCAAGTGCGTAACGCTTGTTACTGAGTAGATCTTTTCGAGGCGGATTTAAAGGTTGACGACATAAGTCAACTGCAGGGTTGTACCTCCGAGAAGATTAGGATCTTCTCGAAGTTACAACAATGCAGATGACTTATGGCGACACCCTTTGCATTGATCGCTAAGATTTACACTTGATTTCACACGAGTTACCCTGGGACCGATTAAGAACGTGGTCATGTTATAAGGCTGCCTAGGAGATTCGGGGTATCATGACACACTGGTTGAACTGCAAGGTTGAACCAGTATGTCACTATATCCCTAATCCTCGTGGGCATCCATATAACATTATCACCTTGTTAATCTGCCTCCGAGTGATTCAACAGTGAAAGGAAGGACTAAATGACAAGAGTCGCTGTAAGACATTCTATATAACATATGAATGGGGTGAAGGGACGTATTCCGATCGACGAGTATGCCGTTAAGGAATACGAGACATAAACAGTATGTTTCAAATCTTTGGCCAAAGTATCGCAAGCTATTGATTGCGTTGTCCTAATTCACCTAGTCTAAGGGATGAGATGCCGATGAATAATAGTAACAATTATTCAGTTAGATTCCTTGGACAGAGCATTCTGAATCCCAGATTAGGGAAGAGAACCGCAAGAGTAATGTGTTAAATAAAAACACCGACTCTTATTACTCATGAATAGATCGGTAGATTACCGAGTCATGGAATGAATAGATCGGAGGTACTCCGAGTCATTACAGCTGCATATGGTTGTCTGTTATATAATGGTTATTTGAATTGTGAGTTCTAAATTATGTATTTAGAACCAGGATGCAATTATCAAAAAAAAAAAAAAAAAAAATCACTTGTTCTAAAGTATAAAATGAGGATGTTACATCTTGGTATCAGAGCTGAAGGTTTGCAGCTCTTGGACCTATTGAGTCCATAATCTGATAAAAACCTAAATTTTCTTGTAACAGAAAATGGTTAGAACAAGAGGGAACGTTGCGAGTAATGCTCCACCTGAAGGAGGAGCGGCAACAACCCAGAAACTGGATGAGATCCTTGCTGCCCTGTTGGACACAAGAGATCGCTTAGCTGTACTTGAACAGCAGGTGATGGGAAATGAGGAGGATGAAGAAGCTGATAATAATAATCAGCAACCTCCTGAGGACAACCCCGAAATGGGTGTTGATGTTAATGCCGGAAATGCACCTGTCCAACCAGAAAACAAAAAGGCCAGATTGGCAGCAGAACTCACTAATGATATAAAAAGGATAAGTCCACCTAAGTATGATGGCACCACACTAGGAGATGGAGCTGAGAACTGGCTCAGCGAAATGGAGAAGTACTTTGCAATAAGGAACTTCTCAGAGGAAACCAAAGCTATTTGGGGGCCTATCATCTTTCTCACGAAGCATCTTCGTGGTGGGATAGCCGAAAAGCTGAGCTAAACATTGATGAGACCAATATTACTTGGGATCAATTTAAAGGCTATTTTAGGCAACGGTGGCTGCCACAACTTTTCTATGATCAGAAAATGACAGAATTTCAGAACTTAGCTCAAGGGAAGCTAACGGTAACTGAATACTGGGAGCGGTTTACAAAACTCCTCAAGTATGTACCGCAGTATCAAACTGATGAAAAGTTCAGGATACGGAAATTCATCATGGGATTGAATCCAAAGGATAGGGGAGAGGTCGATGTTCACACCCAACCACTATGGAAGGAGTTGTTGAAAAGGCCATAAGGCAAGAACAAAATTAAAGGCTATTTCTGCTCATAAGGAGGAGGTGCGGAAGAAGACTGCAAACCCTTCTTCAACCTCTCTTGCACCCAGAAAAGGACCATGGAAAAAGTTTGGAAACAAGAGTAAGTTTCCAGGAGATAATAATAAGAAAGCAGCAAGAATAAGCCATTGAAATGTAAGGATAATTTTGTTAAAAATTATAATAATGGGTAAGAAGTCCTATGGAGGACAAATGACAATTATAAGGCTGGAGGAAATGCTTTGAGCCTAAGAAGGGACCTGTAGGAGGCTGCTACAATTGTGGCAAGGACCACTATGCGAATCAATGTCCTTTGAAGAAGGATGATCGTAATCAATCAAAGATAAGATACATGCCGCAAAGAGAGCGCAAACAAGTCGAAAAGCAAGTGACACCTATAGAAGTTCCGGGTAAGTTATTCGGCATACCTGTCACTATTCTTTTTGATACAGGAGCTACTGAATGTTTTATATCTAATAAACTAGCTTCTAAACTTAAAAGAAAAGCTGGAAAATGGATAAATCTTGGACTGTAGAGTATGGTAATAATTCTGTTCATACAGTGAGTATGTGTCTTTTTGGGGCAGTCCTTGATTTACCTAATTTCTCCACGGAAGTTGATCTCTATGTTGCACCTTTAGGATCATATGACATTATTATTGGTGTCAATTGGTTAGCTGACCATAAAGCAAAGGTAGATTGCTATGAAAAGAACATAAAATGTTTAGATGATCAGCTGGAATCAGCAGAGATTCAAGGTGTGAAACGAGAAATTTCAGTTAGAAAATTGTCACCATGCGCACTTAAAAAGGCTAAAAATAAAGGATGTACCCTTTATGCGGTAAAGATATCTGAATCTCCTGAAGAAGATGATGATTTCATGGAACAATTTCCTCTGCTACAAGGTTTCAGGGATGTTTTTCCTGAGGAATTACCAGGGTTACCACCCAAGAGAGAATTTGATTTTACCATTGAAATCAAGCCTGGAACGGAACCTATTTCCAAGGTCGCCTTATCGGATGACTACTACTGAGTTAGTCGAGCTTAAGGCACAGTTACAAGAGCTTTTGTCTAAAGGATTGATTAGACCAAGTGTTTCACCTTGGGGAGCACCCGTGATATTTGTGAAAAGAAGGATGGAACACTAAGGTCAGTGTATTGATTATCGGATGTCAACAAAGCAACAATCAAGAACCGATATCCACTTCCTAGGATCGATGATCTGTTTGATCAAATGCGTGGAGCAGCGGTTTATTCTAAGATAGACCTTCGATCTGGTTATCATCAACTAAGAATTAAAGAGGAAGATATTCATAAAACAACTTTCCCGACAAGGTACTGACATTATGAATTTACGCTCTACCCTTTGGTTAACTAATGCACCCGCAGCCTTTATGAATTTAATGAACAATATTTTTCAAGAATACCTGGACAAGTTTGTACTTGTATTCTTGGACGATATTCTCATTTATTCTAAAAGTGTTGAGGAGCACAATGAGCATCTGAAGATAGTTTTGGGAATTTTGAGAAAGAGAAAGTTGTATGGTAAGTTATCCAAATGTTCTTTCTTTGATTCAGAAGTTCACTATTTGGGTCATGTCATAAGTAAAGAAGGAATCGCTGTAGATCCTTCAAAAATAGTGGCAATAACTGAGTGGCCTGCACCAAAGAATGTGCACGAAGTAAGAAGCTTCATGGGTCTTGCAGGTTACTATAGAAAATTTGTAAAGGATTTTTCTAAGGTAGCTGCACCAATAACTTCATTGCAAAAGAAGGATAAGAAATTCATGTGGAATGACAAGTGCGAAGCGGCTTTCAAAAGTCTGAAAGACCAGTTGACTTCTCGCACCTATATTTGGTTGTACCTGCATCCTAATGGGAATTTTATCAAGTAAATCGGATGCTTCGGGAAGGCCTTGAGGTGTTTTGTTACAAAATGATCAGGTCATAGCTTATGAAAGTAGAAAACTTAAGTTACATGAGCTGAATTATGCCCCTCATGATTTGGAACTTGCTGCCATTGTTCATGCACTTCAAGTCTGGAGACACTATTTACTTGGAAAACCTTTTGAGTTGAAAACTGATCACTTAGGGACTGAAATATATTTTTACTCAGCCCAATCAATGCCGACAAAGAGAAGGTGGTTAGAATTTTTATCACAATATGACTTTGATATTAGCTATATCAAAGGGAAGGAGAATAGAGTAGCTGATGCTCTAAGTCGTAGGAGGCACATTTCTGCTCTTATAACATTAAGAACTCAGTTTAAAGACGAGGTAAAAAGTGCCTCAGAATCAGATGCATATTTTCAGCAAGTAAAAGCAGCGCTTGCTGCAGAACCTAAAGATAAAAGGTATGAAGGTTTTCATTTTGATAATGAAGGAATCTTGCGTTATGAAAATAGGGTATATGTACCTGTGCTGAATGATTTAAGAAAGAAGTTGTTAGTTGAATTTCATAATTCACCTTTCTCTGGACACCCAGGTATTACAAAAATGCTTGCTGATATGAAACAACAATACTTCTGGAAAGGTATGAAAAAGGATGTGATTAATTTTGTGACTCATTGTCTGGAATGTCAGCGGGTGAAGGCGAACATATGCACCCTCACTGGATCAATATCCTCATAAGATACCGCAAAGACAAATGGCAAGTAATAACCATGGATTTTGTACAAGGACTACCTATGTCCAGAATAAGCATGATGTTATCCCGTAGTTGTAGATAAACCGACTAAGGTAGCTCATTTCATCACTGAAATCTAAAGGATGATTCACCAAAGTCTGCCAAGAGGTTCGTACACGAAATTTTCAGATTGCATGGTGTACCGTAACTGATTATATCTCGACAGGATCCTAGAATGACGCTGGTTTTGGCAAACGCTTAACGCAGCCCTAGGAACAAAACTAAACTTCGCTTCGCATATCATCCAAAACGATGGGCAAACCGAGAGGGTAAATCAAGTGTTGGAGGACATGTTGTAATGTATTGCATGGATCAACAAAGATAAATGGGAAGAGTATCTTCCATTAGTTGAGTTCGCATACAACAACACTTATCACTCCTCTCTTAAGATGGCACCATTTGAAGCACTTTATGGAAGAAAGTGCGTAACCCCCGTAGTTGGGACAAGTGTTGAGGATAGAGTGGTAATTGACCGTAGATTCTCACGTAAATGGAACAAAGCAAGTTAAGCTGATTCGTGAACGATTAAAGGAAGCAATGATGACGTAAGAGCTATGCCGACCTTAAGCGGGTTGATGAAAGGTTTGAGCTGGGTGATAAGGTTTTCCTGCGTGTTAAACCCAGAAAGAGCTCTATAACTTTTGGCAAGGCTGCCAAGTTGTCACCTCGATTTGTGGGACCTTTCAAATTGTCAAATAATCAACCCCGTAGCTTATCGCTTAGCATCCACCGCTTTATCTCGCATGCATGATGTTTTCCATATTTCTTTGCTTAAGAAATACGTTTCAGATCTCGTCACATGTTTTAAATTGAATTCTTGCAGTCCAAGACCCGTGAATAATCGTGGTTAAACCCACACGAGTGCTGGAAACTCGCCAATCGCATTTAAGAAATCGTGAAATACAAGAATGTAAGGTCCAAAGGGGGACCAGCTTTAGCGAAGAAAGTGCAACTTGGGAAAACTCGAAGAGATGAAAATTGCTTTTCCTTCTCTTTTTTGCAAATGTAATGAAAACTCTTGACAAAAATATACTTTTATGAACTGATTGTTTTTAAGTATTTATGAAAGCCAGATTAAGGCAGACTTTATTCAGGTTGAATAAATGTGTTGTGACATTGATTTCTGGAACTATTTAATATGGAAGTAGTCACAGTGTTTGTGAACTAATAAATTGATTGACCTGAAGGTTAATTTAATATGTAATTCATCGGGACGATGAATCTTTTTAGGAGGGAAGCATGTAACACCCTGAACTGTTGTTACTTTCTCCTGGACATACAAGTGTTGATATGTGATTTCTTGTATAAGGATGTGTTCCTCGATTTAGAAATCATGCTTGATATGTATTGTAATTTCCTTGCAGATTACAGATCTTGACTGAGTCAGAATATGATTAGACTCTTTTATTTATTTCATTTTGTGTCTGAATATTAATCTGATCACGGAATGAATTATAGAGATATTCATCTATAATATCTAGTCTTGGATCAGTGGAATTGATCCAAGTAATGCTTTAAATTTGTTTGTGATGAATTAGATCACAGACCTTGAACAGGTTGCAAGGTATGGAAGCATTGATTGTCGGTCGAGTATGACTCAGCCGATCTTGGGAAATGAATTGTTCCCGATATCGAAGTATATCCGGAAGGTCTCGACGTGGACCAAGTAATAATTCTGTCATGTATATTCCCGTAGCCTAACGGCCAGATAGAGTGAATCCTGCTCGAGATGCATGATTTTAGGTCTTTTCTTGGCATATAAAATGTTATACCTAACTGGAATTATTAATGGTTAGTAACCTAAAACTAAAACCTAACCTAGGGGTTAGATTAGTGTTAATCTAACCTAGACCTAGGCTATGTGTTAATGTCCTAAGTAACTACATGTAATGTGGTTAGAATATGTGTTATCCTAAATTCTAACCTAAGATACTAACCTAACTATGAACAAGAATGTAAAGGGGCCTATGGAGGGGTGCGAACCATGGGCGGCGTTTTCTATGACAATTAATGCATGGATAAGGATGAGGGACAGGTCATGGCGGAGGCTTAAGCGACGGCTAACTCCGTGCGTGAGACGTGGCACCGCTAAGTTTGGAAATGGACTTGAATTTTCATTGACTGCCGCCACCTCGCGGTCGGTGGAAGTTGAGTTTAAGCGGGAAAGTTGGTTTAATGGCATTCAATATTCTCGGTAAACGAGCCCGGAACTCGCGAGAAGGCATGCAAACGGGAAGTTTGAGGGTTTGTTTGGTTTGTCGCGATTTTCGGTTTTCTCTCTGCTTGTTTACTGGTTCTTCGCACTACCTCTCTTGAGTTGCATGGCAAGTATGAACTGCGCTCTAGCTCTTTTCTCTCACATGGAGGATATATATGTGATGGAGATAGCGAAATTTTGTTGGTCGCTTTATCTTGGAAAAAGAAAAGGAAGTTTGAGCTCTTCCTGTGGTCTGGCTTCGAAATTTGATCAAAAATCCAGGCATGTTAGGCCCTAACCTTTAAATATCTTGTTGTCTTTCAAGTGATTTCATTAGAACAACTCTGTTCAAATGTTTTGAGAAAATAGAGGATTTTCTATGGAGATCTTGTTTGATTTTTGGTACTGAATCTCTTCTGGTTCGAATCTTCATTATCCTTGTTGGGTGTTTATTAATTTCGAACTGTGGCATTATTTCCTTGTGTTTGCATTTTGGTTTGATTATGCGAAACATGTGAAATGTATGATTGCTCGGCCTGTTCGGCGTGAGCCCATGAATCGTTCCTGTGATGGGTATAGACCATTGATTGTTATGTTGTCGATTTTTGGTCGTCGATTCTTGTTTTGGAAACAATGATTAAATATTAATGGGACCGCTTTGTTTGATCGCTTTGTTGAACCTTTGAAAGCCCTGTTGTGGTTTTTAGTGACAGTGGCTAATGATACTTTTTGGGTGTCGCTCTGTCTTTTAAAATGGTTTGGGAACAGGTAACTATTGTGTTACAGTTTTCCTTTCGACTCAGTGGTAGTTGTTTTTCCTTGTTATTTGGGTAACGGGATCTAAACCGTTGATAGTGTACAAAAGATGGATATATGTATTCTGGTCGACTATGTGGAGTCCTTTAAATGAATCGTATTGTGAACCATTGTTGAACTTCGCTTTGAATATCTATCGGGATACTTGGTAATTTGATTTTGTACTCAAGAGTAACGAGTAGCACGACCTCTCGTTATTTTACATTCGTGTTGCAAGAACTTGTGGTTTATACTCTTTGGATGATTCCACGTTTTTCCCCGTGCCATCTTGTGTGAAAATGATGGTAAGGGTACCGTTGACTTCTTGTTTGGAAATTCGGTATTCCGGTTTGTTTTTGCCGATCTTAATGTTGCCATTGTTGGCACCGATGATTTATCATCCGGCATTATTTGGTTATCATTGTTAGGACTCAAATGAACTTATGATAGATGGACAAAGGTAAATCTGCTTTCAATTAGGACTGTTGGGTTATCCTCGTTGTTTGACCTCGCGAAGATGTCTTGCTTCTTTGGCTTCTGTATGCCCGATATTGAACTCGTGATGTTTATTTTGGCCTTGATGGATTTCTCAGTGAACAGCTTTGACATCTTGTATATCGGCCTTATGAGCTAGGTCATGGTTATTAAACCCGTATCGATGCAATATAAATACATAATTGTATTCTTTTTTTTATTAGAATGACTCAAAGGAGTCGATTGAATGATTTACATGTTTAAGTCACTGTTCATGGTTGAATATAGATGAATTTTGGGAAATCGTTGTTTCAGCGACTTAAGGAAATAATTTGTATTTTGATCTCTGATATTCGTAAGAATACCATTGTGTCGCATCGACAAGGGTTCACTTGGGTTCTTGGTTTGAAATCGAGATTAATTTGTTTGCCTGATTTTCATAATGCTTCGTTGATGAATACAGTATGAATTCATATGCAATTGTTTGAATTGTTACCTCTGTTTGAATCATTAGAATTCTGGAAAGGTAACTTGTACTTCTGTCTCTTTCTGAACTTGACATTTGGACACTGCCTTTGTCACTGTTTGAGATCCTTGAGCATGAATCTTTATCTCGTGTTCTAGCTCTGCTGAAGTGAACCGTGAATATCATACCTTAGCCTTGCATGCGCCAAGGTAAGAATAGATTTGCTATATTCTTTTCCATTCACTCCTGTCTGATTGAGACTGAGCATGTTCGGAGATTTTGAGTGATTGTCTTGGCATAATCTTGGGAAACATCCAATTGCCTAAGGCAATGTAGTCTATTGCTGACCGCAATACTGGGTTTCTTGATTTCGAATTCGGGCCGTAAAGCCTTGTTGTGTTCGATTTTTATTATGACAGTGATTCTTCCTGTTGTTTGACTGACTTGTTTGTATGCTTACTGGATGAATGTATTTCATTTGTGTAGACAGTACAGTAACGAACTTATGTGAAAGGGAGTATGAATGATTTGGTTCTTTCCCTTCTTTTGCTTATTTGATGATATCTGTCTAACAGTGGGAATTGTGTTGTAAACATATTGGTGGAACCCGATTTGTTATGATATTTTCCTTATTGGATGAATGAAACGATCCACCAATGTTGTGATTTTGGATTCAATGATTGTTTGTGTACATTCGCCTTGATTTTTAATATTTGATGAAATATTAGAAAGTGATTAAGACTATTTTGTAACCATGTTAGAGTTACATATTTGTAATCATTTTGTATTACAAGGGCATAGTCTGAATATGTTTACTAATGTGAATATCTGATCTCATTTAAACAGGTGTTTAATGAAAACAATTGATGGATTTCAATTGTTTTAAAGTTAGTGCTTATCATGCTCAATTCCTATCAACTCGACTCATGTTGACTATTTTTGCAGATGGTTGCCGTAAGAGGTAAAAGCAATGCAGATCTGACAGGCTGATCAGATTGTTTATTTGATTTATAATGAATTACAGCTTGATTTTACAGATGTACTATATGTGAAAAGATGTTTCTTTTCCGTTGAGCATCAGATCAAGTATGTCATTTGCATAAAAATGTAATTGTATAGTTTTGAAAGGAATGGAAATAAGTGTTTGAAACTTATGTGTTGTATTCTATTTCTGATAGTTGACCTTCTTCGGTTTATGTAACGAAGGGGCATTGTTATCATTGTATAATATGAATGCTTTTGTGATTGACAATGAAAGCTTGCAAGAAAATGAGATTGAATTCTTATGAGTGTTTAGTAGTTCTAATTTGTGTTAGCGAAAGCAATATTGGATTTAAATAATTGTCTTTCTAGAAGATAGGTTAAAAATGAGCCTAAAGAGAATGCTAAACGTCGGATTAAATTACTAATCCCTAGTCCTAAGTATAACAGACAATATTAAATTGATTCTTAATCATTTATATCTTTATACTAAAAAGTATGATATAAATTCAATTAAGAGAACTGATATACAATCAAATGGAGTTCGATGGCAATCTCAAGCAAAGGTTATGAGGTATTGTCCGATTCTCGTTGCTTTAGAATCGTGTGTATTCTAATGACTCCTTGATGAAGAACTTGACCTTAATATCTCTACCAAGTAATGGGTTTTATAGAGGAGGGTCATCTTAAGGCGAAGAATCCAGGATCGGAAAGGCTAACCTTAGGAAAAGTCTTTAAAGTAATTTAAACTCAAGTGCGTAACGCTTGTTACATCGAGTAGATCTTTTCGAGGCGGATTTAAAGGTTGATGACATAAGTCAACTGCAGGGTTGTACCTCTGAGAAGATTAGGATCTTCTCGAAGTTACAACAATGCAGATGACTTATGGCGACACCCTTTGCATTGATCGCTAAGATTTACACTTGATTTCGAATGAGTTACCCAGGACCGATTAAGAACGTGGTCATGTTATAAGGCTGCCTAGGAGATTCGGGGTATCATGACACACTGGTTGAACTGCAAGGTTGAACCAGTATGTCACTATATCCCTAATCCTCGTGGGCATCCATATAACATTATCACCTTGTTAATCTACCTCCGAGTGATTCAACAGTGAAAGGAAGGACCGACAAAGAGTCGTTGTAAGACATTCTATATAACATATGAATGGGGTGAAGGACGTATTCCGATTGACGAGTATGCCGTTAAGGAATACGAGACATAAACAGTATGTTTCAAATCTTTGGCCAAAGTATCGCAAGCTGCTGATTGCGTTGTCCTAATTCACCTAGTCTAAGGGATGAGATGCCGATGAATAATAGTAACAATTATTCAGTTAGATTCCTTGGACAGAGCATTCTGAATCCCAGATTAGGGAAGAGAACCGCAAGAGTAATGTGTTAAATAAAAACACCGACTCTTATTACTCATGAATAGATCGGTAGATTACCGAGTCATGGAATGAATAGATCGGAGGTACTCCGAGTCATTACAGCTGCATATGGTTGTCTGTTATATGAATGGTTATTTGAATTGTGAGTTCTAAATTATGTATTTAGAACCAGGATGTAATTATCAAAAAAAAAAAAAAAAATTCACTTGTTCTAATGTATAAAATGAGGATGTTACATCAATTCCAAAGCACTCAAAAATGAGACCAATGTTATAAAAACAGTATCACTAGGGACTACCGCAAAAATTGTCAAGTTGCTAGAGAAGGACTTACATATTCTTCTACCATTTGATTCTATGGGTATAAGACACACCTTGTGAATTTATTCTCTTCCATCGATGAAGTTTTTTTGGTAGAAGTAATCAAGCAAAAGAAATAGATATGACGAGATATCCCAATATCCATTTTCCAAACAAGTATTGGACTCTCCACTTCGATGGAGCTAGATGTCACTTTGGAGCTGGGGTGAGAGTGATATTTACTTCACCTGAGGGAAAGATCCTACCTTTTTCTTTTAAATTAAACTTTGAATGTACAAACAATGGGGCTTGAGTACAAAGCTCTCCTCCTTGGCATCATCCTGCTAAGAGAATGGGTGTTGACAACATTAGGGTACTAGGAGACTTGCAACTATTTGCGAATCAAGTCTCTGAGGTATATGAAACTAGAGCTGAGCATTTACAACTCTATAAAACAATAGTATTAGATCTAAGCAAGGGATTTAACTTCATATCAATTGAAGTAATCCCATGAGAGCAGAACCTTCTTGTAGACTCGATAGCAACCTCAGCTTCCCATTTCACTCCAAACAGCGAGTTGGAAGATATAAATTTCATAGTATCACTTTGTACCGAACCATTAGTGCATAAAATATTAACAAACTCACTCCTGACTCATGGAGAAGCTGAGGATGATTGTTCTATCATGGATCACTTTGACAATGATAGAGTCACTCTTGAATATCTAAACACCTATGTGGAGCTACACCTTGCTCACCGTATAGTTGATCTTTCCCTAATACCACATTCCTCTTCCTATTTTGGAAATCCCATGGTAGAGTCTCCTCCATAGAAGGATCTCAATATCTACGAGATAGAAAATAGAGAAATCTTGGAACTACCTCTAGCCCCACCTAAATTTGAAGAAGGTAACACTTTGTTAATAGAAGAAACCGTTGACATAAACATTGGAATGGAGGAAGAACAATTTTTTTTGAAGTTAGGATCCTCGTTAACTCTCGAGGAGATAGAAATACACACAAAAATCCTCAAATAAGATCAAAATAATTTCACATTTAACTATAAATAAATGACGAGCATCGCACCACATGTCACAGTACATAATATTGTCACCAAGCCATATGCAAAACCAATTAAATAGAAGTCAAAACCAATGAAGCCAAAAGTGGCTCTCATGGTAAAAGAGGAAGTAATAAAAATTCTCCAAGTGGGATTCATCAAGCCTATTTACTATTCACAATGGGTATCTAATATTGTCCTTTTTCTGAAAAAAAATGGGAAGATACACATTTGCATAGATTTTCGTGGATATTAACAAATCTTGTCCCAAGGATGACTTCCCATTACCATCCATTGATGTTATCATTGATGCAACAACTAGATTTGAACTATTGTCCCTCATGGATGGGTTCTCGTGGTATAAGCATTAAAATACCTTAACGGGATCAAGCCAAAACTACATTCATAACTCCATGGGGAACATATTACTACGTTGTCATGCCATTTAGTCTTAAGAACACCGGCGCTACATATCAATGGGAATTGACTTATATATTCCATGATCTTATCTATAAAATTGTGGAATCCTATGTGGATGACTTATTGGCCAAGGCCAAGAAAAAGCGTGATCATTCAAAAGTGCTCCATATCATCGTCTCACGACTAATTGAATATGGTGTCACATTAAACCATATAAGTGTGTGTTTGGTGTGATAGGAGGCAAACTTCTGGATACATTATATCTTCATGAGGGATTGATGTTGATCCAGCCAAAATATGGGCTATTCTCGAAATGATCCCACCATTAGATGAGTTTGGAATCAGGTCATTTCTTGGGAAGCTCGGTGTAATCTGAAGGTTCATCCCAGATTTAAGTTTTTCCATTCATCCAATCAACAATCTATTAAAGAAATATTATAACATTAATTGGAATAAAGAATGTAACGAGGCCTTGAACCGATTAAACACTTCTTATTATCTCCACCCATGTTCATGCCTCCCAAACCAGACCGCCCTTTGATCCTATACTCATGAGCCAATCATGTCTCGTTGGCCTGCATGTGGCTCAAGAAGACAAACATAAATGAGAACGTGTGGTCTATTTCATTAGCCGAATGTTGCTCAATTATGAAACATGTTACACATAGGAAGAGAGAGAATGCCTTGCCATAGTATTTGAAACAAAATGTTTAAGAAACTACATGTTAAACCAAGAAACAAGGGTCATTGTAAAGACATATCATTTACGAATATTTCTCACACAAGGATCTTTATCTAAAAAGGCTGAACATTTCATAACCTTAATGGGTGAATTTGAGTTGACATTCGTAAACCAAAAATCCATTAAAGGAAAAATCATTGCTGATTAGTTAGCTGACAATCCACTAGATGGAGGTAATCTAGTAAATTTTGACTTTCCTGATGAGTGTGTATACTTCATCGAAACCAAGCCCCCCATATCTACATGTCCCTGGTACACTGATATCATCAATTTTACCATAGACCACACATACCCGGAAGGTGCCACATCATAACAAAGAAGGTGGTTATGTATTATTACCACTAAATATGTTGTTTTAGAACAGGTACTCTATCATAAAGCCTTCGATGGCATGCTTCTAAGATGCATCGACATAAAAGAGTCCAAGAAGATTCTTCATGAATCCCACAGTGGGATATGTGGAGGCCACTTCGGTGGTCACGCCATCACTCGCAAAATACATTAGATGGGATATTTTTGGCCCACTCTCAAGCATGATGCAGTGGAATTTGTACGTAAGTGCCAAAATGCCAAGAATTCTCTCACGAGATTCACATGCTAGCATAATGCTCGTAACCAAAGCGACCCCGTGGCCCTTCTCCACATGGGGTCTGGAATTGATAGGGAATTACTCTCCCTCATCAATTGATGGCCATAATTTTATAATTACAGCCACACGAGTATTTTACCAAATGGGTGGGGGCCATGCCTCTCACCATAGTATCGTCGAGTTCGATAATTTCCAAATTCATTCTGAACCAAATTATCTGCAGGTATGGTGTCCCACAAGTCATTATCTTAGATAATGGCACATCCTTTAAAAATGATGAAGTCCGTGAGTTATGTAGCAAATTCAATATAAACCATCACACGGCCTCTCTTTACTATCCTCAAGCCAATGGGCAAGCCAAGTGACAAACAAAATGTTAAAGGCTCTTCTCCTCAAAAAAGTCAAGGAGAACAAGTGAGATTGGCATTTAAAACTATATCCGGCCTTGTGGGCCTATCAACCTCAGTAAGAACACCAACAAGAGTAACTCCTTTGTCACACTGGTATTCGAAGCAAAAGTAATTTTCCCATTTGAGGTTGAAATACCCAGTCTCTGTATCTCATTACAAGGGATTTTGGATGAAGAAGCTTACAGGGAGGCATGCCTCTCTCAACTGGAAAGCCTTGATGAGGCTAGGTTAAACACCGAACAACAACACAGAGCCTATGTTGACCGGATGTGCCAACAGTATAACAAAAAGTTCTATGAGTGAGAAATATATGAGGGAGATCTAGTTCTAAGACTAGATAGCTGGATTGATAAGAAAACTGGTGAAGGAAGGAAGTTTCAGCCCAAATGGTTGGGCCCATACTGAGTCATGAAGGACTACGAAAATAGTGCGTATCTTTTGTGCACACTAGAAGGTGAGGAATTCAATGAAATTGTCAATTCATTACATATTAAATGGTTTTACACATAAAACATCAAAATCACCACTTGTACATTATAGCTACCTACATTGCATTAGTCATTTAGTTATTTCATTATGTCCACTCATTTCATAAAAATGGTAGTCCAGGAACTTACTCTTAAGAAATTTATTACAAATTTCTGAAAATATTGGCAAAAACATTCAAAACACATCTCTTCAAACATCATCAAGTATTTGTAAATCTTCTCATCAAGTTTGACAGACAAGTATTGTGAAAACCATACTAAGGCCTGCATACTTGTTTTTGCTCTTCCCTTCTACTAGGTGAAATTGTCCTTACCTATGGTCCTGCTTCTAGAAGCTTATTGGTGTCACATCTATCCCTATTAAACCTATTTGAACAAAAGGATATCCCAAAGTCATAGATCGAAATGTCAAAATCAAATGAAATCAAAAGCACCAAGTAAATAGAATATTTTATTTTACACACTTCTTTGCCCCATCAACCTTTGGTAATAAGCCCACATCTCTTCTTTTGGTGGTGTGAGGTTCGAAAGGAAAGAAGTGCCCTTACTCACCTATATATTGCCTTTGGTGAAAAAACCATGATTCTTACTAGTGGCATGAGGCGAGTGTGGGGGTCCAGTCACACAAATTAACAAATCTTGGTATGCTAAAAGCACAAATCAAATTCTATTAAGAGAAAAAAAAAATCCAAATATCCAAATTCCAAAGAGATCAAATCCTCAAAACCATATTTTGTCAACCAGGTTGCCATTTATGAATCTAAGTCTAGATACACTAGAAAGTAAGTAGCCTTCTAAGCTTAGTGGTAGTTCTAAGTAGGGTAAGTGTATAGGTCTAAGTTTGGTTTTTGTTCTTGGTTTATCTATCTCTCATCATTCCATTCACCAAACTCATACAACTTGTGCCCTTCTTAACTCTTGGGATTGAGCCCTCACATCTTACTAGTTGCATGGAATTGGGATTGAGGCAAGTTCATCTCTTTATCACTATGCATTCATCATGTTTTTCCAACATAAGAAGAAATTACAAATATTGCCCAAAAAGTTTAAAAGTTCAGTACTACCATATGTTTGTATCATCTCATATCAGCATTACAAAAACATACAAAGTAAAACATTCTATTTATTATCATTTGTCATCCATTACATACATTCTGAAAAGCATGAAAAAAATATTCTAAAAACATCTAAGTACACATGTGGAAATGAGTCACAAAATTCTAGGCACCAAGATTATGGATCCAAAAAGATATATATATATATATATATATATATATATATAAATCAAGTTTCGTATACAATGCCATCATGCACTAGGCATGGTCAAAATTCTCAATGAGCCCAAAAAGTATAAAAACACTCATATAGATATCTGACAAAATGCTACAAAAATGGCCTCTCAATCCCTATGGGATCCCTCAGAGGGTGCATGACCACATCTAGGACTCAGCTGTGCCGGTGCTCCAAATGCACCAATGCTTGTGGTCACGACCAATAGTTGTTATCTCGCTATGAGAATGATGCCTCCTCATCAAGCGCTCGGTCATCCTATATCCGACTACCTTAGCACAGAGAGAAGTCATGATCTTCACCGCATGCTAGATAGAAGAAAAATATTAGTATGCCTACTTTACTCAAAGGCTCCCCACATCTAAAGATATCTCAGCATGAGTCTTCTCTGAGGGGAGCAACAAGGTATCTGTGCATACTCGGTGAATCAAGTCTCACCACTCATCAGTAGTCACTACAAGTAAAGGAGAAAAACAAGTTAGAAAACAATCAAAGATAAAACCAAGAGTAAACAAAACAAAAAGAAATAATGAATAAGATAATTCTAACTAAAACAAATTTCAAGAGAAGAGTGATAAATCACTCGGATCTCTCGGGCCTCTAAGAAGGATCTCTAGGATCTGCACCTACCACTGATGTTGCCACTGACTGGTGTCCCTCTCCCATGTCTAGGGAAATGTGACGGCTTGCAACGGACTTGCCATCTCCACCTAAGTCTTGAGAGAGAAACTCCTCTAAGACCAAAGTCACCCTCTCTACACTCTGCTCTGCCCTCTCGGCCTGTAGGATCTCCTAAGTATCATGCCACTTAGGATCACTATCATCCCCCCACCCATCTCACTGATCTCCATCTCCTCTATCTCCTCCTCTGTCTCTCCCCTAGTGAACTCCTCAGACTCGGAGTCCACGTCAATGGGCTCATCACTGCTATGGACGGGACTTGTAGAAATCTGAAGTAAAGGTGCCTAAGGAGCACCGGCTATCCCTTGACCATGTACTACCCTCCTTGCTGCAATGGGAACACTGGGAGTAACAATAGTCCAACCCCGGCCTCTATGACCTCCCCGAGCCTCATGAATAGACCTATACACTAGCCCCCCGAGGAAACATGTCAATATAGGGAAGGTTGAACTGTTGTGGTACTCTATCAAAGGGGTGGATCTTCAACTTCCCCGCCTGCGTCTACCAACCGACCGGTAGTCGACAAGTAATCAATGTAATAGTATCCTCTCCCCATACCCCTATCATGGCCTGATAAGGAGTGGCCTCCATGTCTGTAGTGGTCAAGGAGGCCACTGGCTGGTGGGGTGCTCTAAGAACTATCATCCTTGTCCACCTCGCTACCTTGACGGCCCCGGGATCCTCTACCTCTACACCTCTCCCATACGGAGTAATATGCTCATATACCCAAATCATGACAAGAGTGGGGTGGCTCAGTGACTATCCCTATAGTTGGACCACCCTATATAAATCATGGTAGGTGGTCCCATGGATATCTACTCCCCAAGCATAGACATGTCCATGGCCCTCAATCTGTGTAATAATGGGGGCCCAAAGAATATAAGAGGGTGTCCCCTCCCTTGTCCCCAATCAATCTCGAAGCAAGGATGCCCATGATGGCCTTGCGGAGCACAGGAATGTCTGACTCAATAATGGAGTGGATCCTCACTCCCTTCTTCGATCCCATTGATACAACTACATCCCCCATATAGGTGGCCCACTGAACCACCTGGGATCTCGATACTACTGTCTTAAGAGATAGCCACCACCCAAGGATTGGAACCCCCAATATACGGTAAACATCCTCCAAGGTGATGGTCCACTCACCCCTAACTCCTGGCAATCGAAAGGTGTTCCGATCCACATCCCAGTATGAAAATAAGTCACATAGTATGTGACTAGCAGGTGTAACATGAGGGACCTGCACAATCCTCCAAATTCTAGCCCTCTTAAGGGTATCTCACTCTACCTGAGAGAGTGCCTCTATCACTGCTAGAGCCAATCACACTCCCTCTCGTGGCTCCATTTGATATACTCCTCCTCCTTCTGTATACACCCAAAAACACAAAAAAAAAGGAGTAGGTTAGTAC
The DNA here is from genome assembly GCA_018340775.1 of Taxus wallichiana var. yunnanensis. Lineage (NCBI taxonomy): Eukaryota > Viridiplantae > Streptophyta > Pinopsida > Cupressales > Taxaceae > Taxus > Taxus wallichiana. Next base: position 580,089,191 of record CM031240.1, read on the forward strand.
CAAAATCCAATTAGAAAAACTATTAAAAACATGTGAAAATGCTAAAAATGCAAAAATAGATAAAAGAAAGCATTGTTTTAGCTTTCTGCCACAAACCACTGCCCTATGCAGAGCGGCAGTTCCATAACCTCCACCTTCTAAGGTGACGTTCCCATAACCGCCGCCCTACACAGGGTGATGGTCATGTCCCAAAAACATAAATGACTCGAAGCCCTAAAAATTTCCTAAAAACAAGAAAATACACCATTCTAACTAAAAAGAAACCTACCATATGGGTGCCCCCCGTAGAGACCCATTTAAAACTAGTATTTTCAAAAATACCCCCATCAAGACAAGGATTTCATCATTTCCACATTTTAGGTTTAAAAATGATAAATTGAGAAGAACTAACCTGAGACTTCACGGGTTGATGTTCCACTCTCGGAGGCATTATCACTATCTCACCATGAACGTTTTGACTATACTCTCATCGAAAACTGTCACCGTGGGTCCCAGAGCTCAAAAACTATCAAATCGATCCGTGCAAATGAATAGTAAAATGAGTTTGTTTTATATATATAGCTTTCTAAAATTGATTTTGAATGTCTTTCGTAGGGTCGAGCACCGGTGAGAGGTAAGTTCTAAACCCCGCATAAATGGTAAGTCCTCATTTCATATCAATTTTGTTTTATTTCTCAATTTATTTTATCTATCTACACTTGAGTCCCCTTTTTAATTTTTACAGATAGCGGGACTTTGGATGGTGACTTTCCAACACACAAGCGTGTTAGGTATAACTCCTAACTCCCCATTTTGGGACCGCCATACTCGGATCCACCGTTTTATGCCTCTTCATGGCTAAGACACTTCTCTCGAGGGGGCAATATGTACGTACCTGAAATTGTAGGGTACTGCACCACCGAAATGATGTTACACATACCCCAATGATGATACGAGTCTCCTTACAACATTTTCAGAATCTAAAAAGGCTCGCCAAGTATACGTTTGTATCTTACATGCCCCACTTGGCCTCTCGCATGCTTTGTTTTTCCTTTCCCCCTTTTTTCTTGCATTTTAGTCTTCAGTGATGAAACCGCTGCCCTACCTAGATAGTGGTCCTGTGACTTCCACCTAAGATAGGTTGGTGGTCCGGTAATTACCACCACTGAGCAGGCGATGGTTACTGTACACATTTTCTAGATTCTTCCGACGATCACATCAAATGTAAATCTTCAATTTTACATGCTTTCTTCAACCACTTTGGCTTGCATTAATGTTTTTGGTTCCCTGGTAATAGTGTTTTCCCTTTGTTTATAGTAAAAGAGTTCAATTGGGAGTTACCCTCTGGTAAATGCATTTGTTATAAATAGCTAGCTTGTTTTCAAACAAATGGCCCCTCACCTTCTCAATTATCTTATTCAGTCTTTGAATTTCTTGCTTAGAATTCTATCAGTTTCATGTTTTGCCTCCATTGTTGGTCTTTTAGAGGTCATTCAATCTTCTTGTTTCACTCTTGCTTCATTGTTGTGCCATGTAAGTCAGCTTAGCATAGAATAGCTTCATTTCCAGATTAGAATCCATTAAAGTTGTAGGTTTTTGTTTTATCACAAGGATAGATTCTAAAACTCTCAGCACACTTGTGTTGTATTCCCACAATAAATCTTGCTAGGAATTACATATTCAAGCTCTATTCACTTGCGTTATCCCTCTCCTACTCACATTGTATTCGGTCTATATCCAAAGCTGCCATTGTTTGAATACCATCTTATGTTGATACTATCATATACATGCTTTCTGGATTCATGAGAACATGAAGGAATGAGGAGATCACACTAAGGGGAAAAATCACACACAACTAGATTTACCACTATTCTGTAAATGCCAAGTTTGAGCTATCAAAGTTCTAGTTACAACGTATCAAATAGAGTAGTGAATTATTTTATTTCAGTTAAAATTTCACTCTTGATATCACCAGGAAGTGTAGGGATTGATAGTTTCGAGAAGCCGTGATTAATTCCTCACTTCTAAGGTAGGATTGAGATCCTTTCAATTTAATATAAATTAGTTGCTCGGATATTTAGGATAAAATCACAACTACACAGGGAAATAGCCACACCAAGCTACTTTCTTTGTTGTAAATTATGTTGCTAGTTTAGTTGTTCATTTTTCTAAATATACTAGAATAGTTGCTCTTTAATTTCATTAAAATACATCATTGAAAATACAAAAATAGAAGAATGCTTGCAAAGTGTAAATACTTCCTTCATAATTAGTTTATTAATTTTAGTTAAAATTTGAATCATTTTGAATGACAATCATAGGACCTAGAGAGCCTAGAGAATATATATTTGAACCAATAGTTCCTCAACTAAATCTACCCACAACATTAGCTTATATAGATAAATACCTTAGGATACGGGTATTTCGAGCAATGATAGACCTACAAGCAATTAGTGAACAATTGAGAGGGTTAAATATCAAAGATGACAAGGCATATACATTTTGGCCAAACCATCCTAACTATAGATTGCCTCGATAAAATAGCTGAATGAGTATACAAGGATTCAAAAGAGAACACACATTTGGTTGTGATCCTTTAGTTCCACAACCTGACATAGAAGACCTCCTCATTGACATAGATATTAGCTTATATTTAAGTTATCAAAACACCTGTTAGGTACTCTGAGAAAATTATACAAGTTCTAGTTCTAAACATAGAGGATGAAAAAGGCATATGATTACTTGGATAGTTGGAAGAAGCGATTGATTCTTCACATGACCATAACAGGTCCACAACAACCATGCACTCACGGTTGTGATCCGTAAACCCCACAAACTAACGGGCGTACAAATTAGTTAAGTGTTGACATCGGTTCTGAACGCTGGTATTTAGATCCTCACCACTCCTACCGAGATATCATCACACGAGTTCTTCGTATTAAATATAGAAGCCAATAAATCTAATATTTTCTAGGATAGACCAGAAAACCACCCATAGTTCACCGCAAATCCACTAAAACCTCCTATCACCGCCATGACCTTGTCTAGAGATATATACTGAAGCTCCCACAGTCACTTCCCACGTATCCAATAACCAAGAAACAGGATCTTGGTAGAGCTTGACATTGATTGGAGCCTCTAAAAACTATTATATTTGAATGATCCATTACATAAATTCAATTTAGGAGGGCCTTCTTTGCCTTAGATTTATAGATTCCATTATTGCGTATTGAGGATATAAGATTACCTGATTAGCTTGTCTGTATCTATTAACATTCAACATTCACCGACTATCTCAAAGACGACCTTAGGAGGTTGGGTACAAGGAAGAGGTACTTGTAGATTCCCATGCTTGCATGTCACTTTTCCATCATACGGTGACCTAATTTTAGTGTCTACATTTTTCCCATTTTTGTTGTGTAGCTTGTATTAGTAAGCGATGCTAACAAAATAAGATGTGGTTGGCCCGTGTGAGGGTGAAGGTGATCCCCCTCAAACCAAGAACTGATGAGGCAGCAGGCTGAAGTTGTGAGTGGTTTGATAAAAGGTAAATGTGAGGAAAAGGTAAGTGGGTGTAGGGGAAGAGGGTGAAAGGTCTACTCAAGTGATCTAGGTAATGGGTCAGGGTCAAAGGTAGCAACAGTCAAATGCACACACACGTATAAATTACAGCACGCTACCGGGTTGAAGAGTAGGAAAACTCTACATCATCTAAGGTCGATAGGTTTATCCAAACAAGGGTGAAGTGAATCCGGTATCCAAGGTATAGGATAAGGTCAGGAAACACAACGTAGATCAAAAAGGGAACATGTAGGTATGTTTTGGTACACCAAAGGTAGGGTCAAGATAAATAGTCATGTGAATAGGTGAGGTAAGGTCATTGGGTCAATCAATATAGGTAACGTGATGCCGCAAGGTATAGCGAACACATGAGGTCAAAATTTCACTCGTAATGGTCCAAATCCAAATATCGAGATGATAACATGGGTAAGGCTGATGTAGGGGAAAAATAAGGAGGTTGGTGGAGATGGAGGGAGATAGCTGCCCTACGGGGCATAGGCTAGGATTTACTGAGGCCAATTGGCCATAATGCGGGGCGGCAGTTATAGGTGCAGCAGGGGCCATCTCACATTAGCACGAAACAGATTATAACCATGTAGGCCCAAATATAGGCATAGGCTCCAAGGCCGACTCAAGCTCTAGCACCGATCGGGGGCTCGGTGCAGAGTTCGGGGACATGGTCCCATTGTATGCAGTACCCATGCAGTAGCGGGATTCATGGCACCTCCACAAATAGTGCCCATGGCCAGGTTCAGAGATGCTCTAGGAGAGACACAATATTACCAAGATCATTTGTTAGATGTCAAGGTAGATGTGCCCTCCTATGTCGAGTACAGAGTACAACATGCCTCTAGTGAGAGGAATAGATCCCACACTCATAGTGTGGAGAGTATAGGGGGCTGCGAGCCTAGGGATAGGGTCATGGTGAGGCCACTAGTGTGCAGAGGCCAGCCCTAGGTGAGGGGCCATCAATAGGAGGGGGGCAGTCTTTGGGCCCCGGACATGTGTGTGCGAGAGGGGTCGAGAGAGACACAACCACGGGAGCATTCCCTGACATCAGATGGGGAGATGATTGACCCACTATTGACCGGCCTACGTGTCGATTCATTTTTATATGTATTATATAGGAGACTAGCCTCGCATGCCAAAGAGATGTTGTATTTATTATTTTATTATACTTGATAATCCTACGTGCTAAAGATTTTTGTATTGATTCATTCATGCATTTTGTATATATGAGACCGGCCTACGTGCTGATGACATTTTGTATTGTATATCGGCCTACATGCCGACATTTTGAGATGATAGCCATGATGAGATAGGCATGTATTTTGAGATACACAGTTATTGATTTATATGATGAGATTCATGGTATTTGGTGATGTGTTAATGTGTTGATGAGATATTGGTTTATGGCTTGTGTTAGATGAGATATGGATTTTTTGGTTTGATATGGATGGAAATTAGGTGAGTTAGGCATGATGGAGTCAGGTCAGTTTAGGCATGGATCAAGTCAGGTTGGTTAGGCATGGTTGAGTTAGGTTTGTTAGGCATGGATTGAGTTAGGTTATAGGCATGGATGAGTTAGGTTATAGGCATGGTTGAGTCAGGTGATAGGCATGGATTGAGTCAGGTTGGTTTAGGCATGGTGGAGTTAGGTTGGTTTAGGCATGGTGGAGTCAAGTTGGTTTAGGCATGGTGGAGTTAGGTTGGTTTAGGCATGGATGTTCATTTTGGTATTTTGATAAAAATGGCAATATAAATGCATGAGATGGTGTAAAATGTGGAAAATGTTGGTTATGTATGAAAATGTGAAATAATATAAGTGATAAAAGTCATGTGGTATATGGTATAGATGTCAAGGTTTTTATACGAACGGGAAATCAGGTAAAGGTGGGGGAAATGGTTAGGGTAAAGAGTGTTCGAGTTAACCCTCCAGGGCCCCATGCCTTGGAAGTGTTTCCTACATAGTCCCAGCGAAAAGGGACCTCAAACCGATGTAGTTCTCTCATAAGCTAGGAAAGAATATGAGAATATAGAAGAATAGGTAGTGAGGTTGATAGTTAGGTTAGATTCGAGGTCATAAGTATGATGAGGTCAAGGTTGATTAGGTGAGGTGGAATATAGGTAGATAGGTATGGGTGATTTTAGGTCGATAGGTAGTGTTGATTCCAGGTCATAGGTATAATTAGGTTGAGGGCATTGATGTTGGGGTTGAGAATAGGTAGATAGGTAAAGGTGATTTTAGGTTGATTGAGGTGGGAGAAGAAAATCTCAAAAGACAGGTGTTGAGGCTCCAGTCCTATATAAGAAGATCAAAAGGTAATGAAGAAGAGAAAAGATAAGAGGGGGCAAGAAAGCCACCCGATTGGAAAGGATCAAAACATATGAAACACATCTATAGATAGGCTAATGAACATAAGATCCCAAAGACATTACATGATTGATAATTATAAGAGTGACAAATAGTCACATGATCACCAAATATTGTAGGTTCAATAGGTCCCTTAAGGTATGAAGTGAAAAGACAATAGGTAAGGAGGTGTAGATAATTGGGTCATAAAATGGGAAGTAGAATGCCTTGGGCAATAGAGCCAAGATCACAATAGGCAAGTCCATGATGAAAAAGATTATTTTTCTTTTTCTTTTCTTTTTGACTTTGTAGATAGACTGATCGATGCAAGAAGTCTATATGGGAGGAATATATGTCTCCTTGAGGTCTTTACGAAGCTGATCAATGTGGGAAGCTTTCGAATTTTTATTTTTGAGAAGATTTTCCTCCTTTTGGAAAGACTATGTAGAGAGGTGCGAGCTTTTTATATCTATCCTTCGAGGGAACAGTCTACTAATAGCAAAAATTAAAGGCCAAAGATGTCCTTTTGAGGGATTCATATTTTATATTGAAAGTTTGACTCAAGGAGTTGATCCCTTGTTTTGGAAGATGTCCTTCGAGGGATTCATATATTTTTTTAAGCTTCACATAGTTGTCCTTTGAGGGAATAGTATATTTATAGTAGCAATTTGGTCAAGAGGAAGATGTCCTTTTGAGGGAGTCATCTTTTGTATTAGAAGTTTCACTCAAGGAGGTTGGTCCCATTCAAGGTCATTGAAATCATGGACAAAAACAAGATGAAGGATAGGACACTTATTCAAAAGGCAAGGTTAAATGACCATGGGATATCATCTAAAAGGTAGACAAAAAGTATCCATGAGAATTAGGCTATGTGTAGTGTTGTGGTACACATATTCAAGAGGAGATAACAAGGGACAGTACTCACATGATTCTATTTTATCACCCCATTGTTTATCTTGCTCCTTATTGACCATCTCCAACATTTTTTACCTCCATAGACCCATCAAAACCTCATAAAAACCTATTCCAGTCACACAATACCTTGTCCTAACCAACCAAATACTTTTTGTAATCACAAAGGATACCAAAACCCCATTCTATGATGTTTCCAGATCTCACAAGAATGGCGGCACCCGTTATACCTAACACGTTATCGGTCACCCCTAACTAATGTTGGTCTCTGTGTTTTCCCACACAACCTTAAACAGAGACATATCCACCTAATTTTACCTCACCCTCACTCACTTGTGACCTACCCAAGACCTTTATCAGACCTGCAGAACCCAAAACCAACCATTTGACCCGTGGACTCTATTCTAGCTTAGCCTATTAGATTAGATCTATTTTCTTATTGTGTTTTTAAGTGAGATACCTAAATCATTTCAAAATAACAATAGGATTTACCTTGTTTTCAGCATTAATTTGTTTAAAACGAAAGGCACTAATAGCTATCTTAGGAAGTATCATGCTTCTTGGATCTAGCTCACGCTACGCAGATTCACTACCCATATGTTTAATTCTTTCGGTGGTCTTGCTTTCATTACGGTGTAGTTACTACTAGCCAAAAGGAAGCTCTCATGGTCAGCTATGGATTTGGAAGTCATACGCGCGCAACAACCCATCAACTGAAATTTGAACAGGTATTCCTCCTATGCCTATTACCCTATTTGTTTCATCAATAATTCAAAGAAATAATCTAAGAAAAAGGTGAAACATTTTGGCACGCATGTGGGACCCATCTGGGGTTCCTTGCATTTCATTCATTCCTAGGAAAAAAATTTGTGTTTGTTTCCCTTCTAAAAGTGTACACACTAATTTTATTCCCTGGTAATCCACTCCTTTCTATTTTCTCTAAAGGAAACTTTTCTTTTGGTGTATTTAAAAAGAATCATTTCTTCATGTTTTCTGCATTTTAGTGAAAGAGCATCCCTCTTCCTCTTCATCTTATTGTGTCATCCAATTTCATATTTTCGATTTGGGTTTAAAAACAATCACATTTCATTCTAATTGTTTGCATTATCTCACATTAAATGAGGGCAACCTATATGCTGGAGGTCATGACCAGCTAATGGTTAATAAATGAATCATAGAAAATCACTTCTATCCTTTTCTCTTTCTCTGAGTCTTACCAACCCACACAAAAATTCAAATACATATATTCTTAAACAACATCTTACCTGGAAGAATTTGTAGGTGATCACACGATCACAACAATGTGGGCACCCAGCTCGTTGCTCTATCGATTCATACTTCAGAGTGAATCCCGCACCCACCATAACAAACTTGAAACCTCACCCTTTAGATCTCCTTCTTTATAGGAAGCCATCCTCACCAAAAACTCTATTTAACAATTCATGTGTCAGTCCTTAAATAACATAAGCTAAACAAACATAATAGAAAAGGGCACTCTTAGGATCACATTTTCTTAGTGTTTCTGCTTGGTTTGCATTTTGAGGTGAAAGATCACGTTCATCACTTTTTTTTGTTCATCCTTGCACACTCCTCATCATAGCTGGTGTATTCCGGCTTCACCTAAGTGTGCCTAGGCCATATCACCATCATTCCTAGAATTCTAGGTCTGATTCCACATCAAATTCTAATTCACAACCACTTTTTCTCATCACTATTTCAATCTCACAGTAACTGTCATTGGTTACCTCTGACCGCCATCGGTTAAATGCAACTGACGTCAGTTCCAGGTCCTTTTTCTAACCTACTCAAAAGGAAATTCTCACTTCACTTTTTTCCACTTTCCACAATCTCTATCACTATCATTTTTTCCCATTAACATTTTACACATCGCCATATTTGGCATACCTCAGAGTTTTGCCTTCGCCTCACCGATTACTCAATGCCTATTTTCTACGGTGACCGGAAGCGATTACCCCCTAATCGATGTCGATTTTCTCTAACCGGCATCGATTAGCTTGTTTCACATTCCACCTGCCATTTTTACTTCATCCATTTTTTCCCTGCTATTCTCTCGTACCATTTACTGCAGAGAAGCAACCCCACCCGATCAATACTGGTCACATGGTATTGACCCAAAGACAAGAAAACACCCTCTGTTCCACACCGAGTTGCCAACCTCTCCCACCTAGTCCTTCACCACCTTCTATTTTATCACCAGCCAAGGATCCTATCTAGCCTACTAATATCACTGCCGGAGATGAGGAGTTCACACGAATCCTTGACCAAAACCCTACTGCCTTGCAGTTTTACCTCTCCCATTCATCCACTCAAGATTCCTCGGGTCAATTGATATATGGAATAATCATATCTATCCCCCTGACTCTCGCACCCACTTCTGCATCAGCCCCATCTGGCTCCATGTTACCTACATCCACCTTACCCCCAGTCATTTTGTAGTTAGGTCCCATACCCTCCATGACTGCCACGTCTGTTACCTCTGTGGCACCCATTACATCCACCATGCCCTCGAGGATTAGCCTAGACACAACCTCACCCACCCCTCATGTCTCACACATACCTATGGCTACGTTCCCACCTCCAGTTTTGGTGACCTCTACCACATTTCAAAATGTAGTTCTTTCCATTCCACAATCATTAGCCCTTATTACCACTAGGGTTACCACGACCCTTCCTCCCCCATATACATACTACCAACAACATCCTATTTCATCTATTATTCATTTTAGGTACATACCCCCTATTTCATTACCTTCTTCTCCACCACCTTACATGGCAGCCCTGTACACTGGAATGCCACACCCATTATATGTCTAAAACCAACCTCCTCACACTATAGGAGGCATCCAATCATCACAACCCACCAAGGACCGAATTAAATTTATGATGGACAAGATGTAAACACTGGAGGCATCAGTTTCTAACTCCCACAACACTCTCACTTATGATGAGATTTGAAACGAGCCTATTCACCGATCCATTCCCATCCATTTATACCCTGTGCATTGGGAAATGCCTAAATTCAACTACTTCAATAGTAAGGAAGACCCACAACAACATTTGTGCTTGTTTAAACACGGGTGTTATTTGATTGCTCATGATGATGCTTTACTTTTGGGAACTTTTCCCATGTCCCTCACTGGACTCGCATTAGACCTGGTATACCCAAACACTCCATATTTTCATTCAATTAGGTAGCCCAAGATTTTTGGATCATTTCTCTATCAATATCGCCAAGAAAGCTACCATGACCAATCTATATTCCACACGTCAGTATGAGGATGAATCTATCATAGATTTTGTCACTCATTGGTGTAGCTTGATCAATCAACTTACCTTCCAATTGCCACAAACTGAACTCATCAAGCTCTTCACATGAGCTTGTGATAGACATATCTCCCCAACCTTGCAGGTCCAAACTTTATGAACATTTGATGAGGCATTCACTATGGCATGAAAGTTAGAGATTTGGTCCATCAAAGAGAAGAAAATCCAATTATGAAGCAAGAATTTGGCATTCAAGTTGAATGAAACTTCTTCTTCTTCTAAACCACCAACTAATTATTCAAAGGCTAAGGGTACCACTAATGTAGTGGTACTCAAGGTTGGCCTAGCACATCCATCTAATTAGGCTACACCCTCATCCAATTTATCACCCATTCGAGCTTTTCAATTCAGACACGAGTAGCAAAAATATAGCCCAATTGGGGAACCTTACTCTTCTCGTGTTAGATAATCTTATCAAAGCTTGCACCATCACCCTTCCACCCATAAAACTACACATTGGTTTTGACCACCTGCTCACCCACGCCCGCATGGTATAAGGAACAAGATTTCTGTAACTATCATCGAGTGAAGGGTCATAGTGACAAAAACTACATCACTTTTAAGAATATTGTCCAAGAAATGCTTGAGAAAGGCAAGTTGACTGTGGATAATCCCAATGCCACCCCTAACCAAAATCTACAAATATTTAAAAAACTATTTCCCAATCATGCCCCTTCATCCAATCAAACAGGTGAGACATCCACTCACGATACCCATACTTGTGAGGTTCATGTGATCTTTAACAAGGTACCTGTTACCTCTCAATTACCTCACATCCCTTCCATAGAATAAATCCTAGCTCAAAATCCTCCTTCCACGTCTGAACCAACCGTCACTATTCCTTCACCAATAGAAGAACACCCTTCATCTCCTACATCATCTATGAAGGATTCTTTTACGGCATTGAGACCATCTCACCCCTAGGTTCTCCACTTAACGAACCTTTCCATACCATAACTCTTCCACCCATGAGGAGCACCCATTACCTCCTCCACCCACGGAGGAGCACCTATCCATTCCTCCACTCATAGAGGAACTCCCATCATCTCTTCCACCCATCATAGACCTAGTGGAGATACCTTTACCTCTTGGTGAGCATTCTCCATCAGCCACCCAACATCCAATGGACCTACTTTTAGCTCTTTTACCTACAGAAACTGAAGCTAGCCAATTCCCCATCTCTAAGATGCATTTTACAGGAATTCCCATTAGGTCTTCACCAACTCCACCCATAAACATTCCATTCTCATTTTTACCGATCACTTGGATTATGTGGATAGGGATTTATTATGGGGGTGCCTCTTACTCCCTATCTCAACACAAATGTAGAGATCCCTCGATGACACCTCCACTATCTACCCAAGCACATTTCCACCCATCAAACCACATACAACCATTGTTGTCGCAACCCCTTCCATGATATTTGTTAACACTCACACCACACCCTTACCCATAACTTGACCTATGCCTAAACCCAAACCCATACCCACAATATTTACCTCCACTAAACCTATTACCACTTTAGGGGTCACCCCGACCACTAGCCTTACTCATCCACCTATTAAACTAGATTTAGCTACATCCTCCAATGTTAAAACCACACCTACTCCAACACCCAAACTAAAGAAACAAACTCATCGACCTCATACCCCTACCACACCAATCACACCACACTTGTCTCATCTACCTTAAGACCTCAGCTGCCCAACATGGTCAAACACCCCTCACCCATTCATAACCCAATAACACAACAACCCATTCCTTCCTCACAAATATCTAACCTACCCAGGCACACAACATAACTCATACCCGCACTTGCAGTCTCTTTACCACCAATACCTCTGATACCTTCAGCCATTGCTTCACTACCTACTACACTTCAGTCATTTTCCCTCACATCCCAAGCATGACCTATGTCATCTACCTTCATAAGCTTCCCGTTATCCTTGTTGGTAACTCACCCTCTTCCTCCATCTCGTGTTTCCTTCTAGATCTCATATACCCACATCACCTTTACCCAAGAAGGTGCAACCCAAAAACAAAATCCCACTACCCCACAATAAGGTATTAAAAACAACCACACACCCTCCTACCCATCCATATTTTGTACCCCTACTCAAACAAACCCGATCGATACCTCAAACCACAAAGTGGCACATAAACCCATAGCTCAACCTGTTCCTTCTCTTGCAAAAATAATTCCCGAACAACCAACCAAAACTAAACACAAACCTACATTCACTTCCCATTGTGATCCACTAGCAGTTTCCTATGCTAAAATTTTAACCAATCTCCTCGAGACTTCTATTATAACATTACCACCACTCCGACCTTACGACCCCCTCAAACTCAAGCCAAAAGGGTTTGATGATACTAAAATTTGTGATACCATCATGTGCCAGGGCATGATGTGGAGAACTAAAAGGCCTTAAAACCATCCTTATCCAATTGTGTCCACCCAAAACCAACTTTGATGACGATGACCTTCTTGACGAGGATCCTACTTCACCTACACCCATTCCCACACTGCGCACTCAACAACCACAACCTCCACCCTCACAACTCCAAGAACCACACACAAAATTTGAAATTAACATGGTTCGCATCAGAGAACTTGCCACGCCACCACCCAAATGTCACTACACCCAACTGACCTCCCAGGGCTCATCTCCTCTAGTAGGTTTTTTCCCTTCATGTCATTATACCACTTACCCTACACCCTCTCCATTTGACAATTTCCCTCAAATCATCATGTTACACATCACTACACATGTACGAAGGGTAAAGAACAGTAGCTGACCCACCAACCAATCCTATACCCAACATACCATTTGCACCCATACCTAAGAAAACTATTCGTGGCCCCACATACCCCATTTCTAATGGTGTCACACATCACACCATGCTCAAACAATTACACCAATCTCCACTCAAAATGTCCTTATATGACCTCATCCAAACCTTAGAATCCCATCATCAAGCCCTCATGGAGGTTCTTCAATCTATCGAGGTTTTACCCAATGACCCTACATCCGTAGCCTCCATTATCACACCCCATCATGTATCCTCCCTCACCAAATTACCACCTTCATCCTCACCTCACCTTGTTCACCAAGTGGCCTCCTTGAGGTTCTCGGAGGAAGAGATCACACCATACCAAAATGATGACCTGGATCCAGCCCTCTTCATCTCTCGTACACAATGATGACATATGGGTATGCCATGTGAAGATTGATGGAGGAACTAATATTAACATCATTTCATTCCATGCATTTCCTCAAATGCTCATACCGACAATTGCATGCACAAACATCTAGTCATGTTACGTTTATTCAATGACACTATCACCTCCACACTAGGCACTATCATCCTTCACATTTGCATGGTCCCCCATGACTTTGTTCTTGAATTTTTTTATGTTTTAGAGGGGGATTCCAATATAACTTGTTGTTTGGTAGACACTGGATCCGTGTTATGGGTTGTGTTCCCTCCACTTTACATCATTGTGTAAAGTTTGCACACGAAGGACACACTTATACCATTCCGATAACCCATCACCTTTCAAAACATGCAACATGCTTTACTAACTCGATGATGTACTCATACCGCTTAATCCGTCTACTTCCGCAACAAATACCACTTCACCTACACCTACACCCACACCTACTAGTATAACCACTGCTTTCACCGTACATACCTCCTCCATGCCTACTGCTGCTATAACCTCCATGGCTGACCCATTAGCTTCCCAATCCATTAACACCACCTCTGCGCACTAACCTCTAACACATCATCCATACAACTACGCACATACCAACCACTAATCCCTTGGAAGGTGTGTTTCAACACCTCTCTCTGGGGGAATACCGCCTATATAGTGTCAACATCTTCCTTACTCCACACGAGTATCGAAGCCTTCACCAACACCCTCGCTATGGTCACTGTATATAGGAGAATTCCTCCTTTATGGTACTCCTCATCTTTGTACTAGTCTCACCTATGGGGACTTGATACTACCACCTACACACCCGAACCACCATCACAACCCCACCCATTTTCCACAGACTTCCAATAACTTACCAATTTCCGTTTTGGCTTCTACGAGCAAGGTTGCCATACCATTATTCCATGTACCACCTACAAACATAATGACCGGAGTGGTATTGGCTTCCCTGACCCTTCTACCAAATAGGCCCGCATTGAATTCATTGAAGACCCTAGCCCTTCTCCACCTTCATCACCACCCTCACCGACGGAGTTGATGGATTTTGAATCTATCTATCTTAACTTTTTTTTCATAAACACCATTTCCTTGGGGCCTTTGACTTATCAATGCGAAGGTGAGGCCCCTTCCACTCTCCCATTCCTATATCCTGAGATGATCGACGATGACACACTAACCATTAACATCGTTCAATGTCAAGATGATGAATCCATACTCACCTACATTGGTGTAAAAGACTCATATATTCATTGGTCGTTACCCTCTGAGATGAAAACCATGTTGAATGAATGGACTATCAAAATCAACATTCATACTTAGGATGACCCACATATCCTAAAGATAGGACAATCTTTAGATGTTGCTGAATAGGGAGCCATCACTTCTTTTCTCTAAGATCATAACCACGCTTTCACTTGGCCTTACGCAGACATGGCTGGTATTGACCCCACCATAGTGGTCCACAATATCGTAACCATTCCCGATGCTAAACCTATCAAAAAAATATGAGGAAAATGCACCCTTGCGTTGCTCTTCTCATCAAAGAAGAACTTTAGTGTCTTCTTTCTGTTTCCTTCATCTTACCCATTGATTATCCTCATTGGATTTCTAACATTGTCCCTATTACTAAAGCAGCAAGGGGACTCCACATTTGCATGGAATTCCGAGACCTCAACCTCACCTGCCTGAAAAATGACTTTCTTTGCACGATATTGATCAACCGGTGGACCTTACCGCAGTCACAAGATTCTCTCACTCATGGATGGTTTCTCGGTTATAACCAATTTTTATTTCCCTAGAATATCAAAGCACAATACCACATTCATTACCCCTCGAGGAACATTTTTCTATCAAGTCATGCCTTTTGGCCTTAAAAACACTAGTGCTACATATCAACATGCTATGACTTACATCTTCCATGATATCATGCATCGCATATTGGAAGATTACATGGATGATCTCTTGGCTAAATCTAAATGCCGCACCGAGCACCTTCTTTGTCCTCAAAACCATCTTTGATTTCCTCGTTAAATATTATGTCTCGCATTTAACCTAAAAAGTGCATCTTTGCGGTTCTCTGAGGAAAACTCCTAGGATTTATTGTTTCCCTACATGGTATAGAAGTTGACCCCACTAAAGTCAAGGCCATTCTGGAAATTCCTCCGCTTAGGAACCTCAAACAACTCTCAGAGCCTGCAAGGTAAATTACAATCCATTTGCCATTTCATTTCACAATTATCAGATCGGTGTTAACCATTTCATCATCTACTTAGGAAGGATGTCTCCTTTAAATGTGATTATGACTATCACAACGCTTTTGATGCCCTAAAACAATACCTTCTCTAACCACCCGTACTCATTCCACTTTGAAATATGATCAACCCTTTTACCTATACATATCAGCCACCGATCATTCCTTAGGAGCCATGCTCGCTCATCACGATGAACAACATAGGGAGCAAGTGGTTTATTACATAAGCTGTACTCTTTTGGACTATGAAACCTGATACAACCACCCAGAAAATATTTTCTTAGCCTTAGTTTTTGTTACCACCAAAATCCACCATTACCTACTCAACCAAAAACCTATGTTATGACCAACATCGACCCTTTACACTTCATGTATGCCAAACCCTATCAAAATCAAGTGCACCACGTGATGGCTTATGTTTTTAGCTGATCTTGACCTTGAATTCATTCCCCAAAAGTCCATTAAGGGCTAGGCTATCGCTGACCAACTGGTTGACGCACCTATTACCGGGGACCAACCCTCTAATTTTGACTTTCCTGATGAATCCATTGCTACCCTTTCCCTAGATGAACCCCCTTACCAAATGACATTGTTCTTCAATGGTTCCAAGTGTAAGTGTGGGGGTGGAGTTGGTGTAATCCTCATCCTTCTAGATGTAGAACCCATGCATTTGTCTTTCAAACTAGACTTTGAATGCACCAAAAATATTGCCGAGTACGAAGCGCTCGTACTAGGTCTCCATACCACCTATGCCCTCGATGTCAAATCAATCCACATCTTTGGTGATTCATAATTGGTCATAAACCAAGTCAATGGTATGTAACAATGTCGTAACAAGATACTTCAAAAGTATAAACATCATATAAACATAATTTTGACCACCTTTGATCGTTACACCCTTCAAACCATCCCATGGTCAACCAATAAATTTATAGACACTATGGCCTCGCTTAGCTTCCCAAATACCTACTTCCCTACCGATTACAAAATATTTGTCATTGTACAACACCTCCATTCATGTTCTTATTTACCTCATGATGTTTACTCAATTAGAACTAATGCCCTTGACTTTGAGTGAACTTTGGTATAAACAATACTCCAATTACATTTCCCTCTCCATCTTACCTCCTAATCTCACTAGTAATAGACAACACACCTTCCTTAATAAGGTCTCCCATTTTGTTATCCTAGGGGACTCCTCTATAAGCACTACTTTGATGGTATTCTCTTACGATGCCTCATAAGTTCTAAAGTTCCTTTTACCATCAAGGAGGTTCATGATGGTACATGTGGAGGTCACTTTAGTGGCCTTCTTTGCTAAGCGTATTATTCACCTAGGCTATTACTTGCCGACTGTAACCATGATTGTTACGGCTATGTCAAATGCTACGTGAAATTTTAACAACATTCTAACCTTCATCATACACCCATTCATGCCTTATAGGTCACTTGTGACCTTCACTCTTCTCTCAATGGGGTTTGGATCTTGTCGGAGAAATCAATCCTCATTCTTCCTAATGCCATCAATGGATCATGAATACTACCAAATACTACACAAAATGGGTAGAAGCCATACCACTCATCTCCAAAAAGTTGAGAAAATATGTAAGTTCATTAACCATCACATCATTTGTTGCTTTGGTGTTGCTTTGGTGTCCTCATCACTTGAATGGAAAACAATTCAAAAACAAAAACTGCAAAATCTTTGCGATGCCTTTGGCATTCAAATTAGTTTCTCCTCACCTTATTACCCACAAACCAATGGCTAAGATGAATCCACTAACAAAATCCTCAATAAAATTCTCATGAAAGTGGTTGACGATCTTATACCGGGAGGGTTTGGCATACACACATTCCTTTTGCTCTATGGGCATACCACACTAGTATTCGCACTACCACTACGGCTACACCCTTTTCACTAGTCTATGGTACCGAGGTTGTTCTACCTCTTGAATTCCAAATCCCCTCACTTTGCATTTCTCTCCAATACATGCTTACTAATAATGACTTTCGTCAAGACCGCTTAGCACAATCGGGTTATTAGATGAACATCATCTTAACACTCTGGATCACCTTCAATTTTATCAACAATGTATCAAATGTGCTTATGAAAAATGTGTTTTTGAATGAACCTTCCAAGTTGGTGACCTTGTTTTGAAATAAAATCAACATGTAACCAAAGCAAAGAAAAGTAAATGGGGAAAATTCACTCCTAATTGGCTTGGACCATACATCGTAACTCATACCTATGGATCGGTTGCCTATCGTTTGTCCTCGCTTGAGGGTAAACTCAAACCTGAGCCCCTTAATGCATTACATCTTTGACCATTCTATTTTTGACTTGTTATCCTACCTCACTCTGTGTCTCTTTACAGGCTCATCCCTTGAGCACTATCCACTCCATCCATCTTCCTAATGATTAAACAAGAATACCATCAAAGCTATGCTTATAGATGAGTCCCACCAGGATAATGAAATGGGAGACCTTCTTAAGGAATGTGCGTTATCTGTTATGGGTGATATCAAGAGGTAAGATGGAGAGGGAAATGTAGTCGATTATTGTTTATACCAAAGGTCACTCGGGGTCGGGGTGTCAATTCGATTGAGTAAACATCGTGAGGTAAATAAGAAGGTGAATGGATGCATTGTATAGTGACAAATATTTTGGAATCGATAGTGGAAGCGAGTATTTGGGAAGCTAATCAGGTCATAGTGTCTACAAATTTGTTGGTTGACCGTGGAATGGTTTGAAGGCTGCAAGTGGTCACCTTTTTCTTAGATTGTTTCTTTAAATTGTTGATGAAACAAATAGGGTAACGGACATATAGGGAATACCTATTCAAATATAGGTTGATGGGTTTTTACGTGTGTATGACATCCGAATCCATGGATGACCGTGAGAGCTTCCTTTTGGCTAGGAGGAACTACCTGTAATGAAAGCAAGACCACCAAAAAGAATTAAACAATATGGGCAGTGAACTTCCTAGCATGAGCTAGATTTGAGAAGCACGATACTTCCTAGATGGTTGTCAGTCCACTATTTTAAACAAATTAATGCTAAAAACAAGGTAAATCCTATTGTTATTTTGAAATGATTTAGGTATCTCACTTAAAAACACAATAAGAAAATAGATCTAATCTAACAGGATAAGATAGAATAGAGTCCAGGGGTCAAATGGTTGCTTCTAGGTTCTACAGGTCTATTAAAGGTCTAAAGTAGGTCACAAGTGAGTGAGGGTGAGGTAAATTAGGTGGATAGGTCTTTGTTTAAGTCTGTGTGGGAAAAAATAGAGACCGGTGTCGGTCAAGGTGACCGCAGCGTTAGGTATAATTGGCGCCTTCTTGTGAGATCTGGAAATGTCATAGAATGGGGTTTTGGTCTCCTTTATGATTGTACAAAGGATTTGGTTGGTCAAGACGAGGTATTGGGTGACTAGAATAGGTTTTTACGAGGTTTTGATGGGTCTACGGAGGTAAAAAATGTTGGAGATAGTCAATAGGGAGCAAGATAAACAATGGATGATAAAATAATGATAAAATGAAATAACCAGGAAAGTATGATGTTGTACTTACTTGGATTTCATTCCTGAAAGTCTATTTGTGAAGGATGGAGGTGCTGATGATGGGTTTGAAGGCTAAAAATGATCACCAAATAAAGAAAAGCTTCTGCATGGGCTGTATGCACACTCCTCTTTTACTTGGATAGATTAAAATGTGGTGGGAAGGTCATGCAGGAGGAGATCCTCAATCTCCTTCCTTAGATGTCGATTCTTCTTGGAATTGGCTCTCAAGATGCATTATCTCTCTGAGATTTTTTTCTTGCTCGTCCACTTTTTCTCCCAATTTTTTCTAACCTTAAGAATAAGGTTGTTTAGGGGATAAAAGGGGTAATCGACGATGGTCGGCCTAACCAACGACGGTTAGGGAAACCGACGTCGAAGGTGGGATTTTCTAGGTTTACTAAACTTAGGGAGATCCTCCTGATTTCCTCGGATCTTGTGTTGTTATCCCTTGGATTAGACTAGGAGATTCTTGTGAGCATGCGAGAATGTGGTTAGAGGGAGTGTAGGCATTGATTTTTAGGGTTTGGGTAAGTCTTAGTTAGTTATGGTAACTTGATAATAGTAGGTCTTAGGTTGAGTTAGCTTAGTGAGGTGTCTAAGTGAACTGTTTGTGTAGATATTATTTAAATAATATATTTAAATAATAAATATATTGAGGATAACGCATTAATTTAATTAAATTAATTAAATTAATATTAGTAGGGTGAAGGGGGTCATGGCTAGGTAGATGTAATAAAGAGGAGCTTATATGTTGAGGGACGAAGGGGAGTATGACCTAAGTTTAGTGTCTACACATACAACCAAATACGAGGCACGATCCGACAAGATCAAAGAATTTGTAACATAAAAAGTTCATTCCACTATGTCTCTCAAGCTTATGAATGTCATTTTACCATTCAGACCGGTGAGGAGATTTAAAACATTCCTTGGATCACTGGAATTGATCCAAGGATGAGTCAGTTAAAAGAGATAAGTTTGCAATTCTCAAAAATAGATTGTAAATCACCTATCAGAAGTGAAAATGGATTCTTGCAAGCCATATCATTTCAGTCTAATGAATCCAAGAGAAGAAATGATTTATCCTTAACAAGCATGATCTTCAAAATCAAGGAAACACACCTCATTCAAGAAAATCACATGCTAACGCTTGCAATGCAAAAGAGAAATATAACAGTTTGTCAAAGGTGTTACATACTTCCCTCCTAAAAATAATCATCATCCCAATGATTATCTTATTTTTACCATTGCATTAAGGATAATCAATTTATTCACTTACTTAACATAAGTTTACAACAATAGTAGAATTTAAAGTTCCGAAATTAGCATTCACATAACTACTTATAAAAAAATAGTTATCTACCCAAAACTGGTAGACTTATGTGTATATAAAGATAAAATCATAAATTTTTATCAGTCATCATAGTCAATTATGTTCAAATAAATATGGAAAAGTAGTTTTCATATCTTCCAGATTTTCCCAAGTTGTACTTTCTTAATTAAACTGGTCCACTTTGGACCTTACATTGATTTATTTCAAGATTTCTTAAATACAACTAGCGAGTTTCTAGCACTCGTATGGGTTTAACCATGATTATTCCTGGGTCTTGGACCTACAAGGAATTCCAATTTAACACATGTGATAAATCTGAAACGTATTTCTTAAGCAAAGAAATATGGAAAACATCATGCATTCATGACAAAGTAGGAGGTAATGCTAAATGGTAAGCTACATGGTTGATTACTTCAACTATTTCAAAAGGTCCCACATAACAAGGTGATAACTTGGTAGCCTTGCCAAAATTTATAGAGCTCTTTTTCGGTTTAACCCGAAGAAAGACCTCACCAAGTTCAAATTTCCTATCAACCCGCTTTAAATCAGCATAACTCTTTTTCCTATCTGCTACTTCTTTCAAGCATTCATGAATCATTTTAACTTGTTGTTCCATTTCTATAAGGATTTCAGGTCCAATTACCTCTCTATCCTCAATGTTGTCCCAACTAATGGGGGTTCTGCATTTTCTTTCATATAATGCTTTGAAAGGTACCATCTTAAGAGAGGCATGATATGTGTTATTATAAGAAAACTCAACTAGTGGAAGGTACTCTTCCCACTTATATTTCTGATCCATACAATAAATTTGTAACATATCCTCTAAAACTTGATTAACTCTTTCAGTCTATCCATCTATTTCTAGATGATACGCAGAATTGAAATTCAGCTTAGTTCCTAGAGTTGCATTAAGTGTTTGCCAAAACCTTGACATCATTCTAGGATCTCTATCAGATATGATTAATTTAGGTACTCCATGTAATCTAAAAATTTCATGTACAAATATTTTATCCAATACAAGAGAATCATCCTTCAAATTACCAACAATAAAATGTGCTACTTTTGTTATTTTATCAACAACTACCAAAATAACATCATGTTTATTTCTTGACATAGGAAACCCTTGTACAAAATCCATGCTTATTACTTGCCATTTGTATTGCAGTATGCTATGAGGATACAATAAACTAGCTAGGTGCATATGTTTAGGTTTAACATGTTGACATTCTAAGCAATGTGTCACAAAATCAATAATGTCCTTTTTCATCTCCTTCCAAAAATATTGTTGTCTTAAATCAGTAAGCATCTTTGTAATACCAGGGTGTCTGAAAAAGGTGAATTGTGAAATTCTGCTAACAATTTATTTATTAAATCATTTAGCGAAGGTATGTATACTCTATTTTCAAATCTTAAGATTCCTTCATTGTCAAAGTGAAAACCTTTATACCGCACATCTTTTGGATCTACAACAAGCGTTATGTTTACTTGTTAAAAGTAAGAATCGATTCCATAACACTTTTACTTCATCCTTAAACCGAGTTCTCAATGTTATAAGAGCATAAATGTGCTTCCTACGAATTAGAGCATTAGCCACTTTAGTTTCCTTACCATTGATGTAATTGATGTCAAAATCATATTGAGACAAAAATCTGATCATCTTTTTTCTGTCTTGCATTTATATTTGGTGAGTGAAAATATAATTCAGCCCAAGATGATCGGGCCTAATTCAAAAGGTTTATGAAGTAGGTAATTCCTCCAACCTTGTAGTGCATGAACAAAGACAACAAGCTCTAAATCATGTGGAGCATAATTCAACTCATGTAACTTTATTTTTCTACTTTCATAAGCTATGACATGATAATTTTGTAACAATATACCTCCTAGACCTTCACCAGATGCATCCGTCACAACAGTAAAATCTCCATTAAGATCTGGTACCACTAGAATAGGTGCTAAATTTAACTCTTCCTTCAAAGTTCTAAATGCAAATTCACATTTCTCATTCCAAACAAACTTCTTATCCTTTTTCTGTAATTAAGTTATTGGTGCAACCACTTTAGAAAAATATTTTACAAATTTTCTATAAGAACCAAAGTCGTCGCATGAAACTTCTAACTTCATGTACATTCTTTGGTGTAGGCCACTCAGTTATAGCTATAATTTTAGAAGGATCTACAAAAATCCCATTCTTACTTATTAAATGTCCCAAATAGTGCACTTATGTGTCATAGAAAGAACATTTAGATAGCTTACCATATAACCATATCTTTCTCAAATTTCCAAAACTATCTTCAAATGATCATGGTGTTCCTCAATACTTTTAGAATATATGAGAAAGTCATCCTAGAATATGATATTATTCAAAAAATTCATAAAAGTTGCAGGTGCATTTGTTAATCCAAAAGGTAAAAATGTGAACTCATAATGTCCATACCTTGTTCTAAAAGCTATTTTATGAATGTCCTCATCCTTAATCCATAATTGATGATATCCAAATTGAAAATCTATCTTAGAATATACTGATGCTCCATGCATCTGATCAAATAGATCATCAATTATAGGGAGTGGGTATCTATTCTTGATCGTTGCTTTGTTTAACATTCTATAATCAATGCACAATCTAAGTGTTCCATCTTTCTTTTCACAAAAATTACTGGTGCTCCCCAATTTGAAACTCTCGGTCTAATTAATTCTTTAGACAAAAGTTTTTACAATTGAGGCTTAAGCTCTACTAATTCTATAATATTCATTCGATATGGTGCCTTAGAAATAGGCTTT
Source organism: Taxus wallichiana var. yunnanensis (assembly GCA_018340775.1). Lineage (NCBI taxonomy): Eukaryota > Viridiplantae > Streptophyta > Pinopsida > Cupressales > Taxaceae > Taxus > Taxus wallichiana. The sequence goes on from CM031240.1 coordinate 580,112,486, forward strand.
GTTTCGTGCTTGATTTCAATTGTGAAGTCAAATTCCCTTTTGGTTGGAAGACCTGGTAACTCTTCCAAAACACGTCACTAAAGTTTTTAACAATGCATATTGTTCCATGACATCATTATTCTCTTGATTGTTTCTAATATTTACATATAAGGTACAACCTTTATTTTTGGCCATTTTAAGTTGCATAGCTGCTAGTTTCCTAACATAAATCTCACATTTCACACCCTTAATATCTGTTGTTTTCTGTAGATCATCTAAAGAACTAATATGTTTTTAAAAATAGTCCACTTTTTCCTTATGTTCATCTAACCAATTAACACCTATATTTCATATTAAGACCCCAAAGGTGCAACATAAAGATTAACTTTAGTGGAAAAACTAGGTAAGTCAAGGATGGATCCAAAAAGACACATACTAACTGTATGAACAACATTGTTTCCATAATGTAAAGTCTATGTTTTATCCATGTTTCCAGCTTTTCTTTTTAGTTTTTATGCTAATTTACTAGAAATAAAACATTTAGTAGCTCGGTATAAAAAAGAATAGTTATAGGTATGCCAAATAACTTACCCGAAACCTCTATGGGCATGGCCTATTTTTCAGCCTATTTGTCAGCTACTGTAGCGTGTATCTTGTGCTACTGATTACGATCATCCTTTTTCAAAGGACATTTATTTGCATAATGATCTTTGCTACAGCTTATAACAAATTTCATATAGGTCCTTTTCTAGGCTCGTATTTATTTCCAGCCCTGGGATTATCATTTTGACCTCCATAAGACTTCTATCTATTATTATTATTCTTGAAAAATTTGTTTCGTGCATTACCAACAAACTTATTTGTTGCTGCTTTCTTATTATTATCATCTGAAAACTTTCTTTTCATTTTGAATTTCTTCTATGGTCCTTTCTTAGGTGCAAGAGATGATGAAGAGGAGTTGAGGACTTTCTTCCTTACTTCCTCATTATGAGTAGAAATCTTCTTTAATTTATGTTCCTACCTAATATATTTTTCAACAACCCCTTCCATCGTGGTTGGGCTGTGTACATCCACCTCTCCTCCTATAATGAGATTTAATCCCATGATGAATTTCCATATCCTGAACTTCTCGTCAATTTGATACTAAGGTACATACTTAAGGAGTTTAGTAAACTACTCCCAATACTCAGTTATAGTTAGATTTCCTTGAGCTAAGTTCTGGAATTCAGTCATTTTCTGATCATAATAAAGTTGCGGCAGCCAACATTTTCTAAAATAACCTTTAAATTGATCCCATGTGATATTAGTTTCATTAATATTCAAATTAGCCTTACAGTTATCCCACGATGAAGATGCCTCATGGAAAAGCTGATATGCTCCCCATATCACCTAAGTTGTTTCTTTTAAGAAATTCATTATTGTAAAGTACTTCTCCATTTCGCTAAGCCAATTCTTAGCTCCATCTCCTAATGTGATGCCATCAAACTAGGGTGGACTTATCCTTTTTATATCATTAGTGAGTGCCGCTACCAACCTATCCTTTTTGTTCTCGGGTTGATCGTGTACACTCACATTGTTATTATCAACACCTAAATTGGCATTTTCCTTAGGAGGTAGTTGATTATTATTATTACCAACATCTTCTTCCTCCTCATTTCCCATTACTTGTTGTTCAAGTACAGCCAAACGATCCTCAGTGTCCAACAGTCAAGAAGGATCTCATCACATTTTTGGGCAATTACCACTCCTTCCTTAGGTAGAGGATTATTTGCAATATTTCCTCTTGTTATAACCATTTTCTATTAACATGAAAATTTAAGTTTCATTAGATTATGGACTCATTAGGTCCAAGAGCTACAACCTTCAGCTTTGATACCAAGATGTAACTTTCCCAATTTAAGGCTTTAGAAACAAGGGAAATTTTTTTTAACACAATGTTCTCTGTTCTAAATAAAACATCATTTAGAAAAAAAATTCCATGCTAATCAATCTCATAACACATAACCATATGCATCTGTAATGATCCGTAAGTTACTGATCTCTCATTGCATGAATCGGTTACAAATCGATCTCTCATGTTTATCTTAAAGTATAGAATACTTTATGTATACTATGTATACTTGGTTTTCCTACCCTATTTTGGGTACTGAGTGATCTGTTTAAAGAACCTATATGAATATTTGTTACCAATATTCATTTGACATCATGTTTCTTTAAACTAGGTGACATAGGACAACGCAACCAACAACTTGCAATACTTTGGCCAAATATTTTCAACATACTGTTCATGTTACTATTCCTAGATGGCATACTCATCAATTTGGAATATGTCCTTCACCTCACTCTACTGTTATCTAGAATGCTCTTTATTGACTACTATCACCACTTACCCAAGATTTGACCCTAGCCCATGTTGGCAACATAATTTTTTTATAGGAAGACACTCACGATGACTTAGGGTATATGGGCATAATCAATCGACCTAATTCGAATGAATGTGCTAAGGCGCCCGAGTCATAGAAAGATACTCCCTATTCTAAACATGTTATTAACTTGACCTAGAGAGAAACTAAGTTCAATTTCATATGTGTGTAGATCTAGATGAACAAATATGGTATGTTGTTTCCACATGTAAAATACATCACTGTATCCTCGAGAAATCCTTGGTCTTCTTGAAGGTATAATCCTGTAGTTGGCATGTGCCAAAATCCATTAGAACTGATTCATCATGATGTACATACCCCCTTAGTGGTCATTAATTCATAATTAAATTGGATTAAGATTTAGATTGCAATAACCATGTCTAACCCTAATTCCAATCATTCATTAAGTTCTTTATCCACAATTAATCTAATTTGATATTAATAACTTCATTAACTCATGTTTGTATTGATGTTCATTAACATGGCATAACAAGGAGTTATCCCAAAAGCAAAAGGGTAGAAAACATCAAATGGTTAATTTTTAATGCAACCTAGTTTGTCCAAAGAAGGTGTATCATCCACCTAGATTTAACTAGTGTTTACTTTTTATAAATGAATCATATGGATTAAAGATCATAAGCACCTTTCCTTTTACCTTTTTGTTCTTTTGAGAGAGGAATCATCTTCCTCCTCATTCATCCCTCATATAGTTTAATTGTATAAATAATACATATTTCATTATTAAACTATAGTTGTTTAGATAGAGATCAACATCTTTTGCAACTTAATAAGTTTCACTATAGTAAGGGTGGTTGTACTATCCCATTAATCCAACTTATTAATTGATAACAATAATACAAATAGATATAAATAATATCAACAAAATAGCATTGTTATTTCCTTCATATAAAGTATAAGAGAATTTACACCATAATTTGGATTCGGTGTCCAAACCTTTCAATTCATCATGATAAAATTATATATTTACAAGACTATGCATTTTAGGCATACTACATGTCAATCAACATTAAGATCATAAAATAACATAACTTTTCTTTTTCAATACAACTCAAAAATGAATCAAAATTCTTTACAAAATATCTAGACTTAAATAAGCCAATACATCATAAAAATTTCTGCCTTCTTTTATCACTTATGATGTCCATCTATAAAAATTGCTAGTAAGACGGGTCAGTTCATTGAATCGAGAATGATAAGCACTAAGCATTAAAACGAAGTGCATTCCACTAATTGTTCCATTAAAACAACTTTGCTTTAATGAAACAATTAATAAGTATCATACAAATAAGCATAAGTAATAACAACTAGAAAAGAAGTACAATAATGAGTCTGAATTCACTTTTAATAAAAGAGCATAATATAATCAACAACAACTGCATTATAACATATAGTTTAATTGATCCAATCAATTAATTTTTAAACAACCAACAAATCTTGTCATCTAATTATTTCATAATTCATTCGACTTGAAATACGTAATTTATCTTTACTATGTAACAAAAAGAGTTACCTTCAAAGATAGTACATATTCAAAAATTATTCATCCCATAACTTAAATAAAAAGATTAAGAATCAATACATACTAACCACCATTCACTAATCATCCTAAAGACGAAACAAGATTAGAATGTAATCAACTAATTACCCACATAACTGCTCCAATTCAAGGAATCCAATATAAGGATTCAACATTAAAGAGACACCATCTAAAATAAGAATCCCAAATCAATCCGAGAAGGGATAGATAATTAGAACAGTCTACTTGCAAGCCTTAAATAAATAATACATTATAGAAGATATCATCCAAAGATCTGAAACCATTCATTCCAAAAAAAATCAAGGCAAGACTTCGATAAGAATAGTATCTTCCATGTCCATCTAGGGAAGATTCATATCATGCTAGAGTGTTAAAAGAGGATTCCTTCCAATATAAAAATCCAAATGGAGCATGACTCAATCAAAGAAAGTAATTGGTCTAACATGATTACATTTTCCCTTCAAAAGGACAGAGCTCAGCTGTTCACTTTCCCATCAATGCAACATCGACTAAGTATAAAAATAGACTAAATAATCCATAAGGAAGGTTTCGTCTCAGAAGAGTGGTTTCCCACCATTTTGTACAAGACAGAAAGGACAAAAAATCCAAACCCAAGAAGTTGAATGGACCTAAGAGAGTATTCACTCTACGTACCAAGAAGAGAATCGAGCTATAGAAAAATTTGATCAAATGAACTTATCTTTACAAAAGTTAAGGGATCTTAAATAGAAAAGATCCAATCAAGAATTCATTTCTTTTATACCATCAAATGAATTCCCATTTTTATTTCAAACTCAAAATTCTTTTACAAGTTCCCAAAAGAGAACATAAAACCAGTCACATAGTTTATAAAAAGTAACACTTCTAGTTTCCCTTATGAATTCAAACAAAATCAATACAACCTAGTTCATCTATTCTAATTTATTTAAACACAAGTTCGAATTCATTTCACAGAAAGGAGTACATAGTACAATCCCAAAAACAAAATACTATCCACAAGAGAAATATATTCCTTTCTCCTTTTAAAGACCCAAAATTCATTTAATAAATCTAACAAAGAATACAAAACCCAACACTAATATAAGATAAGAAAGTTTCTATAATACTCATGAACTCAATCGAAACTAAAATCCCGACTACAAGGTCTTACATAGCTCCATACAAAATAGACATATAGTTCGCAGTCATAATGAAGAAAAAATTATATGAAAAAATCTCAAACCAGAGGTATTAAATCCAACCAACAAGATTTAGTAAACGAGATTATTCAACTCTTCTTTCTTTTAAAAACCTAGAAATCAATTAAAAAGGATCTGAAAGAGAGTAAGAAAACCCAATACATGTTTAAGTCAAGCAAGGTCTCAACATTACCTCAAACTTGACTGAAACGGAAATCACAACAAAATGACTTTCATAGCTCCATCTAGTACATGAAGATCGAGATAGAGAAGGTAATTATTCCCCTCAACTAACACAAGAAGAAGTATGCATACTACATATCTATAAACTTCAAAAACCATTATCAACTATTTCAAACGAGCTCTAATTCAAACCAAAGAGTAAGTAACAAAGATTGAACCATATACATTTCCATAAAAGGTCCAAGTATCAAGATAGTCAATACTTTCAAACAAGATGTGGGTTACCAGAGCAGAGGAGAGTAGAAGATCCTCAATGTTTACACTCCATCACATACTCAAGGTAAACAGTATAGTCTGGGATAGAAGTACCACAACCATTCCAAAATCAAGATGCGTCTAGGAGAAGTTTCCAAAAGTGATTTAAATCAAGTTCCATTTGAAAAACAGTCCCGAATATGAATTCAAACCACACAAAGCTTTGAGCACAAGTTCAAAAACAAAAACCTCTAATACAAGTTTAAAATGAACACAAAGCTTTGAACACAAGTTCAAAACTCGAACACTATACTTCAAATACAAGTTCCACATACTTATCACCATCAAAATTGCATAAAGAGAGAGAGAGAATTTCAAATGTAAACATTATCATGTAATGGATTCATATCCAAAAATAACAGAGATTCATACACCCAAGAAAGTAAATAACCAAACAAAACATGCAACCATTTATCTCATGAGAGTAGAATTATTTTAATGAAACATTTAGAAGAAAACAAGAAATCTTAATGGGTAGAGCCTATCATGCTTGATAGTTCTTTTTCCAATTTGAAGGAGACTTCCAGCCGAGATACCAACTCTTTTTCTCCTCCATGAAAGATCAACAACCAAACATATTTCTCTCCAATGCCTCATATACTTTCCTTGGATCAAAAATAGACCAGAGAAACCAAAAATAGCCACAAAGTAAAAGTTGAACTGCTGGTTCGAAGAACCAGAGAGCTCTCCATGCGCAGAGCAAAAACACGAGGCATGAAAGACTAAACAACCTCCAACAAATCTACCTTCCTTGTTTCCAAGACGGTTTACACGTAAAATTCAAGGTTCATTAATGCAATTACTCCCCAATCTCCCGCCTATCTCTCATTGCCACACGCTCCTAAAACGGTAAATGTAACATTCCCATTTTAAAAATTTGGAAAGAAGGGGAATTTTTTTTATATAATATAATGTTCTCTATTCTAAATAAATAATTATTTATAACAAACATTCCATGCCAATTGATTTCAAATAGATAACAATATGCAACTATAAATGACTCGGTGATCCACCGATCTATTCATTTCATAACTCGGTAATCTACCGATCTATTTATGTTATCTTTAAGTATTGAATACATATTGTATACTTTGTATACTTGGTTTTCCTACCCTACACTGGGTACTGAGTGATCTATTTAAAGAACATATCTGAATATTTGTTACCAATATTCATCTGATATCATGTTGTTTTAAACTTGGTGACATAGGACAATGCAACCAACAACTTGCGATACTTTGGCCAAATTTTTACAACATATTGTGTATGTCTCTATTCCTAGATGACATACTCGTCATTTTGGAATACATCCTTCACCTCACTCCTCTATTATCATGATTGGTCTTTACTGACTACCGTCAGTCCACTTGTCCCAGGTTTAACCCTAGCCCTAGTTAGAAACATAAATTATTATAGGAAGATGCTCACAATGACTTAGGGTAAATGGGCATACTCGGTTGACCTTAAGTCAACCAGGTGTGCCAAGGTACCCTGAGCCATTGGAAGCTACTTCCTATCCTAAATATGCCACTAACTTGACCTAGAGAGAAACTAAGTTCAAGTTCTTATTGTGTGTAGATCTAGATGATCAATGCGGAAGGGTGATGCCACATGTCAACTACAACGTTGTATTCTCGAGAAGACCCAAGTATTCTTAAAAGTAATGCCTTGCGGTTGGCGTGTGAAACATCGTACGTAAACCGGCTCATCGAGATGTACATACCCTAAGGAGATAATTAATACATTGTTAATTTGGATTATGTCTTGATTACAACCCTACTAAACCCTAATCCAACACTCCATAAGTTCTTTCCTAAATTTGTTTCATTTATTCCATGAAGAACTTCCTTAACTTATGATTGCTTTTAAATGTTCATTTTCTTAGTTTAACCAACAGTTAACCAAAACAGACAATAATATCATAAGTTTCATTAAAATGTACTTTAACTTTCAGGAAGGTTTAACAACCACATATATCCAACTAAAGTGGACTTCATACAAAATGAAGTCTAATAATTAATAATCATATCTCCAATCCTTTTGGTTTACATTCATTTGAGAGAGAATGATTCTTCCTCTACATGATTAAGTGTTAGGGTTTATCATTCACAATATCCATAGTTCTTACTTCATGTTCATTACGCAACACATTACTATGTTAAATTATTTAGATAAAACACATCATTTTATGCAACTTAACAAGTTGCATCATTATAAGGGAAATTGAACTAATTCCCTTTATCCATCTTATCAAAGATAACAAGATAAGCATAATATAATATAAATAATATCAAAAAGATAGAACTTTCATCTTCTTTATAAAAGTACAAGATAAATTACACAACTAATGCAAATAAATCACAACTCGTAATTCATCATTACAATTTATAAATTTACAAGACTATGCACTTAGGCATACTGCATATCAATAGCCTTCATTCTATAAGTATACAACTTTTATTTTTCAATACAACTAAAGAATGCATCAAAATTTGTTACAAAGAATCAAACTTATATCAGCCAATGCATCATATAATATTTTTCCTTCTTTTATCACTTACGATGTCCATCTGCAAAAATTGCTAGCATGGGTCAGTTCAATGAACTGAGCATGATAAGTGCTAAGCATTAAAATGAAGTGCATTCCACTAATTGTTTCATTAAAGCAACATTGCTTTAATGAGATAATTAAAACATCATACAATAAGCATAAGTGATTCCAAATAGAAAAGAAGTACATTAATAAATCTAGATAAGAGAAGAGTAGAATATAATAAACAATATCTACATAAGAACTTAAAATTCTATTGATCCTATCAATGGCTTGTAAACAAACAATAGATCTTGCCATCCCATTATCTCATAATTCTATCCTAATAGAATACCACATTTATCTTTTCTATGAGACAAAATAAGTGTATACAACATGGTTCATTCTAGGATGATTCATCTAAATCATAAACAAAGAATAAAAAAACCAATGCGTACCATACCCAAACTTATAACATCTAAAAATAGACCAGGTTCATAACATGAATTACATGTTCCTTTCTGGGATAACAATCTTGTAAATTCAACATTAAGATATACATCCAAACATAATTTCATAACAATACAAGAAGGTATAGAAAATCAGAACAGTCTAACTGTAATTCTAATTCCAATTCTTGAATGTTAGAAGTTATCAATCAAAGATCTGAAACCAACATTCACAATCAAGTAGTTCCATAAAGGAGTTAATCTCTACTCAAGTTCATCCCAAAAGATAAAGAGTACAAGAGACAAACCTACTCCTATCCATTTAAACTAGGCAAGGCTAGTCAACAACAGTCGAACCCATAAGTATGCATTCACTTATCAGCAGAACCCTCTTGACTACTAACTTTCTACATTATTGCAACAATGATTCAAACAAAGTAGACTAACAGGTCATAAGAAATCACCATCTTGAAAGATAATTGAGTACAGAGAAGTTCAAACAATGAGCCTATCCAAAGACAGAGAAAAGGTAACTCTAATAAGGAAAGGTCCATTTAATAAAGCATTTCCTTCTATTGAACAAAAGCAGTTCTAGTTTTAAATCAAATCAGGTTAAAAGCATAATTCACACCCAAAACAACATACTGATCCCAAGAGAATACATATATATTTTCTTCCACAAAAAAGAAGCCAATGAACCATTCACTATATCAGTCGAGAATAACATCCTAGAACAGTAATCTATCAAGTTCAGATTTACCCATGAAACCGAGACTAAAGACTCACAAAGGCTTCACCACTTAATATGAAGAGTAAATAGTTTGTGATTCAAAATAACTAAACACAAAACAACATAATGGATAAAGTATCCTTCCTGAATAATTTCAATGTCCAAGGTTAATAACCCAATCAATTCCAATGCAAAAGAAACGGAATTACAAAACTTCACAACCACAAAATTACGGCAGAGGTGACTTGGTTCAAAATAATACAGTCAACCTAGAATGCAAGTTACCTCAAAATAGAGAGGAAAGAACACTTCATTCTATTCTCGACGTCAATACCATCTCAAATAAGTCGATACATTCATAAAACATAAGTTCAACATTCCTTTAAGCAAGATGTCTCTAGTTCCAAATCTCGAAGAGATTTCAAATGAATCAAACAAGCTATCACCTAGTTTTCTGGTGAGTGGTCACTCAATAAAAGAATTATAAGCTTAATAATTTTATTACAAGAGAAACCCAACAATAAAATACCAGAACAAAATCAAATACATCGACCCAAATACAAGCTCATAACACTCAAGTGTTAATTAAGAGTACAATGTACAAACCCGAGCTTCACACAAAAGTTCAGAACTTCACAAGTAAAATATTATGAGTACAGTGCCAAATACAAACTCCAAGAAACAATTCAGTGATGAATAAGTTTTCCAAACACTGGTTCAGAACAACACAAAACCCCAACAAAATTTTACGTCCAAAAACGTAACCCAAAAGCAAAATCAAACAGAACTCAAGTTTCCCCTAAGTTCAGATCCTTATATTGCCACAAAGGTCAGTTCAAAGCACAAAAATTTGATAACAAGATCTAGAGTGCAAAAATAGAGATACAAAAACAAGTTTCACATACCATTTTCACTTGCATGCTATCATAAAACTTGCATAGAGAGACAGTTTCCAAAACAACACTATTTTAGCCATGGTTTCATATCAAACACCACAAGGATTTGTAAAACCCAGCAAGAAAAATAACCAGACAGGACATGAAAACATGAATCTCATGAGAGAATATTTGTTCTAATGAATCATTTAGAAGAAAGCAAATAATTTTAATAGTTAGAGCCTATCATGCCTGATAGTGCTTCCACCAAATTGAAGGAGACTTCCAGCTGAGCTTCCAACTCTTTTTCTCCTCCACGAAAGATCAAAAAACAAACATGTTTTATTTTTATCCCTCATATACTTTCCTTCAATCAAAAATAGACCGTAGAAACAAAAATATCTTTGAAGTGAAGGTCAAACTGCTGGTTCGAAGAACCAGTTAGCTCCATGTAGAGAAAAATCTGCCATGCATGCAAAACCAAATAACCTCCTACAAACCCACCTTCTAAGTTTCCAAGATGGTTTGCACACAAATATCGAGGCTCATTAATTCCATAAATTCCATTCATTCCAAAATTCTCACTTATATTTCCTTTCCACCGCCTCCTAAATCTGGTGAATGCTAATTCCATCCAAAAATACAATTCCATCTTTTAGTGGAGCTTCCACGTATGCCTCCACCAAGTCAACTAGCCCCTGCCAAATCTGGCAGTACTTCCATCATTTAAACCCTATCAACTCATTTAAATTTCATTAGAACCATCACCCTTGAGACATGTGACCCCTTAGGTTCCCTTTAATAGTTTAGGATGGATCCCAATAGAACTTAGGTTAGTCTAGCAATAACCAACTTAGGTATTAAAAACATTTACCAATAGTATTTCCACCTTAGGTTAGATTCAATTCATAACCCTTTAGTATTAGGTACTAGTTAAAATAGCCTAGTATTACTTTATTAACCCCTTCCTTATTCATTTAGGACAATGCTTAGGTTTATGTCAACCCAACCAAATAGAATAAGATGCTTAGGTTAGAATAAAATCCAAATAAGTAAACGTAGCTAGAACATAGGTGTTCTTACCTAGCTTAGGCTACCATTAGGATACTCCTTAGGTTTTTTTGACTCTGAAATCTTCCTCTGAGAATTAAATTTTTCTTAAGTCCTTATAATCCTGCCAAGATTAATCACCAAAGACCCGAGCACAAACATACAGCTAAATGAAAACATGTTCACATCAGACCAAAGAATTTGTAACAAACAAAGTTCAGTCTTTTATGTCCTCAAACTACTGAATGTCAATTTACCATTCAGTCTATGAAGAAGATTTGAAACATTCCTTGGATCACTGAAATTGATCCAAGGATGAGTCAAGAAGGAATAAGTCTACAACTCTTAAAGCCAAATTGCAAATCCTCCTTCCAAAGTGAAAATAAATTCTTGATAACCATATAATTTTAGTCTAATGATTTTTAAGAACAAAAAGATTTATCCTTATCAAGCATGATCTTCAATAGTCAAAATAACACATCTTTATCTAGAAAATCACATGTCAACACTTGAATGCAAAAGAGGAATATATCAGTTTTCGAGGGTGTTACATGCTTCCCTCCTAAAAATAATCATCGTCCCGATGATTATCTCATTTTTAATAGATTACATCAAGGAAAATCATCTTATTCACTTTTCTTACCATATGTCAAAAACATATCATTTTTTTAAGTTCCAAAATCAGCATTACATAGTTGTTTATTCAAAACAAATAAATATCTACCCAAAATTGGCATACTTATTATATTATAAAGATAAAATCACACGTTTTTATCAGTCAACAGAATCAATTTTGTTTAAATAAATATGGAAAGGTAGTTTTCATATCGTCTAGGTTTTCCCAGGTTGTACTTTCTTCATTAAACTGGTCCCATTGGACCTTGCATTGACTTATCTCACGATTTCTCAAATGCAATGGTGAGTTTCAAGCACTCATATGGGTTTAACCATGATTATTCCTAGGTCCTAGACCTACAAAGAAATTCCAATTTAACACATGTGATAAATCTAAAACATTATTCTTAAGCAAAGAAATATGGAAAACATCATGCATTCATGACAAAGAAAGAATTAATGTTAAATGATAAGCTACAAGGGTTGATTATTTATACTATCTCAAAAGGTCCCACATAACGAGGTGATAACTTGGCAACCTTGCCAAAAGTTATAGAACTATTTTTTGGTTTAACCCAAAGAAAGACCTTCTCACCAAGTTCAAATTTCCTATCAACCCTCTTTAAGTCAACATAACTCTTTTTCCTATCTGTTGCTTTCTTTCAAGCATTCACGAATCAATTTAACTTGTTGTTCCATTTCAGTAAGAATTTCAGGTCCAATTACCTCTCTATCCTCCATGTTGTCCCAACTAATAGGGGTTCTGCATTTTCTTCCGTATAATGCCTCGAAAGGTGTCATTTTAAGAGAAGCATGATATGTATTATTGTATGCAAATTCAACTAATGGAAGATACTCTTCCCACTTATACTATTGATCCATACAATACATCCGTAACATATCTTCTAAAACTTGATTTACTCTTTTAGTTTGTCCATCCATTTCCGGATGATACGCAGAACTGAAATTTAGTTTAGTCCCTAGAGCTACATTAAGCGTTTGCCAAAATCTTGACGTCATTCTAGGATCTCTATCCGAAATGATTAATTCAGTACTCCATGTAATCTGAAAATTTCATGTACAAATATTTTAGCCAAAATAGGAGAATCATCCTTCAGATTCCCAAGTAATAAAATGTGCTACCTTTGTTATTTTATCCACAACTACTAAAATAACATCATGTTTATTTCTTGACATAGGTAACCCTTGTATAAAATCCATGCTTATTACTTGCCACTTGTACTACAGTATGCTATGAGGATACAAAAACCGGCTGGGTGTATATGTTCCACTTTAACACGTTGACACTCAAGACAATGTGTCACAAAGTCTATAACATCCTTTTTCATCCCTTTCTAGAAATATTGTTGTTTTATATCAATAAGAATTTTTGTAATGCCAAGGTGTCCAGAAAAAGGTGAATTTTGAAATTTTGCTAACAATTTCTTTCTTAAATCATTTAGCGAAGGTACATAGACTCTATTTTCAAATCGTAAGATTCCTTTGTTATCAAAGTGAAAACCTTTATACCTCAAATCATTCAAATCTGCAGTAAGTACTACTTTTACTTGTTGAAAGTAAGAGTCAGATTCCATAACACTTTTTACTTCATCCTTAAACTAAGTTCTTAACATTATAAGAGCATAAATGTGCTTCCTACGACTTAGAGCATCATCCACTCTATTTTCTTTACCCTTGATATAATTGATGTCAAAATCATATTGATACAAAAAAATATAACCACCTTCATTGTATTGCATTAAGATTTTGCCGAGTGAAGATGTACTTCAGTCCAAGGTGATCAGTTTTCAATTAAAAAGGTTTACCAAGAAGGTAATGTCTCCAAACTTTTAGTGTATGAACAATGGCAGCAAGCTCTAAATCATGTGGAGCATAATTCAACTCATGTAACTATATTTTTCTACTTTCATAAGCTATGACATGACCATTTTCTAACAAAATACCTCCTAGACCTTCACCAGATGCATCAATTACAACCATAAAATCTCCATTAGGATCTGTACTGCAAGAATAGGTGCTGAAGTTAACTGCTTGTTCCTTCGTGGTTTTGAATGTAATTTCACATTTCGACTCCAAACAAAATTTTATCTTTCTTCTGTAAGGAAGTTATTGGTGCAACTACCTTAGAAAAATCTTTTATAAATTTCCTATAAGTAGCTAAAGTCCCATGAAGCTTCTAACTTCATGTACATTCTTAGGTGCGTGACACTCTGTTATAGCTACAATTTTTGAAGGATCTACAACAATTCCATTCTTAATTATTACATGTCCCAAATAGTGTACTTCGTGTCATAGAAAGAACATTTAGACAAATTACCAAATAACCGTCTTTTTCTTAATATTCCCAAAACTATCTTCAAATGATCGTGGTGTTCCTTAATAATTTTAGAATATATGATAATGTCATCCAAGAATACGAGCAAAAATTTGTCCAAGTATTCTTGAAATATATTTTCATTGAATTCATAAATGTTGCGGTGTGTTAGTTAATCCAAAGGGTAAAACAATGAACTCATAATGTCCATACCTTGAAAGTTATTTTATGAATATCCTCATCCTTAATTCGTAATTGATGATATCCAGATCGAAGATCTATCTTAGAATATACCGATGCTCCATGCATTTGATCAAATAAATCATCAATCCTAGGGAGTGGGTATCTATTCTTGATTGTTGCTTTGTTTAACATTCTATAATCAATGCACAATCTAAGGGTTCCATCCTTCTTTTTCACAAAAATTACAAGTGCTCCCCAAGGTGAAACACTTGGTCTAATCAAACCTTTAGAAAAAAATTCATGCAACTAAGCCTTAAGCTCTACTAACTCTATAGTAGTCATTCGATACGGTGCTTTAGAAATAGGTTCAGTTCCAGGCTTGATCTCAATCATGAAATCAAACTCCCTTTTGGGTGGAAGACCTAACAATTCTTCTAGAAATACATCACTGAAGTCTTGTAACAACAGATATCGTTCCATAACATTGCTATTCTCTTCTATTGATTCAGTAATTTTTACTGCATATAAGGTACAACCTTTATTTTTGGCCTTTTTAAGTTGCATAGCTGATAGTTTTCTAACAGAAATCTCACGTTTCACACCCTGAATCTTTGTTGTTTTTTGCAAGTCATCTAAACAACTAATGTGTTTTTCAAAATAGTCCACTTTAGCCTTATGTTCTACTAACCAATTAACACCTATGATTACATCATAAGACCCCAAAGGTGCAACATAAAGATCAACCTCAGTGGAAAAGTTAGGTAAATCAAGGACTGCTCTAAAAAGACACATACTAACCGTATGAACAACATTGTTCCCATACTATATAGTCCATGTTTTATCCATGTTTCCAACTTTTCTTTTTAGTTTTGATGCTAATTTACTAGAAATAAAACATTCAGTAGCTCCGGTATCAAAAATAATGGTTATAGGTAAGCCAAATAACTTACCCGGAACTTCTATGGGCGTGACCTTTTTCTCAACTCCGCTTGTCGCACCATCAGTAGCATGTAACTTGTGTTGTTGATTACGATCATCCTTCTTCAAAGGACATTGATTCACGTAATGATCTTTGCCATAGTTATAACAACATCCTACAGGTCCCTTCTTAGGCTCAGGTTTATTTACAACCTTAGAGTTATCGTTCTAACCCCCATAGGACTTTTGTCCATTATTATTGTTCTTAGCAAAAAAATTTCATGCATTCCCAAAGAAACTTGTTTATTTCTACTTTCTCATTAGTATCGATGAAAACTTACTTTTCATTCCGAATTTCTTTCATGGTACTTTCTTAGGTGTAATAGATGATGAAGAGGAGTTTGGATTTTTCTTCCTTACTTCCTCCTTGTGAATAGAAATTGCCTTTAATTTTTGTTCTTATCTTATGGATTTTTCAACAACCCCTTCCATCGTGGTTGGGCTGTGAACATCCACATCTTCCCCTATAACGAGATTCAATCCCATGATGAATTTTTGTATCCTGAACTTCTCATCAGTTTGGTACTGAGGTACATACTTAAGGAGTTTTGTAAATCACTCCCAGTACTCGGTTATAGTTAGCTTTCCTTGAGCTAAGTTTTGGAATTCAGTCATTTTTTTATCATAGTAAATTTGTGGCAGCCATCGTTTCCTAAAGTAACCTTTAAATTGATCCCATGTGATATTAGCTTCATCAATATTCAACTTAGCCTTACGGCTATCCCACCATGAAGATGCTTTGTAAGAAATCTAATATTCTCCCCATATCACCTTTTTTTTTTCTTCTCGAGAAATTTCTTATTGAAAATTATTTCTCCATTTTGCTAAACCAATTCTCAGCCCCATATCCTAATGTGGTGTCATCAAACTTGGGTGGACTTATCCTTTTTATTTCATTAGTGAGTTTAGATACCAGCCTAGCCTTTTTGTTCTTAGGTTGAACATGTATGTTCACATTGTTAATATCAACACACGTATTGTCATTGTCATTGTCCCCCGAGGTGGCTAATTATCGTTATCGCATCATCTTCCTTCTCATTTCCCATTACTTGTTGTTCAAGTACAGCCAAATGATCTCTTGTGTCTAACAAGGTAGCAAGGATCTCATCAAGTTTCTAGGTAGTTGTTACTCCTTCCTTAGGCGGAGGGTTATTTGCAACATTTCCTCTTGTTCTAACCATTTTTGTTAATAAGAAAATTTAAGTTTCATCAAATTATGGACACAGTAGGTCCAAGAGCTGCAACCTTTAGCTCTGATACCAAGATGTAACATTCCCATTTTAAGACTTTAGAAACAAGGGAATTTTTTTTTAATATAATGTTCTCTATTCTAAATAAAGCATTATTTAGAACAAACATTCCATGCCAATCAATTTCAAATAGATAACCATATGCAGCTATAAATGACTCAGTGATCCACCGATCTATTCATTTCATAACTTGGTAATCTACTGATCTATTTATGTTATATTTAAGTATTCAATACATATTATATACTTTGTATAATTGGTTTTCCTTCCTACACTGGTAGTCTTGAGTGATCTGTTTAAAGAACATATCTAATATTTGTTACCAATATTCATTTGATATCATGTTATTTTAAACTTGGTGATATAGGCTAATGTAACCAACCAGCGGTTTGCGATAATTTGGCCAAAGTTTTACAACATACTGTATATCTCTATTCCTAGACAACATACTCGTCATTTTGGAATACATCCTTCACCTCACTCCTCTATTATCATGATTGTTATTTACTGACTACCGTCAGTCCACTTGTCCCAGGTTTAACCCTAGCCCTAGTTAGAAACATAAATTATTATAGGAAGATGCTCACAATGACTTAGGGTAAATGGGCATACTTGGTTGACCTTAAGTCAACTGGGTGTGCCAAGGTACCCTAAGCCATTAGAAGCTACTTCCTATCCTAAATATGCCACTAACCTGACCTAGAGAGAAACTAAGTTCAAGTTCTTATTGTGTGTAGATCTAGATGATCAATGCGGAAGGGTGATGCCACATGTCAACTACAATGTTGTATTCTCAAGAAGACCCAAGTCTTCTCAAAAGTACAGCCCTTGCAGTTGGTGTGTGCCAACATCCTACAGAAACTACCTCATCGAGATGTACATACCCCAAGGAGATCATTAATACATTGTTAATTTGGATTATGTCTTGATTACAACAACCCTGTTAAACCCTAATCCAACACTCCATAAGTTCTTTCCTAAATTTGTTTCATTTAGTCCATGAAGAACTTCCTTAACTTATGATTTCTTTTTAATGTTCGTTTTCTCAGTTTAACTAGTAGTTAACCAAAATAGGACAGTGATATCATAAGTTTCATTAAAATGTACTTTAACTTTCAGGAAGGTTTAACAACCGCATATATCCAACTAAAGTGGACTTCATACAAAATGAAGTCTAATAATTAATAATCATATCTCCAATCCTTTTGGCTTACATTCATTTGAGAGAGAATGATTCTTCCTCTACATGATTAAGTGTTAGGGTTTATCATTCACAATATCCATAGTTCTTACTTCATGTTCATTACGCAACACATTACTATGTTAAATTGTTTAGATAAAACACATCATTTTATGCAACTTAACAAGTTGCATCATTATAAGGGAAATTGAAATTATCCCTTTATCCATCTTATCAAAGATAATAAGATAAGAATAATATAATATAAATAATATCAACAAGATAGAACTTTCATCTTCTTTATAAAATTATGAGATAAATTACACAACCAATGCAAATAAATCACAACTCACAATTCATCATTACAATTTATAAATTTACAAGACTATGCACTTAGGCATACTGCATATCAACAACCTTCATTCTATAAGTATACAACTTTTATTTTTCAATACAACTAAATAATGCATCAGAATTCATTACAAAGAATCAGACTTATATCATCCAATGCATCATATAATATTTTTCCTTCTTTTATCACTTACGATGTCCATCTGTAAAAATTGCTAGCACAGGTTAGTTCAATGAATTGAGCATGATAAGCACTAAGCATTAAAATGAAGTGCATTCCACTAATTTTTTCATTAAAGCAACACTGCTTTAATGAGATAATTAAAACATCATACAATAAGCATAAGTGATACCAAATAGAAAAGAAGTACATTAATAAATCTAGATCAACTTTTAAGAGAAGAGTAGAATATAATAAACAATATCTACATAAGAACTTAAAGTTCTATTGATCCTATCAATGGCTTGTAAACAAACAATAGATCTTTTCATCCCATTATCTCATAATTCTATCCTAATAGAATACCACATTTATCTTTTCTATGAGACAAAATAAGTGTATACAACATGGTTCATTCTAGGATGATTCATCTAAATCATAAACAAAGAATAAAAAGAACCAATGCGTACCATACCCAAACTTATAACATCTAAAAAACAGACCAGGTTCATAACATGAATTACATGTTCCTTTCTGGGATAACAATCTTGTAAATTCAACATTAAGATATACATCCAAACAGAATTTCATAACAATACAAGAAGGTATAGAAAATCGAATGACTAATTATAATTCTAATTCCAATTCTACATGTTAGAAGTTATCAATCAAAGATCTAAAACCAATGTTCACAATCAAGTAGTTCCATAAAGGATTTAATCTCTACTCAAGTTCATCCCAAAAGATAAAGAGTACAAGAGACAAACCTACTCCTATCCATTTAAACTAGGCAAGGCTAGTCAACAACAAATAACCCATAAGTATGCATTCACTTATCAATAGAACCATCTTGGCTACTAGCTTTCTACATTATTACAACAATGATTCGAACAAAGTAGACTAACAGGTCATAAGAAATCACCATCTTGAAATAGAATCGAGTACAGAGAAGTTCAAACAATGAGCCTATCTAAAGATAGAAAAAGGGTAACTCTAATAAGGAAAGGTCCATTTAATAAATTGTTTCCTTTTCTTGAAAAAAATAAGTTCCAGTTTCAAATCAAATTAGGTTGAAAGTATATTGTAGATCCAAAACAACATACCGATCCCAAGAGAATACATATATATTTTCTTCCACAAAAATAAGCCAAGGACTCATTCACTGTATCAGTAGAGAATAACATCCCAAACAATTAACTATCAAGTTTAGAATTACCCACAAACCCAAGACTGAAGACTCATAAAGGATTCACCACTTAATATAAAGAGTAAATAGTTCATGATTCAAAATAACTAAACACAAAACAACAGAATGGAGAAATTATCCTTCTTGAATAATTTCAGTGTCCAAGGTTAATAACCCAATCAATTCTAATGCAAAAGAAACGGAATTACAAAACTTCACAACCACAAAATTATGGTAGAGGTGACTTGGTTCAAAACAATACAGTCAACCCAGAATGCGGGTTCCCTCAAAATAGAGGGGAAAGAACACTCCCTTCTATTCCCATGCCAATACCATCTCAAAGAAGTTGATACAACCATAAAACAGAAGTTCAACATTCCTTTAAGCAAGACGTCTCCAGTTCCAAATCTCGAAGAGATTTCAAATGACTCAAACAAGCTATCACCCAGTTTTCTGGTGAGTGGTCACTCAATAAAATAATTATAAGCTTAATACTTTTATTATAAGAGAAACCCAAAATAAAATACCATAATAGAATCGAATACATCGACCCAAATACAAGCTCATAACACTCAAGTGTTAATTAAGAGTACAGTGATGAACCTAAGCTTCACACAAAATTTCAGAACTTCACAAGTAAAATATTGTGAGTACAGTGCCAAATACAAACTCCAAGAAACAGTTTAGCGATGAATAAGTTTTCCAAACATTGGTTCAAAACAACATGAAACCATAACAAAATTTTACGTCCAAAAATGTAACCCAAAAGAAAAATCAAACAAAACTCAAGTTTCCCTAAGTTCAAATCCTTATATTACCATGAAGATCAGTTCAAAGCACAACAACTTTGATAACAAGATCTAGAGTGCAAAAACAGAGATATAAAAACAAGTTTTGCATACCATTTTCACTTGCATGTTGTCATAAAACTTGCACAGAGAGATAGTTTTCAAAACAACACTATTTTAGCCATGGTTTCATATCAAACACCACAAGGATTCATAAAACCCAGCAAGAAAAATAACCAGACATACATGAAAACATGAATCTCATGAGATAAGAGTTATTCTAATGAATCATTTAGAAGAAAGCAAAGAATTTTAATAGTTAGAGCCTATCATGCCTGATAGTGCTTCCACCAAATCAAAGGAGACTTCCAACCGAGCTTCCAACTCTTTTTCTCCTCCATGAAATATCAAAAAACAAACATATTTTCATTTTATTTGTCATATACTTTCCTTTGATAAAAAATAGACTGTAGAAACCAAACATAACCTAGAAGTGAAAGTTGAACTACTGGTTTGAAGAACCAGTTAGCTCCTACAGAGCAAAATATGTCATGCATGTAAAACTAAATAACCTCCTACAAACCCACCTTCTAAGTTTCCAAGATGGTTTGCACACAAAGATTGAGGCTCATTAATTCCATAAATGCCATTCATTCCAAAATTCCCACTTATCTTTCCTTGCCACCACCTCCTAAATCTGGTGAATGCCAATTCCATCAAAAATACAATTCCATCTTTTAGTGGAGCTTCCACGTATGCCTCCACCAAGTCAACTAGCCCCTGCCAAATTTAGCAGTACTTCCATCATTTAAACCCTATCAACTCATTTAAATGCCATTGGAACCATCACCCTTGAGACATGTGACCCCTTAGGTTCCCTTTAATAGTTTAGGATGGATCCCAATAGAACTTAGGTTAGTCTAGCAATAACCAACTTAGGTATTAAAAACATTTACCAATAGTATTTCCACCTTAGGTTAGATTCAATTCATAACCCTTTAGTATTAGATACTAGTTAAAATAGCCTAGTATTACTTTAGTAACCCCTTCCCTTATTCATTTAGGACAATGCTTAGGTTAGGACGCCAACCCAACAAAATAGAATAAGAGGCTTAGGTTAGAATAAAATCCAAATAAGTAAACGTAGCTAGAACATAGGTGTTCTTACCTAGCTTAGGCTACCGTTAGGATAATCCTTAGGTTTTTAGGACTCCAAAATCCTCCTATGAGAATTGAATTTTGCTTAAGTCCTTATAATCCTACCAAGATTAATCACCAAAGACCCAAGCACAAACATACAACTGAATGAAAACACGTTCACATCAGACCAAAGAATTTGTAACAAACAAAGTTTAGTATTTTATGTCCCTCAAACTACTGAATGTCAATTTACCATTCAGTCTATGAAGAAGATTTGAAACATTCCTTAGATCACTGAAATTGATCCAAGGATGAGTCAGAAGAAGGAATAAGTCTGCAACTCTTAAAGCCAAATTGCAACTCCTCCTTCCAAAGTGAAAATGAATTCTTGATAACCATATAATTTTAGTCTAATGATTTTTAAGAACAGAAAATATTTATCCTTATCAAGCATGATCTTCAATAGTCAAAAGAACACATCTTTATCCAGAAAATCACATGTCAACACTTGAATTCAAAAGAGGAATATATCAATTTTTTAAGGGTGTTATAGTGATGTTATTACCACTTCATCATGCATTTGCAACTTCCCTAGTGAAGACTCCATATATGCTTCCAGTAAGTTTACTTTCCTCTGCCAAAACTAAAAGTACTTCCCATTTATTCAATAAATCAAATCAAACAAATTCCTTTAGAACCATTTCCAAAATGCCATGAGACCCTAGGTTCCCTTTCAATAGTTTAGGATATATTTCCCCAACTTAGGTTATAACCTTAGATTTATTCAAAATCATTTCATAAGTAATTTCCACCTTAGGTTAGATCAAAATTCCCAACCACATAGTATTAGGTATTAGGTTAAAATAGCATAGCATTAACTTAGCTATTTCTCCCTTATTCCATTTAGCACAACTTAGGTTAGGACACCTTCCCAACAAAATATAATATGAAGCTTAGGTTAGATTGTAACCCGAATAAGTAGACATAGCTAGGAAGTAGGTGCATTTACCTAGTTTTATAATACCATTAGGTTAATCCTTTAGGTTTAGGATTTAGATTCCCTTCATAGTCGTGAAGTAGGCTTCATTCCACTTACACTATTCAATGTCCTAAAGAGGTCAATCCCAAAGATCCAAGAACAAACATACAACCGAATGCAGGCACGATCTTACAAGATCAAATAATTTGTAACATACAAAGTTTAGTCCACTACGTCTCTCAAGATTATGAATGTCAGTTTACCATTTAGTCCGATGAGGAGATTTAAAACATTCCTTGGATCACTGGAATTGATCCAAGGATGAGTCAGTTAAAAGAGATAAGTTTGTAATTCTCAAAACCAGATTGTAACTCACCTATCAGAAGTAAAAATGGATTCTTGTAAGCCATATCATTTCAGTCCAATGAATCCAAGAGCAGAAATGATTTATCCTTAAAAAGCATGATCTTTGACAATCAAGGAAACACACCTCATTTAAGAAAATCACATGCCAATGCTTGCAATGAAAAAGAGAAATATAATAGTTTTTCAAAGGTGTTACAGTACCTTAGTACTGGTTATGCCCAAACACCTAAGATAATGTCACCTACTTACATGTCTAACCACACTTTTCATCTCGTGCCCAATCTTTTCATAATTCCTATGTGCCTAGTTGTCACATGCAATGCTGGTAGTATCATTCATGGACTATGCATCGTCCCATTGAATGAATACTTCCTTTATCGGCTCAAGTACTTTAGGATCTTTGATGGTGCAAACATAATTTTTTTTCAAATCCTCTCCACTCAAAGGTTCTACATACGGCATAACTTTTCCATCTGTCACAAAGGAATGATGACTCACTCTTATTTATTCTCAAAACTGATATAACCTTTATTAAAACAAAAATCAACATTATTCACATAACACCAAGGGTGCCAAAGTAATGCTAGAAAACTATATACCTCTACAAGTGATAAGACCTAAAAATCCCTAGTAAACTTGGCTCCTTGTATAGTAATAGTAGCATATATCAAGAATCCAATGGGTGTGGATTTAGTTCTATTTTCCATAAACATCACATTTCAAGATGGTTGTAATGGTGGCCTCCCCATCTGATTCCACACATTCAAAGTGAGTACATTCACTTATACACATGTATTAATCAAAATGTTACTCAACATCCATCCATCAAAACTATATTTAGAGTGATATCTTTTTCATAATCAAGACTATGAGGAGGTAAGTTAGCATGTAAAATATGTCTCTCACACTCAACTCTAGCGTGCGACATCTTCCCCCTTAACCATTCCCCTAATAAAATAATGATATTTTATTGTCACAACATCTTACAAACCTCCTTCAAATCATCAACATCCTTCTAAGGAATCTCAACTAATTTTTCCTACTCTAGCTTCCATGACTTCTCTTTCAAGCATTATATCTCACCCTGTAAGTTCCTAATAACCTCCATGGTTTCTTGATAAACTTCCTTCTAATGAGTAGGGTCTAGATACTTTGCATGCAATACCTCCTCTTTTGTAATAATAGGCTTCTACTTTGGAACTTCCCTGGCGCATGCATCCTTAGCATGTGTAGTGACCAACATAGGCAACATATCAGATCAGGGGCTACCTTTGGTAGCCACTGATCTTCCACAACACGTTGTACTCTAACCATTCCCACAACCTTATCCTAGTTGTGCTTCTTGCTTAAATGCTCATACAAATCTAGGAATTCTTCATAACTATGATACTTTCCACAAAATGAGTGAATAAAATTCTAGGGGAATTCATGCTTATAATGATTAGGGGATCCACATGTATAACATGTTCCATGGGGGAACTCACTTCTTCCACCGCCATGACCTCGTATTTGAATCCTCCATGATAGTCTCTACCAACACCATTAGAGCGCCCTTCATTGTAATTATGATCATGATGCTCACCTTACTCCTTGGAATTTTTTGCAACACTAGTCTAATGTACACCAGTATCAATGGCATCATAAATCTGATCAATCAACCTAAAATTCTATCATGAGTGGTAGATATGTGAATCTTACAGTAACATGACACATTCTTCCTTATCATGTGTTGCAATAGTGGGAATCTACTTGAATCATGATCCAAGTGATAGATCTCACAGTCTAGCAACATGGTGTATACTGATTTATGAGGGAAACTATCCTTAGTATGGCCTTCTACTTCACTTTTAGTGCACTAAATACCACTATGTGTCTCATTAGATGAATTAGCTGACAATTTTTCCAACTTTTTTTCCATAGCTGAAATCTGAGCCTCCAAAAATTGGCTAACTCAAGTTTCTACACTCTCATTGCCTCAACACATAGAACTACCTCAAGTACCTCACGTGTATATGTATAAGTCTTTTATGAGAGAACCCTTTTAAAATGGGTGATTCAACCTCCATGAACCATTGAGCATGTTGACTCAGGTGAATGTTGAAAGATACCATTGACAATAAAGTTTTAAAGTGGGCATCATACTCCCTTATGCTCTCATTTATGGCCTACTTGATGTCCTTTAGTGCATCGATGCTCTCATGCAACACGGTATAGTCAACACAATTCTGGTTCGGATCATATTTCCTATACCATCTATGCATGTGCCCTTGTAAAGTAGTTTCAAACTCACTTTCCTAATTCTCTCGGGGCTATAATCCCCTTAGCATGCCATAGGATCTCACACATGCATGTGCTTAGCTACATATTCAATTTCTCTATATTCGGGAGATAAAGAGACATCTCAACATATAATAGCTAGGGTTGGTGCAGAATGTTCCCATTAGATCTAGAACCTATATTTTTCTTGTGTTCCCTCCACCTCTAAAAATACAAGATCCATTAGATCCTGATCCACCATACCCTCCCCGATCCTCTTCCCGTAGTAGGAAATGGATGAAAGGATGCACTGCCTTGTGTTCTAACATTTGTGCTAAACTGAACTCCCACATTTTTGAATTCATACTACTTCCGGACTTAATACAACCATATGTGTACCCACATTCTGTGTTGATGATGTGCCATAAAATATACCTCCAAACGGACCTCAAAATAACGTATTTAAAGTTTATGCCACCATATATGAATTGATTATCTAATTAACTCCTAAACTTGATGGTAATATAACTCTATATTTTTCTACTCTACTTCCCACACTAGCTTGCTTACTAATAACTATCATAGAAACTAGGAAACCAAGCACTAAGGCTAGGTCACAAGTAGGGATCAAATGCGCACGCATGGTCCTTTTAGTTTCCACCAATGCACTCTCCTATAAGGTTGAAAAGGGTTATCATCCATGCTTACCCAAATAGAAGAGTTCCAAATGATCCACTCCATGTCCTCTCGTGTTAGCTCTAAATCCTTCATGAGCCATCTCTCTCAACAATGCAATCCATTACCTAACTTCACTTTATTTCTCCGATCCCTCTTGCATACCTCATTAAACTTAAGCTTCCTTTCTTCTCTCTTCCTTTTTACTTCTAGGTCTAACATCTTTCGCCACATCTTATCCCGATGCCACGTATGGTGGTGTTTATCTAGCCATAGGACGTTGTTCCAAATCACGGGTCACGATCAAGATACTAATTGATAAAGGGATAATGAATGAATAAAATCCTCTAGGTTCACACTGGAAATGAAACTCAATAACCTCTATATAGGAATAAGTAGAAAATACGTATTCAAAAATATATCTATTCCAAACACCACTCCATCAGTGATCTACAATGCATGTCTAAGTTAGATTAGCATCATGCAGAGCCTAGAATTATTCATGTGTCCAAACAAGTGCTCTATAATTCTAATTTCTCTTTGATGCATATACTACCAGCCACTCATACAACTCTTTAAGAAAACATGAAAGGAACATCTCATAAAGTTCATGGTATATTTTTTTCAACCCATGCGCGTGCATCAAATTAAGGTCCAGTGTTAAATATGTGTGCATACTCTTCCTCTAGATTATCTAACCAATCCTCAATGTTGTCTAGAGTCAACTGATACGTATTCATCATGCAACATCCTTGAATAACTTGAAAAGAGGTCCCGAAATGGAACCAAAATGTATTCTTTTATTTTACCAAACAACCCAAGGATCACTATCACATCACTCAGCCAAAATCGAGCACTCACTTGAATCCCTCAATGGTATCATGTCCCTCTTTTATGGGATCTTTATCAAGGAGTTAGAATGAGAAGCACACACATAGATATATTCTAGATCCATAATAATAATATAGTAATAAACCATAAACAGATTTAGATCATAACCATATGAAAGAATAACACATACAATAATCCATATTAGGTTTACCATAAAAGAACCAGTCACAGTTATGTCAATAACCAATATCCATCCATAAAGATCAATTGTATTAATTACTGTAAAACATAGAAGCTACATAGATATGTATTAATGTCATCATAAGTCATGTACACCCATCAACCAACAACATAACTCTTAATAATATGGATTAAGATATCTAAACCATGAAAATAAATACATATATAGGGGGGGACTTTTCCTTCACCACCTATGCACCCTCAAAATAGGTTACATGCTAAGAATAGTGTGCCACTTACAAGATAACTACAAAAGCATGTAAGCTTTCCTAAAAATAGATCGTCAATAGATAAATTTAGTTCCACCTCTATTGTTAGCTCAAATCACTACATGACACTTATCCTATTTGTCCCAAAATATCCTTGCATGGACTCCAAGTCTTCATACTTTAGTTCAAACTACTATTCTCCTGCTCCAAAAATAGACACCTCCTGCATGGATCCTTCTCTTGGGTGTTTCCTACGCCATATATATGCTTAGCATCATGGCATCCAAAATCAATTAAGTCCCCTTACTTTCTAGAAACAACCCTTCGAGTTCCCTTTTCCATTGTCGACGAGTAGACATTGATCATCCTACACACACTCACCATTTCATCACTTGTGCGTGCGTTTCTCTTATTATCCTAGCGCACACTTCAATACTTAGTCATTTTTCAAGACCCAATACTAAATGAATATGAAAGGTCACAAGTGGTGACAAGATGAAAATTCACATAGGGGAGGAAGATAAATCTTCATAATCTATAAATTGGGATGGCCTCTCCATTCTAAGGGGCTAGTAGTTATTTGTTGTTGTAATTTGTTAACCTTTGTTTTACTACTACTAAAAGTAAAAAGTTACATTCTTCTATCTAATTATTTATGTTTTTCTACTATCTATACTTTCCAACTTTGAAAACAATTGTAATATTGTAAAACTAAGAAGGAGCTTTATTTATTTGATTAATGAATCCTTAGGAATGTGTGTCTCTAATTGATTAGTATTTTTATTGTTGTACCCTGAAAGATGCTAAGTATAGTGGCATAAGATTTCTAGACACACAGAAGTTAGGCGTAAAGGAACACATGGAATTAAATAAGAAAAAAAGCAAAGGCTCACATCCAAGTTAAACACATTCAAGACTTAGCCACATTTTGAAGCACAAGATAGAATTAGAAGATGAATAGTTAGAGTGGCGGTCAAACAATGATTAAAGATAAGGTTGAGTCTCAGTAGACTTTTAGTTAAAATCAAATTCTATTTTGAGAGGGATCTCATATAGGAAGAAGATAAGACATCATATATATTTTAGGATAATAATAGGATTAGATCTAGAGATTAAAATAGAAGATAATCTATTATTAGGTGAAGCTTGTATTCTTTTGTATTTACCTTGTAGTGCACACATATGCGACTATTTTGAGAGTGCATGGGTGGCTATTTTTACGACTTAGAGAGGATTGTGTATGAATGTATGTAACATATTTATATTCTTGGTGAACTTGTGTGCAATACATTGGATGAATATTATGATGTATTCATCTACTAGTTTTTTATGACTTTTAATATAATGGATAATTGTGGATGGATATTGATTATCAATGTATTTGTTACTAGTTATTACATGGTAAATCAGATCTTGATCCTTGTTTGATTCATTATGCACTATGGTTGTGATCTAATTATTGTTATGCTTTACCTTTAATCACTTACTATGAATATGAATACGTGTGTGATCATGTTAACAACTTGACAAGGTTGGTATAAAAGAGGGAATTAGTACCTTTTCACACTTTAGGTGAGTGATTAGATATATATAAGTGATGGAACAACATGTCTAGGGTGTTGGTAAAGAAAAAAATGGTCTCTGTATGAAGTTGATATTACTTGGAAACACAATGTAGATCATTAATGGAGTGGTGTTTTTCATAGTTACACATTGGAGTATGTTGTTTCTACTTATTCCTATCCAGAAGTTGTTGAGTTTTAGTTCTTACGTGAACCCAAAGGATATTACTTGCATGCTATCCCTTTAGTGATTAAGATATTTTTGGTGACTCTAGATTTGGAAAAATCACCTATGGCTAGTTAAACCTCTACCGTGCGTGGGGTTAGAAGAAGGTGTGGTGAAAGATGATGGACCTTGCAGCAAATAGGAAGAGAGAAGAGAGGTGAATTAAGTATAATGAAGCATGAGAAAGGGAATTAGAAAATAAGTGCAATATTAAGGATTACGTGGACTTGTGGAGGATGATGTCTTGTGAAGGATTTGAGGCTCATGTGGAAGACATGGATCTAGAGCATCAGGCTCTCCCCACTTAGGAAAGCATGGAATAGAATCCCCTTCAGCTTTAGATGAGAGTGTGTTTGATGAAGAAATATTAAGTACCACAAGCATGCATATGATCCCACCTAGCGACCTTGTCCTTGTGCTTGGTGTTTTAGTTCCTAAAACAATTATTGAGAAATAGGATAGTGTTGTTGATAGAGTAGTGACAAGTAGATTTCATTTTCCATTAAATATAGAAGTTATTCAAAAAAAAAATTCATCTATGGTTGGGTAGACATTTTTCTTGTTTTGTGGTCTGATTGGTGGTATATTTTTTGGCACATCATCAGGAAAGAGCATAGGCATGTAGAACATTGGTAATGCATATAGAAGTAGCACCACTTCGTAGACCATGGGATTTCAATTTTGTACAACAGTTAGGACATAGAGTAGCTCATCCTCTAGTCCGGTGCCTACTACGGAGGTGGATCAAGAGGATCCGTGAGGCTTGGGATCTAGCGGATATGGTGGTTCGGGAGGTGAAGGGAATACTTTGGAGGTAATCCAGTTCGAGATCTGTAGACATATTCCAAACCAACCACAACAAGTTTATTATGATATCTCTCTTCACCTACCAAAATACATATGTATCGAGGATGCAAATAATCATATGCATATGTTTAATATAATATGATGTGGTAAGGGGATCACAACTCTTTATCATAAGGCAAGCTATTTTTCTAATACTTTTCAAGGGTGTGTGCATAGTTGGTATAGGAAGTAT
Source organism: Taxus wallichiana var. yunnanensis (assembly GCA_018340775.1). NCBI lineage: Eukaryota > Viridiplantae > Streptophyta > Pinopsida > Cupressales > Taxaceae > Taxus > Taxus wallichiana. The sequence continues at coordinate 580,142,305 of CM031240.1, forward strand.
GATCCAAATTAGACTGTTGTAGATTACAATACGCTACGTGATGCCTTCTTAGATGAGATCCATATATCTGAGTTTGAACATAAAAGCATCAACACATTGAATGAGATTAAGCATGGCATGGCTAAGAGCATAAGGGAGTATGATGTGTATTTTAAAACTTTTCTATCGAATTTGTCTTATGATATTCACCCTAGCGATTATGCATAGTGGTTTGTTAGGGGTTTCATCACATCTTTAAGAAGGGCATTCTTGTAGGATATGTTTACATATTTGTGCAAGGATTTAGAGGAAGCTCTGTGCATTGAGGTAGTTGGGAGCATAGACCTGGGGTTAGCCCATACTTGGAGGAAAAATTGTGTCTATGGAGAAGTAGTTGGAGAAATTATTGACCAATTAATCTCATGAGACGTGCAATGAGATATGGTGTAAAAATTTCAAGGTGAAAGGACATATAATGATAGCTTCCCTTGTAAATCAGTGTGTGCCATGTTGTTGGATTGTGATATCTTTCACTTAGATCATAATTCAAGTAGGTGCCCCTTGTTACAACACATGATCGGAAGAACGTGTCTTGTTACTATAATATTTGTAAGTCCCACACTCATGATACAAAGAATTATAGATTGATTGATCGATTCATGCAAATGGTTCTAAGGAGAAAGGTGAACATCATAATCATAACCACAATGAAGGGAGATTTAATGGAGGTGGTAGAGGAAGAGGTTACCGAGGTGGATATAGAGGTCATGGTTGCGGAAAAGGAAGAGGTGATTTCCCATGAGGAACCTATTTTACATACGGATCCCTTGACCATTATAGGTGTGAATTCCCTCAGAACATAGTCTACTCATGGTGCAGGAAGCATCATAAGTTTTAATAATGTCCTGAGTTATATGAGAACATGAGTAATAACTATAAGAATAATGATAAGGGAACATGGATGATTAAATTGTAGCATAGTGTGGAAGATTGGTGGATGTGTAAGATTGTGTCGACCACGAGATGTTGCCTATACTAGTAAGTACACGTGTTAGGGCTGTGCACACTCATAAGACTCTCGAATCTCGTTATTACAAAGCATGAAGTGATAAATGTGAAATATCTAGATCCTTCCCATCAGAAGGAAGTTTATGAGGAGACTATGAAAGTCATTATAAACTTGTAGGGTGAGATACAATGCTTGAAGGAGTAGTCGTGGAAGTTGGAGCAAGTGAAGAAGGTTGAAATTCCAGAGAGGGATGTTTATGACTTGAAGGAGGTTAATAAAATGTTTTGATAGGAAAATATTATTCCTTTATTAGGGGAATGTATAAGGGAGAAGGTACCTCATGTTACATCTGATCGTGAGAGATAGATATGCCACTTACCTCCTCATAGTCTTGAATATGATAAAGAGATAAATTTGAATGCATTGTTGATTGCTTAATTTTAAGTAATATATTTATTAATACATGTGAAAAGTAAATTTATTCACTTTTGACGTGTGGAACCATATAGGAATACCACCATTATATCCCTCTTTTAATATGTTGTACATGGAAAATAGGAATAGAGCCATGCATTTTGGAGTATTGAAGGATGCCACTATTACTATACAAGGGGCCAAGTTTACTGGAGACTTTGAGGTCTTGGCACTTGTAAAAGTAGATAGTTTTTCAGCATTTCTTGGGTTCCCTTAGTGTTATGTGAATAATGATGGTTTATGATTTAATAAATGTTACATTATTTTTGAGAACAAAGAAGAGTGCGTGATTATTCCTTTGACATATGGTAGGGCTGGACCATATGTAGAACCCTTGAGTGAAGAGGATTTGAATAGGATATATGCATGCACAGTTAGGGATCCTGAAGTGCTTGAGCTGTCTAAGGAAGGTGTTATATAGTGGGATGATGCTCAATATATGAGTGATATAACTAGTGTTTCATGTGATAACTAAGTGCATGTGACTTACTAAATGGTTGGGTGAGAGATCAATAATACATTTAATTACATGATCAAGCCACACATTATTCAAAATTTAAGTCATAGCCAAGTACCTCGGTACACTAGTGAGGGAAACCCTGATGTATTTATACATGTTATGGAAGCCCAGTGGATAGATGAGGGTGATAGAAGAAATATGTTGATTTATACCCTATGTAGGACAAATTGCAAGCACTAGTCGACTACACATAGAGATAACATTTTGGAGTGATGAGAGGTGAGAATTGCCTTCTCTACTAGGTTGCTATGGAACAAGTTACCTTCACGAGACATGTAAATTCCATGGGAAGGATTCTTCTTTGAACCACATTCGAAGTGTGAGAAACTCGGACGAGGGGCAGGAGGCCTTGCTACCATCACTCTAGGTACATATGTTCTACGCCACTCTAAGTGGTCGCACGCATGCATGTATGTTCATGCAAAGAACTAGAGAAAAAATTAATTGGGAGGATAGGTGCTTGTGTATGATTCAGACCTTTGATAATATTTCTACTAAATCTCCAAAGTGAATCAAGCATTATAGATTATAAAGTGCCTTATGATAGGGTATAGTGAAAAATATGAAGAACACCTATTAAATATGTTTGGGGGAGTTAGATTTGGAGGAATGATTTGTAGAAGAAGAGAAAGGTAAGATATTCTATATGATTGATGATGAGGAAGTAGAGAATATTGATTTTGACCACATTGTAGGTACGCATGATGTCTTGGATACTACTAATGAGAAGGTGTTCACTTATCATGAGTCTATGAAAATAAATAAGGTCAACATTGGGATAGATAAAAACCTAAAGAGGTAATTATTGGTGACTATTGGTCTAAAAAAGAGGTGGTGAAGATTACTGAGCTACTACGTGACTTCTAGGACTTATTTACGCAAGGCTATTATGAGTTGAAGGGAGTGCATCCCTCTTTGGAAAATATAATGATCAAGTTAAAAAAGTTGTGTGTCCGTTAGGAAGAGGCCTTACAAGATGTATCCTAATATGTGTGTCAAAGTTAAGTAAAATATTGATAAGATGTTTAAATCAAGAATCATTGAGCCCATTGAGGAGTTAGAGTGGGTTAGCCCCATGGTGATAAGCATAAAGAAATATGGTAGGATAAGGATATGTGTGGAATATAGAGAGTTGAATGTTACTTGTGTCATAGACCCTTTTCCCACACCTTTTACTGAGGATATCTTGGAGGGCATTGTAGGGCATGATATTTACTCTTTCATTGATGGATTTTCTAGTTATCATCAGGTGTGGATTGCTAAAAAGATAAAGAAAATAAAATTTTCACCATTGAGTGGGGAATTTTTTCATACATAGTTATTCCCTTTGTGTTGAAGATTATGCCTAGAGTCTTTTCATACATTATTGTACAAGTATTTGAATACTTTATACACAAGTTTTTACAGGTTTATTTGGATGATTGGATTGTATATGGGCTAGTAAAATATCATTGTGATAATTTGAGACTTATGTTTGAGAGGTTCCGAAGCTAAGTATCTCTTTGAATATTAATAAGTGTATCTTTGCGACACCCTTTGGAAATTTTTTGGGACATATTTAATGCAAGGAAGGTTTATTGATTGATCCTGCTAAGGTTGTATTTATTTTGGGTTTGAAAGAGCCTACCAATCTGAGCGAGGTGCATAGATTTCTAGGACACACAGGTTATTATAGGAAGTTCATTAAGGGATATGCTAAGATATCAATTCCCTTAAAGGAAATGTTGAAAAGAAAAGGAAATTTCCATTGGAATGAGGTACAATAGATAAAATTTGAGACATTAAAGGAAACACTTACTTGTGCACCCATTTTACGCTTTCCTTCTTAGGATAAACCATTTCATGTACATGTTGATGGATCTAGAATTGCCATTAGTGAAGTGTTAGTAAAACATGGTGATGGGATTATTGATCATCGTATTCATTTTGCAAGAAAGAAGTTGACACTGGCTTAACATAATTATACAACTATAGAGTGCAAAGTAGTATCCATGATTTAGTGCAAAGTAGTATCCCTTTATATTTTATACAAATCACATGGAACTTAAGTACTTGTTTAATAAGCCCATTTTTCAAGGGCACATATGTTTTTGGATTTTTTTATTTCAAGAAGTTGATTTTTTTGTGGTGGTAAATCTAGGAAAGAGCAATTCCAAACCAATCATTTTTAAGGATTGAATTGGGTGAGGACATGTAGAGCATCGAGGACACAATGTTGGATGCAAAACTATTCATATTGAACCGTACACCCTCTAACTTATAATATAATTTCATATTTTTCCATACTGGTGTGGCGATGAAGGGATGAAGATCTTAAATAAGAAACAACTTTTCATACCTATTGGACCTTACATTTTGATCAGTGGAGATTTATATAAGTTAGGCCATGATGAATTTTTTTCCAAAGGTGCATACTGGAACATGAGTGAGAAGATATAATGGAGGAATATCATCATGGGATTGTAGGAGGACCTTATGTAGGTAATGCTATCACACACAAGATTTTACTCATTGTACTTTGGTGGGAAACACTATATAAGGATTGTAAGGATTATGCGAGGGTGTGTGATAATTTTTAGAACCTTGAGAAACCTGGGAATAGAGATGAAATTCCTTTGAGACTGATAGCAAGTGGAGAACCTTTTGAGAAATGGGCAATTGAAATTTTGGGCCCTATTTCTACACTAGCACGTAGGACTAGGTCACGTTATATTATTACATGCACATAGTATTTGACTTGGTGGCAAGAAGAAACACCTAAAAAAAATTCACGACGACTACAACAACAAGGTTATTATGTGAGAACATTATCAATAGGTATTGATGTGTTCATTATTTTTCTCATTTATATCTTTCTTATGGTTAATAAATTTTCATTTAGATATTATTTGCTAATGCATGGGGATTCTTTCTATAGTTATATCTTAGCAAGTTTGATGTATTTTCCTTGATTTTTTTCATGTAACCTGATTACCGTATAACTTCCTACTAACTTCCTTCGTGAGGAAAATTTGATGATGTGTGCAGGGAAATAATGAACATTTATTGCCAATGTAATTAAGAAGTCCAAGTTTAGAGCTAGAATGTGGAAGCGAAAGACATTTTCCACCTATCAACCTATTAGTATGGGACTTGTTTCTAGAAGTCCTATAGGAATTTGTAACACTCTGAACTGTTGTTACTTCCTCCTGAGCATTCAAGTGTTGATATGTGATTTCTTTTGTAAAAGGATGTGTTCCTTTGATTGTGAAGTCATGCTTGATATGGACTGTATCTTCTTTGTAATTAAAGATCTTTGACTAAGTCGGAATATGATCGCACTCTTTTATTTCTTTTATTTTGCACCCGATTTTAATATGACCTCTAATGAATTGTGGATTTATCCATATATAAGACCCACCTTGATCAAAGCTGGCATTGATCCAAGTGATGCTTTAAGTTTATTCAAGATGAACTAAAATTATAGACCTTACGCATAGGTTAAAGGTCCGAATGCATCAATAAGCTATTCCTGAGTCTAACTCAGCCGATCATGTTAAATGAATTGGTTCCCGATATCGTAATATCAAGAAGGTCTTGATCGTGGGCCGTAATAAATTCGATACATTATTCAACTAGCCTATCGGGCAATGCTTGAGTGAATCCTTTTCGTGAATGTATGTCTCAGTAGGTTCTTATTCGAACATTTTAAATGTTAGACCTAAACTGGATTTATTAAGGTTAGTAACCTAAAACTAAACTATAACCTATGGGTTAGATTAATGTTAATCTAACCTAGGCCTAAGCTATAAGCTAAATGTTCTAAGTTAGTAACCTAGTGCTAAGGAGGTTAGACTAAGTAGCATCTTAAATCCTAACCTATGCTTCTAACCTAACTAATGAACAAGGAAGAAAGGGGACCTATGAAGGGGTGTGAGCCATGGGCGGCAGTTTCTATGGCATTAAATGGGATGGATAAGTATGAAGGACAGGGATTTAGTGGAAGTTTCAAACGGCTAGTGAGGCTGACGTGGCAGAGTCGCCAAAGTTAGAAATGGTCTTTGAATTGTTTTTATCCATCGCCAACTATGGCGGTGGTGACAATGGATATTGAGCGGAATTTTGAGTTAATACAATTAATGAACTCGGTCTTCGAGCTCGATTTCTGAAGACATGCAAAATGGAAAATCGGTAGTTTGTTTGGGTTTTCATGCGCTCCGGTTTTCTCTGCTTGATCACCGGTTCTTCGCACTCGCCTACTTGGTGTTTCATGGAAAATATGAGTGTAACTCACTACTTTCTCTATCAAGGAAAGTTTATAAGGCATGGAAATAACAAATTATTGTTGTTGAATCTAACGTGGAAAAAGAGAAGAAGGCTCGAGCTCTTTCAGTGGTCTTCTTCGATTTTTAAGCGGCATTACCAGGCATGTTAGGCCCTAACCTTTAAAAATATTGCTTTCTTTCAAATGATTTCATTAGAACAACTCTGTTCAGATGATTTTTGGGTTCAGTTGGTTTTTATGGTAGCTTGTGTGATTTAGTTGCTGTATCTTCTTACTGGCTCGATTTTTCAAGTAAACCCTTGATGGGTGTGTATTGTGTTTCGAACTGTTGCACTATCTTGCTGTGTTTTGCATTTCGGTTAGATTTTGAAGAAATGCTTGCAAGGAAAATACATGAATTCGGTTCCGTGGGAGTCCATGAATTGTTCTCTTGTTGGGTTCAGACTTCAGTCGATACCTTGCCATTTTCACTTGTTGAAAAGGATACTTGTTGGAATTCTTGAATGTACATAATATTTCACTTCTTTTATTTTTTCATAAGTAATATATGTTATCGAGGCTATTGAACTTCTTGAAATGAAATTATGTCTTGGTTTCAAGAAGTACAAGTGGGAATACATTATGTTATCAATCCCGTGGAATCCTTGAGTTGATAGTATTTTGACTTCTGAAGGAGTTTTTGATTAAGAATATTACTTGGGTTCGATTCTTTTTGAACTATTGATGTGTATATTATGTTTTCCTCTTCTGTATAAGCTTAGAGTGAATATTGTTGTATGGAATCAGTTGGAGTCCTTGTTATGAAACCAGTATTTTGCTTCTGTATAAGCCTGATTGTGAATAATTATTATTATTGGCACGGTTGGAATCCTTAATATATATAAATCTTGTATTTCGGCTTCTGTAGAAGCTTTGTCATGAATACTGTATGATTTTGGATATTGTGGGAATCCTTGAATAGATAGAGTTTTAACTGTTACAGAAGTTTAATCAAGAATACTATACGGGTTCGATTCCTTTTTGAGTCCTGGAAAGGTAACATACGTTTCTACCTTTGTAGAAGTTCAGTCGTGAATACTGTATGTTATTGGTATAGTTAGAATTCTTGAATTTGATATGTATCTTGTATCTTTCTACTTCTGTAGAAGTTTATTTGAAGAATACCACATGGGTAAGACTCCTTTTTATCCCTGAGGCATATATTATGTTTTCCTTTCTCAATAATCTCGCTTTGAATACTCATTATGATTCTTGTGTTGTGGTCGCATGAAAGCAACTTCAATCTAAACCTTGTTTTGAGCATTAGTGGTATGGATACTGTTGGAGATTTGAAATGTTGCGAGTTGGCTTGATTTTTGATTTAAACCCTCAAGTAAGCGTGCATGACGCTCAGACTCTTTTTTTTAATATTCTTGTGTCCCTTTCTGTCCGCTTCTGTGGAAAGTAAAGGAAGGGGATTTCTTTTCAAACTATACTTGGTTTGAGACCTTGTTGTAATCCGTAGTAGCTTGGCATAGGAGGAAACTCTGAGGAAAATACTGTTATGGAATTTCAGATTTTGATCTAAGTCCTTGCAGAGTTTTAGTAGGGACTAGATTGAGCTGTATGTTGCTGAGTGGGATTGTTGTCGTGTTTGTGCATGATTACGTCTTCTGTTAGTATGAATATCTAGTCGTGAGCTTGACTGAACTAATGAGCTGTTAACTGTACCTCGACAAGCGATGGCATTGGTTATTTTCTCATTTGTTGATTAGTATGGAAGGTTATGTGGAGTCTATTTGATAGATTAATCATCACCGCTTGGCAAGAGAGCTATTGTATTGCTAGTAAACTACAGGAAGTTGTTTTATTTAAATTTTAACAAAACTGTGGTTTTTCTTGTGGTCTCGTCTAACTTATTCGCATGCGTATAAGGTGAATGCTTTACTCTTGAGGAGACGGTATAATCATGAGCTTGATTTGAAGGGAAATATGAATGACTCGTTTTCTTTCTCTTCTATTGTAAAGTATTTGTTGATATATTTTTATCTAACTTTTGGAATTGTTTTAACATACTGATGGAATCATGTATTGTTATGATATTCATTTTACTATGTTGAATGTAATGGTCTGTCTGATGTTTGTTGTCCTTGGGATTCAGATGGATAGTTCTTTTAGATGCATTGGTTCTTCTTGGTCACTAACGTTTATGATGAAATATCTGGAAGGTATCTAGGACTATTTAGTAACTATAATATGAGTTACGCGTGTATAGTTTTATTGTATTACAAGAGCATAATCTGAAATATGTTTACATGTTTGGTGAATTGATTTCATTTAAATAGGTTGTTTAATGAAAACAATTGATGGATTGCAATTGTTTTAAGAGTTAGTGCTTATCATGCCTGGCCATCGAACCGAACCCGTGTTGACAATTTTTCCAGATGGTTTCCGTAAGTGGTAAAGCACGCAGATCCGATAGATGATTAGATTGTTTAATTTGGTTTTATGATGAATTACACTTGATTCTCTAAATGTACTACTTGAAGAAACATGTTCTTTTTCTCGTTGAGTATTGTATCAAGTATGTCAATGCATAAAATGTATTTGATTAGTTCTGAAAGGAATGGAAAGAGGTATTTGTTACTTATGTGTTTGCATTCGTATCTTGTTGGGTTGATCTTCTTCGGTTCGAATGATCTTGAGAGCATTATTATTATTGTATAATTTGGAGACTTTTGTGATTATCTAAATAAGCTTACAAGATTATGTGACCGAATACTTATGATTGTTTAGTAGTTCTAGTATGTTCTATCTAAAGCTAAATTGGAATTTAGATCACTGTCTTTCTGGAAGCTAGGGTTAAAATAAACCTGAGCAGGAAGCTAAACAAGCTGAATAAATTATTACTTCCTAGTCTTGATCTAAGTCAAGACAACATTTAATTGGATTCTTAATCACTATATCTCGATATTAATAAGTAAGATATAAATTTAGTTATGAGAACTGATATAAACCTAAAAAGGGTTTGGTTGGCAATCTCATGTGAAGATTATGGGTTATTGTCCAATTTCATTGATTTAGAATTATGTATATTCTATGAACTCCTTGATGGGACCTCTAGTCTTAATAACTTCTCTTGTGTAATGGGTTTTATTAAGAAAGGTCATTCTAAGGTGAGGAACCCAGGGATTGGGAAAGGCTAACCTTAGGGGAGCGTCTTTTAGTATAATTTTAACTCAACGTGCGTAACACTTATTAATAAGTAGATCTTTTTGAGGCGGATTTAAAGGTTGACGGCACAAGTCAACTGCAAGGTTGTACCTTCGAGAAGATTAGGATCTTCTCGAAGATACAACAATGTAGGTGACCTTTGACGACACCCTTTGCATTGATCATTAATATTTACACCTTAAACTCGAACAAGTTACTCTGGGACTGATTAGGAACGTGGTCACGTTATAAGGCTGCCCTAGAGACTTGAGGTATCTTGACACACCGGATTAACTAGGGTTGACCCAAAGATGTCAGCCGTATCCCTAGTCCTTGGGGGCATCCCTATAACATTTTCATCTCACTAATCCATTCTTGAGTGAATAACTTGGGGCAGGAGAGTCTGACAGAAGTCAGTATAAGACATTCTACATAACATAGAATGGGGTGAAGGACGTATTCTAGATTGACGAGTATGTCGTCAAGGAATACGAGACATAAGCAAGTATGTTTCAAATCTTTGGCCAAAGTATCGCAAGTCGCTTGATTGCGTTGTCCTAAGTCACCTAGTCTAAGGGATGAGATGCCGATGAATAATGGTAACAATTATTCGATAGGTTCCTTGACAGAGCATTTTGAATCCCGAATAGGAAGAGAACCACAAGAGTGATGTGTTAAATAAAAAATGCCAACTCTTAATACTCATGAATAGATCGGTAGATTACCGAGTCATGGAATGAATAGATCGAGGTACTCCAGTCATTACAAATGCATATGGTTATCTCGTTATAAGAATGGTTGTTTTGATTTGTGAGTTCTAAATTATGTATTTAGAACCAAAAGCATTTATCAAAAAAAAAAATTACTTATTCTAATGTATAAAAATGAGGATGTTACATCTTGGTATCAGAGCTGAAGGTTGCAGCTCTTGGACCTATTGTGTCCATAATCTGATGAAAACCTAAATTTTCTTGTAACAGAAAATGGTTAGAACAAGGGGGAACGTTGCGAATAATGCTCCACCTGAAGGAGGGGCAGCAACAACCCAGAAACTTGATGAGATCCTTACTACCCTGCTGACACAAGAGATCGTTTAATCAGTACTTTCAACAATGTGTGATGGGAAATGAGGAGGATGATGAAGCTGGTAATAACAATCAACAACCTCCTGAGGACAACCCCGATATGGGTGTTGATATTAATGCTGGAAATGCACCTGTCCAACTAGAAAACAAAAAGGCCAGGTTGGCAGCAGAACTCACTAATGATATAAAAAGGATAAGCCCACCTAAGTATGATGGCACCACATTAGGAGATGGAGCTGAGAACTGGCTCAGCGAAATGGAGAAGTACTTTGCAATAAGAAACTTCTCGTGAGGAAACCAAAGCTATTTGGGGAGCCTATCAGCCTTCCCACGAAGCATCTTCATGGTGGGATAGCCAGTAAGCTGAACTAAATATCGATGAGACCAATATTACTTGGGATCAATTTAAAGGCTATTTTAGGCAACGCTGGCTGCCATAACTTTTCTATGATCGTAAAATGACAGAATTCCAAACTTAGCTCAAGGGAAGCTAACGGTACTTGAATACTCGAGCGGTTTACAAAACTCCTCAAGTATGTACCGCAAAGATCAAACCGACGAGAAGTTTAGAATACGAAAATTCATCATGGATCAATCTCGTGATAGGGGAGAGGTCGATGTTCACACCCTACCACTATGGAAGGAGTTGTTGAAAAGGCCATAAGACAAGAACAAAAATTAAAGGCTATTTCTCGCTCATAAAGAGGAAGTGCGGAAGAAGACTCGCAAACCCTTCTTCAACCTCTCTTGCACCCAAAAAGGGACCATGGAAAAAGTTTGGAAACAAAAGTAAGTTTCCAGGGATAATAGTAAGAAAGCAAAGAGTAAATAAGTCTCATAGAAATGTAAGGGATAATTTTGCCAAGAATTATAACAATGGGCAAAAGCCCTATGGAGGCCAATGTGATAATTACAAGGCTAGAGGAAATTTTGAACCTAAAAAGGGACCCGTAGGAGGCTCTTACAATTGTGGCAAAGACCACTATGCAAATCAAAGCCCTTTGAAGAAGGATGATCGTAATCGCAGATATAAGATACATGCCGCAAGAGTAGACAAAAAGCGGAAAAGCAAGTGACACCTATAGAAGTCCTGTAAGTTATTTGGCATAACCGTCACTATTCTTTTTGATACAGAGCTACCGAATGTTTTATTTCTAATAAACTTACTTCTAAACTTAAAAGAAAAGTGGAAAAATGGATAAATCTTGGGTGTACAAAGATGGTAATAACTCGCTCATACAAAGTGAGTATGTGTCTTTTTGGGGCAGTCCTTGACTTACCTAACTTTTCCATGGAAGTTGACCTCTATGTTACACCTTTGGGATCGTATGACATTGTCATCGGTGTCAATTGGTTAACTCGACAATAAAGCAAAAGTAGACTACTATGAAAAGAACATAAAATGTTTAGATGATCACTGAAACAACAGAGATTCAAGGGGTTAAATGGAAAATTTCAGTTAGAAAACTGTCACCATGCAAATTAAAAAGGCTAAAAATAAAGGATGTACCCTTTATGCAAGAAAGATATCTGAATTTTCAGGAGAAGATGGTGATTCCATGAAACGATTTCCTCTCGCTACAAAGTTTCGTGGATGTTTTTCCAAAGAATTACCAGGTTATCACCCAAGAGGGAATTTGACTTCACCATCGAAATCAAACCAGAATGTAACCTATTTCCAAAGCACCGTATCGGATGACTACTATAGACTTAGTCGAGCTTAAGGCACAATTGCAAGAACTTTTGTCTAAAGGTTTGATTAGACCAAGTGTTTCACCATGGGGAGCGCCTGTAATATTTGTGAAAAGAAGGATGGAACACTTAGGTCATGTATTGATTATCGGATGTTGAACAAAGCAACAATCAAGAATGTATACCCACTTCCAAGGATCAACGATCTATTTGATTAGATGCGTGGGGAAGTGGTTTATTCTAAGATAGATCTTTGATATGGTTATCATCAGTTAAGGATTAGAGAAGAAGATATTCATAAAACAGCTTTCCGAACAAGGTACGGACATTATGAATTCACGGTTCTACCCTTTGGATTAACTAATGCACCCGCAACCTTTATGAACTTAATGAACAATATCTTTCAAGAATATTTGGACAAGTTTGTACTTGTATTCTTGGATGATATTCTCATTTATTCTAAAAGCGTTGAGGAGCAAAATGAGCATTTGAAGATAGTTTTGGGAATTTTGAGAAAAAGAAAGTTGTATGGTAAGTTATCCAAATGTTCTTTCTTTGATTCAGAAGTTCACTATTTGGGTCATGTCATTAGCAAGGAAGGAATTGCTGTAGATCCTTCAAAAATAGTGGCAATAACTGAGTGGCCTACACCAAAGAATGTGCACGAAGTAAGAAGCTTCATGGGTCTTGTTGGTTACTATAGAAAATTTGTTAAGGATTTTTCTAAAGTGGCTGCACCAATAACTTCATTGCAGAAGAAGGATAAGAAATTTATTTGGAATGATAAGTGCGAAGTGGCTTTCAAAATTCTGAAAAGCCAGTTGACTTCCGCACCTATATTAGCTGTACCAGACCCTAATGGGAGCTTTATTGTTGTAACGGATGCTTCTGGGGAAGGCCTTGGAGGTGTTTTGTTACAAAATGATCAAGTCATAGCATATGAAAGTAGAAAACTTAAGTTACATGAGCTGAATTATGCTCCTCATGATTTGGAGCTTGCTGCCATTGTTCATGCACTTCAAGTCTGGAGACACTATTTACTTGGGAAACCTTTTGAGTTGAAAACTAATCACTTAGGACTGAAATATATTTTCACTCAGCCTAATCTAAATGCCAGACAGAGAAGGTGGTTAGAATTTTTATCACAATATGATTTTGATATTAGCTACATCAAAGGGAAGGAGAATAGAGTAGCAGATGCTCTAAGTCGTAGGAGGCACATTTCTGCTCTTATAACATTAAGAACTCAGTTTAAGGATGAGGTAAAAGTGCCTCAAAATCAGATATATACTTTCAGCAAGTAAAAGCAACGCTTGCTGCAGAACCTAATGATGAAAGGTATAAAGGTTTTCATTTTGATAATGAAGGAATCTTGCGTTATGAAAATAGGGTATACGTACTGCTGGTCCGAATGATTTGAGAAAGAAGTTGTTAGTTGAATTTCATAATTCACCTTTCTCTGGACACCTGTATCACAAAAATGCTTGCTGATCTGAAACAACAATACTTTTGGAAAGGTATGAAAAAGGATGTCATTGATTTTGTGACTCATTGTTTGGAATGTCAGCAGGTTAAGGCAGAACATATGCACCCTGCTGGACTGTTATATCCTCATAGCATACCGCAGTACAAATGGCAAGTAATAACCATGGACTTTGTACAAGGGTTACCCATGTCCAGGAATAAACATGATGTTATCCTGGTAGTTGTAGATAAACTAACTAAGGTAGCTCATTTCATCGCTGGAAATCTAAAGGATGATTCACCAGTGCTGGCCAAAAGATTCGTACATGAAATTTTCAGATTACATGGTGTACCAGAATTGATTATATCTGACAGGGATCCAAGAATGACGTCAAGGTTTTGGCAAACGCTTAATACAACTCTTGGAACGAAACTAAACTTCAGTTCTGCATATCATCCGGAAACGGATGGACAAACTGAGAGGGTAAATCAAGTGTTGGAGGACATGTTGTGAATGTATTGTATGGATCAATAGTATAAATGGGAAGAGTATCTTCCATTAGTTGAATTCGCATACAACAACACTTATCACTCATCTCTTAAAATGGCACCATTTGAAGCACTTTATGGAAGGAAGTGCAGAACCCCTGTTAGCTGGGATAGTTTTGAGGATAGAGTGGTAATTGGACCAGAGATCCTCACTGAAATGGAACAGCAAGTTAAGCTGATTCGTGAACGATTAAAGGAAGCAGTGGATAGGTAGAAGAGCTATGCTGACCTTAAGTGGGTTGATTGAAGGTTTGAGCTTGGTGAGAAGGTTTTTCTTTGTGTTAAACCCAGAAAGAGTTCTATAACTTTTGGCAAGGCTGCCAAGTTGTCACCTCGTTATGTGGGACCTTTCAAAATTGTCAAATAATCAATCTTGTAGCTTATCGATTAGCATTACCACTTGCTTTATCTTGCATGCATGATGTTTTCCATATTTCTTTGCTTAAGAAATACGTTTCAGATCTGTCACATGTTTTAAATTGGAATTCCTTGCAGGTCCAAGACCCAGGAATAATCATGGTTAAACCCACACGAGTGCTGAAACTCACCAATTTCATTTGAGAAATCATGAAATACAAGAATGTAAGGTCCAAAGGGGACCAGCTTTAATGAAGAAAGTGCAACTTGGGAAAATCTAGAAGAGATGAAAATTACTTTTCCTTTTCTTTTTTAACAGAATGAAATCTGTTGACAAAACATTTCTTTTATGAACTTATCTTTTTCAAGTTTATATGAAAGCCAGATGGAGGCAAACATTATTCAGGTTGAATAAAATGTGTTGTGACATTGATTTCTAGAACTATTTAAGTTGGAAATAGTCGCATTGTTTTGTGAACTAATAAATTGGTTGACCTAAAGGTTAATCAAATATGTAATCATCGGGACGATGAATCTTTTAGGAGGGAAGCATGTAACACTCTGAACTATTGTTACTTCCTCCTGAGCATTCAAGTGTTGATATGTGATTTCTTTTGTAAAAGGATGTGTTCCTTTGATTGTGAAGTCATGCTTGATATGGACTGTATCTTCTTTGTAATTGAAGATCTTTGACTGAGTCGAATATGATTGACTCTTTTATTTATTTCATTTTGCACCGAGTTTAATCTGACTCTAATGAATTGTGGATTTATCCATCTATAAGACCCACCTTGGATCGCTGGCATTGATCCAAGTGATGCTTTAAGTTTATTCAAGATGAACTAAAATTATAGAACTTACGCATGTCAGCAAGGTCCAATGCGCTTGAATAAGCTATTCCTGAGTCTAACTCAAGCTGATCGTGTTAAATGAATTGGTTCCGATATCGTAATATCGTGAAGGTCTTGATCGTGGGCCGTAATAAATTCGATACATTATTCAACTAGCCTATCGGCGTATCTTTGAGTGAATCCTTTTCGTGAATGTATGTCTCGAGGTTCTTATTCTAACATTTTAAATGTTAGACCTAAACTGGATTTATTAAGGTTAATAACCTAAACCTAAACTATAACCTATGGGTTAGGTTAGTGCTAACCTAGGCCTAAGCTATAAACTAATGTTCTAAAGTTAGTGACCTAGCGCTAAGGAGGTTAGACTAAGTATCATCTTAAATCCTAACCTATGCTTCTAACCTAACAAATGAACAAGGAAGAAAGGGGACCTATGAAGGGGTGCGAGCCATGGGCGGTAGTTTCTATGGCATTAAATGGGATGGATAAGTATGAAGGACATGGATTTAGTGGAAGTTTCAAATGGCTAGTGAGGCCGACGTGGCAGAGTCGCCAAAGTTAGAAATGGTCTTTGAATTGTTTTTATCCATCGCCAACTATGGCGGTCGGTGGCAATGGAGATTGAGCGGGAATTTTGGAGTTAATACAATTAATGAACTCGGTCTTCGAGCTCGATTTCTCGGGAAGACATGCAAAATGGAAAACTGGTAGTTTGTTTGGGTTTTCATGCGCTCCGGTTTTCTCTCTGTTTGATCACTCGGTTCTTCGCACTACCTACTTGGTGTCGTGCATGGCAAATATGAGTGTAATTCACTCTTTCTCTGTCAAGGAAAGTTTATAAGGCATGGAAATAACAAATTATTGTTGTTGAATCTAATGTGGAAAAAGAGAAGAAGGCTCGAGCTCTTTCAGTGGTCTTCTTCGGATTTTTAAGCGGCATTACTAGGCATGTTAGGCCCTAACCTTTAAAAATATTGCTTTCTTTCAAATGATTTCATTAGAACAACTCTGTTCAGATGATTTTTGGGTTCAGTTGGTTTTTATGGTAGCTTGTGTGATTTAGTTGTCTGTATCTTCTTACTGGCTCGATTTTTCAAGTAAACCCTTGATGGGTGTGTATTGTGTTTCAAACTATTGCACTATCTTGCTGTGTTTTGCATTTCGGTTAGATTTTGAAGAAATGCTTGCAAGGAAAATACACGAATTTGGTTCTGTGGGAGTCCATGAATTGTTCTCTTGTTGGGTTCAGACTTCAGTCGATACCTTGCCGTTTTCACTTGTTGAAAAGGATACCGTTGAATTCGTGAATGTACATAATATTTCACTTCGCTTTAATTTATGTCGTAAGTAATATATGTTATTGAGGCTGTTGAACTTCTTGAAATGAAATTATGTCTTGGTTTCTGAAGAAGTACAGTCGGGAATACATTATGTTATTGAATCCTGTTGGAATCCTTGAGTTGATAGTATTTTGACTTCTGAAGGAGTTTTTGATTGAGAATATTACTTGGGTTCGATTCTTTTTGAACTATTGATGCGTATATTATGTTTTCCTCTTCTGTATAAGCTTAGAGTGAATATTGTTGTATGGACTCAGTTGGAGTCCTTGTTATGAAACCAGTATTTTGCTTCTGTATAAGCCTGATTGTGAATAATTATTATTATTGGCACGGTTGGAATCCTTAATATATATAAATCTTGTATTTCAGCTTCTGTAGAAGCTTTGTCGTGAATACTGTATGATTTTGGATATTGTGGGAATCCTTGAATAGATAGAGTTTTAACTGTTACAGAAGTTTAATCAAGAATACTATACGGGTTCGATTCCTTTTTGAGTCCTGGAAAGGTAACATACATTTCTACCTTTGTAGAAGTTCAGTCGTGAATACTGTATGTTATTGGTATAGTTAGAATTCTTGAATTTGATATGTATCTTGTATCTTTCTACTTCTGTAGAAGTTTATTTGAAGAATACCACATGGGTAAGACTCCTTTTTTATCCTGGAGGCGTATATTATGTTTTCCTTTCTGAATAATCTCAGTTGTGAATACTGTTATGATTCTTGTGTTGTGGTCGCATGAAAGCAACTTCAATCTAAACCTTGTTTTGAGCATTAGTGGTATGGATACTATTGGAGATTTGAAATGTTGTGAGTTGGCTTGATTTTTGATTTAAACCCTCGTTGTGCGTGCATGACGTTCAGACTCTTTTTTTTAATATTCTTGTGTCCCTTTCTGTCCGCTTCTGTGGAAAGTAAAGGAAGGGGATTTCTTTTCAAACTATACTTGGTTTGAGACCTTGTTGTAATCCGTAGTAGCTTGGCATAGGAGGAAACTCTGAAGAAAATACTGTTATGGAATTTCAGCTTTTGATCTAAGTCCTTGCAGAGTTTTAGTAGGGACTAGATTGAGCTGTATGTTGCTGAGTGGGATTGTTGTCGTGTTTGTGCATGATTACGTCTTCTGTTAGTATGAATATCTAGTCGTGAGCTTGACTGAACTAATGAGCTGTTAACTGTACCTCGACAAGCGATGGCATTGGTTATTTTCTCGTTTGTTGATTAGTATGGAAGGTTATGTGGAGTCTATTTGATAGATTAATCATCACTGCCTTGGCGCGAGAGCTACTGTATTGCTAGTAAACTACAGGAAGTTGTTTTATTTAAATTTTAACAAAACTATGGTTCTTCTTGTGGTCTCGTCTGACTTATTCGCATGCGTATAAGGTGAATGCTTTACTCTTGAGGAGACGGTACAGTCATGAGCTTGATTTGAAGGGAAATATGAATGACTCATTTTCTTTCTCTTCGGTTGTAAAGTATTTGTTGATATATTTTTATCTAACTTTTGGAATTGTTTTAACATACTGATGGAATCATGTATTGTTATGATATTCATTTTACTATGTTGAATGTAATGGTCTGTCTGATGTTTGTTGTCCTTGGGATTCAGATGGATAGTTGTTTTAGATGCATTGGTTCTTCTTGGTCACTAACGTTTATGATGAAATATCTGGAAGGTATCTAGGACTATTTAGTAACTATAATATGAGTTACGCGTGTATAGTTTTATTGTATTACAAGAGCATAATCTGAAATATGTTTACATGTTTGGTGAATTGATTTCATTTAAATAGGTTGTTTAATGAAAACAATTGGTGGATTGCAATTGTTTTAAGAGTTAGTGCTTATCATGCTCAGTTCATCGAACTGACCCGTGTTGACAATTTTTGCAGATGGTTTCCGTAAGTGGTAAAAGCATGCAGATCTGATAGGATGATCAGATTGTTTAATTTGGTTTTATGATGAATTACAACTTGATTCTCTAAATGTACTACTTGAAGAAAGATGTTCTTTTTCTGTTGAGTATTGTATCAAGTATGCTGAATGCATAAAATGTATTTGATTAGTTCTGAAAGGAATGGAAAGAGGTATTTGTTACTTATGTGTTTGCATTCGTATCTTGTTGGGTTGATCTTCTTCGGTTCGAATGATCTTGAGAGCATTATTATTATTGTATAATTTGGAGACTTTTGTGATTATCTAAGTAAGCTTGCAAGATTATGTGACTGAATACTTATGATTGTTTAGTAGTTCTAGTATGTTCTATCTAAAGCTAAATTGGAATTTAGATCACTGTCTTTCTGGAAGCTAGGGTTAAAATAAACCTGAGCAGGAAGCTAAACAAGCTGAATAAATTATTACTTCCTAGTCTTGATCTAAGTCAAGACAACGTTTAATTGGATTCTTAATCACTATATCTCGATATTAATAAGTAAGATATAAATTCAGTTATGAGAACTGATATAAACCTAAAAAGGGTTTGGTTGGCAATCTCATGTGAAGATTATGGGTTATTGTCCAATTTCATTGATTTAGAATTATGTATATTCTATGAACTCCTTGATGGGACCTCTAGTCTTAATAACTTCTCTTGTGTAATGGGTTTTATTAAGAAAGGTCATTCTAAGGTGAGGAACCCAGGGATTGGGAAAGGCTAACCTTAGGGGAGCATCTTTTAGTATAATTTTAACTCAACGTGTGTAACACTTATTAATAAGTAGATCTTTTCGAGGCGGATTTAAAGGTTGACGGCACAAGTCAACCAGAAGGTTGTACCTTCGAGAAGATTAGGATCTTCTCGAAGATACAACAATGCAGGTGACCTTTGACGACACCCTTTGCATTGATCGTTAAGATTTACACCTTAAACTCGAACAAGTTACTCTGGGACTGATTAGGAACGTGGTCACGTTATAAGGCTGCCCTAGGAGACTCGGGGTATCTTGACACACTAGATTAACTAGGGTTGACCCAGTATGTCAGCATATCCCTAGTCCTCGGGGCATCCCTTTAATGTTGTCATCTCACTAATCCGTTCCTGAGTGAATAACTTGGGGGGAGAGTCCGATGTAGAGTCGATAAGACATTCTACATAACATAGGAATGGGGTGAAGGACGTATTCCAGATTGATGAGTATGCCATCAAGGAATACAAGACATAAGTAGTATGTTTCAAATCTTTGGCCAAAGTATCGTAAGCTACTGATTGCGTTGTCCTGAGTCACCTGGTCTAAGGGATGAGATGCCGATGAATAATGGTAACAATTATTCAGATAGGTTCCTTTGACAGAGCATTCTAAATCCTAGAATAGGGAAGAGAACCGCAAGAGTGATGTGTTAAATAAAAAATGCCAACTCTTAATACTCATGAATAGATCGGTAGATTACCGAGTCATGGAATGAATAGATCGGAGGTACTCCGAGTCATTACAGCTGCATATGGTTATCTGTTATAAGAATGGTTGTTTTGATTTGTGAGTTCTAAATTATGTATTTAGAACCAGGAAGCATTTATCAAAAAAATAAAATTACTTGTTCTAATGTATAAAAATGAGGATGTTACGAATTTATGAGTCTTGATTAATGTTGATTAGTGGGAGATGTTAGTGTCAGCTATTATGGTGTATTTTGTAATTTCTTGTATCTATATAAAGACACCTTCTTAAGAACATTGAGTAGTTGTTATTTTTGAAGAGATAATCTACAACATATAACTTGTTGTGTTTAGTGCTCTCTTCTTAATATACTGGATATGTCATAGAACTTATTTGAATTAATATAAGTAAGCATCATTTTGAGGATCTAGAGATGTTGATATTTCCTCTATCCCAAGGGAGAGCAAGGTCCCACTCAACCAAGGAGACAAGAGGTTGTTTACATTCACATACGCATATGGTTTTCTGATAATTTTTACTATAATCTCTATTTCAATGTTTCATGTAATCTCAGTTTGAATGCATTTTATTTTCCTATTAGAATTCTTTTTCAGAACATGTGTTTCCCTTTATGAAAATTTTAATTAGCATGTGATTTTACTTCTACTGATTCTTAGTTACGAGTGTGCAATTTCAATTCCATTCTTTCGATTCTTGTGTGTGTATTTCCATTTAATTTAGAAGTATAGATTTTAAACTTCATTTCATCACAATAACTAAATTCCATATATTTATATTGAGTTTCCATAGATTAGTAACCAACTTAGAAAGATCTCACAAAACCCCCAACAGAAGACCCAATAGGAAAATTAGTTACATAAATCTCCATTGCATATAGCCTAGGACACAGCCCCGGTTTATAATGACACTAATCAAGATCCAATTAGTTAAATGATTGGAGAATACAATGACCCATCATTTTTGCACCATTTCTAGGGACACCATAGCACACCACATCATTTTTCTCACTTTACATGTTATGGGTGTTAATGGAGTTCACATATGCAACCAGTAGAAGTCTTGAGCCTTGTTTCAATAACCAACCTTGATGCATAGGCCACGGGATGAACAAGGGAGATTTACACCACGCAACATCCAAAAATATATCTAAATAGAATACATGAAGGGAACACTAAGAGTGACACTGAATCTAATACAATGCCTAGAAACCTTTTTGAGCATCTTGCATCCTCCGACTAGCACTCAAAAATGGGGGACCATGGGAATAATGGAGACCGACCCTTGGGTAGAACCTTTACTTATCCCATTGTCTTGGATGAGGATGAGGATGCACCCATGAAAAATATCTCACCATCCATCCTCCCTATTTTTTGAGGCATGTCTACGGAAGACCCCGATCAGTTCTTGTTTGAGTTCAAAATTCTTTTCCAAACCTATGACTATAAAACCAATAATCAAAAACTCAAACTCTTTCCTTCCACTCTCAAAGACTCTGCTATGAGATGGTTCATGGGGTTGTCCTCTAACTCCATTGATTCTTGGGAAGCCATGGAGACAACCTTTTTGGATAAATACCAAGACTACTACGGGGAAGGGATAGGAAAGAAGAGTTCTTCTAGATACGGAAAAAGAAGATGAAAATATAGAGGATTATCTAGATATATTTCTCTTTCTCCATTGATAGAGTGGTTATGAGTTACATGTAGACATCACTAAGATAGTTTTCCTTAAAGTACTTGACAAGGAAACCAAATATTCCCTCCATCTTATGGGAGGAGGAGATGTGCATAAACTTACTATGGAACAAATCATTGAGCTATGTAGAAGTTACTCTAGAACATGAGGGGGTATAAGGAAGAGAAAAACATCCAAGCTTACCCTAGGTACCTCTAAACTTTTGGAGGAAATGGCTAACATGAAAATAGAATTTTTTTCAATTAACATCAACCATAGATGGGCTTAAGGCCAAAACCAGTGCTGCCAAAGAACCTCTAGACATATATTTCCCTAAGTGTAGGAAGAGACATCCCCTGAGAGAATTTCCTTTGGATGTTACAGACATGTGTTTGATCTGTGAAGTTGCTTGATCATGAGACTAATCATTGATGCTTCTTATCACAGTTGAAATGAGGCTTGAATGTTGTCTCTCAAGCTGATGCAGAGGTAAAATTTGTTCAAAGGCCAAATAATCGGTTATATATTCCCTCGACTGCTGCTCAGTTACACTGGAGGATGGAATGGCCCAGTCAAACTCCTCAACATAATTGGGGACAACCTGAGTGGACAACATCAAATTGGATGACTTACCCACATCCACCACCTTAGATGAATCCTTACACTTAGCTAGGTTGGACACCACTGACCCTAACAAGTCCATGGCACAACCAATAATGGATACCTCAACAAAATCCTAACCAAAACCAGCAGTGGGCACCACAATAGAACATTAATCAACAACGGAGGTTCCAACAACCAAAACAAGCTTTAATGGACCCACCGTAAAACTATCAACAATAAGGACATATAACAAAAACAAAAATTCCATGCCAACCTGTAGAAACCCTAAAAATCAGCAGACAACTTCAATTGATGAAGCATGACCAAGTAATACAATGTAGGTTAATACTATTGGTAATCTATGACTAAGGTCTAGGAAAACATTGAATCCTCCTATTGTTATCACGAAATTTCGTAGACACTGATAAAGATGAGACACTTGAGGAAAATGAAGGAACTACACCTTCTCCAAAAACACAAAACACTCAGAATGGTCAAGAAACTAATCAAAATGCCCATAAAGCTCCTTTTCCTGAGCGGTTATAAGACACTCGAACTACTGATGAAATGATGCTAGTTCAAGAGTTGAAAAAGGTGCACATTGAGGTCCCACTTCTATGAGAAATAAGGGACATTCCAGAATTAAACCAAACCATTAGAAATGAGTGTATAAAGACACCAGGAAGAAAGAAGAAATACCCAAAGACCATCAAGGTGGAAGGAAATTTGGCTGATCTTGTTGTTGGCACACTTATTTCACCAAAATACGGGGATCTTAGGAGTCCATTCATTACCATTTATATAAAAATCAGTCAATATCTAACATTTTGGTGGATCTTGGTGCTGCCATAAATGTTATAACAACATATATGTTCAATCTGTTGTCCTTGACAGGACTACAACCTACCAATACCATTCTTCAATTAGCAGATCAGTCCATTGCTGTACTAGATGGTGTGATTGAGGATATAATGGTCACCATTGAATCTTGGGAGTATCTTGTCGATTTTATGGTCCTACAGCCTAAAGCTCGAAATTGGGATATCCAGTCATCTTGGGATGACCTTGGTTGGCTACTATTGCTGCATATATTGACTATAGGTTAGAAAAATGACTATTCTAAATGGGCATAAATCCAAACATATTTCATTATATCCTCCTGCCCAGCCTTATGTGTATGCTTGTGAACATGTATGGGTGGATTATTTGGATACTAATTCTCTGATTTCTTCTTATTTGGCCACCATTGCAGTGTAAAACCATATGACGAAAGTTGTTGAGTCATACACACTGACTGATGTAGAGGACTCTGTGACTACAAAAATCAGCACTATGGCTACGAAATTGGAACTCTGACTGCAGACCCATTTGTTCTAGACACATCTGATATTGTTTCCTTGGTAAGTGATACTTCTAATGAAGCTTGTAAATAAATATATGCTTATAATATGGAATCCATAGTCTTTGATTTCTATTGTCCTTTGACCAAGATTTTGTCTCTTGAAAATGTATCCATTTTGCACATGCTTCAGCCCCATGTTTTCCCATTGAATTCTTTAATCACCAATGTAGAGCTCACCATTTTGGAAGATACCTGTAGTCATTTTTACCCCCATCACAAAGGAAATAAATCCCATGTGCATCGGCCTATCACCCAGTGGGGCGCTGGGAGCTCACCCGAGGCACGCACAAGTGTTGAGTCTCTCTCTTATGTGATTTTAGTGGGAAACATCATCTATGATCTGTGTTTAAGATATTTGAAAGGAAGTAAGATATGCAAGCACCATAGAGCTTAGAATGGCTTCTAGATCCTTGCAGTCACTCCGTAAAGAAAGTGCTTACCATATTATAGAACTTATACTAAAACAAAAGAATTTGTACAAGCATCCATAATTAGTCATAAACATAATTGAAAAATAACTATGAGAAAAATGTATGCATTAGAATCATCAATGTTCATATTCATATAAGCTAGTAACCTCATTAAATTCATGGAGCCATTACTGAGATGTCACGGATAAGAAGACCGAATTCATGCATTATAACTAGACTCATGTGGCTAGGATCTTAAAAGAAATTTTATAACACCCCCATACCCTTGATACATCCTTTCCTAGCAAAATTACCCAACTAACAGAGTTCTTGCAATATTTCTGCAGAGATCCACCCTCTCTTTATTTCTCTATTTCTCTATCTCTACAGCACTTGTATATATATCCTTTCTAAATTGCCAACTCATCCTCTAGTGGTCTTAGATCTGATGCAAGGTTTTGAATGTGGTCCTCCATGTGACCATGCTCCTTCAAGCCTAAGAGTTTCACTTTTTACCATGATGAGCTTCTAGAAGCTTCTACCGCAGCATGCTCCATGGGCCAACTTGTCACTAGGATGGCACCTTATCCACTCCCCATGCGCAGCAATGGGTCATGCTTTTCACGTGTCCTACCTAAAATTCCCAATATGGCTAGGTCTTGAACCCTTGGTTTTTTCCATGCGCACACCACGGGTTTCCTTAAACCCTTCCTTAAACCCTACCCTGCGCACTTTATCCTTACGTGCCTACGTGCCTTTTTATAATCAGCCAATATTTTAGGGGCCCAACATCACCCCACAATACATATGTTCTCCATCTTTGGGAACATTTTCTCCAATCAAGGGAACACTTATCTAGTGAAAATAAAGAACATAATAGGCTTACGCCTTGGAACAAGAATAAGGGAATGAAAAAATAGGGAAAGAAGAGACAATGGGGAAGTGATGGTATCACCGCAATAATCCAAGAAAAAAAAATTACAATTCAGCCTCCAACTTGTTCCAGAATTGAACTCATTATGTGCTCTCTAACGAGGTTGCCAACTGTGGCACTCACCTCCCCAAACCTTATTCCATCTCCTTGTGCACTCATGGTGTTAGCAATTTTCTCTAACTCCTTTCCTACATCATCTAGTGCATCCATTCTTTGTGTAATCTATGGGTACAGTTCCTTCAACTGGTTTTTAATTGAACCCCTTAAGGTTTCAATGGCTTCAGATTTATTTTTGACCTCGACATGGATTCTGTCCCTTTCCACTCTATTTCCCTTATTCTTCTCTTGAAACTCCTTGAGTTCTGCTTATGAGTGGCAACCAAGGTGCCTGCCACTTTGTCTTTGTTTGTACAATTGTCATACCTATCCTCGTAGTCCGAGAAGTA
Organism: Taxus wallichiana var. yunnanensis; assembly: GCA_018340775.1. Taxonomy (NCBI): domain Eukaryota; kingdom Viridiplantae; phylum Streptophyta; class Pinopsida; order Cupressales; family Taxaceae; genus Taxus; species Taxus wallichiana. The sequence continues at coordinate 580,167,948 of CM031240.1, forward strand.
ACCTTTATGATGGGTGTCGTCATTCCCTTCATTTAATCAACTTCTTGTTGATGTCATATCAAACTAGGGGTGTTTCTAAAGCTATATGCAACAAGAGTACTTTAACTGATCTAGTTGTTGACTGTAACTATTTTTATATTTTCCGGGGATCTCTTTAATGTATTAAGGAATTCTTGGTAAAACCTTATTCAAATTAAAAATGAAAACTTGCTAAAAGTAAAACACAATGAAAGATCACTGAAAGGAAACACACCGTGTAGAATGGAAACACACTTGTTGGAAAATAAACACACTTGAATTAAAATGCTTGAAAATAATTGCAAGAAATATAAAGATTTATCTAAACACCATAGAACAAGTATACGACAAAGTTTAACTGAAAGAACTAAAGCAATACAAAATTAACAGATCTAAGCTATTTTCTGAAGAAATATAAATACCAAATAAACAAATATCTTGGTCCTTGGGGGAGTGGGCCCTTGCTCCTTGAATTAGGATTTTAACAACTTAGAATTCTCTCAAATTAGAATGGCTATTTTATTGATAAAAACATTCAGTATTACAAAATGTATTGGATCTAGATACTTAATCTATTTCTTTTCTCTGTTCTATATCTCTAATTATTAATTTCTATCTAATGCAGGTTTGCTTTTATATACATTTTACAATCACAGCTTGTCTCAATGATTATGATGAAATCAAATCATGCCTAGAATAGATGCTGAGTTGGATGGTGGTTGATTAGATAGTTGTAGGATAACTCTTCTTGGATATGCATTCAGAAATATTCTCATCCTTCATGATTGTAGATGCAAAATATCCGGATGTGGTTTAAAATAGATAACTCACATTGATTCCAGAACTTTGGAGGAGTCCCAGAACCATAGGAAATTGGTAAGAACCAAAACCTGTGAGAGTTACGAGAGTTGTCCCTAGGAGTTCTGGAACTAAGTCCAAAATTTATGGAACTAAATACCCGAGTTCGAGAACTAAGTCCAAAATTTTCAGAACAAAATGATGATTGTGTGATGGAGTTCCAGAACTAGCTTGGAAGTTCCGAACTAAGCTGTGTAGGAATAGATGCTATCAAAAACATACTAAACACCACCTACTTCATTTCCTCGACTGATTAGACCTGATTTATTACAAAATTAAATTTAAACACACACACTATGTTAGGAATTTCAGATCTTTTAACATTAGGATCACAATCAATCAAAATACGAGATAGTTACATCCTAAGTCATATTAGATCAACTAAAATTCACATAATGCAATCAAAATTAACCAAAAGGAGAGTACGATGAGATCATATATTATAATTAATCGGACATATTCTCGCCTCATAATTTCCCCAAAACTTGCTTGTTTGTAAGTCCCTTTACAAACTCATTCTTCAAAAGTGGGATCATATATTCGCATTCCATTTGATTGCTCAAATCAAATGGCTGAAACTAAATTTCCCAATGCTTAAGCTCGATGTACTATACCCAACTCCTTTTTCTATTTTTCTCTCCCACTTTTCAAATTCAACAGGTCTTGAGGTTCTCTATTCGCCAAGGAGACATGGGGGTGAGAAGTATAGGTGGCCTTGTTCACATTCCCATCCATATTTGGCTGTGGGTTTCATTGAATTGGGGCATTATTGTGCGTAATGATTTGGCCCTCTCTAAAATCCATATCAGATTTGTAGGGGAAATTACTTCCCTTCTTTTCAAAGAAATAGTAAGGAGTTCCCACCTCTTTGAGCATCCTTCATAAATATCTTCAAATTTTTCCTCCTCATAGGAGGTGAAGGCATCAATAATCTTTTACAGAATGGCAAGGTAATGTGTCTTGAATCTCCTATCAAAGGCATGAGTTCTAAAATGTGTGAGGAAGGTAGAAGGTTTACCATAATGAGCTCTCATGCAGAGGCCTATTGAGTTGGATTTCAATAAAAATTCAGATTCTCTTTCCTTCCATGTAATTTGGTTTTACAAAAGAGAGACAAATGCATTGAGATGGCTCTCCCCTACATACAAGTTAATTATAAATCCTATGTTTTTCTCTAGCATATAATTGCAAAGATAAAATTCACACAGGATATTTTTCTACTCAGGGCTTGATAGAGAGTAAGCTACCATGAATTAATATTCATTTTGTAGTTCATGTGGAAGCCCACATGAAATTATTGATAGCTGTCAGCGAATGAATTGCTCTTCCAAAAACACACTATATGTAGGAGAAGGTCTCTTGCAGGCAAGCAATTTCTCACTCATAATATAGACCATATGAATTTTGGAAAGACATTTATATTTATTTCCTTCCTCCTTATAAATTTTTTCTTCCCATTCCTTTCTTGCCTTCATATCTTCCTCCTTCTTGGTCTTTAATTCCTCATTTGATGTTTTTGCTTCTTTCATCTCTCTACAAATATCATCCCATTGTTGTTTCAGTGGAAAATAGGTCAACTCAATCTGTGCAAAAGTTGTGGACACAACACTCTATTTTCTAGAAGTCTGGAACTCTTCCTCTTTTTCTATTAGATGCTTCTTGGTTGCTGATAATTCCTCGCCTGCTACAAGCTGAGTTATTATCTCATTAATGAGAATTTCCCTTTGTTCCAATTTAAGTTTGAGTAAGTCCAATTCCTCATCTTTTCTCTCGATAGTGAGCGCTACTCTAGAAAATAATAGAGTCTGTTTTACTTGTTGTTTCCTCTTCCTCTAAAATTATCTGAGGAGTTTGGCATTCTTCCTCTATTAAAAGAAAATTTTCCTTTTCTTATCCTAGATGCCAACTCTTCTTCTTCATGTGGCGCGCTTTCTTTGAAGGTTCGAAAACTCCTAAAATATTGATCATCAAATCTCTCTTCTTCTCTATCCATTTCAGCATGACTTGGCTCAGGTGGAGTCATGGCCATGCTACCCAAAATGTCAGCAACTTCCTCTTCCATCCTTTCCTACTCACTCCTTCCTTCTGGAGTTCCTCTTGACCTCTTATGACTTTTTCTTATCTGGGGAAGTTCAACATGCCCAGTAGTGAATTTCCCTCTAGAAATTCTTCTTACTATTCTTTCTGGTTCTTGTGTGGGTGAGCTATCTCCGTCAGAGACATATATTTGTTCTTCTAAAGCTACTGTGGAAGAAGGAATTTCCTTCATAGGTACAGAAGGCTCTATTGTTTTTATCTTCCTCACCGACCTTATTTTTCTTGGTATGTTTTCTCTTTCCATTTCTCTTTATCCTTCTATAGGGGCATCAATTTCTAGCTTAGCTAAAGGATAGAATGGGGCTGGAATTTTCCTTCTGATAACATTAGGGGTTTTCTTGAACTTGCCAAGAAACTTGTCCCAAATTTCTTCTCCATTATTTTTTGATAGGAAATGGTGCTAGAATATTAAGTGAATTAGACCATGATGTCTAATTGTTCCAACACCCCAGGAATACCTCTGAGCCATGGTTTGAATGGAATAAAAAAGAAACCTTGGGAGGTTTATTATGTATTTAGGCTTGGTGGTTCCATACTTCAGATATATGAGCATTTTTAAGAATTTCCCATAGACCCAAACTAACCGTCACAAGTTAAATATTTTACTATCTAAAATGCAACCCTGTCAAAGGGTTTGGGAAAATTGTCCCTTCTGACCCCTTTTATGATTTTCTTTGTATTATAGACATACTAGGGTTCAACTTCTTCTTCTTGCAGTAAGACTTCAACCAGTTCTTTAAAAGTCCCCTTTGCAGGTTGTGGGACATGAAAAATGGCTACTCCAGACACATTACTTATAGTATTTATAGAAAAAGGAATAAAGACATTTCTTACTTTTGTTCTAGACTGTTCTAGATTTATGATGAATTCTCTTACTAATTCGTCATTATGCCTTGAAAATTTCTTCAAGAATTCAAGCCATCCTACATGCTCAAAGATGGATGCTACTTCTTCATCAGTAGCTGGGAATCATCCTCTGGTTTTGATTTCTTCTTAATCCCCATATCAGCTTGAGTTCTATCTCTCTTGATTTTGTGTGAATTGGTTGTAGGCCTTCTTCTTAGCTATGGAACTAATAGCTTGGTTGTGGAACCTCTGTTTTTAGCTATGGAACCTTAGTTCTTAGCTACGAAACGTTGAATTCTCTTTTCTTTGCTACAGAATACAAACTCAATTCACTGCTCCTTCCTCAAGATACTTCTACAATATTTATCTCACTTGATGTTTGCAATAATGATTACTAATGATAACCATGCCGCCACTTATTCCATCCAAATGAATATCATTATTACACACTTGTAATCATAATGTAAAAATAGATGATTCATCATACCTACTTTTAAATTAAGTCACATCACACATGCAAACATTTAATCAACCCTAAATAAGTTAAAAGAAATAATTACCATCCTTGATGATGTAAGTCTTTTGCTATGCTGACTTATCATTCCTACAAGTGGAACAAAACATGATTAGATAAGATAGCTGGAATTCAAAATAATTCCTTTATTTGAACTAGCCAAAATAGGTCAACCACCATTTGCTAGTTTTTAATTGACCTTGAGAGAAATAAAAATTATTTTATCTTTTTATATATATTTTTTTCTTTTTATTTTTGTGGAAGAAGATGTCATTTTCTATTTTTCATCTTCTTCCCTTTATTCTAGATCTATCATCTGATTATTTTATCATTTTGGAATAATTGATTTCTTCCATATGCTCAAATTCTTTATCTCGCATCAATCTTCCTCAAAAATTCATTCTTAGTGGGACGCTTCCTATAGAGTTTCGGCCTATGTCCATTGACCAAGAGTGTTCTGTTGTTGCCATCAATGGGAAGTGACTGAATAGAACCATTCTCAAAAATATGATCAATCTGATAGGGTCCCAACCATATGGACCTCAATTTTCCCTTGAACTATTGGTACTTAGAGTCAAATAGTAATGCCTAGTATCCTACTTTGAATTTCCTTTTCTTGATATGTATGTCATGTCATTGCTTACTTTTCTCTTGAATCATCTTTGTCTACTGAATTGATTCCAATCTTAATTCATCCAACTCATTGAGTTGAAGGATTCTTTCTTTTTGGGTTGTATTCAATTCAATTCCCACCTTCACTATTGTCCTTAATGTCTGAAGTTCAAATTCTATAGGAAACAAGGGATTTTTCCCATAGACTAATTCATATGGTGAAAACCCTATTGTAGTTTTCCAAGTTGTATTATAAGCCCAGACAACTTCAGGTAGTCTCTTTACCCAATCTTTTCTCCTAGCTTCAACCATTTTGGTAAGGATGTTCTCCAATTCTCTGTTTGTTACTTCAGCTTGTCCATTTGACTATGGATGGTAAGGAGATGACTTCCTATGATTGATTTGGTAATACCTTGTGAAATCTTGGATCATATTAGACATGAATTGTGGTCCCTGATCTGAAACTATGCTCCTTGGTGCTCCAAACTTGATCATAATTTTGTTCCAAAGGAAATCAACAACTGCTTCCTCAGTGGCATTTGTCAATGCCTACACTTCTGCCCATTTTGTCACATAGTCAGTACATACAAGAATATATTCCTTCCCTTGTGAAGGAGGATTAAAGGGACCAACAAAATCCAATCCCCATCTCTCAAATGGTTCAACCACAACTTGAGGTGAAGAGGAATTTCATTAGTGAAATTTGGTTATCCCATCCTTTGACAAGGATCACACATCTTGATATATCTTTTCATGTCCTTGTACAAAGATGGCCAATAATAACCAGTGCCAAGTATCTTATGAGCTATTCTTTTTACTGAATAGTGTCCTCCACTTGGTTCATCATGACATGCTTTGAGGATGTCAAAGATTTCATCCTCTCTTACACACTGGTGCAAGACAAAATCAGGACCACACTTAAATAGAATTCCATTTAACCATTTGAATTGTGCACTAGTTTTAATTAACTTCTTTATTTGTTTCTTAGTGAAATAAGGAGGGAACTTCCCTATTGCAAGATAATTTTCCATACTAGAAAACCATGGTGTATTTGCTGAGATTGCAAATAGTTGTTCATCTCGAAAATTTTCCTTGATCGGATCTTGTTCCCTGTGGTGGTTAGTCTTGACAAAAATCAGCTATCACATTAGATTTACCCGATTGTCCACAATGGTAATATTAAATTCTTCCAAAAGTAATAACCATCTAATTACTCTTCCTCTAACCACTGGTTTGTTCATTAAATACTTAATTGCTGAATGATCTATGTATACAAATATCTTGTACCCTATAATATAATGTTTAAATTTATTGATTGCATAAATTACAGCAAGAAATTTCTTTTCAGTGGTGGTGTAATTCTTTTTAGTGGGAGTAAGATTCTTGCTAAGATATTAAATTACATACATATTTCCTTCTTCATCTTTTTGTCCCAATACTACACCAATGGAATAATTTGAGGCATATTTTTAGTTCTGAAATGGATTTTCCCAATTAGAACCTCTCAATATTGTGGAACCCGATTAGTTTTTTTTTAATTTCTTCAAAAGCACACTGACACTTTTCATCCCAAAGTAATTCACAGTCCTTGGTTAGAAAATTAAACATGGGAGCAACAATTTTACTGAAATATTTTATAAAGCATCTATAGTACCTATAATGTCCTATAAATTATTTGATATATCTGGGAGTCTAAGGAATAGGTAAATATGAAATGATCCTAATTTTGTTTTGATCCACATAAATTCCTTTTTGTGAAATATGGTGTCCTAATACAATTCCCTCATCCACCATCATCAAACATTTTTCATCACTAAGAGACAAGTTGTGTTGTTCACATCTTATTAACACTCTATCTAGATTTCTCAAAGCATCTTCAAATGTATCTCCATGTACAATGGATTCATCCATATATACTTCAACATAACCATTTATTAGATTAGAAAAGATTGCAAGTACAACTCTCTAGAAAGTTGCAAGAGCATTGCATAAACCAAATGGTAACACTCTGTAGGAAAAGGTTCCCCATGGACATGTAAATGTAGTTTTGTCTTGATCCTCAGCAGCAACTCTGATCTAATTGTACCCACTAAAGCCATCCAAGAAAGAAAAGTATTGTTTACCTAAAAGGTTATCTAGGACTTGATCTATGAATGGTAAGGGAAAATAATCTCTCATTGTGGCTTATGGGTAGATGAAACCTACTTATAATATTTTTTCAATTTCTTGTTTGACTATATCCCTTAAAGCTAGGTTAATCCTTCTTTGAGGCTACCTAACTAGTTTAGTGTTTTCAGTATAGATGTGATGAGTGCAGATACTTGGATGAATCCCATTCATATCTTTGTAATACCAAGAAAAATCTTTAGTATGATTTTTTAGAACATCAAACAATTTAGCTTCTTCATCCTCCTTCAACAAGTTGATGTTTAAAGTTTTACTTGGTTGAATTTCAACATGTTTGGTTCCAATATATGATGAAATGATTTGTGGAAAGGGTTTCATTAAATTATTTAATGGACATGCATGTGGTAACAACATGTGGTATGTAGAAACATCTCCAAAATTTCCTTGAGACAGAATACTGGAAAAGGACAATAATGAGAATTATGATACTTATCTCTTTGCAGGCCAAATTCCTTGTCACTGCTATTTTCTAGAAATTCTTCACCACTTCTTGATGTACTTGAAATTAAAGCTACTGATTCATCCTCTCCCCATGAGAAATATCATTCCTCTAGAGTGAAATCATTTTCAATCAAAGAGAACTATTGTTGTCGTGGTTCCATAACTAAATGTGGTGGTTCTGGAACTATAGCCATAGGTTCCAAACTAAGTTCACGGGTTCTAGAACTAAGTTTGTGGGTTCCAGAACTATTTATGATTGCACCGAAGATAGTAGGCTCTCATCCAATGGTTTATTAATCATCTCTTCAACTTCTCTTACATGATCCTCGCAATGTCATCATAGCTAAAGAAGACAAATGTTGCTTATTATTTTCAGGAGAATCAACCCACAATTGTTCATGACTGTCAGTAAAAGGTTGTGCGGTAGGATATAAGGAAATTTTTTAGAGTTCTTACCATTTGAGATTGTCATATCACCTGACCTATAATCTATCAAAGTAGCAATTGTAGCTAACCATGGTCTACCCAAAATAATGGGATAACCCAATGTTTTACCTTTTGGCTGCAATATAAGAAAGTCAACTGGATATTCCCATGACTCTACCATAACCACCATGTCTTCAATAATTCCTTTTGGTTTTGCTACAGATTGGTTTGCCATCTACAATATGGTATTAGTAGGTTGTATACCCGTTAATGGTAATATTTTCAGAGTATCCACTATCATTACATTGATAGCATCTCCCAAATCTATCAAAACATTATGTACATCCTTATTTCCTATAGAGACAGAAATAACAAGACTTCCAGGATCTCCATATTTGGGAAGTAATAGTTTTCCTGCTAATAAATCAGCAAGTTTCCCATCTACTTTGATAGTCTTGGGATACTGTTTCTTTCTTCCAGGATTTTTCATGCATAACATTTTGATTAATTTGTTCAATTCTGGAATATCTTTAATTTCTTGTAACAATGGTATTTCAATATTCAATTTCCTTAGTTCATGTACCAATTCAGACTCCTTGATTTCTATATCTTCTTTGAATCTCTTAGGAAATGGAGTCTCATTAGTGTTTCTATCTGGCTCCTTTTCTTTTCTTTCTATATCCTCTTTTGGAACAATAGTACTAGGGTGTTCATTTTTGTTTATTATTTCAAAGATTATAAGGGGTGGATCGTTAATGATTTTCCCATATCTAGTTTGAATACCATTACAATCCATAACATGTAAATCAACTAATTTTTCTAGTTTTTTTCCATAAACAGGAGTTGTTTGTTTATTTATGGGGTTTGCTACTAGTTGTGTTGGCATTTTTATTTGGAATACATTCTTAGTTTGTGAATTTTGTGTAGGGGATCTCATGATGGCCTGTTGATTCTGATTTGGATATGTTATTCCTTGGGAATAATTAGGGTTCCATCTAGGTTATGACCAAGCATAAGGATTTCTTTCACCATCCCATGGTTGTTGATGTCCCTGAGCATACCAGGCTTGATTTTCCCAATCTTGAAGGTTCTATGTTGGTTGAGGTACCTAAGGTGGTTGTCCCCAATTTTTTGGTACTACCTGAGTAGCCCATGGCATTATCTATGGATTAGGAGCTGATCTTGGCATAAACTTCCCTTGGTTAGGTTGTCTCTAAACAAAATTCAATTCTTCAGTTGTAGATGAGGCACTGGTTTGTTTAAGCTGATTTTTAATGACAGGAAGTAAAGAACAAACATTAGTATCATGTTCTTTAGATTCACAGATAAGACACATTTCTATTTTATCCAAAGGAAAATCTCTTAATGCATGCTTCTTCCTGCATCTAGGACAATACATAGCCAATGGTTCAGTTTTGGAATTTGCTTTAGCTTGTAATCCATCCATAGTAGAGGTTAATTGCACTAAAATGTATGTTTTAAAGTTTTCTAACTCATCCATTAGTTTGTTCATATCTGGATTCAGAATTTTTACTAATTTTCCTTTTCTAGGTCCACCTCTTGTTCGGAATAACTTCTACAAATCTATTTAATTCCATTCATTCTTAAGCGATCAATGTCTCCCCCCCATCAAGTTAAGGGTTTCTCTAGATTCATCATCCAAACCTTTGAGAAAAATGGTTTTACTTAATTCCTCTATAAGCAAAAATCCACATCTTTTACTAACAAAGAGGAATTTGTCTAAATAGTCTTCTATGTTTCCATCCTCTTCTTGCTTGATTTTGAAGAATTCTTCCTTCCTATTTCTCCCTCTGCAATAATCCTGGTATTTATCTAGGAAGGCAGTCTCCATTTGTGCCCAAGTGCTAATAGAGTTGGATGTTAATCCCATGAACCACCTCATTGTTGCATCCTTCAAAGTTGATGGAAACAACTTGAGTTTTTGATTATCTATTTTATAATCATAGGTCTGACATAGCACCTTGAATTCAAATAGAAATTGGTCAGGATATTTAGATGACATCCCTCTGAAGGTGGGTAAATGTGTAGGTGAGATATTTTTCATTGATGTGTCATCATCTCCCAATTGGATTGGATAAGTAAAGGTCCTATCAGGTACTCCCAAAACTTCTCATGTCATTTCAAAAATATTTTCTGAATTTTCCTCCTAATCAATGTGGTAAGTTGTATGCTTTGGGGAAGGTGAAAATCAGGGAGTAGGAGGTTGACTAATCAATTGAGAATAAAAAATTACCCTCAATGGATCTTGGGTAATAAGCCTTTTCCTAAAAGTTCTACTCCCTTCATGTGACTGATCTAAGAATTCCAAAAATGGAAATTTTGTTTCTTGTCTGACAGGGGATGGTGGTGCCTCCAATTCTTGATCAATTTCCTTAATTTGACTAGAGGATGTTATGAATTCTTGTGAAGATTTTTTTGAAAGGAATTTACCTTGTGAATCTCTTGGTCTACTCGTATATTTTGTGATATAGTAGGAAGATTCTTCAAGTAGTAGGTGTATGTTTTGTTGATCTTACTAACACTTAATTAGAAAATTCCAACTAGTGTTCCCGGTAACGATGCCAAAAATGATGGGTGTTGTCATTCCCTTCATTTAATCAACTTCTTGTTGATGTCATATCAAACCAGGGGTGTGTCTAAAGCTATATGCAATAAGAGTACTTTAACTGATCTAGTAGTTGACTGTAACTATTTTTATATTTTTGGGGGATCTCTTTAATGTCTTAAGGACTTCTTGGTAAAACCTTATTCAAATCAAACTATGAAAACTTGCTGAAAGTAAAACACACTGAAAGCTCACTGAAAGGAAACACACCATGTAGAATGGAAACATACTTACTGTTGGAAAATAAACACACTTGCTTTTGGAAATAAACACACTTGAATTAAAATGCTTGAAAATAATTGCAAGAAATATAAAGATTTATCTAAACACCTGCAGGAACAAGTATATGAAAAATTTTAATTGAAAGAAGAATACATGTGTGGACCCAAGAAGAATACCGGAGAATACCAAGATCATGTGTGTGGAACCAAGAAGAATACTGAGAGGCTGCAAGATGAAGATCTCGACGTGGACTCATGTGTGTGGACTCTTTTGATGCAGATCTTAATCGAAGAAAGAAGATTTATAGATCATGTGTGTGGACCCAAGAAGAAAACTAGAGGTCTGTAGGATGCAGATCTGATGTGGACTCATGTTGTAGACCATTGGTGAAAAGGAGTACTAGCTAGCTACACTCTGGAGTACGCCATTTCCACATATTATTGTCTTTAGATTGCTTTGAGTTTGAGTTTCTGCAAGATCCCAAAGGATCATTTCTACATGATATCTCTCTGAAATGATATCCCTAAAAGAATAAGTATACGAATAATGTCCTATATCTAAGCTATTTGTTAAAGAAATATAAATACCAAATAAACAAATATCCTGGTCCTTAGGGGAGTGGGCCCTTGCTCCTCCTTGAATCAGGATTTTAACAACTCAGAATTCTCTCAAATTAGAATGGCTATTTTATTGATGAAAAAATTCAGTATTACAAAATGTACTAGATCAGGATACTTAGTCTATTTCTTTTCTCTGTTCTATATCTATCTCATTCTATATCTCTAATTATTAATTTCTATCTAATACAGGTCTGATTTTATATACATTTTACAATCACAGTTGTCTCAATGATTCTGATGAAATCAAATCATGCCCAGAATAGATGTTGAGTCAGATGGTGGTTGATCAAATAGCTGTAGGATAACTCTTCCTAGATTTGCGTTCAGAAATCTTCTCATCCTTCATGATTGTAGATGCAAAATTTCTAGATGTGGTTTAAAATAGATAACTCCCATCGGTTTTGGAACTTTGGAGAAGTTTTGAAACCATAGGAAATTGTTAAGAACCAAAACTTGTGAGAGTTCGGAGCTATCCCTAGGAGTTCGGAACTAAGTTTGAAAATTTTGGAACTAAATATTGGAGTTCCGAAACTAAGTCCAAAAGTTCCGGAACTAAATGATGATTGTGTGATGGAGTTCCAAAACTAGCTTGGAAGTTCCGAACTAAGTTGTGTAGGAATAGACACTATCAAAAACATATTGAATGCCACCTGCTTCATTTCCTTGACTGATTAGACTTGCTTTATTACAAAACTGAATTTAAACACACACTATGTTAGGAATTTTAGAGTTTTTAACATTAGGATCACAATCAATCAAAAGACAATTACATCCTAAGTCATATCATATCAACTAAAAGTCACACAATGCAATCAAATGTAATCAAAAGGAGAGTATGCTGAGATCATATATTATACATTAATCAGACATATTTTGGCCTCATCACTTTACATCAACAAGAACCTTTCTTTACTAAGCTACGGGTGACATGACCTTCAATTTATCCTCTTTTTCTAGGCATGTGGCCATTTATTCTACAGAATCCAAGGCTAGGGGTTGCCTCTCCATGGTGAGGATTCTTGTTAAGTCCTCTAGGAATCCCAGGGCAGATCCATACTTATGCGCGGGAGACACTAGGTCTAAATGCTTCAACACTACAACATCATTAATGGACTCCACATTTTTGTATACTACGCATACTTTAGCCTTCTCATCTTATAACTCATGTTCAACTGGGTGCTTATTAGTTTCCCTTAACTTAGCTCCTTTTTCCTTATAGCTAGATCTTCCTCTTTCTTATTCAGTTCATCTTCTAGATTTTTAATTCTATCATTCTACCCAAAGAGTCTAGCTTTGATCTTAATGAAGACCTTTTTGAGCATGTTGCATAGTTTTTCATTCGAGAACTGCTAAGCATTCACCACCAAGTTATCTTCTCTTTGTCCTTGCAATGTTATTATTGCCCATGGCTTACTTCAAATTTTGGCTCATTACGATGGGACTCAATTGCCCATGAGAGCATTTTCCTTGTCTTCAAGTATGCATCCTCCTTATCAAAAGATGACATTTCCATCAGCTCCTCTACTGAAATCATGCTTTGGAACCACACGTGAAACAAATTTTTGGGGTCATCAATATAACCCATCCTTGGCCTCTCCCCTTCTGCATGCTTTCCTCCCATGCGCATGCCCTTAGGAATACTTCTAGTTAAATTGGGGCCTCCAAAGCTTCCATGGTCCTTTTCTACACTTTCCTCCTTATCCTTGTTCAACACCAGCTCAACATTGCATTCCAACTTCTCCTCCACCAAGGTCTCAATGTTCTTTGTTTCTTCTCTTTCCATTACCTTGTTCATCTATCCTTGCATAGGGTTTGGAGCCTTCTACTTCTATGTGCCATCCTCCTCACTTCTTCCCATGTCCTAGGTGCCTTCCCCCTCCTGGATATCCTTGCACCACACGAAAAGGAACCCCTATTCCTCTTCTCCACCTTCTTCTTCTAAATCATGCATGTTGAAGATAGGTGGCTCTTGATCTTTTTCAGGATCTTCTTCTTCACTATCATCTTCTCCACTGCCATCTTCTTCATTGTCATCATCCTTTTCACCTATGCATCTCTCCAAACTCCTAGTTTCTTCTAAGGCAATCTCCTCTTCTATCCTTTTCTTCTTCCTAACAAGGAGGATTCTAATATAGGTGACTATGTCTCTTCTTCTCTCGATGACTCCTTGTATGACGGCTTTTCGGCTCTGGAGCCTTCTCTTTGACTATTGACCTCTTCTTACATGAATACATACTTATTCGGAGCTTGTCCCGGGGGGAACCTATTACTGTTTATCCACCACACTTGGTGTTTTCTTCTCTGGCTCTTTTTCCTCCCATTTGGGCATGGGTCTCTTTCTGCTAGTTGGGTCGTCAGGTATAGACACCTCATTCTCCAGATATGCGCCCTTCTCAGATTTTGGTCTTATGTGGATGTATGTGAGTTCCATGGATCCTCATATGATGGGTAAAGTCATGGGCCTCATCATTTTAACTTCATAAAACACATACCTTTCCACATATGCATGCTTTCTGGGGTAGGCCAACCCTTTGTGCATTTCCCTATGGTCCCGGTCTAGATTACCAAGGTATAAACTCAAATTTTTGGATTCTTTGAACCTTTTCACTCCTGCTTGAAAGTGTTGAGCTGTGAAGGCAAAAGAGATCTTGCATCATGGGCTCCATGTCTCATTTATCAGTTCAAATCTTCTAAGGTAGAAATGATGGTACACAGAAAACTTAGCTTTTCCCTTGGTGGTTGCTTTGGAAGTTGTTCAGGGATCCTCCATTCTACCCTGGACACATTCCTCAGGTGCATATACCATTTCTCTAGGCATTCCTTATGCACGGTCATCATAGTGTCATAGGTGTACTTTTCAAATCTCTTTACGGGTGAAGGGTTCTAGGTAGGGTACTCCCATACAAATTTTTTTGCATCATGTACTCCAATCTCTAAAAATATAATGGTTAGTAAGAAATTACCAAAAGGATTCTATCATCATCCTTTTTGCAGCTGATAATCTCATCTGCGATGAATGCAAACAAGTTGTAGATGGTGCCCTTTGAAATTTTCCTGCAAACATGCAACCATGGCTTATTGACTTGGGTGCGTCTCTCCTATCCATTAAACTTTGTCACCAGGTACACGGCCATCTTCATCACCGGGTCCTCGATGTCTATGATATCATAGTACCTTGACCCCTTTTTGTATGCATATGCAATGACAATCTCCTTAATTGCCTCTTTTTCACTTAGGTCATCCTCTAAACTATCTCCTTCATAGATGAGGCCTGTGAAATGTGAAATGAGCTAAGGGGTAATGCACATCTTATGCCCTATGAAGTTGAAGTAGTCTTTATGCATGTGTGACATCAACCATTGATATAGGCACTCAGGCTTCTGAAGTAGGGAAACTCAAAGAGTTGCAATAACCCTGACTTCTCCAACTTTACCTTCACATCATTGTTATAGATGGGCAAACCCTCTAGTTTCCTTTTATTTATTGGGCACACTAGCTCCACTGCCATCTCCTTCTCGATTGTGCTCATACAGTGATTTTAGTCATTTAGAGACATGTTTCTTAGATGGGACTCCCATTCCTTCCCCAACAACACTCCATCTAGGTACTGCATTTCTTTATACCACTCTTCATTTGTGTGTGCATCATTTTTTTGCTTGCCCTTTCCTTTTCCCTTTCCCTTCTTAGATGTGCTAGCTAGTTTCTTAGGTTCCATTGTCTAGGTCCTCTTATCACTTCAATCACTTCTTGTTACTCTATTCTTCTTCTCTCTCCAACCTTAGATCTCAAATTTGTGAAGAAAACTCCTTAAACTCGTGCCCTAGTTCTTCAAACCCTAGCTGGGATAATTCCTTCACAAGAAAGTGCATTCTTAGAACTTCTCTTACACCCATGAAATCCCTTCCTTCTAGTTTTCAAATCAAAACTAGTTACTCACGCTCAATCTCTTCAAATTTTTCTTCACACGGATCAATTTTAGAAACCCTAGTTTGCTAAGATGTAAAATTGTTTCTTTCTCTTTATACGCAAAGTGAATAATGAAATGCGTCGAACCCTATATTTATAGTTTTTTCCATTTTTAAGCATTAAATTCTACTTCACCTACCAACATACTTTTCACATTTAATGTGGATTTTTCAAGAAAAGTATGACTTTAACACTTTAACTCGATGCACCCAAACCTGCAAGGACAATCCTCCAACCTTCTAGTGCATAACCAATCCATCTTGACAGGATACTCTTGTGCACGCATCACCGGCACCAAAGGCACTTATTCTGTCTTGATTTTTTCTATTGCCTACCTTGTGTTGCTTATGTGCTTTTTCCTCCTTTTTATGTGGGATCTAAAAGTAGCCTTATCTTGACACCAACCATCCTTTTCCATATTTTCTTTCCATGCACCTCTTTCAATAGGGCCATTCAACCGGGATTTTCAACACAAACTTCCTTAGCACTTTACCCATGCTCTCCTTCACATCACTCCACCCCACACTAAAATGATGTGTGGTCCTCTCATGCACTCAAAAGAACTCAAAAATTAATAAGGTTACCAGCTCCCAAGGTGTAAAAAAACAAAGTGAAAGGGAAACACAAGAAAGGAAAATGCACAAGGGAAATTTATAAATTAACTAGCAAAACTATCTTTTTCAAACACCAAGAAGCCTTATTTATAGTAGGGCTTCAACCTACTCCCATTGAAGTGTCCAGAAATTTCATTCCATCCAACTTGTACTGGAACGCACTTTGAATCAAGGATATATGAGTTTTTATATGGACCTAACCAATGGACCTTTAATTTCCCAGGATGGTGTAGAAACTTTGAATCATATAGTAAGACCATCTATCCAACCTCAAAATTCTTGTTCCTAATGTGGAGATCATGCCATGATTTTTTGCTTTGCTTTCTCTTTTGTTTGGCTCCACCTAGCGAGTCATCATCTTTCATCTAGCTTCATCAATTCATAAATTATCTCTTCTAGCGCTTTCTCATCAGCCAACCCTGTTGCATGTGTTATTCACAGATAAGGTAACATGAACTCAACTGGCATAATAGCTTCCATGCCAAAAACCAATTGAAATGGTGTGGCTTTATTTAGCCTTTATAAGTTTTCCTGTAGGCCCATAATACAACTAATACCTTGTTATCCCAATCTTGTCTTCCAACATCAAATTTTTTTGTCAGGGTATGAATCAATATTTTGTTAAATGCTTCCACAGTTCCATTTGCTTGTGGGTGAAAAGGTGTAGTCTTGTGATGAGCCACCATGAACTCTGCTAACAGGATCCTCACAGTCTCATTCAAGAAATGTGTACCCCTATCAATGGTTAAACTTATAGGACATCCATACCTCATGATAATGGTATCCCATTAAAAACTTTCCGTTGTGGCTACTATGCAATATTTAGTTGGGGCTGCCTCTGCCCACCTTTTCAAATAGTCCATGCAAGTGATTACATAACTTGATCTATTCCTATGTGTTTCTGGTGCAATAGAGCCTATAAATTTTATTTCCCATTTCTCAAAAGGTTCAATGCTAGGGATAGGGTGCAAAGGCATTTCATCTCTCTTTCCTGGTTTGCCAATGTGCTGACAATGGTCACACGCTTTACAATAGTCCTTATAATCCTTATACAAATTTTCCCACCACAATCCTGCCATTGATATTTTATGTGTGGTGGCATCACCTACACTTCCTCCATGTGCTTCCTCTATGATGGTGAGGCACTCATGCTCTAGTACACACCTGTGCAAAACTTCATCACACCCTAATTTGTATAAGTCCCCACTGATCAACATGTAGGGCATGACGCATATGGCTAGTTGATTTTTTTCTAATGCCTTCATCTATTATGGTGTTATACATTCCTTTAGAAATACTGCAATCTCCACCAAATCCAAGAGTGTGCACCGCAACCTAAACAGATTACATGTCTAACATAGTCTCTTCAAAACTCTGCACATCCTCCCTGAATCAATTCTTGATATATGATCAAGCCCATAATTAATTTTTCTAGTCTTCACAACTACTGTGAACTCAAACTCTTGAAATAATAGCACCCACTGACATATGTGCACTTGTAGAACAAGTTTGTTTACCAAGTACTTTAACACCATGTGGTGGTGTAAAATACAATAGTCATAGTGTAATTACGCTCTGCAAGTGTCAACTTCCTACTTGCAAAACACAAAGGATGATCAACAATTCCTTCAACTAGATGTGCAAGCATTACTCCAATGGTGGTTCCTAAGGCATCTAAATGAACATGAAAAGGCTTTTCCCAAGATGGAAAACATAATATAGGCGCGGTAACAAGCCTATCCTTCAATGTGTTGAATGCCTTCATTATGCCCCTCCCCAAATGGAAGGCACTTTTATGTCGAGAAATTCTTCCAAAGGCACAGTGACTTTGGCATACCCCTTGATGAATTTCCTATAATAACTAGTATGCCTAGGAAATCCATGCATTGCGCTTTGGATAGTAGGCTCCCCTAACCCCACAATAACTACAACCTTGGCAATATCTACTAGCAAGCCCTCCTTACATATGATATGCCCCAATAACATCCCAAAGGGTGTACCAAAGACACGTTTCTTAATGTTGAGGGATATCCTCAACTACCAACACCTCTCAAATATCAACCTCAAATTATCACAATGGTCTTTTACTAGCCCATACACCATCCAATGATTCAAATAGACCTAAAGAAATTTATGGATGAAGTCCTGGAACACTTGCACCACTATGTGCGAGAAAATAGCAAGTGCATTCTTCAACCCAAAGGGCATGACTGTGTATGTAAAACTTCCCCACTCAATGGCAAAATTTGTCTTCTCCTCGTCTTCCTTTGTAATTTGGACTTGGTGGTACCCAAAAAATCCATCCGTAAAGGAATAGATTTCACACCCAACAACTCCCTCCAAGATTTCTTCAGTGAAGGGGGTTGGAAAAGGATTGATTGCATCAACTACATTTAGCTCCCTATAATCCATGTAGATCCTAATCCACCCATCCTTCTTGATGTTGATTACCATTGGATTATCCATTCGATCCTTCAACATCTTCAATAATCCCATATGCTATCATTTTGTCTATCTTTTCCTTTACCTTCATGCACAAATTGGGATTCATCCATGAGGTTCTCTTCCTAATCGGGTGTGCACCATCCTTTAGCTTTATCCTCATCTCCCTAAGGAATGGTGGACGCCTTTGAGCTCATGGTACCTACGTGAGAATAAATCCTCAAATTCATGCAAAAGATCAATGATCTTAGAGACTTACTTCTCCAAAAAGTAATCTCCAATGATGGCTTCCTTAGGTTCTTCTCCTGAGCCGATGTTAACCTTTTTGACTTTAAGGGCTCATGGTGGGTGCATGTGTGAGTATCAACACTATCCACTACCTCGCACATCCCTACAGAATGGTTAACATCCAATATTTCTACTTCCTCTCCATCAATAACATATACCAACTTCCCTTTCTCCTTTTCCAAAACACACATGCTCAAGTTGTATCTCTTCTACTTCTTATGGCTCTTCTTCAAAGAACACCTCCAAACCTAGTTCACCTAGCAACTCCAACAACCTATCTTCTGCCATGGAACTATCCCTAATGGTAAGGCACTTGACAACCTATAATGCCTTATCAACTAATGGATTGGTACTTTGATACTAAAATGTTTGAATGAGATCAGCCGCTAGCTCTTGCCAATTCCCTGTATGGCAGCATGTCTCCGAATGTATGTACCATGTGTGCGTGTAACCCTGCAGTGTAGAATATAGCTTGTGTACCTAGAGGGATGGTGGTAAAGCTTCTGCGCCTTCTCTCCAGACCTTCTCACAATCCTGGATATGGAAAGAGGTGGGATCCTTCCCATGGTATTCCTTGATGGCGGTGGGCACGTTGCTTTTAGATAACCTAACAGAGAGATATTATCACCTCATGCCATTCCCAAAGGCTCCCCGATGTTTATCTCACCACCGTGTCATTTTTCCGAGCAAGACATAACTTAGCATCCCTCTCCATTGTTACTTCTCCTTCTATTTGAGCTTCCATCTCCTACAAAAAATCTCAGGGAAGGATCCTCCTGAATACTTAGGTAGATCCTTTTCTCTAGGTGTCGACTATACGCACCCTTGTTACCTTTACAACCAATCCTCTCAACTATCATCCAATCAATTCATAAGTTCCATGCACCCAATTATCACATGCTAGACTAGTGGTGTCACTTACTGACTGATCATCCTCAAACTAGATAACTCCATTGGTAGGATGGATTATATCTAGATCCTTGATTGAGTGTGCAAATATCCTATCCAGAACCTCTTCCCCCAAAGGTTCAAAGTATAGGGTGTTGAATTCCCATCAACCAGGCATATAATGACCCGTTCCTTATTATTTTCAAATCTAATGTACCCCTTGTTTAACCAAAGGTCTGCATTGTTCTTTTAACACCATGGGTGCCCAAGTAATGCTGGGAAATTGTCTACCTTGGTGAGTGCCAAGAATTCAAAGTCCCCAGTAAACTTAGCTCCCTGGATAGTGATAGCTACATTCTTTAAGACACCGATGGGAATTTCCTTCGTCTTGTTTTCCATATACAACACGTTTGAAGAGGGCTGTAATGCAGGTTTCCCCATATGATTCCATGAATCCAAAGTGAGAACATTGACCTCCCCACTGTTTCAATAAGGATATTACTAAGGAGCCATCCATCTACGATTACATCTAATGTGATCTCCTTATCATAGTCAAGGCTATGAGGGGGAAGGTTTGCATGAAAAACCTACCTCTCACACTCTCCTCTGGTGTATGGTACCTTCTCTCTCAACCATGATCCTAGAAAGGGAATAATATTCTCTTGCCTTAGCATTTTACATACTTCTTTGACCTCATCTAGGTCATCCTTTGGTGCCTCGACCTTCCTTCTTTGCTCCTCCCTCCTGGACTACTCATTTAGACACTAGATTTCTCCTTATAAACTCTGAATGACATCCATGGTATCTTTATATACCTCCTTTTGATGTGCATGGTCTAGGTACTTCCAATGAATCACTTCTTTCCTCAAACGAGGTTCTTTTACCTAGGTATTTCCTTTGTGTGCGGTTTTACTCTTTTTTTTTTTTTTTACAAAAAGGTTCCAAGCCTACATCACATGTCACCCATGGAATCCATTGTGTGTCTACCTTCTTAATGTTGACCATTACAGTGCCCTTATCTTTTGGGTTCTGTTAATTTATGTGCTCAAAAAACTCTAGGAAATCCTCATACTTGTGCTTCTTTCCACACTATGAGCACTTAATAGTCCGGACACTCTCATTTGTAATGCTCTTTAGACCCACAATTAAAATATGTTCCATGTGGGAACTCACTTCCTCCTCCTCCGTGGTTATCACGATCACAAAATCCTCTACGAAATCCCCTTCTACGTGCACCTCCATCTACACACTCTTCATAACAATGATCATCACCCTTAGAACTACTGGCAATGTTGGTCTGGTGTACCCCATGATCAATGGCCTCATGGATCTAGTCAATGAGACTAGAATCCTTAGTATCATGGGTTATGGAGGTGCAAATATTACATTAGCAAGACACATTCTTCTAAATCACATGTTGTAACAAGGGGCATCTACTTGCATCATGGTCCCCATGAAAAATTTCATAGTCTACTATCACGGTGCGTACTGTCCTTCGGGAAACTATCCTTAGCATGCCCCTCCACCTCACAATATATACACCATAAACCATTACGAGTCTCATGGGCTGAGTTCGCAGACAACTTCTCTAGCTTCTTAGCCATAACAACAATTTGAGCCTCCAGGAATGAGCTAACACCAATATCAACATTTCCAACCGCATCGGCCGTAGAGAAGTTTCTATTACCTCGCATGGGTCTCTAAAAGTTTTATGAGATAAGGCCCTTCTAAAAGTCATGATCAACCCTCCAATAAACCACTGAGCATGCTATGAAGGGTGAATATCATATGATAACTTAGACAAGTGAGTTTTAAAGCGTGCACCATACTCCCTCACACTCTCTATCATTCCTTATTGAATATCCTTGGGACGGTGATGCTCTTCTTCAAACTCAAGGATGTGGATTTTTTCCAAGAAGGTGTTCTTTAAAGCAGTATAATCCACCACCGTTTGATGAGGGTCATATTTCCTATACCAGCTATGTGTGTGCCCTTACAATGTCATTCTAAACTGACTATCCTTCCACTCTAGGGTTGTGATACCCTTTGTGCACCATAATAGTTCACACTTGTGAACATGTTCTACAATATCTTCAATGCCTCTATAATCTAGAAAATTTAAAGAGATTTCAAAGAAGACTTAAGGGAGTGGTTGGGGCCCATGTCCTCTTGAGCTAGAGCCTTGGTTTCCTCCGATGTTTCCTCCACCGCATGATCCACCAAATCCACTAGGTCCTATGCCTCCTAATCCACAAGATCCACCAGGTCCTATTCCTCCTGATCCACTAGATCCACCAAGTCCTATTCCTCCTAATCCACCAGATCCACTAGGTCCTATAGTGGTCGTGCCAAGGGTCCCCACAGTTCTATTGAACTACGTGCCTATGGTTTGTGATAATGCCCCACTATAAATAGAATACCCTACACCACTCCTAGATGCAAGACCGAAAGCTTGCATGTCTATACCTTTCTCGAAAATTCCTCCTAACACTGGAATGGTATTTACAGCCATAAAAGGCCCAAATGAGAGATTGTATCTCCTAGGTGTAGATCAATCACATCCAAAGATACCAACTAGACTAACAATATTCTCTCCTTGATCCGGAAAACCAACCGCCATGTTTTGGTCACTAGGTGGGCTCAAATGCACACCAATGGATCTTCTCTTTCCATATGATGAACTCTCATCGAAGTTGAAGGGTCTCTCTTACACACTTTCCAAAATGGGTCCGTAGACTATTCAGTTCCACGTCCTCTGCATGAACCTCAAATCCTTCCTATAACTTCTTCCGCTATATATCCATCACACATATAACCTCACGTTGTCTATAAATATCCCTTTCATGCACTTCACTATACTTGAGTCATCTCTCCTCCCTTTCTTTCTCCATCGCAACATCTTCCATCTTCCTCCACCCTAGCTTCCTTACCCAGCACTCAGAATGGTTTAGCCGGCCATTAGAAATAACTCTAAACTCATGGTAAGCATCAAGATCTTCATTTCCAGAGGGATATCATGTAGAAATGATCCTCTAGGATCCCATAGAAACTCAAAATCAGCAATCTCCAGACAATAATATGTGGAAATGGCGTACTCCAGAGTGTAGCTATCCAGTACTCCTTTCCACCAATGGTCTACAAAAGACATGACTCCACATCAGATCTACATCCTATAGCCTCTGGTATTCTTCTTGGGTCCACACACATGATCTATAATACCAGTTTGATCTAGATGCATAGGCTAAGAGCCACTCATATAGCTCTACTGGGAAGCAATAGAAAAAAGTTTCATACAATTCATGGTAGAGGTTCTCTTCTACCCATCTATGTGCATCAAACTTAGGTCCAGTGCTAAATCTCTTAGAAAATTCATCCTCCATGCTCTTGAACCATGATTCAACACTTTCAAAAGTGAATCACTCTATCATTAATCACTACACGGATCATGATTTATGTCATTTCTCACTATAACTTTGAAAAGAGGTCCTAGCAACGGAACCAAGATGTAGTCATTTTTACCCCAATCACAAAGGAAATAAATCCCATGCGCATAGGCCTATCACCCAGCGGGAACCGGGAACTCATATGAGGAACACACTAGTGCCGAGTCTCTCTCTTATGTTATTTTAGTGGGAAACATCATCTATGATCTTTGTTTAAGATATTTAAAAGGAAGTAAGACATATAAGCACCATAGAGCTTAGAGCGGCTTCTAGATCCTTGAATCATTCCGGAAAAAAAGTACTTAACAGTTATAGAACTTATACTAAAACAGAAAGAATTTGTACAAACATCCATACTTAGTCATAAACATAAATGAAAAATAACTATGAGAAAGATGTATGCATCAAAATAATCAATGTTCATATTCATATAAGCTAGTAACCGCATTACATTCATGCAGCCATTACAGAATGTCACGAGATAAGCATACCATGGTCATGCATTATAACTGGACTTATGTGGCTAGGCTCTCAAAAGAAAGTTTAAAACACCCCCATAACCTTGATACATCCTTTCCTAGCACAATTACCCAACTAACAGAGTTCTCTCAATATTTTTATAGAGCTTTGCCCTCTCTATTTCTCTATTTCTCTATTTCTATAGGAACTTGTATATATAGTCTTTTCAAACTTCCAACTCATCCTCCAAAGTGGCCTTAAATATGATGCAAAGTTTATGAATGTGGTCCTCCATGTGAGTATGCTCCTCCGGGCATGATATTTCCACTTTTACCATGATGAGATTCTAGAAGCTTTAACTGCAGGGCATGCTCCTTCCCGGGCCAACCCGTCGTTAGGATGTTACCTTATCCACTCCACATACGTAGTCAGGTCATGCTTTTCATGTGTCCTACCCAAAATGCCCAATATGGCTAAGTCCCAAACCCATGGTTTTGTCGGCATGCACACCATGGGTTTCCTTAAACCCTTCCTTAAACCCTACTCTGCACGCTTTATGCTTGCGCACTTTATCCTTGCGTGCCTTTATTCAACTAGGCCTTGCGCACCTACACCTTTTTGTACTTAGCCAATATTTTTGGGGTCCAACAATACCAAACAAGTGCCTGTTGACATAGGGAAAGAACTGACCATTGGTAATAATTTGGAGGCCAACCAAGAGGCTAGGGTTCTTGAGATTTTGAGGAAACATTCCCACGCTTTTGCTTGGGATTACACTGATATGAGGGGAATTCATCCTACAATCTGTACTCACCATATCTACACTAAGGATGTTAAACCCATAAGGTAGCCGTAATGAAGAATTAACCCAACCCTCAGAGACATAGTAAAAAATGAGATAGAAAAATTGCTAAAGGTAGGATTCATCTACCCTATATCTGATAGTCAGTGGGTCTCACCATTAGTTATAGTTCCCAAGAAAAATGGTAAATGGAGAATCTATGTTGACTATAGGGAACTTAACAAAGCCACCAAGAAATATTATTTTCCCCTGCCTTTTATTGACCAGGTTCTGGACAATCTCACCGGTAAGAAATATTTTTCTTTCTTGGATGGGTTTAGTGGGTATAACCAAATAAGTATTACACCTGTTGACCAGGATAAAACCACCTTTACTTTCCCTTGGGGTACATTTTCTTATCAATTCTTACCTTTTGGGATTTTTAATGCACTCTTATGTTTTAGATGGCGCTTTGCCATTTTTGTAGATCTTAAAAATTACTATGTTTGAGGTTTACATGGATGATTTCACTATCCACGGATCCACTTTTGATGAATCTTTGAATAACCTTGAAAAATTATTGAGCAGATGTGAGCAGCACCAACTATCCCTGAGTCATGAAAAATGTCTGATGATGGTTGATCAGGGAATTTTCTTAGGTCACCATGTTTCTGCCAAAGGTATATAAGTCAACCCCAAAAAGATTGTAGTCATCACTCAACTACCTACACCAACAAATCAAACTGACATCAAAATTTTCCTTAGACATGTAGGGTATTATCAATAATTCATTAAATAATTTAGTAAAATTTTTGCACCTATGTTTTCATTGCTGAAAAACAAAAAAAAATTCAATGGTCCCCTTAGTGTCAGCAGGCATTCAATATTATCAAGGAGAAGCTGACCACAACCCCAGTCTTATGAGGTCCCGATTGGGGGAAACCTTTCCATATCCACACTGATGCCTCCAATACAGCTATGGGAGCTGTTCTTGGGTAGAAAGATGAAGAGGATCACATGTATGCCATTTACTTTATCAGCAAGAATCTAACTCCTACGGAAAGAAACTATACCACTACGGAAAAGGAGTTTTTAGTTGTTGTGTATTCCTTGAATAAATTCTCGACATTACATCACTGGGTATAAAATATTTGTTTATACTGACCACTCTACCATCTGATATTTGATGAATAAACCAGTGAGTCGGTATCCTTGGACATGTAGGGTATTATTGGTGATTCATTAAATACTTTAGTAAAAATATTGCACCTATGTTTTCATTGATGAAAAAAGATTTTGTTTTTGAATGGTCCCCTCAGTGTCAGCAGACATTCGATATTATCAAGGAGAATCGACCACAACCCCAATTACGAGGTCCCGATTGGGGGAACCTTTCCATATCCACACTAATGCCTCCAATATAGCTATGGGAGCTATTCTTGGGAAGAAAGATGAAGAGGATCACATGTATGCCATTTACTTTATCAACAAGAATCAATCCTATGGAAAGAAACTATACCACTACGAAAAAGGAGTTTTTAGTTGTTGTGTATTCCTTGAATAAATTTTGACATTACATCACTGGGTATAAAATATTTGTTTATACTGACCACTCTACCATCTGATATTTGATGAATAAACCAATAGTCGGAGGTCGATTATTAGATGGTTACTCTTGTTACAAGAATTCAATCTGACCATTATTGATAAGCCCAGGAAATCTAATGTTGTTGCTAATTTTCTTTAGATTGAATGTTTTAGGTGATGATGAGGCAGTCCAGGATCAATTTCCAGATGAAAATTTGTTTTCTATATCAACTCAAACTCTGTGGTTCACTCGATCTTGCAAATTATTTAACTACAGGGAAGTTTCCTGCCTATTTTACTCATAAAGAGAGACAAAGATTGGTTAAAAATAGTGCAACATATAAATGGTGTAATGGAATTTTATTCAAATGTTGTCCTGATATGGTTCTTCACAGGTGTATTCAAGAAGATGAAGTATATGACATACTTTGTGAGCTTGTCATGATGAGCCAGGAGGAGGACATTACTTAGTAAAGAGGACAATTCACAAAGTCCTTAGTGTTGGGTACTATTGGCCTTCCCTCCACAAGACTATCAAGAAGTATGTGTGGCAGTGTGATGCATGTCAAAGAATGGGGAAGCCTACACTATCCATGGAAATGCCTCTTAATCCTCAACTGGTCTTAGGACCATTCGAGAAATGGGGAATTGATTTCATTGGACCTTTTGAGAAAGAATACCTCTTTGTATGTATGGACTATGTTACAAAATGGGTTTAATTTCAAGTATTGGCATCTGCCAATGAGGATGTTGTTGTTGATTTCTTATATAATCAGATATTGCTACAATTTGGGGCCCCTAGGGCCATTATATCTTATCAAGGTCCTAAATTTGTGTCTAAAATGATCAAGGCTTTTCTAGAAATCTACTGAATCAAGCACCAAAAATCCATATCACCCCCAATCCAATGGGTAGGTGGAAGTCACCAACAAAGAACTTGAGAACATTCTAACTAAAGTGGTCAGTGTTGATAGGAAAAATTGGGTACCAAAACTTCCCGAGGTAGTTTGGGCCTATAACATGACCTAGAAAACCACTACTGGTTTTTCTCCCTATGAGTTGGTATATGGGAAGAAGCCACTGTTACCTGTAGAGTTCAAGTTACACACCTAGAGAACAACACTGGAAGTTGGCATCAATTTGGATGAAGCACAATGTGAATGGGTGATGCAGCTGAATGAATTGGATGAAATGTGGATGGAAGCACAAAAACATGAGAAAATTCTCCAACATCAGAGGAAGACCTAACATGATGCTCATATCAAATCCAGGACATTTCACGAGGGGGAATGGGTCTTACTCTTTGATTCCAAATATCAATAGTTTAAAGGTAAGTTATGGACATGTTGGTTGGGTCCATATCAGATCAAAAAAGTGTTTGATAATGGTTATGTGCAACTGGTACCGATCGATGGTGATAGAAGGACTCTTCTTGTAAATGGCCACAAGCTCAAGATTTATCAACGACCTCTTGACAAGGGAAATTTCACTAGTGACATCATGTTGAGTGAGGAAATGCATGTTGAGGTGGCTCTTTACCCCTCCGGCCAGGAGTAATTGTTGTCTTTCAATTTCAATAAAGGAGGATGGTCATGACCTTGATCTTCTTCCCTTATCCATTTTGTTTCTTTTAATAAATGCGAGATATTCATTGTTTCACAGCCACTAATCACATTTTATCTCGGACTACAGGATATGGGAATCTATGGATATCGGATGCTTTGAACTAGCATGGGTAAGTGCATTCTAATTCACTACGGATATTTCCTTATGAAGAAACTCCCCATGCATAAACTTATCATAATTGCATCCATACACAATGATCGATGTATTTATTATGGATATCCTTCCGAATCTGATGCTATGACATGATGACATGAGGGCGTAATGAGTCATGATTTCCATGCACACCACATGTGTCACATTCTACAAAAGGGATAGGTGGCATTTCCATTTCAAGCGATGGGATGTGTGTCATCTCACATATCAAAATTACTCATGGATACCTAGTCTTGTCAACCTTTTTATGCCACCAAATTTTCTCTACTTTTATGTGATTCGAGGATCCAGTGCATTTCAAATTGATAGTTCCTAACCACTTCCTATCATTGCTTCATGAATATTGAACGACCTTTCTACCTGTCATCACACCGTGAATTTGAGCATACCCTTTTTCTTGTTTCTCTACTATCTAGATTCATTCACCTTCATCATGGGACAAAAGAAAAAGTTAGATCCCGATTCTCTGGACCCATTACTCAGAAAATTACACTTTCGTAGGTATTTTATGATTCTAGTTGGCTTGAATTCATCTAGAAATTTGAAGGTTTTGATGAAGGAATAGTGGATGAATTCCTAGAGAATTTTGAAGCTACTTGCTCATGCGTTGGAGGGAAGTGAGTGGAGATTACCAACCAGGTAGTTTTTGAACTATCTAGTTTACAGATTTTGGTCTGAAATTCATGAAAAATGCTCCCCTCAAATAATTTATTTCTCTATTTCATGAGGAGGGTGAGGAATTTCCCGAGGTAATCCTTACCTCCCAGGGTGTTTAGAAAGGAGTTAAGAGGGACATTCTCAAGCCTGACATTTGGAGGGAGATGGCCAAATGGGTTAACAGATACTTTATATACGACAGCCAACCATTTGTTCTGGGTGGCAATTCACTCAAAATTCTCATTCATTTAAAGAAAGGATGCATCAACCCTACACTCAGGGTGAATTTACTAGAATACTTGGTAGATGCAGTTATCAAAGTCAGCCAAAAATACAAGACTGGAGGAGGAAAGGTAGTGCTAAAGCACCCAGGGCTCATTCACTTATTGTGCTCACATCAAGTGTTTTTAAAGCCAAAGTGAAGGCTTGAAAGGATGAATGTGGGGGAAGGTTCCAAGCCAAAGCAGCTCAAACTAGGGCCATCTTCCACACCTCGGCTCACTACCGTATTATTTAGTCATTATACACACAAGAAGAAGGAGGAACTTGGTGCTCAAACAAACATGGAAAAATCTGGTGATCAAGTGAGCCCATCTTCAACACCTTCTAGTTCTAAAGGTAGAAATACCTTGACTCCCTCTTCTTCTATTTTCCTATGGTCACAACGGTCCTATGCATTGCATAAACCTAGAAGTTCCCATTTGGGGGTTTTATTGGTGCTTCTTCCTTGTGTGGGAGGTAAGGGATGAGGAAGAAAACTTGGTTGTCCCCACTAAAAATCACCAAACACTATATTCACTGTAGCTATTCCTACCCCACAAAGCTCGGCTATGCCCTCATCTTCATAAGTCCACTCCGCAGCTCCGAAACTACTTCGCTACTTGAAGCACAGAATCCACCTTTGGAATCAATTGCAATGGAAATTGGTCACCTTGGGTTATGTCAAGTTACTGATCCTCATGGTTATTTGGAAGAGATTGCACTCCTTAAATCCCAGTTGAAAGGTATGGAAGAAAAAAATTCTATCTTTACAAACTGAATTTACTCAATGCACAATAGAAAAGGTTAGAGAAATCACAACTTTACAAATAGAAGTTAGCAGCCTAAAGTGGTAGAGAGATAGAGGTCTTAGTATTTTGAATGATGTCCACCAATTGTCTCTTCAGAATTCAGAATTAAAAAAGGAAAATAAGAAATTAAAGGGGGAAATGGAAATCATCCAAGGTGAAAAACAAAAATTGCAGTCTCTTTTGGACTCTATCTATCCTTTGGCTTGTAAGCTCCTGTCTTGTAGGAGACCATCTTCAATTTACAACATGTTTGTTCAGGAACAATTTTACTCTTGGTAGTTATTGCAGTTGTGTTTTCAGGTGCCTTACGAAGCCCCTGATGGTAATGTTTTCTTATCCATTTACAAATCCAGTACCCCCAAAATTCAAAACCTGCTCTATGAGTTCTACCTCCATAATATGTTAGTTCCCAATGTCCCTGACTTCTTCATTAACTTGTTCGTGGGGATTTTCAATTAAAATCCTTTCAGTCCTTGCTTCAAATCAGATCATGTGGGGTGAACAAATGGATATCTTTAATCACACAACTCAAACAATAGGATTCTATATTTGGCCTACACATCACAATGATGTGGCTATGTGGAAAAACTTTAGATCTCTTTACTACCAAG
The DNA here is from genome assembly GCA_018340775.1 of Taxus wallichiana var. yunnanensis. Lineage (NCBI taxonomy): Eukaryota > Viridiplantae > Streptophyta > Pinopsida > Cupressales > Taxaceae > Taxus > Taxus wallichiana. The sequence continues at coordinate 580,198,000 of CM031240.1, forward strand.
CTAGTATTAGAGATAATACTTCAGATATTACTGAAATGTGTGGGGAATTTGAAACCTATAGTCAATAGCACTTTGGGGCAGCAAGGCAGGCCTGTGATAGGAGATGGGACACTTTGAGCTTACCATTGAAGTGAAGGGAGGTTATTTCACCTCATAATTTGAGTTGGAGTATGTGATAAGGTGATGCCCTCATCACAATCATAAGGCAATTGTAGAAAAAAACTAGCAAGTAGTACAGTGATGAATGGGTAGGACTTCAGGTGTGACCACCTCTCCTCTTGAGTCCTACTACCACCTGGAAAAACAATGTTGCACAATCAAATGAGGGTTTTACAGCTTGGGTCAAAGTAACTTCCAACACTCAGGGATGTAAAGGTACCAAGAAGCAATATGTGACCAGTTTGAAGAGTATGACATGGCCCAATAGCTTGGTCACAAGGTAGGGTGTAGATAAGTTGCATTGGGACATGCAATAGGTAAAGTGTGGGGGAAATGATGAGTGCATTATTTGGCTCATTTATATCATTCCTATGGTTAATAAATTGTCATTTAGATATGATTTGCTAATGCATGGGGATGCTTTGTATAGTTATATCTTAGCGAGTTTGATGCATTTTCCTTTCTTTTGTTCATGCAACCTGATTACCATATAACTTCCTACTAACTACCTTCGTGAGGAAAATGTGATGATGTGTGTAGGGAAATAATGAACATTTATTTCCAATGTAATTAAGAAGTCCGAGTTTGGAGATGGAATGTGGAAGTGGAAGACTTTTTCCACCTATCAACCTATAAGTATGGGACTTGTTTCTAGCAGTCCTATAGGAATTTATGAGTCTTGATTAATGTTGATTAGTGGGAGATGTTAGTGTCAGCTATTATGGTGTATTCTATAACTTGCTTGTGTCTATATAAAGACACCTTCTTAAGAACATTAGAGTAGTTGTTATTTTTTAAGATATAATCTACAACATATAGCTTATTGTTTTTAGCACTCTCTTTTTCATATACTTGGATATGTCATGGAACTTATTTGAATTAATATAAGTAAGCATCATTTTGAGGATCTAGAGTTGTTGAGATTTCCTCTATCCCAAGGGAGAGCAAGGGCCCACTCAACCAAGGAGACAGGAGGCTATTTACATTCACATACGCATCTGGTTTTGTGATAAGTTTTACTACAATCTCTATTTTAGTATGTTTCATGCAATCTCAGTTTGAATGTATTTTCTTTTCCTATTGGAATTTCTATTCAGAATGTGTGTTTCCCTTTATGAAAAGTTTAATTAGCATGTGATTTTACTTCTACTGATTCTTAGTTACGAGTGTGTAATTTCAATTCCGTTCTTTAAATTCTGTGTGTGTATTTCCATTTAATTTAGAAGTATAGCTTTTAAACTTCATTTCATCATAGTAACTAAATTCCGTAGATTTATATTGAGTTTCTGTAGATTAGTAACCAACTTAGAAATATCTCACAACAACCCCCAATAGAAGACCCAACAGGAAAATTGGTTACATAAAGCTCCATTGCATACAGACCTAGGACATAGCCCCGGTTTATAATGACACTAACAAGATTTGGTTAGTTAAATGATTAGAGAATACAACAACCCATCGGTATGGATACTTGTTGAGATTAAAAATTTATAGGGACACACATTTATTGAATGAGACTATCAAAATATTATTGGTAGATTTTATGATGGCACATCACAAGACAACGCCCTATCACCCATAAGCTAATGGAATTACTAAGGATTTCAACAAGATATTTGGACATACATTGATAAAGATTTGTGATGTTGGAAGCAAATATCTTGGGTTAATCAAGTATTTATTATACTTTGGGCATACAGGACAAGCTATAAAATATTGAACAAAGCCACGCCATTTCACTTAGTGTTTGGTGTAGAGGTAATCTTATCATTGGAATTTATGTTACCTTCCCTACGTATTGCATATGTAGGAAGAATGGATAATGAATAGGAACTTGAAGAGATTATAGATAAACTAATGTAGTTGGATGAGAGGCACGCCATTTCCCATTGGATCCGGAAGAAAAAGAAAGCCAAGAAGAAGGGATGACATGATAGGAAAATTAATAATAAGTATTTTTAGGTTTGGTAGTTGGTTCTTCTTATGATTATAAGTTTTTGCATCACCCTAGGAAATTAAAGGTGTATTGGTTGGGACCGTATGTGGTCACATATATACTTGATTCAAGTGCTTGTTAGTTACAAGATTTTGATGGAACAAAGTTTCCTGATTATTTCAATGGGAGTAGGATGAAGCCCTACTATAAATAAGTCTTCTTGGTGTTTTTAATAAGGCAATGTTATTTCTTAGCTTAAGTTTTCCTTTCATGCATTTTATTTATATGTGTTTCCTTTCATCGTTTCCATGCTTTATCAGTTTAGTTTGGTGTCTTGTTATAATAAGTGTACTTGTGCATTGGTAGTTGATTACTATCTAAGTGATTTCATGTGCATAGGTCCATGCATACTTTTAGTGTGGGGTGGATCAAAGTACAAAGATGAGAATTGTTGGTGCCCTCTTGATACAAGTTGGTTTGATTGAAGGATTCTTCTAGAAGTTGGCATGGAAGAGAAAAAGATGTTATAAGTATTGTGCATAAGGTGTTATAAAGGAATTGAGTTGATTGAAGACCACACAAGGAAAATGAGCACATAGTGTAATGTGAGGTAGGCAGCGGCATTAAAAACTACTTGGTGTATGGCATAAAGGATTTATACTTCGGCACAAGGAGGCAAACGGAGGAGGTCTATGGCTAATGAGTAGTATAGTGCACTAGAAGGTTACAACTACAATGTATAAAGTAGGGTCGTGGAATTTATAAAAATGGAAAGAGTACTTTAGTGAAAAAGTAACTTAAAAAGTGTGGGTTAAAGGGACATGAGGGTCATGGAAAAAGTATAAATAGGGGACGAGGGTAGTCATTTGGCTACCTTGCATTTGAATAAAACTTATCGAGTGAGTCAAGTGTGACGAAGTTTTAAAATTGACATAGAGATTGTATGAGCCGAGAGTTGCATGAGTACTATTTTAATCCTTATGGAAGGGAAAGTTAGTCAATAGTAGAGCACAGAGAAGGATGGTTGGGTGCATTTGAAGTCGTCAGGATTCATAGAGCTCGGGTAGGAAGAAAGTTGGGAATACAGAATAGGTAGGGAACATAATTACATTAAAATTACAGCAAAGGCACAAAGGTTGAGAAAAAGAGACTCATTGTTGTGGTAAAAGAACCCCTAGAGGAAATATACTCGGAAATGTAGTATCCCCTAGTGTGTTGAGGGTATAAATTTTGAAGTTGATGCTCACTCGGTGTAAAATCAAGTGTGCACAATCACTATATAGATGAGAATGAGAATAAAATGAGGGAAGATTTAGAGAAATTCCTCCCAAGAATGGATGAGGTCGAAACCCTCTAATTAATGATTTCTTTAAGTGGTACTTGGAGAATATAGGCGTATTGCAGCTATGAGAGCTTTCTTTCTTCACCAAACATTCTCACGTCTTCCATCGATTGATTTCATGGGTTCATGAATATTTATTTTATTTTATGGGAAGAATGATGTGAATCACCACTTAATTGATTGAGCATGTCACAGGTCTACAAAGTATAGGAGAAGACATGGCCTTGGACTTGTGTGCTACAACAAAAATTGAAGAACTTGCCACAAAATTGAGTTATGAGAAGGGTGGTAGGGCACAAACCATCACGGATTTGGATGATCTAGCACTTAGGGTTTCCTCATGGCTAGTGAGTTGCAAATTGGGCACTTCGAGTGATGGACATACATAAATAAGAAGTTTTTATATGTGGTGCACAAAATTTGAAAATGGGTCACTACTGATCTAGCATAGTTTGTTGCAAATGGGATTGTTTAAGAGGAAATGTTGCAAAAAAAAAAATAGCTAAAATCACATGGGGATTAATCTTACTATTGATAATATTTTGGGAAATCAAGGTACCAGATGGGCTCGAGGATAACATGTGGGTTTACCCACCCGTACACCCATCTCTCGCAGTGCAGTGTGTAGGTTATACTTATGATGGCACCATCACAATAACGTACAAGGCCCAAATTAATAAGTGGTATGAAAAACTACATGGGGAATTTGAGAATGAATGGATAATTCCACGTGAGTTACCCATGGTGGTTGGGGATCATGTCAAGTTTGCAGTGATGTAACATTTTATCCTTTCTCGGTTCAAAATAGATAAGGGAAATATGATTCCGTGATGCAAAATTCCATTTTCATTCTCAAAATAATACCTCAAGTGTGCCATCAAATGGGAAAAATTTGACTGTGATGCGAGAAAAGTTTATTCAGATTTGTGTATGTTGTGTGCAAATTTTAGATATGACTCTAGACCATCATACTTGGAGGTTTTAGAGTTAGACCTATTGGATCTCCACCCCTAGGTAATTAGGATGATTAAAGGATTTATTAGAAGGGCGTATTTATAATTACGGCCAAAGACTCAAGGAGGAGTTGAGGTGGAGGTTATTGATTCCATTTTACCATAACCTAGAGGAACAATTATACCACCTATTCAGAATTCATGTGAGGAATAAGTGTAAGAAGAAGAGGGAGATGAGGAAGAAATAAAACTTGACACTTCGAGGAAGAGGATGTCATATTATCGAAGGAGAAATAGTGGAGGCACATGAATCTCATAGCGGGGTAGCGTAAAGAAAGAAATAACCAAGTGTGCTAAGGATACAATTGTTTCAAGTTCGAACCAAATTCAGAAGAAGAAGAGATGGAATTTTCCACACTAAGGGAGTATTTATAACAAGGTCTTGAGGAGTAGGAGAAGTGGGTGCGAGAAAAGGAAGTAGAGAAGGATTTTGAGAAGAAGAAGGAAATGAAATCCTAGTAAGAAAATCACATCATTACAAACAGAAAAGAAAGGAAGGAAAGATACTAGTGAAACCTTCATTTTCAAGAGGACAAGGGATTGATAATATGAACCAAAACCAAAACCTAAAGAAACAAAAATAAAAAGGAAGTCGCAAAGGAAATGTTGGACCTCTAGGTTACCTCACATGGAATTTTGGATGACCTCATGAAATAACTACGCATGCACTTCCAAATTACAGTATCCACAAATAATTTACATGCATGGGAGCTACTTGATCAGGATGGGGGAGTGTCTAGAATGAAGAAGATGATTAGCTAGAACCTGCACAACCACTCTGAGGAGCTGGAGTTTGAAGTAAGTGAGCATGCCATTACTACCATCCATTTGAAGAGAAAGACATGAGAGACATACAAGGTAGTGGATCCAAACCACTTGACAGATGAGTAGGCATGCAATGCCTTGAATAAAATGGCCTCAGAAGTGGTGAGGAGAAACTTGGATTCTAGCACCATTTTTTTCACCCTTATAGCGGTAAGAAGAAGAAGGGGCACAAAATAGACAAACTATGAAGGGGATTACAAGGAAAGTAGATGAGGACTTAAGAATATTATGATAGAGTTGGTGCACTAGTTCAAAAGATCTTGGAGCAATGTCCTTCTTTGGTTAGCTAGGACAAAATGGACTATGGAGATGAAATGGAGTATCTGGAGGATCTGGTTGGGATGTTACTAGTTAACATTCAAAGTGGCACAGGGACAACTACATATGAAATTTTGAAATATGAGGAGAGCAATAAAGTTATAGTTGAAGCAAGGATCACTAAGCTGGAGGACTTGCTCACCCAACTCAAGGAAGTAAGCATAATGAAATATATAGGCTTCAATAGGTGTCAGAAGTGTGAGCCCTTCATTTTTGTTAGGTTGGTTGAAGAAGAATATATTATGAAGAATATACAAGAAAATACCCCAACTAACAAGATTGAGCGCACTTAGTTAATTATGGAAACCATGGCGCAGAAGGATAAAATCAAGTAAAAATGTGAGCATCTTGAGTAGAAATTTGGTGAGTTCCATAATTATATACTGGAACATATGGACATTATTGAAGGTGTTTGTGTGGAGTTGGTTACGGTTATAAACGAGTTGAAAGGAAGATTTAGATAAGCTACTCCTAACCAAGTACCAAGGACTATGGAAGCTATGCCAAGGACGGCCTTGAAGGAGTTGGAGGAATGGAATAAACTAGTAAATGGGGTAGAAGCAGCGTTCCTTGAGATCTTCCAGGTGCCTTAGAATATTTTGAGTATGATGTCTATTTAGAATTTTAAAATTTTGTCTCCTACATGTAGTTTTGTGTTCGATGGTCAAAGAATTGTCAGGTTTGGAAATCTAGCTAGTGTGGGGTAATATTGGGCCCCTAATAGATGTTAAGTATAGAAACGTGAGATTTTTCAATGCATATAAGTAGAGAATAAAATTTGTGAAGGCTCGTGCCTAGGTTAAACACATTCGATACTTAGCCACATTTTTAAGAATGGGATAGAATTGGAAGATGAATGGTTGGAGTGACGGCCAAGCAATGTTTATAGATAAGGTTGAGCATGAATACTTGTAGTTACAAAAAAATATATTTTTAAAGGGAACTCATTCAGGAAGAAGATAAAACATCATGTAGAGTTCGGGATAATAATAGGATTAGATCTAGAGTTTAAAATAGAAGATAATCTATTATTAAACGAATCTTGCATGCTTATGTAGTTACCTTGTAGTGTATGCATGGTTATTTGTGGCATGCAGGATATTTTGAGAGTGCATGAGTGGTGAAGTGAAATTCCTCATCCCTTATATATATGTATTGATTTACATGGATTAGAGAGGATCATGTATGACTTGATGCAATAAAGTTATGTTGCTAGTGTACTTGCACTCATGACTTTGTGATGGCTATTATGATGTATTTATCTACCGATTTTTATGACTTAATATAATGGATCGTTTTGGATAGATATTTATTTTTATGTCTCTATTACTTGTTATTACATGGTTAATAAGATCTTTATCCTTATTTTATTCATTATGAAATATGGTTGTGATCTATTTCTTGTTATGATTTGCCTTTAATCACTTGCTATGAATATGAAAGCTTGTGTGATCATGCTAAAATATTGAAAACACTGGTATAAAAGAGGGGCCTATTACCTTTGTGTGCTTTGGGTGAGTGCTCAAATCTATCTAAGTGATGGGACAACACATCTAGGGTGTTGGTAAAGAAAACAAACTACGGTTATTGCTTACATAATTTATTTATTTCTATTGAATGCAAACCTAAAATAGTTATATGTGTGAAATTTCTAATTCTACTTAGAACATTAAATCCCATTCTCAATTTATCCATCTCCTCAATACCTCTTTTTAAATTAAATTCCTTCCTTATACACTGTAGACTTATTTTACCATAGGTTAAGTGGGGTAATACTATGTGATCCCCACCCTAACAAGCCACCCACAGCTTCATTTAGTCCTTGTATTCAATAAATATGAACCTCCCCATACCCAAGATGGAGACACCTAGCCCTTTGATCATTGGTGAAAACTAATAATATGTCTTGAAATAAATTATTTCACTAAAAAAATTGGTGACTCTATTGGGGAACATGTTTCCTTAGGCACTCTATTATATTCTCTAAAAATCCAAAAAAATCATATATATTAAATACCATAAATTTTGAAAACTAAAACTAAAAATATATACCAAAAATACTATTTGAATGTTTAAGATCCTTGTTACAATCCTATTTGTAAATATGCACTTTACATGGTTGTACCCTTATCTAAAATTTTGAGTAAAAGTGGCACATGGAAGATTTAGTGAGAATACCAAATAAAAACACTTTATTCTTTTACAATCATGCATTTGAGTTTCATGAAAAAGATTATTTCATACTTTCTCTCATATGGATTCAAAGGAAATCACTTAACTCTTCACCTCTTGGCTTAGTTGCATCTCCACTCTCTCCTCAGCCATCAAATACTCTTTCTCTATAAATGGTTGATCTTGTACCTTGGGGTCAAAACATTGGTCTGCTAGAATTGGCTCCTCCACTTCATGAATTACCAAAAGGATCAAGAAATGTTTTTCACAAATTATATGGATATGGAAAGATACGTCTAGATGATCATATTACATATTTTATCACAATATGTGGTTTTATTGGAGTGCAAATGAAGAATTTTTCATTTGACTATTCATGGATTCATTGCAAGATATCGTTGTAGAATAGTTTTACTTGCTTTCCACCTTGCTCCATTACTTACTAGAATGACATGAAAACTAGGTTTGAAGAAATATTCAATATTATGGAAGATGTTCATGCCCTCCTTGATCAATTAGCTCATATGAGGAAATAAATGTAAGAGCCCATGAGATAATTTATGGAAAAAAATTTAAATTTTGATTACAAATTCTTACCGGTGTTCATCCTACTACGAGATAATAAAAAGAGGTTCTTCATAAATACTCAATTATCTGAATTTTGTTTCATATTATAGAGATACCAACCAAACACTCTAGACAATGATCAATAAATTATCATTGAAGTGAAATATGATCTTATCATGTCAAGGAAGGTCAAGAACTACTGAATGAAGAGTAATATTTGAGCTCCAAAGATTAATTTGTTGATCCATTGGTGCAAAATTGGTCAATGATCTGACTACATTTAAGAATAAAATTTTTCAATATGCCTCATATCAAACTCAAAATACGAATCAAATTGTTGGAGTTCCCCTAAGGCTTTCCTTGGAGGCTCCACTAGTTAATGTAATATGTGGAAGATGTGAAGATGAGGAAGATGAATTTTTGGAATCAAAAATTGAAAGAGAAGAAGAAGATGAATATGTAAATATTGGGTATTTTTAATAATCACCTGAAGAATATCTTGAAGAATCCATGGCTGATATGATTAGTTACTCTTATGTAGTATTCACCCACTCAAAAATAGAGAAAAGGCATTTTTTCCACTACTTAAGTAAAAAAATTGAATCCTCAAATGAATAATCTATAAAAAAACAAAAACAAAAGGAGGACCATTATTATTCACTTCCATGGGGTCATCTAAGATGAATCCTAGACTACCTCTTCCAATAATCCCTTTACCTCTTCAAGTAAGTTTCTTTTGTCTCTTCTTGTCAAAGCAGTTTCTACTTATGTTTATTCTAAGAATGAAAACCATAATGATGTCAAGGATATCATTATTCCTGATGTTTCTATCAATTCTTTTGACTTCACCCTTTGACATTAATTACCATATTAAGAAAACCAAAATTCAAATATTTAAGTTTGAATACTAAAGAAATCATCTAAAGAAATTAAATAAACTTTTCCGGTTTATCAAAGGAAGTGGTTCAAATGCATGTTCCACTTCCTACTCTTAGTGATATTCATTCTCATAACCTTCTTTCCTCAACATCCTCCACTTTTGATAAAGTAGAATCTTTATGTCTTACCTTTCTAATCAATGGATATAAATTCAATAACTACATTATTAACTCCGGTTCCTATGAAAATCTCATGCTCATGCCAAATTTTCCATGGATCTTGGTCTTACTCTCATCCATGTTATTGGTCATTTTTATTCTATTAAAACCAAATAAGTACCTCTTGTTGACCAAGTAAAAATTGATTTATTATCATTTACATATTTTCCTGACAATAAAATCATGATAAAAATACTTTTTGCAAACATGTAAGCTTCATACATGTTTTTGAGTCAAAATTTCTATCGAGATGTTGGTCGAGATATACGGATGGATTGGTCATATGTTGTCATACTATATTTAATGGTAATATGAAGAATCTCCTTCCTATAAGGAAAATTAAATATATGGTTCAAAAATTAGATGACCTAAGGTTGGACATCTTATACCAAGATTCAAGGTATGGTAAATTTTTTCATAACTACATAAGAAGATGTCAAGTTTCCCATATTGATGGAGTATCCAAGTTTGATTGAGATAGTGGAAAATATTTGTGATGATTTGATTGAGCCATAATTTGATAGTATGTACTTCCATTTGGATGTGGATACGTATCTCTTTTGTTAGTGAGGAAGTTCTTGGAAATATTGATTTACAACAAAGCAATCCCAAGGTGATGATAAAATTGGATCATAAAGAAGAATTGACATCAAATGACTTCTTAGTAGGTGAATCTCAAATTTCCAATCACCTTCCTGAGTTCCAACATGATGACTTCTATGGTGGGTATGAAAATGATTGTGAATTTGAAAACTTCATTTTCCCATTGGGAGAAGATGAAGACCTTCTCAGTGAAGAACATATAGATGGAATGGTGCTTGATTCTCCCAAGGTTGATTCCAATCAATAAAAGAACCTTTTTAATGATAAATGTATAAAGGATAAGTTTTTTTGTGTCTCAAGGTTGACTCTATTTAAGAAGAGTATCTCTACATCACGAAGATGATTTTTGAAGCTCAATATGGTAATGAGAAGGAAAGCGATGATGTCCAAATTTCATGCCCCACCTTGTGCTAATTTTCCTTTCAAGAGGATGAGGTATTGTGAAAATCACACCATTGTGAGAAACAAGTTATAAATGAGTTGGTGTGTGTGAAGGAGGACCATTTGGAGTAGTAGGTAAACATTGAATATCAAGAAACTGGTGATAGTGTTGAAAATCCCAGGATCTCTATTAGGAACCAAGTCATGTTAACAATGATCACAATAAGCATGAAAAACATAGGTAAAATTTTCATTGAGGATCATAGGCCTAGTTGTGAACATGATGAGTTTAATATGATCAATAATCATTCTCATAGTAGTAGTAAGGTTGCAAATGAGAAATCAAAAGTAGGGATTAATCGTAAAAATGAACTTTCAAAGCAATGAAGACATTGTACCAGAGGAATGGACCCTTTCCTACAAGAACAATCATGTAAAATTTCCAAATAAGTTAAGGAAATTATCATACTTCATCGATTAAATCAATGGGTTTGTGGAACAAAGGCATTCAAAGTTACCCATGCACAAGTAAACATTTAGAGAATAATATGTGCTATGATAAAAGTGGGTCATACCCGCATGTACCATAGGTGATGTAGGTTTGTATCATGGTTTCCCTTTCCACTTGTGTTTTTCCCTTTTCATTGTGTGTATCCATTTTATCTTGTTTTTTTGTTTCTTTTATCTTAGTTGTGTGGTATCTTTGCTAGTCATTTAGTGTCGTTACTCTATGGATGAATAGATAAGTCACCGGTTTATTCCTCCACAAGATGATTGAGGTTATTCATTACCCCTTATGGTCTAATGTTCTCAAGTTCTATCCATATGTTTTCATTCAAAATTTCTAGCATTAAAAATTGAGAATTTTTTCCATGACATTTAAGCCCACCATTTGAAAACCTCTTCCTCGGTCATTGTGAACCCTTCCTCTAGCCAACCTGTCAACTCACATACCCCCTCTAGGTCTTTTTCATCCTAATTTTTCTAAGAGTTTCTTTATAACATGGCTTTCAGTTTGTTTCACATGCAATAGAATTGATCCAAGTTAATCTAACAATGAGACTAAGCTCGAGTTGGAATAGCTCTCTCTGAAGAAATAAATTGGTTATTTTTAGCCATATTATAAATGAGGAAATCATCCAAAAGTTGATTAGAAATGGTCATATCATCAAGGAGTTTTATAGGATATAAATGAAGTGATCCAAGGTAGTTTAGAGAAAATATGTGAAGTAAATTGGTGTCGAGAATAGCTCAAGGAAAACCATGTCATTTTGGGTACAATGAATGAAGGCTCAAATGGAGAAAGTCACCTTGTTTCGAAGATTCTGGGAGTTCTAGGTGGATTTGGAAGCTCATAAAATAGTAAATGGAAATCTCTTGGAAATCTAAACATAATAGATAGATCAATTTTGGTCCAAGAATTCAAAATCCTGCATGATGATCTAAGACACTACAGTTTCACCTTTGAGCCAAAATATTACTATGCCTCAAAATTAAAATTTGGATCTTCAAATTAGTTTTTATAATCTCATCAGGTGTTTTAGAGTCAAAATCATATAATTTTTTTCTCCTAAACTCCATGTCATGCTCTTAGGGAAGAAAAAGCACTTCTGGTGTTCTAATTTTGTATTAGGATGATGATATCAACAAAAACAAGCTTGAGCACACTTTTGGAGTTTGTGTATCCCTTGCACTTTGTCTCAATGTGCAAGGGAACATGAGTGATAAAAATTTGTTCTCCCCCTCTGAAATTTTCAATTTTTTCACCTAAAACACCACAACATGTGTGTTAGGTAAGTGCAAAACATGAATTTTGGGCCCCTCCACATATTGTGGACCCCCTTGGCACATTTTTCAAGGCTGATTTTTCCTTGCACTTTTACCAATGTTCAAGGTCACATGGGGGACAAAATATTCTTCTCCCCTTACATAGGCTTGTTTTAATCACTTAAAAGTTACAACTTGAAGTGTTAGAGAGTGGAAATCATGCAAACTCAAGATCTATTCAAATTTGGTCCCCGTCCTCATGATCGATGCACCTATAGAAATTTTTTGAGATATTTATATCCCTTTTATTCATCCCAAGATACAAGAGGGAATAAGGGACAAAAAATGTGTTCCCGCTCTCTTAGTTAGCCCCCAAACACATGAATCACCATTGTTGAGTCCACAGAGCTAGTTTTTAGTCCCTTACATCCCACTCCCATGAAACCCCATGCTAAAAATTTCATGATCTGATTTAAAGAACATCATTGTGTCCATATTTTCCCCTTTCTCCTCTTTTCCCCTATTTTTAGGGTACAACTCCACTTAAACCTCCGTCTTACTATGATTGTGCTCAAATAGGTTAAACAAGAGCTAAGGTACTGCAATTGAGATGGAAAGGCTTCATTTCAAAAAACTTACCCATTTTTTTAATTTCAAATGAATTTTTCCCCTTCCAAATATATCTCATGATGATATGCTATTGGAATATTCCTGAGACCTCACATGCTTGAAAACTTATTTTTGCACATATCTCACCTTCATGTTGATCTATGATTCATGGCATGAGATTCCACTATTCAAATGTTATTAATGACTTATAATTCTATCCATGAACTCCATTTTTTCCCAAATCATTTAAAAATGTATTTTCAATTTCTCGATGACTCGGTAAGTCAAATTGCCTAAAATTTAGAGTAGAGGATCCTCATATAATTATATTTCATTTGAAACATTTATAACATCATGAATTGGGATATTTTTTATGGATATGGAGGAATAATTTTTCTCTCAGTATTTTTCCCTCGCGATGAAATTTACATTTTATTGATGATACAACAAGCTAAATTACCTAAAATTTGGATTAAATATTCTTTATCAAATCAGATTTCATATCCATTGCTTACATGTTGAGGTGGAATATTTTTGGAGATATGGAGAACTGATTTTTCACTCAGTATTCCTCCATATTTGATGCATTTCTCACTTTCCCACAAATCCAGATAAGATAATCATATAAAATTCAAAGTTGAGCATCCTTATACAAAAAAAATTTTTGAGACCACTCTTGTCTCATTCTGACACCTAAAATATCCACTTCTAAAAATATTAAGTATTACGAGGTTCCACTCTCTCTATATAGTAATTCCTAATAATAGTTCATTCTATGAGTTTCTATTGTTCCTTACATATTAAGAATACTAAAAATTTATAAATTTAGGCACTTAATAAAAATATCATGTGTTGGGATAGTGTTCAAGGTTTTCATACTCAATATTTTCAAGTTCATCTCACTAGCCTTCATCACCATGGAGCTCAAACAATCAATTTTGGATCTAATTTTAACTTCAAACATTGAGTATCTTGATAAGACTTACAATGATGTAACAAGTATTGAATTGGAACATTTGAGAACAAGGAGGTTGATTAAACACTAAACGGATATAAAGAGGAATAAATTCTCGGTGGGTTATTAAGGGTTGGCATGGTTTCTTTTGCAAAATACTAGATGGTTCAATTCATCCTATTATTGAACCCTAGTGCATTTGTGTTATCATTGATGTCATGTGGCATTGATGGAAACTGTGTGAGGATAAATCGGGAGCATGTTATTGATTGGTAGTGCCTTCTCAATGATGGATATAGCTCACGAGAGGTTTCAGGATGATTTCAAGGTGCTACTGAGCTTGGTCAATGAGGTAGGTTCTCACTAGAGGTATAGAAAAGGGTGGTGTACTTAATATCAAGTGTTTAATAGATCATAAACGATGTTTCTAGGATGATAAATAACTTCTAAGGTGAGCATCAAGTCATGTGGCATAAGTCACGATTGGAACTAGCCCATTTAGGCCTAGTTCTAGAGCCTAACAAGGTGTAAGAACTAAAATAAAGCCATGACAAGAGTAGGTAATAATATTAGGAGGATAGAACACTACTTATATCATGTAGAATAATCTACATGGATTACATTATCACTTGGAGGAAAAAATCTAGTTTTCCCTAAAACTACCTTTGAGAACTAGTAGTGAAAGCTTGAGATTGGTATAGGTTATATAGAATCATTTAGGAGAAACCAAGCTATGGATCATGTATAGGGAGGTTTTTATTTCTCTAGGTAAATTTACATCAAAGTTTTAAGACAATTGTGTAATTTATTTAAGCTTTACCAAAACTGGGTAGAGTGAGAAGGGATAAAACAATGAATTATCTTCTTAGAACCTAAACAAAATTATCAAGCCTCATTCAGATAAATCATAGAAGGAATTTTTAAGATAACTCTTATACTAAAATTTTGGAAATAATTTGGGGACAAAAGATGGAATAACAAAAAAATTATATTCATTTTAATGTTAGTGTTCTTCTCTCTCCAAACATGCTTTTTTGAAGTGATAGGCATAAAATGAAATGTTTTGTCTTCAATTAAATTTTGTAATTTGTTTTCAAGACTCGGGGTTATAGTAGGCTCCTCCTAGGTTATAATGGTGGCATCTTTACCTTCCATTTCTAACTATTCTATACAGTTCATCTCTTTTTACAAGGTTTTGTGCACCTTGCCTGTCAAGATGTTTCATGTGGTAATCAATGATATATGGATTTGTGTGAGACTTTTATCTTATTTTCACGAAAATATTCAAGTTAATTCTAGGATAATCTCAAGTCCTCTAGAAAAACTTGGTCATTCACAAATGCCCAAAATGGGTAAACACGGTCCTTTAGGAATGGGATCCTTTTGGATGCTTGGAGAAAGGTTGTGTGAATGAGAATGATATCAAGTTGAGAAATGAATGTAAACTTATTTTATAGGTCCTATAAAACTTTATGAATCTGAAATTTGAATTGGCTAAGTAGTTTGAACATCTATTTCCCATTGCTTCTAAACTTCCTGTCAAGCCTTGTCAAGTGGACTGAAATTGAGTTGTATATGTGGTGTTCAATAAATAAATCATGTTCTCAAGGGTTGGATATGGTATAGGATTTCCATATGAGGTTTTGATGAAAATATTTGGTCATGTAAGTGAAGGTTTGTTTGCAAGAATCTATCAAACTAAGATAGTCTTGTTGTATCTCAAGGGTCATCATACACATTCCTAAAACTACCTAATACTCATAATAAGATTTCTTTAGTTGGTGAAAAAAATTGACATGATAAGTTTCCTAAGGTAATGAAATTCTTAGAAAAGTGTTCTAAAATCTTTGTATAGATATTGGATTAGGTTTTTCATCCTTTTAGTTGAATACATGGTGTAGTTTCTTGTGACAAGGATCGAGGGTGAGTTTTCCTTAAACCATGAAGTTAGCCTATCTTCCTATTAAAAATAAGGTCTGATATCATTACAAGGTCTCTAACTAAGGGATAATACACTTTTGTTAACATGAAAATTTAGAACAAGGTGCTAAAATCTTCAGAACATATGACTAGGGTTTGGTGTGTTAAAAGCCTAACTCTGCAACATTTGAAGACCAAGCTAGTTGATCTAGAGAGCATGATATCGAGTTAAATCTTGACACAGGGAAGTTATGTTTCATCCTAAACCTTCTTGAAATATGTATTCTAAGTTGTGATTGACTGAAAAAAGTGTTTGGATTAGTTGAGACCTTGAAGATGTATCTATGTATTATAAAATCAATGCATACCCCTGTTTCAAAAGCATACTTATTCAAGTAAGTGAAGACACTAGGCCTCTTCCTAATGATTGAAGAGTGTATATAGACCTAAAATATCCTATCAAAAATGATTCAGGATCCTAAATATTATTCTTATTTCTGATAAATATTCTCTTAATCTGATATGTGGTTGTGAGTTAGAGGGTTTGAAGTAATAGTTAACAAAGAAGCTCCATACTCTTTTTATTGATCTTCAAATATTGATTGTTGGTGAAGGATTCCTACATTATTAATAATCTAATTTAAAGATATATAAATAAGCTTATATGCATACTCACTCTTCATGTACAAAATTGTGATGGAATATTCTTGCACCTATCCTTTTCATTGTGGCTCAAATATAGAATGTAAGGAAAATTGTGAATGAGGTAAGTTAAGAATATTTAAAGGAAGTTTTAAAAACTCTAATAATATTCAAGGCTATTATATACACTTGACACATACAATATTATACCACAAGTCAAAGGATTCATGTTGAATAAAATTCCAAAAATCTAGGCAACCATCACATTTCTAATCATATAAGATTGAAAGGAACTTTGTTAGTTGTAGTAGTTTATCAGGGGAGCTCGAGAAGACCTAATTTATCATTAGTTTTCTTTAAAGAATACTCAAAATATATTGCAATTTGTAAGTCTGTAATTGGTCACTTTGTTGGTTGTAATAATGAAAACTTGAAGGTAATTTTATATGGATACATTTAACTCCTTTTACGAGTTGGAAAGGAAAGTAGGTGAAGTGTCATAAAAATTTGAATTACAAGAGGCATTGGTGTGTGTTTTCTCTTGATATTAAAGATTCTTTTTATGCAATAAGGGTTTTGATGATGGATGATGAAAATTGATTATCGATATGATATGATCTATAGAAAATTGGATGATGAAATTGACATAAAGATCAATGTAAGTATGAGTGTATTATTATCATAAAGTAGAGTGCATGGTTTAATATGAAAATATTATCCTTTAAGTTCGATAATAGATATGTGAGTTCAAGAGTAGATAAGTGATTGAATAAATAGTTGTTGAAAACATGGTGGTCTGTTTATGTAGAGAAATAATTTGAGCAAAGGACCTCAATATGAAAGAAGAGTAGGTGTAGATGAATGAAGTAACAATACATGAAATGGAATGAGTTTTGAGAACATGAAACTCGGGATTCATTACTTCTTGACTGAATTAGTTTCTGAAGTATGTACATATGAAAGTGTGAGTGCTTGAGAGGGTGGTTCAAAGAGAATATCCTGAAGAGAATGAGAGTGTAAAGGAGTGCTTGTAGGATAGAGATTTTATGGTGATTAGGTGATTATAAGAGAGGTAAATTATGAGGATGAAATGATAAGAATATTGAGTTGATTTAGTGGTCACAATTAGTTATGTAAAACAACAAATGCAGAGTAATCAAAAGCTTGTAAAATTCTAAGTAGTAGCTTAGAAAATGGGGAGTTGAATATTCCTTGTAGGTTGAAGCTTACAAAAGGTCAATAGGTTCTATACCAAATTTTGAAGTTGAAGCTTCCATGTAAGTAAAAGCTTGTTAAAGAATAAGTAGTTCCTTGGTTGAATTTTGGAGTTACAACTCCATGTTGAGTAGATGCTCAACTTGAGATCATTGTAATCTTTACAGGACATTATTTTCCATGTTAGTACTCTGATTTCATTGGGTTTTTCTCCCTTGAAGGGTTTCTCATAGTAAATCCTATCTCACTGTGTCTACTCTCATATTTATTTCTTTTGAATGTTTGTTTGGCTTAACTATCACAAATTAAGTAAAGTGGATTCATTGTTAAAGTTTGAACAAACACGATTATCCCCCTCTCATTGTCATAATTTCCAACACCTAGTGGTGGCGAACGGGATCATCATGTTTATAATATCAGCCACTCATATTGGGTCCATAAGGTGCAAATATTGTAGTAGTTTTTTTAAAAAATTATTCAATGCTTTGGAATTTGTATGCATCTCACATAAAGTGGGAATTGCAATCACCATATTTCAATTCAACAAGAAGACAAGGGAAAATAACTTCATTCTTGGAGCATCCTCTCAAGACCTATTAGAAGCAATCTTTTTATCAATATATGTTTCCATGTATTTGGATTTATCATCTCTCCTACTCCCTATCTCTAACATTTTATTTCTTCATTGGGAATGTATTTTTTCAATTTTTGTCTTATTCACTTAAGTGTACTCACTTTTCATTGTAAAAGTCCCTTTTCAAAAATAATAAAAGGACTTAATTTCATTCCTAAAGGAATATGAAAGGTCGCAAGTGGTGGAAAGATGAAAATTCACATTGGGGAGAAGAAGATACATCTTTGTAAGCTATAAATTGGGATGTCCTCTCCATTCCAAGGGTTAATAGTTATTGGTTGTTGTATGTTTTTGGTCTTTATTTTACTACTACTACAAGAAATAAGTTACAATATTATATCTCCTTACCTATGTTCTTCTACTTTATCTACTTTCCAACTTTACAAAAATTGTAATCTTATACAACTAAGAAGGAATTTTGTGTCTTTGATTAATGAATTCTTAGAAATTTGTGTCTTGTTATTTCTTACAAGTTCAATTTATTCCTATTGAATTAGGACATACTCTCTATAAATTTTGTGAAAAATATAATTATAATCCTAATATTAACCCCCTTCTCCATTTCTTCATATCCTCTTTAACTCTCTTCAAAGTAAATATCTTCCTTTAACAATGTACAAGAAGTCATCACGAGGTTTAGTGGAGTATACCTATTTGATCCTCGGTCTAACAAGCCACCCAAAGTTTCATTTATTCCTTACATTCAATAAATAGGTGCCTCCCTATACCCAATAAGGAATGGGCTATCCCCATGATCATTGGTGAAAACCACTAATATGTCTTACAACAAATTATTTCACCAACAAATAAAAAATGTGAAATGCACTTTTTATGATTTTATGGGTTTGTTTTTTCTAAGGTTATAAAATTAATCATGGTCCCATATTTTTCAAATTTTAATGATTATTTTTCTTAGAATGTGTTCGTATAGGACCAAAATTTGAGTTTCATTTGACTACGAATACAAAATCACCCTAGTTCATAGACATCTATGATTCATCAAGGGGAATTTTTTTATTTAACAACTAAAATACATTCAATTATCATTGCAATATTTTTAGCTAGTATTTTAGATATCAAGTAATCATTACAACATAAATTGAAGCATTGAAATTCATAATAGAGACATATTACATTATAATTATTTTATTGGGTAAAGGATCATTGCATTATATTTGATACGTTATTTTTAATATTATGTACATTGGAGGGAATTGATAAAAACTAAGCTAAATGGAATATAGACCCCAAAAATACACCCCACTTTTTGCTAATAGATTTTGATAGTGTGAATATAGTTAATAAGAAGAAGACTAATTTTCCAATAATTGAAGAAAAGTTTCAAAAATTTGCACAATGTTTTTGTAATGTTGAAATAAGTGTATCCAATAGTAAAAAAATCTCAATTTCAAACTATTTTGTATCTAGAATGTCATCTTTGCTACCTAGATAATTCATGTTCTAGACACCATGATTTGGAAAAAATTCCTTGTTTAGAGCAATTTTTATGTTTTACCTCAAAATCAAATTACTTATATCAAACTTCGACGAGTTTCTTCCAATTACTTATAAGATAAAAATAAGCATAAATTATACTATTATCTTGCCGAAGGATTTATATATCCTTCAACTTTCAATTAATATAATTTTTATATTATGGGAAATAGTATGGGAGATTTTTTGACATTATTGTTGATTGAAATTTGGTTGATATTGAGTTGAGAGGTGGGAAATATACTTGGTCAAATAGGTTAATGGGAGATGATCTTTTTTTTTTATTAATGCAAAATAGTTTTGGAGGGGCTATACCCGATTCTGAGAAAGGCTCAACGGCCGGATCAAACATGAAAAAAATATCAAAAGAGGATCAAAATCTGGCTAATATATAAAGTCCAATAGTAACCCAAATAGAAGCTAATAGGAACAATCAAAACAACGAAAAATTGTAATTAAGCGGCCAAAAACAACATTACATGCAAAACAAATCAGCAACTAAAATGAAACCAACCAAACCAAGGGGATTTATTTCTTGGAGGCCCTATCAATCCTATATTTTATAGTGTGTAAAGAAGTGAAAAGTGCCAGAGTGGTAGTGTGCATTGGATCATTCACGTTCAACTTTGAGATAGCCTGATTTCTTTCCTTTTCAATCCCCGAATGGCTTCAGGGATCTGCTCAACATTGAAATGCTTCTAACCTGTTTCTCTAAGAACTCACTAATGGCATTGAAAATGGCCATATTATGATCATGTCTGTCTTTGGCCCTCCCCAATCTATTGTCCAATGAGTTCAAATTTCTGTAAATATCCTCAATCTGATCAATTTCAATATCTCGTATCATCATTCAATTTTCTCTTCCCCTTCTGCTTGGTTAATTGATGTAACTCCTTAATATTCATAACCTCCTTTTCCAATAATTCCAGTATGAGAAGAGTATTATCCCTCTCATCCTATGAGGCATTATCTTGACCAACATTTCTAATGTGTAAAATATTTTGAACAAATTCCATTTCTTTGTTGCTCCTGAGAACACAAGAAAAGGGAGGAGAGGCCACTTTACTGAGTTTGGGGTTCTTAGTTTTGATAGCTCTGGCCTTAGAAGAGGTGGTCAGGTTGTTCAAAGGATCAATTAGAATGGGAGAGGGTGGGTCACTAGGGAGATAGGAATGGTAGGGAATTTGGAGAGGTAGATTTTATGCAGGAGGAAGCTGAGCCCTTGGTAGAGGGGATGGCCCTAGTGTGCTTCTAGAAATCGAGAATGGAACATTCAAGTGAATTCAAGAGGTAATGCGGGAAAAAAACTACAAATTGTCTCCTAAAATGGTTGAGAAAGACCAAGTGCTTGGTAGGAACAGTGACAAAGCACCCTTCAAGGGAGATGAATCAAACCATCATTTTAGTAATCTCATCGTAGGGTTTCGGAATGGAACTTACCTTGATGCCCACCACAACAAAGACGAGATCCTCCCCTTCTTCAGAAAACTTCTTTGCTTCTGTAATTTTTTCGACCCTTTTGCTAAAAAATCGGAAGCCATCCAAATTGAGCCCAGTCACCTCAGTAATCAGCTCCTCGTTCATCAGCACATGATGACCCCCATATTTTACCTTCCTATCCTTCCAATCCATGGAAAAATGCACATAAATTTTTTGGTCATGCCCTTGGATTTTTTCGATGAAGTTGGAAACACCCCCTTTTAAGAAGATTCCAAAGCTCCCCATTGTCCTTCCGGTGGGATCGTAGCTAGGTTCCAATTGGCATGGAGCACCTCCCATATTTTTCCTTCTACAATTTTTGCACTTTCCCTACTTGAAACCACCCTTAGAAGCATTTTTTTTATATGAATAAACTGTTTTTTTGAAATCCAACCCTAGATTCGAGAATCATGTGAACTTTTATGGCCATAATTTGAATTACTACTCTCACTTGTGCAATCTGTCTTATACTTTAAAGCCCACACAATCTCATTATAGATCCTACATAATGTGTGAGTGTCCATATTTATCCTTATTAATACCATTTTGCACCTCCTTGGGGGTGTATTTCTCATTATCCCAAAAGGTGAGATTGTTGTTAGCGCCATAATTTGCCAAGATATTCACCACCTTGTTACCCTCCCTATAAGTATGACCAATTTTGATATCTTTGAAAGTGCGACAAATACTAATGGATTCCTCAATGAAATATTTAATGGTCCAACTAGGGGGATAAATATGATTAAGGTGATTGATAATATTTAAGGAGTCCCCTTCCACAATGATGTTTTGGATGTTATGTTCCTTGGCAAGCCTCAGCCCCCAAAGAGCTGCTAAGGCTTCCGCATAGTGATTAGTTTGATTACCCATTCTACTAGCATAAGCAGCAACTAAGTAGCCTTTATGATCCCAAATTACACCTCCACCAGTAGCTGCCCCAGGTTTCCCTTAGAGGCTCCATCAAAGTTAAGTTTGTACCATGAAGTTGGGGAGGGATCTAATGAATTGATGACCTATCAATGTTTGGAGTTCTACATTTTTACACATTTGCAACACCAATCTTCCAGTTGGAAAGAATAAATTCTTCATCTTGAGGATACTTCTTATTCTTTGGAGGTTTGAATCTCTCTATATTGTCTTTTATAGCATTAACAATCTTAACAAAGTTATTCGTGCACTATTTTCTATTGTTTCTAAATATATTGTCATTTCTATCTTTCCAGATCCTCTAGATAATATGAGGCATAGCCAATTTCCAAAGTCTTCTAACAACACAATGCTTAAAAGGAGGATCCCACTGGATCCAAAGTTGGAGAAAATCCTTTGGCACTATCCAATAAACATTGAACTTTGAGAAAGAATAACTCCATATCATTGAAGGATAGTCACAATGATAGGCGAGAGATGCTTGATGTCCTCACCTATTTTTACATATAGGCGGCACATGTTTGGCATTATAAAACCTCTCTTAATCAAGTTATCATTTGTGAGTATTCTATCTCTAAGGACAAGCCAAAAGAAAAAAATTAATTTTAGGGGTTAATTCAATCATCCAGATCCTACTCCATTTGAAATCACTATGAGTGTTTTCAAAATAAGAATTATAACCAGATTTGATAGTATATTCTCCATCACTTGAGTTATTCCAGAAAAGTTCATCCTTAGCTTCAATTTGATTCAGGGGTATGATGTCCATTTTTCCTATAGGGAGGAGATTAAGGGATTTAGATCAGTCCTTTCCACTTGTAAGTTGTTTCCATATCTTCCTATTATCCTCCATTTTAATGTAATATTTGACTTTAGTTCCATAATTTTACTCTAAAATGTCTTTGACTACACCAAATTTGGAGATGATCTTATCCAAATTAAGTTGGATATATTTTTAATCAACCCAAGTTGGTTCTCGGCTTTGGGTGGTTTCCTTACAGCTTTACCAAGAATTGGGTCAGACCATAGTCCTATCTGCTTTCAATCTAGTAATAGTATAGGAATGACAGGTAGACCTTTTAGATTATTTAAAATGTGGTTGTTTCATCCTTCCTTAAAAGAGGAGATTCAATCTTGTTGGAAAATTAGTGTTAAAGGTAAATCTATGTTCAAATTGGTGTCTAAGTTGAAAAATGTCAAAGAAAGAATGAAAATCTGGAACAAGGAAATTTTTGGTAACATTTTTCCCAAAAAACAAAAATTCCCTGAGGATCTTAAAAGGATTGAGGAAGTCTTGGAAAGTGGGAGGTATGATCAGGAGATCAGGAACAAATAAAAATTGCTTTTGGTGGAGTATCATAATTTGGAAGCTAAAGAGGAATCATATTGGAAACAAAATTCAAGGTCTTTATGGTTAAAAGAGGGTGATATGAATACAAAAAAAAATCATTTGACTGCTTCTATTCATAAACAGAGTAATACAATAATGAAAATTATGGATAGGGAGAAATGAGGTTAAAGAATTAGGATGAGATTTCAAATGAATTTATAAGTTTCTTTAGTGATTTGTTGACTATTGGTGAGAAACCTGACCTTGTCAAGGAGAGTAAAATCACTGATTTCTTCACACCTATTATCACTCTTCAGGATAATCTTAAATTGGTCAAAGTTCCATCTCCTTAGGAAATAAAAGAGGTTGTTTTTATTTAGAAGGGGATAAGTCTCCTAGGCCGATGGTTTCCCTACTTTTTTCTTTTAGGAATTTTTGGACATTTTCATGATGATGTGGAGGAAGTGGTCCAAGAATTTTTCATGACTAGTAAGTTACTGAAAGAGGTTAACAACACTTTTATATCCCTAGTGCCTAAGATTCCAGGTGCTGGTAAAGTTACTAACTTTAGACCAATTAGTCTATGTAATATTGTTTACAAAATTATTACAAAGATAATTTCTTTCAGGATCAAAGATCTGTTGGATGGTTTTATTTCTCCAAATTAGGGAGCCTTTTTTGAAGGTAGATAGATCCTTGATAGTGTTATTACTATTCATGAAACTATTCATTCAGTGAATGTTTCAAAAGGGAGGCAATGTTGCTAAAAATTGATATGAATAAGGCATATGATAGAGTGTCATGGAGATTTCTTAAGATTATTCTAGAAAGGTTGGGACTCCATGATCATTTTATAAATTTGATTATGGAATGTATTACCACTCCTAAATACTCTATTCTTATTAATGGTAAGTCCGAGGGTTCTTTTCATCCGGGAGGGTTTGAGACAATAGGATCCATTGTCACCTTTTCTTTATATTATTGTGGCGAGAGACTTTAAGCGAGAATTTTTCGATTGAATGCAAAGGACAATTAAATGGTTTAAATATTTCTAATGGTTTAGACCCTATTTTTTTAAAGCGGTGTTTGGATGATACTTTTATTTTAGGTAGGAAACTATCTCGAAAGCGAGGCATTCAAGGAGATTCTTCAAGACTTTGAAGAAGTTATTTTCACTTATTAATTTTTGAAAAAATTCTATAATTTTCTTGAATGTGGATGAGGAAAATCATAATATAATTGCAGCTATTTTAGATTGTTCAATCATGTTGTTTCCTTGTGCATATTTGGGAATGCCTCTATTTAAGGGAAGGATGGTTCTAGATAATTGGAATGCTCTTGTTAGTACGTTTCAAAAGAATCTTGCTACCTGAAAGGTACTTTGTTATCACAAGATGGAAAATTACAACTCCTTCAGAGTTATTTACAGAGCCTTCCGGTGTATCTTATGTCAATCTTTAAAATGCCTACAAAGATAAGAACTATGATTACCCAGATTCAATGGAGATTTCTTTGGTCAGGTACTAAATCAAAGGATAGCATCCCCCTTATGGTGTGGGATAGGGTCATTACGCCTAAGAATTCGGGAGGCTTGGGTTTGAATGAATTAAAGAGTATGAATATGGATCTTATTACTAAGGTAGGGTAGAGACTTCAGCATGAGGATGGACTGTGGGATAATATTCTTAAATATAAATACATGTATGCTGAAAAAATCTCTTTTATTTCAAATAATATCATTCCTGAAGGATTTTTTTTGAAATGGTTTTGTAAATTTTAGGAGTTTGTTAATGAAAAGGATTACATGGGAAATTGGTGATGGTATTAGGATCAAATTTTGGCAGGATTGGTGGATTGATGAAGGACCTCTGTTAAACTAGTCGTTGTGGAGAAATGTTGTTAATCATTTCATTTCTATAATTGGTAGCCTTTTGAGAGACTATTGGATTAGAACATATTGGGTTTGGTCTTGGAGATCTCTTCATTGGGATGGTGAAGAAGAGAATATCAAGGAGGATCTTTAAAATTCCAATACTAATCTAGGTGGTGTTTATATTTTATCAATACCTAAACTAGATGTTCTTATATGGGTAGGGACAAAGGATGGTGAGTACTCTGTGAGAACTGGATATTGTATTTCTCGTAATGGTCCTCAACCAAACCCATGGTGGAAATCTCTTTGGGATAGTACTCTTATTCCTAAGGTGAATTTATTTTTATGGCATGTCATTCAAAATAAAATCCTTATAGTTGATAATTTATAGGCTAAAGGTATGTTGATTCCAAATAGGTGCATTTTGTGTAAATTTGATAATGAAATAATTCAACATCTACTCCTCTAATGTACCTTTGCTCAAAAAATTTCTTCCAAAAATTTGAGATTATTTTAGGTCTCGTGGGTTTATCCGATAATTTTTGTTGACTGGTATGAACAATGGAATTGTTCTTTTTTTCTAGGTGTTTTTCAAAAGCACTGGAAGTTGGTGTTACCCCATTTCATATGGGGAATATGGCTTGAAATAAATCATAGGATTTTTAGGGAAAAACAAAAAACTTTTGATAGAGTGGGGAATATGATTATGGGAGATTTGATTAGTAATCTTTCCATTATTAGATTCAAGGAAAAAAGTGTTCCTAATTGTGAAAGGAAATCATTCAAGCTCTAGGAGTTGGTAAAAGCATTCAATAGAGTTTGCTATGGAAGAAGAATATCAGGGATAATGTGAAGTGGGAAAAACCTATGGTTGGATGGATGAAACTTAATTTTGATGGTGCTACCAAAATTAGTTTGGGTTTAGCTGGTGTGGGTGGTATTATTAGAAGGGACAATGGTTCTTTCTTTATAGCCTATGTTATTCCTATAGGAAATAAAACCAATAATTATGTGGAGGCCTATGCAGTTTTGTATGGTTTAAAGTGGGCTAATCATTATCAAATTAGAAAACTTTATGTGGAAGGGGAATCTATGTACATTATTAATGCAATGAAGGGTAAATCGAAATATCATGTTAATTTGAATGCTATTATGGATGATATTAGGAATTTATTATTGAATTTTTAGGAGATTCAAATTAAACATGTGTTTCGAGAAGTCAATGCACATTGGCTAATTATGGAGTACGAGCTCATCATAATCATATATGGCAAGATGAGGTGGATCTTCCGCCATTAACTAGGGTTGTCCTTCATGCGGAGTGACATTTATGTCAAGCATGGGATTTGGATTTGTGTAATCCTTGCTCTCATTAACATATGTATGGGCCCAAAGTTCTATTCTTTTACTCCCAATTTGGTTTTATGCGGGTAATTTTTTATTGTTCTTATTTTTAAAGGTGTTGTATAGTTATTCCATAATGGGTGGTAATAGAGTGAGGGTGGAGCCTTCATCCTGTTCAGCTATGGAAAGGGATATGGCTATCTAGGATATTTTTAAAATGGGGGTGTTACTCATTTCTTTGAAGCCCCAGGGTTATGATGAGAATGTTTTGAAGGATTTTCCACAATTAGGATAAAGGGTTTGTGACTATGCATGGTGTGAGTCTATTGGTTTTTGAGGAATTGATTGGTAAGGTTACTAATATGGATTGTAATGGATGTAAGGTTTTTAAGGACAGAAAGTAGTTTCAAGAGGAAGTTTTCAATTTCCTTGATATTGATGAGAATATTGTTCATATGGATGATGGTATAGCCCAAAACTCTCTTTCGTGGCGCTGGTATGAGTTTTTATTATTATGAATTATTTCACTCTTGATGGGAAGTTTAGGAAGCTCCATAGCTAGCATTTCATGTTGTTAAATCACTTTCATAGAAATAGGAAGGTGAGCATTCCTTTTCATTTGTTTAATTCCCTGCAAGCTTCGGTGAAATATTTTTAAGTGAAGACTATGGATGTTCCATTTCACCAAGGGTTAATTATTTTTCTACTCAAATTTGGTACCCTGATTCCTGAAACCAAAATTTTTGGAATTAGGTATGGTGAAGATTGGGAAGAACATTTGACTCTAGCTAATAGATGCAAGATTAATATTTTGAAAGAGAATGGTGAGAAGGAGTTGAATGTGGCATCTTCTCTTTAATTTATTGTAGGGAAGAATCCAGATACGAGTAATTTGGAGGGTTGGAGTGAGGGAAATGTTTTCATAAATTTCCTTTCCAGTAAAATTGAAATCCTTGAAGATATGGTTACTCACTTGAAATTTGAGAATAAGAGTTTAATCAGAGGAGCTCAACATTATGGTGCAAAGCTTCAAATGCTTAGCAATAGGGTGGATATCCTTCAGGAGATGGTAGCGGCTGAGAAGGGGAAGAAAAGGATGTTGGAGGTTAGCAGCTCTAAGGATGATGATGATTATGCCAACAAGGGTGGGGTAGCTAGACCGAGTTCAAGGACGCGGGCCAAAAGTACCTAAGGGGTCATTTGTGGCCTTGTTGTTGACCTTTGTTATGGGTCTTTTTTTTTTTTCAGTTTTTGCTAATTTGGGTGATCTAGGTTTTGGTAGAGTTTCTCATGTAGATTCAAACCCTTCTTGACTCGAGCAGGGTTTCTTTTTGGATGGATTTTTTATAGATATTTTTTTGGATTTGATCTCACATTGTAATATCTTTTTGTATATGGCCCTTGGAGCCTTTCCAAACTTTATCTATCAAAAAAATATTATTTTTATCAAATCAATTCTCACTATTTGCATGATTAAATGTTTGGAAAAATGGTTTTGAATAGTATATATTTTATATTTAACTATAAATTGAATTTATCTCAGATCACATCATTTTCTTTACTCTTCTCTTTATTCTTCACTTCAATCAAGGCAAATTGTTTTCCTATTAGACTATAGTTTTGTCTAGTTTTTTCAATGTGTTTCATTATTAAAATTTATAAGAACATATATATCATCACATCAACCACGAGATAAACTAATATAATAGTAATTAATAACTAGTTCAACACTAATAAAATAATTAATACAATAAAATACAACCATTATTAAATACAAATTTACATACAATAATTATTGACTAATAATTTATAATTAGTCCCATTATAATAAAATAAATAATAAATATAAAAAAACTAATACTATAACAAATATCAAGAATAAAAACACACAAATATACCAATACTATGATAATTAACTAATATCATACCAATATTGAATAAAATTATTAAACACATTAATACTATAACAATTTACTAATTTAATACCTCTAATAAAAACAAAAATACACTAATACCTTAAAAATTAACTAATATCATACTAATAATAAAAATAAAAATAAATTGCTAGTTAACTAGTCTCATGCCAACAAAACACCTACCAAAAAAACAAATATATTGTTGTCATGTATTTTTGCAAGGTCAAAATTCAAGTTGAAAACATTATAACTTTACTCTTGTGTCAAAAATTATGTTTATTACCCCTCTGAAGAATCCTTTGGATCATTTTGCATTCTATTTCATAATCATACCATCCTTAAAAACCTTCATAATGTGATGAATAACCTTTCCAAGTGTTTGAAATGTGATCATGAGGTCATTCAGTCCATTCAGTTGAATGTTGTCAAAAGATGAAATCTCTAGTAAGCCTAGAAAGGCTATTCTTTAGCCTTTCCAAGACATGTGTGCATCCTATGAGATTGATCAAGAAGCCTAAAACCATTTGGATATGTTATTGAGGAGTTTTAAATGTAATGGAATAGGTTTAGGAATATTTAGGAAAGTTTGAAGGTTTTGGAACAAGAACAGTGAAAGCGGGTTTTGGAGGCTTAAGGAGCTTCTAGTTGAAAATAGTACCTAAAATTCAATGGATGATTTCAGGAGCTCTAGAACAAGTCAAGAGAAAAACAACATATCATCGAAATCTTAAAGAGTCCTCTACATGATAAAATTTTAAATTATTCATAAGACTGAGCACTTCTCAAGAAACTCAATTTCAAAATACTCACCTTGTTGTCCCAAATGAAAAATTAGCATTTTTGGAGGAAGAAAAATCAGGTCTTGAAAACCATACCATTGATATTTAAATGATCTTGGGAGTCAAAATTATTTATATAATTTCCAAAAATACCTCATGGAACTCCGAGAAAAATGATTTCAAGTTTTTAGGAGTGAGTCATTTACT
This sequence comes from Taxus wallichiana var. yunnanensis, assembly GCA_018340775.1. Lineage (NCBI taxonomy): Eukaryota > Viridiplantae > Streptophyta > Pinopsida > Cupressales > Taxaceae > Taxus > Taxus wallichiana. The sequence continues at coordinate 580,227,504 of CM031240.1, forward strand.
TAGTTGGGTGGGTGGTGCATTTTGGTATCCCAACTGTCCCAGGGAAAGTGAGGACAGTGGGTATAGTTAGGATAAGAAAATATTTCCCACCCATCAGTTGTTTCTCTTGGTTCACCACATGACCATCTCTTTTCCTGACAGAAGCTAAACGATTATGCTTGAAATTTGGCTAAGTTTTATCCTTAACCCCATGTGCATTTTACTATCCCAACCATCCTAATTGTCCAAGTGATAGTGGGTATAATTGGGAAAACAAAATGTACCCCACCCTAATCTGCTACCTAGGTTAATCATTTGACCAATTTTTTTCTACCCAATTGCTTAAGCCTTTTATCTCATCTCCCCATCTCTCCACTCTCGCTATGCCACTTGTCATGCCCAGGAAGGGGTGAATTTTTGGCCCAACTATCCTAATGGTCTTAGGGATAGTGGGGATAGTTGGGAAAAAAATCCCTACCCCCTCATACTTTTAAACTTAGGTTTTAAAGTATGTTTATAACTTAAAAATAGTTGTTACGGGCTTTTAAAGAGTTTTACAAGCTTGTTTCACCTCATTCTTTCACTAGTTCAACCCAAGCAGCCCATTTTGTCACCATGAAGCTCATGATACCTGAAAAGTCATTGTACATACCTAAAAAAATTCATTTGGGGCAGCCATGAGCATCGTAACGAATAAAAATTCATATCTTCTAAACTAGTGATTGGAGTTGAGCGTGATTTTCACAAGCTTGTTCTACAATCTAGTTGCCTTGAAGAAGACAAGATAATTGCAAACCAGAGGTGATATAATTTTTAATGGCATAAAACCCCGTTTGATTCCATAGATCAAAATTTTTTTAATTTCCAAGCATTCCAGGGGTGGATTGAGATGAAATTTTGAGCATGGGATCCTAGGAGCAAGCCTATTCTAGTGAAGTTGTTTTCATCACAAAATGATAGGGGAAGTTCCATTTATAAATCTAGTAAGTATTTATTCTTGTCACTTAATATAAATATAAATCTCTTGAAAAATAAAACCCTCTCAAATCAGTGCACTCAAAGATCAATAGAGAAGACAAACTAGGAAAATTTGGTCAAAAAAGCAAAAAAGAAGAAGCACTTTCTAAAAATAGTAACTATCAAAAATCATCAAAGAGACATCAAAAAAGTTAATGTATTATTTTATGAGCTTTGGGAGATTGAAAACATAAAAAAGAATCCCTAGCTCCTACTTACTAAAAATAGAAAGTGTCTGTTTTAGGTGCAGAAAGTTGTTATCTTCCTCATTTTCTCTCACCTAGTGGATTTCCACAATAATTTTTTTTTAAAAAAATGGTTTGGAACCCATTTTAACCCTTCCATCAGATTATTCAGATATGGGTGATAGTGATGTCACTCACATGGACTTGGAGGATCTAAAAAATTAGATGTTTGGCGATCCAGGAGCTTGTAAAAGAAAGAGTATACATAAGTGGTTTGTATGGAGTAGCGGTTATTCATTATCTATTCACAACAAAAAAATAGTGATAGCTTGTTCTCAACACTATGAACCAGATACGAGAATCATAAGGGTGGATGAAAAATTGATTTTGGCCATGGTCACTCCCAAAGGAACATCACAAAGTATACAAATAATGATTTGGAGCAACATGGTAATCATCCTAAGGAATTTTCATCAAGATAATGGCTAAAGACAAATTCATACCTCCAGGGGCCTTACATTGGGGTCATAGGTTAAGCAGGTAAGAAATCCCTCTTGTGTACTAAAGTCTTGGTCTAGGCATGAATTTCATTAAGTATTTTCGGATGTTATCATCCTATTGAGCAAGGTGATGGGAGAGGAGGCCACCAAATATTTTAAGGATTGAATGGTGTTGTTCATCTTTACCATCATTGAGGGAAGTAAATGATTGGTTTGGTCAAATAATTAGTGATAACCTCCACTTTCAGTTACTTCAGCTAAAAATCACCAATAAATTTGCAATGACATCATACCTAGTGTATGTTCTCACTAGTACGATATCTTTCAGGGGTTTAAATATCACATGGAAAATATCCCAAAAGGCCCCCCACCTATGATATATATCTACAACTAACCTAGAAGGAGAGTAATCACCACTTTTCTAAGGTGAATTATGTATTCACCATGTTTTTCATAAGATTTCTTAAAGGAAATCCTAAACTAAGACTATCCTCACAAGTTATCTCATTACTCTCAAGATATAGGTATTTCTTCATACAGTTCTTGAATTTATCATACATCAAGGTATTTTGGATTTGACCTAGCTCGTGAAAAGCTCTAAGGTCCCTTAGTGATAATATTTTCATGTTCGATATTTGCATTAAAATTTCCCATATCAATGGAGAACTCAAAAGAAGGAAAAAGAAAGGTGTTTCTTTCCCTATCTCTTTGGGAATTTTCTCTTACAAGTATCTTGTTCACAATAAAAAATTGGTGATGGGAATTTTCTCTTGAATCTCTTTGGGAATTTTGACATTTGAAGCACTCTTGATATGTTCCATATCCCTGACTTGCACCATGTTCTACAAATTGAGGACTATTGGGTGAATTATTCTAATGATCTTAAGGTTAGGGAAAGGGATAATATGAGGATTATAGTAGGGAAAATGAAGAATTTAGTTTTGATTGGTTGAAGGAGGTAATTTAGGATTATGGAACTGAGTTGTATAATTAGGAGCATCCAACTATGAAATATTCACCTCTCCCACAAGTTTCTTAGGGCATCCAGGGAATGCAGGGATATCTAAGAATGGATGAAGAAATGATTTGGAGATCCATAGAGTGATTCAAAAATAATATAGCTTCATTCATCATGTGAGGAGGTCTTCGGGATCTCAAGAAACAAACATCTCTGATCTCCACTTCAAATTCAATTGAGAAAGCTTAAGTTATATGCATTCGAAAGGATCACAAAAATAAAATCAATGGAATATGATCTAAATCACTACAAGAGGAAATAAAAGAAGGCAAGAGGAAACAAAAGAAGGCAAGTGCAGCTCAAGATCCTGTCAAAGGTATAGAACAAGGTAAAATTTATCTACCTTAGCCTTCAAACCTAAAATGTACTTAAATAATTTCTTCTTCCACAGTTGTACCTATACGCAATTGGTCCAAGATACACCTCCTCAACCGAGAGGAAGAAATTACCATCATGCCCAACATTGGACCTGAAGCAAATGGATCATTCTCATGGGTACAAGATATGATTGGAGGAGAGACCCACATTGTCTAGCAAGTAGTGATCCTATATTTTTAAGCTATATATACAATGGCAAAAGAAAATAAAGGGAATAAAGCTCAAATTACATCTCACTTTTTCAATGGAACTTCAGAAACCAAGGTATGGGGAGATAGCTCAAGATAAATTCATCAATCCTATCAACAAGATGGACCCATCTGATTATGATATTAATATAATTCCCTTTGTACTAGCAACACATGAGGGATATGCTCATCTGTTCAAGGAATCTTCCACTCATCTTATTACGAGAAACCAAGAGTATAAGGAGAGAATTGATCAATTGGAAGACCATATAAGAACCCTCACCTCATATGTGAAAACATTAATCGATATGAATTCTACTCCATATCTCCTAGCTAAGGAAGTTACTCCAATCAACATATTTGAACTAAAATCTATCACAAAGGCATAAGGTTTCACCATGAAGGGAAGATCAAATGATAAATGGGTAAACAAGATTCTATAAAATGGTAAAATGTTGCTTCCTAAGATCCTTCATTATTCAGTTACATGAATGCAACAGACATAAAAGTAAAAATGAATTGATAGGATATTTAAGAATAAAAGGAGCATCATGACCAAGTGTTTCCATGGGTCATTGAGATGGGAAAAGTCAACTCTTTCCTCCTAGTGAGAAAGGAGGTATTCAACTCATCATCTGAATATTTTTCTTAAGTCTAGGCTAGAAATCTAGTTACTTGCTAAAAATGCTAAACCATGCTCTTAGTGAATTGGATTCACACAAGGAACATATTTCAAAGATGTAATAATATGTCAATGTTGAGATATAGAAACTTGTGGTGTCGGCAGTGGGTGAGAACACTTCATAGATGATTTTTTGAAGCCATTTGAAGATCTTGTCAAGAAGGAGGTTGGAGATCCATTTTCCTTCAATGAAAACACACTAGAGTCTCTTGCTAAGATAAGGTCTATCATATCAAACACCACAAAGGATCATCAATATTGGTTCATAGAATGCAAGAACATTAATTCTATCTATGAAAATTGGGTCAAGTCTTTGAGATTTGTGCATATTCCTCAAGTAGAAAAGGTTATGCCTGTAGTGGCACAATATAGTAAGGAATTCAAAGGGATCAAGATATCTCTTGAATAAATTTCAAATATTCCATCGTCAAAGAAGTATCCATTAGAAAATATAGCATCTTCTTCATCACGAGTAGCTATCTTCTCTCCTTTCTCTCTTCCCCACCCCCTTCCTCTCTTCTTTCATGTTCTATTTCTTCATTAGGGGGTTGCACTTTTCATTTTCATCTTATTCACTTTTGTATTATTCATTAAGATGTGACTATAGTTGAAAACTATAATAAATTCTCTCAATTAATAAAAGGGGACTTAATTTCTTTCCTAGGAATGCAAAGAGTCACAAGTTGTAAAAGACAAGTGAAAAGACATGTGGGGGTAGGTGAAGAGTCTCTTTTGAAAACTATATATTGTAGTGACTTCCTCACTTCAAGGGGTGTAAATTATATGAATTCATGAGTAGATAGCTAAAAATAATAAGAAAATATAACACCTCTTCTATTTCCTTCCTCTCTATCTCTCATGTTGCAGCTTTGTAAACATGTTAATCAAGAAAGGTGTTTTAGCTTTTCTAGATGAATGAATGAATTATATTTTATACTCATTGTTTATTTTTTCTTGATATCATTAGCAAAGTTTTCATTATTTCTAATTTTTTTGTTGATTCATCTCTGGTTAATACTTTTAAGAATCTAATCTAGCCTACTTGTATTATTAATCCTCTCTTTAAATTCCCACTCCCAATACTTAACCTCCCTTGCGCAAAAATTGCAAGTATTTTATGCAGTGCAGGTGGATTGTTGTTGTTGTATCCCCAACTTATTGTTTAACAACAAAATTTTTTTAATTCACATATAATAAGGGAGCCTCCCCTTTTAAGTAGGAGGAACATTGTCCCAGAGTGTTGGTGAGAATCAACTATTTTTTCCTAGCGACAAATTATTTTTCAAACGGACACTTAACCATAATAATCAACTAATCCATTATTTAGGTTTGTATCTTTATGGTGAAATATATGAAAAATAATATGTATATGGTTTCCTTTCTCATTAATGAATAAATTCCTTTGGGGTCTACTATTTAGAATGATATGATCAATATTCGATACCTTCTCTAGAAAGGAAGTGAAAAGTTGGATATGGGTCAAAAGTTTAGTTTTGGATGACACTTGGCTACATGATGTTCCTATGCATTCAATTAAAACTTTGGAGGGGTTAATCCCTCATTTTAATGATAGATTTGGTGAAAATTTCAGAAACTATTTGGTTAGAACAAATATGGATTGAATTCGAATAAGTTATAGATAGATAATCCTATTCTAGATGTTCTAAGAGCCATTGACACTTTGAAAAAGGATTTGGATATTTTCCACATATTATTTATGACCAAGAGTGATGAACGTTTCGGGCCAATAATTATCATGGGGATTCTAGTGTATGAACAAGATATTTGATGAAGCTAAATCAAAGGCAAGATGGATTCCATTGGATGGATATCTAGGATAAACATATTATCCCTAATGTCAACATCTTTTTCTGGTTGGTTTCCCAAAGTAAATTCTTGGCTATTGATAACCTTTTGAAAAGGAGGATAGCTTTTCAAAATGGGTGTATTTTATGTGAAATGGATAATGATTCGATTAATCAAATCTTCATGGATTACCCTTTTTGCATCATATTTTAGGGAAATTCATTTCCTTGTTTTAACTTAAGCTCGGGTGATTCTAGGTTAAATTGTTGACTTTTTCAACCAATGGAAATTTCCCTTTTTATCCTTTACCCTTAAGAAGTTCTATAGGTTTTCCCTTCCGTGCATCTTCTAGGGGTGTGGTAAGAGACAAATAGTAGAATTTTTCAAGGATAAAAAATCTCAAGCTAATCATGTAGAGAGCGAATCATCCATGTCATTTCTAAAAACCTTTCTTGCATCAAATCTCATAAGGGTGACAATGTTTGTAATTTTTAACTTAAAAGTATTGCAATTGGAATTTGGATACTTCCTCGTATAACTATGATAGTAACATATAAATATCGGAAAATAGGTTAAATGGAGTTTTCCACTAATGGAGTGGGTCAAATTAAACATTAATGAGGCTTCCAAATTTAATCCAAGTAAATCAGGTGGAGGATGCATGTTAAGGTATTGTAGAGGATATATGGTGGTAGCCTATGTTGGTCTATGGGAACCCAAACAAACCACTATGTTAAGGCTTATGCAGCCATTTAGGGTATGATTCTTGCTAAACAAATAAAAGTTAGCAAAAATTTTATCAAGGGGATTCCTTTAGCATTTTCAATTTTATAAGAGGAATTTATAAAGTTAGTTGGGTTATCTATATTATTATAGAATAATTCTCTAAATTGATTTTTAAGAAGTCAATTTGAAGCACACATATACGAAGGTAATTTTTACACTTGACATGCTTTAAAATATTGGGTTCAAATGGGAGGGAATTTCTAACTATACCTCTACCCATGAAATTTTTTATGACATCAACACAAAAATTAATGAAGAAAGGCCTCATGATTTAAAAATTACAAAAAAATAATGGTTCGTACTTTGGTTGTGATCTTAACTCTATTTGGACATAGGGGAATTATATATCCCATATTAGTTCTCATAGGGGGAGATGTGATAGTTTTGTTTTTGTGAACAATCATAGGGTGAGGTGGGAAAGGAAAAATGCATAAATTGTTTTTATCTTCCAAAGTGGAACTAGAGTGAACAAACATAGCCGTTTTAAGAAATTGGTTTTATTTTGGTTAAGGAATAAGTTGTTTTATTTTATGGGGGTGATCATATTTCACACTGAACATTCTTCTTATTATCACTTCAATTATAATGTGAAATTTTTGTTGATTATATGGGAAGGAGGTCTTATAAGCTTAATTGAGTGTATTAAGGGTAGTAAGCCCAATCTGGATGTGAAGTCTGAAAAATCAGGGAATAACATAATGGTTAACATCAAAGGCATCTCTATCATGGTCATGAAGGATTCAGTGTCGAAGGTTCTTGGAATGGATACTAAAGGAATGAATATTTTCAAAAACAAGAGAAGGAAAAATATGAAATATAAACCTTCTCCATGTTTGAGGAGAGAAGTCATGAGCTGGAGGGTGGGAATCATGAAATTATCTCGTTTTATCATAGGTAGACATTGGAATGAAGATTATGAAATATATTAGCATGGAAGATAAATTCCATAAAATCCATATCCACCATTTCTCTATACTCAACCACTATAAACATGGTAAGAAGATGAATATTCATTTCTATTTGTACTTGTATTTGGATGCTTTAATTAAAGAATTTTAACTTGAAAAAGTTGAACTCCCCTTCATCATTCCCTTATATTTTTTTCTCTTTAATTCGGGAATCACAATCCCCGTAACTAAGAATAAATCAAGAGAGGAAAGATAATTTTGACCAAGGATAATGGTAATGATAAGGGAGACTCGAGAGGAGAATCTCAATCTAGTAGAAAAATGGGTTACGGTTAGAGGTAGGATGTTGAATAAGAATAATTTGGAGGAAGAAAGGAAAGGTTCATTTGAAGAATACACCTCTAAAAAATTATTTTAAAATTTTTGGCGAATCTCAAAACTTGACTTTTAAATTGTTGGCGAATTTCTAAAAAAATGTTTGAAGGAAAGGTGATTTCATATGGAGAAATTTTCTTGAGGTTTCGCATAGCTGGATGGGCAAGTTGGGTGGAAAGGTTGTCGGGAAGGTTGGTTGAGTAGCTTGAACTAGAAATTTGGTTGGGTAGCTTAGTCAAGTAGGTTGGTTGGGAAGGTGGTTGGGTAGGTTTTCGGTAGGTTGGAGATGTAGGTTGGCTAGAAAGGTTAGATGTGTAGGTTGGCCAAGTAGGTTGGTCTGGTAGGTTGGTCTCGTAGGTTTGTGGGGTAGGTTGGTTAGGCAGGTTGGTCGGGTAACTATTTTATTTAAAGTTAATTTTTTACACAGAGTACAAAGAGTTCAAAGAATAGTATGAAAAACATAATTATCAAATATTGTAAGACTAAATAACTTGTAAATAGTACATACTGATATTTTCCATTGATACAGAAACCCCCTTCATTTTTGTGATTTTCCAAAATAGCCAAGCAAAGTGTTTGCACCCTTTTTTGAATTGGCTGAATTTATAACCTTCCTACCATGATTTATAGAATCCATGAATGCTAAGGGAAGGTTCTTATGTTCAAATGCTCTAAGATTTGATAGCTTAGGGTTATATGTATCTAGGTTGGATGGCTCATGTTTAGATGGCTCTATGGTTGGACAACCAGGGTTGGACAACTAAGGGGTTGGATGACAATGGATGGCCAAGGGGTAGAGAGACGAGTTAGGCAGGTTAAAGAGTTGGATGGCTAAGGGGTTGGATGACTAAGTAGTTGTTCAGCTAAGGGGTTGGACAAATGAGGGGTTAGAGGACTAAGGGTTGGATGGCTAAGAGGTTGGATGATAGATTTGGGCAGTTAAAGGCTTGGACGAATAAGGGTAGGATGGCTAAGAGGTTAGACGATAGAGTTGGGTAGTTAAATGGTTAGATGGCTAAGGGTTTAGACTACTAATGGGTTAGACAGATAAGGGTTGGATGAATAAGGGGTTGGATGACTAAGGGGTTAGACGGGTCTTAGAGTCTAAGGTTGGATGAACTTGGGGTTGGAGCTTGGATGGATTTTAGTTGCACTTGCAATTTGACACCATATGTTGTACGGTGTTGTTTTTATGTTTACTTTGGTGAATATGTGCACAAAATGATTCGAAATGGTGGATAATTACATTCATAAGCTCTTATATATGTGTAAAATCTAGGAAAAATGAATAGTACAAGGGATTTTTCACTTGAATTTTTTGTCGAATAAGTTGGTTGTGAATTATATAAAATTTGCTAATTCGAATATCCATAAAACTCAATCTTTAAGAGTTTACAAAAAAATTCCACTAAAATTTTCCCTGAAGGAATGGTAAATGCTATTTTCGGTTGGTTTATGTCCTTGAACATATTTCTGTGATGGGTGGTACTTTGAAAAGTGAAGAAGGAATTTACTTCTAGGGCTCTCTAGATGATGATGGGGACCTCCACGGGTGAATTGATACTATGGTAAAGGTTAGGAATATATTTTTAGCATCAACAAAGGATTAGTTTCTAAAGTGAAGAAGAAAAGTGAGGATTTATATCTTCTAAATTTAGAGGTTAGGAAGATGAAGGATGCAAATTTCATTTTAAAATAAAGGATAGAAATATTGGTGAATAATAAATCCATGTATACTAATTTTGAGGAAACTAAGGGAGAGGAATATTTTAACAATAGGAAGAAAAGAGACAATGGTTCCAAGAATAGGGATAAGAAAATAAGGTTTCATGATAAGGGGATTGATCCTAGAATTAAGGTAAGAGGTAATCAAAAGAGAAAATTTTCTCACCTAAATATCAAGGACTTGGGGAAGTGTGTTGACATGAAAAATTAGTGATCCCACTAGTTTAGACCAATTAATCCTAGATGTTGACTCTTCGTTAACCTTTTTAGCTTTTTTTCTTAATGTTCATTTTTGTTGTAGTATTTTTTTAAAACACGATCAACTAGTTTGGATCAAGATATTTTGATCCTATACTTCCCTTTTGTTTTGTTTTAGGTTGAATTTTATTGCTATATCTTTTTGTAGTTTGTATAAATTTTTAGATCCTTTCAAAATCCAACTATTTTACACAATTAACAAAAAAATAATCTAATATGAATAATTAATAAATGAACAAAACTAATACCATAAAAATTACCCAATCCAAGTGTCTATTAATTTTATTTATATTATTTTCTACCACATTTATTACAAGGATCTCCAAAATATGACAATATGTTTCAAAATTCTTAGACCACTTGTACAATCCACCCTTGACCACTTTTCTTCCTTTACTCTTCTTCAACCCCTTATAGAACATTTTTGAAGGTATTGCATGCTTCTTCCTTTATTTTTCACCCTTTTGCACATTCAAATACTTCCATGGTGGCCTCATCACACACTATGATAGTTTTATTTCCATCCATGATGGTTTTACTTTTTCCCACAATAGTTTTGTTTTTACTCACCAGCAATTTTGTCCCACATTATGGTGGTTGCATCATTACCCTTATACGGAACTAATGATTCCATCTCTGTGAAACTTGAATTTTCCCTCTTAGTTGCATGCAATATTTTTGTCATAATTTTATGCCACACACGTATTTTCCTCATTTTTAACCCCCTTTTCACTTTCCCTTCCCAATTTCACTTGAATCTACCACCTAGTGATCTAATCTCAGCTGTAGATATTTTTTTTTGATCCATAGTTAGGATTTAGATCTCCTATAATCTTTTCTATTAAGAACAATTAAGCAATCATTTGTTTCCCCCAAAATTTCGAATATTTTTCTTTAAAACAATATTAATACTATTATTTTTATTCAAATAGAAAAAGCCAAGCCTAAGGGAGATTGCTTCTCCTACAAATAACCCTCAAGGATCTTGTTTAGAGTTGTTATTTATGAAGAGCATACAAGGGTCTCCAAAATAGTCTTCTAAATCCCTTAAAAAACCACAAATTTGTTGCTTATTCTTCTTCCACAATATATCAAACTTGCAATCTCTTCCTACCGTATCACTACCATCATATCAATCATAATGAGCATTAACTTGAGCACTTTACTCAAGATATAGACAATCAAATTCAAAATTCATATCCATTTGTTTCTTACAAAAAGATATTATCTTTGTATTAAATTATTTATTTAGATAGAATGTATTATTTTACATTTTTAACTTAGATCTAATCAGAAAAATATTGAAAATAGAGAGGAAAAAGAACATACGATTATATTTCATTCTTAATTTCATGTTTGTAGCTTACAATTTTAAACCACCCATGCTCTAAGAATTTCCATCTCTAGGATTATACCTTGGATTTACTATTAAATGGTAATATTTATCATTTAGATTATAGATTTATTTTTCTATAGAAATTACATTTATAAATTGCAAAAAATACTAAAAGCAAGCTTAATGACTAGATTTGTTCCAAAATTGTTAGTAGATTAGGAAAAACACAGGTTTGATCTTAGCATGCATTAGGTCTCTCACCAGATCTCTAACATTAGGTTAGCTTCAACATGATTTATATTGTGTAGTCACCAAATCACACACTTTCTATCTACATCACACCTCTAAGTATTTCATTATATGCATGATTCCCAAGTAATAAAACTAGACATTAACAACTCTTGTTTGGTCATTACATTGCTTTATCTTTTACAACTCTTGTTGTTTTCTTTTCTAGAGTAGCCAATTTACTTATGAAAATTAGATAACATGTGACCTAGCTCTGTATTTTTGTTTTATCCTCTTAGCATCCCATACAATTCTACCCATTATGAATAGAGGTGTCTAGGTGTTACTATAATTTTTGGTGAAATAATTTATCGCAGGGAAGATTAGTGGTTTTTACCAATGGTCACGGGGATAGGCCCTCCTTATTTGGTATACTTAGACTCTCATTTATTGAATGTAGAGACTAAATACAACTATATGGTAGTTGTTAATATGAAGACCACACATGAGTACTCCACTAAACTTATCAAAAATTACTTCTACATTGTACAAGTAAGGAATTTTATTTGAAGAGAGGAAAAGAGGAGATGGAGAAATGGAGAGGGGGTTAATGTTGTGAACATACTTACAAATTTCACACACATTAGCCAATGTAGGTCCAAATTCAATAGGAATAAATCAGTCGTGTAAGCAATAGTAAGATTAATAAATTAGAAACACAAATTTCCTTCTTAGTTGGACAAGATTACAATGCTTGAAAAGTTGGAAAATAGAGAGAGTAAAAGAACATAGGAAATGAGATAGAAGAAAATTAGCTTTATTATTTGAATTAGTATTGAAGTATCCATCCATCAACAATAATCAACAATTTTTAACCCTTTGTAATGGATAGTCCATCCCAATATATAGCTTACAAATATGTATCTTACTCTCCCTCCATGTGACTTATCATCTTAAGACCACTTATGACCTTTCACATTTACTAGGAAAAATGAAGTTCTTTTCTTATTTTTGAAAAGGGAATTTTACAATGTAATGTAAGGACACTTAAGTTAATAGAATAAAAGAGTGAATAAGTACATTTCCAATGAAGAAATATAATTTTAGGGTGAGATAAGGAGAGAGAAGAAGAGAGGTAATTGGAAATCCAGAGACAAGGAAGATCTTGTTGATGAAGATCCTACTTCGATTAATCTTGGGAGAATGCTATGAGAATGAATATCTTTTCCTTTGTCCCTATGTTGAATTAAAAAATTGTGATTACGTCTTCCTCTTCCTATGATATGTAGACACTATCAAAAGAATTGAATAAGCGTTAAAAAAATTACATTATATATTCATTATTGTGAACCTCATATCACTACCCGAAAAAATCAATTATGATGATCTTGGGTACCTCGATAGCCTACAATGAAAGTGGTAATATTTTACAAACACTTTGGTTTTTTCGACTTATTAAATCCCATTGTGTGATTCATTTGATGTCCCTCCTCTTATAAATATACTAAACATAATTTTGAAGTTGGAATGTGGATATCGTCACCTTCCTCCTCGTGACTCCCTTGAACTTCAGAATTCATCTTATTGACAAATATATCTCCTTCTTGGATGGAATAAACCTCATGAGACCCAATAAACTTCTTGTCCACATGTTCCTTGTTTAAAATGTATTCTTATACAAATGGGGAAAGAATAAATTTTGAATTCACCATCATACTCATCAAACACATCCCCATGTTAGATCTTGGGAAGATGATTGAGAATTGGGGCTCACCTTTATAGACCTTATTTGATATCACTTTCCTTTCATGGTATACATAAATTATCATCCCATGTTTGATTGGTGGTAAGTAAAGATGTTTATGATCCTTATCATTACCAAGTGGATAAATGTCTTCCATCCTCAACTAAAAGTACATACTATGAAATTTTGTAGCCATAAAGTCACCATCATGTTGTGCAACTAACTCAAACACTCTTGTATAATCCTTTATCAGCATGGGAAGCTCAATATCCTTATTTATTTGACCAATATCCTAACATTTTCTATTTTTAACAAGTCATAATTTAGGAAGACTATTTTTAGTAAGTTACTCAATTTGATACTTTTGAGTGTTCTTGATGTGGAACAGTGATAGAAACTCGAGAAAATGAATTATTTGAAGCACTTACTATTTATATACTATGAAGCTTGGTAAAAATTACTATTTTTTTAGAAATGGGTCTTCTTGATGTCAAAATGGAGTGAGAGTGGTCTCAAAAGTTTTTTTATTTCACAAGGATTTTTTTCTCTATTTTTTAGTGGATTTCAATTTCCGAACTCCGTAGACCTAAAAATGAGTTTTATAACCGGAAAATTCATCTAGATATTAAAAATAATGTATACCACCATTAGATACAAGGTTGGAATCATTTGAAGGGTGCTTTTTAGAAGGATTCGTTAAAATTTCAGGGAAATCCACTAATGGTTTGTAAGTTATGAGAAACTTTCCATTTTTGGCATATGAGGTCTCAAACACTTTTCTAGAAGTATAACAACAATGAGAGTGAGATTGGGTTGGAAAATATGCATTTTAAATTCAAAAATGACTAAGTATATATTTTTAACATTTCAATCACTCCTTTACATTCAAACTCATGCTTAATACTAAGTATACTTAACCATGGTTAATATGGGGCTAATGTGGAGTTGTACCCTTGTTTTCATGAAAATGTGCAATAGGAAAATTCCAAATTTTCAAGCATGACAATGGATCATAGCGTTGAAAATTTTCAAATTAATACTGTCCAAGACACCCATAGGTCATTCTACCCCCACCGGTCTTATCATGTCAGGTCTAATGATCCCTATGTTAATGTCAAGTTTCCCCTAGATGATTTAAGAAAGTAAAATCAATCCCGTAGGTGATTTAGGATCTTTTGGAACATTCAAGAAATCAAGTAGATTTGGGAAGGGCTACCATCATCCTTCCTAGGATGCATGTTGAGAAGATAGCATATTTCTCTAAGGTGAAGGAACATAAAGGATGTGTGCTGGAGAAAGGTACATTTGAGAGCACGAGAAGAATAGCAAAATAAGAGTGTGTTAGAACACTTTGAATTCGGATTCAACCATTATTTGGATAAGGGTTATTCTTGGAGATAGCATGCTGAGAACACAAATAAATGAATACTTGTAGTCCACATAATGGTATTTTGTGAACAAGCAAAAGATGAGTGCCATCCATAGTTTAGGATAATAATAGGATTTCTACTCAGAATTAACTATAGTAATTCTATTGTTAAGAGAACTTGCATGTTGTGAAACATTTTTAAAGGACCATGGCTATTATTAGCATGTGACCTATTTTGATAAGTGTGTCGAAGTGAAGGGAAATTCCCCACTTCTATATATAAATGTATTGATTTTCACGGTTTAGTGTGTGTCAAATTGTAGACTTATGTTATTGGTTTTGTCGTGCACATGAGTCATGGAGATACTTATGTAATTAAATAAGCTTCTTATTTTTACAGTATTTAATAAAATGATTCATATTGGCTGGATAATGGTGTTGAACATGACTAAATTATGTTCTTGCATGGTAAATCTTGTTATAGTCATTGTTTAGTTCACCTTACATATACTCTAAGATCTAGATCTAGTTTTTTGCACTGTATGTTATTTACTATTGGTAATGAATATTAATACCTATATTCACCATCATGCTAACATTTTATACAAGCAACTCTAAAGAGGATCTAGTGCCTTTGCATGCTTTAGGTGAGTGCTTAGCTCAAGGCATGTGATGTCTTCACGCCTGGGTTATTCACAGTGAATTCTAGGGTGTATCATTGGTTTTATTGTCGAGACCTATTTTTCTATTTTTTTAGGATGTTACATGATGAATACGTACTAGTTAACCTCAGAAAGTGTTGAGGAGTGGATAGTAGATCTCAAATAAGCATACGCTCAGAGATTCAACATTGGATTTGAGTTTGACACACGCACATGGGTTGAGAAGAATTTGTATAACTGCTTATATGAAATATTCTTTGTTATTTTCCCCATATAACTATACAAGTGGTTAGTTGTTTATACATCTAAAAGGAATAGGAGGTTTCTCACACTTGTCTAGATGCAAGAAAATTTCAAGCTCTCTATGATTCTAATCTAATTTGGACATGTGTTTTGGATACTTAGTTTTGTGGTTTTCTAAATAGCTATGTTTTGGAGTACTTAGTTTCCAATTACTCTAGTATGGAAGTAGCTGAATTTAAATTTTTACATTATCCCAGGGAGCATATCTGCAAAAATTCCATTGGTGATCAAGATCTTGATGGTAACCCTAAATTTGGAAGAGAAGTCGATGGCTAGCTAAACCCCACCACCATGGGGGCGGAGCACATGTGGTGAAGGATGGAAAACCTAGTAAAGAGAGGAAAATAGAAGAAAGTTGACTTAAGTTCAATAAGGATCATGAGAGGGATTTAGAGAAGCAGCGCGAGGTTGCGAGAATGGATGGTGTTGTGTAGAGATGGCTCGTGAAGGATTTGGAGCTCATACAAAGGATGTGGAGAAATAGCATCTAAAACTTCCCCATTTGGGAAAGCATGATAGGAACTCTCATAATATTCTTATGAGAGTGCACTAATAGAGAAAACAAGGGTCGTGAGTGTGCATTGAAATCTACCTAGAAACCTAGCCCTTGCGCTTGGTTTTCTAGTTTCTAGTATAACCAATAGTCAGTAAGCTAGTTTGGGTAGTAGATTAGCAAGAGGCGGTTTTGAATTATCACCAAGTTTAGGATTGAATCAAATAGAAAGTACATTTATGATCAAGAATATGATCAAGAATTATCACCAAGTTTGTGAATATTAATACCTATATTCACCATCATGCTAACATTTTATACAAGCAACTCTAAAGAGGGATCTAGTGCCTTTGCATGCTTTTGGTGAGTGCTTAGCTCAAGGTGTGTGATGTGCTTTAGCACGCACAGGTTATTCACAGTGAATTCTAGGGTGTATCATTGGTTTTATTGTCGAGACCTATTTTTCTATTTTTTAGGATGTTACATGATGAATACGTACTAGTTAACCTCGAGAAAGTGTTGAGGAGTGGATAGTAGATCTCAAATAAGCATACGCTCGAGAGATTCAACATTGGATCTGAGTTTGACACACGCACATGGGTTGAGAAGAATTTGTATAATTGCTTATATGAAATCTTCTTTGTTATTTTCCCCATAGAACTATACAAGTGGTTAGTTGGTTATGCATCTAAAAGGAATTGGAGGTTTCTCACACTTGTCTAGATGCAAGAAAAATTTCAAGCTCTCTATGATTCTAATCTAATTTGGACATGTGTTTTGATACTTAGTTTTGTGGTTTTCTAAATAGCTATGTTTTGGAGTACTTAGTTTCCAATTACTCTAGTATGGAAGTAGCTGAATTTAAATTTTTACATTATCCCAGGGGAGCATATCTGCACAAAATTCCATTGGTGATCAAGATCTTGATGGTAACCCTAAATTTGGAAGAGAAGTCGATGGCTAGCTAAACCCCACCACCATGGGGGGCAGGAGCACATGTGGTGAAGGATGGAAAACCTAGTAAAGAGAGGAAAATAGAAGAAAGTTGACTTAATTTCAATAAGGATCATGAGAGGGATTTAGAGAAGCAACGCGAGGTTGCGAGAATGGATGGTGTTGTGTAGAGATGGCTCGTGAAGGATTTGGAGCTCATACAAAGGATGTGGAGAAATAGCATCTAAAACTTCCCCATTTGGGAAAGCATGATAGGAACTCTCATAATATTCTTATGAGAGTGCACTAATAGAGAAAACAAGGGTCATGAGTGTGCATTGAAATCTACCTAGAAACCTAGTCCTTGCGCTTGGATTTCTAGTTTCTAGTATAACCAATAGTCGGTAAGCTAGTTTGGGTAGTAGATTAGCAAGAGGCGGTTTTGAATTATCACCAAGTTTAGGATTGAATCAAATAGAAAGTACATTTATGATCAAGAATATGTCTTCCCTATTATTTGGAGGACCAGTTGGAGGAACCTTTTCAGGTGTGTTGTCGAGTGTAGAACACGGAGTGCGCGAGAACTTTGGTCTCACATCGAGGAGTATAAAAACTTCATAGACTATAGGATTTCAGTTTAGCACCATGGTTTGGACACATTCCAGTGCATCCTTTGGTTCAATTCTTATTACAATTGGAGGATCAAGAGGCATAGGTGGCTCACGATCTAGCAGATCTAGTGGATCTGGAGGTAGAGGTAACACAGGAGGTTTTAGATCTGGTGGGCATGGTCCTTACTAGCCCTATAATATTTAGATGGAGATGTCACTTCATCTCCCAGAGTATAAGGGTATAGAATGTGCTGCTGAGCATGTCCATATGTGTGAGATACCATGGCATGTGAAATAAATTATAGCTTTAAAGCGTAAGGCTAGTCATTTTACAACTACATTGCAGGGACGTTCACACAGCTGGTATAAGAAGTTTGACCCTGATCAAACTTGTGTGGATTATATGGTGTTACAAGATGCTTTCATTAAAGAATTTTATATCCCTGAGTTTGAGAAAAAAATATTAAGCGTGCTCAAGGATATCAAGTAGGGAACTATTGAGAGTGTCTCGAGAATATGATGCTCATTTCAAAACACTCTTGTCTAAACTATCATATGATATCCATGCAAGTTAGCATGTTATGTGGTTTTGAAGGCCATCACACATTTTAGGAGGGAACTATCACATAAGACTCATAAAGACCCATGGGAGGCACTTAAATCAGCTTTGCGCACTAAGGCAGCCGGGAGTGTAGACAGGTGGAATGAGCCCATTCTTGGAAGCTTAGATTATGGCAATGGAAAAACAATTAGAGAAACTATCAGCCAATACAACACATGATACACATAGTGGAATTTGGTGCACAAATTGTGAATTAGAGGGCATACTAAGGATAGTTTTCCTCACGTATTGGTGTCCTCCTTGTTACTAG
Organism: Taxus wallichiana var. yunnanensis; assembly: GCA_018340775.1. Taxonomy (NCBI): domain Eukaryota; kingdom Viridiplantae; phylum Streptophyta; class Pinopsida; order Cupressales; family Taxaceae; genus Taxus; species Taxus wallichiana. The sequence continues at coordinate 580,245,860 of CM031240.1, forward strand.
AATGTGAGATATGTAATTTAGACCATGATGTAAGTCGTTGTCCATTGTTGCAACGCACGATAATAAGAACATGTCCTGATATTGTAAAATTTATCAGTCCATAACTCACAATAATAAAGATTACAAGTTGATTGATCAGATCCATGATGCCATTGATATTGGTGTATGACAGATTGGAGTTTCGAATAACTCTAAGGATAAAAGTGAGCAACATGATCATGATCACACTTAAGGGCATTATGATCAAAATGAAGGGTTCTTTGAGGGAGGCCATGGTAGAGGTCAAGGATACCATGGTGGATTCGAGGCTGAGGTCATGGTAGTGAACAAAGTAAAGTCCCTCGTTAAACATGCTATATGTACAAATACCCAACCATTGTAGGTGTGAATGTCCTCAAAACATTACTTGTTCTTTTTGTGAAAATAACCATAACTATGAAGTCTTCCCAAACTTATATGAACATATGAGGAAGAATAAAAAATAGGATAATAAGAGTGCATGGATGGTTAGAATACAATGCACCATGGGAAACCAATGGATGCTTTGAAGTTATCACCGGATCCCGAGGTAGTACCTACGAATATTACTACACAAGTGAGGTTGCACACACCGGAGAAACATTGCAATGTAGAATCTTACCATTACTAAGGAGGATGTAGTATAAGAAAAATACCCATACCCTACACATCAAAAGGAAGTTTATCAGGAAACCATGGAGGAACTTAGAAATCTATAGGATGAAATACAATGTTTAAAGGAACAGTCACGGAAGTTGGAACAGAAGAAGGTAGATGAGACTTTCTAGTCGGATGTTTATTATCTAAAAGAAGGATGCAAGATGTTACGTTAGGAGAACATTATTCCATTACTAGGGAGTTGGTTAAAAGGAAACACTCTTTGCATCAATATTGAGAATGGAAGGCATATTTTCCATGCTAATATCCCTCCCTATAGCTTGATTATGAAAAGGAGATCACTCTGAATGTTATTGTGGATGGATGGATTTTAAGAAATATCTTGATTGACACAAGTATGAAAGTGAATGTGATTACTTTAGATACATGGGTTCAAATGGGTAGACCTCCATTGTGGCCATCTTCCAATGTGTTGTATATGGAAAATCAAACTAAGACCACACCAATTGGAGTATTGAAGGATGTATACATTACTATACATGGGGCCAAGTTTATTGGGGACTTTTAAGTCTTAGCACTTGTAGAAATGGACATCTTCCCACTCTAATTAGGTGCCCTTAGTGCTATGTAAATAATGTTGATATACATTTCAACAAGGGATGTATTAGTTTTGAGAACAAGGAGGAACAAGTTATTATCCCTTTGTGAGATGGGAAATTTACACCTTATATTGATCCCTTAAGCTAAGAAGACCTGAAAAAAATCATGTGCACACCATTCGAGGTCCGTAAGTACTTGAGCCATCTAAAGAAGGAATTCCCAGTGGGATGATGCACATTGCATAAGTGATAATATAAGTATTTCTGTGAAAATTGGGCACATGGAACTTACGAGATGGTTTGGTGTGAGGTAAGAAGCATAGATGCATGCATAAGTAGGACACACTATGTTAGGTGATTAGGAAACAACCATGTACCCCAAGACACTAGCAATGCAAACCCTGCGGTATTCCTACAAGCCATGGAAGTAGAGTGGAAGGATCAGGTGGTCATAAGGAATATGTTATTTTATACCCTCCGTAGGATTACACATCTTTGGTGGATGGTTCATAGGGATAATATCGTAGAATGAAGAGAAGTGAGAATTGCTCTATCATCCCGATTTCTTAGGAGTAAATATCATGGTAATAATCCTATTCACCACCACATTCATCAGATTGAAAGATTCTAGAAAGAGGGACGAGGAAGCATTACCACCTTCATTTTGGGTGCACAAACTCTATTTCACCTTACGATGTTGCGCGTGCACTTAGTATGTTTATGCAGAGTTACATAGAGAGACTAGAAATTGGAAAGACTTGACTACAGGAATGATCCAGACTTTTGACTACTTCTCCATTGAACCTCTCATGAAATAAGCATTACAAGTTATGAAGTGCTTGACTATGAGAGATAGTGTAAAGGATGAAGAACTCATTCAAGAGTTATTTAGTGAGTAAGGCCTAGAAGTGCATTTTGATGAAATAGATGGGACAGATGCAGAAATGCTTGAGATCCCTTTCATAGAGAAGGAGAAAGGAAATATGGTCTACATGGTGGATGATGAATAATTGGAAAACTGGACATAAATCATTTAAAGGGTACATGTGAGGTATTAGATAGGGTGAATGAGAAGGCATGTGCCTACCATGAACCTATGAATATGAAGAAAGTGAACATTGGCATAGATGTTGAACCTAAGGAGGCCATAATTAGAGATTACTAGTCTAACTCTGAAGTCACTAAGATAATTAAGTTGCTACGTGGTTTCCGGGACTTGTTTCCTAGGGGCTACCATGAATTGCAAGGAGTGAATGCATCTTTGGGTGAGATGAAAATTAAGTTAAAGGAAGGTGTACACCCTATTAGTAAGATACCTTGCAGGATGAACCTAACTTACACATAAAAGTTAAAGAAGAAATTGACAAGATGTTAGAATATGGAATTATTGAGCCCATAGAGGAATCAAATTGGGTTAGCCTATGGTAATCATCATAAAGAAATATTGAAGAATCAATATTTGTGTGGACTACGAGGAGCTAAATGTTGCATGTGTGATTGATCCTTTCCCTACACCATTCACGATGAAATATTGGAAGGCGTTATAGGGTGTAAAATTTACTCTTTTACGAGATGGATTCTCTGGGAATCATCAAGTAAGAATTGATCAAAAGGATTAAGAGAAGATAAATTTCACCAATAAATGGGGAAGGTTTTCATACACGGTGATTCCCTTTGGATTAAATAACACGTATATTATTTTCACACATTATTGTTCAAGCATTTGAAGATTTTATTCAAAAATTCTTACATTTTTACTTGGATTATTAGACCGTGTATGCGCTTATCAAGGATCATTGTGACAATTTACGATTAATGTTTGAGAGGTGCGAGACGGTTAAGTATCTCTTTAAATATCAAGAAATTCAAATTTTCTACATGTTTTGGAACTCTTGTAGGGCATATCATCTGCAAGGATGGTTTTTTGGTAGATCCAACTAAGGTTGTAGTCATCTTTGGCTTGGAGGAGCCTACTAGTCAGAGTAAGGTGTACAGATTCTTGGACCACACAGGGTATTACATGAATTTTATCAAAGGATATGCTAATATTTATGTGCCCTTTGAATAGTTATTAAAGGTAAAGGTAAGTTCTATTGGGGATAACTATAACAACGCACATTCGAAACGCTTGAAGGAGAGGCTTACTACGGTGCCTATTGTATGTTTTCCTTCATGGGATATACCCTTTCATGTACATGTGGATGCCTCTGGCATGGCCATTGGTGTAGTTCTAGTTTAGCATGGAGAAGGTATTGTAAATCATCCTATCTACTTTTCTAGTAGAAATTTGACTCCTACGGAATAGAATTATACAACTACGAAGTGCGAGGATTTGTCAATGATCTCTACATAAGTTCTGATAGTACTTGCTAGAAACACCTTTTTTCTATACAGATCACATGGCATTGAGATACTTAGTGAAAAAGCCCATCTTACAGGGTGCATATGCTAATGGGTTCTCTTATTCCAGGAGTTTGACTTTACAGTGGTGGTAAAGCTAGGTAAAAGCAATTCTAGTCTAGATCATTTTTCAAGGATTCAATCGGAGAGGATACACAGAGTATTGAAGATACAATTGGATGCACTATTATATAGGTTGAAATACATGCCCTCGAGAGGTAGAGGATATTTCTTTGTTTTTATGCACAAGTATGGTGCCCGAATGAATGAAGGCCTTAGAAAAGAAACAACTTACAATTTGTGTTGCACCTTTCATGTTGATCAATGGTGAATTATAAAAACTAGGATGAGATGAAGTATTGCACCATTGTGTACTAGAGAATGAGTGCATGAAAATCATATAGGAGGCTCATGATGGTATTACAAGTGGAAACTATGCAGGTGATGCCACCATGCATAAGATTCTACTAGCTGGTTTATGGTGGGAGACCTTGTATAAGGATTGCAAGGAGTATTGTAAGGCATGTGATCACTATCAGTGCCTTGGAAAATTTGGGAAGAGAGATGAAATTCCTTTGAGGCCTATTACTAGTGCATAACCTTTTGAGAAATGGGAAATAGAATTTTTGGGTCCTATTTCCCCACCCATGCGTAATAGTACTAGATCGTGTTATATCATCACTTGTATAGATTATCTTACAAGGTCAATTGAAGCACCACATACAAAGTATTGTATAGTAGCAACAACAAAAAAGGTTCTTGTGGGAAAATATTCTTACCATGTATGGATATCCTTTAAGTTTGAAAAGTGATAGAGGAACTCATTTCCTTAATGAGACCATCAGGATATTATTGGATGAATTTATCATTGCACACCATAAGACAACACCTTATCACCCTCAAGAAAATGGGATCTGCTCAAGATTTCAATAAGATATTGATCCAAATTTGAAAAGCATTTGTGATGTTAGAAGGAAATACTAGGATGATAAAAAAATTTGTTCTTTGGACATATAGAATAACCTACAAATGGTTCAATAAGACAACACCCTTTCAGTTGGTGTTTGGCATAGAGACGCTTCTTCCCATGGAGTTCATGTTACCTTCTTTGCGTATTACATGTGTATGCGGTTTAGCTGATGAGAAAGCATTGGAAGAGATAATTGAAAATTAGATACAGCTGGATGAGAGGCACACTATAGCACGTTGGAGTCAGAAGAAAGAAAAATCTAGGAAGAAGGCATGGCATGACAGGCACATTAAGGAAAAGAAGCTTGAGGTTGGGAAGATGGTACTTCTTTATGATTCAAAGTTTCTATGCCACCTAGGAAAGATTAAGGTGCATTGGTTAGGACCGTATGTTATCACTCATATACTTGACTCAGGTGCTTGCTAGCTAGAGGTGCTTGATGGAACATGGTTTCTGGTTACTTCAACAGGAGTAGGTTAAAGCCCTACTATAAATAAGTCTTCTGGTGTTTGTAATAAGGTATTATTTCCATTTAGATTAGATTTCCCTTACTTTATTTCCCTTTATGTGTTTCCTTCTTTATCATTATGCTTTATCAATTTAGTTTAGTGTTTTTTTAAATAAGCATACTTGCGCTTCAAAGGTGATTGCAATCTGAAGTGTTTTTATGCATAAAGGACTGCACATACCCTTAGTGTGGGGTGGTTTTCATTCAAAGATGGGTATGCATAAGGAAATACTTGTGCAGGTGGTTTCTCTTGTTAGAAAGTGTAGATAGTATGGAAAGGTGTTGCTAGAAAGAAAATTGCTCCTAAAGAAGACCATAGTTGAAAAAATGAATGCATAGTGTAACATGAGGTAAGTTGCGGCCATAGAAACTACTTAGAGGAAGGAATAGTGGTGAGGTACTTTGGTGCATGGAAGTGTGCAAAAGGAGGTCTATAGCCAAAAGGTAGAAAGGAACGCTAGAAGGTTATAGTTGTGGCATGTAGGTGTATCACACGGAAATTTTGTAAATTGTAAATTAATGATAGGAATGGTGGTAGGTGGAGGAGCAATAAATTTAATGACTATTTCCAAATATGTATAAGGATGTGAGGTGGGTTCACTTTTACCTTTTCAATCACGAGTATTCGATAAAGCTAATTGAAACCAAACTGAGCAAGATGTGTTGAGGTGTAGAGAGGCTGTGAAACTAGGAGAGAAGAGTTGGTTTGTGCATGAAATTGTCTTGCATCCCCATTACGAAGTGTTTGAATGAAGCATAGGCATGTGGAGAGGAGAAATATAGCACTAGGGTTTGAGAAAAATCTAGGGCATGGGATTTCAAGCTAGGGCATGGGAGTTTTCTTGACATAAGTAAAAAGGTGCAACCTTGTCTTACCATGGCACCAATGAGAGCACCTGGAGTAGGAACAAAGGGAAGAAGAAGGTATAAAATGAGGTGGAGATCGAGGATGCCCTTGAAATAAAGTTTTGGAAATACAGTACCTAGAGGACGTAATCATGGGATGTGACTGGGATTCTCATGTCTGCATGAGCAAGGTAAGTGACTATAATCATCACACAACTGACAACAAGGAAGAGTTGGACATGTTGTTAAGTAGAAAGACAAACAAGTGCACAATCGATGACATGCTTATCTATGATGATGTTGGAGAGAAATTTTTGAAGAAGGTAGGGGTCTTACAACTATATGAACTCCCTTACTTTGGAAAACCTGAGAAACTATATCAATGGCTTATGAGTAGAGTCCATGAGGACTTATTTTATTTTGTTGGGCGGCGGATGAGGATCATTGTACCCTTAATTGTGAGCCTAACAAGTTTGAAGGGAACAAGGATAGAGATTACCAGTGACTTATTTGAAAAAGCAGCTATTTTGGCCACCCACAAGGAGCTGGGTTACTCAAAGGGTCCACGTAGAATGGACATTTACAAGCTAAGGAAGTACCTTGTTGTGCAAGTAGTTGCGCACTTACTCACAAAGTTGAATGATCAAGAGAGGTGGTCACAAGTGAACACCATGTGGCTACACATTTCCAAGAAGATGTCACAAGGAGAAATTTACAACTTGGCAGGATACATAGCAGATACCATCATTGAAGAAGCACACAAAGGTGAGAAGATAAGCTTTGGCACCATTTTTATCTCTTGTTTTTGTTGAAATTGGAGTGCTGATGGGCCAAAGAACAAGATTTGGGAGTATCCTATAGAGAATAAGTCTCTAGCAGAGAGGTTTGAGAAGTATTTATGTGAGGGATCTATGAGTGGCCCATTCAAGAAAAGGGTAGAGATGTGGTATGACAAACTTTGCACGGCCTTCGAAGAGGAATGGAGAATTCCTAAGGAGCTGCCATCAGTAGTTGGGAAGTTGGTACAATTTTTTGTGTACCAACACTTTTGCATTGTGTGCTTTGTAATGAAGGATGGGACATGGAGTCCCTGGTGTAAACTCCCTTACACCTTTACAACATGATTCTTCTAGGTGGTAGTTCATAGGTTTTCCAATGCATGAAGGTTAATCTATAATGCAGACAAGGTAGACTATGACTACCATACCTTGAGAAAGACTTACACATACCCAGGTAGGTTTGCTTATATTGAGAGGTTCATATCAGATGATATAACCATGAGGCCTATCAGTTTGGCCATTGGTGACAGTGGGGCCACACTAATTTATATCCAGCTTAAGCCTAGGCTAGAAAATGGTAAGTATGTTGAAAATGAATTTATGCTACCAGGCCACCAAAGGGGAAACATACAGTTGGGATCCTAACAGCTAAAAATCCCACTTCACCATTAGAAGAAGAAGAAGATGAACAGGAGGAAAATGGTGGTTTAGTGCATAGGGGATGGAGGAAGCCCTCAGACACTAAGGAAAGTGAGTGCAAGATTACTCCTCCTGCAATAAGAAGAGGAGTAATACTTATAAATAAATGCGTCAGACTTAGATGTAGACCCAATAAATGAGGAACACCAATTTAAAAGGGTGTTCAAAAGGACAAGGACTCAAAGCACGGGGCCATCACAACCTCCATGTAGATCACCTCGATCTCCCCTCGAAATAAGTACCTAAGAAGAAGAAGATGAAGAGGATGAGTCTAGTGAAAGCATGTCAGGGACCCCGGTGCAGCTTGAAAATATAGAGGATCCTCATGATGAGGAAATGAAAGATGATGAAGAGGGGGTCAAGGAGATAGAAGAGGAGATGGGTGAGCCATCTAGTGCACCTCACTCCACATAGGAAGGTGAAGGACCCACTATAGATTCTAGTACCCGAGGTTCCCAAGGGAAAGAAAAAAAAGAAAGGAAAGGTAGGTGAGGACTATGTGACTCCGGCTATGGGGTACATAGAGGACTCTAGCAAGATCATTTGTGCCAGTTCTAGAGCACAATAGGGCCAAAGGATTTATATGGTTGGGAGTTAATGGACCTAGAAAAGGCCAATGTATGGACTAGAAAGTAGTTTTCTGGTCCATATAGACACACATGGATGAAAGTAGTTTTCCTAATCATATCCTTAAGGTAAGGCCTCATTTGGAGTCTAAATTTCCTCAAAAGTTTCCCTCTACAATGCATTATTTTTACACTCTGGTGGATCTAGTTTTGAATAAAGAGCCCATTGTTATGGCCACACCAAAAGATCCTGTAGAAGAAACAACAAGAGCAAGGGCTACCATTGTTAGGAAAATTTCAAGTTTTGAGGCCTTGCTCCAAACATTGAAAGATGAGCTGAAGAAAGTAGATCAAGATTTGAACATGTGTGTAGCGTCAAACGCCATAATAAGAATCGAACTATAGCAGAGGATAATGAAGTGTTGAAGGCAATGAAGGACAAAAACAGTTTGGAGTGCGAAAGAGGTTATCCCTAGTAAAACAAAAGTGTGAGGCCCTTACAGCAAACCAATATCCACACAAAGATAGGATCAATGAACTTGGGAAACTTATAGCACGAAAATGGACTCCATGGAGGGAATGGTCTCAAGTATGGCACATGTTGTCCAAGTGTTGCAAAATGAAAAGGAAAAGATCACTCAGGATGAAATGGATGCCATAGTGACAAACATTCTGAAAAATATAGGGAGTGTGCTAAGTGATTGGCAGACCTTGGAGGATGAACTCAAAAATGAATATCCAGAGTTATTCCTTCCTAAGGAAGAGGGTATTATAGAGTAAACTTCATTCTTTTGTATAGTTCTTCATTCATTCTTTCATTCCTTATTCTTTATTGTTGGAGACATAAGAAGGAATTACCCATTTCAGGGCAATAATTTACTTTAGTGTGGGAAAATTTTGAGAAGATAGAATATTTTTCTAAGGTAAAGTCACATAAAGGATGCACACTCCGGAGCAAGGTGCATTCGAGGAACGAAAGAATAGCGAGAGAATAAGCGTACGCGAGAAAACTTTGAATTTAGGACTTATCCATTTTTGGATAAGGGCTATTCTTGGAGATAGTGTGCTAAGAAAACAAATCCATGAAGACTTGCGGTCCACACAATGGTATTTTGGGAACAAGCAACAATTGAGCGCCATGCATAGTTTAGGCTAATAATTAGATTTCTACTTAGAGTTAACTATAGGAAGTCTATTCTTAAGAGTAGTTTCATGTGGTGCAACATTTTGTAAAGGTGCATGGATATTATTATCATGTGACCTATTTTGATAAGTGTATGGATGGTGAAGGGAAATTCCCAAACCATGTATATATGTATTGATTTACATGATTTAGTGTGTGTCAAATTGTAGATTTATGTTGTTTGTTTTATCACACACATGACTCATGGAGATACTTATATAATGAAATAAGATTTTTTGTTTTATATTATTTAATAAAATGGTTCATATTGGTTGGATAATGGTGTTGAAAATGACTGAATTTGGTTCTTTCATGGTAAATCTTGTTATAGTCATTGTTTAGTTCACCTTACATATATTATAAGATATAGATATGGTTTATGCATTGTGTGTTTTTACTATTGGTAATGAATATGAATACCTATATTCACCATCATGCTAAAAATATGTAAAAGTAACTCTAAAGAGGGACCTGGTGCCTTTGCACGCTTCAAATGATCACTCAACTTAGGCTGAGTGATTTGCCAACACCCCTAGGTTATTCACAATGAATTCTAGGCTGCATCAACTTGTGCATCATCCTAGAGTAGATAAAAGGAGAAAATTACATCATGGAGAAGTATCAAAGGGGAAATAACATCAAGGAAAATATATTTGAATATTCAAGGAATATTTGGAGGTTTTGGTCTAGGTCCACCAGAAGCGGGATCTCAGGCCTAGGTAGCACACAATGTTTAAAAAGAACCTGAGCTTTAGGAGGAAATTTTGGGAGTTATGTAAGGATTTAGGAGATAAAAATATATAAATGGAAAGGTAATTAAGATCACTACAAGATGGTGGAATCATATTTTTCACAACACCTAGGTGCAATATGTCTACATCTAGTTTTTCCCATGTTTAATCCTATAGCTTGAGAAAAAAATTCCTAATTTTAAGTACTCAAATGGATTAATAAAGAAATTATATCGCCACAATTTGATTTATAAGGAAATTTCTAGTCAAAATCATATAAAATTTCATCAAACAACTCCACCGGGAACTCCAAATATGGCCTTCACAAGTTCACTCTCAAGGCATGCTCTTCAAGATGTTAGTCATTTTTCAAGGTGGAAATGTGTCAAGCACCAAGATCCTGGAGAGATTTCATGTCCTTTTCATCCCTTTAGTAAAGGGAAAAATGGAAAAAAAACTCCTCCTCCACCCATTTAGTCCCCAGGTCACCAATATGACCATGTACTTGTCAGTTAAGCCCCCAAGTGCTAAAGTTCCGCCCCTCTCCAAAGTGCACACCAAATCAAAAAGGACAAGTGTCACGATGAGGAAAAATTGGAAATTTATGTCCCCTTCATCCCTTTTTCAAAATGAAAAAAGGGACATAAAATCCCCCTCCATCCCCTCCTCTTCCATTTTCAATCTATAAATATCAATACTTAGCCAATTTTTTCCATTATTCTCCCACGCCTCCATAGCCTACCGAAACTCTGCCGAATTTCGTCCTAAATCCAAATCCTCCATTATTGCATCCAGATAACTCAATAAATTACTCTCCATCCAAAACAATTGAAAATAATAAAAATATTGGATTAAACCAATGCAGATAAATGAAGAAAAATGAATATTTTTTGTCAGATAACTACGAAGTCTCCCAATTGAAAAATATTCATATCTTTTTGTCGGATAATCATGAGGTTAGAATCATTGTTCAAAGTAGAAAATAGTAAAAATACCACTTACTAAATATAGTAATCCCTCTATAGGGATGCCTTCCATTTTTAGTAAGCCACCTCAGAAGGGAAACCCAAGAGGAGACTATGTACACAAGGAAAGTGAAACATGCAAAACTCATCAGTGTAGTCATCTCAAACTAAAAATCACCACTTACTAAAAATAGTAAGTTGTCTCATAGGAACTTGCTATAAATATTAAGTTTTTAGAAGGCATATTTCACAAAGGAAGCATACAAGGAGATAAAAATTCAAGTTGGAAACATCAGTTGGAGTTGGGAGAGGTAGATTCTGACACTTACTAAAAATAGTAAGTTGTCTCTTAGGCACTTCCAAAATAGGTACCTGCTCTTCGGCGAGATGATTCCGGGAGCTTCGTAAGGATTCAGGAGGAAAAAAATACTCATTAGAAAGCTAAGAGAATCCTCTATAAGGTGGAATCATCAAGTTTTTAAAAAATCTTGGCACTTTTCAAGGAGCTAATTATTTAGAGGAACAATTAGAAATTATGATAAAAAAGGGGCCATTTCAGGTATTTTAAAAAATAATTAAAATATGAGATCCATCCCATTGATCTTGTAAGGTTTTTTGGAGTCAAAATCATATAAAATTTTACCCAAAAATACCTTCTAGAGCTCTAGCAATCTCAATCTCAAGTTCGTTCTCCCGATGGGCCAAATTCTTATGTTTTGCCTCTCAAAAGTACATGGTGCATTTTTGTGCACCTCATGTCCCTTTGCAAAGGTGCAATGGGGACAATAAAATGTTCCCATGCATAAATTTTTCCCTACTATCCATTTGTCATGAAATTTTTGCATTGTGCACATCTTGCCTTGCTCTATCATGCCCCGAATTCCTGGATCAAAATTTTCCACCTTAGTGCACTTACTAAAAATAGCATGTGTCTATGGCAAGGCATACTAAAAATATAAAGTGGATAAAAATGGCAATGCATCATCAACAAAATATTATTGAAATGTTCCAAATGGTTTGAAGGCATCAACATCAATTCAAAGGTAGAGCCTTGTAGGAGTCGACATGAGTGGGTTCTTCATCATCATAATGTTTTCTCTCCTCTCTCCCCATACTTTCTCTCTCTTCCATGTTCTATTTATTCATTGGAGGGTGCACTTTATATATGTACTTAATGAAATTAAAAATCAACTTTATGTTTATAATGTAAAATTCACCTTTATGATATAAAAAAGGACTTAATATTCTCCTAGGAAATTGAAAAGTTATAAGTTGGTCAAGGATGTATGAAAAGTCATTGGGGGGTATATGAAGAGTCATCTCTCTTCCTATAAATTGTAAATCCATTCCCATTTCAAAGGGTTGGTGATCGATTTTGTAAACTCAAGAGTGCATTGTGCTTAGAGAAAACAAAGGAGATAACCACTTTCTTCCATTCTCCTCTTACATATGTTTCCTCCTTTTCCCCACTTTGTAAAACTCTAATTGAAATGCTAATGAAGGAATAATTTCTATTTTCCAAGGTGTATGAATATATGAATATTTGTATGCATGGTTTTATCTATCAGGTAGAATAAAAGTTTTGGTTCTTTCTTCTCATAAATGCATGTGTTGAAGTTTCTAACTAGTGTGTGTAGGAATATGATTTTCTACTTGTAGCATTAGTTCTCCTATCTCTTATCTCACTCCCTATTCCCACTCTCCAGAAAAAGTCTTCTCTAGCAAGCAATTGCTAGCTTTTCCATAGGGGAAATGGAGTGCCCCGTTGGATCCCCGAGTCATGAGACTACCAGGAAAATCCATGTTTTCATGTGCATACAAACACGAAAGTTGCACTATTTAAGCATAGGGACTTTGATTCCTAGAATGTTGACAAGAAACCCATAAATTTATGCACCCAAAAACTTTTCTCACCAAAAACCCTAAAAAATGAAATTGGTACAAATTTTTACATAGAAAAAAATCTATATAATGAATTATTAAGAAAAATACATATGCTATTATATAGCCATAACAATAGCAAAACAACTTCCTACTAAATAGGAAGGTGTATAAACAAATAACCCAAGATATAGAGTCACGGGTATTAAAAATTAACTATTAACCTAGGTAAACACAAAATTACTACTTACCATAGTAAATCACATGAACACTATAAATTCCCAACATTCCCCCTAATGCAAATGTGGGGAAATACCATCATTAACCAGAAACATGCACATTGTCTCGATCCTCAACATTGACTGTGGAAATTACATCATCCATGAATAGGGACCCATCAATCTATCCGGGTGAATATATGAATTGGGACCCATCAACTAATTCACATCAACCATCTAGTCAATCTGATCAAGAACACTACCTACAATAGTATCCATGGTACAAATCTCCATGTCATCATCATAACAGGAAAACATAGAAACTATATTGCACACAGGACATGGATGCTCTTTTGTTCTTATTCATCACACAACAAACTGAAAGAGTTGAAAAATGAAGAGATGCCACCAAATTATTAGAATGGAAAAATTTATAAATATGAAGAGCGTGTGAGGAAATGGGGCATACAAGTGAGGCATGTGTACATGTGCAAGGACTAGTAAAGTAGCATGCGAAGGCCCATGCCCAAGACGGTAGATTCCGAGACTTAGCTTATTTTGTGGTTACGAGCTAAAATTATAAAAAGCAAGTTGGAGTACGGCTTTAAAAAGGAGAAAAAGTAAGGAGACTTGGTGACCAAGGAAAGTATATTTTTGGATGAAGCACATGCGAGAGAAAAGATGAAGGGTCACGCATGGATTGAGCTATTAATATGAACAAATAAAATATTATTTATAAGATGGTATATTAATATCATATGTATAAAATCATGCATGTTGTCTATTTTGAGCATGCCTATTATTTGGAGAGTGCATGGGAGGTGAAGGGAAAGTCCTCACCCCTATATATATTTGTTGTATGTTTTTTTTTTGGGTACCGTATGTGTGAGAAAATATCCATGATGTATTAGGGTTATGTTGTTCTATCATACTAGTGTGCATGACTTTGTTTTTACTATCTAAAGGTTAGGTGTTCAACTTTTTTATTGTAATATTTTGATGGAATATGGAGGATGGATTATGGTAATTGATTTTTCTAAATATGGTGAACACATGGTGCGATTGATATTATTAGTTATTTGATCTATTATGTTTCCTTATTATATGTATTTCCATTATAAGCTCATGATATACTATCTGTAATTATCTACACTTGAATAAATTCTTTGATACTCTTGGTTATTATGGATATGTATGCTAACATCTTGAAAAACAAGCATAAAATAGGGGTGTGTAGCTGCACACAATTCAGGTGAGAATTTAGATATGTCTGAATGAGTTTCTAAAATGCATAGAAATTAAGTGGAAATAAGAGACTACATTTTGGTTCTATTTCCAAGACCTCTTTTCAAATTTTCTCTGCTAGGATGTTGTTTGCAAATGGCATGTTTATTGACTCTAGAGAGCATTGAAATTTGGGTGGAGAATGGTCGGAATAGTTTACACAGATATATATTCCTAGACCTAATTTTAATGCATGTCATTGGGTAGAAGATAATCTTTATCCTAAGCTTTATGAAACTTTTTTAGTTTCTTCCTAGAAGAATTATATGAGTGGTTGGTAGCATATGCATCGGGAAAGATTTAGGGCCCTAGACCACAACTTTATACGCAAGAGAATTACCAAACTCTTTTTTTTTCTTATGTGGAGTGGACTAGAGTTTTAGATCATTGGTGGGCTGGTTTTTTATGCGCAATTATACATTAGAGTACTCAATTTTTATGTATTTATGTCTAGAGGAAGATAAAATCATATTGTTTCATGATCCCAAAGGATCATACTTGCATTTTATACCATTATCAGTAAATATTTTGATTATAGTACTAGATTTAGAGAGGCTACCCATGGATAGCTAAAACCCCACCGCATGTAGGGGCAAGAGCAAGTGTGGAGAAAGATGGCATACCTAGTGGTAGAAATACGAGAGAGAAGAAAGATGGCTCAAGTTTAATGAAGCACATGAGAGGGAAATGACATGTGTGTAGGAGATTTAGGAGGCACTAGAGTTGAGGAGGATGATGGATTGTAAAGGTTTTGAAGCTCCTATGGAAGATGAGGATCCACATCATCGGGATCTATCAAATTTTGCGAGTGTAGTAGAAAATCTCCTTCGACATTAGATGCAAATGTGTCGAGAGAAGAGTAAGGACCACATGCGTGCATATAATCCCACATAGTCACCTAGCCCTTACGCTTGGTGTTCCAGATCCAGAGGTATTCATTGAGAATAAGGCTAGTGCAAGTAAGCAAGTAGAGATGAGTAGATATCACTTTGTGTTGAGTTCGAATATCAAGTTAGTAGTGCACCCATGGCATCACATACAACACCATTGTTTTGGAGTACCTATGTAGGATTTTTCTTAGAACGACATCAAGAAAGAGTGTAGGCACATAGACCATTGGAATTACTTTAGTAGTAGCTGCAACCATGTAGACCATTGGTGTCTAGTCTAGTACCATGGTAGGGACACAAGGAAGTTTGTCAACTAGACCGCAGCTTGCAGCAAGTGGTATAGGAGGATCAAGAGGATCAGGTCAGCCTATGCACATAGGGGTAGGTTTTGGTTCATGATCTAGTAGACAAGGACTATAACCACCACCTAAACAACCAAGTACACTCGACACCTCAAGTTTACTATGAGATGTCTCTTCATTTACTTGAGTGTAGAGGCATTGAGGATGAATCAAAGCATGTGCATAAGTGTGAACTTATATGGCACGTGAAGGGAATTACACCCTCATATAGGAAGGCTAGTCACTTTTCTGCTATGCTACAGGGGTGTGCACATAGTTGGTATAAAAAATATGACCCACATCGATCAGTGGTAGATTATAATGTTTTATGCATTATAGTTTTGGAAGAGTTTCACATTCAAAACTTTGAACAATATAACATCATCACACTCAAGGATATCAAGTAGGGCTTATCTGAAACCATGAGGGAGTATGAAGTGCATTTTAAGACTCTTTTGTCAAATTTATCTCGATGAAATTCATCAAACCCAACATTCGCAATGGTTTTTTGGAGGATTGTTGACTTTTTCTATATAGATCTATCTCATAAGACATATACCTTGATCTGTGTGAGGCCTTTAAAGAAGCCCCGCACCGAGGTAGTTTGAAGGGTTGATCTTTGGAGTAAGCCCATTCTTAGAGATATAGACTACAGCCATGGTAAAACCATTGGAGAATCCTTCTGCCAACTCAGCACATGAGACGTATAATGGAATATGGTGCAAAAATTGTGAAATAAAGGGATATACTAAATATAATTTCCCATGCAAGTGAGTGCACACGTTATTACTAGATTGTGAATTCTATCACCTAAACCATGATGTTTGGGATTTCCCTCTTTTACAACGCATGAACAAGAAGAAAGTGTCCATGTAATGTAAGATTTACAAGTCTCATACTCATGACACCACTAACTATATATTTATTGATCACATCCATAAATACATTGAGACAAAAGTGTACAATACTAGTGTGGCAAGCGGATCCAAGGAACAAGAAGGAAAACATAATGAGGGGTGCAAAAATGAAGATAATAGGAATGGAGGATTCTAAGGAGGATATCGAGGTTTTGGCTACGGTGGTTGTAGAGGTAGGTTTTCTCAAGGATATTGCTACACTTGTGAGTCCCCGATAATTACCAAGGATAAGATCATCCCATTGCTATGGGAATGGATATGAGATAAGGTACCACACTCTAGAGTTGAGTGTGAGAGGTATATACTTCATGAAAATATACCACCTCGTGAGAATTAATTTGAATAGGAAATAAACTTAATTTGGTGGTTGATGGTTGGTTGGTAAGTAATATCTTAATAGATTCAGGAATTGAGGTAAAAAAATTTACTCTTGAATCATGGAATTGCATGGTGAGACCTATGTTGTAGTTGTCTTTGAATTATTTGTACATGGAAAACAAGAATAAGAAAATTCCTATGGGGTACTAAAGGATACATCTATTATCATTTAGGGATCCAATTTTACTAGAGACTTTGAGGTGTTGGATATTATTGAAGCAGATAACTTTACAACATTACTTAGATGACCCTGGTGTTATGAAAACAATGTTTATCTACAATTTAACAAGAGATACATCATTTTTTAGAACAAATTAGAGCACATAATTATACCTATGTTTGAAATGAAGGAGGATTCTTATGTTGATACCCTAAGTTAATAAGATCTTAATAGAATATATGCATAGATAGTGCGCAATCAAGATAATCTAGAACCATCAAAAGAAGGTGGTCTTTAGTGGGAAGATGTGTAGTCAGTAAGTGACACTAGTAGTGTTTCTTGTGATAACTAGGCTCATGGATCATATGAGATGGTTGGGCTCAAAGTTAAGGGGCAAGTCACAAGGATGATTAGATTGCACATGGTGAGGTGGTTAAGCATGGCTTAGGTACCAAGGTACACTAATGAAGGGAAGCCTGAAACTTTATTATGCACTATGGAGTCTCAGTGGTAGAATGAAGGAAATATAAGAAACTTGTTGGTCTATACCTTACATAGGAAAACAATGCGATGGTGGGAAACACATAGAGATAACCTCTTGAATTGGTGAGAAGTTAGAATCACCTTTTCTACTAGGTTCACTCAGAGTAATGTACCTACCTACATTTTTGAATTTTATGATAAGAATTTGGAATCTCATCACATCCATAATTGTGAGATACTATGGGCATAAGGTCAGGAGGCTTTACCACCATTACTTTGGGTACATAATTTCTACTCCATATTGTGCGGATGCACATGTGCCTTGTATGTTCATTCTGAGCTAAAAAGGGAGACTATAAACTCGCAAGAGATGATTGTAGGTATGATTAAAAATTTTGATTACTTCTCTACTAATGTAGTGCCCACTTCCCTTTGACACTTTTGGATATTGATTTTGATACTATTGATCATATTATGGGCACTATTATGTTTTGTGTTAGTATGATGGTTAGATGTTAGATCATGGATTATTATTGATCTAGATTCAATTAGTATGCATGATGGTTACTAGAGACATTTTGATATGTGGATGATGATAGACTATTGACATGGACATATTATAGATGTTGATTTGGACTTGTGACATTTGATATTTTGAGTAGACCTAGTATGGAATAGTATAGATGATGATATAGTTGATTTATGAATTAAAAATGATAATGTTGAATTCTTGATATTGTTGTGATTCATGTGTTTAGATCATTTTGAAATGATTGTTTATATATTTTGGATGTTTTGATATGAACATGAGGCCAAATGAGGTATTTTCATTTTTCAGGTTAAAAAACACAACAATGTCAGGGAACTGGAGACTAACCATATTAGAATTCTGGGTGAAATCAACAAGGTCACCATGACAACTATTTTTTTGTGTGTGTTTTTGTTAGGGATTCCCATGGGGGATTTCCATTATATGTGACCATGGGATATGTATTTTATTATGTGTTCCTTTTAATTATTGTTGTATGTATTTTATTAGTAATGTGTTCCTTCTTGTAATTAATTTAAATGTGGTAGATTAATGTGAGAGATCATATAGTTAAACTTTAATTAAATTAAATTGGGGACATAGAATGTAATTAATGAAGTTGTTGATTTTAAATGTTAATGTTGGAAGAGTGTGTAAGAAATGTGTAAGAAGGTGTAAGGGATATGTAAGAGTTATGTAAGAAAGATTTTGGAAGGTTAAACACTTCATCTCCTTAGGAATTCGAATTTGTCCTTGGAGGCCAAATTTGGAGGCTTGTGGGACAAGTTAAACTCGTCCCACACCTCTTAAAATGATTCACCAACAATACTTATGGTTTGAGGTTAAATTTAGGCATTTTTTTATTGCATTTTGAAGTGACAATTTGGAAGTTTTAATTGCACTTCTCTTACATGTTTTTAATTCAGTCCTTTTGGGGTATGGGTTGTGTTGGAGTATGTAAGTTAAATTGTCATTTTATTTATGGTGATTTGGTGAGTGATGTTGATTTCCTCTTGGGGTTGAGGAAGAATGATGTGGCATCCCACATGGATCCACATCATCATCTTCTCTTCCCTCTCCTATAAAATTGAAACTCCTTCCTTGTTTATGGTTGTTGAAACTTTGTTGATTACCTCTTGGGGTGCATTTTTCTTGCTTGCTGATTTGGGAGCTTGTTGTGGAAGAATCTTGGAGTCATTTATATGCTTGAACATTGCTGGTTTTGGACTGCACTTTGACCTTTTGGAAAGCTTGAGGATCTTGGAACAAAATCCATTATGGAGAGGTAGGATCTTGAGCTTGTTTTTAAATGTTTTCTTATCTTACATGCATGGTTTAATGTTGAATGTGTTTTGTGTTCTTGGCTGGTTGGGTAGACTACTTAGGACATGGTGTAGGAGAAGGATATGGGGACTTCCAATGGGGGGCATAAGGGATTGCCAATGGCACCAGTTTTATTGTGGAGGGAGTTTTGGATTGGGATCCACCTTGGAAAAGAAACTACTTCCATTTCTTACTCTTGGAGGGCATAAGGGATAAAATTTTGGGGGCATAAGGATGGGGTTGGGAGATATAAGGTTTATGGGATTTGATATGTTTATGGTGGTATGATTATAGGTGGATTCCCAATTCCAAATAAGGAGGCATAAGTAGATTCCCCATAGTTCCTTGCTCTTGATGGCTTGCTTGATCAAGCCTATGTGTTGTGTGAATGGTTTCAAATGCAGTTGTGAATTGTTTTCCTTGTTTGGAATGTGTATCTTATTAATCTGTGCATGTGAAAATGTTGCTTGTATGTTTGTGGAAGCCTTGTTGCCATGTGTTGATTCTCATCTCCTATTTCAATATGGTTGGGGCTCAGGGGCCAATGAGGAAGGATGGCTTCTCCTTTCTCATTAGATGTCTTGGTTGGGTGGAGAGCATTGCCTTTCCCCTTCCTTGTTGTGATCAAAGATGAAAAGATGGAGAAAACTAGCATGTTGTTGTTTGGAGCAAGAAGAATACAGTTTGACAGTCCCATCCTTTGAGAAAATTTGTTGTAATCCTTCCCACTTCAAAGTGGATGAGTTGTATAGTAATTGCAATGTGAAGTTATTGTATTATAGATGGAAGATTGAATTTGAATTGAGAAATGCAAAGGAGATTCATAATTGTCCTCTGTTTTGGAAAAGAAATGTAAATGAAGTTACATGCATTGTATTATGTATCTTGTAAATTGTATTTTGGAAACCAAATGAAAAAGGAAAGTTGTAAAATTGTATTTGATGATCAATGAAGGATTGCATTCCTTTCTCAAAAGTGTATTGTGTATTATATTTGAATTATTATTGAAGTTGAAATTGTTGTTAAAGATTGGAAATTGCTGTTTGGAAAAGAAGCATGCGTATGAAACAAAAGACAATATTTTATTCTCTTGAAGGAGTTGAATTTAGAAATAAGACTTTGCATAATTTTTATTGAATGGTTGATTGAATTCAATTAAATATATTTGACTAGTTTAGTAACCATATACACATTCAAATGACCAAAATTGATATTCCAATTCAAAGAAATAGCTCACTGTCATACACTTCATTCTGGCAATTCACATTTTAATAAAATGAACAGTTCAGACCTGCACTTAGTAATCAACTTAAAAATGTTATAATTTATCATGCTAAGACATTATTGAACCCAACCTGACAAAGAAAACTTAAGAAATAATCCAACCATTGCTAAATTTGAATGCAATTCCTCCTTGGGTCGTTTTTCTGTCTATTGTTAGAGAAATAAAATATTGAAATCAATTGGACAAATTAATCTTCCTAAAACACTCTAAACCCTCCCTAGACTAATCCTCCATGTCTTTTCAACATGTTGAGTAAAGGAGGAGTTCTAATTTAACCAAATTGAGAATTTGAAAACTACCAGTTCACTAATTAGAACCCTACAGATTTTTTTCATTAAATTGACCTCTCAAACTTCATAAATTTCCAAAATTGATGATCCCTATGCAAATAGGGCATCGAGGGATTTCTGAAAAGTCCTTGTTTTCCCAAAACCAAGATTTCTAGCTCAAGTTATGGCCATTTGAAGTTTTAATCCAATTTGGCATTCAAAAAAATAATAAGATTTAATCTAACTATAGAAAAATTTAAATTTTGACTTTGGAAAATTTCCAAAAAGGTGTGTGGCCCCCCGCCATCCCATAACCAATCGGGCTTGCCATGTGGCACCCTAGGAGGGGTGGACCAATTTTTAAACTTATCCCTTTGAAAAATTTTCCTTGGGAAATTTTTCCCATTTTACCCCACCACCCCACTCGGCCCATAGCCAATCACATGCTGCCACGTGGCATGGTGGAAGGGTAGACTCTTTTCAAACTTAAACTTATTCTTTTGAAAAAAATCTTGGGAAATATTTTCATTTTCCCTCCACTAGCCTACAACCAATTTGAGGGTGCCATGTGTCCTCTAGGGGCTGAGGCAGAGTAGAGGCGTAGTTCATTTTAACATTTATTCCTTTTGAAAAAAATTTGGGGAAAATTTTCCATTTTGGCCCCGTGGCCCATGAGCCAATGAGAAAGTGCCATGTGGCACTTTGGGGGTGACAGCGGGTAGGGCGGAACCCCTTTGTTTCTTTAGTTTTCGGCCCTTGGAAAATTTCTAAAATTTCTCCCATGGCCCACTTCTCCACCTTCCCCTCATAATTTTTTCTTCCATGGGTGTGCAGACCTACGCACCTTTTTCTTCCTTTCCTCCTTCATTGGGTGCAAGGTGCTAAATCCACCTGCCACTCTACCCTTCCCTTCTCCTTTTCCGCTTGGCGCTAGGATTTGACACATGTCCCTAGGGACCCGCGGGGGTACAGAATGTTTTGTGCCCTTGAGCTTTGCGATGGGAAAATTTCCCTATGCCGCCCCATGACCCGCCAAACCACCCAAGGTGCATTCCCCCTCCTCTTGCCATGTGTCCCCTAAGGGAAAATTTTCCCTAGAAACTCCGCCCACTCATATCTTGAGTTCTACAAGGAGTTAGGAGGACTTCCTTATATCACCGGAAAGGTGAGAAAATTTCCTATCCATTGGGAATGGTTTAGGAAAATTTTGGAAGCGTTAAGTAAGAGAAAAATCTAGTTAAAACTCTAAGCCTGTTAGAGAGTAGGCATGGGGGTAAATTACTCCCTGAACTTGACTAAAACCTCGTAATCCTAAATTTTGAACCTTTTGAACTTGATATAAGTTACTAAAGGAAACTTTTGTTTTGGAAAATAGGATTTGTTCTAGACCTTGTTAGTCAAAACTGATGTTTGAAAACCTAAATGTAGATACTTTTAATAAAAATAAATTTATTCCATAATTTTCAAGCTAACCCTAGGTTATTTCTTAGGTCTCAATTGGTTGTTTAAATGGGCATTACAACTAATCCTCCAGTTCATGAAGCTTTGTAGATAATGAAGTGCATAATATTGGGGGATAGTTTGAAGGTAGAATAGCTCATGCTAGATCTATTTGGATAAGGTTATCTCAAACCATTCCTTGATCTTGAGGAAATATAAGAGGTGCATATAGGTCATGCATGGAAGGAGAAAGAGAAAGGAAATCTAGTGTACATGATTGATGATGAGGAAGTGGACCACTTGGATTTTATCCACACTAAAGGTTTGCATGAGGTAAAGCATTCTATAGATGAGAAGGCATATTCTTACCATGCTCCTATGAAAAAAAATAAGGTGAACATTGACACGACAATGAGCCCAATGAAGCCATTATTGTTGATTACCTATTATATCAAGAAGTAGCAAAGATTATTGAACTTCTACGTGACTTCCAGACTTATTAACATGGGGCTATCATGAGTTAAAGGGAGTACACCCTTCCTTAGGTGAGATGAACATCAAGTTGAAAGAAGGTACACACCTAGTTAGGAAGAGGTCTTATGGGATGAATCTAAATTTACGTGTATAGGTAAAGAAAGAAATTGATAAAATGCTCAAGTATGGAATTATTGAGCCTATTAAAGAGTCTAAATGGGTCAACCCCATGGTTATTAGTAATGATAAGTATGGGAGGATTAGGATCTGTGTGGAATATAGATAGTTGAACACTTCATGTGTCATATATCCCTTTCCCACCCCTACAAAAGAAATCCTTGAAGGTGTAGTCAAAAGTGCGAGATATATTATTTTGAGATGATTTTTCGGGCTATCACAAGGTGTGCATTGTGAAGGAATATCAAGATAATACCAATTTCAATGTGGAGTGGGGAATTTTTTCCTATATAGTTATGCCTTTTGTATTGAAGAATGTGTCGGCCGTATTCTCACGCATTATTGTGCAATAATTTCAAGATTTCATTCAAAAGTTCTTGAAAGTATATCTGGATGACAAGACTATTTATGGGCTAGTCAAGGATCACTATGATAATTTGAGGCTTTTTTTGTAAGGTACAAGTAGTTGAGAATCTCTCTCAACATTAAAAAGTGCATCTTTGCTACACCTTTTACATCCTTTCTTAGGCACATCATTTGCAAAGAATGATTATTGGTAGACCCAGCCAAGATAGTTTTGATATTGGACCTTCAATAACTTATAAATCAAAGTGAGGTGTGCATATTTTTGGAATATATAGGGTACTATAGGAATTTCATAAAAGGATATCCAAATATTTTCGCACCCTTGCAAGAATTTCTTAAAGCTAAAGGAAAATTTTATTGGGGTGATGTGTAACAATAGGCATTTGAAACCTTGAAGGAAAGGTTTACTACCAAACCTATTCTACATTTTCCTTCATGGAAAAAACCCTTTCATCTTTATAGTGATGCTTTGGGCATGACGATTGGCGTAAGCGTTGCTGCAGATAAGGGGAAGGAATTATATATCATCTTATTTTATTTGCAAGAAATAATTTGACACCCGCAGAGTAGAATTACACAACTAATGAGTGTGATGCTTTGTCTATGATTTATGTACTGCATAAATTCAAACATTACTTTTTTACTACTCCGTTTAGTTTCTATAAAAATAATATGGTGCTCAATTACTTAGTCAACAAGCCTATTTTGCAAGATCACATATGCGGTGGATACATTTTTTTAGGAGTTTGATTTAACAGCTTATTGTGAAACAACGAAAGAGTAATTAAGGACCCGATAATTTATCATAGATCAATTCTCGTGAGGAATCATAGAGCATTGTAGATATCATTCTTGATGTATAGTTGTTTAGATTGAACCATGTACTCACCGAGTTAGAATACATAGTTGTATTCTTACACAGTACCATGGCACTAGAAGGAATGAAGACATTGGAGAAGATACATCTCACTATACGCATGGGGAATTATTAGTTGATTGGAGGAGACTTGTAAAAAGTATGTAGAGATGAGGTTTTGTGCCATTGTGTATAGTAACATGAGCACAATGCCATTATGGAAAAGGATTATGGAAAAGAGTAGGCGTCCACTATAATGGTTATGCAACTACGCACAAAATCCTTACAGATGGAATTTTTTGGGAGACTTTGTATAAGGATACCAAGGAGTATGTAAAAGCATGTGATCATTTTCAACACCTTGGGAAGCCTAGACATAGAGATGAGATGTCATTGTGACCCATAGCACACGCAAAGCCTTTTGAAAAGTGGGCTATTGAATTTTTAGGTCTTATTTCACCACCCACGTATATGACAAACATGTGTTATGTTATTACTTATACATACTATCTCAAAAAGGTGGGAAAATACAACACCTACAAGGGATTGTCACTGTAGACACATTAGCAAGGTTCTTATAGGAAAACATTATTAGTAGGTATGGCTGCCCATTAATCTTGACAAGTGATAGAAGAACTAATTTCTTGAATGATACTATCATAATTTTTCTAGAATAGTTAATGTTCGTACACCATAAAACTAATCTTTATCAATCACAATATGATGGCACTTGCACACAAGCTTTCAACAAGATCTTGTGACAAATTTTGAAAAAAACTGTGATGTTGGAAGAAAAGAGCGGGATGATAAAGTTTCAGTTGTACTTTGGGAATACAAGACCACTTATAAAAGGTTTAATAAGGCCACACATTTTCAATTGGTGTTTGGCGCAGTAGTAAGTAGTACTACCAATGAATTTATGTTACCATCCCTTCGTATTGCATGAGTAGGTGGACTTGATAATGAATAAGTTATGGAAGAGTGCATTGAAAACCTAATATAGTTAGATGATAGGAATTTCATTACACATTGGAGCCACAAGATTGTGAAAATGAGAAAGAAGGCATGAAATGATAAGCACGTTAAGAAAAGTACATTTGAAGTTGGAAAGATGTTCCTTCTCTATGACTCGAGCTTACACACCACCCAGAAATTTGAAGGTGCATTGGTTGGGACCTCTTATAGTAACCAAGATGCTTGAATTAGGTGCATGTCATTTGTAGGCATTGATGACACCATGTTGCCTAGTTACTTCAATGGGAGTAGGTTGAATCCCTACTACGAATAGATCTTCTTAGTGTTTGTAATAAGGTATTTTGGCCATTTAGATTAGATTTCCTTTTATTTTTTTTTCTAGTTGTTGATATGCTTTGTTATTTTTTTTTTTTTTTGTAATAAGTGTGCTTGTGTGCATGAAGCTAATTATTATCTATTGAGTTCATGTGTATAGGACTGAAAATACTTTTAGTGTCGTGAACCATGTGTACGTGTATGAAAGAGAAAATTATTGGAATCAATGTTTATACAAGTTGGCATGTTTGAGGTCATTCTCTCAAGTATTGTCACAAAAGGAAAAGGTACTATAGGTGCTAGGGATGAAGGTTCTCTTAAGGAAATTTCTCAAATCAAGATCACGCATGAGAAAAGGATCACATGGTATAATGCAAGGTAGGCACTTTGGCATGGTAAAATACTTTGCATATGACTGAAAGGATTATGTACTTCTACATAGGAGGTGCACATAAGGAGGTTTATGGCCAAGGAAGTAGTGGGCATGCTAGAATGTTACAATATCCAAGTGCGAAGGAAAGTAGTGAAAAGTGTAGAAAAAGTGAAAATTCATAATTAAATGTGAGTATGGTGGTATGTGAGGAGTAATTAATGTGGGAAATTTTTAAAAATCTATCAAAAATTTCAATTTAATTCGTACTTACCTTGCATGTTAAGAGTGTTTGAGCATTGAAGAGTGATTGAGGTGCAAAAGTATGAGTGCGGAAAATAATCCATCAAACATGTAGGAAGTTAGTCATGGCTCGAGTGGATCTCCTTTGTAATAATTTTGAGAGTAAGTAAAAGCGTGAGAAGAGTATGGATTCGAGGAGCTAGGGTTTGAAAAGAATAAATCGCAGCTAGGGCACACGAGTTTGAGGATACATAGGTAGCTAGAAAGTAGAGAAATGCTAGGGTAAGTTGTTGAAATTTTACATGGTGACTATAAAAGCACCTACAATGTCCACAAGGAGAAAAAAGAAGAAGGAACCAAAAGTGGAAGTGGAAGAAGCGCCCGAGGAAATATTTTCTAAAATGTAGTATCCCAAGGGCGTAATTATGGGGCATTTTTGGGAATCTCATGTCCAAAGAATAAAGGTAAGTGACTACAATCATTACACCAATGAAAACAAGGATCAAATAGAAAAGGATTTGATAAAGAATACCAATATATAAACTAAAGATGATAAACCTATCTATGATGAAGAAATGTATAAGACATTGGAAAAAGTGGGAGTTTTTAAAATCTATAAGTTACCATATTTTAGAAAACTAGATTGACTTTACCAATGAATCATGTCAATATTCCATGAGGACTTCTTTTATTTCTCGGAATACGAGTATGAATCACCGCACCACCGATTGGGATACTTACAGGTTACAAAGCTCGAGTATATAGATTTTCAATTATATAGATGTTGAAGTAGGTGTCGAGGCAACTATGGTAGAAATGGCATATCATAAAGTTGAGCATGTAATGGATATCTCAAAGGTGATTTACTTTGTTATTAAAATTTTCACACATATTTTGACTAAGTTCAAAAGCTAGGAGAGATGGAGCTAGGTGAACAATAAATGGCACTATGTCACAAAGAATATGGTAGAAGGAATGTTGTATAATATTTTTACATTCATCACAAAGGTAATTATTGAGGAAGTACATGTGGGTGAAAATATTACATGGGGTGTGATCATATTATCCATTGTGTTTGTAGAGACCAAGGTTCTAGATGACCCTAAAATCAATATGTGGAAATACCCATGTCATTAGATGAAAGATTCAGAAATTATACTTGTGATGAGTTAAAAAGTGCACACAAGTTAAGGGTGGAAATTTCGTACATGATAATGTGTGAAGCATTCAAGCATGAGTGGTGCATCCCAAGAAACATGTCTACGGTATTGGATGGGAAGGAAGAGTTTTTAGTTTACTAGCATTACTGCATTGGGATATTTTTATGAGGGATGGTAAGAACAAACCCTAGTGTAATTTTCCTATGCATTTACTATGTGCTGCTTTCAAGCTTCGGTTAATAGATTTTTAGACACACATAAGCTAAGGTTTGAAATAGACAAGGTAGATTGTGACTACCATACACTTTGGAAGACTTATGTGTATCCTGATAAGTCATCTTATATTGAGACCATGATATCAAATGATATTGTATAGAATAAATCCCACCTCTTCAACTTAATCGAATAAGTAAGAAAATAACACTTAACTAACCTCATAATGACGGGGTTTAGAAATAAGCATGGATGTTGATTGTGGATGTTAAAGTTATGCTTCATATATAAAATTATGCAAGCTCCTTTCCTATGAGAACACATGCAACTCACACACACTAAAAAATATATAATTAGTGAAATATGATGTGGATTTTCTAAAAAAAGGCCAGTCCTTAAAAATCGAAGGACTTCCTGTCAATGGTGTCAATCCACTTTTACAATCAAGTGGGTACTGAAATATGATAAATGGTGTAGTCTCATTTCCTTATTCCCTTGAAATCCCAAGTGCATCGACCTATCACCCAAAATTATCTTGGTACTCACCCAAGGTGTGAATAGGTTCCAATCCCTCCTTTATGTGAGATTTGTAAGAATGCTTCACCATTAATGGAGGAATGTTTGCAGAAATATAAATACAAGAATTTATTCTAGCACAAAGTAAAAGCACTAGATCTAAGCATAGATGCACCATGATATAAACATAAAAATTGTAAAAACATAAGAGAACCAAATCTGTACCATGAGTAATATGAAATACACTAGGGTTTGAACCCATAAACAAATATATTCGAACAACCCTTCATATATTGATTAACAAATGTTTACAATAGCCATATTACATCAAAAAGGTTCAAAAACATATCAATTACATCATTCTACCATTAGCATTCTACCCTTCCCATGGATCTGATCCAAAAACTCTATGGTACGCCCTTATAACCATTACATATTATTCACCATGAATACACCATTACATATGTACTCGCACTCTCTACCCTCTAACACTTAACACACAATTCCCTTGTCTAGATCAAAATTCCTCAAATAGGATAGGAACTCACCTAAACATTATTCCATAAGCAATCCCGCATGCCAAATGTCATAATATTTTGTTATACTCAAGTTCCCAAGCCATGTAGATGCCAACTATCCATAACAGCCTTCACTTTACAACCTGTAACCATAATTATTCCCTGCAATATTCTTTTCTTGAGCTTCAAGTATCTGTGTAACAACCTTGTCATAATTACGCTTATCTATAGCTTCATGTGTTTTACATGTGATACCCTTTAACCGAAATGTGGCTAAGTCCTTAAACCCTTAAACCCTTTCCTTTTCCCATGTGCAAACCTATTTCTCCTTGCACATGTTCACTTACACACTTTTCTCCATAGTGCATTCCACATGCGCTCATCCTTTTTTAGGACTTAGCTGTTTTCTAGGATGAACATCACCCCACACTAAATGTGTTGTCTATCCTTAGAAAACCATATGATCTCCAATGAAGAATAAATAATGGAGGGAAAAATAACCTTCACCTAGCTTGCACCAAATAAAAAAAAATTCTACTATTGTATAAGGATTGGGAAGTCTTTATTCAAGGATGCTTCAATCTTACTCCAGAATCCACCTCACTTTGCACTTGTTAAAATAAATCTTCTATCAATTTGTTAAATTCCTCAAATGATAACTCTTCACCTTTATAATTCATTGTATTAACAATATTTTCCATCTTATTGGTAAGGTCACTCAAGACGCCTATCCTTCGCATAGCTAGGGAATATAATTCTTTCACTTTATTTTTAATCGAGACCCTTAAGTATTCAATCTCCTCTCGACTTCCGATCGAACTTCACTATGTTCTTGTCCCGTTCTACCCAATTGTTCATATTATTTTCCTAGAACTCCTTTATTTCTACCTCATGGGTAGTAGCCAATGCACTTTCCACTCTTTCCCTATCTCCATAGTTTTCATAAACAACTTTGGCCATGTTCATTACGCATTTTACGAGGCAAGAATCTTGGAGTACCGAGTTATGGTATCTTCAATTTGTAAACTTCTCCTTCTCTCTTTGTCATGCCAAAACCTATTCTTCTAAATCCAATGCAAGTGGTTATTTCTCCATTGTGATCAAGTGCATCAAATCCTCCAAGAAGTGGAAGACTAACTCATACTTCAGTTCAGGGGGGCTAAGTCTGAGTGTAATATAATAATGGAGTCTAAGATAGTCTCTTCTTTCTTTTAGGCTTCATGCACCCTTGCCTTTTCCTCTCTCAACTCATCCTTTAATTGTGAAATTATATACTCTTTCCCTTTTATCTCCATATCTCTCTCTATTATCTCCTTATTCTTTTCCTCCAATTCTTCCTCCAAGGCTCGATTTTTTTATTCCTCCCAAATAACCTTTCCTTCACTTCTACAGATACCTTGTTGAGCACGTTACAATCCTTCTCATCTATTAGCCATTAAGTATCCACAATAGGATTCACCTCATTGGGGTTCTGTATTTTTATCACTACATTTGCACCAACTTCGAATTTGAGCTCATAAACATGGGACTCGAAGGTCCATGATAGCATCTTCCTCATGCTCATGTATGCACTATCTCTATCAAATGACAACTAACCAAATATTTGGTTTTGGGCACCATGCTCTCTGAAACGCACACATGGGACCTTGTTTGGGTCATTGACATAATTCATCATGGGTCCTTATGTTGTTATCATTCCCTTGCCACTGTGTTTGCTACCTTTAGGAAGCCACCTGTTAGACTCTTCTCTTTTTCTATGCTCTATTTTGTCTCTCTCAATATTTATTCAGCACCATGTTCCACCTCATGCTCCACCAAGTTCGTTATGATATCTTTGACTTCCTTTTCCACAGTTTCATCCAACTACCCTCCGTCCAAGTGCGGGGTCTCTTATTTATTCATATTCACATCTTCACTTCCTCCCATATCTTGAGAACCCTCCTTAGATCAATTTTTTATCTTCATCAGATTCATTTACATTGTACACATGGGGATCCTCACCTTCCTTATAATCCTAATTCTCCTCAGACTCGTCACCCTTCATTCTCTTTGAATTCTCAAAGTTTGAACTTTGCACCATATTTTGCTTCTTCTTCACTAGTGATTCTTATATCATAGGGAACCTTTCCCTCTCAGGTGAATTATCCTTCATGGGGGCTTTCTTTCTTTGAGTGAAAGTACTTGTGAATGTGCTTGACTCTTACACTCCTATAGTCTAAACTATGCGTGCACTCGGCACCCTACTTGTTGGAGTTTCCTCTCTTTCTCTCTTCTTTGACACTATCTTATTTCTTCCAGTGGGGTCTTCTAGGATGGATACATCATCCTCAATGTACGTACCCTTTTCGAACTTGGGCCTTAGGTGTATATATACCCTTGCTTCCATTTTTCTTGTAATAGGTATTGACATGGATTTTAACATATGTACATCATGAGAGACATACTTCTCCACATATGCACACTTCTTAGGATACACTAATGTTCATTGTAGCATGTGATGATCCTGATCTACCTCACTTAGATCAAATCTAATCTTCTTGGCCTCCTTGAACCTATTAACCGTGCTTTGAAAGTATTGCATGTGAAGGAAAAAGGTATTTTACACCATGGGCTTTTCATGCCATCTGTCAAAGTGAATCTACCTATGTAGAAGTGCTGGTATAAAGTTAACTTAGCCTCACCATCCAACAAAGCTATCAATTGTTTAGGGATTCTCCATTATGCCCAAAATGCATCATGCATTCACTTGTACCACTTCTCTAAGCGTGTTTTATATGCACTTGTCATTGTATAACAAGTGTATGCTTCAAACCTCTTAGCGGGGGAATGTTCCTCTTCAGGGTACTCCTAGATGTAAGCTCTTTGACCCATCGAGAACTCTAATCTCTATAAATAAAATGGTAATAAGGATGTTACCGTACATGATTTTATCACCATCGCATGCGTAATCAATGATATCCTCTTTAATGAAGGCCGAGAGGTCAGCAGATCATTCCTTCGGAATCTTCCTATAAATTTTTGACCATCTCTTGTTCACTTGTGTCCATCACTCTTGTCCATTTGATTTGGTGAATATGTGCACGACCATCTTCATGGTTGGTTTGGTGATATTTTTATATCAGAATATCATGAGCCCTTCTTATATCCATATTCCACGGTTGTTTCCTAGACAATGTTCTTGTCTGCCTAAGTCATCATATAGTGATTCTATTATACGCAGATAAGACTATTGTATTTAGAGATCAACTAAGAATTTAATTACATTATCCTTCTTATGAAATAAAAATAATCTTCATGCACACATGACATCATCCATTGGTATAACCTTTTGGGTTTTCCAAAATATGGTAACTCATAGAGTTGCAAAATTCCAGCCTTCTCTAATTTGGTCTTTAAAGAGTCATCAATCCCGGTTTTTCATCCTGTGTCCTTTCTCCTTTATGGTGAACTAGCTATAATGCCATCTCTTTCTCATCGGTGCTCATCCTATGGTTATAATCACTTATATCCATATTTGGTATGTGAAAGACCCATTCCATCCGCATTAAAACACCATTTGGGTATTGCATCTTCGCGTACCACTCCTCATTAAAACTAGTTGATATAGTTGGTTTTCCTTTTCCCTTTCCCTTTCCCTTCTTTAGTGAAACATTCACTCCTTTCCTTGGTGCCATTTTTCTCGTCAAGCCCTTGTAAGTTCTTCCTTGCATTTTTCTTCAACACTACTCAGTCCCTCAGCTCCACTCCTACAAAATTTATTCAAAACCCATGCCCTAGCTCTATAAACCCTAACCTGGAAAAATATCCTTCCAAAAGATAGTGTAAATACCCATGGAAATCCACCAAAAATATCCTCAGCACATGTCTATGTACTCCGTTTCACTCTGGTTCACAAATTTTTCAACCTCTCCACTTTGCACATAGTTTTCCGCAAATTCTCTCACAAGGATTCCATAGTTCACAAGAGCTCTTCAATAAAAAAATGCAAGGTAAAATAAATAACTTACATTGACCTTCTATTTATGGATTTTTTTATTTTTCCACATTAATCTTCATGCCACCTACCATTGGACTTCCACATTAAAGTAATTTTTTCCAACTCTTTTCATTCCACGCGTTGTGTCTAGTGATTTCCTCCATAAACCAACTTATGCATAACCTCCTCAACCTTCTTGTGCGTAAAGCTTCATCGACCGTAGACTTCCTCATACGTGATTCTAGTGCCAAATTACATCTTCCCTTTTGTATTATATCAAGTTCTTGTTGCATCCTACCTCACTTTACTCTGTGTTTTTATCCCCATACATGGTTTTTGTAAATATTTTGACACCAATCTCCACGCAAAATCACTACTTGCTATGCACATTGCTTTGATCCCACATGCGTTTGAATTTCTCCTTCACCCACCTATCAACATCACTACCAAAGACTTGCTTCATAGTGCACTAATCACTTAAACTCTTATTTACACTCTCCACCCCACACTAAATAGATGTGTGGTCCTCTACACATAAAACCCCTTTAAATAGTAACTTAATACTAGCGTGCAAGCATGCCCACAAAAAATGAAACAAAAAGACAAATCATAGCGACAATGAAAGGAAACACATATAAAGGAAAATGTATTAAGGTAAATCCTAAGCTAACTGGAAATACTACCTTATTTACAAACACACTGAAGACTTATTTATATTAGGGATTCAACCTTCTCCCATTAAAATAACCGCAAAACTATGTCCCATCATGCACTTCTAACTCGGAAAGAACCTAAATCAAGTATATAAGAGATAACATATGATCCCAACCAATGCACTTTGAGTTTCCTAGGATGGCACAAAAATTTGAATCATACAAAAGAACCATCTTCCCAACCTCAAACTTCTTGTTCCTAATATGTCAATCATGTCATGCCTTCTGCCTAGATTTCTCTATCCTATGTAATCACCTAGCAATGGCTCATCATTCATCTAGCATCATAAGTTTGTCAATGTGCTTCTCTAATGCTTTCTCATCATCCAATCCTCATGTGCATGCAATATGCAGGGATGGTAACATAAATTCAATTAGAAGAATAGGCCAAACACTAATTGAAAGGGTGTGGCCTTGTTCAAATGTTTATAAGTCATGCGATATGCCCATAGCACTGTAGAGAATTTGTCATCCTAGTCCCTCCTTCCGACATCAAAAATATTAGTTAATGTGTGGCTCAATATTTTGTTAAAGGCCTCAACAGATCCCATTAGCCTAAGGGTGATAGGGCATAGTTTTGTGATGGGCCACCATAAACTCTACCAATAAGATTCTAATAGTTTCATTCAAAAATTGAGTACCCCTATCACTTGTTAAACTCAATAGGCATCCATACCGCTAATTATATTCTCCCATAAAAACCTAGTTGTTGTAGCCATCATGTAATCCTTTGTAGGCATCACTTTCACCTATCTTGTAAGATAGTTTGTTCATGTGATAATATAGCATGAACATGTCCCGTAAATAGGCGAGGAAATAGCTCCCATAAATTCAATTTCCCATTTTTCAAATGGTGCTTCTCTAGCAATAGTTCTTAATGTCATTTCATCTCTTCGCCCTTGCTTATTAAGGTGCTGGAAATGGTCATAGGCCTTGCAATACTCTATAAAATCCTTATAAATTGTTTCCAATCAAATTCCTTCCAATGGGATCTTACATGCAATGCATTCCCTACATAGTGTCCTCCCGCAATGTCACCATCTCGCTTCTTCCATGGTTGTAGTATGCCCATTTTCTAACACAAACTGGTGCAAAACCTCATCTTGGCTTGATTTTTATAGGTCTCTACTAATTAACATATATGGAGTGACACGTATGGCCAACTAATTCTTCTCTCAGGCCTTCATTCCTTCTGGTGCCACACCCATTCTCAAGAAAACAACAATATCCTCTAAGTTAGAGGGGGCATTCTCAGTAATCTAAATAATTGTGCATCTAACATTGTGTCCTCAATTCTCTACATTTCCTTACCTAATTTAATCTATGATAGATGGTCGTGCCCTAAATTACTCTTTCCTAGTTTCATGATAACTCGAAAATTCAAACTCTTGAAATAATCAAATCCACTAGCCTATATGACCTTAAGACAAGACATGATTTTTCACCAAGTACTTGAGCGCAATATGATCCATGTAAAAGATAAACGGAGTAGCCAATAAGTATTTCCTAAACTTGTGCAAAGACACATAAATCATGGACAATGCCTCGAGATCTTGATGTATAATTCTCGCTTGGTCGGTGTTAACTTTATACTTGCAAAACACAATGTGTTATCAGCAATCCCCTCTCCAAGTTGTGCTAACACTACTCAAATGGCCATATCGGATGCATCAACATGTACATAAAATGGCTTGTCCCAAGAGAGAAATCACAAAATAGGTGTAATAGTAAGTTTCTAATTTAAGGTGTTAAAAGCCACTAATTGTGCCTCACCCCAATGGAATTTCCTGTTATGTTTTAACAACTCTTCCAATGGCATGGAAATCCTGGCATAACCCTTAATAAAATTCCTATTATATCCCATGTGCCTAAGAATCCACATACCGCTCTTTGACTAGTAGGCTCCTCCAACCCTAAAATAATGACAACTTTGGCGGGATCTACTAATAATCCCTCCTTTCATATAATGTGACTGATTAATGTGTAAAATTGAGTAGAAAATACACATTTCTTAATGTTTAGAGAGATACTTAACTACATGCACCTCTCAAACATCAATCTTAAATTGTCACAATGATCTCTTGAAAGGTAGACTTGCAAAAATTTGTGGATGAAGTCCAATCATCTAGGTATATTTGTAGAAATTTTTGGATGAATTCTTGAAAGGCATGTACCATAATGCATGAAAATACAGCAGGTGCATTCTTAATCCCAAAGGGCATAATGGTATAAGAAAAACTTCCCCACTCCATTGTGAAAGTGCTCTTCTCTCGGTCTTCCTTTGAAATTCTCACTTGATGATATCCAGAGAATCCATCCATGAAATAATAGATCTCTCACCCTGTGAAACCTTCCAAAATATCCTCAATAAATGGGGTTAGAAAATGATCTATCACGCATGAAGCATTTAAATCTCTATAATCAACACAAATTCTTATCCTCCCATCCTTCTTGATACTAATCACCATAGGGATCACCCACTATGATTCTTCAATTACCTTAATGATACCATATTCTATCATCTTATCAATTTCCTCCTTAACCTTTATGTGCAAATTTGGGTTCATCCTATAAGGTATCTTCTGAACCAAGCGAGAAATTTCTTTTAACTTAATCCACATTTCCCCTAAAGAGTGGTGAACTCCTTTAAGCTCATGGTACTCATGCAGGAATAAATCTTGGAATTTTTACAACACATCAACTATTTTTAAAACCTCCTGGTCTGAACAGTAATCTCTAATGATAACTTCCTTCAGCTCTACTTATGTACCAATGTTAACTTTCTTCATTTTCAAGGGCTTATAGTAGGCACGCACTTTCTCATCTACTTTTTCCAATACTTCATGTGTACCTTCTATATGAGCAACATCTATATTTTCTACTTCCTTGCCATCTATCAAGTATACCAACTTTCCTTTTTCCTTCTCTAGATAAGCACACTCAAACTTTATCTCCTCCATCTCTCCTTCTTCCAGTTCTTCTTCTATGAAGCACGCCCCCAACTTAGTTTCCCTTAACAAATCTAGGATTCGGTCCTCAGTCATGGCACTATCTCCCAAGGTAAGGCGCTTGACTACCTGTAACACCTCATTCACCGATGGCTTAGGAGATTGATACTCAAAAGTCTAGATAATATCCGCCATTAACTCTTTCCAATTACCCATCTGATGGTGCAACTCTAAATGGATATACCATGCACACACACAACCTTGTAAGGTGGAATAGAACTTATGCACCCATAGTGATGGAGGTAAGGCTTCGGGCTTACATTCTAAGATCTCTCACATTCCTTGATATGGAATGAGGTGGACTCCTTCCCATGATATTCATGTATTATAGAAGGTACATTACTCTAGAGAAACCTAATAGAGAACGTGATTCTCACTTCGTGCCACTCTAGAATATTGTCTTGATGGGTCACCCACCAATACGTCGATGTCCCACGTAAGGTATAAGTAATCTTATTCCTCTTTTTGTATGAAAAGTTTAGTTTACCTCCATTGCACACATAAAGACATCAGTTAACCTCTCTAGTGTAATTGGGTAATTGCCTTCCTCCCAGGCACCTAACTAAGCAATCCTTAGTAATGTGAGTCATAGTTCCCTTTAATTGTCTTCTAACCAACTCATAGGTCTCATGTGCCTAATTTTCACATGTAACGCTAGTTGTATCACTCATGGACTGAGAATCTTCCCATTAAATGACTCCTTCTCCTGATGGATGGATAACCTTGGGGTCTCTAATGGTGCGCACATAGATTTTATCTAGGTATTATTCTACTAAAGATTATATATAGGTCACGACTCCCCATCCGTCGGTGGAATAACAATGTGCTCCTCTTTGTTCTCAAAGCTTATGTACCCTTTGTTAAAGCACAAGTCAATATTTTTTTATAAGACCTAGGGTGCCTATCTCCTTCTAAGCAAGTACTAACACTTTAAAATATCTAGTAAAATTTTCCCCTTGGATAGTTATGGATGCATCTTTAAAAACTCCAATAGGCATAGCCTTCATCCTATTCACCATATATAGAACATTTGAAGATGGTTGTAAAGGGGGTCTCCCCATCTGATTCCATACATCTAAAGTGATAACATTGACCTTTACACCCATGTCAATCGAATGATACTCAAGAGACATCCATCCACAATCGTATTCAATGTGATTTGTTTTTCATAATAAATATTGTGAGGGGGAAGATAAGCATGCAAGAGCTACCTCTCACACTCACCTCTAAAGACACGGTACTTTTTCTCTTAGCCAATATCCTAATAGAGGGATAATATTCTCCTAAATCAACATATTACACACTTCTTTGAAATCATTCATATCCTTCTAAGGGACCTCAAAATTATTTTCATGTTCCAAATTTTGTGATTTCAAATTTCGTGATTTCTCCTTTAGACACTAAATATCCCCTTGCATGTTTCAAATTACCTACATGGTCTCTTGGTAAACCTCCTTCTGATGGCTTGGATGAGGATAATTTATAAGTAATACCTCTTCCTTGTAACAAGAGGCATTTTCTTTGGTATTTCCCTAGCACGCATAGATTCCTCCCGCGTAGTTACAAAGATAGGTTCCATCTCGTGGTCATGCGCCACCCTAGGCATCCACTACAGATCAGCTTGCTTCACACTCACCATCCCTACACCCTTTCATTTCTTGATGAGGAAAAAATATGTCAATTAAATGTATAATATATGATCTCATCTTACTCTACTTTTTATTAAGTTTGATTTTATTTTGTGACTTTTATTTGATTTGATATGAGTTAGGATGTAATTTTATGTCTTTTGATTGATTGTGATTCTAAAATTTAAAAGCTCTGAAATTCCTAACGAAGTGTGTTTTAAATTTAGGTTTGTAAAAAGCATGTCTAATCAGTTGAAGAAATGAAGTATGTAGTGTTCATGTTTTTGGTGTTTTTGGTAGCATCTTCCAAGCTAGTTAAACTACAAATTAGTTCTAGAACTTCCAAGCTAGTTCTAGTTCCAACTCCATTACATAGTCATCATCTAGTTCCATGACTTTTGGACTTAGTTCTGAACTCTAGTATTTAGTTCCAAATCCGGATTTTTACATCACATAGTTCCAGAAAGGATGAGTATAGCTCAAAATCCAGGATAGTTAACTCTCACAGCTTTCCGATCCTCTAATGATTTCGATTTCATGGTAATCCTGAACTTCTCAGAAATGAAGTTCTAGAACTTGTAAGTATATACTATGAAAAATATAGTAAATAGAGACCTATAAGGTAGATATATCTATGCTAACCACATCCAGAACTTTTTTATATTGATTCAGGCAAAAGTCATGTTCTAGGGTCCCCTTTTTGTCTAACTCCCCTGTCCAAGAAAATGCGGAAAAAGGGTTGCGAGAGAAAATATTTATGAACAACAAACAATCCAAACGCAGATACAAAAGTACGCGCGGGTGCGAAATTCTTCGACAGAGAAAAAATCGATCTTATAACTGGCCGAAGGCAGAGGAGAAAAAGTCAACATTTGACCCGTGGAACTTCAAACGGCCATAACTTTTGACTCCGAGCTCCGATTTTGATAAATTTGACTTTCCGGAACGAGCACGACGTCCCTCTACGCCAAAAAAATTGGATTTCTTATTTTTAATAAGGGTAGATATGTTTAAATAAAAGAAACATATTCGGCTCCAACACCAATGCTCATTCCCATCAAATGACAGAATGATTAACTTTTGATTTCGTGGTTCCGATCATAATCATCATTCTTTCTTCTTGCTGCAGCAAATGGGACATTAGAAGGACGATTTCCGGGTTTCATTTTCCCTTCTCTTTTCCTTCTCATTTTCTATAAATTGGAGTGTTTTATTTTTTGCAACTATGATTGTAAATGTATATATAAGGGGAGCACCCATTCCACTAAAAGATTAAAAAATATAGTAAATAGAGAGATTTTTGGGTAGAAAAGCAAAAATTGAAGGTAGATAGTGGACTCCTTGCATGGGGATCCAGGCCCTTATCTTGTAATAGATTGAACACAGATCCATGAAGCAATAAAATTCGGTTGTGGATATATCTTCCCCTGTTCTTCTTGCCCCTTTAATCTTTCTCAATAAATATCTTGCATTCTTATTTGAGAGAATTCTAAGTTGTATAAACCTCTTCTAGATTCCTCTGTATTTCAAGGAGGAGCACCGCTTTAGGTAGGCTTTCATTTTATGCATTCTCTCTCTCTAAGGACAAAGATATTCATCTATTTGGTATTTATATTTTCTAAGAAAATATTTTAGATCTATTAATTATGTATCACTTTTAATTTTTCTAGTGATAACAAAGATAACGTTTTTGTTGTGTTTTACTCATTCTTCTTGTAGGTGTTTAGATAGATTCTTATTCTTATTTTCTTACAACCATTTTCAAGCATTCTAAGTTGTGTGTGTTTATTTCCAAAAGCAAGTGTGTTTCCTTTCAAAGCAAAGCTTTCAATGTGTTTCCTTTCAAAAGTAAAGATTTCCTTTCAACAAATGTTTACTTTCAAAGGTGTGTTTCCTTTCAAAAAAATTTTCATAGTATGACTTAAATAAGGTTTTTACCAAGAATTCCTTAAGACATTGAAAAGATCGGGCCCAGATAATACAAAAATAACTACAATCAACTACTAGATCAATAGGATTACTCTTGTTTCATATAGCTTTAGACACACCCCTAGTTTGAATATGACATCAATAAGAATTTTATTAAATGAAGGGAATAACGATACCCATCATTTTTGTGTCATTTTCAGGGACACCTAGTTGGAATTTTCTAATTAAGTGTCAACAAGAGCAACAATCATACATCTAGTAGGTGAAGGATCTTCCCTACCATATCATAAAATATATGAGTACACCGAGAGACTCAAAGGGTATATTCCTCCCAAGAACATCTTCACAAGAATTCATGACATCCTCTAGTCCAAATAAGGAAATTGATCAAGAATTTGAGGCACCATCATCCCTTGTTATACAAGAAACAAAATTACCACCTTTGGAATTCTTAGTTCACTCACCTAAAGAAAGTAGAACTTTTAGGAAAATTCTTATCACTCAAGATCCATTTAGGGTGAGTTTTGATTCTCAATTGAGTAGTTAACCTCCTACTTCTCATTTTTCACCTTCCCCAAGGCATACCACATACCACATTGATTGGGAGGAAAGTTCAAAAATATTTTTAAAATGGCATGAGAAGATGAAAGAGAACCTGATAGAACTTTACCTATCCAATCCAATTGGGTGATGATGATACACAAATGAAAAATATCTCTCCTATACATTTACCCACATTTAGAGGGATGTCATCTGAAGACCCTGACCAATTTATATTTGAGTTCAAGGTATTATGTTAGACCTATGACTACAAAATGGATAGTCAAAAAATCAAGTTGTTTCCATCCACTCTAAAGGATGTAACAATGAGGTGGTTCATGGGATTACCATCCAAATCTATTGCCACTTGGGAAAAAATGGAGACTACCTTCCTAGATAAATACCAGATTTATTTTAGAGGGAGAAATAGGAAGGAATAATTCTTCAAAATCAAGTAGGAGGAAGATGAAAATATAGAAGACTATTTAGACAGATTCCTCTTTGTGAGCAAAAGGTGTGGATTTTTACTTCAAGAGAAATTAAGTAAAACCATTTTTCTTAAAGGCTTAGATGATGAATCTAGGGAATCCCTTAAATTTATAGGAGGTAGAAATATTGATTAATTAAGGATGAATGAAATTAAGGAGATTTGTAAAAGCTATTCTAGAACAAGGGGTGGACCTAGAAAATGAAAATTAGTGAAAAGTCTAAATCTAGATATGAACAAACTAACGGATGAGCTAGAAAAATTTAAAACAAACATCTTAGTTCAATTAACCTCTACTATGGATGGATTACAAGCTAAAGAAAACACCAAAATTCAACCATTGGTTATGTATTGTCCTAGATGCAGGAAGAAGCATACAATAAGAGATTGTCCTTTGGATAAAACATAAATGTGTCTTATCTATGAATCTAAATAACATGATACTAATGTTTGTTCTCTACTTCTAGTCATAAATAATTAGCTTAAACAAACCAATACATCATCCACAACAGAAGAATTGAATTTTTTTCGAGACAACCTCACCAAGGGAATTTTATGCCAAGATCAGTTCCTAATCCTTAGACGATGCCATGGGTTACTCGGTAGTACCAAAAAATTGGGGACAACCACCTTGGGTACCTCAACCAACATGGAATCCTCAATATTGGGCAAATCAAGCTTGGTATGCTCAGGGACATCAACAACCATGGGCTGGTCAAGGAAATCCTTATGCTTGGTCATAACCTAGATGGAACCCTAGTAATTATGCTCAAGGAAGAACATATCCAAATCAGAATCAACAGCCATCATGGGATCCCTTGCATAGAATTCACAAACTGAGAATATAGTCCAAATGTAAATACCAACACACAGTAGAAAACCCAAGAAATAAACAAACAACTCATGTTTATGGAAACAAACTAGAAAAATTAGTTGATCTAAATGCCATGGATTATAAGGATATTCAAACTAGATCTAGAAAAATAATTAGCATTCCACCTGTTATAATCACTAAAATGACAGAAGAAAATGAAACCCCTAGTACTGTTGTTCCAAAAGAGGATATAAAAAGAAAATAAAAGGAGCCAGATAGCAACACTACTAAGACTCCATTTCTAAAGAGATTTAAAGAAGCTATAGAAACCAAGGAGTCTGAATTGGTATAGGAACTAAGGAAATTGAATATTGAGATACCACTATTACAAGAAATTAAGGAAATTCCAGAATTGAACAAATTAATCAAAATGTTATGTCCGAAAAATCTTGGAAGGAAGAAACAAGACCCCAAGACTATAAAAGTAGAGAAACTTTTTATTTATTAGCAGGAAAACTTTTACTTCCCAAATATGGAGATCCTGGAAGTCCTGTTATTTTTGTCTCTATAGGGAATAAGGATATACATAATGTTTTGGTAGATTTGGGTGTGGCTATAAATGTAATGACAATGGACACTTTGAAAACATTACCATTAACGGGTATACAACCTACTAATACCATATTGTAGATGGCGTACCAGTTTGTAGAAAACCAAGGTATTATTGAAGACTGGTGGTTATGGTGGAGTCATGGGCATATCCAGTTGACTTTCTTATACTGCAGCCAAAAGTTTAAACATTGGGTTATCCCA
This sequence comes from Taxus wallichiana var. yunnanensis, assembly GCA_018340775.1. Lineage (NCBI taxonomy): Eukaryota > Viridiplantae > Streptophyta > Pinopsida > Cupressales > Taxaceae > Taxus > Taxus wallichiana. Next base: position 580,288,231 of record CM031240.1, read on the forward strand.
TTATTTTGGGTAGACCATGGTTAGCTACATTTGCTTCCTTAATTGATTGCAAGTTAGGTGATATGACAATCTCAAATGGTAAGAACTCTAAGAAAATTTCCTTATATCCTTCTGCACGACCTTTTACTGACAATCAATAATAATTGTGGGTTGATTCTCCTGATACTAATAAGAAAAATTTGTCTTCTTTATTATAATCACATTACGGGATCATGTAAAAGAAGTAGAAGAGATTATTAATACACCATTGGATGAGCACCAGTTGTCCTCAAATCAATCAAAAATAGTTATGGGACCTATAAACTTCATTTTGGAACCTGCAAACTTAGTTCCAGAACCACCACATTTAGTTCCGGAACAACCACATTTAGTTCTAGAACCCCGACAACTGGTAGTTCTCTTTTATTGAAAATAATTTCACTCTAGAGGAATGAGATTTATTATGGGGAGAGGAAGAATCAGTAGCTTCAATTTCAAATACATTAGGGAGTGGTGAATAATTTTTAGAAAGTAGCAGTGACAAAGAGTTTGACCTATAAAGAGATAAGTATCATAATTCTCATTATTGTCCTTTTTCTAGAATTTTGTCTCAAGGAAATTTTGGAGATGTTGCCACATATCATATGTTGTTACCACATACATGCCCACTAAATACTTTAATGGAACCTTTTCAACAAATCAATTCATCACACATTGGAACCAAGCATGTTGAGATTCAACCGGGTAAAAATTTGAACATTAACTACTTGGTTGAGGATGATAAAGAAGCTAAATTGTTTGATGTTCTAAAAATCATACTAAATATTTTTCTTGGGATTAAAAATACATGAAGGGAAATCACCCAACTATCTACACTCATCACATCTATACTAAAAATGATAAACCAATTAGGCAGCCTCAAAGAAGGATTAACCTAGCCTTAAGGGATATAGTCAAACAAGAAATTGAAAAACTATTACAAGTAGGTTTTATCTACCCTATCTCATATAGTTAGTGGGTATCTCCTCTTGTAATTGTTCCTAAAAAGAATGGAAAATGGAGAATATGTGTTTATTATAGGGAATTGAACAAAGCCACACTAAGAGATTATTTTCCCTTACCATTCATAGATCAAGTCCTAGATAACCTTTCAGGTAAACAATACTTTTCTTTCTTGGATGGATTTAGTGGGTACAATCAAATCAGAGTTGCTAAAGATCGACAAAACTATATTTATATGTCCATGGGGAACCTTTTCCTATAGGAGTGTCACATTTTGTTTATGTAATGCTCCCGTAACTTTCCAAAGAGTTGTACTTGTAATCTTTGCTGATCTAACAAATGATTGTGTTGAAGTATATATGGATGACTTCACTATACATGGAGATACATTTGAAGATGCTTTGAGAAATCTGGACAGAGTGTTAACAAGATGTGAACAACACAACATGTCTCTTAGTGATGAAAAATGTTTGATGATGGTGGGTGAGTGAATTGTATTAGGACACCATATTTCACAAAAAGAAATTCAGGTGGATCAAAACAAAATTAGGATCATTTCATATTTACCTATCCCTCAAACTCCTACATATATCAAATGATTTCTAGGACATGTTGGGTACTATAGACACTTTATAAAAGATTTCAGTAAAATTTCTACCCCCATGTTTAATTTTCTAACCAAGGATTATGAATTTTTGTGGGATGAAAAGTGCCAAAGATGCTTTTGAAGAAATTAAAAAAAACTAATCAAGGCCCAAATATTGAGAGGTCCTAATTGGGAAGATCCATTTCATATCAAAAAATATTCCTCAAATTATTCCATTGGTGTAGTATTGGGACAAAAAGATGAAGAAGGAAATATGTATGTCATTTACTATCTTAGTAAAATCTTACTCCCACTAAATAATCTTACACCAACTAAAAAGAATTTCTTGACATTATATTACAGGTATAAGATATTTGTATACACGTATCATTCAACAATTAAGTATTTAATGAAAAACTAGTGGTTGGAGGAAGAGTAATTAGATGGTTATTACTTTTGGAAGAATTTGATATTACCATTGTGGACAATCTAGGTAAATCTAAAGTGATAGCTGATTTTTTCAAGACTAACCACCACAGTGAACAAGATCCAATCAAGGATAACTTTCCAATGAACAACTATTTGCAATCTCAAACAAGTACACCATGGTTTACTGATATGGAAAATTATCTTGCAATAGGGAATTTCCTCCTTTCACTAAGAAACAAATAAATAAGTTAATTAAAACCAATGCACAATTCAAATGGTTAAATGGAATTCTATTTAAGTGTGGTCCTAATTTTTCTTGTGCAGTGTGTAAGAGAGATGAATTCTTTGACATCCTCGAGCATGTCATGATGAACCAAGTGGAGGACATTATTCAATAAAAAACAGCTCATAAAATACTTGACACTAGTTATTATTGGCCATATTTTTACAAGGACGTGAAAGATATATCAAGAGGTGTGATCCTTGTCAAAGGATGGGACAACCAAGTTTCACCAATGAAATACCTTTTAGCCTAAAGTTGTGGTTAAACCATTTGAGAGATGGGGATTGAATTTTGTTAGTCCCTTTAATCCTCCTTCACAAGGGAAGGAATATATTCTTGTATGTACTGACTATGTGACAAAATGGGAAGAAGTGTAGGCATTAACAAATGCCACTGAGGAAGTAGTTGCTGATTTCCTTTGGAACAAAATTATGATCAAGTTTGGATAACCAAGGAGCATAGTTTCATATCGGGACCATAATTCATGTCTAATATAATTCAATATTTCACAAGTTATTACCAAATCAATCATAGGAAGTCATCTCCTTACCATCCACTTAGTCAAATGGACAAGCTGAAGTAAGAAATAGAGAATTGGAGAACATCCTTACCAAAATGGTTGAAGCCGGGAGAAAAGATTGGGTAAAGAGACTACCTAAAGTTGTCTGGGCTTATAATACAACTTGGAAAACTACATCAAGGTTTTCACCATATGAATTAGTCTATGGGAAAAATCCCTTGTTATTGCTATATAATTTGAACTTCAGACATTGAGGAAAATAGTGAAGGTGGGAATTGAGTTGAATACAACCCAAAAATAAAGAATCCTTCAACTCAATGAGTTGGATGAATTAAGATGGAAGCACTTCAAGAGATAGAGATGATTCAAGAGAAAAGGAAGCAATGGCATGGCATACATATTAAGAAAAGGAAATTCAAAGTAGGAGATTGGGCATTATTGTTTGACTCTAAGTACCAACAATTCAAGGGAAAATTGAGGTCTAAATGGTTGGGACCCTATCAGATTGATCAGATTTTTGACAATGGTTCTATTCAGTTACTTCCCATTGATGGCAACAACAAAACACTCTTGGTCAATGGACATAGGCTGAAACTCTATAGGAATCCTCCCACTAAGAATGAATTTTTGAGGAAGATTGAAGCAGATAAAGAATTTGATCATATGGAAGAACTCAGTTCTTCCAAAATGATCAAATAATCAAATGATAGATCTAGAATAAAGGGAAGAAGATAAAACCAAAAATGGCATCTTCTTCCCTAAAAATAAAAAAACAAAAATTAAAAAAATAGAAAAATATATATATATATATATATAAAAGATAAAATAAAAAAATTCTCTCAAGGTCAATTGAAAACCAACAAATGGTGGTTGACCTCTTTTGATTTTAAATAAAAGGAATTCTTTTGAATTCCAACTATCTTATCTAATCATGTTTTGTTCCACTTGTAGGAATGATGAGTCATCATAACAAAATTACATCATCAAGGACGATAATTATGTCTTTTAACTTATTTAGGGTTGATTAAATGTTTGCATGTGTGATGTGACTTAATTTAAAAGTAGGTATGATGAGTCATCTATTTATACATTATGATTACAAGTGTGTAATCATGATATTGATTTGGATGGAATAAGTGGTGGCATGGTTATCATTAGTAATCATTATTGCAAACATCAAGTGAGATAAAGATTGCAGAAGTATCTTGAGGAAGGAGCAGTGAATTGAGTTTGTATTCCATAGCAAAGAATAGAGAATTCAGATGTTCCGTAGCTAAGAACTAAGGTGTTACCATTTGGCTTATGTAATGCTCCAATCTGTAACTTTCCAAAGAGTTGTACTTTCAATCTTTGTTGATCTAAAAAATGATTGTATTGAGGTATATATGGATGAATTCACATCATGTACATGGATATACATTTGATGATGCTTTGAGAAATTTGGACAGAGTGTTTAACAAGATGAACACAATCTGTCTCTTAGTGATGAAAAGTGTTTAATGATGGTTGATGAGGGGATTGTATTAGGACACCATATTTCAAAAAGAGGAATTCCCAGTTTGATCAAAAAAAATAGGATCATTTTAGATTTACCTATTCCTTAGAACCCCATAGATATCAAGTCATTTTGAGGACATGTTAGGTACTATAGGCACTTTATTAAATATTTTAGTAAAAATTTTCCCCCATGTTTAATTTTCTAGTCAAGAACTATGAATTTCTTTAGGATGAAAAGTATCAAAGATGATTTTGAAGAAATTAAAGAAAAATCAGTAATTTTTCCAATATTGAGAGGACATAATTGGGAAAATTCATTCATATCCAAAAAGATGCCTTAAATAATTCCATTGGTGCAGTTTTAGGATAGAAAGATGAAGAAGGAAAATGTATGCATTTATTATCTTGCTAAAAATCTTACTCCCACTTTGAAAGAATTACACCACCACTGATTTTCTTGTTTTGATTTATGCAATTTCAATAAATTCGATTACATTACATTATAAGGTACAAGATATTTATACACACAGATCATTCAACAATTAAATATTTAATGAATAAACTTGTGGTTGGAGGAATAATAATAAGATGGTTATTAATTTTACAAGAATTTGATATTACCATTGTGGACAATCTAGGTAAATCTAATGTGGTAGCTGATTTTTGTCAAGACTAACCACTACAGGGGAGAAAGATCCAAACTTATCAAGGATAACTTTCTAGATGAACAATAACTTAGCTTTTATTTTAATACACCATGGTTTGCTGATATGGCAAATTATCTTGTAAGAAGATTCTTCCTTCTTTCACTAAGAAACAAATAAAGAATTTAATAAAAACCAAGGCATAATTCAAATAGTTAAATGGAATGTTATTTAAATGTGGCCCCGATTTAGTTTTACGTAGGTGTGTAAGAGAAGATGAAATCTTTGATATCCTCAAAGCATGTCATGATGAATCAAGTGGATGAAACTATTCGGTGAAAAGAACAGCTCATAATATACTTGGCACTAGTTATTATTGGCCAAATATGTACAAGGATGTGAAGAGATATATCAAGTGTTTTGATCCTTGTCAAAGGATGGGATAGCCAACTTTCACCAATGAAATGCCTCTTCAACCTCAAGTAGTGATTGAACCATTTGAGAGATGGGGATTGGGATTTTTGTCCCTTTAATCTTCCTTCACAAGGAAAGGAATATGTTCTTGTGTGTACTTGACTATGTGACAAAGTGGGCGTAAGTCTAGGCATATACAAATATCATTGAAGAAGTTGTTGATTTCCTCAAGAATGAATTATGGTGAAGTTTGGAGCACCTAGGAGCATAGTTTCAGATCAAGGACCATAATTTATGTCTAATATGATCCAATATTTCACAATGTATTACCAAATAAATCCTAGAAAGTCATCTCCTTATCACCCACATCGAATGGACAAGCTGAAGTAACAAACAGAGAATTGGAAAACATCCTTTCTAAAATAGTTGAAGTTGGGAGAAAATATTGGGTAAAGAGACTACCAAGCTATCTAGGCTTATAATACAACTTGGAAAATCCAACTACAACAGGGTTTCACCATATGAGTTAGTATATGGTAAAAATCCATTATTTCTCATTGATTTTGAACTACGATATCGAGGACAAAGCTAAGGTGGGTATTGAGTTGGATGTAGCTCAAAACAAAAGAATATTTCAAATCAAGGAATTGGATGAATTGAGGATGGAAGCACTTCAAAAGATAGAGATAATCCAAGATCAAAGGAAGCAATGGCATGACACACATATCAAGAAAAGGAAATTCAAAGTAGGAGACTAGGCATTGTTGTTTGATTTTAAGTACCAACAATTCAAGGGCAAATTGAGAACCGATGGTTTGGGACCCTATCGATTGAGTAGATATTTGACAACATTTCTATTCAATTACTTCCCATTGATGGCAGTAGAAAGAACATTCTTAGTCAATGGACATAGACTAAAACTCTAGAGGAATCCTCCCACTAAGGATGAATTCTTGAGGAATATTGAAGTAGACAAAGAATTTAATCATATGGAAGAACCCAGCTTCTTCCAAAATGATCAAATAAATAGATGATGGATCCAGGATAAAGGAAAGAAAATGAAAACTAGTAAATGGTGTTTTCTTTCTCAAAATAAAATAAAATATAAATATAAATATAAATAATTTCTCTCGAATGTCAATTGAAAACCAACAATGGCAGCTGGACCTCCTCTTATGGATAATTCAAATAAAAGAGAATTATTTGGAATTCCAATTGTCTTATCTAACCATGTTTTATTCCACTTGTAGGAATGATGAGTCATCATAACAAAAGGATCACATCATCAAGGATGGTAATTATATCTTTTAACTTATTTATGGTTAAATTAAAGTTTGGATGTGTGATTTGACTTGATTTAAAATTTGGTATGATGAATCATCTATTTATACATTATGATTACAAGTGAGTAATCATGAGATGATTTGGATGAAATAAGTGGTGGCATAGTTATCATGAGTAATCATTAGTGCAAAATCAAGTGAAATAAGTTGCAGAGAGATTTTGAGGGAGAAGCAGTGAATTAAGCTTGTGTTCCACAGCAAAGAATAGAGGTTCCACAGCTAAGAACAGAGGTTTCGTAGATAAAATTATCAATTTTGTAGCTAAGCAAGAAGGCTTGCAGCCAATTTGTATAGAATCAAAGGAAACAAAACTTGATTCAAAATGAGGATTAAAAATAAATTAGAACCAGAACGATGATTCCTAGCTGCTCGCAAACAAAGAAGTGGCATCTATCTTTGAGCATGCAGGATGGCTAGAGTTCCTGAAAAAATTTTCAAAGTATAATCATGAATTAGTAAGAGAATTTGTCATAAACCTAGAGAAATCTAGGACAAAGGTGAGAAATATTTTTATTCATTTTTCTATGAATGCAATAAGTAATGTGTCTGGAGTGCCAATTGTGCATGTCCCACATCCTACCAAAGGGACCTTGAAAGAATCGGTTGAAACCCTTCTACAAGAAGGGAAATGAACCCTAATACATTTATAGTACAAAGAAAATCATAAACGGGTCGAAGGGCTAGTTTTCCCAAACCCTTTGAAAGGGTAGCATTTTGGATAATGAAGTATTTAACCTGTGATGGTCAATTTGGGTCCGTAGGAAAAGAAGTCCTAAAAATGCTCATATATCTGAAATATGGAGCCACAAAACCAGAGTACATAATAAACCTTCCAGGGTTTCTTTTTTATTCTATCCATACCATGGCCCAGAGGTATTCCTGGGGTGTTGGGACAATCAGGCATCATAGGTTAATTCATTTAGTATGTCAACACCATTTTCTGTCAAAGAAAAATAGAGAAGAAATTTGGGAAAAGTTTCTTGGAAAGTTCAATAAAAACCCTAATATTATCAAAAGGACAATACCAACTCCATTTTCTCCTTCAAATAATTTGGAAATTGATCTCCCTACAAAAGAACAGAAGGAAGTGGGAAGAGAGAATATACCAAAAAGAATAAGATCTATGAGAAAGATCAAAACAACAGATCCTTTTGTTCCTTTGAAGGAAATTATTTCTTCTGCAGTAACTACAGGGGAGATAATATTTGTCTCTGATGGTGATAGCTCACCCGTGCATGAGCAAGAAACAAAAGTAAGAAGAATCTCTAGAAGGAAATCCACCACTGGGCATGTTGAAATTCCCCAAAGAAGGAAAATTCATAAGAGGTCAAGGGAAACCCCAAGGGGAAGGAGTGAATAGGAAAAGATGGAAAATAAAGTTGTTGATATTTTAGGTAGCATGGCCATGACTCCTCTTGAACCAAGCCAAGTTGATATGGACAAAGGAGATGAGAGACTTAAGGAGCAGGATTTTCAAGAATTGGCTGAACCATTAGCATTGTCACATGAAGAAGAAGAGTTGGCATCCTGGAGATGAAAAGGTAAATTTCCTTTGATAGAAGAAGAATGCTCAACTCCTCAAGTAATTTCAGAGGAAGAAGAAAGACATCAGGTTAAGAAGTATTTTTCTTGTCTAGAGTAGAGCTCATTATCAGGGAAAAGGATGAGGAATTGGATTTACTCAAACTCAAATTAGAACAGAAGGAAAATCTCATTGGAGAGATAACAACTCAGCTTGCAGCTAGGACTGAGGAGTTATCAGTAATTAAAAAATAGTTGATAGAGAAAGAGGAAGAATGTCGACTTCCATAAAATAGAATGTTGTGTCACACAGATCTCTGCACATGACCGAGTTAACTTATTTTCCACTCAAACAACTATGGAATGACACTTGTAGGGAACTCAGGGAATCTAAAACATCAAATGAATATTTGAAGACCAAGATGGAAGAAGAAAAGAAGGCAAGAAAAGAGTGGGAAGAAAATTTTTATAAGGAAGAAGGAAACAAATATTAATTTCTTACAAAAATTCATATGGTTTGCATTATGAGTGAAAAATTGCTTTCCTGCAGGAGGCCCTCTCCTGCATATAGTGTGTTTTTAGAAGAACAATTCATTCACTGGTAGTTGTCAAGGATTGCATGTGGACTTCCACATGAACTAAAAGATGAATCTGAATTCATGACAACTTATTCTTTAGCCATCTCTTGAGCAGAAAAATATTCTATGTGAATTATATATTTGTAATTTGATGCTAGAGAAAAACATAGGATTTATGATCAATTTGTATGTGGGGAAAGTCATCTCAATGCATTTGTCTCTGTTCTATAAAACCAAATTGCATGGAAGGAAAGGGAATCTGAGTTTTTATTAAAAGCTAGCTCAACTAGTCTCTGCATGAGAGCTCACTATGGTAAACCTTCTACCTTCCTCATACATTTTATAACTCATGCCTTTGATGAGCGATTCAAGACACATTATTTTGTCAGCTTACAAAATAGTATTGATACCTTTACCTCCTATGAGGAGGATAAGTTTGAAGATATTTATGAAGGATGCTCGAAAAGGTGAGAACTTTTCACTGTTTCTTTGAGAAGAAGGGAAGTAATATGCCCTACAAATCTGATCTAGAGTTGAGAAAGAGAAAAAGTGTTATGCACAATAATTTCTCATATCAATGAGACCTAAGGGAAAATATGGATGGGAATGTGAACAAATCCTCCTCTATTTCTCACTCTCATGTCTCCTTGGAAAATTATATAACCTAGAGATTTTATTGAATTTGAAGATGGCAGAGAAAATAGAAGCAGGAGCGGTACAATGCCTCTAAATTTAAGCATTAGAAGATCTAGTTTCAGCCATTTGATCCGAGAAATCAAATGGAATGCAAAACATACAACCCCACTTTTGAAGAATAAAGTTTGTAAAGGGACTTACAAACAAGCAAGTTTGGGGAAATTATGAGGCCAAAATATGACCATTAAATGTATAATATATGATCTCATCTTACTCTCCTTTTTATTAAGTTTGATTACATTTTGTGACTTTTATTTGATCTGATATGAGTTAGGATGTAATTGTCTATCTTTTGATTGATTTTTATTCTAATGTTTAAAATCTCTAAAATTCCTAACGAAGTGTGTATTTGAAATTCAATTTTGTAATAAAGAAGGTCTAATTAGTCAAAGAAATGAAGTATGTAGCGTTCAACATGTTTTCAGTAGCATATGTTCCAATACAACTTAGTTCCAAAACTTCTAAGCTAGTTCCAGAACTCCATTACATAGTCATCATCTAGTTCTGAACTTTTGGACTTAGTTTTGGAACTCTAGTATTTAGTTCCAGAATTTTTGGACTTAGTTTTGGAACTCCTAGGTATAGCTTCGAACTCTCACGGTTTTGATCCTTAATGATTTCCTATGGTTCTGGAACTTCTCTGAAGTTTTAGAACTAATGGAAGTTTATCTATGCTAACCACATCCGGATATTTTGCATCAATGACCCTTTCAATCAGGAAAGGATGAGAAGATTTCTAAACGCAGATCCAGGGATATTTATTATTTCACTTGATTCTAGATGCATTTCTTAAAATGTTGACAAAACAAAAAAGGGTAATGGGTTAGGAGGAATACTTGTTGAAATTTTGGTTATAGGTTGTTACGCGCATCTAACTTCAAATCCACAACCGATCATGAGATCTTCCTTTTTCTTGGAGGAATTACCCGAAATGGAACACAATACCACCAAATAAAAGTTAAACAATATATACAATGGGACTCGCCTAGCGTCTGCTAGATCCGAGAAGTGTGATACTTCCTAGATAAATCATCAATCCACTTTTAAAAAAAATTAACGTGAGAAATAAAGGAAATCCTACTATAGTTAAAATGATTTAGGTATCTCATTCGTCTACAATAAGTAAATTCATTCACAACATGCTAGGCTATAATTGAACCTGAAGGTCAAGGTCACTATCAAGGTATTGAAATTGGTCAGGGTGAGATTCTGGTGGTTTGGGTATTTGGTGGAAGTTTAGGAGTTCTGTTCTTGGTTTCTAGTAAAAGACACAGAGACCGACGTCGATCCTATGCATGACCGTATCAACTTAGGATAACTAGAAATGGTTGTGGGTAGCTGGTGTTGGTATGGTCAGGGTATAGGAAACTCAATAAAACTTGGTTGGGTGATAGATCTAAGATTAGATGAGGATGGAAGGGCAATGGCAAGATTTGTATGGATCCTGGATATGCACAGGAATGATTAAGATCTAGGTATGGGTAGTGCAAGGGTATGGATAAAAAGATGGTCAATTTTGCATGGAGGTAGATGATGGGGGAATGGAAATGAGAGAAAAAGATAATAATAGATGTAAAAGGATCTACCAAATGATGAATAGATGAGTGTTGGTTAACAAAACTTACTATTTGTATGAGCTTGATGCCTGGTTGGTAATGGTGGGTGATCAAATGGAATGAACTTGATGTAGTGCTGGTGCTTCCCTAGATGCTCCCATGAAGGTAGATGGTATTTTTATTGCTTCGTATTGGATATGGATTCTCCGATGTGTATACTAATGTTGGTTCCTTTGCATGCAGCTCTAGTTTCACACCGATTCTCAAAAGATGTGATTATCTATCGAAATGTGCCAACCTTGAAAAAGGTTGTTTTGGGGCTTAAATGGTAATTGACAAGATTCTTCGGCTTAACCAACGATGGTTAAGGATAACCGGCATTGGTTAGGGTAGGATTTCCTAGGTTTACTAAACTAGGTAGATCCCCTTGATTTTATGGGATCTCATTTCGTTTTACGGATTAGCATGGAAGTTTCCTTCTAACGGGTGGGAATGTGGTTAGAGGGAATGTAGGCATTGATTTTTAGGGTTTGGGTAGGTCTTAGTTAGTTATGGAAACTTACTAAGAATAGGTCTTAGGGTGAGGTGGCTTGATGAGGTGGATATGTGGGCATTATCCCAATTAGGATATTTAAATAATAAATATGGCGAGGATAATGAATTAATTTAATTTAATTAATTAAATTAATATTATAGTGGGGTAAAGGGGGCCATGGCTAGGTGGATGTGTTTAAGGTGTTTATTTGACGGGGGACCAAGGGGAGTGTGACTTAATTTTAGTGTCTACATTTTTCCCCTTTTTGTCGTGTATCTTGTATTGGTAAGTAACGTTGACAAAAATAAGATGTGGTTGCCCCAGGTGTGGGTGATGGTGATCCCCCTCAAACTAGGAACTGAAAAGGTAGATGGCAAGTGGTGAGTGGTTTGATTAAAAGGTGAATGTGATGAAGAGGAAGGTGGGGAATGGGGTAAAAAGGAATAAAGGTCTACTTACGTAATCTAGGTAATGGGTCAAGGTCAAAGGTAGTAACAGTCAAACGCACACACACATATCAACCGTAGAAGACGGTACTAGGATGAAGAGTAAGAAAACTCTACACCGTCTAAGGTTGATTTTTATCCAAACAAGGTTGAGGTGATTTTGGTATCCCAAGTTATAGGATATGGTCAGAAACATGATGCGGAGTTAGGTGCGGAAATTTTAGGTATGTTCCGTACACCAAGGGTTAGGTAAGGATAGATGGTCATGGTAAGAGGCAAAGTAAGATCATTAGGTCAATCAACATAGGTTTATAGCGAACATATGAGGTCAAATTTCACTAGCGATGTTCCAGGTCTAAGAATCTAGGTCACTGCATGGGTAGGGCCGAGGTATGGGTAAAATAACAAGTCCCCAAATGAGGATGAGGTTAGGTAGTAAATGATGAGGTCAAGAAGATCAAGTGAAGTGTCCCAAGGAGGGATGGGTGAGGTAAAAAGGGATTTAGGGAAAAAAATTGGGGTAGGGGGTAGGGTAAAAGGTTAAGCAAGGAAAAAGGGTGATGGGTAGGGGAATAGGGTGAAATTGTGGGCAATGTGGAAGAGATGGTGACCGATGCCAGTCAAGTGTAACCGATGCTAGTATAGGGTAACCAACCACGGTAAAGTAGGGCATGTGACCGATGCCGGGTGAAGTTAAAATTGGCATCGCTTAGGTCGTGGATGTCATAGAAAATAAAATTTCATGTTTTTCAAATCATTTGTCTCAAATGCGAAATAGAGGAAAAATGACACGAGAGAGAGGGAAAGTTGGAAAGTGTCCTGGATGGAACAGAAAGCTAAGTTGGAGAGCCAAATGATGGCTAATTGGTAGTTGAGAGGCGGGTCCACAAGATTAGATTGTTGGATTTTATTGGTTGGAGGGAGGTGACAAATTGGTGATGACAGAGGCTAGAGAGGGATCGGGTGGGCCACCGATGTAGTGGCTAGACATGCCACCATGGTGACGGTAGCATGATGAGGTCAGTGTTAAACCCTTTTTGTGTTTTGTGAGATAGAGTAAGTGAGAGGTCGGGTAGTGAAAAATTAGGTTTGGGGGAAATGAAATTTGAAATGTGGGAGGGTGAATTGGGTAGAATAGGAGCGGGGAGAGAGGTAAGTGGGTGAATAGGGGGTGGGATGTGGTTAAGGGGAAGTGTAGGTGAGAATGGGTGGGTAGAAGGGTCAAGAGAGGTAGTTTTTTAGAGGGGAGGGTTTAGGGGTCGCGGTAGTCACCACACAAGACCGACCGATGATCGAACTTAGCCAAAGATTGGTAGTATCAAACTAGTATCGGTCACGAAAAAGGTGACCAATGTGAGATTAGGGGTGACCAGGTTGTCGGTTAGAGATAACCAAAGACCAAGTTGGGTTTTGGAGAATAAGGGGTCGAAAGGTCCCGAGGTTAAGTGGGTGAGATAGGAAAGGGTAGAATAGGGTATGTTGGTGAAAACCTAGTGTAGTGGTGAAACATGCATGGGGAAATGAGAGTGGGTGAGGGTGGGGGGGGAGAGAAAATTTGATAGTAAGGTAGGTTGGGAAGACAAAAAGAGGTGAGTCAAAGTGGGAATAGGTGAGGTGTCGTGGGTGAGTATGGGTATGATGAAGGTAAATTAATTTGATGTCTATATTAGATACGAGAGAGATCAAATACGGATGAGAGACAGGTGCCACCCATGCTCTTGAGAGTTCAAGGCATGGAAACAGTTGAGGAGTGGTGGCACATGGAGGAGGTGGGCCTAATTAGGGTCCAAAACTATCAGCATGCAGTCCGGTAGCTGATTTTGATGGTCTCTCTCATCGATAGATGGGATTCAGCGACCAACATGTTCCACCTACCGATGGGTGAGATGACAGTCACCCTGGAGGATGTGTTTAGGATCCTATGGTTATCGATACTGGGACACAGGTATACTTGATCTCCTTCGAGGCCTTGAAGGATTTGATGCTAACATTGTTTGGGGAGGGACTGGTAGACATGACATTCTATAGTGCCAGCTGAGTTACGGGGGGATGTACCTATCTTGTCTAGAGGAGACGAGGCTAGTTGTTTTATTGATGGAGGCAATGTGTTGTTTTGCATTACCAGATGGAGAGGGTGGGAGGTTTCCCTACTCCCTGATGGGGGTAATACTTGACATGGTGATGGATCAGACCTATTTTTCCTGGCATCAACATTCCTGGTGTAGTTATACAAAGAGTTGTGGGCATATGGGTGTCTGCGTAGGTTCAACTTATGTTCCACCTTTTATTACATTGTTGGGCCTATGAGAACATAGTTTGTGTGCACCTAGTGGGTATGCCCTGAGTAGATGCATTTCTACCAAGATTAGTGTAGGTGGGGTATAGGTGATGGGTACCCGTGATTGGAGAGCATCGATTAGACAGGCTACACATGATGTAGCATATTATAGGCATTTATTGGAGGGGTTTTCTGGGGTGGACATCATATGGAGACCGTATGTGGGTTATCCCTCATACAGGTGGATGCATGATGAGTTGATGGTCTTTAGCTGCTAAGATGGATAGAGGGGCATCGTGTAGGGGAGAACAAGATTATCCCAGTTGACAGGGTTAGACAATAGTTTGGGCTACTACAGGACATACCTCCACCCTTCCCGCAGTATAGGAGAGATGATGTGGAGAGGCCATTACCTCTACCATAGCCGACAGTGCCCACAAGGTAGGAGGAGTAGGTGGTAGACCAACGGATCGATGATGCTAGAGCGATGTATAAATATAGACAATGGTGGTGGATAGTTCATTTACGAGTAGCACCACCTAGGCCGGGCAGGCTTGGATTTAGCCACGATCATGGTGCAGAGAGATACCCTATAGGGGTAGGTGGCAACCCTGATTACCCAATTGGGTATGGTGTAGGGACAGTTAGCCAATTCAGAGGTGGAGGTGGCCGAGTTACATGCACAGTGGCTAGTCTTCAGGCCCAGATGGCATAGGGTTAGGATGGAGATAGAGATTGTTATGATGCTTAGGTGGCCGCCCCTACAAGGAATAGGTTATAGGGTTGCATGTCCAATTAGCCATGGCGCAGGCATAGATTGGGGCCTTACAATCTCGTATACAGCATAGGAGCAGAGGCCGATGGCACCACCACAGGCACCGAGATAGGGTCCCAATTCATAGGCAGGGGTGGGACAAGGTCCCACAGATAGGTATAGGGTCAAAGGCCGATGGGGCCACAACAGATGATACTTGTATCAGGGTTATGAGAGGTGAGAGATGAGGCCCGGTATTACCAGGACCAACTGACAATAGAAAGGGATAGATTGTCTATCATATGCCAAGTACAGGGCATAACAGGCCTCTAGCGAGAGGACTAGATCACGCACCCATAGTGTGGAGAGCATAGGGGACCATCGAGCCCCGAGACATGGTCAGGGTGAGGACACCAGTTCACAGAGGCCTATTCCAATTGATGTACCAGCAGGGACCCAACCACCACCTATGATGGGTGTGGAGATATTACTAAGTTTCCAGATAGGGGCCAAGGAGGTAGAGGGAATAGGCAAGACAAATATGGAGGATGTCCACCATGATGATGTCTGCTATATGACCCTCGATTTTGATGTATGTTTGATTTTTTTATATATCGTCCGCATGCCGAGGTGTGTTCTGAGATTTGTGATACTTTTGATCATATACTGACATGCGTACTAAATATGGTGAGGTTGTACAAGATTTTTGAGAGAGTAGATTTTATACAACATCCTACGTGCATAAAGAAATTTTACGGTTATGTATATGGATATTGTATTGATATAGATGATGATGATTATGGGCATTATGTGTTTGTGTTGAGAACATTTTATTATTATGCATAGATGGACTTATGGTAGGTGTGTTAGGAATGGATTGAGTCAGGTCATGGATTTAGGCATGATGGAGTCAGTCATAGCTATGGTTGAGTCGGAGTTGATGGTTTTAGGCATGGATGAAGTTAGGTTTTGGTTTTAATTCATTAATATTTGCAATGATGATATGGTTCATTTTTAAGATGTTTTATAATACATGCATGATGATGGTAAAGAAATGGTAGTCAAAATAAATGTATGTTTTGATGATGATAAAAATGTGAAGCAATTTGTCATTTGTTTGATTTAATTTCCAATTTTTGATATAAAAAGGAAACTAAGTTGGGTAGAATGTGATTTAGGAAAATGAACAATGAATTGGTTAGGGTAGAGAGTGTCGAGCTAACCTCCAAGGGCCCCATGCCCTCGGAGTGTTGCCTACATAGTCCTAGTGAAAAGGGACCTCAAGCCGATGTAGTTCTCCCATAAGCTAGGGAAGAATATGAGGAGGTATGAGAATGATTTGGTAGGTTTTAGGCATGATTTGGGTTTAGGTCTGTTAGGTGTGGGTGAGTTATGGGAAAATTGGTATAGGTGATTTCGATGGTGGTAGAAGAAGAAGATTACCCCAAAGGTAAGCGTCGAGGACCAAGTCCTGTATAAGGTAATCAATATGTAATAAAGAAGGTTAAAAGATAAGAGGGGGAAAGAAAGCCTCCTGATTGGTGAGGATCATGATGAGTAGGTCATACCTTGGAAGAGGTGATGAACGTAAGACCCTAAAGACATTGCATGATTGATTATTCTAAGGGTGAAAAGTAGTCACATGATCACCAAATGTCATGTTTTCTAAGAGGTCCCTTGAGGCGGTAGGAAATGGGAGTGTGAATGGTGAGAGGGGTGAAAGGTGGTTAAGTTTCATATGGTATGAGGTAACATGCTCTTTGGGCAAGAGATCTAAGGTCACAATGGGAAATTCCATGACTAAAAAGGTTTTCTGTGTTGACTGTAATTTGAGATAGACTGATCGATGTGGGAAGTCTATATGGGATGAGGAAAGGAACTCCTTGAGGTCTTCATGAAACTAATCAATGTGGGAAACTTTAGATTCTCTCACTTCTTCTTTCTTTTTTTTTTAAAGAGATTTACATAGCTTTCCTTTGAGGGAACAGTCTATTTATAGCAGTGATTGTAGAGAGGAAGATGTCCTTTCAAGGGAGTCATCTTTTTATTGGAAGTTTGACTCAAGGAGTTGGATCCCATGTGAGGGCTTTGAAGTCATGGAAAAGAAAAAGGTGAAGAATAAGATTCTTGTTTTGAAAGCAGGTGAAATGACCATGGGATCTAATCTAAAGGTAAAAAAAAGTATCCATGAGAATCATGCTATGTGCAAATGGTGGTACACATATTTAAGAGAAGACAAAAGGTGATGGGTACATACATGATTCTTATTTAATCATTGGTTATGGCTTAGGATGTGGGTAGTGCTCAAGGGATGAGCATGGAAAAGGGAAAAAAGTGAGGTAGGACTAAAAGTCAATAGTAGAACGGTCAAAGATGAAAGGCATTAAGGGGCTCAGGTTCAGGTTTACCATTGAGTTAAGATAAGCGATAAGCACCTGATCCATAAGTATGGGTCACGATGTATGGTCCAAGCCAATTATGAGAAAATTTTCCCGTTTACATTTTTCTACTTTAGTTACATCTTGATTTTCTTTCAGGACGAGATCACCAACGTGAAAGGTTCATTCATGGACACATTTATCATAAGCACGTTTAATACGTTTTTGGTAAACTTGAAGGTGTTCAAGAGTGTTAAGACGACATTCATCTAATAACTCAAGTTGTGCCAAATGGTCCTATTGATGGTGAATCACAACACCCATGAATGTCTGTAACTCGATGGGTTGAGACTCTCAGTGCGATTGCATAACATGGAGCTTTTCCCAAGTGTGGGACCTTGCAGAAATCGGAAAAGCTCTCCGGATGAAGGCCGGTTCCTATTCCTCTATTCAGATGCACACATAAAAATGTAGAGGGTTTACTAAACCTAATCTAACTTGCCAAGGAGACAGGGTAAGAAAATGCATAAAATAAAACCTAAACTACAAAGGTGATGCACCGAGGAATGAAGAACACCTGTCTTGCCAATAAACACAAACCATTAAAATGCAATGCAAGATCATGCACAGATAACCAGATTTGTAGTGAAAGATCAAGAGGATGTAAATGAACACAGAGAGGGTTGAGAATCATCCATAGACATGCATTATTTTCTCCAAAGATTGATACAATACACTACAAGATGCCAAGAGGCAAAGTTGCATTACAGTTTTTGATGGGAGGTTTGAACTCCACAAATTCACCTGCCAAAGAGAAGAAGGGAGGGGCAAAACAAGAATTTCCAACCTTTAGAAAGAAGCCCCTCCTTACAATTTATAGGAAGAATGAGAGAGGGAAGAGAGAGGAAAACCAAATCTACCCCAACCACCTCCAAGTTACATTTAATTCATCTCATTATGGTGGTAGGTGATGACCCTAGCAAACCCAAAAAGTGGCTTAAAGGAGGCCCCCATTTTGAATTTTTAAGAAATTTTTCCCACCCAATTAAAGATTCTAGTCATAAAGGAGAGACCTCGTAAGCTTTCCAAAAATTCCAACCTTGCATGAATCTTAGCTCTCTATCAAAAGTTATGGCCATCTAAATATCTACTTGTGACCAAAAATCTGCTTCTATCAAATCACTCAAAATGTTACGCCTCCCGAAGGTGCGCCATGGCAATCCATCTTTATGTTGACACATCTTAATTGTGCACCATGAGCAAAAAAATTTCATGTTGAAATTCTATGTCATGCGCTTTAACTCTGCGCCAAGGCGCGACTTTGCCATGTTGACACTTAAATCTTCCTGCGCCAAGGGCACATCCATTTTCATGTTGACATTCATTTTCATGTGCCTCCACAATAAACATTGGGCTTTGAGCTTATTTGGTTTCCATATTCTTCCATTTGTCTATATCTATCCGGGGAAGATATATACAACAGTCCTACTAAAATTCATCATTGAGCATGTCATGGAGAGAAACATGGAGTGAGGGGATCTGGACTTTGAGAGGCATAATGCCTTTGTACCGTAGACCGATAAAAGGTGTAGTGGAAGTGGAAGTGTGAATACTAGTGCGGTATGCCCACAGGGAAAAAGGAATGTGTGCATGCCATTCCTTCCCAATATCGGGTGAACACTTTCATGAGAATTTTCTTCAAGGTTTTGTTATTGGATTCGGCTTGGCCATTGGTCTATGGGTAATAAGGGGACAAGAAACTAAGCTGAATGTAGAAGGTGTCACAAAGTTTTTGCAATGTTTTATATTTGAATTGTTTTCCATTATCAATGATGAGGTGATGAGGAACACCAAAGTGATAAATGATGTGATGATTGATGAACTCACATATTTTCTCACTTTCGTGGAGATGAGTGGTATGGCTTCAACCCATTTTGTGTAGTATTCGGTAAAGTGATGATCCATTGATGGCATTGGGAAGAATGGGGATTGATCTCTCCAACAAGATCCAAACCCCATTGAGAAAAGGGCCAAAGGTCACAGTGACCTATAAGGCATGACTAGGTGTATGATGAAGGTTGGCATGTTATTGAAATTTTATACAATGCTTCACGTAGTCACAACAATCATGCTTAAGGGTTGACCAATAATATCCTAGGCAAATAATACACTTAGGAACAGCAAAGGCCATTTGAAGTGACCTCTACATATACCATCATGAAATTCCTTAATGGTATAAGGAATTTCAGAACTCGTGAGGCATCGTAATAGAATACCATCAAAGCCACATTTATAGAGGAGGCTACCCATGATGACATAACGGTATACCTTTTTAAGAAAGGAAAATTGTCCATTATAGGTGAGGTTGGGAGGCAAGACGTAGAGTGAAAGATAGTCGAGTATTGTTTATACCAAAGGTCACTTAGGTCAGCACAACGGATGTGATAGAGTAAACATTCACGAGGTAAATAAGAGGGTGATTGGATCATTGTATGGTGACAAAGATTTTGGAATCGGTGGGTGAAGCGAGGATTTGAGAGGTCGGGTAGGCCATGGTATTTGTAAATTTATTGGTTGAATGTGGGACATTTTGAAGGGTGTAATGGTCAAAGTTGGTCAAAAGTATGTCTACATGATGTTTATACTTTTAAGTTTCTCATTATGACATTGGTATATACCATTAACCAGGTTTATGACCAATTAAGAATCACCAAAGATGTTGATTGATTGACATCTAGGGCATAGGCAACTTAGAGACCTAATACGAGTGCTTCGTATTCAGAAATATTATTTGTACAATAAAAATCAAGTTTGAAAGACAAAGGCATGGGTTCACCATCAAGTGGAATGAGGATAACACCAGCCCCACCCCCACGCTAACACTTAGAACCATCAAAGAAGAGTGTCATTTGGTAAGCGGGTTCATCCAAGGAAATGGTAGCAATTGACTCATCTAGAAAGTTAAAATTAGAGGGTTGATCCCTAAAACGTGTTTTTCATCCAACTAGTCGGTGATAGCTTGGCCCTTGATGGAATTTTGATGAATTAATTTGAGGTTGAGGTTGGCCAAAAGCATAAGCCAAAGACATGCAAAGACACTGATTTTGATAAGGTTTGGCATACATGAAGTGTAAGGGGTCGGTGTTGGTCACAACATAGGTTTTGTGGTTGAGTAGGTAATGGCGGAGTTTTGTGGCGATGAAAACTAAGGCTAAGCAATTTTTTTGGGGTAGGTGTATCAGGTTGTGTAGTCTAAAAGAGTATGGCTTATGTAATAAACCACCACTCCATGTGTTGTTCATCGCAATGAGTGAGCATGGCCCCAAAGACTCATCGATAGCTAAGATGTATAGGTAGAAAGGTTGATCATCTTTAGGTGGAATAAGTACGAGGGGGTTAAAGAAGGTATTGTTTTAAGGCCTCAAAAGCTTTATGGTAGTCATCATCCCACTTAAAGGATACATCCTTCTTGAGCAGATGATGAAACGGTTGACATTGATCGAGATAATTATGAAATGAAATGATGAATAGACTGCAACTTACCTGCAGCTATGGAGTTGCCTAAGGTTAGTGGGCAGAGGCATTTCTAGAATGGCCTTGACTTTAGCAGGGTCAACTTCTATACCACGTAGGGAAATGATAAATCCCAAGAGTTTTCTTGAGAGAACCATGAAGACACACTTCTTAGGCTAAAGGTGAACGCAATATTTAATGAGGTGGTCAAAGATGGTTTTAGGATGGTGAGGTGCTCAAATTGGAATTTAGATTTGGCCAAGATATCATCCATGTAATCTTCCAATATACGATGCATGATGTCATGGAAGATATAAGTCATAGCCCACTAATATGTGGCACCAGCATTTTTAAGGCCAAAAGGCATGACTCGATAGCAGAAGGTCCCCCAAGGGGTGATGAATGCGGTTTTTTTTAATCTTCTAGGGAAAGAAATATTTGGTTATAACCCAAGAAACCATCCATGAGTGATAGCATCTCATGACCAAAGTGGTAAGATCAACCACCGGTCAATATCAAGTGAAGGAAAGTTATCTTTTTGGTAGGCTAGGTTGAGGTCATACAAATCTATGCAAATGTGAAGTCCCCCTCCCACCTTAGTGATAGGGACAATGTTAGAAATCCAACAAGGATAATCAATGGGTAATATGAAGGAAACAGAAAGAAGGCATGAAGTTCTTCTTTGACAAGAAGGGAAATGCGAGGGTGCATTTTCCTCAACTTTTGTTTGACAGGCTTGGCATCAAGAATGGTTACGATATTGTGGACCACTATGGTGGGGTCAATACTAGGCATATCTATGTAAGACCAAGTGAAAGTGTGGTTATGGTTTTGAGAAAAGAGGTGATGGCTTCCTTTAGCAGCATCTAAAGATTGACCAATCTTTAGGATGTGTGGGTCATCCTGAGTATGAATGTTGATCTTGATAGTCGATTCATTCAACATGGTTTACGTCTCAGAGGTAATGACCGATGAATATACGAGTCTTTTACACCAAGGTAGGTGAGTATAGATTCATCATCCTAACATTGAACAACGTTAATCAAAGGTGTATCTTCATCGACCATTTCAAGATACAGGAAGGGAAGAGAGGAAGGATCCCACCTCACGTTGATAAGTTAAAGGCCCTAAGGAGATGGTGTTTATAAAAAAAATATTAGGAGGAATGGATTTTGGATCCATTGACTTCGTCAGTGAAGGTGGTGATGGTGATGGTGAAGGTGGAGACAGGCTGATGTCCTCAATGAGTTCAATGCGAGCCTTCTTGGTAGGTGGTGGTTCAAAGAAAGCTAATACCACTACATCGTTATGTTTGTAGGTAGTACATAAAATAACAATATGGCAGCCTTTCTCATAAAATCCAAAACCAAAACCCTTCCACACACGTCGGTGTAGGAAGGTGTGGGGAAAATGGTTATTGGTGAGTGACTGGAAATCAGCAGAAAATGGGCAGGTTTGTGACAGTGGTTCGGGTGTGTACGTTATAGTATCAAGTCCCCCATAAGTGAGACTAGTATGAAGATGGGGAGGACCATAAAGGAGATGCTCTCCTACACAATGATCATAATGAGGGTGTTGGTGAAGACTTCCATACTCTTGTGGAGTAAGGAATGTGTTGACACTATATAGGTAATACTCCCCGGTGGTTGGTATGTGGGTAAGGGATTTTTGTTGAATAGAATAGTGTCATAGGTCAACAAGGAGGTGGAGGTAACAGATTGGGAGGTTGATGGGTTGACCATGGAGGTTGTGGCAGCAGTAGGAATGGATGAGGCATGTGTAATTGAGGTAGCAATTGTACTATTAAGTGGAGGTGTAGGTGAAGTGGTAGTGGTCATGGAGGTAGACACCTTAATGGGTATAAGCATGTCATTGGGTTGGTAAAGCATGTTGCATGTTTTAAAAGGTGATGGATCAATTGAATAGTATAGGTGTGTCCTTCATGCTCAAACTTTACACAACAATGCAAAGTGGAAGGAACACAACCCATGAACAAATCCGTGGTCTGCAAGCAACAGTTATATTGAATTCCCCCAAGACGTAAAATAACTCGAATAGTGTAGGGGCCCATACGAATGTGGATAATGATAGTGCCTAGTGTAGAGGTGATAGCATCATTGAATGAACGAAACATGACAGGATGTTTATGCATGCAATTATCGGTATGTGTATTTGAGTGAATGCATGGGATGAAAAGATATTAATGCTTTTACCCCCATCAATCATGATATGTCATACATGTATACATTGATATGGATAGAGATAAAGAGAGTTGGGTCTAGATCATCTATTTAGTGCGGTGCGATCTCTTCCTCCGAGAAGCTAAGGGAGGATACTTGGTGAGTAGGTTGAGGTGTGGATAAAGGTAGAAATTTGGTGAGATAGGTGACATGATGGGGTGTGATAATGGAGGCTACGGGTGTAGAGTCATTGGGTAAAACCTCAATTTATTACAGACCTCCATGAGAGCTTAACGATGGGATTCTCGAGGTTTGGATGAGGTCATATAAGGAAATTTGAAGGTGGATTGGTGTATTTGTTTTAGCATCGTGCATTGTGTGACTCCATTAGAAATAGGATATGTGGGGGGCATGGATAGTTAATTTAGGTGTGGGTGTAGATGATATGTTGGGTATAAGATTGGTTGGTGAGTTAGTTTCCTTTTCCTTTCCTTTGTATTTCTCGCATGGGTAGTAATGTGGATCATGTTGATCTGAGGTGGGGAGATAGGCGAGGTAGGTGAGCCTTGAAAGGTTTAGTGACATGAAGGGAAAAATCCTAGTGGCAGGAAGGAACTTTGTGGGATGAGTTGGGCACATTGACATTTGGGTGGAGGTTTGGTGAGATCATTGATACAAACCATGTTAATTTCAAATATCAGAGGTGGTTCTAGGAGCTGTGGGGGTGGAGGTCATGGTTGTTGAGTAGGTAGTGAGGGAAGGACTGTGGGAATGGGAGCTGGTGAAATGAGGTCCTCATCGAGAAGGTCATCATCGTCAAAGTTTCCTTCAGGAGGACACAACTAGATAAGGATGGTTTTCAAAGCCTTGCAGTTCTCCACATCGTGTCCTGGCACATGATGGTAGGCATAAATTTTAGTGTCATCAAACCCTTTTGGCTTGGGTTTAAGAGGGTCATAAGGTCTGACTAGGTGGTAATGTGATGACAAAAGTCTCAAGGAGGTTGGTTAAGATTTTGGCATAGGACCCTGCTAGTGGGTCACAATGGGAAGTGAAAGTGGGTTTGGACGTAGGTGTGGCTGATTGTTGAGGAATAGTATTTGCAAGCGAGGGGCAAGTGGGTCAAGCTACGGTGTTAGGTTTTGGTGTGATATTAGGTTTTGGTCATGTTTGTTTGGGTAGGGGTATGGTACATGAACTGGTAGGAGGGTGTATGGTTGTTTTGACTACCTTATTAGAGGGTAGCAGATTTTTGTCTTTGGGTTACACCTTCTTGGGTAAAGGTGATATTGGTGTACGAGATCTAGAGGGAAAAGTGGATGGGAGAAGAGGATGAGTTACCCATGGGGATAACAGAGGTGCTGTGAAGGTAGATGACGTAGGTCACGCAAGGGGTGTGAGGGACAGAGACTGAAGTGTAGTGGGTAGTGAAGAAGTAACCAATGGTATTGGAGGAATGGGTGGTAAAGATGCTGCAAGTGTGGGTTTAAGTTATGTCGGGTGCTTGGATATGTTAGAGGTTTGCGAGAAAGGAATGGGCTATTGTTTTTTTGGTTTACTAATGGGTGGAGGTTTCTTAACCGTGCTAGGAGGTTGAGGTCCTAAGATGGATAGAAAGGGTGAAGGTGATGAAGGTGTGATTGGCATAGCTGGGGTATGAGTTCTATGGGCTTGGTTCTTCTATTTGGGTGCTAGAGTAGGTTTGGTGTTGACTTTGGAGGATGTAGCTAAATCTAGTTTGATAGGTGGATGAATAAGGCTGGTGGTTGGGGTGACCCCTAAGGTAGTAATGTGTTTAGGTAGAGAAGATGATGTAAGTGTGAGTTTGTACTTAGATGTATGTATGGTTATGGGTAAGGGTGTGTGTTGAGCTATGATGGGTGTCATGGAAGAAGTTGTGATAGAGGTGGTTGTGCTCGATTTGATTGGCAAAAATATTTTTAGGTAGATAGTGAAAGTGTCAAGAATGACATCCGCATTTTTGTTGAGACAGAAGTAGAAAATGCCCCAAAGTAAAGCTCTATCCACATAATCTAAGTGATCGGCTAAGCACGAGAATGGCACGTCTATAGGTGAAGTTGATGAGGACCTAATGGAAATTCCCATAAAATGTTTCTTAGAGATGAGGAATTTTTAGCTTCATCTTCCGTGGGTAAGAGAGTGAAAAGTAGGTCTACAAGATCTTGGGTAGTGATGGAGAATAATTACCTAAAGGTAAAGGTAGCTCTACTAGATCCTTGATAGGTAGAGGAGAGAATGGGTGCTCCTCTGAGGATGGAGGAGATGATGGGTACTCCTCTATAGGTGGAGGGGATGATGGGTTCTCCTCTGGGAATGGAAGAAATAAACATGTATCCTCCCGGTTTGAAGAAATACCATGGGTGACAGCTCTCTAGGTGGAGACGATAAAGGTGAGGTAGTTTGATATTAACAAAGAATCTTCTACGAGTGAGGAAGGAGACAAAGGGTGCTCCTCTCTAGGTGGAGGAGATGAAAGGTGTTCCTCTATGGGTGGAGGAATAGGTGAAGTGGGTTCAAGCATAGGTGGAGGACTTCGGGCTAGGATTTCCTCGATGGAAGGAATATGTGGTAATTGGGAAGAAATGGACGCATCATTGAAAATAACATGAACCTTGTGGGTATGGCTATCATGAGTCGAGTCTCTCTAGTATGATCATAAGAAGGGGCATGATTAGGAAATGGTTTCTTGAAGATGTGTAGGTCTTGGTTGTTATATGCATTAGGATTATCCACAGGTTAACTCACCTTTCTCCAACATTTCTTGGACAATGTTTTTGAAAGTGGTACGATTTCTATCACTATGACCCTTTACTTGATGATAGTTATAGAAGTTTTGTTCTTTATACCATGTGGGTGTGGGGTGAGAGGGCCAAAACTAGTGTGTGGTTTCACAGGAGGAAGGGTGATGGCCCCATCTTTAATGACCTTTTCTAAGATAGAAGAATAAGGCTCCCCAATTGGGATGTATTTCCATTGTTCCCATTTGAATTGAAAAGTCTGAATGGGTGAGAGATTAGATGAGGGGCTAGCCTATTTTAATAGATGAGATGGGCCAACTTTGAGTACCACTACGTTAGTTGTTCCCTTAGCTTTTTAATAATTGTTCTGGGGTTTCAAGAATAAGAGGCATCATTCAACTTGAATGTCGAGTTCTTATTACGTAGTTGGATTTTCTTCTCTTTGATGGCCCAAATCTCTAGCTTTCATGCCATGGTGAATGCTTCATTGAAGGTTCAAAAGTTTGGACCTGTAGGGTCAGTGAGATATGCCTAGCATAAGCCCGTGTGAAGATTTCGATGAGTTTGGTTTGCAGTAGTTGGAATGTGAGTTGATTAATCAAGCTACGCCAATGAGAAAAAAATTGTGATAGATTCATCATCATACTGATGCGTAGAGTATAGGTCATTCATGGTAACCTTCTTAACAATGTTAATGGAGAAGTGATCCAAGAAGGCTTGGGCTACCTGATTAAATGAGAATATAGAGTGTCTAGGAAACCCACTATACTAATCTAATGCGGGTCTAGTCAAAGACATGGGAAAGGTCCTCAAGAGCAAAGCATCATCATGGGTGATCAGATAACACCCATGTTTGAAAGACTACAAATGTTGTTACAGGTCTTCTTTGTTATTGAAACGGTTGAATTTAGGCATTTCCCAATGCATGGGATATGGATGGATAGGAATGGATGGATGTATAGGCTCATTACAAATCTCATCGTAGGTGAGAGTGTTATAGGATCCATAAACCGATGCTTCCAATGTCCAGATCTTGTCCATCATTAACTTGATTAGGTCATTAGTAGGTTGTGATGGATGGGTGCCTCCTGTAGCATAAGAGGTTTAGTGTTGGGCATGTAACAAGGGTTGCATTCTAGTATATGGTCCTGTGTCGTATAGGTATATTGAGAAGAAGGAAATGAAATAGGGGTATGTACCCGAGTGAATAATAGATGAAACAGAGGTCATTGATAGTATGTATATGGAGGCGGAGGGTCGTGGTGACCCTAGTGGCAATGGGGGCTAAAGATTGTTGAATAGAAAGGATGATTTTTTGAAAAGGGGTAGGGGTCACCGACACTAGCGGTGGTTGTGTAGATATAGGTATATGCGAGACAATAAGGGTGGATGAGTTTGTGTTCTGGGTGGTTGGTGAAGGTATAGTGGATGTGGCGGGTGCAATGGATGTGGCAGATGTAGCAGTCATTATAGGTATAGCGCCTAGCTATGAAATGATAGGTGGAAAAGTAGGTGAGGGTTGCATGGAGCCGATGGGGTCGATGTAGGAGTGGGAATGATATTTAAGGGGATATATACGGGCATGTTGTATATCAATTGACCCGAGGCATCTCAATGGACGAGTGGGAAAGATAAAACCGCAAGGCAAAAGAGGATTTTGGTCAAGGATTCGTGTGAACTCCTCATCACCCGGGCGATAGGATAGGTTGGGTAAGATCCATGGATGATAAAATAGAAGGTGGTGAAGGACTAGGGGGAGTGGTTGATGAATGGCATGGAATATGAGGGCATTTCTTTTGCTTCGGTCCGCACCATGTGAAAAGGTACTTGATCGGTTGACTATTTTTGTAAATGACACAAAATATAGTAGAGATAGGAGAAACATGCAGTAGTAGGTGGATTATGTACAAAATTTCATCTAGAATATTTTCATAGTATAACCAATGCCGATTAGGATAAACGACATTGGTCACAGAAATGTGGGTCGATCAATCAAGTGTGAAAAATGGATAGTTGGTCAAAACAAGGTAAAAGGCCAATAATCTGCCTAGTATGCAAGGTGTTAATGGTACTTACCAGGTCAATGAATGTGATAAGAGAGGTAGAGACTCTGAATAGTCAAAGAAGGTGAATAGGTGTCCTTTTGGGTAGGTTAACCAAAATGGACAGAGAACCAACACCGCTGGGGGTGAAACCGATGATGGTCGAGGGGTAACCAACGATGGTGGCTAGACCGACACTAGTTACTACGAAATTGAAACAGTGATGAAGAAAATGTGGTTGTGAGTTAAAAATTTGATGTGGAATCAAACCCATAATTCTAAGAATGATGAGAATATGTTCCAGGCACACTCAGATGAAGATGGAATACACCAACTGTGATGAGGAGCATGCAAGGAGAAATAAGAAAAATGAAGAGTGTGACCTCTCACCTCAAAACGTAACTCAAACAGAAACACTAAGAAAAATATGATCTTAAGAGTGCTTTTTCTATTATGTTTGTTTAGCTTATGCAATTTTAAGGACTGACTCATGAATTGTAGAATAGAGTTTTTTTGGTTGAGGATGGCTTCCTATGAAGAAGGAGATCTACAAGGAGAGATTTTAGGTATGTTATGGTGGGGGGGGATTTTCTCTGAAGTATGACTCGATAGAAATAGTGAGTTGGGTGCCCACTGTGTCATGATCATGTGATCACCTACAACTTCTTCCACCAGAAATATGTCATTTTAGAATGTGTATATTTTCAATTTTGTGGTGTTTGGATAAGACTCAGAGAGAGAAAGAGAAAGAAAGTTCTTTCTATGATTCATTTTTCAACCATCAGCTGGGAATGACTTCCAACGTATAGGTTTCCCTCAATTAATGTGAGCTAATGCAGAAAACTAGAATGAAATGAAGTTGATTTTAAACCCAAATCAAATGTTGAATTTGATGACACAAAAAGATGAACAGAGAAGGGATGCTCTTTCACTAATGCAATACTAATGAAAGGGAAGAAATGTTCATTTTAAGCACCAAAATACGATTGCTTTTAGACAATAGAAGAGAAGAAGGTTCCAGGGAGAAAGTTTAATGTAAGAACTTTTTAGAAAAGAAACAAACATACAACGTTTTCACCTAGAAATGAAAGAATGCAAAGAACCCCAAATGGGTCCCACCGGTGTGCCAAAATGTTTCACCTGATTCTAGATGTGTTTCTTCGAATGTTGACAAAACAAATAAGGGTAATGGGTTAGGAGGAATACCTATTGAAATGCTAGTTGTAGGTTGTTGCACGCGTATGACTTCTAAATCCACAGCTGATCATGAGAGCTTCCTTTTTGCTTGGAGGAACTACCTAAAATGGAAAACAAGACCACCAAATAAAAGTTAAACAATATATGTAGTGGACTACCTAGCATGTGCTAGATCCAAGAAGTGTGATACTTCCTAGAAACTGTCAATCCACTATTTAAAGCAAATTAATGTGAGAAATAAAGGAAATCCTACTATAGTTAAAATGATTTAGGTATCTCATTCATCTACAATAAGAAAATTCATTCACATTCGCTCTGAACATTAGGTTGGCATGTTGTTGATTGAATCTGAAGGTCAAGATCACTTTCATGGTATTAGTATTGGTCATGGTGATATTCTAGGTGGTTTTGGGTATTTGGTGGAAGTTTAGGAGTTCTGTTCTTGGTTTCTGGTAAAAGACACAGAGACCAACATCGCTATGGTATGACCGGTATAATTTTAGGATAACTCGTGACAAATTGTGGTAACTAGCATCGGTATGGTCGAATGTACAGAAACTCAAGAAAACTTGGTTGGGTGATAGATCTAAGATTAGATGAGGATAGGAGGGTAATGGTAATATTCGTATGGATCCTAGATATGCACAGGATGATTAAGATCCGTATGGAAAGTGCAACGGAATGGATAAAAATATGGTCAAATTTGCATGGAGGTAGATGATGGGGGAATGGAAATGAGAGAAAAAGCTAATAATAGATGTAAAAGGATCTACCAAATGATGAATAGATGAGTGTTGGTTAACAAAACTTACTGTTTGTATGAGCTTGATGCCTAGTTGGTAATGGTGGGTGATTAAATGGAAAGAACTTGACATAGTGTTGGTGCTTCCTTGGATTATCCCATGAAGACGATGGTTGTGTGATTGCTTGGTACTAGATATGGATGCTCGATGTGTATACTAACGTCGGTTTTGCATGCATGACACTCTGGTTTCATCACTGGTTCTCAAAAGATGTGATTATCTCTTAGAAATGTTCCAACCTCAAAATAAGGTTGTTTTGGGGGTTAAATTATAACCAACAAGTGGTTCCACTTAACTAGCCATGGTTAAGGGTAACCGTCGTCGTTGGTTAGGTGGGATTTCCTAGGTTTACGAAGCTTGGTAGATCCCCTTGATTTTCTAGGATCTCGTTTCGTTTACCCCATGGATTAGCATGGAAGTTTCCTTCTAACGCGCTGGAATGTGGTTAGAGGGAATATAGGCATTGATTTGTAGGGTTTGGGTAGGTCTTAGTTAGTTATGACAACTTACTAAGAATAGGTCTTCGGGTGAGGTGGCTTGATGAGATGGATATGTGGGCATTATCCCATTTAGGATATTTGAATAATAAATATGGTGAGGATAATGAATTAATTTAATTAAATTCATTAAGTTAATATTATAGTGGGGTGAAGGGGGCCATGGCTAGGTGTATGTGTTCAAGGTTTTTATTTGACAGGGGACCAATGGAAGTGTGACCTAATTTTAGTTTCTACAGATTATCTTACTGGTGCTTGATTAGATACAATTTGATTCAAAGATCTATTCTGGGCATGATTCAATTTCATCATAATCGTAGAGACAACTATGATTGTAAATGTATATATAAGAAGACTTACGTAAAGATTAAAAAATAGGAAAATAGAGAGATAAAACAGAGAATATATATATAGAATAAGTACACGAGATTCAATATGTTTTGTAATACTAAATGTTTTATCAATAAATAGCCATTCTGTTTGAGAGAATTTGAAGTTGTTAAATTTTGATTTCGGGAGGAGCAAGGGCCCACTCCCCAAGGACGGGATATTCATCTATTTTTTATTTATATTTTCTAAGAAAAAAATTTAGATCTATTAATTTTGTATCACTTTTAATTCTTCTAGTTAAACGATGTTGTATACTTGTTCCTAGAGGTGTTTCGATATATTCTTATTTTTCTTACAACCGTTTTTAATTATTCTAAGTTGTGTGTGTTTATTTCAAAAGCAAGTGTTTTTATTTCCATTCTACAAAGTGTGTTTCCTTTCAACAAATCTTTCAAAGTGAGTTTCCTTTCAAAAATCTTTCAAAGTGTGTTTCCTTTCAAGAACCCCTAAAATATTGGCTAAGTATAAAAAGGCACATAGGCACAAAAGGCCTAGTTGAAGAAAGGCACGTAAGAATAAAGAATGCGGGGTTTAAGGAAGGGTTTAAGGAAACATGTGGTGCCCCACAGACATATCCAAGGGTTTGGGACTTAGCCATATTGGGCATTTTGGGTAGGACGCATGAAAAGCATGGCCCGACTGTGCATGTGGAGTGGATAAAGTGCCAGCCTGGTGACAGGTTGCCTAGAAGGAGCATGCCTACGGTAGAAGCTTCTAGAATTGCATCATGGTAAAAGTGGAAAGCTCAGGCCTAGAGGAGCATGCTCACATGGAGGACCACATTCAGACACTTGGCATCAGATCTGGGGCCGCTGGAGGATGAGTTGGAATTTCAGAAAGGCTATATATACAAGCACCTGTAGAAGTAAAGAGGAGATATAGAGAGAGGCGGAGCTCTACAGAAATACTACAAGAACTCTGTTAGTTGGGTAATTATGCTAGGAAAGGATGTATCAAGGGTATGGGGTGGTATAAACTTTATTTTGAGAGCCTAGCCACATAAGTCTAGTTATAATGCATGACTACGGTCTACTTATCCGTGACATTTGTAATGGCTCCATGAATGTAATGAGGTTACTAGCTTATATGAATATGAACATTGATGATTCTGATGCATACATATTTCTCATAGTTCTTTTTCATTTATGTTTATGACTAAGTATGGATGCTTGTACAACTTTATTCTATTTTAGTATAAGTTCTATAATCGGTTAAGCACTTTCTGTCTAGAATGACTACAAGGATCTAGAAGCCGTTCTGAGCTCTAGGGTGCTTGTATGTCTTACTTCCTTTCAAATCTCTCAAACACGGATCATAGATGATGTTTCCCACTAAACTCACATAAAAGAGAGACTTGAAACCCACGCATGCCTCGGGTGAGTGCCCAGCACCCACTGGGTGATAGGTCGGTGCACATGGGATTTCTTTCCTTTGTGATGGGGGTAAAAATGACTACATCTTGGTTCCATTGCCAGGACTCTTTTTCAAGTCATAGTGGGAAAAGGCATACATCATGATCTCGTGTAGTGAGTAATGACAGAGAGGTTAACTTTGGAAAGTGTTGAATCATGGTTCAAGAGCACGGAGGATGAATTTTCTCGAGATTCAACACTAGACCTAAGTTTGATGCACGTAGATGGGTAGAAGAGAACCTCTACCATGAATTATATGAAACTTTTTTCTCACTGCTTCTTCACAAGAGAAACGTATGAGTGGCTCTCACCTGTGTCTAGATCAAGTTGGTATTATAGATCACATGTGTGGACCCAAGAAGAATACTAGAGGTTATAGGATGTAGATCTAACATGGACTCATGTTGTGGACCATTGGTGGAAAGGAGTATTGGCTAGCTACACTCTGGAGTACGCCATTTCCACATATTCTTGTCCAGAGGTTGTTGAGTTTGAGTTCTACAGGAGCCCAGAGGATCATTTCTACATGTTATCCCTCTGAGATGAAGATATTTATGGTTACCATGA
The DNA here is from genome assembly GCA_018340775.1 of Taxus wallichiana var. yunnanensis. NCBI lineage: Eukaryota > Viridiplantae > Streptophyta > Pinopsida > Cupressales > Taxaceae > Taxus > Taxus wallichiana. The sequence continues at coordinate 580,321,030 of CM031240.1, forward strand.
GTTTAGAGGCACTTCCAATGGCCAGCTAAACCATTCTGAGCACTGGGTGAGGAAGCTAGGGTGGAGGAAGATGGCAGATGTTGTGATAGAGAAAGAAAGGGAGGAGAGACGACTCAAGTATAGTGAAGTGCATGAAAGGGAGATTGTTAGACAACACAAGGTTACAAGTGTGATGGATATATGGTGGTAGACATTGCAGGAAGGATTTGAGGTTGGAACCTGAGTAGTTTATGCGACCCCATCTTGGAAAACACGTAAGAGAAACCCCTTCGGCTTCTGATGAGAGTTCATCATGCAGAGAGAGAAGAGCCATTGGCATGCATCTGAGCCCACCTAGTGACCAAACCCTAGCACTTGGTTTCCCAGATCAAGGAGAGAATATTGTTAGTCCAGTTGGTATCTTTGAACATGATCGATCTACACCTAGGAGATACAATTTCTTGTTTGGGACTTCTATGGCTACAAATACCATTCCAATGTTAGGAGGAATTTTTGGGCAAGGTATAGACATGAAAGCTTTTGGTCTCGCATCTAGGAGTGGCGCGGGGTATACTATTGGTAGTGGGGCATTATCACAAACCATCGGTGTGCAGTTCAATGGAACTATGGGGACCTCGACATGACCACCACTAGGACCTAGTGGACCTGGTGGATCTAGTGGATCAGGAGGATCAAGACCTGGTGGATCTAGTGGATCTAGTGGGTCAGGAGGAATGAGACCTAGTGGATCTAGTGGATCAAGTGGTGGAGGAAACACCGAGGAAACCAAGGCTCTAGCTCAGGAGGACACGGGCCCCAACCACCCCCTCAAGTCTTCTTTGAAATGTCTTTACATTTTCTAGATTATAGAGGAATTAAATATGTTTCAGAACATGTTCACAAGTGTGAACTACTATAACACGGAAATAGTATCACAACCCCAGAGCGGAAGGCTAGTCAGTTTGCAATGATGTTGCAAGGGCACATATAGCTAGTATAGGAAATATGACCCTCATCAAATGGTGGTGGATTATACTACTTTAAAGAATGCCTTCTTGGTAGAATTCCACATCCCTGAGTTTGAATAGAAGAGCATCAACGACCCTGAAGGAGATTCAACAAGGAATGGTGGAGAGTGTGTGGGAGTATGATGCACACTTTAAAACTCTCTTGTCTAAGTTATCATATGATATTCACCCTTTACAACATGCTCATTGGTTTTTGGAGGGTTGATCACACCTTTTAGAAGGGCCTTATCTCATAAAACTTTCACAGACCCACGCATGAGGTGTTAGAAGATGCTCGCATGCACCGAGGTGGTTGGAAGTGTTGATACTAGTGTTAGCCCATTCCTGGAGGCTCAAATTAATGCTTATGGCTAAGCAAGCTAGAGAATTTGTCTATGAACTCAGCCCATGAGACTCACAGTGGTTTATGGTGTACATATTGTGAGGTGGAGGGGCATGCCAAGGATAGTTTCCCTGAGGATAGTACGCACTATGATAGTAGACTATGAAATTTTTCATGGGGACCATGATGTAAGTAGATGCCCTTATTACAACATGTGATTCAAAAGAATGTGTCTTGCTACTATAAGATCTACACCTCTACAACCCATGATACTAAGGATTGTAGGCTCATTGACCAGATCCATGAGGCCATTGATCATGGGGTGCGCTGCTTGACTAGCATTTCCAATAGTTCTAAGGGTGATGATCACCGTTATGAAGAGTGCATGCAGATGGAGGCACACGCGCAAGGGGATTTCGTGAGGATTTCATGGTCATGGTAATCACGGAGGGGGAAGAAGTGAGTTCCCATGTGTGAACCTTTTTTTAATTGTGGGTCTACAGAGCATTACAAATGAGAGTGTCCAAACCTATTGTAGTGCTCATGGTGTAGAAAGAAGCACAAGTATGAGGAGTGCCCGAGTTGTTTGAGCACATGAATCAAGCACCGGAAAGACAAGGGCATTGTAATGGTCAACATTAAAAAGGCAGACACACAATGGATGCCACGGGTGACACATGATGTAGGCTTGGAACCTATTTTGGTAACAATAAGAGTAGAAGCTCACGCGCATAAAAGAAATACCTAGGTAGAAGAACCTAGTTTCAAGGGAAGAAGTGATTCATGGGAAGTACCTAGACCCTGCACATCAAAAGGAGGTATATCAAGATACCATGGATGTCATTCAAAGTTTACAAGGAGAAATCTAGTGTCTAAAGGAGTAGTCCAGGAGGGAGGAGCAAAGAAGGAAGGTCGAGGCGCCAAAGGATGACCTGATGAGGTCAAGGAAGTATGTAAAATGCTAAGGCAAGAGAATATTATTCCCTTGCTAGGATCATGGTTGAGAGAGAAGGTACCACGCACCGAGGAGAGTGTGAGAGGTAGGTCTTGCATACAAAACTTCCCCTCACAGCCTTTACTATGACAAGGATCACATTTAGATGAAATCGTAGATGGATGGATCCTTAGTAATATCCTCATTGACACAGGCGCGGAGGTCAATGTTCTCACTTTAGATGCATGGCATCAAATGGGGAGACCTTTGTTACAACCTCTTCAAATGTATTGTATATGGCAAATAAGACAAAGGAAATGCCCATCGGTGTCTTAAAGGATGCAATATCACTATCCAGGGAGCCAAGTTTACTAGGGACTTTGAGTCTTGTGCTCCATTGAGGAAGACAATTTCCCAGCACTACTTGGGCACCCATGGTGTTATAAGAACAATGCGGACCTTCGGTTCAACAAGGGGTACATCAGCTTTGAAAATAAGGAGGAATGGGTCATTATACCCCTGGCTGATGGGAAGTCACACCCTATACTGAACCTTTGGGGAAGAGGTCCTGGATAGGATATATGTGTGCTCAATCAGGGATCTAGAGATAATCCATCCTACCGATGGAGTTATCCAGTTTGAGGATGCTCAGTCAGTAAGTGACACCACCAGTCTAGCATGTGATAATTGGGTGCATGGAACTTATGAATTGATCGATGGCAGTTGAGAGGATCGGTGACAAAGGTAACAAAGGCACATATAGTCCGGGCGCCTAGGAGGAAAGGAGCTACCTAAGTATTCAGGGGAGCCTTCCCTTGAGATATTTTTACAAGAGATGGAAGCTCAGTGGAAGGAGGAGAAGGAACATAAAGAGGGATGCTAAGTTATGTCCTGATCGGCACAATCAACACGGTGGTGGGATACACATCAGGGATCCTTTTGGAATGGCGAGGTGAGAATTTCTCTCTTTTTCAGTTCTCTAGAAGCAATGTGCCCACCACCATCAAGGACTACCATGGGAAGGAGTATGCCTCTTTCCATATCCAGGATTGTGAGAGGGTCTGAGAGAGAAGGTGTGGAAGCTTTTCCACCATCCCTCTGGGTACACAAGTTATATTCTACACTCATAGGGGTTACACGTGCACATGGTACATACATTCTGAGACACACCGCCAAATAGGGAATTGGTAAGAGCTAGTGGCTAACCTCATTCAAACATTTGAGTATCAAGTACCAAGCCATCAGTTGATAAGGCATTATAGGTTTTCAAGCACCTTACCATGGGGGATAGTGTCATGGTAGAAGATAGGTTGTTGGAGTTTCTAGGTGGACTAGGTTTGGAGGTGCACTTTGAAGAAGAGGCAGAGGAAGCAAAAGAGATACAACTTGAGCATGTGTGTTTGGAAAAGGAGAAAGGGAAGTTGGTATATGTTATTGATGGGGAGGAAATAGAAAGCTTGGATGTTAACCATTCTGTAGGGACACGCGAGGTAGTGGACAGTGTTGATACTCACACACACACCTACCATGAGCCCTTAAAAACAAATAAGGTTAACATCGGCTCAGAGAAGAACCTAAGGAAGCCATCATTAGAGATTACTAGTCAAAGAAGGAAGTCTCTAAGATCATTGATATTTTTGAATTTGAGGATTTATTCCCATGGGTACCATGAGCTCAAAGGTGTCCACCATTCCTTAGGGGAGATGAGGATAAAGTTAAAGGATGGTGTACGCCTCGGTCAAGAAGAGACCCTACCGGATGAATCCCAATTTGCACATGAAGGTAAAGGAAGAGATAGACAAAATGATAGCATCTAGGATCATTGAAGTTGTTGAAGAATCGAAATGGATAAGTCCAATGGTAATCAACATCAAGAAGGATGGGTGGATTAGGATCTGTGGATTATAGGGAGCTAAATGTAGTTTGTGTCATCGATCCTTTTCCAACCCCCTTCACTGAAGAAATTTTGAGGGAGTCATTGGGCACAAAATCTATTCCTTTACGGATGGATTTTTGGGGTACCACCAAGTCCAGATTGCAAAGGAAGACTAGGAGAAGACAACTTTTTCCACTGAATGGGGAAGTTTTGCATACATGGTCATGCCCTTTGGGTTGAAGAATGTGCCTACTTGTTTTCTCACGCATAGTGGTGCAGGCATTCCAAGACTTCATCCATAAATTTCTTCAGGTCTATTTAGATGATTAGATGGTGTATGGGCTAGTAAAAGACCATTGTGATAATTTGAGGTTGATGTTTGAGAGGTGTCGGTAGTTGAGGATATCCCTCAACATTAAGAAATGTGTCTTTACTACACCCTTTGGGATGTTATTGGGGCATATCATATGTAAGGAGGGCTTGCTAGTAGATCCTGCCAAGGTTGCAGTTATTGTGGGGTTGGGGGAGCCTACTAGCCAAAGTGCAATGCATGTGATTTCTTGGGCATATGGGTTATTACAGAAATTCATCAAGGGGTATGCCAAAATCACTGCACCTTTGGAAGAATTTCTCAGACATAAAAGTTCCTTCCATTAGGGAGAGGCAACAAAAGGCATTTGACACATTGAAGGATAGGCTTGTCACCGCACCTATATTACATTTTCCCTCTTGGGACAAGCCCTTCCATGTTCATGTAGATGCCTCAAGAACCACCATTGAGCAAGTGTTTGCTTGATAACTAGGTGAAGGAATTTTGATCATCCTCTGTGTTTTACAAGTAGAAGTTGACACCAGTAGAGAAGAATTACACTATGACTAAGCACAAAGCATTGTCAATGATCTACATGCTTTTTTCAAGTTTAGATAGTATCTGTTAGCAACTCCTTTGTATTTTACACTAACCACATGGTGTTAAAGTACTTGGTAAACAAGCCCATTCTACAAGGGTGCATATGTCGGTGGGTGCTATTATTTCAAGAGTTTGAGTTCACAGTAGTTGTGAAGCCTAGAAAAAGTAATTGTGGACCTGATCATCTGTCAAGAATTGATTCAGGGGAGGACACGCAGAGTATTGAAGAGACTATGCCGATGCGCACACTATTTAGGGTTGTGGTGTGCCCTCGATTTGAGGAGATTACAGTATTTCTAAAGGAAGGTGTGGTGCCAAAAGGGATGAAGGCATTAGAAAAAAGCAACTAGCCATACATGTCATGCACCCTACATGTTGATCAGTGGGGACTTATACAAATTAGGGCATGATGAAGTTTTACACATGTGTGTATTAGAGCATGAGCACTCCCCATCATCATAGAGGAAGCACATGAGGAAGTGCAGGTGGACATTATGTAGGTGATGCCACCACATGTAAAATATTAATGGCAGGATTGTGGTGGGAAACTCTATAAGGATTGCAAGGACTATTGTAAAGCATGTGACCATTGTCAATGCATTGGAAAACCAGAAAGAGAGATGAAATGCCTTTGTGCCCTATCCCTAGTGTTAAACCTTTTGAGAAATGGGCAATAGACTTTGTAGGCCCTATTTCACTAGCAACGTGTAGGACTAGATCACACTATGTAATCACTTGCATGACTATTTGACAAGGTGGGAAGAGGCATCCCCAACTAAATATTACACAATAGCCACAGCAAATGGCAAGATTTTTGTGGGAGAACATTATCATGAGGTATGGATGTCCTTTAAGTTTAACCAATGATAGGGGTACACATTTCTTGAATGAGACCATGAGGATCCTATTAGCAGAGTTCATGGTGGCTCATCACAAGACTACACCTTATCACCCACAAGAAAATGGAACCACTGGAAGCATTTAACAAAATACTGAGTCATACCCAACAAAATTTGTGATGTCAAGAGACAAGATTGGGATGACAAGGTATCATCCATACTATGGGCCTATAGAAAACTTATAAAAGGTTGAACAAAGCCACACCATTTCAATTGGTGTTTGGTGTGGAATTTGTTCTGCCAGTTTAGTTCATGTTACCTTCTCTACTGAATAGCACATGCAGGAGGGTTGGCTAATGAGAAAGTGCTGGAAGAGAGAATTGATGAATTGATGAAGCTAGATGAAAGATGATCACTCACTAGGTGGAGCCAAACAATAGAGAAAGCAAAGAAAAATCATGGCATGATCACCACATTAGGAACAAGAAGTTTTGAGGTTGGGAAGATGGTCTTACTATATGATTCTAAGTTTTTGTACCCATCCTGGGAAATTGAAGGTCCATTGGTTAGGTCCATATAAAATCTCGTACATCCTTGATTTGGGTGTGTGCCAGTTATAAGCACTTGGATGGAATGAAATTTCCTAGACACTTCAATGGGAGTAGGCTGAAGCCCTACTATAAATAAGGCTTCTTGGTGTTTGTAAATAAGGTAGTTTTTCTAGTTAATTTAGAATTTTCCTTATGCATTTTTTTTCTTGTGTTTCCTTTTCAGTTGTTTTGTTTTTGCACTTTGGGCATTGGTAACCTTATTATTTTTGAGGATTTTTGAGTGCGCAGAGGACCGCACATCATTTTAGTGTGGGGTGGAGTGATGTGAAGGAGAGCATGGGTAAAGTGCCAAGGAATTTTGTGTTGAAAACCCCAGTTGAATGGCCCTGTTGAAAGAGGTGCATGGAAATAAAATATGGAAAAGGATGGTTGGTGTCAAGATAAGGCTACTTTCAGATCCCACATATAAAGGAGGAAAAAGTGCATAAGCAACACGAGGTAGGTGAGAGAAAAAATCAAGATAGAAGAAGTTCCTTCAATGCATTGGTGACACGTGCACAAGAGTCTCCTATCAAGATGGATTAGTTGTGAGCCATAAGGTTGGAGGTTTATCCACGCAGGTTTGGGCGCATGAGTTAAAGTGCTAAAGTTAGAATTTTCTTGAAAAAGTTGCATTAAATGTGAAAAGTATGGTGGTAGGTGGAGTAGCATTTAATGCTTAAAAATGGAAAAAACTATAAATAAAGGGTCGAGGCATTTCATTATTCACTTTGCATATAAGGAGAAAGAAGTGCTTTTTGCATCTTGGCAAACTAGGGCTTCCAGGACTGATCCATGTGAAGAAAAATTTGAAGAGATTGAGTGTGAGTAACTAGTTTGGATTTGCAAACCAGAAGGAAGGGATTTCATGGGCATAAGAGAAGTTGTGAGAAGGTGCCATCTTGTGAAGGAATTATCCCAGCTAGGGTTTGAAGAACTAGGGCATGGGTTTAAGGAGTTTTCTTCACAAATTTGAGATCTAAGGTTGGAGAGAGTAGAAGAATAGAGTAACAAGAAGTGATTGAAGTGATAAGAGGACCTAGAAAATGGCACCCAAGAAACTAGCTAGCACACCTAAGAAGGGAAAGGGAAAAGGCAAGGGCAAGCAACAAGAAACTGATGCACGTACAAATGAAGAGTGGTATGCAAAAATGCAGTACCCAGATGGAGTGTTGTTAGGGAAGGAATGGGAGTCCCATCTAAGAAACATGTCTATAAATGACTACAATCATCATACAAGCACAATCGAGAAGGATATGGCGTTGGAGTTAGTGCACCCAAAAAATAAAAGGACACTAGAGGGTTTTCCCATCTATAATGATGATGTGAAGGTCAAGTTAGAGAAGTCAAGGTTATTACAACTCTTTGAGTTTCCCTACTTTGGGAAGCCTGAGTGCCTATATCAATGGTTGATGTCACACGTGCATGAAGACTACTTCCACTTCGCAGGTGCAAGATGCGCATTACCCCTCAACTCATTTCACATTTCACAGCCTCATCTATGAAGGAGATAGTTTGGAGGATGACCTAAGTGATAAAGAGGAAATTAAGGAGATGATCACTGCCTATGCATACAAAAAGGGGTCAAGGTACTATGATATCATGGACATCGAGGACCCGGTGATGAAGATGGTCACACACCTGATGAAAAAGTTAAATGGCCAAGAGAGATGGACCCAGGTCAATAAGCCATGGTTGCATGTTTGCAGGAAAATTTCAAAGGGCACCATCTACAACTTGTCTACATTCATCGTGGATGAGATTGTCAGTTGCTACGAAGGAAGGTGATAGAATCCTTTTTGGTAATATCCTACTAACCATTGTATTTTCAAATATTGGGGTACCTGATGCATCAGAAAAATTCATGTGGGAGTACCCTACTGAGGACCCTTTGCCCACAAAGAGATTTGAAAAATATGCTTGTGACACTATGACGACTGTGCACAAGGCATGTGTATAGAGAAATGGTATACACACCTAAGGAACGCATTCGGGTGGAATGGAGGATCCTTGAACAATTATTAGTGGCCACCAAGGGAGAAGCCAAGTTTTTCTGTGTACCAGCATTTCTTCCTAGGCAGATTCAAACTGATAAATGAGACATGGAGCCCATGGTGCAAGCTCCCTTTTCCTTCACAGCTCAACACTTCCAAGCGGAGTGAACAGGTTCAAAGAATCCAAAAAGTTGAGGTTAGACCTTGGTAATCTAGACCGAGACCACAGGGAATTGCGTAAAGGGTTGGTCTACCCTAGAAAGTACACGTATATGGAGAGGTATGTGTCGCATGAAGTTTAAATGATGAGGCCCATGACTTTTCCCATCGCACAAGAGGATCTACGGCGCATGTATACATCCGCATAAGACCCAAATCTGAGAAGGGTGTGTATCTAGAGAATGAGGTGTCTATACCTAAGGACCTAACTAGCAGGAAGAGACCCACACCCAAACGGGAGGAAAAAGAGCCAGAGAAGAAAATACCAAGTGTGGTGGATACACAGGTAATAGGTTCCCTTGGAAAAGTGCCAAAACAAGTATGTACTCACGCAAGAAGAGGCCCATAGTCAAAGAGAAGACTCTAGAGCTAGAAAATTCATCAGACAAGGAGTCATCGGGAGAAGAAGAGACAGAGTCACCTACACCGAATCCCCAGTTAGGAAGAAGTAGAGGATAGAAGAGGAGACCGCCTTGGAAGAAACTGAGAGTTTGGAGAGATACATAGGTGAAAAGGATGATGAAAATGAAGAAGATGGTAGTGGAGAAGATGATAGTGAAGAAGAAGATCCTGAAAAAGATCAAGAGCCACCTGTCTTCAACATGCATGATTCAGAAGAAGAAGGCGAGAGAAGAGGAAAAGGGTTCCTTTTCATCAAAGTGCAAGGATAGCTAGGAGGGGGAAGGTACCCAGGACATGGGAAGAAGTGAGGAGGATGGCACATAGAAGCAGAAGGATCCAAACCCTACGCAGGGATAAATGAACAAGGTGGTGGAAAGAGAAGAAACTAAGAACATTGAGACCTTGGTGGAGGAGAAGTTGGAATGTAGTGTTGAGCTAGTGTTGAACAAGGATAAGGAGGAAAGCATAAAAGGACCATGGTAGCACTGGAGGCCCCACTTTAATTTTAAGTATTCCTAAGGGCACGTGCATGGGAGGAAAGCACGTAGAAGGGAGAGGCCAAGGATGGGTTATATTGATGACCCCAACAAAGTGTTTCACGCATGGTTCCAAAGCATGATTCCAATAGAGGAGCTCATGGAAATGTCATCTTTTGATAAGGAGGTTGCATACCCATGGACAAGGAAGATGCTCTCATGGGAAATTGATTCCCATCTTGATGAGCCATAATTTGAAGTAAGCCATGGGGCAATAATAACATTTCCAGGACCAAGAGAAGACAACCCGATGGTGAATGCTCAGTAGCTCTCGGATGAACAAATATGTAATGCACTCAACAAGGTCTCCATGTTGAGATTGAAGCTAGACTCTTTGGGTGGAATGATAGAATCAAATATCTGGAGGATGAACTAAAGAAGAAAGAGGAAGAGCTAGCTACAAGGACAAAGGAGCTAAGTCAAGGGAAACTAATCAGCGCCTAGTTGCAGCATGAATTAAAAGATGAGAAGGCTAAAGTATGCATAGTATACAAAAAGGTGGAGTCCATTAATGATGTTATATTGTTGAAGCATCCAGACCTAGTGTCTCCCACATAGAAGTATGGATCTTCCTGGGATTCCTGGAGGACTTAACAAGAATCCTCACCATGGAGAGGCAACCGCTAGCCTTGAAGTCTTCAAAATAAGTGGCCATGTGCCTAGAAAAAGAGGATAAAATGAAGTTCATGGTGCTCATAGTAGCTGAGTACAAAGAAGGTTCTTACTGATGTAAAGGTTACTTCCTCATTGTTGAGGCCACGTATGACAATTACGCAGATAGAGACAGAGTGGCAGGCACCTTGGTCACCACTCATGAAGCAAAACTCAAGGAGTTTCAAAGAAGAATAAGGGAAATAGGATGGAAAGGGACATAATCCTTTCCGAGGTAGAAAATAAATCTGAATCCATTAAAATCTTAAGGGGTTCAATCAAAAACTAGTTGAAGGAACTGTACCCACAGATCACACGAAGAATGGATGCACTGGATGATGTAGGCAAGGAGTTAGAGAAAATTGCTAACACCATGAGCACACAAGGAGATGGACTAAGTTCTGGGGAAGTGAGCACCCTGGTCGGAAACCTTTGTCATAGATCACGGAATGAAGTCGATGCCTAGAACTAGTTAGAGGCCGACTTGCAAAAATATTTTCCTAGCTTATTGCAGTGATACCATCACTTCCCCATTCTTTCTTCTTTCCCTATTTCTTCATTCCCTTATTCTTGTTCCAAGGCATAAGCCTACTTGTGTTCTTTCTTTTCACTAGAGAAGTGTTCCCATGGATGGAGAAAAGGTGTAGTGTGGGGTGATGTTGGCCCCTAAAATATTGGCTAAGTACAAAAAGGCATGTAGGCGCACAAGGCCTAGTTTAAGAAAGGTGCACAAGGATAAAGCACACAGGGCAGGGTTTAAGGAAGGATTTAAGGAAACCCGTGGTGTGCACGTGGATAGAACCAAGGGTTTAGGACTTAGCCATATTGGGAATTTTGGGTAGGATGCATGAAAAGCATGACCCGACTGCACATGTGGAGTGGATAAGGTGTCAACTAGCGACAGGTTGGCCCAGGAAGGAGCATGCCTGTGGTAGAAGCTTCTAGAAGCTCATCATGGTAAAAGTGGAAAGCTCAGGCCTGGAGGAGCATGCTCGCATGGAGGACCACATTCAGACACTTGGCATCAGATCTAAGGCCATTAGAGGATGAGTTGGCAATTGTTCAGAAAGGCTATATATACAAGCACCTGCAGAAGTAAAGAGGAGATATAGAGAGAGGGCGGAGCTCTGTAGAAATACTACAAGAACTTTATTAGTTGGGTAATTATGCTAGGAAAGGATGTATCAAGGGTATGGGGGTGGTATAAACTTTATTTTGAGAGCCTAGCCACATAATTCCAGTTATAATGCATGATTGTGGTCTTCTTATCCGTGACATTCTGTAATGGCTCCATGAATGTAATGAGGTTACCAGCTTATATGAATATGAACATTGATGATTCTGATGCATACATCTTTCTCATATTTATTTTTCATTTATGTTTATGACTAAGTATGGATGCTTGTACAACTTTTTTTTGTTTTAGTATAAGTTCTATAATCGGTTAAGCACTTTCTGTCTGGAATGACTGCAAGGATCTAGAAGCGTTCTGAGCTCTAGGGTGTTTGTATGTCTTACTTCCTTTCAAATCTCTCAAACATGGATCAAAGATGATGTTTCCCACTAAATTTGCATAAAGAGAGACTCGGCACCCGTGCATGCCTTAGGGTGAGTGCCCATCTCCCGCCGGGTGATCGGCCGGTGTGCATGGTATTTCTTTCCTTTGTGATGGGGTAAAAATGACTACAATGACATCAACAAGAAGTTAATTAAATGAAGGGAATAACAACACCCATAGTTTCTCTTGTTCTATCTCATGTGCTCATATAACTTAGGGAACTCCTCATATTTATGCTTCTTCTTGCACCATAAGCATTGTAGAAAATTTAGACACTCATGCTTGTAGTGTTCATTACATACACAATTATAACATGTTCCATGTGGAAATTCACTCTTACCTCATTGACCTCCATGACCTCTGAATCCTCCACGAAAACCTCTTACTCGACCTTATCCTTCATGTGTGCCCTCATAATAATGTCCTTCATTCTTATAAATATTTCAAATGCTAGTCTTGTACACACCAATGTCAATGGCATCATGGATTTGGTCTATTAATTGGCAATCCTTTGTATTGTGAGTCATAGATGAGAAAATATTACAATAAGAAGGCACATGCTCCCACAAACTCTCTACCATACCTTGTTGAATTTCCTTTAATGTGGTTATGCTCTTTAGCTCAAACTTAGGAATGTGGAATTCCACCAAAAATTCATGATGCAAAGACAATAATCCACCATCGTCTAATGGGGTCATACTACAGTACCAAATATGTGCATGCCCTTGCAATTTAGTTGTAAATTAAATTTATTTCTGCTCCAAGGAATTGATACCCTTAGTGCACCATAGCAATTCACATTTGTGTACATGCTCTAAAGAATATTCAACACCCTTGTAATTAGGTAAATGTAGATACATATCATAAAACACCTGTTGATGATGTAGTGGCCCTTGCCCACCAAATCCAGGACATTTATTCTCTCATATGTTACCTCCACCACCAGATCCACTAGATACACTAGCTCATATTCCTCCTGATCCACCAGATCCTCCTCCCATCATAGGTAAAGGGCCTAATGCAATTACACTCTGTATACCTACCATTGCTCTAAACTACACATTGATAGTATGTGACGTCAAACCACTTCTATATGTGATACCTAATCTTTTGTACCCATACCTTGCCCAAATGATGTGCCATATAGGATGCCTCCAAACACAGAAATGTCTATACTTGCCATAGAATAACTAAATGAAAAATTATATCTACCAGTGCCACTCGACTACCAATACCAACACCAAATGGGTTAACAACACTTATCTCAAGAATTGGAAAACTAAGTGTCAGGGTTTGGTTACTAGGTAGGCTAATATGTGTGCCTAAGGCTCTCCTCCTTTCTCCATATGACAAGATCTCACTAGAAGCTGAGGGGTTTCTTTCCGTACTTTCTAAGATGAGGTAGCACAAACTACTTAGGTCAAATGCCCTCTCTGTGAACCTCAAATCCTTCCCACAACATCTGCGTCCATAAATCCATCACCCCTATAACTTCATAATATGTCACCAACTTCCTCTCTCACACTTCATTATACTTGAGATGTCTCTCCTCATTCTCTAATTTTGTTGTAGGGTCCGCCATCTCTCACCACACCATCTTTCATGCCCCACACCTAGTGGGAAGTTTAGTCAGTTATAGGAAATGCCTCCATACTTAGATTGATGATCAAGATCTTAATGGATAATGGCATAGCCCACAAAAATTATCCTCTTGGCTCCCAAAAGAACTCAAAATCAACAATCTCTAGCAATGAATATGTATAAATCGCATATTATAAGGTATATCTAGTCAACATACCACTCCACCAATGATCAACAGCATGAGTCCAAGTCATATTAGCATCATACAGACCTCTGATACTCTTCTTGGGTCCAAACACAAGGTATATAATACCAACTCTTCCTTGATGTATATGCCAACAACCATTCATACAACTTTATTGGGAAACAACAAAAGAATATCTCATAGAGCTCATGATACAGATGCTCCTCTACCCATTTGCATGCATCAAACTCAAATCTAGTGTTAAATCACTAAGAAAACTCATCCTCTATTTTTTAATTCAAGTCTTGATGTTGTCCAAGGTCAATTTTTTTGTCATCACACACCATTCTTACATCAGCTTCAAAAGAGGTCCCAACAATGGAACCAAATTATAGTCTCATTTCCCTATTCCCTTTAAATCCCAAGTGCACAGCCTATCACCCATCATTAGCTGGGTGATCACCCGAGGTGAAAATAGGTTCCGAGCCCCTCCTTTATGTGAGATTTGTAAGAATGATTCGCCATGAATGGAGGAATTTTTTAGAAATAGAAATACAAGAATTTATTCTATCACAGAGTAAAAGCACTAGATCTAAGCATATATGCAACATGATATAAAAGTAAACATTACAACAACATAAATGAACTAGATCTGTACCATGAGTAATATGAAATACACTAGGGTTTGAACCTATAAACACATATATTTAGAACAACCCTTCATATATTGATTAACAAGTGTTTACAGTAGCCATACTACATCAAAAAGGTTGAACAACAAATTAGTTACATCATTCTACCCTTCCTATGGCTTTGATCCAAAAACTCTATGGTACCCCCTTAGAACCATTACATATTATTCACCATGTATACACCATTACATATGCACTCACACTCTCTACCCTCTAACACCTAACACACAATTCCCTTTTCTATATCCAAATGCCTCCTTAAATAGGATAGGATCTCGCTTAAACATCACTCCAGAAGAAATAATCCATGCCAAATGTCATCATATTCTATTATACTCGAGTTCCAAATCCATAAAAATCCATCTAGCCATAACAACCTTTACTTTATATCTTGTAACCATAATGATTCCCTAGAATATTATTTTCTTGAGCTTCAAGTCTCCATGTAATAACCTTGTCATCATTACGCTTATCCGCATGCTTCACATTTGTTGCATTTGATACCATTTGACTAAAATGTGGCTAATTCCTTAAACCCTTTCCTACACCCACGTGAAAACCTATTTCTCCTTGCGTGCGTTCACCGACGTGATTTTCTCCATAGTGCCTTTTGTGCATGCTCATCCTCTGTTTTAGGACTTAGTCATTTTTTGGGATCAACAAATGGTAAATATAAATATTTTGAAAAAAAAAATCATTATTACAAATATAAAGTTGATAAATGATTAGAAATTATATATATGAATCTATGGTTTGAAATCGAAGCCAAATTCTTAGAGGAGGAAAATTCTCTTCTTCATTCAACTCTATCTCTTCATCTTCGAGAAATTGGAACTCTCATGTTTAGTGTATTCTTCTTTAAATAAGTCTAAATATTCCTCTTAAGTGTCATTTTTGTGCTCAAATTCAGAATCTAAATCGTCGAGTCGCTTTCATTCTCATCTTCGGACTCGGAGCTAAAATTCCTTAATTCAGCTTCGTATTAGTATTCAAACCAAGCTAGATCATCTCAGATATGCAGGATCTCAATGTAGGCCTCTCATAATTCATGTATAGCTTCACAGATTTTTTGAGTAGATTAAAAGATGGTCTCAGAAATTATCTAAATGGGCGTAATGGATGGAACACATCTTGCAGTCATGTAGAATGACATACTTCACCCAGTGCAATGGATTACAAACAATAGGTAGAGAGTGGATACTATTAATTTCGTGACTTTGGCTACCTATTGCCATCTAATAAAATCCATTCTTGATAAAATTTTATTAGAAAAAGAGATGTAATAGAATGAATATAAGATATTTTATGGAATTTTATACAAGTTGTAGGAAAACCAAAAGAACAGGAATTGCAAGCGATTCTAGTAATCGATGGCGATTACTGGTAAATGATAACATATTAATAAGACAAAGGATTTAATTGATTATTTTTATATTTTTATCTTTAAAAGACCTAGATAATAACATAAGATGAACAAATGAATATACAAAAACACCTAATCATGGAAGATAAAATTATAAATGAAATCTACCTTGACGGAAGGTGATGTAAGAAAATTGATGAAGTTACATTGGATTATGCACATGCTCCAAAATGATTTTTCAAGATGTTCGATAATCATGAATAAGAATATAGAATGTTAATGTTTTCACGTTGATGCAAAATAACATTGATGAACTCCAATAGAAAAATCAGACTCGAAAATGTAAGTAGATGGTCCCCAAAAGAGACCGAGAAATTGTCTTAAGTAATCGCCAAAGTGATTTCGGTCTGTTTGGGTTTGTTTAGTAAATGGTTGAAACAACTTGCTAAGTTGAGATTGTTTTTTTATTTTGAGGGATGAGTTTGTTAATTTGTTGGAAAGTGTTGGGTTGGCTAGTGATGTGTCAAATTTTTAGGAAATGATAAGGTAGGTTATATATTATCTAATTTAGCTAATTTTGTTTAGGATAGACATTGGGTGGATAGTTATTGATTGATTAGGTGCATGAATATAAGATTATATAAGATAATTGGTAAATAATAGGATAATTAAGTATTTATATATACTTAATTAATTAGGGATAAATGGGTATAACATAACCTAGGTTTGGAATACTAATGTATTAATTATATAAAGGGGTGTGTTATGTAGGACTTAGGTATGTTTTGGAAAAGGGGGTTGTCGATAAATATTAAGATATCAAATTAAGTGGATTGGGATAATGAGTGAATTTCAATATACTTAATTAATTGAAGAGGAGGGTACATTGAATAAAATGTTTAATTAATTAAAAATATGAGGGGTGTAGATTTTCGGTGTCTACATTTTCCCCTTTTCGTCTAGTGTCTTTAATGGCAAAACATCTAGACAAAAATGACAAGAAACGGTTTATATGGGTGATTTAACTATGACGTAACATAGGAAACACCAGTGTTTGTATATGTGTTTCATTAAAAGTGGTACCCTATTCCAAAGGGTACTGCCGAAACAAAAGGTGCTACCGAGGGACCAAATGATAGGGGAATCAAAGGATTCGATATCTATAGTTCTATGACATTGATATGATATATTTTGATGTACACTCATAAAGCCCATTTTTTCACTATAATGATATGATGTATGTTGATGATGATCATAATGTATATGGAATTGATTTATATATATGATGATGATGATGAGGTTTATGACCTATGTTGTTTGACCTTCTTGTATGTTTTTAATTTGAATGTGTTAGTGCTAGATGGATTTTGATGGATACATTAGTTATGGTTTATGAATGTTGAATTGTTTAGTTAATTAAATGTCTTTAAAATGTGATCTGAAATAAACTGTATCATAAATATGACTAAGTAAAATAAGAATAAAAATGAAATGATTTCCCATTATGGATTTGATACATACGTGATGGGTTTTAAAAGTATGAACACACTTGCACTTGTAGCCTTAATGAATGTTGAATGAGATCATCAATGGGTAGTTACACACAAACTTAGTAGAATGTGGGATTAAATGAATGTTCCTTTCTTGGATGTGAAAGGGGTTTGAACATGTGTAGGTCAAGATAAGAAAAAGGTTCTCCTTTTCAACGGGATCATAGGGAAATTCCCCAGCTTTACATATTTGATTTTAAAGTAAATTGACCAATGCGAGAATATTTCTATAATGGGAAAGTTGATCGATGCGGGAAACTTTCCTAGATGCTTTTAATATTGATGTATTTGTTTTGAAGGTTGATCAATGTGGAAGCCTTTTCATGGGTAGCCATCCTTCAAGGGTATGGTCTACATTTTTTATTTTTGACTTTTACAAAAAAGTCATCCTTCGAGGGATCGGTTTACTTTCTTGACAATATGATTTTTTATATTTTGAATATATTTACTTCGAGGGATCAATCTATTGTATTTTTTATTTTGACATAAAGTATCCAATAATTTTTTTCATATATTTTTGAGTTGAGGGTGAAACCCTAACGAGAAAGATTTGAAGAGAGGAAAAGATGCGTATATGATCTACACATTCATGCCCCATGTTAGTTGGTACAAGGTAGATGGGTGTAATGAATTAAGGGATTCTGCAAAGGATGAACTTGTCTCAGTGAAATATGTGATGACCAGAGTCATGGTGATCATCGTTAAATTATATAAAGGATAATGATGGATAACCACATGCTTTCAAATCATTACTATGGAAAAATGGATGGTTTAATGAAGTGATAAGGTTTTACATGTAACTATTGTCATGATGATTAATCATTTAATAGTAGAAAGGCTGCAAGTGTAAGGAATTCAAAGGTTCCTTTTCTAGTTCACCATCAAGGGAAGCGAGACGATACACTCCTAACCCATACTTGTGAGTGATAACATATGGAACGATCCAATTAGGGGAAAACTTTCCATGTTTACTCCATTCTAATTGAGTGACATTTTGATTTTATTTAAGTAAAATATCACCAATTTTAAAGTCACACTCTTTGACATGTTTTTTATAGGATCATTTGATGTGGTATTGATAAACTTGATGATGTTCAAGGGCTATTAGATGTTTTTCATCTAACAATTCAAGTTGTGCTAGATGATCTTGTCGATATTCTTCGTCGGGGATAAATTATTTAAGTGACACACGAAGTGATGGGATTTGAAATTCCATTAGTAGGATAGCTTCGAGTTGTAGAAAAGTGAGAAAAATATAACACTTATAGGGGTATGGATGCTAGTTCGATAGGCCTAGAGATTGAATGAGACTTAGAGATGTCAATTCCTACCCACATCATTTACTGTTTTCATAAGGTTTTATTAAGTGTTTTATTAGAGGCCCCAGCCTATCCATTTTCTTAAGTATAATATGGTGACAAAAAGATGAGTTCTATGTTAAAATTATCACAAAGCTTCTTAACTTCTTTATTTTTAAAGGATTTTCCATTTTCTATGATAATTTTATGTGGGATGCCAAAAAGAATATGATATATTGATATATGAAATTAGTAATAGGTCCCAATTTAGTTGAGGTTAAAGGAATAGCTTCAACCCATTTAGTGAAATATTCAGTAGCTATGATGATGGAGTGATGTTGTTGAGATGATTTGGGATTGATTTCCCCAATGAGGTCTAACCCCCATTGAGAGAAAGGCCATAGATCTTGAGTGGGTTATAATGTTTGACTAGGGACATGGATGAGATCTAAGTGAAGTTGACATTTTACACATTTCTTAACATATGCACAACAATCCTTAGTGATAGTAGGCCAATAATATCCTAGCTATATGACACGCTTAAGTAATGTTTTCCATTGAAATTTCCTCCACAGAGATATCATCATGAACTTCTTCGATTGCTTTGATTGATTCATTTGATTTAATGCATCTTAACAAGATACCATCAAAACTACGTTTGTAAAGGATACCACCTATAATGACAAAATGGGTGGTGCGTTGGAGGAACAACCATTTAGCACTGCGTGATAAGTCAGATGGGATTTTAGATTCAACAAGGTAGTCATAAATTTACGAGTACCATAGGTCAGTTGGATTGTTGTCAATAGTTTTGATAGGAGTGAGTTCATTTTGATGTGAGGGGTAATCCAATCATTGAATGATCACAAATACTTGAGTATTATTCTTTGATTCTTTAGTTTCTAATGGGATGACAACTCCTAAAGAGGTTATAGTATCTCGTAAACTTTCTAGAGGATCGTGGAATGGTTTAGATGGTGTAATGATCAAAAGTGTTGAGGAGAAAGTTAATGTTATCTTTTATTTTTATAATATTTCATTTTTCCATTGATGTTCTACTTTAACTTGAGTGATAACGAGATCCGAATCTTCATAGATTTAGAGAATATGGATACCTAGGAGAATAATAGGTTGTGAGGCCCAGGATAAAAGATTAATATTTTAGCATATTATTATTGCATTTGAAGTTAATTTTGAATGATAATTGAAGTGGAATTACCCAGGGAGTTATGATAACAATACCAGCTCCTCCTTCATGACATTTAGAAACATCGAAGAAGAGAGTCATTTTGATAGGGATAAAATCATTTTCATCAACATTGTTGATGGATTCGTCAGAAATTTTTCATGAGAGATTTAATTTTTAGAATGAGGTTCATCGATAAGCTAATCTACAATAGCCCATCCCTTGATGGATTTTTATGATATAAACTTGAGATCAAACTCAGCCATATACATAATCCATCGAGTGATACGATCAGTGTGGTATGGTTTAGAGTGCATAGTTTTGATGGGATTGAAGCTAGTGGAAAATATTTTTTTTTGATTAAGAATATAGTGATGAAGCTTAGTGGTATAAAAGTACAAGTCACAACACAACTTCTCATCTTTGGTGTTACGATTTTTTTATTCATGAAGTGTGTGACTAATATAATATACAACTTGTTCCTGACATTGATCATCATGTTGAGAAACCATGGCACTTAAGGCATGATCTAATGAAAATATGTATATGTAGAATTTCTCGCCCTTGCAAGGAGGTGTGAGCATAGGTGGGGATATAATATAATGTTTGAGTTCTTTAAAGGATTTTTGACATTCATCGTCCCAATGAAATTTTGCATCCTTACAGAGAAGATGATGAAATGGTTGACAACGATTAGAAAGTTGTGATATAAAGCACCGAATGGATTGTAACTTTCCTTAGAGGCTACGTAATTTTTTAAGATTGGATGGAGGAGGCATTTCAACAATGGATTTAAACTTTTTAGGTCAACTTCAATACCTCAGATAGATATGATGAATCCTAAGAGTTTTCCGGTGAGAACACCAAAATATATTTTACGGGATTGAGACGAAGGAAATATTGAATGAGACGTGGAAATATTAATTCAAGGACATTGATGTGATATTTTCATTGTTTGGAATTTCCTAAAAGATCATCAACATAATCTTCAACAATTTTGTGGATAAGGTCATGAAAAATGTAGGTCATGGCACATTGGTAAGTAGCTCTTACATTTTTAAGACCAAATGGCATGACACGATAGCAGAAGGTTCCCTAAGGGGTGATGAAAGATGTTTTATGTTGATCATCAATGGTGATAAGAATTTGATTATAACCAGAAAAACCATCCATAAGGGAAATCATTTTGTGGTTTAGGCCATTAACTAATTTTTGTTGGGCTAATTAACTAATTTTTGTTTGGAAGGGGGAAATCATCTTTATGACATGAAAGATTGAGATCCATAAAGTCTATGTAGATGTGTAACTTTTGCTAGGATTTGGTTACGGGAATGATATTAGAAACCCATTATGGATAATCAATGGGTATGATAAAATTAATTGATAGAAGGATTTGTAACTCTTATTTAATAAGGAGAGCTATATGGGGATGTATTTTATGAATTTTCTACTTAACAGATTGGCGTTTGGATATGTGACAATATTATGTACAACGATATTAGGATCAAGACCAGGCATATCATTGTATGACCAGGAAAAATATTGACTATATTTTGATAAGAAGGTAGTGAATTCCTCAAGTTCTTGTGGAATTAGTGATCCTTAACTATACGATGATCCTGACAGTTCCTAAGTTAATTTTGATAGTGGATTCATTAATAAGAGTTGATGTGTCGTGTCAAAGATTTCAGAAGGAAAAGGTCTCCATCTCCCATATGAGAAAGGATATCTTGATCGTCGTGACATTGGAGGATATCAATGGTGGGTGAATCTTCCTCAATCATTTCTAGCCAAATGAGAGGAAGTTTCTTGGTGACGTGATTAGATTGATAAGTTAAAGGACCTAAGGAAATAGTATTGACTAAAAAAGTTAGGTGGAATGGATATGGTATCATCAGTGTCCATAGGATCTTCAGGGTTTGTGGGTGATGATGGTTCTAGTTTGGTGATATGTATGGATGTAGTAGGCTTAAATGGGTTGGATCCAAGTTTCTCATAACCTAGGCCATATTTCTCATAAGTTTTAAGGGAACGTTGAATAATCAAATCATGTATTCCCTATTTGTAATGGCCAAGACCAAAACCTTTCCATGCACAATGATGAAGGTACATGTAAGAAAATTTTGGGTTATCTAAAGATTTGAAGTCCAATGTGTAGGGATTTGTATAATGTTGGTTGATAGAATGGGATGGAGAATGATCAAGTCCCCCATAAACAAGGTTCGTTTTGAGATATGCGGGGCCATAAGAGACAATATCTCCTACATTAGGCTCGTACATAGGTTGTTTGTTAGGGTGACCATAAGTTTTTGGTGAGGGGATGGAGTTAAGCATGAGGAGATAATACTACCCCAACATAGGGTTTTGTACAATGTCATTAAGGGAGGAATCATCTGGTAGATTAGAGGAAGAGATGGATGTACTAGTAGATGGTTCATTAGATGATTCTGATGTCAATTTAGGCACAAGTACATCATTTGGATGATATGTCATATAGCAATCAGTGAAGGGATTTGGGTCTGCGGGGACTGTGAATGTTTGGCCTTCATGTTCGTATTTAACACAATAATGTAATGTAGAAGGAACGTGCCTCATAGTGCGTATCTAGAGGTGTCCTAACAGAATGTTGTATTAGAACTCTCCTTCTATAATGCAGAAGAGTTTGTTTAAAGTTTTGACACCAATTTTGAGTGGTAGAATTACAATACCTACTATGGGTGTGATAATTTCATTGAAAGTGCATAATAAGACGAAATTTTGACCAATAAAGATAGGAGGTAAAATCATTTGATTGAAAGTAATAGATTATAAGATATTAATGGATTCTTCCTCATCAATCGTGACCCTCTTAATGAGGAAATCATTGATTTGGGTGGTAATAAAAAGTGGTAGGTCATGATCTTCTAGTCAAAGTGAATGGATTTCACATGGTTTGAATGATATGGTTGTAGATGTTTTAAGGAAACTATAAATTATGTGAAGGGAAGGGGATCATTGGCTAGTACTAATTTTTATTAGAGGGCTTCGATCATAGCTTTTTTATGAGATGGTGATGTTTGAACTAATGTAAAAGTGATATCCTAAATAAGGATTCATGTAACTATTTGAGAACGACCCATTGTACCATGGTCGATGAAGGTGGTTCAAGTGAGTATGGAAACCTTAGCTTTGGGTGATGGTGTTTGATCAGAAGCTTCATGAGTGATGGAGATGGATATTTTAGGTTTATCTCATTAATCGAGATAATTCTAGAGGTGGAGGAAATGCTACGAAATTCCTACCTTACTTAGGATTGGGAGGATCCATGTTGTAATTATGTGAATGAGTAGCTATATGTACAATGTCGACTTGATGGGACATATTTTTAGCTAAATGTTATTTAGATTTAGATGAAGATGGTACTATTGGGCATGGTTCAAAAGGAATAAAATATGGATTACTGAGATTTTGGGTGATTAAATGGAAGGCCTTACAATATTCTATGGAATTTCCTCGCTCCTGTGATAATCACAGAAACATTAAAATCATACCATGTGGGTTTCCATCCTCGTGGGTCCGACAGTTTGAGGGGTGGTAATGTAATCAGTGATTGCTGAAAAAGGTCAATTAGATTAGTTTCATAACGCCCTTTAGTTCCATATGTGGATGGTAATGAGGTTTTTTCTATCTTATCTTCCAAAGGAAGTAATATTTTGGTTAGGGGTTGTTTAGGTGTTTTTCATTGAGGTGGTTTGGATGGTGTGATGGATGGGGCGAGAGCCCAATGTAGAGACTTGGTAAGTGGGCTTCAATCCTGAAATAATAGGGTGATTACTAGGAGTGGAAATGACCTTTCTAGGAGGTGGTGGAAGAAAAGGTAGAGGACCGTGGAAATGTATGATTTAGGAAAATTATAGTGAGGAATCTTATAGAATTAAAAAAACACCTTGTTTATTGGGTCCCTTTGTGGTTTTGGATGAGCTAGGTGTGATTGTTGAAGTAGGTGTTAATGATGGAAGAGGATTTTGAATAATATGGTTAATGAGATCTAAATGATTTGTAGGTTTTGTAAGTTTTGGATTGTTTGGTCTTATAAATGGGGATGAATATGGCTTATGGTTGGTTTAGGCAGAGGTGGTTATGTCATGAATGTTTTGAGAGGTATCATAGTTATGTTTGTAAATTGGGGTGCAGGCATGGATGTGGTTATACTAGAGGATGTGATGGGTGTGGGAATGGATTCAATATTTTCATGTAGTAAAGGCAAGGGATTAGCTTCAGCATTATTCCCGAGATGAGGTCTCGGTAGATGTGAATTTGGATTTGGTAGATGTTTTCGTTGATTCTACAGATGTGGATTTGGACTCAACTGGTATTGTTGTAGACAAGAGTTGGTAATGTTTTAGTAATGGTGTTGATTGTATGGTGAGCTTGAAAATCAACTTTTTGTGGTTGATCGGTAGATGGGGGATGGTTTGGAAAAGGTTGTTTAAATATGTCAAGATTCTAATTTGGGGGTGCATTTGGATTGTCTAAGTGAAGTTCACCCTTATCAATCAGGTCTTGAAGGACATTACAGAATTTTGACACCTTTCAATGTCATATCCTTTGACCCTATGGTATTTACAATAATCATTGTCTCAATACCATGTGGGTTTAGATATAGATGTATTGATTGGTCAAATAGGTGGGAGAGATATCATATTTGCAGCAACCAACTTATTAAAAACTATATTGTAAGTATCTCCTATGGGTGTGTACCTTTGTTGTGGATGGGAACGCATAGTAGTAGGCTTTTCCTTAGGGGTGGACTTAACTACTACAACGTTTATGGATGATTTGGATTTTTCTGGATTGGATGATGATTTAGATGGAAATTCAGTTTGTGGTTTCTTAGGATGAAGTTTAACTTGACTATCTTCTAGAGCTCATAGTTCCAACTTTTGGGCCATGGTGAAAGCTTCATCAAATGTTTGAAAATATTGAATTTGAAGTGTAGATGAGATATGTTTAGTGCACAAATGACATAAAACTTCAATCATCTTAGTTTGTGGTAATGAGAAGGATAATTGGTTAATCGTACCCCTCCAGTGAGCAATAAAGTCAGTGATGATTCATCTTCAAATTGTTTGATAGCGTAAAGGTCATTGATAGTGACTTTGTGGGCTATATTTATGGAAAAGTTATCTAGGAAGATTTTTGCAAGTTGTGTGAAGGAGAAAAGGGAATACTGAGGAATGTTATTATACCAGTCTAGGGAAGGACCAGAAAGAGACATTAGAAAATTCCTCAGCATGAGGTCTTGGTCATGAGCTATTAGATAACAAGCATGATGGAAGGCATGTATGTGTTGTTGAGGATCTTCCTTGCTATAAAATTTAATAAATTTTGGAAGTTCCCAGTGAGGTGGATAGGATTTGTATGGCACTAAAGGGTGAATGGGATCATTACATATCTGGTCATAAGAGAGCAAATTTTTAGGTCCTATTGAGGTGATTTCTAGGTTGGATATGCGGTTCATGAGGACTTGGAGAGGATCAGGTTGTGTTGGTTGCAATGAGGATGAGCCAGGTTGGAATGAGAACTAGCTAGCTTATGAGTATGTCTGATACTACTAAGGAATGTTTTGCTATGGAATATATTGTTGAGAACAAATACTTTGTTGTGGGATATTATATTGATGAGGTATGTTCTCACGAGGTATATTCTCGCTAAGGTATGTTATACCGAGGTATGTTTTGTTGAAGTATATTTTGCTTGAGATGGAAAGATTTAGTGTGGAATATTTTGTTATGGAATATACTTGTTAAGAAATAATACTTTGTTGTGGGATATTTTGTTGTGAGATGTTTTGTTATGGAATATATTGTTGAGAACGAATAATTTGTTGTGGGATATTATAAGTAGGGATGTTTTGTTGGGGGATGTTTTGTTTATATGGCATAATATAAAGTGGTTGAGACACTAATAATTGTGAGGGTTGAACATATTGATAAGGATGTTGAATATATGTGGTGGTAAATGATTGTGAATAAGGAGGTGGTTGCTGATAATACATGGCGAAGCATCAAAAGATGGTGTTTTTGTGGGATGTTATGTATGGGAATAGATTGTGGTATGGAAATTATTGGCTATGATGGTTGTATTATGTGTTTTGAAACAAGGTGAGTGGTGGAGATAGAATTGGTATTGATTAAAGGAATAGATTCCAGAATGGACATAGTGATATTCGAATATCTGCTAACTGGTTGAGATACAACAATAGAAGTGGAAATAGAACTCATTGGAGGTGTCTGAGCAATTGAGGATGCTTGAGGGGTTTAGATAATGAAGCACTAATATTGTTTTATGGAGGTTTTGAACCAAAGGGAATGCTCGAGTGAAGACGTATGTTGTTGGGAGGTTGTGTCTTAAGAAGAAATCATATGAAGACTAAGAATAGGAATGGAAGATGAAACTCCTGATGTTTTAGGTTGACTTAAAGGTGGATATGGATATATTTGTTAAATGACAAGTTGGTAGTTTGGATCAATAAGATGTGAAACCCTAGATAAAGGATCTGGGACATATGGTGGTGGTTTGGATATAGATTTTTGATTTGAATTAATAGGATGTGAAGAACTAGATAAAGGATTAGGGATATTTGAAGATGGCTCGGGTTCAAATTGTTGGTTTGGATAAATATGATGTGAAGAAGTAGATAAAGGATCAAGGATATTTGAAGATGTCTCAGGTTTGAATGGTTGGATTTGAACACGCCTAGCTTCAATATAAGTGTTGCGAGAAATGGGGTTTGAATCCAAAATTTCCTCAAAAATAGGGTCCTATCTTTCAAAGAAAGCAGTTCGAAGATTTTGATTATGAGTCCGGGAGAATACAATTTGTTCTCAGCCATCCTATTCATATGTATGGAATATTTGACTATGAAATTAACGTGAAGAATGTAAGATACATTGTTTTATTTCTTCATTGTATTGTTCTTCTATTTCATTCCAGGCTTGTTGATGTGTAGATAAAGGAGTAGATGTGATTGGTTGATGAAATGGGTTTTTTTGTAATGGCGTAGAGAATGTAGTAGATAAAGGTGTAGATACAGTAGTGGATAAGGGTGTAGGCAACGGTGTAGATAGTGGAATAGATAATGGGATATATTGTTGTTACAATGTAGGTAATGAGGTAGACATGCTTTTGGAGGCTTGATTATGGGTTTGTTGTCTTATTTGAACCATAGTGAACAAACACACAAAAAATCACCTAAAAATTAAAATTAACTAAGTGGGTAAATTACAAACAAAAACAACAAGAAACAAGAAAAATGGATTTTTAGATTTTCTTGATCTAATTAAAAAAATTAAAATGTGTAAGATGGTTAACAAGGGTCCTAGGAAACGGAAATCTATGACTAGTTTTAAGTATGTTTAAGGGTGGATTCCTCGATATATCTAAAGGTATGTGAGGCCCAACTTTGTACCGATTCGATACGCATGCATGTATTATGGCCTACCCCCTCACTTCAAGGTCCCACATCGATAAGGGTGTCAGGTGTTTTGCCAATATACCGACAGAAAAATGATTATACTTGGCCAAAACACTGAGTCAGCTTCTCCTCTTGGTGATCAAATCCAAGTAGGTATCCACCTGGGTGGGAATTTTTTAAATGTGTTTTTAATTATTTTATGTGGTTTGGTTGTGTGTGGGGAAAATAAAGTGAATGCAACCAATTACCTTCCCTAATTAGAACTATGTGAAGAAAGAAGGATGAATGGTTTGTTTTAAAACCCAAATCAAAATATTGTTTTCGATGAAAACAATCAAACAAATAATGTAATATTGAAAGAAAAATGAAAAGTTTTAGGACTCACCATAACAAACACTTCCTAATTTTTATTTTTTCACAATTTTTAAAGAAAACGGTCTAGAAATCCAGCAAAGTAAAAGTAGTTATAAGAATAACCTACAAAACCAAAGTTAAGCGTAAGTAGTAGAAAATAGCAAAAACAGATATTAGCAAGTAATTTATAAAGTAATAAAAAGAGCAGAATCATTGGTGATTGCAAAAATCACTTTGAAATTACTTAAATAATAAACTGGATATGGAAAAAATAGATTTTTGGATGAATGAAAGATTATTTTTTCATTTTATATTTTCACAATAAACAATCGAAACGAAATATGAAATCTTTATTTGACAGGAAACAGAGAAATAACCAGAAAATAATAACTAGAGGTAAATTGCAAAGTTAACAAAAACATTCAGGAAATCGTTGGTGATTGCCTAAAACATGGGCAATTCATCCAATCACTGGAGATTATCTAAATCACTTTGAAATTATTGTGATGAGCACTAAAAATGAAAAAAAGATGTTATTTTTAATGAAATAAATGATGAAGTGAGGAACAGGGTCCCACTAGGCATGCCAAGATGTTGAGAATAAATCCTACCACTTCAACTTAATTAAATAAGCAAGAAAATAAGACTTACCTAACCTCAAAATGATGGGGTTTAGAGATACATGCGAGATGTTTATTATGGATGTTAAAGTTGTACTCAGATATAAAATGACGCAAGCTCCTTTCCTACGAGAATGCCTACAAATCACACATACTAAACACACTATGATTAGTAAAATATGAGGCAGAATTCCTAGCAAAGGTCAGTCCCCAAAAATCTAAGGACTTCTTATCAAGGGTTTTAATCCACTTTTACAATCAAGTGGGTAGTGAAATACGATAAATGGTAATAATAAAGGTTTTAACAAATATTTTTTTATTACAAATATAAAGTTGATGAATGATTAGAAATTATAGATATGAATCTATGGTTCAAAATTGGAATCTAAATTAGAATCTGAATTCTCAGAGGAAGGAAAATTCTCTTCTTTAGTGAACTTTATCTCTTCGTCTTCAGAGAAATTTGAATTCTCGTGTTCAGCGTATTCTTCTTTAAAGAAATCTAAATACTCCTTTTTAGTGTTGTTTTGGTGTTCGATTTAGAATCCGAATCCTCAAAGTCAATTTTTTCTCTCATATTTGGAATCGTATCTAAAATTATATAATTTAGTTTTTACCAATATTCAAACCAAGCTAGATTAGCTCGGATACATAGGATCTCAAAGTAGGCCTCCCAGAATTCATCTGTAGCTTCACGGATTTGTTGAGTAGATTCAAATATGGTCTACAAATGATATAAAGGGGTGTAATGGATGGAACACGATCGAGGTTGTGTAGAATGTCATAATTCTCCTAGTGCAATGGATGACGAACACTAGGTAGATAGTGGATACTAGTAATTTTGTGACTTTGGCTTCCTATTGCCATCTAATAGAAGTCATTCTTGATAAAATGTTAGTAGCAAAAGAGATGTAATAGAATGAATATAAATTATTAGACGGAATTTGATAAAAGCTATAGGAAAACCAAAAGAACAAGAATCGCAAGTGATTCTAGTAATCGCTGTGATTACTGGTAAATGATAACAGATTATTAAAATGAAGGATTTAATTGATTAATTTGGTATTGTGATCTTTCAAAGACCTAGATAATAATGTAAGATGAAAAAATGAATAGACAAAAACACCTGACTGTAGAAGAGAAACTTACAAAATGAAATATACCTTGACGTAAGGTGATGTAATACAATTGATGAAGTTATAGCTGGATGATGCACATGCTCCAAAATGAGTTTTCAAGATGCTTGATAATCATGAATGATAATGTAGAATGGTAATTTATTCACATTGATGCAAAATAACACTGATGAAATCCAATAGAAAACCCAGACTCAAAAATGTAAGTAGATGGTCCACAAAAGAGACTGAGAAATTGTCTTAAGTAATTTCTGACGATTGACCAAATCACCGGTATTTTTGGTCTATTTGGTTTTGTTTAGTAAATGGTTGAAACAACTTGCTAAGTTGAGATTGTTTGTTTTGAATTTTGAGGGATGAGTTTGTGAATTTTTTAGAAAGTGTCGGGTTGGCTAGTGATGTGTCGAATTTTTTTATGGAAATGATAAGATAGGTTAGATATTATATAATTTAGCTAAGTTTGTTTAGGATAGACATTAGGTGGATATTCAATGATTGATTAGGTGTATGAATATAAGATTATATAGGATAATTGGTAAATAATAGGATAATGAAGTATTAATATATACTTAATTAATTAGGGATAAACATGTATTATATAACCTAGGTATGGAATAATAATGTATTAATTAGATAAAGGGTGTGTGTTATGTAGGACTTAAGTATGTTTTAGAAAAAGGGGGTTGTCGATAAATATTAAGATATAAAACTGATTGGATAGAGATAAGGAGTGAATGTCAATATACTCAATTAATCGAAGAGGAGGATACGCTGTATAAAGTGTTTAATTAATTGAAAACATGAAGGGTGTATATTTTTAGTGTCTCAGTAGATATCACCATAAAATCCATGACTTTGGCAATCGGGAAGATAGATGTGGCTAAGGTATACATCTACCTTAAACCTAGACTGGTTAATTGAAAGTACATTGAGGATAAATTTAAAATCCCAGAGCTACCTAAAGGAAAATAAATAGTTGGGACAAGACCACTACATGATATCACCCCCTAAGAATAGAGGAGGAAGAAAAGATTAAGGACTAAGAAGAAGAGGAGGATAGAGCACAATTGAACATGGTACCATATGAAAACGAGTACAAGAATAAAAATAATGTATGAGGATTTTCCTCCAAGTTAGGAAGAAAAAGAGGTAATAACTCGACCTTGAGGTTGAGGATATAGAAAAGGAACAGAGTGGTGCGCATGACTAAGATTACAAGAGAAAATAAGAATAAACATCAAGGATAAAAGCGGTGGCACACAAACCTATGAGGTAGTGATAAGGTTTTCAAGAACAATGATGGTCAAACCGATCCCGAAGAAGAAGACGAAGAGAAGACACAAGCTTGTAACATAGGATGACAATGAGGAAGAGGAGTTGTTGGATGAGGTCACGCGAACATAGGGTCATCACCTAGTGTCAATACGGAAGGCAAATAGGATCCCGGGAAGAGAACTATCGTGATGAAGAAGTGTTCAATGAGCATGAAGAATAAGACCCCGCCGAAGGAGATGAATTAAAGGAAAGGAGTACATATGAACCATCTCGAGGCACATGGGAAGCTTCTAGTGAGAAAACAAAAGGTATGTTTTTAAGCGCAAATATTCATATACCTATAGTTAGATGGTCCGTAGCCAAATTAGATAATAATTCATGCACATAGTGAACCTTGGGTATGTTAATGACCCCACTAAGATCATTCACACAAGATTCCGTAGTACAATTTCCTCTAAACAAAGTCATATGGGTGGGAGATGATAGACCCCAAAGGCCCAAATATGTGTACAAAGAATATGTTGAGCTGAACAATGTAGAGGCACATGGATGAACCAGAATTTGATGCAAGTAAGGAAGCATGTATAAGGCATAGGATGAAGAAGGCACGTCAAGTGACCAATGTGATGATAAAACCAACCAAGTTCACTGATGAACAAGCCAAGAATGCACCGACAAAAATAGAAGTGGAAGTGACTTAAATAAATTTGGATAGGGGGCATGCTTAGAACTTTTTTGGAAGACACTAAGAATAAAGAATAGGAAATATAGCAATTGAATGAGGTGCGTGAAAACGTTGAGAGGCGTAAGAAGGCTATTGTAGATTTTATTTTTGACATTGGAAATGAGGTTTTGGAGGCACATCCAGAATTTGATGAGTAAACAAAGAAGACATACCCATCAGTCTTACACTTTCTATAAGATTTAGTTCACCTATTTCTTCATGAAAGGTTGACCATAGAGGGGTAGGTCAATAAGACACTTTAGTGGAGAAGGAAAAGAATAAGAAGATTGTAGTACGGAAGATTTTGGAGCTTGAATCCTTGTTGTAAACTATAAAGGATACTATAAGGAAGGTGGGATGGCTCTTTGAATGCAATCAAGACCTTGATCTAATCCTCAAAGCGTATAATGCATAGGAGGAGGTATATTTAGCAAGTATGTAGGCTACAAGAAAGGAAATAAATCCCGGAAAGCGCAGATCCCGAAAGATATTACATAGAAGAGGATGCCTTAAAGACAAAGTGGGACACATTTGAAGATAGGTTAAATAATTTGGGTCCCCTCATCGCACATAAGATGGATCACTTGGAAGGGATAATTTCAGGTCTTGCAAGAGTGATAAGGTAATTGAAGTATAAAGATGAGGACATGAATCCTAAAGAAATGACATATCAAACATGTACAATTCCGAAACAACTACTAAGTTCTTAGTCGAATAGGGTGATTTGGCGGAAACCAAAATAATGAGTTCCCAAATTTGTTGCATCCCATTTTTTAGTAGGAGACCAGGTGTGCCATGAGGACCCTTCTATTCTTTCTACCTTATTCTTGTATATTCATTCCTTATTATTTTCGTTCTTTATTCATTATGTCTTGGAGAGATAAGCCAAGAAACCCCATTGTAGAGGATGACAATTTAATTAGTGTGGGGTAATGCTAGACTAGAAAAATGGATAAGTATGAAGAGTGCACAAGGAAACGCAGCGTGTAAGTGGGGCATGTGTACACATGTAAGGACTAGTAAAGTAATGCACGAAGGCCCCACTAGGAAGGTAGATTCAAGACTTAGCTTATTTTTCTTTACGGGCTAAAAAATAGAAAGTTGGAGTGCAACTCAAGAAAAGGAAAGAACGAATATTTTTGGATAAAGCATGTGTAGAGCAAAGATGAAGGTTCACGCATGGATCGAACTATTAATAGGAACAAATAAAATCTTATTTATATGATGGTCTATAAATAGTTGTTATACAAAAGCATGCATGTTGTCTATTTTGAGCATGCATATTATTAGGAGAGTACATGCATGGTGAAGGGTGATTCCCCACCCCTATATATATTTGTTTTATGTATTTTTTTGGGTACCGTGTATGTGAGAACAGATCTGTGATGTATTAAGGTTATGTTGTTCTCATCATACTAGCATGCATGACTCTTTTTTACTATATGAAGGTTAGGTTTTCAACTTCATTATGTAAGACTTTATTATGATGGAATATGGAGGATGGATTCTGGTAATTGATGTGTCTAAATATGGTGAATACATGGTGCAATTGATCTTAGTGGTTATTTGATCTATTATGTTTCCTTATTACATGTGTTTCTATTATAAGCTCATGATATATTGTCTCGTAATGATCTACACTTAAATGAATGCTTTGATATTAGTTGTTATGGATATGTATGCTAACATATTGACAAACAAGCACAAAGGAGGGACCTGGTAGCTACGTGCACTCTGGGTGAGTGTTCATATCTATCTAAATGAGGTGTCAGTGCACATAGTAGTTAAGTGGAAATAAGAGACTACACAAATCATCAAGTGACAATGCGCTTAGTGGCTAGTGAGAGGATGTTGATACTCCTCCAACCTTCATTGCCTCCTTCCTCTAATGTGACACTACTAACTCAGTAGAATGTGATCATGTCACTCAATGGTGTCCATATAATTTATTATTCCCCCACAATGTGAAATTTTTTATTGTCCGGACATCGGGTAACACTGAAAATGTGTCCGTGAGGTAATTTGTTTTTCTTAATTTTGATAATGGATCATAATTGAGACTTTCCAATACTAACGAAAATAGAATTACCTATGAACATGCATTTACTATATGATGAATATTACATGAAATTTTTATGCAAATTAATTTTAGACATGATGACACTTTTAATGAATAATGTGACTTTGAAAATGACAGTTAACTTTGAAATAAAATATGAACAACTTACAATGTTGATCAAATTTTAATGACATGATACTCTTCTTATTTTAAATTTTTTTAAACACATTTGTCAATAAAATTTTGACCTTGACTTAGAATATAGACTTAATACATAACAAACCTGAACCATATAACAATAAATAAATATCAATTAATTGATTAATTCAAAATACGTCTAAACTACTCGACTAAAAGCAATAATGGTTAAAGGAACTTGGAGTGAAGCGGTGTTGGTTATACCAATGTAAATAGTTTGAACCAATGTCTATCATCATTTTTTGTGAATCAAACAAATGTAATATACTTCAAAGACATTTTTGGAAGGTTCCACGTGTCTTGTAAGAAAGGTGTTTACCATGAAAAGTGAACATAAATGTGGTGAATGTAGTTGGTAGAAAGTAAAAGATCCAATATATATCAAGCATAGTCAATGAATTAATATTGATATGACCATATAATGCAATGCAAGAGGAGTCATTATTGTGCATGTAGACATTGTTTACCTTAAACCTCGGCAAAAGCAAGAGAGATTTAAGAATTTTGATCTTTTGTTAATATTGTATGTGGGAAAAGTAAACAAATCTAATTTTTGAACAAAACGAATGTAAAATAACACAATGTATTTAGCCCCAAACATCAATCTTTATTCATATCTCAATAATGATTACATTAGTCTCAATTACATATATAAATCTTCTCTATTCTATCTCATATATCTTGCTCCTTATTCATTTCTATCATATATTTCTCATATGGAACTCACTCATATATTTATGGTGCGGTTATCATATACAATGGATTAATTACAATAAATATACTTCATACAAAATATCTAAAGAGTCACTCCTTTTGATCACACCCCTCGGCTTCTATATTTTTCTTTTTTGACTTGTCTTTATTCCATGATTTTTGTTGGCTTATGTGGCTTCCTTAAGTGTATTACAAATTTATCCCATTTACCACGACTTTAATCCTTTTCTCACATTTTTCTTAGTCTTCAACGGCTCTATTCTTGTATCCATTGCTTGTTCTATTTTATCGCATATTCTTCTAGACTTATACGGTTTTCTCCTAATGTCTCATGGGTTTACTCAAAACTCAATGAAGAACCCAATCAACATCATCCCCCAACTTAAAACCTTGTCTCATCCTCCAGACAAAAAAATGATGAATAACCCTATCTTCCAAATTTTGAGCAAAAATTGTTCTTCCCTTTTATTTGAGCCAAAAATGTGGATCACCTCCTAGAAAATT
Source organism: Taxus wallichiana var. yunnanensis (assembly GCA_018340775.1). Taxonomy (NCBI): domain Eukaryota; kingdom Viridiplantae; phylum Streptophyta; class Pinopsida; order Cupressales; family Taxaceae; genus Taxus; species Taxus wallichiana. Next base: position 580,355,762 of record CM031240.1, read on the forward strand.
AGATGTCCTGGAGTAAAGAAATATTCCATCACTCAACCCACCCAACTAGTCTTGTGGGACGCCACCTTGAGAGGCCAAAGCATCAACCCCAGAAAATTTATATGTACGGCATAAGGAAAATTTCCTTCACTCAACTCTCCCGATTGGAATTATGGGATGCCATGCCTTTTATTCATCTTTATGGTGAAGCTGGGGGGATGTACTTTGTGATCTGTGGTGTAATTTTCTTCTCAAAATTTTACCACAACTCTAAATGTGTATCTATCTGCTTTATCCATTCTTGAAGTTGTGAATTTTCTTGGATCAATTGAAGGATTTCAGATGGTGGTGATTTTTCTTGTACCGACTCAATATTTTCTAACAAGCGGTAAGCTCTTGTTGCATTTGAATGATTTCTCTATCCATTGGTGTTCTATATTATTCCATATACTTATCTTCTTATTACGTTCCCTTTTCTGAGTTTGATACTTATCTACTAGCTTAGCCAAATTTTATCTTTGGGCTCCATGTTAATCTTTGGTGATATCATATCATGTAGATGCAATGAGAATTTGTTGCTCTAACTTATCAAGGTCTGATTTATCCTAGTGAGTTATGTTGGGCCACCCTATAGTGTATGTATAATAGGCCACAACATTATGCAACTCTGTCTCCAATTTTTTACCATGGCTTGCATTTATTTCCTATGTTTTTGGTTCTCCAAAGTCTTTGGCTTTGAAATTTGTTTTTTGTATTCCTCCATAGTTTCTTCATGAATTTTTTTCTTCTCTGCTTCTACTTTGATTTTATCTTCTTTAAGTATCTTATTTACAGCCTTCTTGTTTCCACATCTACCTAAAGATTGGATTATATAATGATGTGAGTCTTGGCTACTTGAATGGATGATAGTATTTTCTACATTGTCTCCTCCGTATCAATGCACTGATGTATCCAATCATGTTTGGAAATTTTCTCTAACACCTAGTTGTACATAGTTTTCTGTAGGGGGTAAAGTTTATCCAAGTGTACCTTAAATCCTTACGTTGTCTATTCGACCACCCCTTGCTACAGATATATAGATTGATTATTTTTTCTTTGTTGGAGTGTTTGTTTAATTTTTCCAATGATTCATGAGGGGCTTGCACATGTACCATACTTGTAGAAGTGTTTTTGATGATGCTGATGGTATCAACTATGTGGGATTTTTCCCATCTATGCTTCATTTCTTTCCTTCTCTTATTTTACCTTATGTTCTTCTTCTTGTTTCTTCTTTTCCTTCTCTTCTTTTTCTTTCTTCTCCTTCTCTATTATTTCATGTTTCTTCCTTTCTTCTTCTTCCTTTTATTTCTTGTCTTTCTCCTCATGTTCCTCATTCTCTTATTCTTTCTTTTCCTCTTCTTCCTTATCTTTATTTTATGTTTCTTCCTTCTATTTCTTTTCTTTCTCTTCCTTCTCCTTCTTTTATTTTTCCGCCTTCTCCTTCTTTTCTTTCTCTTCCTTCTTATTCTTATTCTTTTTCTTGCTTCTCCTTCCTTTCTTTTTCTTCCTTCTCCTTCATTTATTTTTTAGTTGTCTCCTTATTTTCTTTCTCTTCCTCTTCTTATTTTATTTTTTTTATTTTCCTTCTCCTTCTTTTCTTTCTTCTTCTTTTTCCTTCTTTTCTTTTTCTTCCTTCTACTTCTTTTATTTTTCTTTTCTTTGTTATTATGTCTTCTTTTCTTTTTGTTTCTTTTTTTTTGCTTCTTCTCTCCATTTTATCTATCTCTCTCTTCTCTTTACTTTTTCCTCTTTTATATTTATTAATTCTTGTTCTATTCTTCCTTTGTTTCTTTTCTTTCTCCTACATCTCCTTTTCTTTTATTCTTCTTGAGATATCCTTGTGGCTTCCTCAATTTATTCATTCTTCTTTTGATTATCCATTTGTGTGGATTTCTTCTAGTCTTCTTTTGTTATTTTTCTTTTTTTTCTCACTCTTAGTCTCCATTATGCCTTCTAGTTTTTGAAAAGTAGGTTTCTTGGCTTCGTCTTCTCTCTCTTTTCTTGTTTTAATAAGAAACACAATTAACTCTTCCACCTCTTTGATGTGGTCCTGATATTTGGTGGTCTTCTTCTTCTTTTGTTTTATCTTTTTCCTTTCTTTTTGAAGAGATTATAGGCGGTTTGTCTCTTCCACCTCTACTATTATTGAATTTACTTTATCAACTTTAGTGGAAGTAGTTGAATAATATCTCCTATGACCAACCTAGATTTTTCCAGAATAAACTATAGCTTCTATTATAGCCATATGTTCCCTTCTTGTACTAGCTTCATATTCTTGGACTACCTAGGAAACGCCACCTAAAGAAACATTTCTTGTAATACCAATATGCCAACTTGGTCAGTTATGTTTCCAGCCAAGGTTCTACTTCTTCTAAAAATTAGGGTCCCAATTGTTCTTATGGTGATAATGATGGGGATGAAGTTTTTTCTTCTTCAAATTAGAAATGTTTTCTATCTCTTTTGATGATTATTCTTCTTCTTCCTTAATCACAACTTCTTTTAATTTCTCTTTTGATGTCAAGTGCTTTCTAGAGTTTTGTAGCAGGTTCTAAGGAACTAGGGCCTTTGTATGGATTTCTCTTATATGTTTTTGGGTTGTTTTACTGGGTTCTGCTTTTCCATATTGTGTGGGGTATTTATTTATGTATTCTTCCCAGGTTTCTTCAATTATCTTCTCAAAATTTAGTGGTGTTGGCTTTCTAGGATCCACGAGGTAATTCATAATTGCTTTAACAAAAGTAGTCACTACTTCATCTGAATCCTAATATGGAAATGGTGGTATATGTGATTTGTGTGGAATTAGAGGTCTGAAGAAGGTATAATCTCTATATGCATTAAAAATTACCTCTTGTTCATATTTTTCCACAATATTTTTCTACACTTGGGCCCTATTTGCATCTATCTATCTTATTCTATTTGTCCACCCTAATAAAGAAGTTATTTGGGTGACTCCATCCAATGTGTTCATATGCTCCCAAATTTCCTTGGCCATAGGTGTATCGGTCCTCCATTCAACCAATTTGGATTTGTGAAGTAGGGTTTTAGTAAAATACATAGCCAAACACAATAAGACCAACCTATAAAAAAAGGTATGTTTCCCTTCCTTTATTTTTATAAGATTTTCATGAAATTAAAAAGCCAATAGCTCAACAAGATTATACTCTGAATGGGATTTTACCATATCTAGGGCTATTTGTACACTAAGCCCATGGGCTCCATATTCTCGATTTGTATGATATATTTTTAAGAAAATGTCCTTAGCAGCGTACTGAGAGGCATGATTAGATATGTCCATAATTCATACTCCTCATTTTCTCTTTGTTACCCCCATCACACAAGTTGTATCTTTCATTAAAATCTTATCCTTATGATTGTTGATCATCCTACCGCCATAGTCCCATAACCCTAGCCATGACTTCTATATTAATTGGGTATGGCTATTTTAAGTAAAACGTTTGGTTATGTAACCAACTAAGAAGAACCCTAATTACATTATCTTACCTCGAAAGTATAGAATTCGAGTCCATACATCTATCTTCAATTAGTTGATGAATTTCATGCTTTGTTTATATTCGAGTTCTTTGGTACTAGCATTTTCTTGGAGTAGAAGTTTTATATCCACTTTGAGTCATGTATGATCATATTTTGGGATTTGAGAGTGAATTTATTTCTGCCAATCATGTGTCTTAACAAATTTTATTAGAATGTGTGAAAATTATCCCACTGGATCATGCTTATTAGATTTTGGGAATGCTTCGAGAATTTTGGTTTTGGAAGCTCATCTTGCATGAGAACATTAGGAATATCCATCTCCGTAATTTTCTTCATCGTACCCTAGCTCCCTTCTTTTTAGTAATTTCATTGGTGAATTATTTTATCTCCACTTTATCTTTTTGTGCCTTAAGCCTTTATGGATCGATTCCTTTAATATCCCTCCAAATTGTACCTACCAATTTATTGTCTTTTTCATTGGGTTATCTTTTTGTTTTATCTTCACTTTTCCTCTCCTACGTATTTTCTTTGTTTCTTGGCTTTTCCTTTATTGTGCATCATTTTTTTTTTCCTTCATCCCACATTTTTTCCCCTTTCATTCCTTCATTTCATGGCTTTTTCCTTGCATTCCTTCGTTTGGGGATTTTTCCTTTCATTCCTTCCTTCGGTGGATTTTTTTCATTCTACGTGTTTTCTCTTCCTTCCACAACTTTTTCCTTTGTTTCACACTTTTCTCTTCCTTCTACATCTTTCTTTTTCACAGATTTTTCCTTTCATTTGGCAAATATCCCTTTGTTTTGCATGGGTATTTTCCTTCCACGATTTTTCCTTCCTTCGTTACTGTGGGTTCCTTCTCTCCACGGATTTTTTTCCTTTGTCTTGTGGGTATTCTCCTCCCCAAATCTTTTATTTCCTTTGTTGATTTTTCATTTTCTTATTTTTGCTAGAGTAAGGATGCCTTTGTGGGTTTTCATCCTACCCCTCATCCTATCCAATTGCCGCCGATAGGGCGGTTTATTATTTTATTTTATTATTATTATTATTATTATTATTATTATTATTATTATCTATCTCAAGTATTATACTTTTTTAATCTTTCTCCATTCACATAGCTTGGTAATTCCTTAAGTTGCATAGGGTTTGAAGCTTCATTATTCCTAAAGGTAATATTTCCTCAATAATGTAGTGTCCTAGCCATCTAACTTAAAGTTTTCCTATTTTTTTCCATTTGCTATCAAATAGTAATCCCCTAGTTTCCAATGTCAAATTATTTCTTCTTTATGTGGCATTCATGCCAAGTTGTCTATCTCCTCTTTTCCCGAGTTTGTTATATATTGCTAAGAACCTTTTTCATCCAACTTCTCTAGTTAAATCAATCTTTCATAAAGTGAAGATAATTAATTCATATTAAATTTTATTGCTACTCTTAAGCTTGGAAGCACAAAATTTATAAGGACCGCGGCTTCAAGTCCATAGACTAATCTAAATGGGGAGTATTTAGTCATCCTTTTGTATGTGGTGTGGTAAGCCCATAAGGTTGCAGGTATCTTCAAATCCCAATCTGCTTGTTGTAATGAACATATTTTTATAAGTACCTTCTCCAATACCTTGTTAAAATATTTTGTTGTCCCATTCACTTGTGGGTGATAAGGTGTACTTTAGTTATGGTTTATCATGAATTTGTTTAGTAATTCCCTCACAGTAGCATTCATAAAGTGTTTCCCTTGATCACTTGTAATACTTAAAGGACATCCAAACCGCGTAATTATATTTTCATAAATGAATCTTGCAGCAGTCTTAGCAATACAATATTTAGTTGGGATAGATTTTTCCCATCTTGTTGGATACTTTTCCTTGTAATGATGAATATTACTTGAGAATTTCTTGCAGGTGGGTTTAATAGGTCCAATGAAATCTATAGCCCATTTTTCAAATGGTGCTAGTGCTAAGAACAATTTTAAATGAATCTCATCTCGAGCATTTTGATTTCTCACCCACTAGAAAATGTCATAAGATCTTGCATGTTTGTGTGCATCTTTAAATAGTGTAGGCCACCACAATTTGGCCATCATCAATATTTTTGTTGTTTGATCCTCCATTGTGTCCTCCACCTATACCTTCATGAGATTCTATTAATATATTCTTTCTTTCATGTTCTAGGGCTACTCTTCTAAGGACATCATCTTTTCCTTTCTTATATAATTGTCCCTAGATCAAAGTAAAGGGAAAGCCTGACTTAATAAGTTCCTCTTCTGTTGTTTTGTATATTCATTGGGGAATTCTCCTGTGGTCAATAATTGTGTTATATCATCAAATTCTTTTGGAATGGCCTCTATTCTAATAAATGTGCACCAGGGAAATCATCATCAATTGGTCCTTCTTCTTCTCATGTTTCTATTCTTGACAAATAGTCTGGTCCATTATTCAATTTACCTAGTTTGACTACAATGGTAAAGTCAAATTCTTGAAATAGCATTAACCAACGGCATATCCACCCTTGTAGTACTAGTTTATTTAATAAATATTTCAATGGCTCGTGATATATGTATAAAAAAATGATGTAGCCAATAAATATTGTCTATACTTTTATAGGGCATAGACCATGCTCAACACCTCTCTTTTTGTAGTTGAGTAATTCCTCTCATCCTTGGATAACTTTTGACTTGCAAATGCTACTAGATGATCCATTTTTTCTCTTGGTTGTGTCAATACTACACCAATGGAAATTCCAGATGCATCTACATGGACATGAAAAGGAACTTTCCAATCTGGAAATATTAAAATAGGTGCATGTAAGATCTTATCCTTCAGAACTTCAAAAGCATCCATGCATTGTTTTGTCCATTGTATTTTCTTATTTGTTCTTTTCTTCAAAGAACATTTTCAAAGGTGCACTAATATCTACATAGTTCCTGATAAATTTTCTATGGTATCTTGTGTATCCAAGAATTTTTCTTACTTCTTTTTGTGTTTTAGGAGGAGGAAATTGAAAATGACTGAAGTTTTTACTGGATCAATTAATAACCCTTCTTTACAAATTATATGCCCCAAAAGTGTGCCAAATGGTGTCAAAATATACATTTCTTCATATTGAGGGATATCTATAATTCTCTATATATTGAAACATAATTCTCAACACTTGGATATGGTTTTTCAATAGTCCATATATGGTCCAATCATCTAGGTATACCTCCAAGAAATCATGGATAAATTATTTAAATGCATTGATCATTATTCTACTAAATATTTTGGTGCATTCTTTAGTCCAAATGGCATGACAATGTACATAAAATATCCCCATTCTGTATTGAATATAGTTTTTGGTTATATTTTAGGGGAAATCCAAACCTTGTGGTAACTGGATAAACCATCAGTGAAAGAGTAAACTTCTCTTCCCGCTACATTCTCTAAAACCTCTTCCATGAAGGAGTAGGAAATGGGTCATGTACACAAGCTTTATTTATCTCTCTATAGTCCACACATACTCGTATTTCTCATGTTTTCTTATTTTGAATGACCATAGGACTTATCCAATCTAAATCTTCAACCAGTTTAATGATTCCTGCATTCAACATTTTATCTATCCTTTTTTTACTTTAACCTTGAGGTTGGGATTTAATCTATATGAACTCTTCTTTAATGGTTTAAACCCTTCCTTAATTTGAATTTTCATGGTCCCAACTTCTTCTTTTATACCTTTCAGCTCCTTAAAGTATTTAGGGAATATATCTTGGAATTCCTAAGAAGTTCTACTACTTTTGCCACTTCTTCTTCTGACTAGTAGTCTCCTATCTTAGCAAGTTTTTCATCTCCATTGGTGCCAATGTTTTCAGTCCTTATCTTCTGAGGCTGGTAGTAATATTTGTCTTCCTCTATTTTTGTCTCCACTACTTCTCTTTCTCCTTCTATTTTCTTATATCTCATTTTTTTGGTTTTTCATCTCTCTCTTGTTTCTCAACTGCAAAGCAGTGTGCCATCTCCAAGATATTTTTATAATCTTTTGTCATCGATGTTCTTTAGTTTATGGTGTCCTTCGTGAGTTTTGTTATATGGTTTATTATGGAGCTAATAATAAAAATGTCCTCATATTTTGTAACTCCCGAAGGATGTTAAGATTTATATCCCAGAAATTGAATGTATGAAAAAAATCTTTGACAATCTGGTCCCAACTCCTTGTCTCTCATCTTATCTCTTATTACATGTACCATGATTGAGGAATGTGTCATAAATTCTATTGGGCCCCTAGAATATTGACTAAGTACAAAAGGTGCATAGGTGTGCAAGGTCCCAATTAAAGAAAGGCGTGCAAGACAAAGTGCGCAAGGTAGGGTTTTAGAAAAGGGTTTAAGGAAGCCCGTGGCACACACGACATGCGCGGAAAGAACCAAGGGTTCGGGACTTAGAAAATTGGAAGTTTGAGGTAGAACACATGAAAATCATGACCCGACTACATGTGGATAAGGTGTCAGCCTGGCGACAGGTTGGCCCAGGAAGGAGCATGCCTACGGTAGAATCTTCTATAAGCACATCATGGGATAAAGTGGGAAGCTCAGGCCTGAAGAGCATGCTCGCATGGAGGACCACATTTAGACTGGAGGATGAGTTGGCAGTCTAGAAAATCTATAAATACAAGTGCCTGCAGAGTAAATAGAGAGACGAGAGTATGGGCGGAGCTCTGCAGAAATATTGCAAGAACTTTGTTAATGGATAATTGCATTCGGGAGAGGATGTATTAGGCATGGGGATTGTAATTTTATTTTTGGTAGCTTAGTTACATAAGTCTAGTTGCAATGCATGACTACGGTTTGCTTCTCTATGACACTCTGTAATGGCTCCATGGATGTAATGAGGTTACCTGTTATATATATACATGAATATCAATGATTCTAATGCATACTTCTCTCTCATGAGTTCTCTTTCCTTTTATGCTAAGTATGGATGCTTGTATGCTTCTTTTTGAAATGATACACGTTATAGATTCTATTAAGTACTCTATCTAAAATGACTGCAAGGATCTAGAGGTCGTTTTGAGCCCTATGGTTCTTATATGTCCTAAACCCATTTGAAGGTCTTTTAAACACAAATCATAGATGATGTTTCCCACTAAACTCACATAAAAGAGAGACTCGGCACCCACGTGCGCGTGCCTCGGGTGAATGTCCAACTTTCGTTGGGTGATAGGCCAACATGCATGGGGTTCCTTTCTTTTGTGTTAAGGGTAAAAATGAATACAAAGTCAAGATAAATAATTGAGTCCATACCAAAGGAGAATGTTCACCACATATTTTTCAATGTCTCTCATAGATTTGAATATGTTTTTATGGATCACTTTCACCGATGTATTCATGTATGGCTGCATAATAACCTTCACTCTCTAAATATATTGTTTTGAGTAATGTAGTTAAATAATTCCAATGAGATATGTTAGGTTTGTGATTCACCCACCATATTGCAGCATTAATTGTAAGAGTTTCATCTAAGGATTTCATTCTTTCTTTCTCATTTGGGAATATTCATTCCATTTGATCTAGATAACCTTCCATCTCTCCAAACCTTGAGTTATTTAGTATAGTATGATGGGACACTCCACATTAATCATAGACTCTTTGAATTGACATGTCTTTTATCTCTTCTTTTGTAGAGTAATATTCATCTTCTTCCTCAAATTTTTCTTGAGTGGGCAAAAAAATGTCATTCACGGTATCAAAGTCATCATCATCTAAGGTAATTACATGAGGTGGTATTCTTCTTGCGTAATGTAATTTTCTTATTCTTGATTCTGGGAAGCCATGTATCCATGCTTCAACAACATTATTTGAACTTTCAGTTGTGGATTCAGTTTTGAATGATATTTCTCCATCTGAATTTGGTTCAAAATCCTTCTCAATATTGGAAAATTTATTCAAAGCATATACCCCTTGTATATCATCAAAATATTCTCCTTCAGTATCATGTCACACCTCTTCAGCCCATGCAACACTCATCCCTGCATGTAGTGGTACATGTACACAAATTCCATCTACTTATAATGTTACTTCCTCCTCTTTTGAATTTAATGTGCCATTACAATCCACAAACCACTATAAAGTGAGAATAGAATTGTATGATGGTTTTAGAGATACATTTTCAACAACCTCAAAGTTAACTAACTTCTTGATTCCCATAAAATTAACTTTGACATTCTTTAGTGCTCCTAAGGGTTGTTTCAATGAACCATCTACTAATCTAATAAAGTATCTAGCGGGTTCTAAGGGAGGCCTACCTAGTCTCTCCCAAGTAGTTTTTGACATCATATTCACATTTGTGCCAAGATCAAGAAGCACTTTGGTAATAGTAGTGTCAAATATCTTTACATCCAAGTATATGGCAGATTTACACCATGTCCATTATGTGCGGAAAACATTTATCTTTTTTTCTTGTGATTTCCTGCTTCAATTCTTTGTGCATGAAAGTTCTTATCATCCTTATTCCAATACTTACTAAATTGTTTCAACTTATCTGCAAGACCATGTTTGATTGTTAGTCTGGCTATCTCCTTAAGAGCAATGATTTCATCTTCCATAAAATAGTTATTTTTGTTTCTTCTTGGGTTTGCACCTTCTTTACTACTACTCTACTTTTCTCCACTTCTTTCTCATGAAGGTCCAGTCTAATCTCCTTAAAATCCCATTCTTCACCACTAGAAGAACTTTCCTCATGAGGAATCCTTATTATCTTCTTCTTTACAGTGTGCACTCCTTCCTTGTTGCACTTCTAGTTGTAACTGTGGCTCTATATTTTGGTTCTTCAATTCCCTTTCCTGATTTAGATGCTTTCCTCCTAAGATAACTTTCTTTAGCTTCTTCCTTCTTGTTCTCATTTTCTAGTTTGTTCCTTGAGCTAGATTCTCTTTCCTTGTATTTTTCTATTTCCTCATCATCCCATGGTATCTTTTTGATATGTTGGAAATTATTCTAAGCATCTCTTCCTAATGCTTTTGTTTTTGTGTCTCCACTCCTATAAAACTGAGCTACTTTGGGATAGCCAAAATAATCATGTCCTCTTTCATTACATAAACCACAAGGGTTAGGATCTCAGGCAATTCTGGCTAAATGTCCATCTTGTCCACATTTGTAGCAATTCAGGGGTCTTCTATCTTGATAGCCACCTCCTTGGTTATCTCTTCCTTGGTATCCATGATATCATTGGTATCCTCTTCCTCCTTGATAGTTATCATATCCACCCCTATATCCTCCTCTGTAACCTTTGTGGTATCCTCCATCATTATATCCTTAATAATTAGGATTGTAGTTATTCCCCTGATATCCGTCTCTCGAATTGGGGTCGTCCACCTTACCAATTTGGATATTGAGGGGTGATGATTTTTAGTTGCGAAGGTGGTGGGTTAAGTGTAGGAATTTTTGTGAAGAAGGGGGAGTATTAGGTGGTGTGTTCTGCTTCTTGCTGCCATCACTCTATGGGTATGTTATTTATGTATGTCTTCAAGTGCTTCTATAGAGGGGCATGTATGGTGATAATGATTGCAAGATCCCATGATGTGCGTACATCAACTAATTAGTGGATGGAGCTACATCTATTAAAGGGAAATTATCGTAATTGTGTTGGTCCCATAATATAAAAATTCCACACCATTTTATTTTTGTCGGGTTTATGGTACTGGAAGAATCTTTTGTGATGAGTGTTGTCTAACGGTTGCAACTCTCTTTTCCTTCTTTAAGAAAGGACAATTTGTTCTATTGTTCCTTCTACATAGCACACTTTACACCAAATTTTAGGCCTTGTGTTATTTCTTTGTGGTGAATTGTTTTTAAGATCTTCATTTCTCTGGATTTCTTGTTGGAGTTTTAGCTTGGCTAGCTCCAATTTTACTCTCTCTAATTCTATTTTTAATGATGTCTCTCCTTCTTTACGCCATGGTTGGGCCTCCAATCTAATGGTCATCTCTATTGCTTCAGACTGTTTTGAAAGGTTTTCCATCCAATTTTGCTCTAATATAAGGGAGGAGTCTTAAAGTGAACCATTCAATATGTTGTTTTTATGTGAGAGGTTCCTCCAACTTCCTAGTTACATTTTTGAATATGGGGCTAAATTCCTTAACTATTTCATTCTCTCCTTGAATGAGGTATCTCATTTTACTCACTCCTTCTGATGGTGCTTCAGGATAATGAAAATATTTCCTAAACTCCTTTTCAATGTTATCCTAATCCTTGGTTCCTTATGCATTTTTCTTCATATACCATCGTAATGCATCATCTCTCAAAGTGCCTATGAAATCATATAATTTTTTTGGTTTTGTTTTTGTGTTGTTGTTACTCTTCTAGTATGAATCCAATATAAATAAATTTTCCACATCATCACTGGTATCTTTGTCAAACAATGACAACTTAATCTTTTGTGCCATCTTTTTGACTAGTTGAGAATGTACTCGGGCCGACTAATTGGTTGCTACTTTACTAGTTTTACTTTCTTTGATTGATTATGAAATTTTGTCAAGTTACTCTTTCTTCCTTTGTCTCTGGATAGCTCAATATCAAAATATAACTCTCCTAATAATTCTTTGAATTCTCTTACAACTTATTCTCTCTTCTTACTTTCTTCTTGTAATTGTTGATATCTTTCCATCAAACTTTCTCCCTTTTCTATCTTTCGAATAGGTGTTTGAAGCGACACATGGAATGGCGACCGATTCGGGGGTCATCTCCTTTGGGATTTTGTGGTGGTTGGGGGATGCATCTTTAGTTGGAAACTCTTCATAACTATCTTTTTCCACAAATAACTTCCTACCTTTACTATTTCTTAACCTATAATTGTCTTCTAATCCTTCGTCACTCCTTTTCTTATTTTGTTTCTCTTTCTCTTTCTCTTGTTTCTCAGCATTATCTTTTTCTTCATCTTCCTCGCCTACTATTTTTATTTTCTCTCCAAATTATTTAATCAATTATTTCATACCAGTAACTTCTTCTTCCTCTTCACCTTTTTCTTTAATTAATAATGGAGTTTCTTTCCTCATCTCTTCCCATCTTGTCATGTCTACTATTTCTCTAAGTTCTGGTCTTAATCCTCCTACTAATTCTTGTAAATATCTTACTAGTATAGCTTTCCTTGATAACACTTGTTGTATTGGACTATTTAAAAACTTTTTGTACCATGAGGAAGCGCAACGTAACCAAAAAGTTTTGGTCTCCACTTATTACAGGTATTATATCAAGACTTTGTGTGTCTTCCTCCATTTCTAGGTTAGTCAATTGCTTGACCTCCACTTGAAGTGGGTTTTTCTTTCTTCTCTCTTTTCTAAATTTTGTTTAACTTTTCTTTTCTTTCATTCAACTTCTTCACTCTTTCCCCTTGCTAGTCTTTATTTCTCTATCTTCTTCTCTAACTCCTTTATAGCTATCCTTTCTCTCTCTTCCATCCTCCTCATTTTAGTTATTTTTGTTAAAATGCTAACTCTCCTTAATACTATTAATCCTTCCTTTTCCAACTATTTAATTTTTCTGATTTTTCTTTTCATGTCGTCATAAACCTGCCATCCCAACCATCACCCTATTAATTCTAATTATTTATGTCTCTTGGATCACCCCTCTTCACATTCGCCATCCTACGATGTATGCCCCCTAAAGGAACTTTTCAAGCGCTTCACGATTAAACTTTTTCTACTATCAAAAATTTAATGAAGAATGGAACTAATTTAAGAAATCATCCTCTTGCTCCACTTAAAAATTCACCTTTCTTGTAGTCAAATTTGGTCCAACCATGTATGGCCCAAGTAATTATGTATGAATCTAATGTAGTCTCGTACCAATAATCAATTTCTCTAGTCCAAGGCTCGTCAATATTTCTAAGAATATTTAACTTTTCTTGAGTCCACTCAAATGGTTTCCTTAAGTGCAATCTTGACCACTCTATTCTCTTAGCGTGTGCTAGTATGCAAGGCCACAATAAATGTGGAAACTGGGAAAAAAAAATTCTCCATATTCTCCAAGTACTTATGCCTCAGTTCCTTTATACGATGTTTTGAGTCTCTTTGGTTCTCCTTTAAAAATATATTGATTTGATTTTCCCACAAATCCTCAATTTCTATCAGTGCTAGTTTCCAATATCCTAGTGTTGATATTTTTCATAACATCCAATTAACAAAAGGAACCTAGGCTCAAACACCAAATGTTGACCTTAAACCTTGACAATAGTGTGAGATTTAAGAAGTTTGACCTTTTGTTAATGATGTACGTGGGAAAAGTAAACTAATCTAATTTGTGAACAGAAATAATGTAAAAGCACACAACAGATTTAGCCCCAAACATCAATCTTTATTCATATCTCAATAATGATTACATTAGTCTCAATTACAAATACAAATATCTCTATTCTATCTCATATATCTATCTCCTCATACATTTCTATCATATATTTCTCATATGGCACTCACTCATATATTTCTTGTGATGCAAACATATACAATGGATTAATTACAATAAATATACTTCATACAAAATATCCCAAGAGTCACTCTTTTTTATCACGCCTCCGCAACTTTTGTCCTAACTTGTCTTTATTTCATAGATTTGTGTTGTCTTATGCGGCTTCCTTCGAGTTTATCACGGATTTATCCCATTTACCATGACTTTCCTCCTTTTCTCATGGATTTCTTAGTCTTTGGTGGCTATGTTATTTTATCTCGTGGTTTGCTCTAGTATTTTCATGCGGCTTCTTCTAAACTTCTATGGCTTTCTCCTAATGTCTATGGCTTACTCAAAACTCAATGAATAACCCTGTCAACATATGTCAAAGAGGTATAGTTAAAAAACCCATTGTCTTTCCAATGATCCCACAAATAGTTAACAATGGTGGACCATTTTCTTCATCTCTTACCTCGCTAACATTGGCCTCAAACTTCATATGTGTTTATATTGTAGAATAGATAAGCAGAGGAAGACTTAATGATGATATTGGACTATTTTAATAGTGATACGTATGAAAGATAATCCAAATATAATCACATACTAAAAACATTAACAAACCATCCTTAAACGAAACACCTAAACTTGATTACTTGAAATAATGTAGAACAACAATGATTGGAGAATCCAAGGATGTTGATGCATGTAGAGATGACATTAGACAATGATAAATGCATAGATCAGAATTGTGCACTACTCTCTAACACATTTAGGCAAAAACAATGTTGAACAGGTGGTTGGATTTATTACTAGAAATCGTACATTAAATGTACGATGTGAACATCAAAAGGGGTATAGTGAAGAAGTGAAACCATATGAAGTGAAATGAAGGGGAAGGAAGAGGGGTGTAGAAAATGTGTGTTTGAGGGTGGAGAATTGGATGGGAAAGGAAATAAGAAGCGAGGGAACATGTGAAAATATATGAAATATGAATAGCATGACATGTTTGGTAATCGTAAAAAGATAAAAGTCGTCTTTCGGTAGACGTCGCAGAATCAGAGTGAAATACAATAAAATGAAAGAAGCAAATGAAAAATGTTGTTAAAGTGAATACCTAATTGAATTTTCATATGTTGACTCCATTCGATATTTAAATAAATTACAAAAGTAAGGGGAATTTGAATACACAAAGGTGTACGGGAGGCACTAGGGGTAGGAATACGTGTAGTAGTCACGTTAACGATGAGTGTACCGAAGTATTCACGCAAATGCAATTTGCGTGTAGAGGAAAAAAAAGAAAAACAAAATGTTCCAACTTTGGAACCTTACCACAATGAGCACTTGTTGCTGAACTTTCTAGCCTCTGTATCCAATTGTAAGGTCAAGCAATTCTAGGGAGCAGATGCACATCCATGTATCAATAATTAACACATTCCAATGATTGGTCATATGAGCCAAAGCTAGATTAAGGTTGTGGCTTGCATGCCCCACACGTTTTCCACATATCATATTGTTCCTACCCAAGTAATATATGTTATTTATGCTCCACTTAAGCACTTCAAGCTCACAAAGAGGACAAATTAAAATTTTGGGAAACTCAAAAATTTAAGCGTTCGGAAAATTGGAACATATTACGATATTATTTAGGTAGGAACAATATAAGTCATGGTGATCCACTTCCCTTTCCAGTTTCAAGCTCAAGTAAGCACATGAGAAAAGAGAACACAAAAAAATCATTGATAATCAGGTTCTTCAAGCGGTTGGCCAAATGAGAGAAATGTGGCTTTTATTTTCCATTCAAAAGAAGGATTTGAACTAATAAAACCATAAAAGTGTATTGTGCAAAGTATAGGTGGAAAGAGGTTTCTTATTTTCTTAATTTAAGATATGATGTGTTTTGTCTAAATTTAAGAAGTTCATGCCTTGCAAATTATAGTCATGAAATATTTTATTACTAAAAATATACAATTTACTAATAATATTCAAATTCAAATTAGAGCTCAAATATGTTAAAAAAAATGTTACTTATGGTGTGCAAGGGATCGAGGGAACATATTTTGGAGATATCTAAGAACGCAAAGAGTGGTCGATCAAAATTGTTGATGGCAATAGTTGTTTACATTTTCAGCTCTTGTGTTATATGTGTGCTTGTTTACGAATTTCCTCAATATTTTTTAGCTACTTTACCCAACTAAAGATTTTACCAAGCTATTTCGAGTGTTATATGTGTGCTTGATTTTACCCATACTTGCACTAATTTTTGGGACAACTATTAGCGAGAGCTCCATTTACCATAGTTTCTGAAACATTATGTTTATTAATTTACGAGAGTACGAACCCTAAAAAACCATGTACATAACCTTGCAAAACTTCTTCTACAAAAATGTCGGGCTTAAGAACCCTGCAAAACCGCTTCTACAAAATCGCACGTTAAATTCGCAATCATGGATTAATCTAACGCATGTCAATGGCATGAGGTGTGAATCTCATTTGTAAAATACCTTTAGTCTTAAATAATTCTATTTATTAAATTAAATTGAAGAACATTCTTTTACAAATTCTCAATACACAACCTTGAAAAAGTTTTTTTAAAAAGAAATAAAATTCCTAATCTCGCTACGAGAAACCTGCTTTGACTCTAAAGGCAACAATAGAAATGTAAGAATATTCCCTTATAAACTTTTTGCAAAGAAAAATCTTCATGAACCAAATTAAAGCCTTTCACCAACTGAACAGCCCCTCTCTTTGAAAATATATAGTAGAGATTTCCCACGTTAAATATTTCGGATTTCATGTTTATTGGTTATATACAGACCATAAAATATAAATAGCAATGATATTTAAGAATGTGATGCATTGAAACAAACACATTCAACCAAATAAGAAAAGGTGCATGCTAATGACGAGGAAATAAGAAAAGTGTATTCCAACTAATGTGTAATGTGCAGACACAAGACGAGAGCATCAGGCGGCTCACCCTTTCCTCTTTCATCCAATTAGGGAATAGACGCGGTATTCGTGGTTGTGAATCACCATTAACTGAGTTGGAATTGAGTCAAAGTCAAGAAGCTTCCACCCATTATTTTCTTTTCCCTCGCATCCACAATGGAAATTAGTTGCACACATCTACGACTGTATTCTCTCCTCATTGGCTGCAGCCAAAACATTGCTTCGGAATCTGTAAATTTCCCCAAACTCCCTTCGTCTGATTTTCAACACATCCGCTCCCTCGATTTACTAACATCTCTTTCTCTCAGCAGCGGCCAACCCCAATCCAACTGTAAACGCCTTCTGGCATAATCACGCTTCCTTTCAACGCACCTATATTGTTCAATTTCCTTTGAACAGAAAATTTTAATCTAAAAATTATATAGATTGGCAGGCATAACAAATTAACTATTAAACTAGGTGTTGGAGCTCTATCCAATTCTTTGGATCAACCATGTCTTTTTCATATATTTTCCATAAATCTAACTCTTTTGTGTGCTTCATATTTCTCCCTGTGCTTCAAAGTTCATTCTGAGTAAGGGAGAAGTATCAATTTGTTATAAATTTCATACCTTAGCCAATTAAAATAGAATATTCAATAGAATTGTCGAGGGAATGGTTCAATGCTCACGGTTGATTAAAGTAAAATCTTCAAACAGATGGGTGATCAGACTATGTCTACATCTTTCATGAGGAACCCAGAATCAACACCAAAATGATCCAAACTACTCCAAGAATATGAATCTATGAAGGCCCAAAAGTATGCAACTCGACCATGAAGTAAAAATCTATGAGACTAGTTGAAAACTTAGTTAAAATGGACTTATCCATTTTAACAAAGCATGCGATGTTCAAATCATCACAAAATTCCACATCTTAAAGCATTGGTCGTTCGCATTTGAAAACCCACGAGAGACTAAGTTCAAAAGCATTGGTGGGTTACTTTTAAAAGGCCGACAAACATTCATTTGTCTGTCACAAATGTTTGCATCACCAAGCACTTCAAATGCTTGCGATGTGAAGGGATACATGGCAAGATTCTAGGTATCTTCATAGCCTTTGAATTTTGTGGACTTCAAGTTCCCGAAATAATCCACAAAAAAATAGTTTGTTAGGTCTAAGACGAGTTGAAAGGTCGTGGTACACGTGGTGGAAATTTGGATGGGACAAGCGACACAGATCAAAGGCATCAAATAGACACGTGTCGGAATTATGAAAATCTTCAATCCATTTGGGTTCCATGGACTTCAAGTCCACGGAATGAATCAAATTTCATAAGGCTTTGGGTCCAGATCAGAAATCACAAAGTATACGTGGAAACATTCTTTTATGAAGCTAAATGTTTCTAAATCTTCCCGAGCAAGTTTAAAGTTACGATACGAAAGAGCATCCCGAACCAATGAAAAGAAAGCATGAAGGCATGAAGTTCGACAAACCGAGAGAAGCATGGAACTTTCTCATTGGGCTATACTTCAGCACTCGACAAGACCGACATTGCAAGATTCATGGATCTTTCTTATTATTTTATGATTTACGATATGACAAGGCCGATAACGCAAAGGTGTGTGGAGCTATTTCATTGGATTATGCTTCACATTCTAACGAGGCTGAAATCACATAAGAGTATGGAGCTTTCTCATTATCTCACATTTCACAAAAATTAGTCGGGTCATCTAAAATTCAAAATTGTGAAGAGTGTGGAGCTTTCCCATGTGCTCACGTTTTACAGCGAGTCATTCAAGCCTATCGAATAGTCATTTCGAACTGCGAAGAAGTGTGGAGCTCTCTCACCGCTTACGTTTCACGAGAAGACATTCAAGCTTATCATACAATCTGAATTATGAAGGGGTGTGGAGATTTTTCATTGGATTACATTTTGAGGTGACTAGTACAAATAAAAGAAAATCCTAACAATGCAAAAAAACATGGAGCTTTTTCATTTGCTCACGTTTTCTACGAGAAGGCATCAACGAGAGAGAAACCAATTGAGAGAAAATTATGAGAAGACGAATATGCGTGGCATTTTCTTATTGGCTCACATAGAAAATAAAAAGGAAAGCAATGCACATGTGGATAAAAGCCGAGCCAATTAAGAGCTATCACCCGCCACTCTCTTGATCATCTCGACAACCAAAATCGAAATGACTATAAATTTGATCCAAATCTCCAAATCATGCAAAATTGGTCTTGTTGGAAAGGTATCCTCATGCTCTTAGATTTGTCATCATTTTATTCAAGAGTTTATGGAATTTGGCAAGAGAAAATGAGAAAATAAAAAGACACATACACACCTGGAAGTATCAACTAACTATTTTTATGTATGTGGTAGTGAAGGCATGAATTGATCCCAAAATGCTAACTGAAAATCAGATATTTTTAGTTAGACAAAATACTTTCCCGCTTTTATAAAAAAAAAAATTGTTAGAATGAGGGGGAAAAATTACTTGCTATTTTGGAGGGGGGGGGGGGAATCGGGTGTAAGAACTCAATAAATTTGTATAAATATGGGGGCTTGTCCTCATATCAAAGGGAGCCAGTTCTTTTGTTCTCCAAAAAAAGGGTTAGTTTTTCTATATCTAAAAAGGTCGATAGATTCAATTGTGAAATATTGCATGTTTCCTTTGTGAAATGCATATAGATCTCAGTTTCCCAAAATTATGTGTCAAGGTGGTTACAATGTACATCCATTGACAAACTTTGAGAGAATTTGCTTGATTTTCCTTGTTTAAGAAATTCAAGATATGAATGAATTATGTTCGCTTTTGAGTTTAAATTTTGTGTTCTAGGTTCTATTTTTAGAATTTTTGGTTAATGAGTTATCTTTTACTCATTTCAATCTTATGTTTATTATTTCTCTTTGTCGTACACTAGATCTGTCCTTAATGGTTGTTCTTTGGTCATTAGTTTGATATTGTGTTGTAAGCATTTACTCTACAATATTGGATTTAATTGTAAAATCCTTACTGTAACCATTTTGTGTTGATAGATTTTTGTTATCCTTTGAGTGTATCTTGGGCATATGAGGGATGAAACAATAAAATATTAATTAGAATGCTTGCACAAGCTCTTGTGTTGAGTATTTTAGAGATTGAGTTGGAACTTTGCATCTATTGAGTATCAATGAATGTAAATCTTCCTTTGTAGAAATTATCACTACTTAATCCAGTTTTATGTGCTTCCCAAAATTGCAATTCGCTCTAAGTATTAAATTTTTATTGTAAAGGATATGTCATCTTATAATCCCCCTCATTTAAAACTACATAATTGATCCTACCCCACACTAACTTCCATTCATTTCTTTTCTACTTTGTCTCTAAATATCATTGAAAGTTTCCTTTAGCTTTTATCAGGAGAATGCAAGAGCAACTGAATTCTATTGTCTATAATAACTTTGTGTCTGGTAAAGTAAGCATATGCAACATTTTATGTGATAACTCATGAGAGTGAAGTGTTATGTCCATGGACATGTTTATCCCATATTGATCCATCATTTGAAATAAATTGAGGGAACAAAGACTCCATCTCCCTCTACATTCAGGTTACACCTCGGGTCCTCTCACCCTGGTTCAAGGTAGGACCAAAAGTAGTAAGAAAAGACCATCTCCTTTGTACATTCCCCTCAATCATCCCAAGGCTTGATCCCAAGGAAAGTGTTAAACCCTCCTAGACAAAAATGATATATTGTCCAGTCTACCACAATTCCAAGAAAATTCCCCCATTTTCCTTAAACAAATTTTTGTCGACCCACCATGGGGTGCGATTTGAGAACCAACACTAAATAAACACAAAATTACTACTTACCGTATTACATCATGTGAACACTATAAATTCCCAAATAAATGGGACGATATGGAAACCAAAATGTTCCTTGTACCATATCATGCCAATTTTCATCTTTTGGTTTCATGAGAGTAAGATGAAGGGGATGAAAACAGCACTCGAGCTCAACCGAGGTTTTTCATGTATCTATGGAATAACCGAGAGGGAGAGCTCACTTTTTGTCCATTACTTCCCTTTACACCTTGGGACAAGTGCAAGGGGGCATATGACCTTGAATTATGTGTCATGGGTTGCTCTGTCATGAGGAGGAGGACTAATTTTAAGTTGGGTTCAATTTTGCACTCCTAGCACTTCAAACACCTCAAGTTGGAGTTTAAAGTGACAAATGAAAGAAAAAGGAAGGGGGATCAAACCTCTATTTCCCTTGTGTCCCTTATCGAGTGTGACAAGTGGAAGGGGACATCACACCTTGAATAATGCATAAAGGTTCAACTTCACATGAGAAAGGGACATGTTTTTGCATTATTCTTACCTAACCACCCAAGTTACAAGTTTTAAGAGACGAAAAATAAACATGCATAGGGGGAGAAATTTTTTTGTCCCTCATGTGCCTTTTCACCTTGGTACAAGTGAAAGGGTACACACCATGTTTAAAATGTGTTCAACCCATTAAGTGATGTTGATGTCATCATCCCAATGTAAAATAAGAACATGTATCTTTCCTTTTCTACGGGAGAAAAAGTTAGAATTCGTAGAGGTGAAATATCATATGATTTTGACTCCAAATCATCTAAAATAAAGAGTTCATTTCTACCACTTTCAAGACTCTATTCATATTGAAATTTGAGTTATGGCACCATTCACCCTTTTGGCATGAATGAGCATAAATAGTGACTTGAGTTATCATAGGATATCTTGAAGAGTTAGAGAAAATTTGATGTGTACATTATGTGAAGGATTCTAAGAGATTTACATTAAATATTTGTTGAGATTCCAAATCCTCCCATAACTCCCAGAATCTTCAGAAAAAAGTGACTTTCTTCGTTAGAGCCTTCATTCCCATGCCCAAAATGACTTAGTTTTTCTTAAATTATTCCTGACATCAATTACCTCCAAATATTTTCCCTAAATTTCCTTGGATTAATTCATTTCTCTCCTACACAACTCCCAAATGGGCTGATTCTTTCCTATCATCTCCCTAAGGATGTCCTTATGTTGCAAATTGGCTAAAAATGGCTAGTTCAATGCTTCGAGAGTACTATTCCACCTTAGAGCTTAGTATTACCCTGCAACCAACTTGGATCCATTCCCTACACATGAAACATAATTTTAGACCATGTTACCAAATTCTTATTATTGAGGATGGTATAGACCTAGAGGGCATGCGTGAGTGGCAAAGTAGCTAAATGAAGGGTTCATGATGACATGGAAAGAGGTTTTCAAATGGTTAGCCTAGTTATCATGATTGAAATTTTCAATTTTGCATGCTAAACATTTAGCATGACAACATTTGGATATAAATCTAGTACATTAAAATATATGGGGTAATGAATAACCTTAGGTATCTCATCGAGAAGTAGACTAGTTCCTTATCCATTGGAAAATAGAGTCACTACACTTCATTGAACAAATAACAAAGCTACAAACACAACTAAGAAAAAATGAAATAAACACACAATATAAAAGGAAAACACACCGAGTAGAAAAGGAAAAACACAATGGAATGGAAACCATTATACAAACCTACATCACCTATGGTAAATTTGGGAACAACCCACTTTCATTTTATTACATGTTTTTCTCTCAATTTTTACCCATGCATGGGTAACACCAATGCCTTTGTTTCATAAAACACTCTGATGCTCAATGGAGTATGACCCTTTCCTTAACTTCTTGGAAAATTTTACATGATTTTTTTTGTAGGTGAGGGTCCATTCAGATGGTACATTACCTTCATTTCTTTGACAATCCATTTCCATATACCAATCTATTTTCCAATTCATCCATACTTTTGATTTCTCATTTTTCACCTTCCTGTTGCTACAAGAATGATTATTGATCACATTAAAAACATCATGTTCACAACTACGCATATGATCCCCAATGAAAATTTTACCTTTTCTTTTTGTTCTTCCCATGACCATGGTTGACATGACTTGGTTCCCAATAGAAATCATGGGATTTTCAACACTATCACTAATTTCTTGATACTCAATGTTTACTTGCTGCTCCAAATGGTCTTCCTTCATACACAAAAACTCATTTCTCACATGTTTCTCACATTGGTATGATTTTCACATACCTCATCCTCTTAAAATTAAAATGAGCATAAGGTGGGGCATCAAATTTGGACATCATCACTTTCCTTCGCATGACCATATTGAGCTTCAAAACTCATCTTCATGATTGAGAGATCCTCTTCTTGAACAAATTCAACCTTGAGATACTCAAGTGCATTATTGTTTATACATCACTTGTTATAAAGGTATTTCTCTTGAATATGATCATCTTTGGGAGAATAAATCACCATTCCATCTATATTTTTTTCAATGAGAAGGTATTCATCTGATCCCAATGGGAAAAAAGGTTTTCAAATTCAAAATAATTTTCATAATCACCAAAAAAGACTTCTTTCTAGACCTCGGGAAGATGGTCAGAAATTTGGGATTTACTTGATAAGAATTCATTTGATGTCACTTATTCTTTATGATCCACATTGATCATTATCTCGAGATTAATGTGTTGTAAGTCAAGATATCCAAAATCTTCATCACCACCAAGTAGAGAACCTACATCGATATCCACATCCATTAGGAAGTACATACTTTCAAATTATTGATCCATCAAATAATCATAATGCATTTCCATTGGCTCAATCAAACCTAGATACTCCTCCATTAATATGGGCATCTTTACATCTTCATATGAAGTTATGAAAAAGTTTCCAACCTTGAATCTTGGTATAGGATGTTCACTCTTGGGTCATCTAGTTTCTGAACCATATATTTCATTTTTCTTAATGGAGGGATCTTATTCATCTTACCATTGTGTTATGGTAGCATACGACTAATATAACTATATATCTCCACTAACATTCCTTCAAAAACTTTTTCTCAAGCAACATCCCATAAGAAGTTGGCATGTCTACCATAAGTATTTTCATCATGATTTTCTTGTCAAGAAAATCCACAAATGCTACTTAAGCATCCTTAACCTAGCCAACAAGAGGTACTTATCTGGTTTCCATGGAGTAAAAATGGTTGGTAGCAGGGATGAGAGAGAGACCAAGAGCCTTGGAAAATTTTATGGGCATGAAATTTTTAGAGGCACCAGAGTCAATAATTTAGTTATTCAATTTATACCCATTAATCAGCAAGGCTAGATAGAAAGGTTCTACTTTCCTAGAAGTGGAGTATGTTGAGGTGATAATATTATGAGGAGTGGTGCTGAGAGCCAAGTGGTTCTTTGGTACTAGCATTCTTGGAACATGAATTTGAACTACTTCTTTGATAAATTATAAAATTTTATCAAGTTGCTTTGGATGGGTTATTAGGTATGTTGATTCATAAATTTGGATTCTGTATTTCTATACATGGTCAATGATGTCAAAGGGTGAAGAGGTGATAGGAACATCAAGAATAATAACATCCTTGACATGAGAAGTATTTGCATTCTAGAATCATCAGAAGTAGAAAATGATATGATAGGAGGAGGAAAAGAGACTTACTCAAAGAGGTAGATGGATTCTTGGTCAAGATAGTTTAAGGATTATATTTGGCTGACCCCATGGAAGTGGTAAATGATGACCCTTTTTTTGTAGATTCATCATTTGAGGATTCAAGTGATTTTCTTTATTAGTGGAAAAAAATGTATCTTTCTCTATTTGTTAGAAGGTGAACACTTGCACAAGAGTAACTATTCATATCAACCATGGATTATTCAAGATCTTCATCAGTGAGTATTCAAAATACCCAATTTTTACATATCCATATTCTTCTTATCTTTCATCTTTTAATTCAACAAATTTATCTCCTTCATCTTCAAAGGTTTCACATATTGTATTATCCGGTGGAGCTTGCAAGGAAATCCTTCGAGGTTCTCCTGTAATTTGATTCCTATTTTGATTTTGATATGAGACATGTTTAGAAATTACTTGTTCAATGATGCCAAGTCATTGACCAAATTTGGCAACAATGGATCAACACCTTCATCTTTGGAGCTCTGCATTTTACTCTTTGTTGATTAGTTCTTGACCTTCCCTGACATGATAAGATCATCTTCCACTTCAATGGAAAGTTCTTGAGCATTGTCCACAAAGTGTTTTGTTAAGTTCTCTAGTAGTATGAACCCAACTTCAGCTAACGATCATTTATGAATAACCTATTTTGATTATCTACAGTAGGATGAGCACTAATAGGAATTTTTTAATCAACTTGTTAAACTTTACCAAAAATTCTCTCATGGTCACTTTTGGTTATTTCTTCATATGAGATAATAGAGAAATGAGGGCATGGGTGTCTTCTACAATTTTTAATATTGATTGAAACCTATATTTCATGTCATCCAAGCCAGTAATGGAGCGAGGTGGAAAGTAGTAAAACCATTCCATAAAATCATCTTGCAATGACTCCATGAATAGTTGAATGACAACATCTTCATGTCCCACTTCAATAATACCACATGTTGTGATAAAAAGTTGTAATATAATCATCTTACACATTTGTTTCCATCTCCATTGAATTTTAGAAATTTCTTTATTGGTTTGTTTAGTAATTCATGAAGTGGAGGATCCAACACTAGTGGAATTGTGTTCTATCTATAAGGTATAGATGCAACCATTTACTGGAGGAAGAGTATAATATGGTTGATGAGAGAGTGGACATGCGATCGATCCAAGAGTTGAAGACTCAAGTGTTTTTCTTGAATCCATATGGGAGAAATTATGAAATCATCTTGTTTATGTAACTCAAATGAAGGATTATGAAAGGCTATAGCATCACTTGATTGGCCTTCTCTAGTGAATCTCCATTATACCACTTTTATTCAAGAATGTTAGATAAGAATGCAATCATAAATAGTTCAATTTTTCAAAAGGATTTTAAACAAGGATCTCAAACATTCAGATAATATTTTTTGGTTTTTTTTAATTTTTAATTTTTAATTTTTTATGGTTTTTTATAGATATGATTTTTTTGGATTTTACAAATATTTATAGGGTGTAAAAATAAAATCTTACCCAACAGAGAGTTACCAAAATGTTTTGATGAAATAATTTATCATAGGTAAGATATTAGTTGTTTTCACCAATGGTCATGGGGCTAAGCCCCTCCTTCTTAGGTATAGGGAGGATCCCATTTATTGAATGCAAGGAATAAATAAAACTATGGGGTGGTCATTAGGCTAGGATCACATAGGAATACTCTACTAAACCTATGGAAAATTACTTTTATATTGTACAAGGGAGGAATTTTCTTTAAATAGCTATAAAGAGATGATGGGGAAATGGTGAGGGGGTTAATGTTTTGAGTAGACTTATAGATTTCAAACACATTGGATAGATTAGGTCCACATTCAATTGGAATAAATCAACTCTGTAAGAAATAGTAAGACTAAAAATCGAGAGACACAAAGTTCTATGCATTCATTCATCAAAGAAATAAATTTCCTTCTTAGTTGTTCAAGATTACGATTCTTATAAAGTTGGAAAGTAGAGAGATTATAAGAACATAGGAAAGGAGATAGAAAAAAAATAGCTTTTTGTTTGAAGTAGTAGTAAAATAAAGCCAACCACTAAAAACAGTAAAAAAATTCTAAACCTTGGGAATGGAGAGGTCATCCCAATCTATAACTTACAAAGATGTCTCTTCCTCTCCCCCATATGACTTTTCATCTTACCACCACTTGTGACCTTTCACATTCCCTAGGAATGAAATTAATTCCTTTTCTTATTTTTGAAAAGGGAATTTTACAATGCAAAGTAAGGCCACTTAAGTGAATAAGATGAAAGAGTGAATAATCACATTCTCAATAAAGAAATAGAATGTTATAGAGAGATGAGGAGATATAATAATAGAGAGAAGTGGAAATCCAGAGACGAGGAAGCTTATGTGTATGAAAATCATATTTCCAATGAATCTTGGGAGAATGCTCTAAGAATAAATCTATTTATAATTAAACTCTTGTTGAATTAGAAAACTGTGATTGCATCTTCCTATTCCCATGAGATGTAAACAAACTCTAAAGCATTTAATAAGTGTTCAAAAACACTAACATTAGATATGCACTATTGTGAACCTGAGATTACTACCTAAACAATTCAATTATGATGATCTTTGGTACCTCGTTAGCCTGCACTTCAAGTGGAAATATTTTACACACACTATTTTACTCTGACATGTTCCTTTACATGTTGTGATTCATATGATTTCCCTCCTCTTGGAATATATTTGAATACAAGTTAAGAGTTGAAATGTGGAGATCATCACCTTCCTCCTCACGAATCCCTTGAACTTCAAAATTCACTTTAGCGATAAAGATATATCCTTCTTGGATGGAATCAACCTCAAGAGACCCAAGAATATTCTTGTCCACCCATTCCTTATTGAAAATGTCTTCTTCTACAAATGAGGAAATAAGAAACTCCACATTCACCATCATAATCGTCAAACACATCCCCATGACAGATCTTGTGAATATGATTGAGGATTTGGTCTCACATTTATAGAAATTGCTTGATATCACTTTCCTTTCATGCTATACATCACTTATCATCCCAAGTTTTATTGGTGGAAATTTAAGATGTCTATGACCCTTATCATTACCAAGTAGAGAAACTAATCCCATACTCAATGAATTACATACTATGAAATTATAGACCCATCAATTCATCTTGATGTGCCACAACTGATCCAATCACTCCTACATACTCCTCCATCACCATGGGTGGCTCAATATACTTATTTATTTTCCAATATCCCAACACTTACTATTTTTAGTAAGTCTTAATTTAGGAATTTTATTTTTATTAAATTTCTCAATTTGACACTTTTGAGTGTTCTTGATGTGAAAGGAGTGATGAAAACTAATAAAATGAAATGTTTGAAAAACTTACGATTTATATACTTTAAATATTGGTAATACTTACTATTTTTATAGATTGGTCTTCCTCATGCCATAATGGAATGAGAGTGGTCTTAAAAGTTTTGTTATTTCACAAGGATTCTTTACTCCAATTTTTAGAGGATTTCAATTGTCATAACTCAATAGATATGAACTATATATATATATATATATATATATATATATATATATATATATGGAAACTTAATCTTGATATTAAAAATAATGTAGAACACAATTGGATACAAGGTTAGAATCATCAAAAGGGAATATTTGAGAAGGAGTTGTTAAAATTTCATGGAAATCCATTGAGGGGTTTACAGTTAAGAGAAACTTTCCATTTTTAGAATATGATATCTCAGGTGCATTTCTAGTAGTATAATAGCAATGAGAGTGATCTTGGGATGGGAAAATATGCATTTTAAATCCAAAAAATGGGTAAGTGTGGATTTTAAACATTTCACTCACTCCATTGCATTAAAAATCATGTTTAACACTAAACAAGATTAACCATGGTCAATCCATGCTTGATGTGGAGTTGCACCCTAAAAAATAGGGGAAAAGGGGGTAAAGGGTACAAGAGGGGTATTAAATGTGTCTTACTCTAGATCATGACAAGTTTCATCTTGTGGTTTCATTAGAGTAAGATGAAGGGGGTGGAAACTAGCACTCATGGCTCATATGAGGTTTTGCATATGTCTGGTGGATAACTGAGAGAGAGGGAGCACAAATTTCTGTCCATTACATCCATTTTCACCTTAGGATGAGTAAAATGGGACACAAAACCTTGAAAAATGATCCATGCGGTATCCTTTCATGAGGAAGGGGGCTAATTTTAAGTTGGGTTCAAGTTTTCACTTCAAACACTTCGAGTTGGGTTTTTTCAAGGACGAAAGCAAGAAAAAGTAATTTTCCCTTTTCAAATTGGGAAAAGTGAAAGGGGACATAAGACCTTGAATAATTCACCAATGGTCAACTTCACATGAGAAAGGAACCTATTTTTACATTATGCTCACCTAACCACCCAAGTCACAAGTTTTAAGTGATGAAAAAGAAACATGCATAGGAGAGTGAACTTTTGTGTCCTTTTTCACCTTGGAAAAACTGTAAAGGGACATAACACTTTTAAAAATGTGCTCAATCCTTTAAGTGATGGTGATGTCATCATCCCAATGAAAAATTAGAACATACAACTTGTCTTTTCTGCCTTGGGAGTAAAAGTTGGAGTTCAAAGGTGAAAAACTATATGATTTTGAATCCAAATCATCCAAAAAGTTCATTACCTCTACTTTAAAGACTATATTCAGATTGAAATTTTATTTATGTGGCCATTTACCCTTTTGGCATAAAGGAGCATCAACAGTGACTTGAGTTATCACAGTTTATATTGAAGATCTAGAAAAGGATTGATATGTCCATCATGTGGAGGATTCCAAAATATTTTTATTGACTATTTTTTAAGTAGCTTAAGCTTCCACCTCCTCATGGAACACCCAAAATATTCCAAATAAGGTGACTTTCTTCATTGGAGCCTTAATTCCCATGCCCAAAATGACCCAATTTTTCATAAATTGTTCCTGACATCAATTGCCTCCATAGCTTATCAATAAAATACATTTGATCACTTAGTTTCTCTCTTACACAACTCCCATATGGTTTGAGTCTTATCTTGTCATCTCCCGGAGGATGTCCTTATGTTATAAAATGGATAAAAATGGCTAGTTTAGTGCTTGAAGAGAACTATTCAACCTCATACCTTAGTCTTACCATGTAATCATCTTAGATCCATTCCCATGCACATAAAATACACTTTAAAAACATGTTAGCACATTTATCTTAGTAGGAATGAGGATGGCACAGGACCCGGAGGGTATACATGATCTAAAGGAATAGGCTGGAGGAAGGGTTCATGATGATGGGGAAAGAGGTTTTAAAATGGCGGGCTTAATTATCATGAAAAAATGTTTAATTGTTCATGCTATACATTTAGCATGTCAATAGTCCTCTTTTGGTGTTTCTTTCCTTTTCCCTCCTTGTATCAAATTTGAAATGTTACATCATTTTTATCTTTTCAAAATTACTACCCATCACTTTGGGTCGACCTATTTGGTTATTAATGATGAAATTCAAACAAGGTAATCATATATACATGACTAACATTCCATTATTAGGGGTTAGACAACTTGGGATATTAATTACTATCTATTACTTAGGAAAAGAGCAACATTCAAGGATCAGTACTTGGGTTGCATTATTCACTACATAGGAGGGACTATTTCTAAATTCCATTTCACACATTCATCCTCATGATAAAGTAGTTTTATCCTGCTATCTTGGTGTGACTAGTACAAGGGAAAACTAGATTCACAAGACAAAATTTAATCACATACACACACTAGAACTACATCGAGTTTGAAATGTAGTGTAGCACTCAAAGTGACAATCACATTGGGGTTACTACCAAGGTAGTCTAACTCTAGCATATGGATTATTTAATTCATCTAATATTTTCTTTAGATTTGTGTAGATAGCTAGGGTTTTTTTATAGGTTTAGGTATGATAGTGAAACCCTATAGTGAATTTGATGTGACAAAGAGCCAAAGAAACAATATTTTCAGATCACGAAAATATCGGGAAGTAGAGTTTCTACTAGGATACTAGCACCTAGTTTAGACACCAACACCCAAGAGGTCCATTCCTCATCTAGGTGGTCATGTATGAAGGAGTTGCAAATCCCGAGTTTTCTAGATGAAGAATATCCAGTCTAGATCCATCTTGTTCCACTTAGTTTCTAGCCCGAGGATTAGTCCAGATCTTCGAATATAAGTTAAGTCACTCTTATCTCCCTATTGTTTACACTTTCTTTTCTCTCACATGATATATATTGATTTTTATTGTTATATTCATTTGATCTCGATTTTTTATTAATATTTAATTATTATTAAATTATATTTTACAACTCATCTTGTTTACCATTTTTTTGTTAAAAAATATTTAGATCAGAAACTTAAATCTCACAAGATATAAAGGTTAGTTATGAAAACTAAAATTTCATGCGAAGGGATGTTGTTTCAATTTATTTCTATTTGTGTCTCTTAAAATCATTTAGAAACATCTCATTTGTTGTTGTATATTTGTCTTATCGCTACACATTTTACTATCATATAAATCTCACAAAAATAATAAAACATAACCCTACTTTCATATTATTAATTCAAGTATTTTAAAAGAGTATTGATTTGTTAATTTCTATAGCATGCAATTGAGTAATTAACATCCAAAACTGCTAACTCGGAAAGTAGTCAATTTTAATTGCAATTCATATTATTTTTTCAAAAAAATCTAATTAACTAGTTTTAAAAAATATGGAAAACATTCTTAAAAGATAAATTCCATACACTTAAACACATGAATTTTAAACAATCCAAATAACTTCCACCAAAAATTTACATAATCTACAAAATATAGTCCCACCATTTCGATTATTAAAATATGTTAAAATGATATAAGAACTTGTTGATCGGTGGGACAACAAGATGATACTTTACGAATAATTTAACCAAAACATATTCATGACTCCTGTTCAAACCTCAAATCATCTACATAGGTTCCATTTAAGATATATCAACTAAACAACCCTCATTTTAGTATATATTTTTACTTAAATCCCAATCATAGGCACAATAAATGAGTGGTCACTCCTCTTCCATCGTGAATGACTCTAGATAGCCATGTCTTCCCTCATGTTCCCATTCCTCTAGAGGAATAAAACATTCAAAACAATATCTTATCTAATCTAAAATGAGAATTATTTTGTCATTGTTCGTGTGCTTCTCCTTATCCTTCTCCTCCTCCCATTCACGTCATACCACTACTTATTGTTTATTATGGTGAGGCACCTCAAGAAAATAGCCACATATGTCATCTCATGAGACAACTACTCCCATTAGATATTTGAGTTTTTTTTATCTTTTATTATCTCTCCCTTATACATGACATTTCTAGATCAAGGCCAACTACCATCCACCAATTGTTTCATCCGTGTCACATAACCCAACATTCCCCCATTCACTGACCATGATATATACTAAGATATTTACACTTACATTATTCTCGATTGTAATATTCACCACAAATAGATCCATAGAAGCTTTACTACCCTCAATGAGATGGTCATGTGCTCTCAAGAATATTAGTATAGAAACCTCCTTCTATCTTTCATATAACTTTATCCCACAATAACCCCTTTAATTCACACCATCATCATACTTTGAATGTGATATTCCCAATCATCATCCCATCATCCCATCATCCCATCATCCCCTACATAGACTTCCTTCCAATAGACCCACAAGGATTTGAGTATGGATGAAAGGCCTCTACACTTTTTATGTTTAAAAATCTGGTGAACCCGATGTGAAGGAATAGTTTTTCCCATATCCATTTTTATTTCTTCCCTCCCACATTCTCCCTCTCCCATTAGTTTACAAGTGTTTCTACACCCTATGAATACGTTAGGTTAATATTTTGAAAAACCTATCCTAGGAATCGAAGATTACTATGCTCACATGTATTACTAGTAGTTACCTTCTTTGTCTATATTGGTTAGTGACTATTTTGGGAGTGTAAAAATACCAATCAACTCTTCTACCTATGTTTCAACCCTCTCATTCAATGTACGGATATAGGAGATACACCAACCATGATCTATTGGGGCTCTTTCATTGACCCTCCAACCCTAATGGCATGACATTCACTAGTGAGGTTCAACTCTATCTCATAGTCATGAATAGGTCAAAAATCAACAAGAAGTTTGATACTCTATCATCATACATCATGCCCAATGATGAGATTCTTACATGATTTAATCAAAGTGGTGATCAATTCAGATCCATATATGATTCATTATAGATATTATAATCACATATTACGTCTCTTGTAGAGAAACATTATTTACACACCTTCTAAACTCGAGGAATACACCTACAAGGGGGAAGTAACTATAGATTAATTTATCAAGGGATATCATCATACCCCTATGTAATCCAATGTTAATCTAGGCGCCAAAAAAACTAGTAGGTTCCTTAAAGTGACTTCATCTCTACCTTGGTTAGAGGAATTCAAGAATTGGAGAATGATTTACCTTCTCAAAACATTAAAAAATTATTCAGGACACAATCTACACCACAAAAAAACAAGGTTACATTTTCCAACACAACCACTACAAAAACCTCACCTTACAGGTTATATGATACAAATAAAAATTGGGGACCTCCTCACGGTGTTGGCACACTAGGCATAAGTGGGCCTTCATCATACACTTTCTTGGCATACACACCTAACAGAGATACCACCTCCTACTCCATAGCACTAAATATGAAAACCCATACATAGTCTTATACATAAGCTGAGTTTACACCACAAAATTATGCTCAAAACGTTTCAAGTGTACATCCAACATCGACAAGTTTTTTACATAGCCACGGGCTTATGTTCGGCATACACATGCTTATGTTCAACCTACACATGTTTTTTTCCAACCTACGGAGGAATTATGCTCAATGCTTATATGATTATAACCAACCCACTAAAAATTGTTATATCCTCTTATACATGATCTACACCATCCTATATTCATATATAATGAAAATCCACTCATCCTAACTATTTTTTCTTACCTATTACGCACATAAAATCCCAAACCAAAATTTCACTTCATGTTTCCCTTTGTCTTGTTACTATCCATCCCTACCACCATCGTTGGGCCCTACTGAGCATGTCTACCACTAATTTTGGTGCATTAGGAGTGTATGTTGAATATCTGAAGGAACCTCTAGATCTTGATATTTTTTGACGCTCATCCCTTGTAATGTCCCTGATATACCAAAATATAAGGGAAAAGGAGATCCCAATGTCCACATAAAGGAATGCGCAACCATAATTCATTAACTACTTCCATGAGATGGGGTTATTCCCAATATTTTCCTTAAGACCCTCGAAGGGCATAACACACGATTGGTATTATCACCCGCTTGAAGCCTTCATCCATTCATTAATGTAAGTTATAGTTGAATTCATTAAGACTTTCGTTATGAAAAAAATTGTAAAGACTAGCATTAGGGATTTCCTTCATATCAAACTTAAACCCAATGAGTCCATTACACACTTCATCATGAGGTGGCATCAATTTCTCTATTCCTCTTCCATCTCCCCAAGCATGGACCAATGAGAGCTATGTATTATATTCCTTCATGCCCTTAATAGGGAAACTAGGGAAGATGTACAAAAATTTTCATGTCTTATAATGAAGATTTAGATAATGCATTAAGGATTGACCAAACAATGATAAAAAGTGGTTGTATGACTTATGGTTGGAATGGGATTCTTTTTTTTAAATCCATAACTCTAGAGAGTATTAGAATAATAAAACAAGATTTACAAAATTACCAAAGTCAAAATATACTCAACTGAAACCACAATGCCACTACAAATGACATCATTGATCAACCAAATAAATCCATATTCCCTAAAAACATGATTAACTAGGCCAACAACAATAATGGAAATTTTCACATTAACAATTCCCTACTATAAATGTGGTCAACTTTAACTAGACTTTGAACCAAAATCTAAACCAAAACCAAAGTCATGGGAAATAAAATAAAATAGGAACCAAGAGGTCCCGTATAAAAACAACAATTTTTGTCCCAATTATGGCTATTTGAATAACTACAATAATTTCCAACAAGTCATTGATCAACAACATCATCATCCATAGAACCATGATCCCGACCTCTTATGTTTGATCCATAGGGTTAGGGGCCATAATGCCCACACTTGTAGGGAATATAATAAACTCATTCAATGCATACCTAAAAACTAAATGCAATCATTTAACAAGAAATGTCGAAGAACCTTAATCAGGTTTATGAATGATACTATTGTAACTAAGCTTATAAATATACTTCAAATTTATGCTACAAATCATATAGGAGAAGTATATAACACATTTTTCACAATAACTAGAAAATTTATGTAATTTGAAGTGTGACCAAGATGGAAAGAGGAAATTATCTAGTTTAGAAATTTTTCAGAGTGTGTTGATAAGTGATCTATATAGGAACAAGATATGGAAATTGGTTGAACTATCTTTTGCGGATTTGGAATTCTCTGTTCAAAACCATACAAAGAGGGAAAGAATATATGGTACATTCGGACTAAATTATATGCTTTTAAACCTATAAAAATAAGGATATATAAATGGTAATGCTCATTTTGTATCATTAATTTTAACTTTTGGTATCTTTAACTTCACACAAAACCCTATATGTCACACCCGATGTAGAAACCAAATTTGGGTCACACTCCCCTTGGTCCCCTTCAATTAATTAACGTAATATATTTAATTAATCATGACCCCTTCATCCTATACTAATATTCATCCTCACATTATTAATTAATTTAATTAAGTTAATTTCACCCTCACACCTCCACCTCATTGTTACACCTCACACTAGACCCATTCCATTGGAATTTGACTCACAACGACTGATTCATTACTCTCAACACCGAGTCATCACTCCCAGTGTTGAGTCACCACTTAACCTAACTAACTAAGACTTATTCCTAAACCTAATTGGACTTATTATATGACCTTCCTACCTTCTCTCACGTGAACTCCACTTCCCTAAGAGGACTCAATCAAAATCATGCCAAAAATAGTAAAGATCTACCTATTTTTGGTAAACCTAGACTTTCCAAACTTAACCGACATCGGTCACCTAACCGTAATCGGTTACATTATATACACTTTCAAAACTCTTTACGGGTTGTTCATTCAATTATTTGAGTCTGATTTCATTCAAACGTGAATCTTTAAGCCCTCCCACATCCAGATGATGAACACACATAACCACAATGCAAGACAAGCAACTGTTTTCCCTTCCAGAGCATTGGAATACTCACGGGAGTACATAGGACATATTGTCATGGCAAAGTGGACTCAAGGACTTATTCTCTAATAAACCATCAACCATTCCAATTCCAAAGATCTACAAGACATCAAGAAAGTATTGTGATTCTAATCATTTGGCTTATTCATTTTATAGATATTTTTATCCTTTCAGTAGTTTATTTCCTATGTTGCATGTATATTACCTTTTTCCCACCAACCCACTATTAAACTATCCCACACCTTTTCATCATTCCAAACCTCCTCCTTAGTATCATTGGGTCTTATCAGCCATATTGTGACATAAACCATACTACCCTCTCTCTATGTGTAATCACAAAGAGCCTAAAACCTCTGTTTAATAATTTACTATCAAATTGCCCCTACCAACGCCAGTCACCTTAACCATCGTCGGTCTCCCCTCTCAACCAACATTGGTCACTTGAACAATATCGATCACTCTATTTTCTATTAACCTTCACCAAACTACCTCTAACATCACCTAAACTCCACCCAGACCTTACCAGATACCTTTGTGACCTTACCTAACACCCCTGTGACCTGTCCCAACTAGAAACATACCTTGCCTGATGCTAGATTAGTTTAGATTTCAATACTTTTCTTAATATTTTTGTTGATAATATTTTGAGATACCTAAATCAAAGTGTTAACAATAGGACCTTTATTTATCGTATTTACTTTCATTGATTTGATAAAAATAAAGGATTGACAACCATTCGAGGAAGCATCACGCTTCTCGGATCTAGCCTTGCTAGGTAGTCCTTTGACTCTTGCTATTTAATATCATTTGGTGGTCTTTCTTTGTATCTACAGGTAGTCCTTCCCAGACAAAAAGGAGTTCTCTATAATTAGCTTGGATAAATTCAGTAACGTGCGCATTCAACCTTCAACCTACATATCACATGTATTCCTCCTTGACCTTTTACCTTATCTATTTTATCACACAATTATTTGGTGAAACATTTTGGCATGCCGGTGGGACCCATTTGGGTTCTTTTGCATTTTTCATTCCTAGGTGAAATATTGTGTGTCTATTTCCTTTTGAAAGCATTCACATTAAATTTTCTCCTTTGGAACATTCTTTCTCCTCTACTTGTCTCATTGACACTCGTATTTTGGATTAAAAAGAACCATTATTTTTATTTTTGTATTGCATTAGTTAAAGACATACTCTTGCCTATTCATCATTTCTCTCATCGAATGTCATTGTGGATTTGGGTCTAAAATCTTTGCATATCATTTTTGAGTGTTGCATCTATAGCTCATTTAAAAATTATGGGCAACCTATATGCTGGAAGTCATGCCCAGCTGATGGTTGAAAAATTGAATCGTAGTGCACACTTTCTTCTCTACACCAAACCACTAAAAATAAATTACTCATTTTCTTAAACAACATCCTACCTAGAAGAAGTTGTCAACGATCACACGATCAGAGGATTGACAGTGGGCTCCAAACTGGTTTCTCTGTCCATTCATTATCTCAGAGAAAGGATCTCCCTCACCAAAAATTACCTGAAACTATCCTTAGTTGTTGGATTTTCGTAGGGAACCTTTTATCAAACCAAAAACTATACTCTATTCACAAGTCAGTCCTAAATGGCATAAGCCAAAACATAAAATCCACCACATAAGATTTCGTGTTTGTTATTTTTTGTTTGATCTATGTTTTGAGGTGTGAGTTCGTTTTCTTCATTCTTCACTCCTTTCACACTCCATAATCATATTTGGTGTATTTTGACTCTTTTTGAGTGTGTTAGGGTCAATCATTTCCATACTCAAGTTTCTAGGTTGGTCTTTTATTTGATCTAAATCACCAAATTTACTTTTTCCATATTTTCACAAATTTCACAATGACCGATGTCGGTCCATTGAACGTCAACGGTTTACTCATCTAACCATCATATTTTTACTAACCATTTTCAATTTCCATTTTTCTCATCATTTTAACCAAATTAGCATTCATTGCATTTTTGTTCTTTCTAGGGTTTCCTCGCCATTACCTCACCATATCTCTCGTGTCTTTTAAATCACTCACAAAGTCTAGATTTACTTCATTTTTATCATTTATTACCACATTTATAAATTATTTTATTTTCCACAAAGAATCGTTATCATTCCTCCGACTGCATCGGTTACCCACTATCACCGACACTAGTTACTTAATTGTTGTCATTCGCTGTGTTTTAAATTTTTAATTAAAACATCGCTCAGTTGTCACCTTTTGGAACCATTTTCTCTAATCATTTTGTACTCATGTGTCATTTATAGAGCTCAATTTACTAGGTCTAATATAATTCACATGGTTTTGACTTATAGCCAAGCCAACGCCCTTTTGTTCCATGTTATCCTTGAGCCACTCCTGCCTAGCCCATCACCGCCTTCCATTATATCACTTATAGATTCCATTTAGCCTATTACCATCAGTACTAGTGATGAGGAGTTTAAAATATTCCTTGATCAAAACCCCGCTGATTTACAATATTATTTAGCCCATTCATCCACTTGGGATTCATCAGACAACTGCTATACGACATGCATGTGTCCATTCCTCCTACCCTTGCACCCACTTTTACATCAGCTACTACTAGCTCGGCCTTACCCTCTTCCACCTTACCACATGTGGTGTCCCAAATTGACCCTACATCATTAATATCCACTGCATCTACGACATCTGTCATGCCTTTGATGTCAGTTTCTCCTATGATGTCAACCATTCCTTTATCAACTACCTTGAGTGTAGGTCTATCTACACCCGCTACCTCTCATATACCTATTGCATCTCAGCCACCCATGGTGTCGGAAGCCCACACTCCCTTCCATAACATTTTACTATCCATCACTTAGTCACTTCCTAAAATTACTATGAGAGTTGTTACATCCACTCCACCTACCTACACTTATCACCAACAACCCCCTATCTCATCTATCACTTATTCAGGATACTTGCCACCTGCATCTATTCCTCCTCGAAGTTTTTGTACTCAAGCACCAACATATACTTGGGATGCTACCCACGCCATACCTTTTTCATCTACCCCTTATATTGCAGTGGGTTCCCAGGTCATCATAAACTACTAACAATATTATCAAAATGATGATGGACAATATGTAGACATTAGAAGCATCTATCTCTGGCTCACATAATTCTCGACATAAGAACAATATTTACAATGATCCCATTCACCTATCCATTCCAATTCGTCCATACCCTACACATTGGGAAATTCCTAAATTCAACCAATTTAACAACAAAGAAGACCCACAACAACACTTGTAGTCTTTTAAACATGGGTGTTATCTAATCTCTCATGATGACGCTTTTCTCTTACGAACATTCCCAATGTCCTTGACATGACCTACATTGGATTGGTATAGTGCTCTACCTAAGAACTCCATTTTATCATTCAACCAAGTAGCTCAATATTTCCTAGAAAAACTTTATATCTTGATCATCAAGAAATTCACCATGACCGACTTGTACTTGACATGCCAATACGAAGATGAATCTATCATAGATTTTGTCACTCGTTGGCAAAGCCTAATCCACCATCTCACATTCCAACTGCCTCAAATAGAGTTGATAGATTTTTCACTGGGCTTATGCAAGGCACATCTCACCAACTCTCCAAGTTCAAACCTTCCGCATGTTTGATGAGGCATTCACCATGGCTCGAAAAATTGAAATTTGTGTCATTGAAGAGAAGAAGATACAATTGCGTAACAAGAACATTGCATTTAAATCAAATGATACTTCTTCTTCTTCTAAACTAAAAAATAATTACTCCAAAGAAAAAGGATCTTCCCACGTGGTAGTTTTAAAATCTGCCCATCTCATCCATCCAACCAATCAAATCCTTCTTCCAATCTTCACCCTATTCAAGATTTTTAGTTCAAGAAGGAGAAACAAAATATACTCCCGTAAGAGAACCCTACTCTTCGCTTTTATAAAAAATTCTAAAATCCAGAGTAATCTCTCTTCCACCCATCAAACCACATATAATTTTTGACCCCTCTCGTCATATGCCTACATGGTATAAAGAAAATTATTACTGCAACTATCATCATGTTAAAGGTCATAGCGACACTAATTGTATAAATTTCAAAAATATCATCCAGGAAATGTTAGATAATGGATATCTTGTCTTGGATAACCCCAACGCACTGGCTAATCAAAACCTTTACATGATCAATAAACCATTCCCAAACCACACCCCGTCATCTAACCAAACTAGCGAACCTTTGACCAATGATAGTAATGTTTGTGAGGTTCATGTTATTTTTGACATCATACCAACCCTTCCTCAATTTCCTCCTACTCCATCTATCAAGGATATTCTTTCACGAGCCCCTTTATCCATAGAAGAGTTTTTTATCTGTTCCTTTACCCACAGAGGAGTCTCCTTATCCCCCCTTCACCCATGGAGTATTCTACCACATCTGCCAAGAAATTTTCCCCATATACCTCTCAACTCGACAAACAACCCGCATTATTTACTCTCCTATCCACGGAGAGTCATGCTTACCTTCCTATTTTCCAAAAGATTAACCTATCTCATCCTACTTTTCATCTCCCCTACCCATAGGAAATCCATTAGCGAGATCCCCTTCCTATTGGTGACAATTCTCCATTGGTTTTCGAGGATCCTGTTGATTTTCTCTCGACTCTTTTACCCACAGATTCTAAAGCTAACCATTTCCTGTCTCACGAAATTCCTTACAAGGATCACTACCAAATCGACATCATCCCATCCTCAACGGTTCCATTTTCACATCCGGTTGACCGCTTGGATTATGTCAAAATTACATGCTTTTAGGGACGCCTTCAACTACCTTTCTCAACTCAAATGTAAATGTTGTCTACTGATACTTCCATAATTTATCCAAAGGTGTTTCAAACAACCAAACCAACCATGCCCATGCTAGTTGTAGTGACCTCCTCTTCATCACCCTTGCCCACACCTAAACCTTTACCATTAAATGAACTTTTTCCAATGCCTAAAGCCTTACCTACATCTATATATTCCTCCGTGTCTAAACCCATTGCCACATTAGGAGTCATGCCAACATAAAGCCCAATCCATCCTCATGTCAAATTGGATTTCTCCACATATTCATAAGCCAACGCAAAGACTATTCCCCACCTAAGAAGAAGACCTAACCTATTAGGCCACATACACTGGCTTCACCCACTACCCTCATTCACCTTCACCCTTTCCATCTATCCTAGGACACAACCCATAAACATTGGCCAAGAAGCCTCTTACCCAAGGTAAACAAAAATCATAGCAGCCCACCTCCTTGTTACAATCCTCGATTCTAACCAAATTGCCTACACAACTTACATCTTCTTCGTCACACCGCATCCTTCCTACCACCTATACCTACACTACTTCTAGTATCCTCATCATTACCTGTGATATTTCCTTCTATATTGTGATATTTCCTTCTCTTCAACTAGTACCTTCATGGGCTCGTTGTTTCTAGAGGGTTTGGTCTACTCATGTCGAGCCCAAAAAGGCTCATTTTTATGTGCATCCTTCATCAGGGCCTTCCGGCTGGCACTCTTCTTGTTCATCTAGGGCTTCATCTGGTCTGTTTGTGTTACCAACAACTAGAGTCTATTAAGCACATTTTTTGGTTTTTCCCTCAGTCACAAATGGATTGGAAATGGATTCATACCCTTTTCCAACCCTTTTCTCCATATATTTTCTCTTGGAAAATGGATCTTCTGGGGGACTCAACCATGGTACCTGTAATTTACAATAAATTCCGGCACATCTTCAGAACCAAAATTCTATTTGTGTTATGGAAAGATAAAAATAATGAAATTTTTAATAATGCTACGCTTGATTATGATTTCTCTATTACTAATAAATTTGTTGTGATATTTAATGTCATGCTTCAGATTCAAAATTAGGCCAAGAAGGTTAGGCTTGAGGTGAAGCATCTCTAGCACATCCTTGATCACTAGGGTTCAGCCCCTTGTGCTTTCATTCGGGTTCCCCGGAATCACCCCCGCATCGTCATTCACCACCGCAACGTCATCATTCACCACCTCCACCTCCTAGCTGCGGGTTGGGGAAACCTCACCAACACCTAAGAACTCTTTCTCCTCAACAGCTATCTCCCGCTCTCGGCCTCCTTCATCTGTGCCTCCTCCAACGGGTAGCTTTGGTTGGTTTTCTTCTACTCAGGACAAGTTTCCTTGGCTTTCGTTGGCCATTTCTCCCACTCGGCCTGCTAATGACTCTCATGATAATCTAAATAATGGATGGGATGGGTGGGATCCTATTACTGATGAGACTCACCCCTCTGGCTCAGGTTGAGGCAACAAGCCTGATGCGTACGTTACTCGAATTTATCCAAGGTAATTATAGAGAGCTCCTTTTGTCCTGCAGTAAGGACTACCTGTAGATACAAAGCAAGACCACCAAATGATATTAAATAGCAAGAGTCAAAGGACTACCTAGCAAGGCTAGATCTCGGGAAGCGTGATGCTTCCTTGAATGGCTGTCAATCCTCTATTTTTATCAAATCAATGAAAGTAAATATGATAAATAAAGGTCCTTTTGTTAACAATTTGATTTAGGTATCACAAAACGTTATCAACAAAAAGATTAAGAAAAGTATTGAAATCTAAACTAATCTAGCATCAGGTAAGGTATGTTTCTAGTTGGGATAGGTCACAGGGGTGTTAGGTAAGGTCACAAAGGTATCTGGTAAGGTCTAGGTGGAGTTTAGGTGATGTTAGAGGTAGTTTGGTGAAGGTTAATAGAAAATAGAGTGATCGATATTGTTCGGGTGACCAATGATTCTAGAAAATGTGATTTGTCAATGGATTTCTTGGGTGTGATTTGATTGGCCCATAATGCATCATATATCTTCTTATGCCAATCCCTTTGATTAGCATCCACTAGTTTCCAAACAATAGTGACAATGTTTTTGTTACTACATTTTTATTTTCCATTATCTTGTGGATAGTAATCAATAGAGTAGGATAGGGAAATATTGTGATTATAGAAAAACTCCATCAATTCACCGAAGATAAATAAGTGGCATTTTTGTCTACTATATTTTTAGTACATTGAATATGACGATGATGTTTTCTTCAAGAAATCACACACCATTTCAGATTGGCATGCTTGGTTAGAATAAGATCCGCCCACTTCATGAATTAATTAGTAGCAGTAAGGACATACATATGACCAAAGACTGGAGTATGGACTCAATACACCGATGAAATCCAAACCCCACTATTGAAAGGGTTCTTCGATAATCGAGAGACCTAAGAGGTAAGGTAACAAGTCTTGGTCTTCCCATAATTTATTGACAGGGATCACATTTTCAAACCCATTTATATGTGTTTTAGAATAGGGTAGGCAAATAATATGCACCTCTCATAATGTTATGAGTTTTAACCATTACTAAAAAACCTCACATGTTTTTTCATGATATGCGTTGAGAACCTTGTTCTTCTTCAACGCACCTTAAGAATGTACCATCCAATCCCTTCTTATATAATACATTCTCCCAAATGACATATTTTGTTACTTTGAGATGGTGATTAGGTATTTTCTTACAATCTAGTCCTAGAGGGAAATCATCATAGGTTAGGAAATATGTTATGTCTGCATACCAAGGGTTGGTGGTGCTTACAAAGAGCACAAGAGGGAGGTCTTTAATCAAGCATGCATAACAATTGGAACAATCTTCCCATTCTTCCTAAGAAAGGATTTCACACAAGCCATTTCCTCATACCAATTTGGAAGGTTTGATGTCAAGGTCATACTCTTGAGATTTTGATATCCAATTCCCTCTCCTCACACCGGGATCTTATTATATCAAAATAGATTTAATCACCAGATTGGGAACCATGACAACAGTATATGAGAGTTCAAAAGGTAAAACTTGAAATTATTCAGAGATCTAACCACTACATAGGCATGACTTTCATGTTACCAGTAGTTGAGTTCATGTGATTTCAAAGGATCACTCATGAATGCAATGGGTGACTAAATTTTTCATCATTTTCTTGGATGAGGACTACTAAAATAGTATACTCAAGCATAGAAATATAGAATGAACCCTTTGCTGAAATATGGGTGCACTAGAGTGGGTGCCTTTTCAATAGCACCTTTGATAGACTCAAAGTATTATTTTCCTTGTTTACTCCAATTGAAATATTCCTTGAGTTTAATAATGTTGACAATTTCCTTTATAAGCTCAACAAATTTTGGTACAAACCTTCTCAATAAATTTAATTTGTCAAAGGAAGAGTGCACTCCTTATTTATTGATCGGTAGGGACAATATTTGAATAGCTTTGACTCTTTATAGATCAATCTTCATGCCTTCCTTTCTCACAATGTGACCAAGGATTTTTCCTTTGTTTCACCCCAAATAATAACTTTTTTGGATTGACAAAAATATAATTCCTTATATAACAGATCAATACTTGTTAAAGCTATTATAAATGTTCTTCTCTCTATTTTTATTATATTGTGAGTTCGTCTAGATACACCACTATGCATTTTCCTTTCAATGCCTTGAAATCTAATTCCATCACTCTCTAAAATGTGACATCTACATTGATTAATCCAAAGGGCATACAATGATATGCAAAAGTGCCCCATGGAGTAGTGAAAGAAGTCTCGTCATGGTCTTCTTAGGAAAATTCGATTTGGTTATACCCATAGAATCCGTCGAGCATGGACATCATTTCTGAACCATTCACTACTTGTAGGATATGATCCATGACCAACAATGGGTAATTATCCTTTAGGGAAGCTTGATTTAAGTTCTAAAATCCACAAAGATGAGGATTTTACCACTTTTAT
Source organism: Taxus wallichiana var. yunnanensis (assembly GCA_018340775.1). Taxonomy (NCBI): domain Eukaryota; kingdom Viridiplantae; phylum Streptophyta; class Pinopsida; order Cupressales; family Taxaceae; genus Taxus; species Taxus wallichiana. The sequence goes on from CM031240.1 coordinate 580,400,364, forward strand.
TTCTAACTAGTATGATATTAGCTATCCATGTTGAATGATGGATAGGAAAAATGATATTGGCATTAAGTAACTTCTCAATTTATATTTTTATGGTCCTAGTAATATTTAGATTATATTGTCTTTTATTTTAAAAAATACTTTTTCATCTGGTTTTAAGGGGATGAACTATTGTATTGATTGAGGTTGAAAGTATTTAAATTCATCATATGAATATGCAAGTACATCTAAATACTTTTTCAACAAAGATGAGAATTTTATGTATTCCTCATGTGAATAACATTTTCCTATGTTCATCATCCTCAATTGTTCACATTTTCCAATGTTTATCTTGTCATATTCTGACAAAGATCTTGGTTGATCCTTAGCCTTACCAGGGATGAAAATATCATGTTTTTCAAATAATTCCTTGAGTGATACTAGCACCTTCAAAACTTTGTTATCTTTTAATAGGATTACTCCATCTTCATTGATTTTATCAATTGTGTTACTGTCACTATCACTTGTGGTAAAATCCTGTGAGAGTGAGTCACTTTCTTCAAGTATATAGACCTACATCTTCTATATAATATAAGAAGGACATAATCTGATTATTATCCTTAAAAACTTTCCATTTTTCTAAGTTTTCTCGGCATACTTGGGTGAAGATCATTTCCACTGAAAGCCAAATGTGGGATCATCAAAGAGGCAAATATTGTCAAAGAATCGGCCCTAAAATTTTGATATGTAGGGACTTCTTTGATATCAAATTCATCAAAATCTTCAAGGAAATCACAAACTCTATTTTTAGTGGGGGAGATGAGATTTCTTGACTTGAAATATCTCTTACATGTTTCATGATTAACTCATCATCTCCTTAGATGATGATATTCTTGATCCCCATTTCTTTAGCATCTTGTAATCCAAGAAACCAAGCTTCATATTTAGGAATGTTGTTGGTGTTGGATAACTACAACTTGTATGTTAAGGAGGAAAAATCTCCGTGTGGGAAGGAAAAAACAATACGTACACTTGAGCCAGGTTGTCAAACAACTTCCATCAAATTCCATACTCCAAATTTCATCATAAATATTTTTTATCCTTTCCTCAAGAATGGGAAGATTTTCACCTCGTTTAGAACTCATGAAGTTGTTCCCATCACCTCTTTCCTAAAATAGAACTCTCCCTAATTCTCTACTTTGGAAGAGGACATTTTCTCTATGATCATTCAAATTTTGAACATGTATTTAATCTTGGGTTTAGGACGGAGGTTATTTATTTTATTATTGAGTGGTATTGAAGCCAAATACCAGTCCATTTGAATCTCACATCCCAATTCCTAGAAAAATCTTCTACTAAGGAGCATCCTGTAGGTAGATGGCATATCCAACATTATAATTATTTCTTTTACCTTTTTTTCTAGATAGGCCACAAAATAAATTTATGCTTATTTAATTCTTTCAACAAGTGGAAGCTCATTTATCTACATTGAGTAACAATAACTAAGTTCCTAAGAGAGACTCAAACAAAGAGCTTGAAAAACCTTAGCAGGCATGACATTTTCAAAGACACAAAATCAATAATACAATTGTTAAGTTGGTACCCATTGATCAGTAGGGAAAAAAATAAGGGTTCAATTATTTCATTTGATGAAGGGGTAGAAGCTAGAATATTTTGGCTTTCACTTGGCTCAGTGTGGAAGTAAGAATTTGGAAGTGGGTGGCACCTTATATTTGGAACTTCCACCTTTGATAAACTTGACTAGCTTATCAAATTGTTTGGGTGAGTTTGTAAGTATTTTGATTCAAAGATCTAAAATTTGGCCTTTTTCACATGGTCAATAATATCAAATTTTTAGGAAGGTTTTTCTAGAGTATTGGAAATATTAGTTTGAATCGATCTAGAAGAAATATATTTATATTTTTCATCACTCTTTTGACATACAAAAGTGAAAGCATCATTCTTAGGAGTATAATTACTTGAGTTACCTTGCTTAGAATATGTCTTACGATGAGGAGTGACTTCAGACTTTTTCTTTGTTGATTCCAAATATGGAGGGACTGGGATCCTCTCTTAGTTATTATCTTTTCAAGTAGTAGATTTTTCAGTTGAGCACATTCTCTTTCCCTTTCTACACACCTAGATGATTTCTCCTATTTAAGGGTTTTTGATCATGTCAAAATAGCACAAGAATGATTGTTCATATCAACTATGGAATATTCATACTCTTCTTCAAAATATGATGTATACTCAAATAAACCAACCTCTGTGGATCCAATTTCTTTTATTAGTAACTAACCTTCTTCTTCATTTTCATCATCTAATTAGGTCCCATAAGTTACATTCACGGGTGGATCTTTAAGAGAAATTCTATGAGGTGCAACACCAATTCTTTATTTATTTGATAATTTATTCCTTCAATGTCTTTATACCATGTATTTTGAGTAAGTTTCTTTTTGAGATAAAGTACATCATTAGCAATTTTTTGCACCAAAGAGTCTACAACTCCAAAACTTAAGATTTGTCTTTGTTTGGTCCTCTCTTAAAATTTCTAGACATCAATAGATAATCTTCCACATATACTGCAAGATCATGTGCTTCATGTAAAGTAGCATGTTGACTCCTTCTCAACATGAAACTGACCTCCAATAACTGGGCATTGGTGAAGAATTTTAACTGGTTATCCTATGTATGACTAGAAACTTCTAGGAGTTTGTAGAGAATATTGTTGAACTTGGCTACAAATTCCCTCGTAGATTCATGGGGCTCATTTTTTAGTTAAGACCATTATGCAATAAGGGGCATGAGCATATTCAATAGGCTTGAACCTGACCTCAAACTTGGATTTATTGTTTTCCTGATTTGTGATTGATCTTCATGGTAAGTGATAAAACCAACCGGTGATAGATTCTTGTAGTGATTCCTTAAATAGACGAACTGAAACATATTTATATTAGACTCCAATGGCCCATAATATTTGATGAATGAAACAATATTATCATCCAGATGGTGTTTCCCATCTCCTTTGAACTTGGGAAATTTATTTCTAGATCCTTTTTGTAATTCATGTAATGGAGGAGCCAAGGCTAATAGGATTGTATTTTTCCTGTTATCACCAAATTACAATACCCCCAAATGAGATAATGTGATTGACCAGGGTATTCGGTGTAATTTGTGTAACATTGGGTTATTTTTCAAGTTTTGGGACTTGCGGGATTGAGATAACCTTGTAGAGAAAGCCAATTCTTACTCCTAAACTTCTTATCACTAACTACTCCTAATGCAAGCAAGCAAACTACCTAATCCTATTCTAACATTCCAAGGAGATATGGAGAGAGATGTATGAAAATAAACCTACACTAAGAGTGGTGATACACCAGAAAAGGAGGTTGTTAATCACTATCCAACTGCCTGAAATGGAGAGAGGTGAGCAATGGAGAGGGTGGACAAGATGCACCATAGACCAAAGATGGATTCACACAAAACACAATTTATTTACCATTAAACACAACTCTTTAAAACCTTCAAAAAAATCAGACATTATGCATATTATTCCACTGAAATGGAGAGAGGCAAGTAGAGATAATAAAATATGCAAAGGATGGAAAAAATACATCACAAAACACAGTTTATTGCTCTAAAAATTTTACACAAAGTACAACATTAGTGGGAAAGAGGAAAGAAAATTCCATTATAAAGCATGGAGAGGAGGCTTAAACTCCACATTCAACCCAATAGAGAAGAAAGAGAGAGGGGGTAGGAGAAAAATGACTAACTCCTTTACAAATGAGCCCACATTACAATTTATAGAATTGAGAAGAGAGAGAGAATGTAATCCTGAAATATACTTTCTAGCCACTTGCAAGTGATAATAAATGAGTGTAATTGATGATATCTGACTTGCAAAATTTTCCCCATGTTGATTTAGAACTTACATCATAAGAAACTAGCTTCCTATGCTCATTTAATGCTCACTCAACCACCTGGTAATTGCCAAACTAAACTAGGCTCATTTTCTATGGAATTCTCCATTGAATATTCATCAATCCTTAAATTTCTTGATTTTTTTGTGAAGGTCTCAAAATCACAATTCCAACGAGACCAATTTTGTGTGATTTAGTTGAGAAATGCTCAATTTATGATCCTCTCGAGTGGAGGCAACAATTTTTGTATTGCCGGGCATAGCTTCCATTTCACGGATTGAGTATTAATTTGCATTGTTGGAAATGACATTTTAAATGTTTTCCCTCTTTCTCTAAATTCTTAGCATATCTTTATAAATTGAACAGGCATTTAAATGTGTGGTGGACCCCAACGGTCATGTCATTCGTTTATATGAGAGGGGGAAATCGGAGGGGGGTTAAGGCCTAGGAAAACTAGGCAACTGCCTAGGGCGCTAACATTTAGGGGGTGCTAATTTATGTTATTTTATTATGGTTTTTATGAAGAGTGGACTAATTTTTTATTTTGATAAATTCTAGTAGTAGTTAAGGTCCAACCTTACATACCAATTCATTTCACTTCACTCAAAATAAAATTAAAATTACATAAATCTATTAAGAATATGATATTTAGGAGGCCTTAAATATTTATGCAAGTGCCTTTGTTGCAAGATTCTTAAATTTAATTCATAATCATGTATTTTTCATACTTTGTATTATTTTGAAGTCTTGGAAGTTTTTGGAGAAGAGATCAAGAAATATGAATATGTAAAAATATGAGAAAAATTGTTGGGAAATATATAAGAAAAAGAGGATTATAATAGACTATATGTAGGATAATTAATCGGTGATTTTAATTAGTTATAGAAGGTGTTATCTCTAGTATTTCCTAGGGTGCTCATAACCCTTTATTCAAATTTGGGGGAAGTTTTTTTAAAAATTATATGTGCCATCTTAGCCGAGATGGTTCCCACCTTCTATGCATTGGGCTCTACCGTGTTCATCGAGCTCATTGTTTACAACACCGACCTGCCATTTTGAATTTACATTGGGCCTTGCATTGAATATCTCACGAATCACCCAACTACTTACCTACATGTCAGGTTGCAATTGTGTGTCTCTTTATAAACTCCTCATGACATCCCTATGTTGACTCAGCACCTAAAGTCTTAGATGCCTTCCCAATTTTTTTGCTGGTCGATACCCCTCGTGGTGAATTTAGCTCAACTCGGTCCATGTGCCATTTTTACCTCAAATCTTACATTTCCCACAATGAGGTCCTCGTGCACCCTCCAACTTTGTGCTCATTCTTGATCCTTCACGCGCATTGAAATGGTTCATGGTACCCCGTTGAATCCACACTAGGATTTTGACCAGCTCGCCACTTGCACAATATGGGGGTCACGTTTTCAATGTTTTGGTGCACATTTTTCCCGCAGCTACCCGGACCATCTAAACCCTCCATCTCTACACCATGCCCTATAAAAATTTAGGCTTTCCCTACACAATTATTCCAAGATCAACCAAGTTGAGTGGGCCATGTTTTCCCACCACGGTTACAAAGGGTCCTCCATGAATCCAAACTCCCAGCTTGCCAAGTTATCTCAGTGAGCTATCTCAAACTCCTCCTTTCCTTCACTTCGACTAATTCAATGTCCCCCACATTCATTTTCCACAATGTATGTACTCCTACGATGACTCGTTCGTGGCCTTGGTGTAACACATTGATGTGACTTGAGCCCCCAATGTTGCGGGTGAGCCTCCAAGCCTCCCTCAAATCTTGATTCACCATATTCATTATCACATGCGATGAGTCATCGACATCAAAAAATTTCTCCTTGGATTCAATGTGGCTTTCCGGATGATGCTCAACTCAGTTTGGGTCCCTAGGCAACTTTTCTCTTCTGCTATGATTTAGGTGCGATGATAAATTATCCATAGCGAGCTTGTATGGCTACTATGAGTCCTTTATTTCTCTTTTGAACTTAACTCTCTCGTGCATGAATTATCTTGTTTGATTTTATTCAAGGTCCGGCCTCCATTTAATGTTCAATGGCTTGTGAGTCAATTAACCTTGCTCACCGTTTGTGCATGTGGCTTGTTTACTCGAGTCTCCTATCATGCGGGATAACACATTTGAATGCCTCTCTCCCTCTCGAAAATATCCCAAATTGTCTCCTCTATAAGCTAAAATTTCCTCGACTCTTTCCCTTTGACACTAGTTTGACTCGGTCTTCTCATCCATGATTCTTGTGGACCTGATATGGGGTGTCTCATTTGGAAGATATTTTCACAACTCGTGACTCGCCCCTCAAGGTGCAACTTGGCCTCTTGATGGTGCATGGTTTGATCTCCTCAAGACGGCTTAGTTTCAATTAAATGGCCCCCAATATGAGCTAGTTCCTTACACTTGATCACATAATATCTCAATGTAACGTTTAACTCATTATCTATGTAGATTTGGACTTTCCATGAAAACAACTCTGTGGACTCCTCTTGACTTAATGCCTATCTCTGATATAATGTAAATATATCAGTGATCTAGGGAGTAGCTCGGCTCAATAATGCAACACGTCATTCCCTACAACCAACTCATTTTTTCCCAAAACAACTCGATGAGCTCCCTCTTCTTTAAAGTAGCTCGTTCTAGAGCTCATTTGCATTTACTACCAACAACTTGGTTTGTGAATACAAGGCATTTTTTGAAAATTCTTTGAATCTTCCCAACATATTTTTCCACTTTACTCATTTTTATTTCCAAGCTTGCTTCATTATTATGGGTTTCTCTTTGATTTAACAAAACTTGGAATTTATGAAGACCAAGAAGAGGAAAAATCCTCTTGTGAGTTTCAACCCTCTTAAAGATCCTAATGCTTCCCTTGGATGCCGAAACCTACCTATAATCTCCAGGTTGGCTATGAGAGTATCTTAGTGCAATTCCACTCGGTTTCTAATTTCACCCATGAGGGTAAAATTGGATAACATACCCCATGGCATGGGCACATCCATTCTCTTCTTCCTCCTCTAGTTATTTTTATTCTTCTTCTTCTTCCAGAGAAATGAGGTTTAGTGGTTCTATAGTTATTTATTCAAAGGGACCTTGAGGAAAGTTAGAATAAAATTCAAGAAAGTACTCTTGACTGAATTTCCTTTCTATTTGAATAATGGTAAGTCTAAAATAAGATTGTTTTTCTTCAAATGTTAGATCAATCATGCCACTAGCTTGATTATCCCTTGTATATCTTCTTTCCATCGGTTTGTAGGATTTGTGTGTAGATCAAAACATATTTCTCTATGTTATTCTTTATTTATTTATAACTCCTATAACATGTTGTAAAGTTTAGGCATGTTCCTCTTCTAAATCCAGAACTCTTAATGACATGATAGTGATCAAAATTTACTATGTTTTTCCACATGTAATTCCTCAAGTCTGTTGTAATATCTTTGTAAGTTTCTTGGAAGAAAAGAAGGCCAGGATACAAAATTGGAGTACTTTTAGGAATATCCATTAGGGGTAAAATATAGGGTAGGAATAAATTCTCACAAGGTTTTTAACATTTTATTATTTTTAATTTTTTAGATATATGATTTTTATGATTTTTTTGGTTTTAGAAGTGGTGTAAAAACAACAAAATTTTCCCCACTATGGGCACCAAAAATTGTTGGAAAAATAATTTTTCACAAGGAAAAATTAGTTAATTTTCACTAATGCTCCAAGACTAAGTCCATCCTCTTAATAATGGGGAGGCTCCCATTTATTGAATGCACAAAAATAAATTAGTAGGTGGCTGTGAAGATAGGGATCACATAGGAATACTCCACTAGACTTGATGAAAATTTCTTGTACTTAGTATGTAAGGGAATAATTTTCCTTTTGAAAGGAGGTAGAGAGGGAGTAAGAACATAGTGAATGAGGGTTAACTTTTTGAATAAGAACTTTTAGATTTTCATAACATTAACCAAAGTAAATCCATACTCAATTACAAGAATTCAACCTTGTGAGCAATGATAAGATTGACAAACCATACGCATTGAGAATTCTATTAATTTATTCATCAAATGCATCAATTCCATCCTTGGTTTTACAAGATCATAATGCTTACAAAATTAAGTATACAAGGAATAAATTAAACATAGACAAAGAGGAATACAAGAAAAGTAATCTCTTTCTTGTATTTAGTAGTTAAAATCTATCTACTAATAACTCACAATTGACCACCCATTGGAATGGAGAGGATATTTCAATTTATATGAGTATAAAAAATTATTTTCATCTCCCCACATGACCTTTCATCTTCCCTCATCACTTGTGACCTTTTATGTTCTTAGGAAACAAAATTGAGTCTTTTTCGCATTAATTGAAAAAAAGTCTTACAATATTAAACTAAAGGTCACTTAAGTGAATAAGACAAAATAGTGAAAAGTACATCCTTAATGAAGAATTAGACATGGAGAGAAAGAAGGAGGAAAAAATAAGAGAAGATATGGTCACTTTGATAGAGACACAACCTCTCCTGATGAAGAAATGACTGCTATAGAACCTTGTGGAAGTACTCTTGGAAATATTTATTCACCCTTTAATTCTTTACTCAAACAGACCACCATAAGTTCCACTTTATCTTCCTATGGAATATGAATGAAACTTAAAGAGTTTATCCAGGTTTAAGAAATTTTTTCAATGGTCTTACATTGGTTGAACCAAACTTGATGATCCTTCACAGTATTAGAGATTGAACTTCTAATTTTTGTAAGAGACTCCAAAGTATCCTCATTAAATGAGAAGGGATCTCCCACCTCTTTTTTGACCAACTCTTGGAAGGATTTTAGGAGCTCTTCCACTGATGAATTTTCATTGATTGGAGGTGACCCAAGCTTCTACACACTGTTGTTGATACCTTCCAAAATATGTGATGTGTGTTCTTCACAAGAATCAAGCTCAAAGATAACATCATTCAACATGTCATATCAATTACTAAATTTGTGAGACCAAATAGGAGAAAAATTATCAATCATGGAATTAAACACATTTTTACTCACCAAGGAATGAGAATCTAGATTGCTCATTTCAGACACCAATGGACATTTTCCTAATGGGATTTCTCCTTCTCAATCTCCTCCTTGGTCATTTTCACTTTAGAATCCATGGAAAGATAAAATTAGATCAATGATATAATCACTAAAAATAGTTCCCTTCCTTTCTCAAGAATATTTTCAACCCATCTATCATTAGCCCTTCCCTGCATTGTGTAACCTTGAGCTTTCTTTATTATTTCAAGTTCAAATTTACTGATAGGAGTGATGGCTTCGAAAGATGAGATGGTACTATATTGAGATCCAAGAATGATTGTACATAAGTGGTGATATTTCTCACATGCTCCTCTAGCTATCTATTTTTTTTTATTACTCATTTTGAGAAAGCGAGTGGTAGATTCCTTGAAAAGTGTGCATCACCTTCTTGAGTGGCTTGACCCAAAGAAATCCTTTTCATTTCATAGTCACCCTAAGTTATTTCTTTCATAGGTTTTACAACCTTTGGTTGAGAAACCTCTACATATTGAACACCAGAAGCTCCATTAAAGAAACAAGAGGTTACATGTGCCTTCTTACATTGCTTAGTTTTCATCATTTTCGAGATAGCTTCAAAATTAGTTGTCGATGTTTGTTACACTATCCTTGACTCACTTCCATGAAACTCTTGAATCCAAGGAAATTATATACCATTGTGGACTCAATTTTAGGAATGGGGGTACTTTTAGGTTCATGATAGGGAATTAAATCTTGCACACAATGTGATGACTCAGCTACTAAATAAGACACACTTGGGAATCTACACAAAATTAGGGATTGTGAAGGGTCAATTTCATCTTGTTAAAGAGGTTCAATGAGGTCTTCAATGAATTTAAATTTATTTAATGCACTCCTCCTCTAATATATTTATCTTCGAGGGTTATTCTAAATGAGTGGAGCTCATGGTCATTTCAGATGTCTTTAGGGAAGAAATGTGAGATGCATGTTTAGATAGAGCCAGGATGCCACCAAACTTGATGAAAGTAGTTATTTTTATCTTGAACCATTCTCTTGATCTCTAAATTACCATTGTAGTCCTTTCTTTGATATCACATGATTCTCTAGTATTCTATGAGATCGGAGGAAGGGGTGAATATTTCACTACTTGATACTTTGGGTCAAACAAGTCTAGTCCATCATTTTTATACCCTAAATGAACCAATCAAAATTTATATTCCTCATCTAGTCAAATTTCATCCACATATAGTCTTTTTTAATTACTTTGAAATCATTAAAGCAATTATCCCAAAGTATTCCTCAATTTCGGGTGTATGGTGCATCTAGGAAAGGTGAAAGTTTCAGGACTTCACCTAATATCAAATTCAGACCTAGGTGTGTAGGAATAGAGACTGAGGGAAGAAAAATAGGCTTAAATGTTTGATGCATATGCAAGAATCTTACATGAATATATCCCCAAATATATGGGAAAAGACATTCCCTTATTTATTTTTGTTTCTACACTGGCATGAACAAGAGCTAGTTACCTATATAAGTTAAGCATTATGATTTTATCACTAGGGCACCTAGAGGTTGGGTAGCCTCTAAGCGGTAAGATCATAGCCTAAGATCCTGATGTAGGTAAAGGTAGAGAAATGGATGAAAGGTTCCCATACTTTTTATCAGTGTAGTTTCTTGAGAAGATATCCTCAACTCTGGATTTCCCTGGAGGAGTCTAATGATGAACATGGTGAATACATCATTCACCCTAGAAAAATGATGGTTATTTTCTCTATAAGTGAGTTATGGATACTTCTCATAGGAAGGTGATTTTTGAGATACATTGAAAGTGAAAGATAGAACCTTGAAGGTTATTTTGAAGGAAAGATAATATACCATGTAAAGAATTCATGGTGAACTTCTTAGTGGAAGGAAACTTATGCGATTGTTGATGGATGTTGTCATTGATAATCTTCACCCAATCTACTACTTTGTTCCTTTCGGTTAAAATAAGGATGAATTGAACCATCCAATCTTGGAATTATTTTTTCATTTCCTCTCCCATCATGTTTCTAAGTAAAATAATGGAATTTGAATAACCTTCATGGAATTCATCCTTACACAAGTTCTTAGTAGCATGAGACGGTTTTCTTCTAATCGAGCTACAAACCTGGCGAGTGCAAGGCCTTAAAAATATGAACTAGTATTTTCACACTCCTACAATTAAATTTCCTTGGTGATGATGACCATATTACTACTATTGGGAATCTGTAGACACTGAGAGATGCCTTTAGGAGTGAGGACTACAAGGATTAAATTTTCATCTACTTGAACTATCTTGGAATCAACTTCATATTGTTATACACATGTCGGACTAATTCAAGGCTCTTGATGGATAGTGGGTGACCTCTTTCTAAGAATAGATCACTCAAGACTATTTTTATCCACATGTTCATGAGGTTTTCCAAGAATCCAATTTCCTAGGTCTTCCAGGATCCATGTGAGTGACATCATTGTCTCCCACACCAAGATATTTAGTGACCACGATTGAAATGGGTTACAAACCTAAATATTTAAACTTTATAATGCCAAAAAGCACTAAGATAGATAGAATGGGATTTATCACAAGATTTTGAACTTAATTACAAAGCATTTTATGTTTAGCAGTCTTACCTATGACTCGCTATTTTTATTAAGTTTTGACCATTTTCTCTTTCGATATTTCTTTCTCATTTAGAGTGTTGTAAATGCTAAGGATTTACTATTTTCAAAAATTTGTTGTTTTTAGACATGTAAATCCTTTTGGAATTTTTATTTGTAGTAATTTTTCACTATTCTCCCTTTTTAATGTTTCTTGCTCATTTGGATTGTTTCAAAATCTAAGGATTCTTTATTTTTGGAAACTTATTATTTTTATACATGCAAAAAATTGTACACTTGATATTTTTAGAAAGGGTGCTTACTTGTGTTGTTTTGTAATGAAAACATTATGAAAAAAATATTTTTTTCTCCAGGACTCTCTGCTCCAATTTTTAAGGTTTTCCATCTGTCGGACCTTCGTAATTATGAAAAAACAACTTTAGGGTTTGAAATTTTTAGATTTATACTATAAATAAAATAGAGCATCAATGGATTTTATTTTATAATCATCTAAAAGGCGTTTTGGAGAGGAATGCACTGACAAAATTTTGTTGGAAATGTGTGCACGGTTGAGGAGTTATGAGCAATTCTTTGTTATTCTATTTATGGAGGTCTGGTAAATATTGAAAAACATACCTAGTTTAAAATAGAGGTTAGGTTGATATTTAAACAACACTTTTAAAAAATGACTAAGTGTTTTGGAAAAATAGGGAGCTAGTTAAATTTTTATGTGTTTCTTGACTCACTTAAAACCATAGATTCTGATTGGGGTCGGTGTGAGGTTAAAGTGAGGTTATACTATTGAAATCGGGAGAGAGGAGGCACTGAGGACACCAAAGTGTGACTTACAACATATGGTGACAAGTGGAATCCTCTGGTGCCTTGTGTGTGAGATGAAAGGGCTGGGAAATGAGCACTGGAGAGCTGAAAATAAGGTTCTGTGGTGACCAAGGGATGCATGGATGAAGGGGGTGTAGTCACAAAATCATGCACTTACTATTACATTATACTACCAAATATGTTATTTTATATATTGATCTCATGTAAAAAAAGTATTCACTAATGACCTATCCCCTATTCCTATCATCGATTAGTTGGTCGGTGTTGTAATTTGTCTTACATAGTCATCAGTTGTTTACACAATTTCGGTCCTCTCTCGGGGAGTATCGGTGTCGTTATTTGGTCATTTTTGTCTCTAGGATTTGACTAAGGAACCTAGGATAGAACTGGGATGCCTATGGGTGCCCTGGTCCCAACAACAATTGTGTCTAATTTAGATTTTTGAGGTCAGTATTTGTAATTTTCCCTCTCATTCCCCTAGGTACAAGTCATTCGTGTCAAAATTTGAGCAAGATATCCCTATATAAACAAAACATACTTACTATATTATGGGTGGACTATCTACCATCAAGGGCAAGCTATTTACTAAGGAAAAGGACTACATTTGGGCATCATTTCATCACACACATTGCATAGGAAGGGTTATATTCATTCTATTCCATCCACCATTTTCATTTTACATCTAGCTATTTCCCCTATCTCTACGTCATTGGTGTTAGGGAACCCTAGGCACACAATTACACACACAAGAACATAGAGCTACTACATTGGTCCTGGAATGTAGTGAAACACTTAGTTATAAGTCTAGCATTGTAGCATCTAAGGTCATTCTAGCCTCTTCATATGCATCTTTATTTTTTTAGGGATTTGATGCTTTGTATGGGGGTTTACAGGTAGATATTCATTACAGGTTTACGTCAACATAAGTGTAATTCTGCGACAACCACATGATAAGGATCAATACATTACGAAGATATAGTGACACTTCAAGACTCGGGTCCTGAGTTGTGTTGCAGACCAAAGCACCAATACTTCAGACTAGGGCATCCACATGCACCCTGATCCTCTCCTAGGTGCCCCAGTCCTAGTAAATCTCCATCTACTGAAATTTTTTGGTTTGTATCATCATACTTTTTTCTGTCTGCACATCATCTTGTTTAGTTCCAAATCATAGTAAGGTAAGCTATTTTTAGGTTAGTACCTTATCTCTCTTATTTAAATTACTTCACTTCATTTAAATATCAAATAAAATTATTTAGCATATACATTTAATTTTATACTATTTATTTCATTGTTATACTATAACACTTATTTCACCGAATCGGACATATTCCAATGTATTTGGACTCGAGTAGTACAAATTTTAGAAGAAATCCATCTCCATTTTTTTGTATATTAGATTTCATTTTTAGCTATACTAGATTCCATTATTACTATTATTGGATTCCATTAGTAGCAATATTGGATTCCAATATATTCATTATTGGACTTATTCGAGTTCCAATTTCACTATTATTGGATTCCAATTTTTCTATTATTGGATTCCAATTTCCCTATTATTGGACTCCAATTTCACTATTACTAGATTCCAATAATGTTATTATTGGATTCCACTTTTGCCACTATTAGAATCCAATTTCTAAATCCTAATTTTTGGATTTCAGTTTCGCTATTTTAGGATTTGTATTTTTTTATTATTTGATTCCCCCACATAAGCTGACGGCCGCCAACTTACATAAGCCTAGTGGTTGTTATCTTACATAAGCCAAGTAGTTGCTAACTTACATAAGCCAAGTGATAATAGACTTACATAAGCCAAGCGACCGCTAACTTACATAAGCCAAGTGGTCACTAACTTCAAGATAGTGCGTAAGTGATTATTGTCATTTATGCCACATATCAATCTTAATATCATCATACATATATGACTATTCATGCATACCTTATTCAAATCAATAAACATTGACATTAAAAATCCTATCCTTGAACATCCTTGAATGGTGTTAAATTTGATAATTGTTTAGATTTTTTTGTGATTTTAGATATAACATAATTTCAAATATTTTATAGAACTGACACATGTGACTCGCATGTTTAAAAGGTGACCATCAATTTTTATATACATTTATATAAAAAAATCGTATATATTAAGCATAGTTAAAAAAATATGGAATTTTCATTTATAAATTTTGTAAGTAGTGTATAAGTGCGAGTGATCGCACTTACAGTCAAGTGATGATCGCACTACAAGTGCGATTGGTTTCACGTCAAAGTACAACCCTTGAGTCGCACTTCTCTCAACTCGCACTTTTAAGTGCAAGTATCGACTTACACTTCTAAGTGCAGTCTCGACTCACACTTCTAAGTGCGAGTCTTGATTTGCATAGCTAAGTGTGAGTCTTGATTCGCACAACTAAGTGCAATAACTCACTGTCAAACAATTTTTGGGTAACGGTAATTTTTCAACACTGCCCTTCAAAAATACAAAACAATGTTTATTTATACCAATTATTTTGTATAAATTTCATTATTTTTAATATATATTGATGTAAATTTTTATAATTTTTATAATTTTTATATAAATCTATATTAATAATTAATGGTTAAATATTAAATATGTAATTCACGTGTGATGTTTATTACAAATTTTTATATGTATTTTATGGCTACAATCAACAAAACATCTAAACGAGTGTCAAGAGTCACACATCAAAGTGCAAGCACAAGAAATAAGGGCTTTATTTTACCTGAATTATATAAGGATTTTATTTACAGTGTAAAAATTATAATATTAAATTCTTACATTAATTCTTTACAATACCAAATGTAGTATTAATGATAACCATTTTGTAAGGAAAAATGCTAATTAATGTTATGGTTTCCTCAACATTAATTAGCCATTAAAACGAGCTATGTAAAATTTGTCATTTAAAAGTACATGTGTCATTCAAATATGTGCTCTTTTTTAGCATGTAAATGTTGTCAGCCATTAATTATCCATTTAATGTAAAGCAATGTAAAATCATATGCATGCCCTCTTAAATTCATGTGCCAATGAAATTGGTAGTTGGATTTTTCAGTTACATATCACTATAAATAGATAGTTTTTGAGTTTATATTTTTAACATTTTCCTTTATATTATCTTTGTCAATGTATAAGCTTATTCATCAATAGAAAAATATCACCAGGGAAAGCATCAAAAATTTTGTGCTCAATTTCTAGAAATGTTTTGATTTCCTCTCCATGCCAAAAATTGGTATGCATTCTCACCTTCAGCCCCTCCAAAATTACGAAAATTTGTTAATGTAAAATTTTCCATAGTTGATTAGGGCTTATATCCATGTAGGGATTTTGTAGATAATTAAACGGAAGCAAGTTTGTTATTTAATATTTTGTAGAAGGTAGTTTTTTTATCAAATAAATAATTTCGTAATATAGTAAACATTTGTTAGAGCATTTATAGAGGGTGGAATGGAGCACATCTTAAAAAATAAATGGAGTAGATTAATCTGTAATAACATGAGAGGAAAATTTGTAGAATTTTAAAAACCCATAACACCTACCAAGAACTTGTTTTGTTGTGTCTTGAAAAATAAGCCTGGTGGTATGGATGGTGGTTCAATTTGCATAGTTATAAAATGAATATCGGACTTGATTTATGGTCATGGTGGTGCGCAAGAATCGATGAGTAGATATATTTGATAAAATTGATATTATTTTGTTGTCCTTATTGTTGTCCACAAATAGTCCTCTCTTTGCATACTCAACAACATTCAGTGGCTACAACATCGTTGACATTGTCAATGAAAATATTTTAGAAGATATTCATGTTAATAATGAGTTTCCATTCAATGTGTTGGTGTTGGATTACAATGACCTATTTGCGAAAAAATATGGTAATGCAAGAGTAGGAGAACCAAACAGATTTTGGAGAACAAAAGAATGAATACATATTTGTGAAAGGAGAATTCGAGGAACAAGGAAACTCTAAGATGTTTCTTATTATCTTTAATAGAAGCACCATTGCTGCTACTTATGGAAGCAACAACTATCCTCAAAACTATTCACAAAATGTAATTTTTCTCTATTTAGGTCGTGCGTATGTGGATTTTTGTCTTTTGTTGCCTATGAGATTTCTCTCTTCTATGCTTCAATGTCATATTCTTTCTTAAGGGCCTTTTTGTAAAAGGATGCGGGTCCTTCAAAACCTAGGCCATGTTCACCCTTATACAAACAAATAGACATAGTTTTTTTACATCAAAATATGTTGTTGTGGCATAATCTAGTAGACTCTATGATGACAATATATTACTTTATGTTGTTAAATCATATCAATCAATAATATCTAATTAATATGGTGTCACATAAGCTAGCGGACGTTAAGCTAAAAATTAAATTATTTAACTTGTTAAATGCTAACGATCCATAAGCTCAAAATATTATATTGTGGAAGTATTAGGTTACCTTCGCTAAGCTCAAAACATCTTATTTAAAATTTCTCCTTAGTCCACCGATCAAAATAAAAAATTCTATAACTTTTCAACTTTCTATTGTTTATATTTCATTTAAATAATTTTTTTATCTACAAAACTTATTTATATTTTTCTTTATTTGTTATTTAGTACTAATTTGATAAATATGAGGCCTTGTTGCAACATTGATTTATTTTATTTAATAAAAATCATAATTCTAAGAAAGACATTTGTCCAATCTTTAAATAAGATATGAGATTTAGAAAAAAAAATGTTAATAGAATATTCACTACATTTAATGTTTATCCAAAAAGAAAGATGTATTTTCATGCTTGGAAAAGTGGCACATCAAAAATAGTACACTATTCATAAAAAGTTAAAAACTTTATTTAACAAATCACATTATAACCAATTCTAACTTAAATCACATCCCACTCCTTATATATCTTTTACTATTTTGTTTTTGCTAGTAAAAAGTTTAATCTTTGCTTAATCCCCATTTGCAATAAAAATTAAATTTGTAAGTTAAATTTTATAAAATACAATTTTTTCTATGTTTGTATTAAATTTTTTAACCATAAATTTTTTTATATGGATTATATTGTGTTAAAGACAAGAAAAATAATACTATTATTAGTTACTGCTATTGTGATAAATATTTTAACTAATTTATTTCAGCTATTCCATTTAATAGAAAATTTTTATCTTTAGGTAGGCATGTTCAACTTGTAAAATCATGGTGGTTTTTTTTATTGCACCTAAAATCTAGCATATTATGTATTTCAAAATGCCACTTATATTGCTGTAATATTTTCAAACATAATATGATTCTAGGTCACTCTACATTTTTCTAAAGAACTATATATTTGATGCATAATTTAATTTTTTGTTTTATTTTCTACATGAATTTTAACGTGGGTATTTACAATATGTGCAACATTTAAATTGGGTACTTACAAGTATATACATATTTTATGCATTCAAAATCATTACATAGGGACATTCTATTTTTAGCATTCTCTAGATTTTGGCATATCGTATGCACATAATTTATACATTAAGTATTGGTACATTCTACTTTCTAGCAAAATTTGAAAGTGGTTATTCTTAGCAATATAAAGCATGTAATGCAAAAATTATAGAAAACTTTTAAAACAATCGCACAACTAGCACATCTCCCAACCCTGAGGCATGAACTTGCCACTTTGTCTTGTTTAATTTAAAATGTCGTTAAAAAATTACTATTAACAAGGTTTATTAAATATATGTGAACATAATGATTGGATACTTTATACAGGGATTAAGGCACCTAGAAACCTTACAATAGAATGCATCATGAGCATCACCAAGAGTGAAAAAAAAAAAAAAGGACAAAAAGGGATAAAACAGCTTATCCCAAACTACAGTCCAATAGATCAATACAAGGAAAAATCACAAAACATGGAGGGGAAAAAATCCCAAATAATACACTCTACAAAAATTAAAACAAAATCTCCAAGATCCGATGGACTAGTTAGTCTTCAAATGTTTCTACTCCTTTGGTTGATGCTCTTTTGGTCCCTTCATTTGATCATCTTGCTCGCTCGTGATAGGGATGTCATCTTCAACCATCTCTTCCTCATCATAACTACCAAGGTGTAGATTATACCTATGAACTTTTTGTCCCTTTTGCATCTTGACCACATGACCTCGACAACTCCAAAACTAAACTTTTAATCTCTAACATATCGACCCTGATAGATTTTTGGGTGATAAATAATTTCTTAGAGGTGACAATGTAATGCATGACATTGTTTCCCATATTCGTTCAAACTTCATCTAAGGCCTCTATATCAATTTCCACTTGACTCACCCTGAGATAAAGTTTATCAAAATCCACATTCTAACCCATCTCTACTCTCTCTTTCCCTTTAGATGAATCCATTTCATATCAATCAGAGAACCTACAGCCCTAGTACAAATATTTCCCTTCCCTTGTGGTGTCATACTCTTCTTTCTCCTCAATTTGTTCATACAGTCTGCAAGAGTAAAATTTTCATCTAAATCACCAAATCGGCCTTTAATTCCTTTACCACCGCCAATTTACCATTCTTAAAAATCAAAATAATTAGACCATGGTATATCAAGATATCAATATTTCCTTGTTGAAAATCATTCACCGATGTAGAGAGTGACATAAACAAGAAAAAGGGAAGGCTCATAGCAATTTTATGCATAAAAATATTAAGCATAGTAAGATGGTGATTAAATATCTTTCTATAATTTTCTTCAAGAGTAATGTACCTCATAAGGTGGATTCAGACCGTATTCTAAATATAGGGGATGCAGAATCTAGCTATATCATCTACCACTAGGTAAACCATTTATTTACTATGGAAGAAAGTCTCAATTTCGTGATTGCGTCCGGTGCGTTCTTTGAATATATTTAAGAACTCTATCTCCATTCCAGCTTTCCTACTCTATCAAATCCTTTGAAACCTGAATTTCCATGCCATGGAGCACCATGGTGCCATTGTTCCATTCTTGACCAAACTCCAACGCAAGATAAGGATCAGACCTCGTGATTTTTGATATGAAATTCCTAAGCCCCCCAATTTTCATAATGCACCACAAGGAGGTGTTTTCCTTCAAGGCACCATAGCTCATGGGATTAGTTCTTAAATAACTAGCTCCCATGCTTTTAGTCAACTATGATTTAAAATGGAATAAATAATGGCCGAAATGAATTGTAAGAAAAAAATAACACAAATCCCACCATATATCCTGCACATGCGAAGGGTCCTACTAACCATAAGTACAAGGATGACATCCCAACTAGGGAAAAGAGCCACCAGCACATCAGTTTTAATGTTCTTAATGAGATTAATACCATCGGTGATATCATATCCCCTCTCACACACTTTAAAATTACTACCTTTAGCCCCCAAATTGGCAAGATAATCTACACATTTATTACCCTTTCTAGGGGTATGAATAATTACATTTATCAAAATCTTTCAAAAAAAAAAAAATTTAATATCTTTAAGGATATTACTTATGGTCCAATTATTAATTATTTTCTTTCTCACATTGTCAAGGGTTAAAATATTGTTTTGAACAACTAACCCGGAAAACATGTTGATATTGGTGAGTAAATACTTAGTCCACTTTTTCCTCCATAAATCCTTTGCAAGACAACATATGTTTTGACAATGAATATGTTTGGTCCAATAAATGATATGTCAGGTGTTATACTTAAGCATTGTAGTCATTGATCTCCATCAACGCATGTAGGAAAAGCATTTTTGTGAAAACAATTGATCTAGGACATTTAAAAGACATCAAATTATTTTTGAAACATGTTAAATATTTTTCATTCAAAAACAACATATTACAAGTACAACATAAAAGGTATTTTGTAGAAACAATTTTTTCAAATAAATACAATTTTCGTCCTACAATCTTGACAATTCAATTCCAGTTAAGGAAGATAGACTTCATCTTGTTGACCTTGGGGAGTAAATCCTTAGGCCAATTTTTCATCCAGAAATACTTTGCAAGACAACATATGTTTTGAAAATGAATATGTTTGGTCCAATAACTGATATGTTAGGTGTTAAACTTAAGCATTATATTCATTGATATCCATCAATGCATGTAAGAAAAATGTTTTTGTGAAAATAATTGATTTAGGACATTTAAAATACATAAAAATATTTTAGAAACATGTTCAATATTTTTTAATTAAAAAAACATATTATAAGTACAACATAAAAGGAATTTTGTAATGATTAAAAAATATTTCAATCCTTCCAATAAGAAGAACTTTTAACATCCACGACGCTAGTTGCACTTATGTTCGAGTAGTAACAAATTTAAAAAATAGGTTATAAATTTCACTTCAATCCTAAACTACTATACCTTTTTTGTTATATAAATTCAATCCTCCAACCAGGTGAAATTTCATCATGACATTAACACTGGAGATACTAGCAGAAACTAAACTTAATATGTATTTCTTTAGCTTGTTAAATGATAGTGACTCTTTAGCTTAAAATATTATATTCTTCATATACATTCGGCTGCTAAGCTCAACTTAGGTTGATTTAATTTGTTAAATCCAAGTGACCACTAAATTCCAAATAACATCTCCCTTTATTTTTTCAAAACCTAGAGACCGCAAATATCCAAACATTATGTTGTGTCATAAGCTAGTAGATGCTAAGTTCTAAATATCATTTAGTAACTTGTTAAATGAAAGTGACCACTAAGCTCAAAATAATATAAAAACCATTCAGTAACTTGTAACATCTTTGTGTTTACCGTCTTCATTTCCATGTGTATAATGAACATCCTTGGAGAACCTAAATGTAATAAATAGATGCATCAATAAAGAAATTAGAATAATATATTGCTTTATGATTTTTATATGATAATATATACAATATGAAATCATGTCTAGCAATGTTATTTATTTCACCTTGCTCCATTTTGTTTACAGATTCTTCCTTTATAATATATATTAACTAAATACATCTAATATCACTAACATTCAAACCTTCAACCTCCACTAAATGCAGTAATTGCAAGAACATTAACTAATTAATGTTGTGGTTTCCTAAACATTAACTAAGATTACAATAAAATTTTTTAGGTTATGTTGATGCATAACCTATTTTGTGGTGGAAAGAGGATACGATATTTTTGGATTTTTTGGGCATTTATGGCATTCATAGATTGTGTTCGTGTGATGGACGAGATAAATTAATGACTATTACTAATTAGGATAGATTTCAATTAGAAATCTTGGAGACATATGTTGAAGATTGGAATGAAGGTGCTCGACATATCTATTTAAGCATCATCTATATCGGGCCTTTTTCAATCACTATCACAATAGCCTTATTCATGATGGATGACACCATCAAATTCATTGAGCCTTCTTCCTATTTCAATTTCAATCGCTTGAGAATTCCCTTAAACTAGCTAGAGAAGAGGAATGTCCCTTCCTCCACCAAGGCCTTTGGTATTTTCTCTTTAGAATGGAATCTTCCCAATAAGAAATATCACGCTTCCTCTAACCTAGGAAAGCAACGTTGTTCCCCCTCCACTTCCAAAACCATCTCCCTCTTTCTGTCACCATCGCCATCACCTTTGTCTCCCTTCCAACTTTGATTCAAACATCATGATCATTAACCACAATAGTCTGGTGGTCTCCCCCCGTTATTTTGCTCTTGTCTCTCTCATCTTCTCTTATGGCTCTTAACCCTTCGGACCCCTTGGAGCACTCTCTTTTAAGGTCTCGAACCACTTTCGAACCAACATATACTTCCTCTCCACCTCTTTCTAACGCTTCTCGGGCTTATAATCTCGTCTCCATGGACATTGTAGTGGCTAAAACATATTAAAATCACTTGATCATGAAAGCATGTGTGGCTTCCTCCCTCCTTTTTACATGGAAGTTAGAATTGACTTAGAAATTCCATGTGTGTTGTGGGATCTCTCCTTGTTTTACCTTGTTTCTCCTCTGTCGAGAAAATGGGTTTCCCCACTGTAGCTTCGAACACCATGATAATTTAGAGAAGATATCTCTTAATCCACATGAGGCCATTGAAGATTATGTTACACTCAATATCTGCTATCAAGGAATGGAAAATTCACATAGACATGACCTAGATGAAAATAAACAAAGACTTCTAGGAACACATTAATTTGGTGGATGTGTTGGTTGAAGGAATCCCTATTATTGATGTTAAGGATGAACCAACTACTCTCATGAATATCCATAAAATGTAATTTGGATTTGTCTAATTTAGTACATTTTAGTTTTTCGTATTTTATTGCATAAGAGATTGTTCTCTTCTTTTTTACTTGTAATATCTATCTGTGAGAACATTTTTGTGAAAGTATGTAAGTTATTTGGAAAAAACCCATGTTTATTCTAATTCTAAATAGTTTTATGTTTTATCGTAGTCACAACTAATCTCCTAATATCGTAATGAGTTTTCTTACATCCTTAAGATCACTATACTCCAAATTTTATGTCTTGGTATAACCTAGTGGCTTCTCATATCACAATATCCTAATTTATTTTGATAAAACCTAGTGACCACTAAGCTCCAAAAATTTATGGTGTGGCATAATGTATCATTGTCTAATATCAAAATATAATTCTCTTACTAGCTATATGCTAGTGAAAACTAAGCTCAAAATATTATATTGTGGGATTAGCATCGAAAATTTATAAATATCTTCCTCTAATTTTTTAGATGTTGTAAAATATCTTAATTATGAATTATTAAACCCTAGTGATGAAATATTCAAATAACATGTTGGTGAAAAACCTAGCGATCGTGAAGATCAAAATATATTTATTTTGTTTGTTAACAAACTACTAACTTTTGAGCTCAAAATAATATATTGTTTAAGTACCTAGTAGCCGCTAAGCTCAAACTATGTTGATTCAAATTTGATAAATCCCAGTGACCATTAAGATCAAAATATTATTTTTTGTTGCAACCCACTAGAAGCTAAGCTAATAATATCTTATTTCTTTTGTTCGAACCTAGTGAGTGTTAAGCACCAAATATTATGTTATGTCAAAATCTAGTGGACATTAAGCTCAAAATATCATTCAGTAGAATGTTAAATGATAGCAACCAATATGCTTGAAATAATATATTCTGGAAGTACCTACTCTCCACTTAGTTCAAAATATGTTAATTTAATTTATTTAATCCTATCGATAATAACCTCCATACATTATGTTGATGTTTAAACTAGCGTCAACTAAGTTCAAAATATCTTCCTATAATTTGTTAGTTGTTGTTAAATATCATAGCTATGAATTATCAAACCCTAGCGAATTCAATATCCAAATAATATGTGTTGGCATAAGCTACTAGCTACTAAGCTCAAACTATCTTAAACCACCAATAGTCTCCAAATATTATGTGGTGGCATAACCTAGAAGGAACTAAGCTCGAAATATATTAATTCCAAATCTTAAATTCATACAAAAATTCAACTAATTTATACTGGTCTTGATTGCTATAAATATCTCCAAAGTCAATGTCATTGATAAAATTAGAGGTTTCTAAGCTCAAAACAACATAATTTAATTTGTTGAAACCTAACGAATTCTAAGTTTACAATATAAATTTTCAGGTTATGTTTAAGCATAACCTAGAGGACATTGGACTCAAAATGTCTTTCTTTTGTTTGTTAAATACTATTGAATTTTTAGCTCAAAATATTATATTGTTTAAGTACCTAAACCCTAAACCTTTTTGGTAGTGACAAGAGGATATAGCATGTGCATATTTAACAGAATTTATGACATTGATAGATTGCATTCATGCAATACACGAAATTGACTAAGGGTTATATGAAGACAAGATTTAAGATGACATCAGAATTTAATATTTTTAATGGGAAACATGATATTTATGATTAGGATATCCAATCGATGATCTTCGGTACCCTCACACTTTCCTCCTTTCGTGTGTTGTGCGTTGGTGGCTTTATATCTCCAAGATGGAAGGACATTTCACTTCCCATTTCCTCTCTTCATTTTTTGTCATTGTGCTTCCTATCTCTCTGCGATGGTGAGAGGGGTATTGGTGGTATCTTGGGTAACATGGAGTGTGGAACTAGCAGGAAGAGGCAGAGAGCTATGATAATCAAGGATGTTGGGGAACCATTTATTTCTTGGATGGATGAGAAAATTTGGAACGCAGCTATCTGGAATTGGCTTGAGAAGGTCCGTCAGTCATGGATTGTTTCAAATAAGAAGAGGATGGTGATATTTTTGAGATCATGCATAAGTTGATGCTTGACCCAAACCAGTCCAAAGGGTGGAGGAACGTTTTTGACATGGCACAAGGGTTGAGTGCGGAAAACATACTATCCAACTCTTCGAGGTAGTTTATCTTTCATAAGGAGAGTAATAAGTTGGAAGAGTGTATAGTTAATCTTCAATATCATGGCCATGCCTTGATGTGGGGGATGCAGGTGATTTTGCGTGGTTTAGAGGAAGTTACAGAAAATTACGATATAGAACTCCTACTGTGGTGCTAAAGTGAAAATGTCGAAATGTTTTGTCGATTCATCCTCCTCTTATTATTAGAGTAAAGGGAACACGAGATGCCTATATCATTGATGAGGTGGAGTTGAGAGGACGAATGGAAAAATATTTCCTGGATGCATTTGTCTTTAGTATTTAATTAAGGTTCGGAATGGTTTTTGTATAGTGAAGTGTATAGATATATGAAGTATTTGTGGGTGAAGTAAAGTTGATTACAACTCTTCCCCATATTTTGGCATATATTTAGTACAATAAGTTGCTTGTAATCATCATGGGATTCCACTACTAGAAGACTTATCATGGACTGGTTCCTCATGTACTATTTTTGAAGACTTATCATCAAAATATCCTAGTTTAAAATCTTAAAATCATATAATGAATTCAAATAATTTATATATATCTTCTTTTCGATACATATCATGTTTGCAATACATAACCTAGCAAATTAAATACTCAAATAATATGTTTTGTCATAATCTAGCGGTAGTTAAGATCTTAATACCTTATTTTAGTTTATTAAATCCTAACCACCATTAGGTTCCAACGATTATGTGGTATCATATCCTAGCGAGAGATAAGCTCGAAATATCTTAATTTAAAATCTTAAAATCATACGATAAATTCAATTTATTTATACACATCTTGTTTGCATCTTCGAAGATTACACTATCATTTGTTGAAGTTTTGTTGAAACAAAACCTAATGGAAATTTAACTCAATATTTATTTCTTTAGTTTTTAAATAATAATGACTCTTTCTCTCAAAATAATATATTGTTTAAATACCTAGCGGATGCTAAGATCAAACTATGTTGATTTAATTTGTTAAATCCTAGTATTCACTAAGATCATATTATTATGTTTTGGCATAACCTACCAGCCGCTAATCTTATAATATATTACTTTCTTTTACTAAAACCTAGAGATTTCTAAGATCCAAATATTATGTTGTGTCATAAGCTAGCAGACGCTAAGCTCAAAATATCATTGGGTAACTTGATATATTATAGCACCCACTAAGCTCAAAATATTATAGTGTGGAAGTACCTAGCACTCGCTTAGCTCAAACTATTTTAATTTAATTTATTTAATCCAACCAATTGTAAGGTATTAATATTATGTCTTGGGCTAACATATTAGATGAGAGACCATGAAGATTTACAACAATTTTTTTAGATACAACGTGATATACTTGATGAATCCTAGTGGCCACTAAGATATTCTTAAATGTAAATATATTATTTTTATAATGAAGCTATGTTATGAATTTAATTGTTAATCTTTGTGTATTTAAAGTGTGTTTCCTATAAAAAAATCAACTTATCTATGAGTCTACAAAGGTAAATGAAGACTGCATCCAAAAATAATTATATCCTAGCGGTCATTAGGGTAAGCATCATTTTTCATGTAGATTGTATTTAAACAGGATTTTATATAAACGGTAAAAAATAAATCTAGAATTTATATAATGGTATACATATATACTTGGACTCATTGTACCCTAGCAGCTGTTAAGCTATTCTTAAAGGAAAATATATCATTTTCATAATGACATTGTGTTATAAATCTAAATTTTTAATCTTTGCGTATATAATAGGAGACAAACAACAAAAGTGGCCGCTAGCAAAAATAATAGTGTGTTTCCTATATAAACAAAAACCTTCTCCTCGGGCCATGAAAGGTAAATGAATGTTTTCTCTGAATAAGAATTATTTCTAGTGGGTGCTAGTGTATGTAAGTTTTTTCATGTAGAGTGTATTCATACAAGAGAAATCATATCGAAAAGTTGTAAGCGATAACAAATAAATCTAGAGTTTATATAATGGATACATAAATATACATTTAGAATCATGTTTTTCATGTGTTACACAACTATACATCTATAATTCTCTATTTCTTATGAGATTTTGGCAGAATATTTTTACATTTAGGACAAGAAAAGAAACTTGGACTAGCGACCTAGAATTTATACTACAATTTTTTAAATACAATGTGATCTACTTGTTGCACCCTAGTAGCCGCTAAGCTATTCCTAAAGGTAAATATATCATGTTCATAATGAAGCTATGTTATAAATATAAATTCTTAATCTTTGCATATATAACAAGAGACAAACAACAAAAGTGATTGCTAACACCAAATAAATGGTTTCTCTAATAAGAATTATAGCCTAGTAGGCGCTACTACATGCAAATTTTTTCATGTAGAGTGTATTCATACAGGAGAAATCATATTGAAAAGCTATAAAAGATAACAAATAAATATGGCATTTATATAATGGATACATAAATATACATGTAAAATCATATATTTAATATGTTATACAGGTATACGTATAGATTTCTCTACTTCTTACAATATTTTGCTAGAATTATTTTACATTTATGAAAAATATAGAAACTATGAATTACAACCGAGAATCCATAAAAAAAATTACATATGATGTCATTTACTCATTGGATCCTAGTGGCCATTAATCTATTCTTAAAGATAAATATATCATGTTCATAATAAAGTTGTTTTATAAATCTAAATTGTTAATCTTTATGAATATAACAACAAACAAAGAACAAAATCGGTCTCTAGGACCAAAAAAGACTTTGTTGCCTATATAAAAACAATTGATTCACGAGGGGCCAAGGAAAACGAATGTTTTTTCCAAATTAGAATTATAGCCTAGCGGATGCTAGGGTAGAAAATTTTTCCTATGGTAAAGTTTATTTATAGAAAATAAATCATATTGAAAAGATACAAACGATAATAAATAAATCTGAAATTTATATAATGGATACATAAATATACGTGTAGAATCTTATATAAAATTCAAAATAAAATTGGGGTTTCGTAAATAGGTTGTTAAAAAAAAATTATATCGTGGAATCCTCAAAGTTATGTGACTTTTCAAAGCATAGATTAAAGCAGGCTCAAAAGGAAGAATATATTAATCATAAAATGCACAATGATTAAAATTAGATTTAATAATATTAATGCATATATAATGTGTTTAACTTCCAATGTATAGAACATAAAATTTCTGAAGACATTACATTTGGTTAATTCTACATGGAAACACGTATATAATTGGAAATAATTATCATACAATTGAATTCTTAATATGGTTTTATAGTTTTAAATTAATTTTTTAACCTCGTATATTTTCCTAAAATGTCTAAGTGGAAACCATGTAAAAAATGTAATATGCATTAATTAGTGATGTTTCTTTGCATCATCTTAATGAAAAACATTAAACTATTTTGGTTCTCCCAACCAAAATAAAATTTAAAAAATGGTGATTGTG
Source organism: Taxus wallichiana var. yunnanensis (assembly GCA_018340775.1). Classification (NCBI taxonomy): domain Eukaryota; kingdom Viridiplantae; phylum Streptophyta; class Pinopsida; order Cupressales; family Taxaceae; genus Taxus; species Taxus wallichiana. The sequence continues at coordinate 580,428,600 of CM031240.1, forward strand.
CTAGAAGCTATCATTATCATTAAAAAACAATCGCAGGAATGAGAACAAAAAATTCAAAATGAAAAAAACCAAAGAGAGACATAGAATGGTGGAATTGGGAAAGAGTTAAATATAGATAAATACTAGAGTAAAAAAGGATTAAAATTTATTTTGTTAACGCAAAAAAATTGAGTTTTCATGAAGAAAAATTAGTTTAGCATGGATATCAAAAGCAATTAGAAATCAAGGCTTGACTGTGGAGCACAATTCAGTAGGACAAAGCATGGCTTGTGTGGATCATGATTGGACTGTCGTGTAAAACATAGGAACCAGTCAACTATAGAGAAACTAATAGATCCTACAATAAAAAAAAGGTACACCTTTACTATAAATACCTAATTTAGTAATATCTAGGATTATTTCATGCTTTATGATGTCTATGAAACCTCCATCTGCTACCTCAATCAAATAATCTATGTGATTCTATTTGTAACCTATGTTGGTATCCTTCTTCATGTGCATCCTTTCTATGTATCCTTTATGTTCTTATTTTTTCTGCCTTCTCTGCAAACAAGATTATAATTGCATGTAAAAAATAACTAGGATTTAAACACTCATCCATACAATCTACATCCTATGCGTATTTTTTTAATTTTGAAGACATGCTTTTCTAGTTGACAAAAAAATCAAAACCCTACTCAACATTTCTCTCGAGGTATTTAATAATTTATTTAGCACATTCCATGAAAGAAATTTCAAAAATAGAAAAAGAGCAGGATATGAAAAATTGAAATTTTCACTTTCCCCCTCTAAAATAAAAAGGGTAGGCTATTGAAATTTCAAATATCCAAAAATGTGGGGGAATTAGAATTTCCCTGTTTTTATTTTTCCATGGTTTAAAAAATAAAACTAAACATGAATTAAAAACAATGAAAATTTTCTTTGTCTATAGCCTATAATAATATAAACATAATAAAAATATATTATGCAACATATATTAAAACAATCATAGTAAAAATATATATTATAAGAAAATAGAGGAAATAAATCCTAAAAATATTTTTGAATTTTATTAGAATAAAATACAGACATTTATGTTCCATTATTTATCAAAATCGATTTCTACATTATTTGGGATACATAATTTGCCACGTGGCAATTTCAAAAAATCTATTTGGGATACATAATAAGGCTAGTGATCCAAGACTGTACATATAGTGTTATTGTATGGCTATTTTCAAAATAAGAAACATTTGAGCCTAGGGTCTGATATGCCATTTTTGTCAATAAGTTAAGGAGCATAGCGGGTGCTAAGCATTTTCTTTGTTAGGAAATGATGTGAAATATGTCTTGAAAACCATGTATCTTATGACAGCTACATACTAAGCCTAGTGATCCAAAACTTTATAGATAGTGTTTATAATGAGAAGAGGTAAAGGTAGGAGCCTAGTGATTGCTAAGCTAAACCATGATTTATTATTTTATGGCTATTTTCAAAATAATAAAATTTTGAGCCTAGGGTCAAATATGTCATTTCTATCAATAATTAAAGGAGCTTAGCGGGTGCTAAGCATTTTCTTTGATAGGAAATGATGTGAAGTATGAGTTGAAAACCATGTATCTCATTGGAACTACATACCAAGGCTAGCGATCCAAAACTGTAAAGATAGAGTTTATAATGAGAAGAGGTAAAGGTACGAGCCTAGTGTCCACTAAGCTATACCATGATTTGTTATTTTATGGATATTTTCAAAATAAGAAACTTTTGAGACTAGGGTCATATATTCTATTTTTTCAATAAGTAAAGGATCTTAGTGGTCACTAAGCATTTTCTTTTATAGTAAATGATGTAAAATATGAGTTGAAAATAATGTATCTTATGGGAACTACATATTAAGGCTAGCGATCCAAAACTGTAAAGATAGTGTTTATAATGAGAAGAGGTAAAGGTAGGATCCTAGCAGTCGCTAAGCTATACCATGAGTTGTTATTTTATGGCTATTTTCAAAAATAAGAAAATTTTGAGCCTATGGGAAACACATAATACGTCTCGATCCATTTAGAGGGTATGTAATGCAAGAATTTCTCTCTGCCACACATAGCCTAGCAAATATGGTACAATTAAAATAAATGGATAACATTATCATTCAAAATCCATGCACATAATGTTGAAATAAGACATATTTTATCCTAGCGGTTGTTATGGTGTTTCATTCAATACATACGTGAAGCTTAGCGTCCGCTAAGAATTTTTCTCGTATTTTAAAAGATGTGAATTATATGTTACAAATAATACATCTTGTGAGTACTACATAATCAATGAAAACATAGTAGTGACCCAAAGCTATACATATATTATTTATAATGATTGGTAGTAATGGTGGGAGCCTAGCAACCGCTAAACTAGAGCATGATATTTTATTTTATCATTATTTTCAAATTATGAAACTATTGATCCTAGTGTCCACTATGTCATTACTTTCAATAAGGAAAAAATTCTTAGCATTTGCTAAGAATTTTCTCCCATAAGATCCAATGTGAATTATGTGTTTCAAACAATATACCTTATGGGAACTATGTAAGGCTTGATCCCTCTATATGGTATGCAGTGCAGCTATTGTCTCTGCTAGGTACATTCTAGCCAACATGATATAATTATAATCAATAAAAACACTAGTGATCCAAATTTATACGATAATGTTTATAATGACCATAATGGTAGGATCCTCATAGTCACTCAATTAAATCATGATTTATTATTTTATCACAATTTTCAATAAAATAAACTTTTGAAACTAGTGTCTATTGTGTCGTTACTTTCGATAAGTAATGAAACTAAGCGTTAGGTAAACAATTTTTTTGATACAAAAATTTGTGAATTATATGTGTTGTTGCCCTCAAAATACCCCCCTTATTTTTTAAGTCAAATTCAAAAATTTTGAGCTCGCGCCTCCATAAGTGTTCAAGTAAAGTTAGAAGTCCAAAAATATAGAGAAATTCATGCTTTGAAGTTCTTTATACTCTCCAGTATGCACGTTTTGATAAATTTTCCGTTTTCTTGTCTAGACGCATGAAAATTCTATTATAGCCTCCATTTGAATGAAATTTCTCATCTTTTCTATGGTCATGGATCGTCAAATCTTGTATTTTTCTCAATTCCTTGGTTTGCAAAAGAAATTTGAAAATCGGGCGTGAAATGGTGGAGTTTTCTTCTTCTCTGCATTTTTCCACAGTCGTGAATGACGGGCATTTTTTCTTCCCCATGTAAAATTTTGGCCCCATTATATACAAGTACATGGACATATCCAATGGATGCGATGGAATAGGTCCTTTTTGTGAACTTAACATTTTTGTTATTTTAGCAAAAATGTCAAGTTGGCCCCACGACCTCAAGGTAGAAGGTAGAAAGGTGGATCATTTTTGTGTTTTGAGGCACCATGGCTAAAAGGCTATGAGAAAAATTCAAATCTTGAGCCCGCTATTAAAAATTCAAAGTATGGAAGCGGGTCAGTGGAGAAATTTGAGGTTTTGAGCCTTTTTGTAAAAAGGGCTAAAAGTCATAAAGTGACCCATAGCCCCGATCATGCTATGAGGAAAAATTCAAATCTTGAACACGTCGTTGGAAATTCAAAGCGGGGAAGCGGCAGCGAGAGAACTTTGAGGTTTTGAGCCTTTTTGTAAAAAGGGTTTAAAATTCATAAAGTGACCCACAACCCCAATCATGCTATGAGGAAAAAGTAAAATGTTGAGCCCACATTAAAAGTCAAAGCGGGAAGCGAGTTGGTAGAGAAATTTGAGGTTTTGATCCTTTTTGTAAAAAGGGCTAAAATTCATAAAGCGAGTTGTGATTCCTTCGCCAATCAAGTGAAGCCATATGTTAGGCTTATATCAAAAGTGGAAGGGCGGACCAAAAATGTAAAAAATGTCAAATCTCTATAAAGTCATAAAATGCAAAAGGCATCCTCCATGCCCACTCTAGTAAATTTCTCCCATGTGGATGAATCTGGTTTAAAGTTTCAAAGGAAAGATGAATGGTTCAAATTTAAAGTTACAAAATGAGTGTAACGGCTGCATTATGAAAAGTCTGGTTTTTCCCACCATTGGCATTTCTTTGCGAATCAAGAATATGAACAGGACGTGAATGATTGAAAATATTGTAAACCATTTCTTGCTAACAAAGAAGAAGTTGTAACTATTTCTTGTAAGATATTTAATTTCTTCTTCACACCATTGTAAAGGGTTGTGATTGATCTTGTAAACTCATGAGTGCATTGTACTTAGAGAAAGCAAAGGAGATAGCCATTTTCTTCTAATTTCCTCCATTCTCAAATTTCTTCCATTACCACATTATGTACAACTTTTTTTAAGAATCAATACAAGAAGAAGGATTTTGTAGCCTCTTTGATGAGGATATTTTAGAAACTTTGAGTTCACAATCTTATCTCATCTTGTTGCCATTTACAAGGTTGTTTCTTCTCATAAATGCATGTGTTGAAATTTCTAACTAGTGTGTATACAAGAATCTGATTTTCTACCTGCAACATTAGTTCTCCTACCTCTATTCTCACTCCCTTTCCCACTTTCAAAAAAATCTTCCCTAGCAAGATATTGCTAGCTTTTCTGCATAGGGTCAGTGGAGTGCCCTGTTGGATCCCTAGCCAAAAGGCCACCACAGAAATCCACATTTTATCATGCATGTATATATAGAAGTTGTACCAATTAAGTAGAGAGACTTAGATTCCCAGAGATTGGAAATGAATTCACAAATTTGTCCACCCAAAAATATTCCTTGCCAACATTTTTTGGTGCCCACTGTGGGGCAGATTTAGTAGCATCTGCACCCGAATGCGACCGCAAGGTCAAAAAATTCAAATTCAAAAAAGAGAAAATTTTCTAGAATTTGAATGGTTATATGAGCCACATGGATTCAAATCATGGCTATTATAGAAAACCCTCCTGTTGAAAGACCCAAATTTCTCTTCCACATCCAAGAAGATGTTGCTTCATGTTTAAGGGAAGCTATCTGACATAATAGACAAAGTGCCAATCACTACTTCATTGCCACTAGAATTTTGGACCTTGAAGAAGAACACGCTGTTGAATTGGAGAGGTAAAGACAAATTCGAACACCACAAATAAGAGAATATATTTTCAAGCTAGCGGATAGAAGATACACCCAACAATAGAGACAAGGAGGACAAACTAATCCCATTTTTGAGGAACTTCAAAGGAAACAAAAGCTACTCAGAATCCAGAGGCCTTTTTAAGCAACCAATCACGTTGGGAACTTGAGTGTTGCCAATCCTTTGGACAGTGAATTTACATACATCAATGAGAACCTTAAATATTTCACCAATGTAGAGACCGAAGAAGAAGCTAGAGAAAGAGAGGCGAGAGCCGAAGAAGAAATAAGAGCTCAACTCAAATAAATCGAGAGACTTCAAGCCAAGGAAGATGAAAGAGCAAGTAGTAGAAGTCATAGCCTTAGCAAGGTTGGAAGCTAGAAACAAAAATAGAATGGGGATCATGATCATGAGTGTGAACGTGATTGTGAGGCCCATAGGCCTAATGTACCATGGGGAGGAAACACCGGTCCATTGGCTCTTGCTCAACCACTCCATGAGCTACCGAGAGGCTCGAGAAAAAACTTCCCAAAATTTAGAGGGGATGGTTCTCAACTCCTGAAGAACATGTAGCAGCATTTATCACTACTTTGTGGTGTGTTGGGTGTTGAGGATGAAGATGTTTCAATCTAACTCTTTGTGGAGTCACTTCAAGAGAAATTTTCTGAATGTTTCTACATGCTACCCCCGAGATCTATCACCTATTGGGAGGATATAAGAAGTGCATTCAAACACAGGTTCAAGACCATAAAAGATTGTCGGATATTTTAGTCGAATTAGTACAAATAAAGAAATAAACCTCGATTCAATGAGAGACTTCATAACAAGAGATATGATAGAGTGATAAGAAGGATCCCTAAAGATGTGGTGCCTCTTGAAAATAATTTGAAGAGGTTTTTCATTGGTGCTTTTCCATCAGAAGTAGGTTTCTTCCTCAGAAGAGCCCAACCAAGAACATTGAGGGAAGCCCAGGACTATGCAATAGAAACTGATGATGATCTAATCCTTTTCGTAAAGGTGAAAGGCCCTAATAGAAAGAAAAAAGGTCAAAATTCAAACTCTTTCACCACATATCCGATGTCCCAAAAAATGGAAAATGACTTGGTTTCCTTGAAGAAGTAGCTATCTCAGATCACAATGCGGAATGCTTCAAAGAAACCAAACCCTCCAAATAGGCCAAGGATTTCTCCACCTCCTCATGTCATCTTTCTCTTGAAGCACCACCAGTCAATGCCATCTGTGACACCAAAGAGCCGGAGGAGGAAGCAAAAATTGATGAAACTGAAGAATAAAATATGGAAGACTATGAAAAATATCTTGAGGTCGAGGAAGTTGATATGCACAATGTCCTAATTGAGTACATTGATGATGAAGATGAGGATGATGAAGAAGCTCCAAGTTTCTCATGTGATGTTTTCACTTGTGCACAATCTAGGAAAGGTGCTTCATCCTCAACGGTTGTGGTAAAGGATAAGAAGAATAAAGAAGATTCTCCTCTAGAGGTCACACAAAATAAAATCATCAGCAGAGGATCACCATTACCACCTTCTATGGAGTTGAACAAAGAAAAACTAGACTCACTGGTTGTCAGGGATCATGCTACTATGCCAAGTAAGTCATCTAATTCTTCTCCCAGCTCAAAATTTGCTAAGAACAATTCTCCTTTAAATTTTGTTCCTACAAAAACATCTAAGGTTTAATCAAAAGCTACACCCTCACCCCCTTCCAAGCTAATTACTACACCCGAAAAGGAGAATTCAACACCCAAAGTAGCAAATCCTCTACCATGTAAATCTTCCTCCATTTACTGAAACCTCTTCCTCACTCACCATAACCCCATTTGACTTTGTGGAACATGCAAGCAAAACCAAAGTCTAGCTCTTATAAAAATAGAATACCTACAAACACACCCTACCCAGTTTGATAGGTTCATTAATACAGTTTGTGGTGGTAACCTTGTATCCTTGAGTCCTAATTCTAAAGGCTTACTTCCCACACCATCCACACCACCTTCCCAAAACATGCTAGCCCTCAGTGCCTCCAAAACCAACAGGGTTGAACCTTTCTACATGTCACTCCTCATTAAAGGCTTCTAGCTAAATAATTGTATCATAGATTTCGGAGCCTCAAACAATGTGATGCCAGCCAAAGTTATAAATTCTCTAGGCCTCACCTTGACTTGGGTAAATGGAACCTACTACTCAATGGAATCCAAACAAGTTCCATTGGTAGGAAGAATCAAAGATGCACAGGTAGCACTAGCTGATTTTCCAGACAAGAAGGTGCTCCTAACCATACTGGTAACAAACATCCCAACATCCTTTGGTATGCTATTGAGTAGGAGTTTCTATAGAGACCTAGGTGGAGAGATAAAAATGGATTGGTCATCTATAACTATCCCAGTAAAAGGTGAGATGAAGAAGTTGTTACCAGTAAGAAAGATGAAGTTCACAATACGAAAGTCTAATGATCTAAAAGAAAACATTCTCTTTCAAGATTGTGGGCTAGGAAACTACTTCCTCACATAAAAAAAGATAACTTGCCACTTCTCATGGAGGAAGAGGAAGATAAAATTTGGACAATGGAATTTGATGGTAGTCATTCCAGTGCGGGCTCGAGAGATGGTGTAGTATTGTACTCTCCTTCCAATGAGTTGTACCCATTTGCCTACAAGCTGCAATTTGATAATACAAATAACACTGCAGAGTATGAAGCACTACTCTTAGGCATGAGTGCAGCAGAGGACATGGGAATCAAGAAACTGAGATGCCGAGGTGATGTAGAGGTTGTAGTAAAGTAGGTCCACCAACAATATCAGGTGAAGAATCCAAGACTTCGACATTACAGAAATAGAGTGTGGGACTGCATTGAATATTTTGATGCATTTTCCATTGAAGCTATTCCAAGGGAACATAATGAAAAGGCTGATTCTCTTGTAGTGTCAGCTTCCCTAGTGACACCTCATCCTTCTTTTGGTAAAGACAAAGTGACCATTGAAATGGTATTTAGGCCTAGTGTACCAGACAATGCAAATCATTGGCAAGTCTTCAATGATGATAACCAAATTCTATCCTTTTTAGAGAAAATGGATAATTTCAATAATCTCTTCTTTGAAGGAGGTGAAAATCCACATCAAGAAGCAGTCCCCAAAGAAGAGAAAGAAGTAATTGAAGGGATTTATGATGAGGGAGTAATCAAATTGAAAGGGAAAAAAATTCCCAAAGGCCTAGTCTCTTTAGAAGACCTCTTTGAAAAACATGACAGATTCATTCAAGAGAAAGAAAAGCAATCTTCTTGGTGCCTAGCTGATTTTGATAAAGAAAACATTGGTACCCCGGAGGAGCCAAGGATGGTCAATATTGGAAAATGTTGCTCTCCTAAAGAAAAAATAAGGTTTGTTGCATTACTCAATAAATACTCAGATGTCTTGGCCTAATCTTATGATGAACTCAAATCCTTCCACCCAAAGGAAATGCATCACTCAATTCCTTTGAAGCAGGTGTTAAGCCCTTCAGGAAGAAACAAAGGCCATACAACCCAAAGATTGCTGATACCATCAAGGAGGAGGTAACGAAGATGCTTAATGCAAGGATCATCTTTCCCATCCACCATTCAATGTGGGTGGCTAACATTGTGCCAATGTGGAAGAAGAATGGTGAAATAAGGATATGTGTAGATTTTCGCAACCTGAACTAGGCATCACTAAAGGAAAATTATCCTCTTCCTATCATGGACCATATCCTGCAAGTAGTCACTAGATCTGAAATGCTTTCATTACTTGATGGATTCTTAGGATATAATCAAATCAAAGTGGCAGAGGAGGACCACACCAAGATAACCTTTACAACACCTTGGGGCACTTTTTCCTACAACAGAATGCCTTTTGGCCTAATCAATGCAGGAGCTACATTCCAAAGGGTGATGGATTTGGCCTTCAAATATCTGAAGCATTGCATTTCATATATCTTGATGATCTCATAGTATTTTCAAAGAAGAGGGGAGATCATATCTATCACTTAGAACATGTACTTGCAAGGTGTAGGAAACATGGCATATCACTAAATCCAAAAAAGTGCATTTTTGGAGTCACAGAAGGCAAGTTATTGGGGCACATTATGAACAAACATGGAGCACACATTGATCCTGAGAGGATTAGATCCATTCAAGCATTAGCCCTACCCACAAGCAAGAAAGGAGTTCATTCATTCTTTGGAAAGGTGAACTTTCTTCATTGTTTTGTGCCTGAGTTTGTTGAGTTGATGAAGCACATCACTTCCATGATGAAACCACAAGAAAAATTCAAATGGAACAATGAAGGGAAGGAAACATTTGAAGAGATCAAGAAATCCATTTCCAAGGCTCTAACTCTTATATCTCTAGATTTTAACAAAGAATTCATCATGTATTGTTATGCATCAGAACATACACTCTATCGTTCTCGTTCAAAAAAATGATGAAGGCGTGGAAGCACCTATTTCTTTCATGAGTTGTCCTTTGAAAAATCATGAGCTAAAATACAACCAATTGGAGAAGCATGCCTATGTAGTGGTCAAGGCTGTAAAAAACTTTAGGTTTTACATCCTCAATTCCCATACGGTGGTGATGGTCCCCAGTAGTGCAATCAAGTCCATCTTGACACAGCAGGATCCCGAGAGCTAAAAGAGGAAATTGGATTGCAAAGACTCAATAATATGACTTGGAGATTCAACCCTCTAATCTAGTAAGGGGAAATGGCTTGTAAGTTGATTGCTTGAAGATGAAACACTCAAAGTTCAACATGGCAAAGAAAATTGTGCTTTCTCAACTTGTTCAAAAGACAACCCACAAGTTCTCTTTGTCACCACTGATGAGTGGTATGTTGATATTGCCTATTACCTGACTTATGGAGAATGCCCTCCCCATCTTGATTACAATAAAAGGAGAACACTCAAGCTGAAGGTAGCTAAATTTGTAATCTGGAATCATGCACTTTACAAAAGAGGCATGGATGGTTGTTTCCTCAGGTGTGTAGATAAAGAGAAACAAGAAAAGTTTTTCTTAAAGCATACCATGACCAAGCATGTGGTGGACATTTTTCAGCAATGGTCACTACACACAAGATCCTCTGAGGAAGGTATTATTGGCCCACCATCTTTGTAGACACTCAATATTGGGTTTCTAAATGCAAAGCATGCTAATAGTTCGTTGGAAGACCACAACTCGTTGCATTACCACTCAGGCCTGTGGTTATTGAAGAACCATTTCAACAGTGGGGGTTGGACTTCATTGGTGTTCTAAACCCTCACTCAAGCACGGGGCACACCTATGTACTCACAACAACATAGACTACTTCACCAAATGGGTGGAAGCCATTCCGGCCAAACAAGCCAACACTGAAACAATATGTAACTTCATCAAGGAGAATATCATAGTCCATTTCGGAGTGCCACAGAAGATTGTAGTAGATAATGCTACCTATTTCTCTTTAAGAGAGCTGACCAGTTTTTCTATAGCTATGGAATCTCCTATCTCATTCTTCTAACTACTATCCACAAGGAAACAAACAGGCCAAATCAAGCAATAAGAACATTGTGACCATTTTCCATGCAAGCTTGTAAATGAGAATCAAAGGAATTGGCACAAAAGGTTGTATGACACATTGTGGGTGGATAGGATCACTCCCAAGAAGGAAATAGGTATGTCACCATTCCAATTGTTGTATGGAGTCAAAGTAGAAATTCCTCTCACGATCGAGATGCCAACTCTCAAGCTGCTATATACGTAATAGAAGATGGTCAGTACAAGGATTCCATTGACAAGAGGATCCTCTTTCTTGAGAAGCTGGAAGAAAATAGACTCCAAGTGGTGGATCACATTAAGGAGCACCAATTGAAAGTAAAGAATATTTTTGATAAGAAGGCCAAGGCAAGATAATTCAAAGTTGGAGACTTCATCTTGTTATGGGACAAGAGAAGAGAACCAAAAGGCAGCCATGGAAAGTTCGATTCATTATGGCTCGGCCCATTCCAGATTCATGAAGCTTGCAGGTGAGAATGATTTTATTCTCTCATATTTGGATGGAACACCATTGGAATTTCCTCGAGTGGGAAATACTTGAAATTGTATCATCAGTGAAAGTGGGTTGTTCCCCCACCTTGTACCATAGGTGTGTTTCCCTTTCCATTGTGTGGTTTTGTTTCCCCTTTTGTTGCGTGTCGTGTGTTTCCTTCCCATTGTGTTTTTGTGTGTTTCCTTCTTTTGATCTTTCTTTCTCAAATTTGTACATGACTCTACAAGGCCCAATGGATAAGGCATTGGTCAATGAATTACAAGGTCTAGAGATTGAGATTCTAGATTCCCATGTCATGTCTTCACTATGCTCAGTCCATGTCATGTCCCCAAGCTAGAGCTAGTTGTTGTCACCCTCAAAATCCCCCTCATTTTTAAGTCAAATTCAAAAATTTTGAGCTCACGCCCTCTAGAAGTGTTCAAGTAAAGTTGGAAGTCCAAAAGATAGAGAAATTCATGCTTTGAAGTTGTTTAAACTCTCCAGTCTACACGTTTTGATAAATTTTCCATTTTCTTGTCTAGACGTGTGAAAATTTTATTGTTGTCCTCATTTGAATGAAATTTTCCATCTTTTCTATGGTCATGGATTGTCAAATCTTGTATTGTTTTCAATTCCTTGGTTCATGAAAGAAATTTGAAAATCGGGCGTGAAATGGTGGAGTTTTCTTCTTCTCTACATTTTTCCACAGTTGTGAATGATGGGTGTTTTCTTCCCCATCAAATTTTAGCCCCATTATCCACATGTATGTGGACATATCTAATTGGATGTGGTGGAGTAGGTCCTTTTTGCTAACTTAACATTTATTTTATTTTAGCAAAAAATGTCAATTTGGCGCCGCAGCCCCGAAAGGCTCCAATTGGATATTTGGTGGAAGGTGGAAAGGTGGATCATTTTTTTGTTTTGAGGCACCATGGATAAAAGGCTTATGAGGAAAAAGTCAAATCTTGAGCCCACTATTGGAAATTCAAAGTGGGGAAGTGGGTCGGTGGAGAACTTTGAGGTTTTGAGCCTTTTTGTAAAAAGGGCTAAAAGTCATAAAGTGACCCACAGCCTCGATCATGTTACGAGGAAAAAGTCAAATCTTGAGCCCATCGTTGGAAATTCAAAGCAGGAAAGCGGGTTGGTGTAGAACTTTGAGGTTTTGAGCCTTTTTGTAAAAAGGGCTAAAAGTCATAAAGTGACCCAACCCCGATCATGCTATGAGGAAAAAGTCAAATGTTGAGCCCATTAAAATTCAAAGCGGGGAAGCGGGTTAGCGGAGAACTTTGAGGTTTTGAGCCTTTTTGTAAAAAGGGCTAAAATTCATAAAGTGAGCCATGATTCCTTTGCCAATCAAGTGAAGCCATGTGTCAGGCTTATATAAAAAGTAAAAGGGTGGACCAAAATGTAAAAAATTCCAAATCTCTATAAAGTCACAAAATGCAAAAGGCATCCTCCACGCCTACTCCAGGTAAATTTCTCCCACGTGGATGACTCTGGTTTAAAGTTTCAAGGCAAGATGAATGGTTCAAATTCAAAGTTACAAAATGAGTGTAATGACTGCATTATGAAAATTCTAGTTTCTCCTACCATTGTTGTTTCTTCACGAATCAAGAATCTGAATGGACGAATGATTGAAAATATTGTAAACCATTTCTTGCTAACAAAGAAGAAGTTGTAACCATTTCTTGTAAGATATTTAATGGATTCTTCATGCCATTGTAAAGGGTTGGCAATTGATCTTGTAAACTCACAAGTGCATTGTACTTAGAGAAAGCAAAGGAAATAGCCATTTTCTTCTACTTTCCTCCATTCTCAAATTTCTTCCATTCCCACATTATGTACAACTTCTATTTAAGCATCAATACAAGAAGAAGGATTTTTTAGCCTCTTTGATGAGGATATTTTAGAAACTTTGAGTTCACAATCTTATCTCGTCTTGTTGCCATTTGCAGGGTTGTTTCTTCTCATAAATGCATGTGTTGAAATTTCTAACTAGTGTGTGTACATGAATCTAATTTTCCTGCGACATTAGTTCCCCTTCCTATATTCTCACTCCCTTTCCCACTTTTAGACAAAGCTTTCCTAATAAGATATTTCTAGCTTTGCTTTGCAGGTCGATGGAGTGCCCCTATTGGATCCTTGGTTGAAAGACCACAACATAAATCCACATTTTATCATGCATGCATATACGGCAGCCTGCACTGATTAAGTAGAGTGACTTAGATTTCCGTAGTGTTGGGAAGGAATTCAAAAATTTGTCCACCCAAAAATTTTGATCCCTATCGAGGATTTGTAGAGTAGCACTTGTTTCCTCCATGGATATTCTATCGAATATGATACAATTATAATAAATGAAAATCACTAGTGAGAAAAAGTGTACAAATAGTGATTACAATGACAAGAGGAAATGGTAGGACCCTAGCTTCTGCTAAGCTAGGTTGTGATTTGATATTTTATCACTATTTATAAATCCGTATTGTTTTTTACCCTCAATCGATTCAACATATTAGATAGTAAATGTTTACAACGAAGACTGACACTCTAAATGCGTTAATATAAGTTCGAACAATTTGGAATAAATTTCTTCAATTAGTATTGTAAATCTAACTTATATTCAGAGTAAGAGAGAATAGACCCTTGTTTTAGTGGTGTTCATTAAACATTGTTAATAATCAAATATTTTCTCAAATAGGTATAACCCACCATGACCTTATAGAGAGCATTGTTTCCACAAAAATGACTATTGTGATGAGGGACATACTTACATTTAGGAAAAGTGTAATCATTCTCATTTGTTTTTAATATCTTGTTGTGGAATTTCCCACCAAGTGCTACACTTAAAATATCATACTTAGACTAGTAATAAACATTAAAACATAATGAATAAAGTATGTCCAATATACATATATTTCACATTGTCTTATATAACAAAAAATGATGAGCTATCACTAACTCTGTTAATGTGATTTGTTGCTCAAATAATATCCTCAAAATACCAAACATTAGATCTTTTGACCAATATCATTTAAACATCTTCCTTATTCTTGTTACAAGAATTTAATCCTCACTACTATAGTATGACCGATATACACATAAATCACATCGTCTTCTAAAACATAAAATCTTGAGCTACCTGCAAACTCTGTTATTGTGATTTGTTTTTCAAACACTCTCTTTGAAATACCAAATATTATATCTTAATGTCCTCTATGCTTTATCATTCAATAGGTGTAAATAGCTTTATAATGTTTTAGGTTTTTCTTTATATGTTGATTAGAAGTATATCTTCCACTATAAAGTATATTTTTAATGTTCTATCATGTTATCTATATAATGGTATTTTTTTGGCTCATATGTAATAATTTCAAAAGGTGCAAATGGTTTTGTATCTTTCAATGCATCATAATTTGGTTTCAGACTTTTAGAAAAAATTTGCTAATATTTATTTGATCCATAAAATATGAATTATTGTAACCAGTTGAATGATACATAAGATGTCCTATCAAGCCTAGCGGTTGCTAACCATTAAGTTAATTACTCTTTATGATACATAGTAAATAAATCTAGAGGTTGGTGTCTGCTAGGGTAGTATTTGAATTCCTTATTAGAAAATGTGAGAAAAACACTTTAAAGTTTGGAAATGACCTAATTATTAATGTATTATACTTTAATTATAGGTAAAATGTATTCCATTGTTTATGCTCCATTCAGAACAATTACATTCATTGTAGGAGGTATTTTTTGGAAGAATATAGATGAGGAATGGTTTATGGGAATCCATTCCCTTGAAAACTACCATGTCAACATGTGGTTGTTTTTTGTTATAGATGACAATCACGAGGAAGTTGGTATTGTTCTATTGTCGGTTATTAATTTGGGGACATTATGTGTCCAGGTGGAATGCTTTGACCTTGAAAACAATAAGTGTCTTATTCTAGATATGGATTTGGATGTTTCTTTATTCAGAAATGGGAAATACATGCCTCTATAAATAGCGAGACCATATTCCTATCCAAAATATGGTTAGAATTGGGGATTTTGATAAAGCTGGTTTTTCAAATGCAAAAGAAATTCAAAATGGTATATTTACGGATATTCAGAAAATTGTATAGAAACAAGAAAATATCTTTTGTTTTTCATTTCTTGCATAGAAAGTGTTTTCATTCAACTCCAAAACATTCCAAGTTGTTTACTATGCTTAGGAAAACATATTTGATTAAATTAGGGATAGATTCATATAAATCAAAATTACATGGGTAGAAAAGGAATACTAAATAAATTGGGTCTTTTGAGGCTAGTGTAATAGTAAAGACACTTGATTCTTACTCTTTGGATAATAAAAGGATACAACAAAATGAGAGAAATTTTTCTACGTTATTTGATAAATAAACATCTGGATGATATTATATTGAAATCCTGTAATGAATCCGATGTAATAAAAAAATTAATTTCATGAATCACACTATCGCTAGTTGTTTGTCTTTGTTGGGTGAAGAGAGAAATGGAAAAAGAAATATGATTCCCATATAGGGGAAAAAATGGAAAAACGGAAAAAGATCATGAGGTGGAAGAAGTTCTTCCCATCGAGGCTTAGACAATATTAGACAACTATGTGATGTCACTGGAAGGAAATATACTAGCAAGGATGGAAGTCACAGATACAATTTTTCTTGTAAATTTGCATATCCATTCCATCTTCCATCAACTTTATTAGCTATTCCTTCGACTAATCCTTTCAATGTTGAATGTGTGATTGTTTATTTTTACAATTTGGCCAGTGATATTTCTTCTGATGTAATAATGGAGCTTCTAATAGTTATCGGAACTAGTGTGTTGGATTTTATTATTATTGTTCTAATACTAATTGGTTATTCAAAAAGTTAAGAGACACAATAAAAGATACATGGAAAAGGTTAAAAACAGTGGAGTATCAATTCTGAATGGATGCTATAGACTTTATGATAGCAATGAGATATTCAAAATTTTTTGTCTTATGTACACAATATCTGGTGTTCACAACCATGACAATAACGATGATTATAGAGAAGAGGTCACTAGGGATTGGATGGAGAAACTGCCAAAAAATTAGTAACTCCAAGCGAAATTGGCCTACAAGGAAATATCATATGAGTTCTAGGATGAGATGTTCACTTGATGTTGCTCCACAAATTCTATAGTACTAGTGATTTATGGAAGAAGTGTCACACTCCATGTATTGGTGGATTCCAAACTATCTACTATTTTTATTGTTGAGACACATAGTCAAGTAATTTTTAAAACATTACTATTCTCATATGAAGAAAGGTTCATCACCGAAGACAACTTTAACAAGTGATTTTGTTTAATGGATTTTAAACTAAATATTTTACTTATACAATTATTGTTTATGCAGATAACCACAAAGCTATAAAAGCTTATGTATAATTGTTTCACCTTGATGCTACACAACCAGTTCAACATGGTGATTTACTTTCAATAATTTTATAAATATGTTTAATAATCTCTATCTTCAATTGTCATGGTTTTCAATTTTTTAACAAATTTATGTTTTTACAATGCAGATGACAAATGTGGAGGACGTGGAAACATCATCCATGAATTCGCCATCCGATCCAGGTATGTTAATCATGTGAATTTACAAACAAAACTGCTAATAAGCCCCACAAATTTATAAGACAATAAATGATTATGCAGAAAACCAAAAACCAGAGAACATAATTGTGGAGGGCGTGGAGGTATCCAAAATGAATAAACACTCACAACCTGGTATGATATCCATATGTATTTTATAGGAAATGATAACTAACAGACATTAGTTTATATGTTTGGCATAGGGTCAAAGAATTTTTAAGAAAATCCATTTGTAAGCTACGATAACAATTTAAAACGAAGTATATAGAGCTTAGCGAGACTTTATGCATCCATGTTCAATACAGTAATGGTTTGACTAAAAAACCTTACATTCATCAATATCTCGTTGATTTACAATTTGCATACTTCCTATAATTTTTATTGATTCACTACTGCATAATGACTACTTACATTGAATTAACATTGTTTTGGCTTTAACATAATCATAAACGAGAACTACATACGGCTTGATCCAGCCCATACATATATAAAGTAGCATTTGATAGCCTCATTAAAGGTTATCCATCTAAATGTAGTTTGGCCAATGATTTCATAGCCTAGCGGTCACAAATCCTCATCAATATATGAGGATTTTTTTCCGCCAAAGGTTGGTTCGACGAATATAAGTATAACCTAACATCCGCTAAATTTGAATTATAAGACAGAGAACAATTGATATTTTACTTACCATATCACCACAAAAACCACTATGTTTATCCATTTAAGATTTCATTTTCCATAACATCAAATCGATTATGAATTGATTAATGTTTCTTTCAAATACATTGTGCTCAAATTTTCAATAGAAAGAAATAGATTATGAATTGATGATTATTTATTTGAAATATCTCTTGCATCAATGAATCCAAAGAGTGTGTAAAGGCGGTGTGTAATCTAAGCCACAATATCAATTGGTAACTATTAGCCATAAGCTAAAATGTTGTTTATTTCAATTGGTTATAATTGATATGCGGCCGGTGAAAATAAAATTTGTTTACTTCCCTACAAGTAACAATAAGATTTATTTACTTATTTTGGATATGGAGGACTTGTTATATGGGATAAAAACATACAATAGGAATATTTCATTCAAGTTTGGTATGAAAGCTGTCAACCTGTGAGGTGGCCTATCAAAATTTATAAAATTATTATCACCATACTATGAACTGGGATTTTGGTCCGACAATCTCATTTCTGTTGATGTTAAAAAGATATTAACATGCTTCAATAAAAAAATATTGGTTGTATTAAATCCAAGGCTCACTTGAGGAAATGAACATTGTAATATAGGTGAGGGAATATAAATAAGATACCTAGAAAGGTTTAGAGTAGAAATGATTTTCATACAGTTATAAAAATAATTTTTGTATTGCTTTAGGTGCAAAGGAAAGAAACCCTCTTGAAATTTTTATGGTGGGGATGAAAAGTAGGCACAAAGATTGTATAAAAGATAAATGGTTGATGTTCGATTTGTACAAAAACATATCACAAATAGTTTCTCAGGGATTGAATGTGGTAGAGGACATCAAATATTTGGAGCAAGAAAATTCTAAATAACTATTAATCTTTTCATAATGTTGTTATGATGGTACTAGTTAAGATTTTCAATAATATAGACATACATATGTTATTATTAAAGTATTGCGTAACTCTATTATATTATAATGTGATTTTTAGAATATAAGTTAGGAGGATTTATATTTTCACTGGTTATAAGTTGACAATATGATTGAATAACTTCTGTGGTGAATTATAATAAAAACTTTCCCTTGAAAAATTGTAAAATAGTATTTTTTTACATTGTTCATAAAATAAATATAAAATTATATTGTATATAATTAATTGTTTTTAATATTTTTTAATATAATTAATATATAAATAAATCTCTATAAAAATTGACGGTCATATCTAAAATATGCAAGTCATATGTGATGGTTATTTCAAAGATTTGCAACTATTTTACGGAGATAAAAATGATTAAAAAAACATCTAAATGGATGTCAAATTTAACACCATGGTGTGGCCTTTGTTGCAACCATTGAAGGACAAGAGAAGATGTTTGTTATCCCATATAAAACAAAAACATGTTCTATACATAACAAAGCATAAATAATGCTTAGTGGTCGCGAGCCCGTTTAAAACATAATTTTTTTGTTTATATGACATAACATAAATAATGGTTGGAAGACGCTATCCCTAATAAAACATAAACACGTTCTCTAGATAACAAATCATAAATAATGCCTAGCGAATGCTATCCCATATAAAAGATACATGTTTTGTTTAGTCTAAAGCATAGATAATGCCTATTGGACGTTAGCCCATATAATGGATTCCAATATTTGAATTTTTGGATTCCAATATATGGGATTTTGGAGTGCAGATAAATTATATGTGATTTTGGATTCTAAAATGTGTGATTCTAGATTCCACCTATGTGATTTTGGATTCCAATATATGTGATATTGGAATCCAATATGTGTGATTTTTGAGTCCATATAATTCCAATATTGGCTACATTTTTTTCTGGTCGACCGGAATAAGTCCAAATTTAGTGAAATAAGCATTCTATCTAGATTAACTTCTAAAATTCATATTTTAGTTAATCATTTTGGTGAACCCATACTTTAGAATATTTTTCCCTAGGATCTGCTTCAAACCCTAATGGATAAGGATAGTTCATATTCTTCTCCCATCATGTCTCATTTTAGTGTTAACCCTATCTATGATTAGGTTTCCATTGCAGAGCTCACTGCTCTCTATAGTAACCCTACTCCTATTCTAGATCATATCCAACAATAGCTTCTAGATGGTCATTAATATGTGCCTACTCATTTTGAATATTATCCCATTGGCATTAGTATTATTGAGGATATGATATCCTTCACTCATTATACACCATGTTATACGATGCTTGTGATCCTCCTTCTGATCTTTCTAAGGAAATTTTAGATGATTCTCTTATCAATTACTTCTTTAGTATTGACACTCACTCACATGTGTATACTTATTCTTATCCTATTCAGGCCATTGCTATAGTTCCTTCTCATGATTCTCCTACTTCTGATCTTTCTTATCATGATACATTTCATACTAGCTTGCATACTCCATATTATGTCAATGATCCTATTGAAAACATTCTTAGAAACATTCTCATTTTTAAGTCTCTATCTGATACTGATGAGGTGGTTGATAGCCATGGTTCTCCTTATTTTCATATTTCCAAGTGTGAATATCCTATTCCATCATTTCCTTCTCCTGAGATTACATATAGCACTATACATGAGTCACCTCCATCTATCACTTCTTCTTCTCATATTGTTTCATCTCCTCTTATTACATCATCTCGCACCCATTTTTTTGTCTTCTAATAGAGATGCATCTCCATCAGGTCACCTCACCTATTACGAGATATGTCGATGCTAGTCTTACCACTACGTGATATTCTATATATATCATCTACTATATCTTCTCCTTAGCATCGACTCTTCTCTATCATCTCTTGATATTCCTATGATCACTCATAATGGAAAATTACAACCTCTTAATACATTATTGACATCTTCCACTATTCCCTCATAGGATATCATTTCTCTCATTTATGTTGTAGGTCAATTACAATCTTAGGTCCAGTCAATCACTCTAGAAAGTAGGGATTACTATGCTTCTATTGATAACAACTCATTACATGGTAACCTTGTCCCTAAGAAGATTCATAATTCTACATTCCCGAAGGACTTTATCATTCATACATTGACATGTTTTAATGGCACCGGTGATCCTCATGCTCATCTTATACATTACCTCATGCTTATGAACTCTTATTCTAATGATAGAATATTATTTAAGGCCTTTCGATATAGTCTTATTAATGAGTCGTTCTGATGGTACACTCATCTTCCATTCGGGTCTATTAGTAATGTTTATGACACGAGAGGACACTTTCCTTCATCACTTTCTCATCATTAATGGCTCTAAAGCTACTTATGACCACTTACCTACTTTACATCAGGGCTCATCTTAACCTATCAAGGATTATACCTTACCATTCAATGTTTGTATACATCAACTAATATTCCAACCTATTGACATAGAAAATAAATTTATTTTCTTTCATCGATTCTGGGCCTTAAACAAATCTTGCAATCTTATATCCTATAAATTTATGGACTTAGAACAAGATATTATTTCATTAAATTTTTTTGACCCTCCACATACGTCTACTCCTTATTATATCACCTAGTCCTCCTCCATCGAAAATGGTTACACGTCCTACACAATTTCCACCTTTTCCTCACAAGCAAGGAAAACAAGCTCAACCTACTCCACCACCACAAAGTACTTATCTTCCTCTGTGACATGATACTTCTCCTTCCACTCTATCTATGTTGCATGAGACATTGCATTTATCCCATCATGCTAGACCTCATGATGTGTTGTTTTCCTTACTTGAAAAGTGCCTCATTTTCTTACCATCAAACCAACATCATCCACAACGTCAGCATGACCAAACTTATTGTAATTATCATCACATAAATGGCCATAGGGACAATTATTGTCTTACCCTTCATGATAGATTGCAACAATTAGAGGATAAGGGTGTCATCTCCTTTCGTTTTTCTCACGTGAGATATCTATCTCTCCTCTACCTTTTAGAGAGTTTCTACTACAGTTGAGTCATCTCCTCCACTGTATTCAAGACATGGTATGTCCAATACTATATTTTTTTACTCATGTGCACTCTCCACCGCATCCATACACCATTGCATCATTGCATTCATGTTATCCACCGCAACACGCTATTATTTTTCATTAGCTTTCACATCCCATTGCCTTCACGCATACCACCACACCTCCATATGATATTCGGTTTGGCACATTTTTACACGCTACATTCATCCCACATGATTCCACCACTTCACATCACCTTGGTATTTGGTAGGTGATTACTATCACCTTACCCCCGGCCGATGATACACTTATGTTCTTACGGTTCTTACACGGGTGTTGAGGTTTTTTCTATAAGATAATTTCATCGCAGGCTTCGTCATTTCATCTAGCACACTTAATCATTTCCTAATGATGCGTTCTTGTTTTCCATGGTTCATTATTGATGATGAGTGGTCTTCATTAAAATGAACCTAATCATCCATACCCTGGGGGGCATTGCTAGTCCCCCATTTATCACACTAACATATTATGATTACATTACATTATCGTGACACACATTCATCACCACACATTAGTTCAATCATCATACATCATTTATTTTTATTTTCATTCTGCTATCATCATTATACTAACTACGCGTCACAACATTACGTCAATAAACAATAATAATAAACAAAAACATCACATACATCCCAGCACTAATCACCCAATCATTATGACATCAATACACCACAAAATAAGCTCATTGTATATAAATCACATGTGTCCATACATATATAGGCATATTTTGGGTAACATCCCCATCCTTATTATGTGTCGCAGACTAACACAATCCATGTCATATGAATCCTCATCGACAAGCCCAATCTTAGAAATGTACTCAAATGACGACCACCATGAAAATCCCTCGAGTGAAT
Organism: Taxus wallichiana var. yunnanensis; assembly: GCA_018340775.1. Lineage (NCBI taxonomy): Eukaryota > Viridiplantae > Streptophyta > Pinopsida > Cupressales > Taxaceae > Taxus > Taxus wallichiana. Next base: position 580,450,952 of record CM031240.1, read on the forward strand.
ATCCCTCTACACATCACAAAACAAAAATGCAGCATTAGCACACTACACAAATCAAAACACACGTGTTTATCACATTACTCCACATCCAACATCACATTTTCACCATTCTAGGCCATATACACACTTTCTGGACTAGGGTTCCCAAATGCATAACTTAGGCACCCAAGAGTAGAACACTAGCACCGCGATCTAAGTACTCCTATCCTAGGGGTCACTAGCACCCTCACCACTCTTGTCCAGGTTTCAAACGCCAATAAAAATAAAATTTGCAATTTTTTAAAATTTAAAGAAAAACAACTACTACACCATACATTTTTTGAAAAACAATGCACTTACCAACTCTGCAATCATGTGTGACATTACGGTAATCACCGCCCTCTCAAACCAACTAGGACGTGTTCTTTGTCCACTTGTATAATTTTCACTCACTTTATGCTCAATATCAAAATCACGTAAAAAAATGAAGTGAATATACACTTTTCACTTCACTACTTATAGTTATTATTTTGCATTTATTCACACAACTAATACACACCACACCATTTTTTGTCATATCTTGAGCATTTCTACTTCGATTTACACCCCATTTACAACATTATTTTTGAAATTCTTCCTACCACTATAACATACACATTATGTGCACATTATATCTCCTTAAATTGTTCTTCCATCCAATTCATACACATTTTTTTGTGATTTTTATCACTTTATATCCATTTCATGCTTACTTTTGGCTTAGTGTTTGTTCTTCTCAGCACTTCCCCTTTTCTTTGAAAGGGGGAATATCATTACAGTCATCCTATAAACCCCCTTACATTATTTTAGGTGCCCTTTTCTTGGCGATACTTGTGTCTAATTTAGATTTTTGAGGTCGGTCTTTATAATTTTCCCCCTCATTCCCTTAGGTACTAGTTCCAGCATGTCGGGTCATTAGTGTCAAAATTTGAGCAAGAGATGCCTATATAAAAATAACATACCTATTATCTTATGGGAAAACTATCTACCATCAAGGGCTAGCTATCTACTTCTAGTCACAAAATCATGTACTTTAGACATTATTTATCCTAGTTTCATATTACTTTTTAGAAGGTTATTTAGTGAAGAAAGTACTAATTAACCCCCATCTTTTAGCCATCTTGTTTTATTTTATTTCTTCATTACCAACCTTTTACATCCACATGCCCAGTCAGCTTTTGTCATCTTACATTATTTTAGCATCAACTGGGGCACCTAGATTAGTACTAGGGAACCCATGGGTTCCTGGTCTCTTTGCACACTATCTTGCCATCTTTTGGGCTCTTTCTAGCCATTTTAGCTTTTTTATATTTTTGGTGGTCAGACATTTTGAGGTTAATTAAAAAATTAGATCAAGATAACCCTATAAATATAAAGTTATGAGACCATAATGAGGACCTAGCATCATTCACTACTATCATCCATCTAGAGTTGCATCCATCTATTGCATTGGATATCACTTGCATCCACATAGCTTCATCATCAAGGCATAAGGCTAGGACATTTGCATCACACACTTCATAGGGGAGGGATTCTATTATATTCCATGCACACATGCTATTACATTTTCAAAATTTATCTATTTCTCGCTACTTCACAAAGTGTGGTGCACAAGAGCACCTAGGTCACATTGTGCCCACACTCACAAGAATTTCATTTGGGTCTGAAATGTAGTGAAGTGCGTAGTTAGTAAGCCCATTTTTGTCGTAGATGAGGTCAGTTTGACCCATTCTTTTGCATCTTTATTTTTATGGTGTTGATACTTCTTCTTAGTCTCTTGCAGGTCTTCTCATCTTCTTGGAATATCGGGGACATCGATACGGGGTAGAAAATCTGATGCAATATACGACAAGGGTTTTGGACCATCTCTCATCCCTATGAAGATCAATTTCAGAGCTTTTACATAGACCATGGTGTCTAGTTTGCAGAATAGAGCACCCGCAGTGCCCCCGATCCCTCTCTAGGAACTCCAATCCATCTAGATACTCTAGACCCATTCTTTTTGGAGCTTATTCACAGTCATTGATACTTCTAGGTTCTTCAGTCATCTTTGTGACACGGTCCCATGAGAATATTCTATTCAACTGAGTTCTTTCCTCTTCTCTCTTACACATTAGGGTTAGCATTTTATTTTACATAGTTGTTAGGTAAATTTATATACTTCTTTACCTCATTCATTTCATTTATTTACATATTTTCATAACTTAGATTAACTATCCCCACATGTTGCATTATTATTTAGTTTTTAGTTAATCAAATTTGTGAACTTGGCCTCTTTCACGCTTAGGATCATGTTTTTAACATCTATCATGGCTCCCATATTTTCTCAAGTTTCTTTATCTTATTTACTTAAGTGATATCCCCATTATCGGGATACTTTACAAAAATACCTAGAAACCTTGTATCTTGAAGAAAAAATGTCACTTTGCATAAAATAAGTACTCTATTTGATCATTTATCTGACGACCCTAGTCCTAGTGTTCCTCAATCTAATCAACCCCTATTGGACTCAATTCAAGCTCTACATGTTTTATTTCAAGACAAATTTCAGGCTATGGAATCAACTATTACATCCCTCAAATCTGAAATTCAATAGTTTAAGGATGTTTCTCAATCACATGTTTTTGCTAATTCTACATCTTATATGCCATCTATGTCCACTATATGTCATCTTGATGAACCTCAAGGCATGCCATTGCTTAAGCAACTTATGTTTAAGCACAATACTATTCTTACTCGGTTCCTTAGTCATCAGTTGATCACTTTGCCACCTACTCATTGTTATCCTCCTTATCAGCTTACAAAATATCAAGGTCATCCATATTGCAACTATCATAGAATCAATGGACATAATGAAAATGAATGTTATGTTATACAATGTAGGATCAAACATCTTCAGCATCAGGGTTTTATCTCATTCAATGCATGCCCATCTATAACTACTACACCATGCTATATGGCTACTAGTGTGCCTCCTTCTAATATTTATAAGAAATTTCTAGATGATCCTCTTATTGATTACATGCTTTCTATTGATAATCACTCACATGTGCATACTGATTCTTCTCCTAGTCAGACAACTACTATAGTTCCATCACATGATTCTCCTATTTCTAATACTACTTCTCCTCCACTTAATGAGCATCACACCACCATTTCTCATGTGCCATCTTCAAAAATATAAGAAATCCCTAAGTGACCACCTATAACAACCCAATAGCACTTATTCCTCCCAACACATATAAAACATTACCAAAAGCTGCCACCATTCAATCTTTCACTCCTTCTTACTCCATTTCCATTTTCTAATCATTTTTTAAATCAAATACCTCTTCACTCAAGTTGTCTGTGACATTACCACCTCATCATCCCATCACTCTTGTTAAGTAAACTACTCCTTATGTGGATCCACTTAGTGTCTTTTGACTAGACTTCCATTGCTTACATACTTTGGGGGCATAATATTTACACTCCCCCACATTCTAGCATATTTACATAGTACTACATCACACTCTTAGCACTTACACATACTTCATCTTAGCCTCATCTCATCTTGCATAGTCATACATACATCATAGCATTTTCATTACTTGATGACACACTCTTGTGCTTCAGTTCACACTTGACTTTCTAGGGCTTACTACACATGAACCCCAAACACTACACTATAGGAATTACATATTGCATTCAATCACATATCATGCATCACACACCATACATTATATATTTATTCTACACCATTTTGACATTTATGCAACATACATCATACTAGTCACCATTATATATACACCATTTTCTATGTGTCTTACATCCTACACTACTTTTCTTATATATTGCATCATTCATTTATCTACATGCCATACATATCAAACCACGTATTTTTTACACGTATTCTACATACTATATGCTCTTCGACACATTACATATATTACACTCTATACTATACATCGCACTATTATACATACTACACTTACTTTACATCATGTATATTACACTTGTCAGTTTACATCATACATTACACATTACATTCATCATGTGGTATTTTTTCATCCTTACATATACTACACTGTCTTCTACATGCTGCACCCACCACCCTATGATACACTTTAGTTCCTCGGTCCATACTTGACTATCGAGGGTTTACAAATCAAATGGACCTTACACTCATCACATGTTTACTATTCAACCTTTCATCATGCGACATTTCCAGCCTCATGACATATGCTTTAGGCTAAATCATCACCAATTCTATCATTTTGTAGTGGTATACACCTTAGGTTACATCACCACTCCTCCTTCTCATCTTGTAGTGATATATGCTTAGGGATAAATCATCACTCACCCATTCATCTCATAGTGATATATGCTTGGAATAAATCATCACTTATAAATTCATCTTCTCATTAGATATGCTTAGGCTATAGGGTTGACACATACATCTTTTTTATATGTTGTATATTGTCATTACCGCACATACACATGTATCACAAAGTGTTAGACATAACACACACTTCAACCATTTCCCAATGACTCACTCTCATTTAGGGTTCATTCTTGAATGATGAGGGGGAAAACAAAATGAAACTCACTATATACACTTCCATTCACTTGAGGGGCATAGGGATCCTATCATTCCATTTTGTATTCCATTCCATCCATTCATAGCATACCGCATATTATGGTTTCTCTTACTATTGCTTACTTTTTCTTGTTCATGGTCACTTTATTAAACATGCTAGTTATCTTACTTTTTTCAATTATCTCTATCATACACACATGTGTGTTCACACATGTGTGTTCACACCTTTGTTTATTTTTGATCACGAGATACAAGTCTCTTACACACATCATGGATGCTCACCTTCTACCCTTCCTACACTGTTTAGTAGGGGCATCCACATTCATCTCTCATAGGTGCTATTATTTCATTTTTTACTGAGAACTTTACATTCATGAGTTATACATACTTTTGACATACTTGGTTAACTTTCTAATATGCTAATGGGTGCTTCATGTGCGGGATTTTTATGCAAGGATATTGGCTTCCATACTTGTTTTTACATTGTTTGTTATTGATTTCTCTTGTTTGCAGTCATTCCCCTTTGCTTGGTGTGCACACTTGTTTGCAAACATGATGTCCTTACATGTCTTGCAACATCGTGAGTGATTTCCCATGTTTGCATCCCACTTTATGTGGCTTATTTTTCTTCTTGTGTGTTTACTACATTTTTTGGTAGCTTACACATTGTTTGTGTAGATTACACATTTTCTTATACATGCATGTTTGTTCACACTTGTCTTTGGCTAGCCTTCTTATTTATGCATTCCTTGGTTTTTACCAAGCACTTTCTAGGGTACATTACATGCGGTTAGTTATCTTTTGGGGCTGCATTCTCCTATTAGTGACATCACATGCGCTCCCAAAGAGGGGGGCATCATTTAGGGTTGTTTACATACTAACAAAGAGATTCTACACCGATTTGGTTCAGTTATATACAACAAGTGGGTTCAGACCAGTCTAGAAACCTCATACACAATATATTTTATAGGACATGGTGTCCTTAGCATTCGGGGGAGTGGTTAATAGTTGGAGGATACAATGGAATTCCTCCTAATACTTCTTCTAATCCTGGCATCGGATCACCCAAAAAACAAGATAGTACATAGATATTTTCACACACATTCATGGAAGCGATTCTGGGAAGGAGAATAATGCAGCTTTCTCCCTACACTTCTTCAGCTAGGGTGGCATGAGATTTACCAAAAGCTCACAAGTCACAGGATATCCTTCTACACACTCTTTCTCGACATAGATCGTGAACTGTTCCATTTACACTTTTCATTTGCATAATTTACATTTACATACATACGCATGTTTCTTTTACATTACATTTACATACATATTTGACTACTTGATCATATTATCCTTGTAATTTTGTCCGTATGAGAAAAAATCAATCAAACAGGGGTAGCAACAACAATAATGATGTCAATAACACTTTGTAACATCACACACTAAACTAACCATGCGGTTACACTACACCTTTAGCAGCTACACACACGTGTTTCCACCTAAGGTTCACTCTCATCACTTTTATTTTTGCATTTATCATCTTTAGTTTCCATGCTCCTCCATATTTTTGTCAATCCATGCTTTATCTAGTCCATTGACATGCTTTATTAAACAATCTTCATGGACATTAGGTATGCATCTCTATTTATTTTATTTTACCGATCTTTCTACTCACCAGCATAAAGTGGCGGAAAATGTAGTCACAAAATCATGTACTTTAGAAATTATTTATCCCAGTTTCATACTACTATTTAGAAGGTTATTGAGTGAAGAAATTACTAATTAACCCCCACCTTTTGGCCATCTAGTTTTATTTTATTTTTTCATTACTGACCTTTTACATCCACATGCCCAGTTTGGTTCTATCATCTTGCATTATTTTAGCCTCGACTAGGGTGGCTAGATTATTACTAGGTGCCCATGGGTGCCTCGGTCCCATTTGCACTTTCCCGCCATTTTTTGGGTTCTTTCTAGCCAATTGAACTTCTTATCTTTTTGATGGTCAGCCATTTTGGGGTTAATTATAAAATTATATCAAGAGAACCCTATAAATATAAAGTTATGAGACCATAATGAGGGACCTAGCATCATTCACTACTATCATCCATCTAGAGTTATATCCATTTATTGCATTAGATATCACTTGTATCCACATAGCTCCATCATCAAGGTAAAAGGCTAGGACATATACATCACACACTTCATAGGGGGATTCTATTCTATTCCATGCACACATGCTATTAAATTTTATACATTTAGCTATTTCTCACTACTTCACAAAGTGTGACTAGCACAAGAGCACCTAGGGCACATTATGCACACACTCACCAGAACTACATTTGGGTCTAAAATGTAGTGTAATGCTTAGTTAGTAAGCCCATTGTTGTGGCAATTGAGGTCAGTTTGACCCATTCATTTACATATTTATTTTTTTAGGTTTTTAATACTTCTTCTTGGTCTCTTGTAGGTCTTCTCATCATCTTGGAATATCAACGACATATGATACAAGGTAGTGAATCTAATGCAACAGACAACAAGGATTTCAGACCATCTCTCGGCCTGTGAAGATCAGTTTTAGAGATTTTACAAAGACCAGGTGCCCATTTTACGACCAAAACACCCAACAGGGAACCACAATCCCTCTCTAAGTTCTCCAGTCCAGCTAGATACTCTAATCCATCCTTTTTGGAGCTTCGCATAGTCATTGATACTTCCATATTCTTTGGTCATCTCTATGACATAGTCCCACGAGCATCTTCTATGCATCGAGTTCTTTCCTCTTCTATAGATTATACATTAGGGTTAGCATTTTCTTTTGCATAGTTACTTGGTCACTTTATATACTTCTTTACTGCATTTATTTAGTTTATTTGTAGTTTTTCATATCTTAAATTAACGATCCCCACATACTACATTATTAGTTAATTTTTATTTAATCACTACTAAGGAAACAGTTGTATTTGGGCATAATTTCATCATACACATTACAATGAAGGGTTGTATTCATTTTATTCCATCTACCATTTTCATTTTACATCTATTTATTGCCCCTATTTCTACGTCATTTGCGCTTAGGGAACCCTAGGCACACAATTACACACACAAGCACATATAACTACATTGGGTCTAGAATGTAGTGCAACACTTAGTTGTAAGTCCACCATTTTGGCAGCTAAGGTCAATCTGACCCCTTCATATTCATCTTTATTTTTATGAATTTGATGCTTTGTATGGGGTTTTGCAGGTAGATCTTCATTACAGGTTTATGGCAACATAATGGTAAGTTATTGTGATAACTATGTGACAAGGATCAAGACATTGTGAAGACCTAACAACACTTTCAGACTTTTTTCTTGAGTTTTTCTACAAACTAGAGCACCCATACTTTATACTAGGGCACCCACAGGCACCCTAGTACCGGTAAATCTCCATTTGTTACAATTTTCAAGGTTGAATCATCATACTCTATATTCCATCTCGCACATAATCTTGTTTAGTTTTGAATCATAATGGGGTAATTTGTTTTTAATTTATTACTTTATCTCTCTTATTTCAATTACTTCACTTCATTTAAATATCAAATAAAATTAGTTAGCATCTACACTTCAATTTATACTATTTATTTCATTGTTATATTATCTAGATTAACTCCTAAAATTCATATTTTAGTTAATCAAGGGTCATAATTTTATGTATCCCTTGTCTCCCTTTCACCTTTGGGAATAAAGGGGATAATAGAGGATCTAAATTGTGACTTGGGGGAGAGGGAGTTACCCTTTTGTATCCCCCTTATCCCATTTGCACCGTGGAGGATAAAGGGGGCATTGGGATAAAAAAGTGTGACATGGAGCTTGATGGAGGAGAGGGGGTCAAAATTTTTGCCCCCTTTATCCCCTTTTCACCTTGGGGATAGAGGGGATAGAGAAATTCAAAATTTGTGACTTTTCCACTTTAGCAAAGCTCATTTCACTCACCATGTCCAAATTGGGACACCAATATTGAATTTTTAACCCTGAGAGCATAGGAAAGTGTTTCTTTATGGTCAAACCTTATATGATTTTGACTTAAAAACAATTAATTATATTATTTAAACCATTATTTAGACCCAATTCATCCTAAAATTTTAATTTAGGGTATATTACATCTTTGACTAAGAGGAGTATCTGCTATGTTTGAAACTACTTCAAGAAATCTTTGAGAATTGGAACAATTTTCATGTTTATATCTTATAGATGATTCTAAGATATTTCCAATGAATATTTTTTTCTCCTAAATCCCTTTAGAACTCCTATAATCATCCGAGAAATCATCTTTCACCATTGGAAATTTCATTCCTTACACCTAGAATTACCTGATGTTGAACAGGTTGTTCCAGAATCAAATTTTGTTTACCAAACTTTCCTAACCTAACTTGGAAATCTTAAATTTTAACTTAAATCACCCTCATATGATTTATATTTTCCTTGTATGCTTTCGGAGGGTGTTTACTTAGCTGCAAAATGGCTAAAATGACCTTGTTAGGCCTCTAGAGGAAGTCATCTTTCCCTGAATCCCAATGAGTTCATCAATCGCATTAGGAACTCTTACCTACACACTGAAACACACTTGAAAATATTGTTCTCACTTTCCTCAAATTCTGATTTATGGTTGAAATGAGGGCGTGTAGCTAGAGGACATATTCATGGTGATAGGGAAACATAATTTTTTATTATGGGTTTAATTTTCATGCTCAAAAGTTTCAATTTTTCATGCCGGACATTTTTGCATGAGAACACTTACCTACCTCCAAATTTTTCCATATATCACTATTTTATTCACTTGACAACTTCCATATACATGCACATCTTTGTCTCTCCTACGAAAAAAATTATCAACACATCTCTATATATCATATATTGCATTACCATACATTTGTTACAATTCTAGTTTTAAACACCTCTTGTATCAATTATGTCATCCATTAGATCATATACATGTAAAAGCAAGAAAAGTAAAAAAAAATATTGATTAAGAAAATTATTGAAAAATGGATAATATGCCTAATCAATATGTAATAGCATTGTAAATTAAATATGCAATGAGATACATATTTTACCCAAGAAAAATAAGCTAGAAATTATAAAACCCTAGTTGCAAAGAAGGTATAGAAAGACTTAGGTGATTCCAAATCAATCATGTATTGTGCTAAAAGTGACAATATGATGAATAGATTGGGATGAGTGTCACATAGAATCTTGGAAAATTATGTGACCGCAAGATCTTCCTAAACTAGGGCACTTGGAATGGGTCAGGGGTGTCTGCATGTGGTGCAAACCTACTCTAGGTGCATGTGACTACTTAGAACATTATAATACCTCCTTCGAGAGAGTCACAAGATATTCGGTGTCCTTCATTTCCTGTCATAGTATGTCACATCAAGCTCATAGATGTCACATGTGACCTGTAATAAATAAATGGCCTACAAAACCCAAAAATTGCATCAAATCCCAAAAATAAAATAATGCAAATGAGGGGTTGGATTGTCCTCGGTTGTTAAAAAAGTGAACTTATGAACAATCATTGCACTACATCTTACACCCAATCTAATTCTATACAAGTGTGTGTCGTAGGTGGCTCTTGTGCATGTTGCACTTAATAGGGAGAAAGTAGCTAGATGTAAAATATGTAAGTAGATGTGTGCATGAAATAATGAACTTCACCTCCTATGTGTGTATGTATAAGTAAGAGTCCCTTATCCCTCATGCGTGGATATATATGGATGTTTGAATTCTCTTAGAATTCTCTTGGATGCAACCTTAGGTGGTGATAGATAAATATTAGTGCTTGGTCCTTTATTATAGTCACATAACTTTATATTAATATGATTCCCTTATTTGTGTTTCATAATTAACCCTAAGAAGGCCGACTAACAAAAAGATAAGAGTCTCAATCAAGCTAGAAAGGACTCAAAAGATGTGAGAAAATTAAAAAGAGGTTGGGGCACCCAAATGGGATGGGGTGCTTAGTGCTTTGGTGTCCTTGCTATATGCTAGTGTCTAGAGTGATAAATGCCGAAGTGTGAAAAGATAAACTAGGAAAGAAATAATGTAAGACCACAAAGGAAAACTGAAAGCAAGAAAATATGGCTAAAGGAAGAGATTAATTAGTATTTTTCTCTCTTAGGAATAATATGAATAGTAGTATGTGATCAGGACTAGATAGATACCCAAAATGTTTGATTTAATGTCTACATTTTCCCCATGTTATGTTGTTGAGAAAATGCTCTATAACATAACATAGATAAGATATACGTGCACTCGATAACCATGTAGATTGATGGTGAAAATTGTTAGATAAGAGGAAGTGAAAAATGATAATGATGACCCTAGGATGAGAGTGTATGCTTAGATATCATGTTTTTACCTATTGTTGATGTTTATTTTTGTTGTGATGATGTGTGATTGATGTGACTATCAATTATAATAAGGATGGACCTGCAAAAGAGAAGAATGAACAAGTAGTCAAATATGCATATATATGATCAAAAAGAGTGAAATGTATGTAAGAAATTATGTTAAGTTTTTAAAAGGAACATGTGTACCTGATCCATGATGAGAAAAGAGATAGAAAGGGCTGAAGATGATATATAAGAACAAGTTTTTCAAGTGATCTCACACTAATTGAGTTGAGTGCAAGTTTTTGGGTGATCTCACACCAAGAATGGAAGAAGTGTAGGGAGAAAAGTCTAGTGTCATCCTCCAACCTTTAATTGCTTCTGAATTATAGAACACCACTACAAATGGTGTGTAAAAATCTAATTTTTTTCAACAATTCCAATCCAACGCAAAAGTAGAAAAGAAAGTGCAATGCATGCATGTTGAGTGTTGAAGGACTAACTATCATGTAAAATCTGGTGTGTATACTACTGAAATCTATGTTGAACTGAAAAATGTTGTGTAATTTCCGTTGGTCACGAGGAATCTAGGAAGGGTTAGGGGCACCAAGGTGTTATTGTTTGTGTCTGGGTGTTAGTGTTTGTGTTATGTTTGAGGACTCGGTCAGGGTTACGGACCATTATTGATTATGATAATTGTATTTTACCAAGTGTAAACTATGTTTAACTATAACTTTATACTACTATATGGAGTGAATAATTCACCCGATGATGTCCCCCCTCATTCGGGGTGCATGATACATCGTTAAGGAGTATGTGGCCCAAAGGAGGACCAATTGTTGAACTAAAACTAATGCCCTACATGGGGAGGGTGTGTGCTTGGTAGAAACCAAGGCACATGCAAACAAAGTGGATATAAATAAGTGTTAGTGCAAATAAGATAAACACGCATGTAAAAGACAAGATATAAGCTAGTAGATAAGATGAGAATGTGTAAGTTATCAAGCAAGAAGACAATATAGACCATGAAAAATGAGTTTCAAACATGGGACACCACTCATGATGTCGTAAGACATATTGGGCCAAATTGGCTAAAGGAAGAAAATGTGTAATCATAGAACAAGCAAGACATAGGGAAAATCCTGCAAATAATGGCATACAAATGTAAGTAATAGCAAAAAAACAATCATACAACCATGGAAGAAAATATACCTGCAAAGAAAATTTTCCACATGAAGCACCCATTAGCATGTTAGAAATATTATAAGTATGTGAAAGCATGTATAATCTGATATAGTAATGTGCTATGAAAAATGAATCAATAGCACCTATAGTGTACAAAAGTGGATGCCCCGGAGCCACGGTGGGACTGTAATTAGTACTACACCAAGAATCCATACCACATGTATTGATCTATGTAAATATTGTGATCACAACTAGAAGGCAAGTAAATGCACATGTGTATATAGAAAATATAATGACATACCAAGTATCTTTCTAGCATGTGTAATAAAGTGTACATGTAAGCATAAAAAGAAAGAGTAAATGTGACCAAGATATGTAATATGTTGTGGAGTGTAGATGGAATGCAGAGTGAATGATAGGATTGGCATCCCCCCCAAGCTAATGTGAATGAGTATGCATGTGATGAGATTCATTTATACATGCCCCCTCAGTACTTGAGAGTGAACCGGAGAACAAGAGTGCGTCACCAGGAAATGGTTTGAATTGTGCACTAGAAAGATATGATTGATAAAGCATAGAGATGAGTGAGTGTGGTGAAGTTCATTTTATATTTAGACCCTCAAAATCAAGTATGAACTATGTATCTAGAGTTTGTCATAAGGTAATGAGCGTAGCACATAAAAGTAGATACAAGAAAGATGTAGTGTGAATGTGTAGAATGAATAATGCACATAGTATGTGGTAGAATACGAGAAGAGAAAGATGTCAAACATGCATGAATTGTGAAGTGTGTAGTGTGTGAGGTTCATGTTTATAGCATGACCCTATCAGTTAAGTGTGAACCAAATCACAAGAGTGCATCATTAGGTAATGATGATATAAGATTGTATCAAGATGTGTATGATTTGTGTGAGAGACTAGAGCTCAAAGTGTGAGACATTTGTGAATGCTAGAAGTAGAGGGAAAATAAGTATGATGCCCCCCAATGTATGATAATGAATGTACTATCTGATGAAAATGAAATATAAAGGTCCTCCACGTGATGCTTGTGGAGATGAAGGCATGTGAACATGCTCTAATATCATTGGTGTATGAGATAGACAATGCGTAGGTAAATGAATCTTATATGCATGCAAGCGATGAGCATAATGTAGAGGCGATGTACACCTATGTGAATAAGAATGTGGAGTTGATGGAAATCTATGTAAGGTAGAATGCGGAGGTGATGACAACCTATGTGAAGTAAAATGCAAAGGTGATGGAAACCTATGTGAAGAATAACGTGGAGGTGATGGACACCTATGTGAAGAAAAATGAGGCAGTGATGTATACCGATGTGAAGGAATTTTTGAGTGGTGGAGCTAGACTAATGTGACGAAGTTCTAGAATTATGAAACCATGTAGGCCATGTGCAAACATGTCAATTAGGAGAATATTTTTCTTTAGATTTGAGAGGCCGCAGGGACCTAGATGCTCTAGCAAGTACAATGGTAACCTCAAGAGGAGGTTATGCAGCCATGGTGTGGATGGTGAAACACCATTTATAGTGATAAATTACTTATTATGAATGAACTTTAGACATAAGTGATTCATGAAAGTAATGGCCTAAGTTGCGTAGAGCTAGGGAGACCTAAGAGCATGTCACACCCTTTGACTAATGGTGCCATAAGAAAAGGCACAAGCATGGTAAGAGGACCGATAATGACCGAAATCTTGACAAAACCATATGATTTAGGAATCGGATATGATATCTATGAGATTAGATAGTCAATAGCAAAGAGAAGTGTAATATAACATGCACTTACCCAAAATGATGGATCGACTATAGTGTTATTACTAGGATTGGATCCAATAGAAGCACTAATTTTCAAGTGATACAAAGAGAATGGAGCGTGATAGTCATGATCATAGAAATTAATTATTGGTGGAGATAGCTCAAAGCATGAGTAATTAGAAATTCAAGATCCCTTGACGTAGGAGGAAGAACTACATGATATTTATGATTTCTGAAGAATCAGCTAGTTGTTTGTCATGTTTTGGAAGAGGAATTTTGAAGATTTTTAGCTTGTCATTTTCATTGGTGATGCGCAAATCTATAGGCTCTGGAATCTCAATTGAATTATTATCGATGAGATCTTGGATAAGATTACAAATTGTAAAACAACTATATCTAGATTTTTTTACACTCTAATGGTAATCACATCAGAAATTTTTATTGTAGTTACATCATTTTGGATGATATGGGTTCAAGTTGAGTGGAGAAGGAAGCGTAATAAGATTTCTCAAGAGAAGATGTGTAGAGAGTCAATTTTTATATGTAAACTTAGAAAATTGTCATTGAATATCTTTAGTATTAAATACAGCTTTAACAGTTCCTTGAGATTTAGTAGGTTTTCTAATTGGCTTAAAAGTTAATTTACTTTGAAAGTGCATAGAAGATGAAGCATGTTCTTGATACTTAATATTTCCTACAGATAAGAGTTTTGTTTCGTAGCTTAAGAATGTGACACAAATGATAGAATGATGGAGAGCTTTCAAAGATAACACTCTCTTGAAGAGGCTTCAGTAGACTCTCGAAAAATAAATCTTGAATTTCAAATTCCATGAGTACATTAGATATCTTAGCTAAGTTGTTCTTGTATCATAAGACATAATCCGCTAGATGTTTGTTAGATCCTTGTTTAAGTTAAGCGAGTTGAGCATATGAGATATTAGAGCCGATATTGATGGATAAATGAGATATAAATTCATCCGATAGATTCATGAAAGATGTTACTGATTGGAAAGATAGGTCATATGACCAACACATTACATAATTGTGAAGACTGCAAGGAAATATCTTAGCTAGGACAATATGATCATCCGTAAAATCTAGACATGTCACCTGAAATGCTCAGAGATGTTCTTGGGGATCACCATGCCCATTGAAAATGGGAATATTAGGGGTGAAAAAATTTGAGGAAGTGGGTAATCATAAATGTCGGTGTAAATGGAGTATGAAGTAATAAAGTGGAATCCAGAGATGGAGACACATGAGAAGTATCTTGTTGAAATTTCTAGATTTAAAATTGAAGATCTTGAAAAGGAATGCTAAAGTGGGAGTTCCAGAGAAGAGACTTTTTATGTGTGATAAACAGAGGTGAATTGAAATGGTTTATGGGAGTAGGAACAAAAATGATAATAATAGAAACAAGCGTAAGAGTGGAAGTAAGTGGTTGAGTAGAAATAGAGGTAAGAATGGATGTAGGGACATTAAGCTTTGCAATATTGGTGGCCTCCTCATGAGCATCAAATAAAATAAAATATAGATCCTAAGGATGCTCAACGATATGATCATTAATCTCTTTAAGGTGGGCTTTAATAAATTTTCCATAAGATTGAGCCATAGTGATAAGATGATAAAATCCCTAGAAAGAAGGTGGATTCGAGTGACGGGTTCACCAAAATGATTAAGCAATTATTGAAAAATGAATAAAATTATTAATTTGAATATGTAACATTGGCTTAAATTAAATATGAAATGAGATATAAATTTGACCTAAGAAAAATAAGCTAGAAATTATGAAACCTTAGTTGCAAAGAAGAGATAAAAAGACTTAGATGATTCATAATCAATCCTTGTGATCGTGCCAAGTGTCGAACCGATGAACAAAGAGGGAGGAGTGTTGTATAGACGCTCAAAACATTGTGTGACCATAAGATCTTCCTATAATAGGGCACATGGAATGTGTCAAGGACACCTACGGGCGCTACAAACCCACTCTAGGTGTCTATGACTACTCAAAACCTTGACAAACCTCCTTTAGAGGGTCGAAATATATTCACTATCCTTCATTTCCTATCGCTAGTATACATTGTATCAATCTCATAGATTTCACCTATAACCTGCAATGAATAAATGACCTAAAATATTGAAAAGTGCATCAAATCCCAAAAGGAAATAATGCAAATGAGGGGTCGGACTGTCCTCGGTTGTCAAGCAAGTGAACTTACGACTAAGTGTTGCACTATATCTCATACCTAATATATTTCTATATGTGTGTGTGTAGAAAGTGTGCCCTAGGTGTCTCTTTTGCATGTCACACTTGATAGCGAGCAAGTAGAAAGATTTAAAAGATGTAATTTGATGTTTGCATGAAATAATAAACTTTCCCTCCTATGTGTGTATGCAAAATTAATAGTCCCTTGTCCCTTGTTTGGAGCTAAATGGATTCTTAAATTCTCTTAGATGCAACCTTAGCTTGTGACAGCTAATGCTTAGTGTTTGGTGCTTTATTATGGTCATATAACTTTATATTTATATGATTCCCTTGCTTGAATTTCATAATTAACCCCGAGAAGGATGACTACCAAAATGATAAGAAGCCCAAACGGATGGAAAGGACCCAAAATATGTGAGCAAAGTACAAAGATTTTGGGGGTTCCCAAAGGGGATGAGGGAACCTTGCGCTTAAGTCCTAGTTGGTTTCTCGGTGTCTAGAGTGAGAAATGTCAAAGTTTGAAAAGGTAGACTGGGTAAGAAAGAGTGTAAGTCCAAAAATGCAAATTGAAAGCAAGTAAAGATGGCCAAAGACATAGATCAATTAATTCTTTTCTTTCTTAGGAATCATATGAATAGTAGAATGTGATCAGGGAATATATAGATACCCAAAGTGTATGATTTAGTGTCTACACATGCATATAGAAGAGAGTCTTATATCATCAAGGGACCAAAGTCTAGCATATACATATATATATATTCAAAATTTAATATAATTATGTCATCACATCCACACCGAGAGGTAAAACATGGGACCAAAATAAAAATACCAAAAAAATTGGGGCATACAACTTCCTCTATGTATAATAGATTTTGATATAATAAAAAAGTAGAGAAACACTAGTGTGATCCTCCCACATAGTGGTGAGGACTCCTATTCCTCTGCCTATTGGATCCATCTGTGGAGTGACAAGGAATCCTTGACCTATTTCTATGATGAGATCCACTCACATGAGCCACATACATATTCTATGTCACTATTCTCTATATGGATGTAACTACATGCCCCCATAACCTAACATGCATTAGCACTCTAAGTGTCTCCACCTCTACCTATAATGTTGTGATTTGTTCCCTCTCAATGGCCAATAGTTTCACTCTATGATAAGCAATGGTGAAAACATTTCTGTGTTGGTGACACTGCGAGGAATATCAACATCCAAATGTAACTCATATAGGGTCTTCCCAAGGCTCAGGTTTGTAAAAACATGTCCACTAGAGTGTCCCCGATCAACTACCTCCACTAGATGGTAGTCTCTACACACACACATAAAAACATGGTAGAGTTAGAAACATATCCATGAAAACCACTCACACTAAAAATAGGAATCATGCTAACTATAATAGGAGGAATATAATAAAGTATAAGTGTGAAAAATAAGATATCCTACCTACCACTCTGATTTGGAGCCCATCTCATAATCATCATTTTCCTCCTCCTCTCCGAATAGTCCCTAGCCTTCTCTAGCATATCCCTAGCCATCTTCACCTAGTCCCTGACCAATTGGGTGCACTATTTAAATTGGAAATGATTCTTGCCCCTTTCCATTCCTCATGGCTACTACCACCAATGGATATTGTTGAGGTTGTTGTCTTGGTAGTCATGGATTCCCTAAGGGTGGTGATGGTGTTGCACCTCTCCTCCCTTAGCCTCTTCTATAATGATAAACTACCATAACCAATTTTATGATAATAAGGGCCCCTGGTGTCAATGGTGTCCACTTTAATCTCCCCAAATGATCATATTGTAGCTCATGTTCACCAAATTAGGTGAAATTTTTTTTTGAAGAGTTGTTGTCAATGGATATCCAAACTATTGGGGCACCCTACACACTAGGTGCATATCGATGTACTCTAAGCTATCCTTGACTTACATCACAAGGGAGTAGGAAATAATTGAAGATCCCTCTTTATGCCAATATCCCCTCATAGCCACACATGGCTCTACAATTAGATCAATTTCATTTAAGTTTGATACTTCTCATGGACTATCTCTTAAAGGGTCCATGTTCCCCCAACAATGTGCAATGATATCCCTTGTTAGGATCATTAATATTGTCCTCTCATATGCATTTAACCACTCATTTTCCCAAATCATCACCAAGGTAGGGTGTCTTAAACCCAAAATCTCCAACCTTTCTACACTGTAAATATCTATGTAGATATGAGATAACATATCCTACACCTAGTTGAAATGACACTTGCACTCCCTAATATCCCTCAAAATAGGGGTCCAACAATATAAAAATTAATATATCCCCTTTTCTTTGACTACATGTAAGCATAAGATGTCAATAATCACCTTGAAAAAGTTTGGAATGTGTGCATTCCTCACCCTGTTAGTGTAACACCTTGTTTGGTGCTCCCATTAGGGACATGTGCATCTCTAAAATAGTTAGCCCACTCTAAAGTATATGATACCCTTTTAGTAGTTATAACTACCACATATCCCTATAACTAGGAGACCAATAATTCAATAAACATCCTCTAGAGTGATATCCCACTCTCCCCGTAAATAATTAAAACTAAAATTTATTTCAATCTAGATATTATGTTAGAACATCACATAATATCTTGCTTGTTGGAGCAACCAAAGGTGTCTTTGCTAGCTTATGGAGCCTTGAATGGTCCAAAATCATAGTCTCTTATGGGATGATCTAACCAATGGATTCATGTATCCAATCAATCTCTCTAGTATGACTTCATCACGTGTATCCTCCTTACAACCAGCTAGAACATCAAGAAACAAAATCTAGTTAGACTCAACTTGAGAAAACTTAAATTTTGCACAAACAATAATTTTTCTAACTATCTAACACATAGCCATTGTCTGTAGGTGGTGGTTGCATGTTTGGTATTAAAAATGTGCATCTGTCATTAGTATTTTTGACCCCTTTGTGGCAATTTTTCATTCAACATTATCGAACACATAACCACTAGTTTTTTTAGATCAATGGTTCCATCACAAAACAAGTAATTCACTGACGGTGAACCCCAAAATGTAAAAATAAGAAAAATTACCTAAAACCCATTAAAAAATCAAATATTTTTTTCATTTAATTAATCTAATAATCCTACCTATCATTTTTACACTAATGAGATGCAAAATAAAGTCCCTAAACTAGAGATATGAACAATATTAGTTTTCACCCCCAAATAGAAAAATATATGTAACATACATGTCCTCCCACCCTACTTATTGCCACTAGTATCCCTACCATTGTGTTGTTGTCATGAAAACATATCTTTTCTTTTTCATCAAGTTGACACTTCTCCAAAGCTCAAAATCACTACTCACGCTTATACAAATGAATTCCAAATTTGGTGAAATTTTGAATATATAGGTGTTGTTAGGCTAAAATTTGAAAAATTACTATTTTTGACATGTTGCTTTATTTTATTCCATTCTGAATTCCTCTAAGGCCAGAAGCTACTTGAAATTTGTTTCTTGTTTCCCTTTCACATTTATTGTTATATTGTTGTGTTTACTAGAATTTTTATTTTTATTAAGTAGTCATTCCTTTACTTTGATTCCTTGTATTGCACTTTATTTTCCCTATTTCATTTTGTAGGTGGAAGGGGTCCACAACTAGTTTCAATTTGCTACAAGGTGAGAAAGGTATGAAAATCTTGGTTTTCTCTTTATTTTTCTTTATTAAATTTTAGTGTTTACTTATCGACATTACACCCTAGACAATTTATGGTAGGATTACTTCCTTAATATGAAATTTGTATGCACTTTATTTTTCATGGTGCAATATTTAAAAATACCCATTGATGATTAACAAGATCTCCAAAACATGACAAGATGTTTTGAAATACTCGGACCGCTTACAAAAGACACCCTTGAACAATTTTTTTCCTTTAATCTTCTTTAGCCCCCTTCCAAACCATTTTTGAAGGCCCCGCATGTTTTCCCATTCTTTTTCCACCCCTTTTTGACAATCAACATATTACTTCCTTTTTTGGTATCGTCCCATACCATAGGGTTTTTTTCCATCCACAAAATTCTCACTTCTACCCACACCATTTCTATTTTTATCCACTTTGATAGTTTTGTCCCCACTACGGTGGTTTTGTCATCGGTTCTTGCTCAAATAAGAAGTTTCTTCTCTATGGAAATTACATTTTTCCTCTTAGTTACATGCATGATTTTTAGTCCTAATTTTAGGAAACACATGTCTTGCCTCATTTTTCACCCCATTTCAAATCCCTTTCTAGTTACACTTGAATTTTTCACCTAGTGATATAATCTCAACCGTAGATATTTTTTTTTTTTGATCTGGAGTTAGGTTTTGGTCTTCTAGAATATTTTATATTAAGGAAAATTAAGCACTCATTTGCTGCCCCCAAAATTTTGAAAGTTTTTTCTAAAGAATTGTTGTTGTTTTTATTCAAAAGATAAATGCCAAGCCCAAGAGATATTTCTTCTCATACAAACCACCCCAAGGATCTTGTTTGTTTTTATCATCCACGAAGAGAAACAAGGGTCTATAGACCAATATTTTGACTCCCTTGAACTATTCGCATATTTTTTGCTTATTCTTATTCCACAATACATCCAAATTTTGATCTCTTCCTACCACATCATTGTCATCCTACTAGTCAAAATGAGCATCAACTAGAGTATTTTACTAATGGTATGGAAAAATATAGTTCGAATTCATCTCCCTTCTACTTACGAGAAAGAGGTTGCCTTTGTATTCAATTATTTATTTAGATAGCTTGTCTTAATTTACATTTATTTACTTGGATTTAATTGGAAAAACATTTAAAATATGAAGGAAAAGGAACATAGATTATATTACATTCTTAATTTCATGTTTGAAGCTTATAATTTTTAAATCACCCATGCTCTTGGCTTTTCCCATCTCTGTAATTAGACCTTGAATTTATTGTTAAGTTTTCTTCCTTCTTATTTAGGTTCTATATTAATTTGAATGTAGAAATTATATCTAAAAACTACAAAAAAATACCAACAATAGGGTTAACCATTATATTTTTACAAAATTGTTGCTACATTAGGACAAACACATTTGGATCTTAGCTTACATTAGGTTTCCCACCAAATCTATAATATTATGCTAGCTTTAACACAATTTATATTGTATATCTCATCTTATTTACCATTTTTCTATTAAAAATCATTTAGATTAGGAAACTTACATCTCACAAGATATAAAGGTTATATTTTAAAACTATAATTTCATGTGAACAATTGTTATCTCTATTTCTTTCTATTTATGTATCTTACCCTTGTTAGGAAATGTCTCATTTTTTGTTGAAGATTTGTTTTATCATTGTAAATTTTACTTTCGTATAAATCTCAAAAAATAACATAAACATAACCCCACTTACATATCATTAATTAGAGTAGTAAAAAATGATTATTGGTTTGTTAACTTATTTTTCATGCAATTAAGTAATTAACTTCTAAAAACTTCTATTTCCATCAAGTAGTCAATTCTAATTGTGTTTCATCTTATCTTTTCAAAACAACTTCAAATTAATTAGTTAAAACAAATACAAACAATAGACCTAAAAGTTCAATTCCATTAAATTAAACACATGTATTTTAGTCCCAAACAAACCAAATAACTTCCAACAACAATATGCAACATCTAAAACATATAGTCACACCATTTCAATTACCATAACACATTTAACGATACAAGGAAACTTACTGACCCATGGGATAACAAGTTGATACTTTATGAAACATTTAACTAAAACATCTTCACGGCTCCTATTGAAGCCTTAAATAATCTACACAACTCTTATTTAAGTTACATCAAATAAAAAACCCTTAGTTTAGGTTGTCATTATGATTTACTCTTGATAATATCTAGCACCACATAGTGATCACTCCTCCATCATGAATGACTCTAGATAGTCAAGTCTTCATGGGTAGAGTTGGATGTTTCCCTCATGTCCCCACTCCTCTAAAGCCACAAAACATTCAAAAAAATATCTTATCTAAACTAAGATGAGAAGTATTTCATTCTTCACATTCTCTCGTAAACATCATACTATAACTCATCATTCTTGATGGTGAGACCCCTTAAGACAACAACCACATTTGACATCTCATGAGGCAACTACTCCATTATATATTTAAGTATTTTATCTTGTAATATCTCTCCCTATCATCTTTCACATGACCTTTCTAGATCAAGGTCATCAATTATGCAACAACCATTTCATCTATGTCACAAAACCTATCATTTTCATGTTTATCGATCATGATATAGTCCAAGATATCTACATTGTCATTATTCTTGGTTGTATTTTTCACCGCGGGAATATTTTTAGGAGCTTCACTACCCTCAATGATTATATATTTCTCTCTTGATAATATCGATAGAGAAACCTCATTTTTTTTTCGCCTATACCTTTAACCCACTATACCCATTTGATTCACACCATCCTCATACTATCAATTGTATTCCCCATCATCATCATTCCATCTCTCCCTACATTTTC
Organism: Taxus wallichiana var. yunnanensis; assembly: GCA_018340775.1. Taxonomy (NCBI): domain Eukaryota; kingdom Viridiplantae; phylum Streptophyta; class Pinopsida; order Cupressales; family Taxaceae; genus Taxus; species Taxus wallichiana. The sequence continues at coordinate 580,473,620 of CM031240.1, forward strand.
TACCTTAGTATGGACCCATAAGGAGTTAAGTAAGCATGAAAATACCCTATGCTTTTGTCATGTACAAACTTGGTAAGCCTAATGTGAAGGAATAATTTCTTCCCATATCCATTTTTTCATTTCTTTCATCTCATCTTCTCTCTCTCCCATTATTTTGTGGGTGTTTCAATACCACTTAAATATGTTAGGTTAGGAATTTGGCATTCCTATCATAAGCCTCGAGGCTTACTATGCTCACATGCAATCCTAACAAACACTTTCTCTATATGGTTGGGATGATAACTATTATGGGAGTATGCAACTACCATGTGAATCTTATATATATTCCAACCCTCTCATCCAATGTAAGGATAAAAGAGATCGAATAATCATTTACCTATTAAATATATTTCATGGACACCTCTAACTCTAATGGCATGACCTTTATTGCAGAGGTTATCATTTATCATAGAGTCATGACTAGCCACAAATCAACATGTATTATGATACTCTACCATCTAACCTCATCCCCAATGATGAGATTCTTTCATAATTTTATTAAAATGGTGATCAATTAAAATACATAGATGATGTTTTAGAGAGACTCCAAGCACATATTATGATGCTCTTATAGAGAAATGTTGTTTCTTTTGCCAACTACACCTAGGAATACACCTACAAGGGGGATTGAATATAGAAAAATCATTAAGGGATATCATCATTCCCTATGTAATCTAATGTTTATCTAAGTACCAAATAAAACTAGCGGAATCCTTCAAGTGGCCTCTTCTCTACCTTGGTTAAATGCATTCAAGAATTGGAGAATGCTTTAAATTCTCAAAATATAGAAAAAACTAGCCAGGACACAACCTACATCATAAAAACCAATGTTACATCCAATGAACATAATAGTAACTACAAAAACCCACCTACCATTCATATATGATACAACCAAAACTAGGAGACCTCCTCGTGGGTGTTAGTACACTAGGCATGAGTGGGCCTTCATCACACACTTTCCCAACATACCCACCTATTAATGGATAACACCTCCTACTTCATCCTACTAAACATGAAAACCCATGCACATTCTTATACATACCTCAAGTGTACACCACAATATTACGCTCATCGTTAACAAGTTTTCATCTAATTGTAGACAGTCAAATTTTCCAATCTATCTTGTGACACTGCTAATCTTGACATTACATAATTTTATGGACTAATAAACTCTCCTCACTCTTGTTTAACACACCTTAATATCACTTCATGTACTTGTTTATCTTTAAATTTATCTGTATCACCAATTTTTGGAATTTACTTACACAAAATATATATAGAAACATCCATGTTTAGGCATGTTAAGTCAAAATGTGATTTTCTTTCTCTTGTCCAAAAATGTCATTTTTGGTCAGGTTGTAAAATTACATATCGACAATACTATATGTTTTTGGACCGACATATTGTGCATTAATTATTTCAATTCCATCACCTTCATACGAACAAACATACCCATTTGGTTGGCCTTTCATGTCATAACAACCTTCAAAAGCATATATAAGAATGTAATACTCACAAGTCTAGGAGTCTCCATATTTATTATATAAGAAATAAAGGTAGCCATTCCTAAGCATTTGAAAAAGTGTGAAACTCAAGAAAGCATTGCCAAATCATAGTTGTCAAATTATGATCTCACTATGGTATATATCACATGACAACAACGTGTGGTTTGATCCCTCTTTAGATTAGTGTCAATGTCGGTAGTGCACGGGGCCCCCACAACCCAACTAACTTTGTTTTGAATGAACTCCTTCTTACACTATAAGGGTTTTGGGTTTGAGTAGAGTTTAAAGATCCATTATAAAGGTGAGTGAATAATATAGATAGAAAATGACACATATTTCCAGTGTAGTTGAAGCACTGGAAGTTGTAAATCCATAATCTAAGTAGGTACAATACCATAAAAAAGGGTCAAGACCATATGAATGTTATAGATAGAGTTTTATGATTTTGACCAGACTTAGTTACATGTTACGCTTTCACAAACGAATCATTTACAATTCTAAATCTTCTTGTTATTGTACTCAGACCACCTAGAATCTTCCGTATCCATATAGAATCAACTAAGTGCACTCTCTCCCTTTTGTTTTGGAATTTGTTAAGTAGTCAGTCACTTTGAAAAGCATTATTATATGTTTTGAAATTTATGTTGGAAGTTAATTAAATTATAATATCCACCTATACATTATTCATCCTTTTTATGTATGTTAACTAAAACATTCTTAAATTAAAAAGGATGAAATCAACTAAAAGGTGAAATCATTTGGTGAACCCAACCCTCTTTAATTTAACATTGTATCCATAACCCTAATATCCCTAGGGATTCTTTTCAAAAGCATATGTTGATGTTTTCTTTCATTGTTATCATCACTTTCCAGTTTCTATATGCTTTCCTTTTATGACCTATTAGCATAGTGTTCGGTTTTCTAATCAATTTATTGAGAATCTTAAGATTTCACCTCCTACCCACAAACTTCATAGTGTCATGGCTTATTCTATTCATATTTATATTTTTCTTCTTGATCCTCATGTATAAGAGGTTACCTTGTATGACATTAAGACTCATAGTGAATAATATTATGATTATGACCATGATGAGGACAAAAATGTAGATCAAGACCAATTAGATCTCTTATCTAACTTTCATGCTCAACTCCAAGATAATCCACATCCTTATAAACCTATTATCAAGATTCTACTTGCTACTAATCTTTCTTATGATCAGAAATCTAATGACATGACTTTTACATATAGATCTCAACCCTCGTCTACTATACCTACATCTATTGTTCCTACCTCCTTGGAAGAACATAACATTCCTATGTAAAATGTGTCTATTCCTATTCTTGCAACCACTTTTGATATTACATATCCTATTTATCATCATAATAACTTGCATGCATATTCATCTAATACACAAGCTCTTGATTCCTTTGTTCATGATTTACAAGCATAAATTTTACAATTACAACAAGGTATCTCTCATAATTCTAATGTTATGGACTCTTCTCAATTATTGCATAATCCACTTGCACCTAAAATTGTCTCATATCCTTTTCCTATTGGCTTTATTACACGTAACCATTCTATCTATGATGGAAAGAGTGATCCCCATGAGAATCTTATATTGGACCAAGTTGTTTGTTTTAACTATGCATCTAATGATATATTTCTTACTAAGTTATTTCCTATGATTCTTAAGGAATTTTATTTACAATGGTTTTATGATCTCCCCACACATTTTGTGCACTCTTTTAATACATTAGCAAATCAATTTTTTACACAATTTTCAATCAAAATTGGGGATAAGATATATTATGCACAAATGTACAAACTCAAACAAGGATCTAATGAGTGTATCAATGATTATGTCTTGCATTATCAAACAATGCTTACTAAGATGAACAACATATTAGCTGACAGTGAGTTACAAGACCTTTTTATTCAAATTTTTCTTCCTCCATTGCAAGAATCAGTCATGTTTGATAAGTTTAGATATTTTTACCATCTATGTCATACACTGAAAGAGCATGAATCTAAGCTATTACACATGAAAAAAACTCAAGTATGTTTCTATCACCTCTAATCCATCAAATACCAAGTTTCCAAGCAAATCTAATTTCAAGGAAAATTTAGCGGTGTTAAGGTTTCTTTTAAATACATTGTCAGCATTGTTTCTCAACTTACTAAACTAAAATTACAATGCACACGATGAAAATTTACATGGTTACATTATCCTCCATGTATAGTTCTAAATCAATTACTTGAGTGCAATCTCATGTCTCTCCCTCCACCATTTGAGGTTGATATGAGAAATCCTCAAAGTAAGAGCTTTGATGTTAATGTTTATTGTGATTATCATCGATAGATAATTAATACTATAGAACTATGTATTAAGTTATGACATGTCATTTAGGATATTATTGAATCTAATGCAATTGAATAGGATGAGCCCACTAAATATTCTAATCCTACAAATAAAAATTCTAAGTTGAAAATCTTCAATGATCCACTTCCTAAGCATAATAATGACACATCTACTTCAAAATTTCATAACACTCATCATGCAGTTCCACCATTGTCTTCTTATGATCATCTTCTTGATTTTATGATTGGATTTGTTACTCGTACATCATCTTCTACACCGATCATTTCTTTTCACAATTCTAATGTAGATGACACACTTATTTCTAACATATTATCTATTCTAGTCTATATTCATCAAATTATTATTTCGAGTGTCTTGATTATTCCACATAGTAAGGATAATGTTTGTTTAGGGCCATCACTTTAGTATTTTGGTATCTCTTTTGAGATTATTTCGTTTGATTATGATCCACACTTTCAATGCATTACACTACCGATCACAAATAGGTCTACCACTACAAAAATTCATTCTTAGTTGTCAAATTTTTCGCTACAAGAGTATTTCATCTAGGTTTTCATTAGATACATTATCTTATGGTTGTTCCATTAATATTTCATCTATTTTTAAAGTGTATTCATCATCAATAGTTTTCATTATTCAAGGTATTCCTTTTGGGGATTTTTATACTAGCATGCCTAGTTATTCTATGGTTTTTATCACTCTTCCTAGCACATATATGGATAGGTATCTTATTTCACACACTATTTTACATAGTTAAAATCATATTAGGTATCATGATAGGTCTTTGGTTTTTCACACTACTTCTCATAGCACTAGGTCGCATAGGTATCATAATAGGCCTTTGGTTGTGCATACTAATTGACATAGTACTATCCCTCCTAGGTCTCATGTTAGGTCTCTGATGCACATACAAATTCATATAGTTCTTGTTCTCCTAACAAACCTTTATTTATACATGTTATATCACATAGTTCTTGAGCATCTATGTCTCCTCCTAGGCCTTTATTTCACATGTTGTCTCTAGTGGCTCACACACACTCAAATGATTTTATGCAAATCTTATAACCTTCCACTCACTCTATGGTTTCTCATACATCTTCTATGAGTTCTCATTTTCTATTCCACCACACAAATATTATGCCTCACATTATACTCAGTGCTCTAATATTTAGTGTTCTCCTCATAGACCTTCTTTGGCACACATTCCACAACGGCTCCACTTCCACTTGAGTCACATTCTATGACACTTTCAAGGCTTGAAACTCCACCATCTTTGGCAGTTGATTCACCTCCTCACAAGTTTATCTTGAAATATCTATCATGTTATCCCCCACTTGTGCTTAATTATGCACCGATAATACAAAAACACTTGAAATATTTTCAAAATATAAAAACATTCAAATAGTTACAAAAATACAAAAATAGGAAATGTTTCTATGACATAGATTTTTGCTTTACATTATACATGTTGTTTATTCCTTTGGTTTGATAGATAGAATTTTTATGTACATACACACATTTATGTGGTATACTAATCACGATGCAACACATACATAAAATGATGCATGATGATAAGTGTTGGCCCGATCCTTACCTAGAGTACTAACCTTTGTGGGCATCTGATCCAAAGCACATTCACAACTAACCAAACAACAAGGTTAGAACTAAAAATAACTCTAAAACAGTCTAATTATACTCAATAGTCCACTTTCTCAAGCCAATAAACACTTCAAATTTTCAAATATTTAGATTTAAGGCCTAGATCTACTTGCGTTAATAATTTGTCATGATTTTAGGTTCTTCTTCATGCCATAACATCAAACTAATCATTGCAAAACAAATAATAACTTCAAACTTATCTAACTCTCCCAAAATTGTCCTCTTTAGCTTCTTGAGAGAACATTTCCTTGAAGGGTTCATGTTTGGGATGATCCAAATGACCTAAAATGAGTTAAAATAGATTTAGACACCATCTCTCTCTCTCTCTCTCTCTCTCTCTCTCTCTCTCTCTCTCTCTCTCTCTCTCTCTCTCTCTCTCTCTCTCTCTCTCTCTCTCTCTCTCTCTCTCTCTCTCTCTCTCTCTCTCTCTCTCTCTCTCTCTCTCTCTCTCTCTCTCTCTCTCTCTCTCTCTCTCTCTCTCTCTCTCTCTCTCTCTCTCTCTCTCTCTCTCTCTCTCTCTCTCTCTCTCTCTCTCTCTCTCTCTCTCTCTCTCTCTCTCTCTCTCTCTCTCTCTCTCTCTCTCTCTCTCTCTCTCTCTCTCTCTCTCTCTCTCTCTCTCTCTCTCTCTCTCTCTCTCTCTCTCTCTCTCTCTCTCTCTCTCTCTCTCTCTCTCTCTCTCTCTCTCTCTCTCTCTCTCTCTCTCTCTCTCTCTCTCTCTCTCTCTCTCTCTCTCTCTCTCTCTCTCTCTCTCTCTCTCTCTCTCTCTCTCTCTCTCTCTCTCTCTCTCTCTCTCTCTCTCTCTCTCTCTCTCTCTCTCTCTCTCTCTCTCCCTCTCTCTCTCAACCCATACAGCTCTGCTCAACCTAGTCGATCTTACCCCTCACCTAGTTGATCTTACCCCTTGTCTGATTCAACTTACTTCCAAATTAATTTTCCTTATACATGAAGTGATACCCATTCAAATCATCATTATATATCACTAAATGAGACTTATCCCTCTTCTCATCAAGCTTTAGTGAGCTTGGCATTGACCTGAGTCCTCCTCATTAGCTCAGGTGGGTCGATACTCCATTATCCATTATCAACTTAACAAAGCCATCTTTCCACATAAGCATGAGATGATCTCTCCCAACTAAGCTATGTTACCTCAACCCACTCTGTGAGCTCTTTTTTTGTGGTATTCCTTGCACTAAATCAATCTCCTTTTACACGTGTGTAGCTCGTGACTTGGCTCTAAGCCTGAAGTGCTTCTTTTAATGAACATATCTCCACTTTGATCCTTATTTGCATCATCATGTCGACCATGATACCAAGCTGAAAATGGATGAGCTCTTGCCATCACTGAGTTCACATGTTGAGCACCATACTCATGTTGAGCTCACCTCCCAACTCATGGTGAGCATGCACCAAGCTCACCTGGAAGTGTGGTTTTTCATGACTCACTCAAAACGAGCTTTCTTTTACCTCTTTACACTGAGTTAGAATTCCCATGCATCATACGCACCAAGCTCCTCCATAGTCATGCAATGCATAATGCACCCAACTGTTTAGAGATTCATCACCGAACTCGATGTAAATGCATGTGTCCACAAAGTAGCTCGCTCATGTGCATCGAGCTCCTGGCTCATCGATGGATCTTCACACTTTCTTGGATATGAATTTTCTAAAGCCAAGCTCCTCATCACTTTAGAACTCAATTCCAAATGAATTGCTTATGGTTGGCACTCCTTCCTTAGCAATACATTTGAAAAACATACACCGACTTCCAATTCGCACTACTTGGCATTTGACATGGTCCTTCGACTTGGTGTCATTCCTTATCCACCAATTCATATAGCGATCCACTTGTCATGAGATGATCATCAATCTTATTCTCCAATTTTTCCAATGTACTTTGATATTCCCACTTACATAGCTTGTTCGAGAGTCTAATGTTGGCTTTCCATCTACAACATATCAAACTCGAAAGCTAGCTCTTAATCCTGCCAACCACTTCTTGCTACATTTTCATGGTGAGCCCAACATCCTTATTCCCCCATGTAATTGGAAACTTTAGCTTGCAAACCCAGGACATTATCTTGTCATGCCAACCTTGGCATATTTTTCACACCATGAAATTCCACGTGGAAATTTGGGTTTTCGACACCACCTTGTTGAAGATCGTCATGGCGGATAGATACCGATTTCCATGATTTTATGAGAGCCAAAATTCCATCTTAGTTTTCATTACTAATGCTTTAAACTTGGCTTCGACCTAGAATTCTCTTAATTCAATTTTACCTCGATCACCGAGTTTATCCCACTTGTATATTACGACTAAGCAAGGTTACAATCCTTTAAACAACTCACCCTCTCCTATCTAACTTGAGATTAACTACGGCTCCTCAACACAGGTGTACCATTTCATCCTTTTGATATCAAAGCTTAACCCCAACCATCACCTTAGAGCCAAATAATCTTATATTTTCCATGAACTTATCGTGAGCCTAGTGACTAAGACCCTTACTTAGATCGACACAACCCGAGCTCCACATCTATATGGCTCACCATCATCTTGCATAGCTTGGTTCCTTGAGCTATTTCATTACCCCCATGACCAATCTCTTAATTGAGTGATGTTGATCACTTAGTATGGGCCGAGATGGCTCCAAGTTGTGTGATTTATATTTTTCTTATATAGCCTGGTGTATCTGTTTGAACTCGTGAACCGAGTCATTCTATTCCCTTGCACACTATGTTGGGCTCACTTTTGAGCTTCACTTTTCCCATACCCACCGAGCTAGAGAATCTTATTTCAACTCACCCTATTTATTTCTTTATGCTTGATCATTTGTTTGGACCAAGCTCTATGATGAATTGTCACCCAACTTGGATCAAGTTTGAGCTCACCTAAGGTTTGATCCCACTGCGAGCCTGTTATTCCATTGAACCCATGAGATTTCTTCCTATGCCACTAAGTAGAATTAGTGCTCCAACACTATTTAAACAAAAAATTGGGTACTTGATGCAAGCTTGATCATCCCTTACGAACCCATCTTTTGAATTATAGCCTAACCAACTCAACTCAATGTATTATCTCACCTTATGTTCTCAACCAACTCATCGAGAAACTCACCGAGCTGCTCAGGTGAGCTATTTTAAGCTCAAATCCCATTTTGTGGCTCCTCTTGGAAAGTTATTTTTCTTAGATAAGTGACTTTATTAGGATCTCTCTTGAGACTAGAGGGTAATATAAGTACAACAAGGCCCTTTAAACCTGATTTACGAATGTTGATCATTTCTACATGATTCATTTGAGAGTGAGCCTCTCAAATATCAATTTCCTTGCTCTGAGTAAGTCCTGAGCCTTGAAAACCTGGAAAAGGTGAAATAGTTCAATATGTTCCTGAATCCTCTTGGAATATCATAAATGTTTTCAAAACACAAAACTTTCCTGTAGGCCCTTAAGTCCTTGAGTAGAGACCTAGAATTTAACAAGACCTCGTTATCCAATTTTTCCATGTGTGTAAAATTGGATAACATTTTTGGTGACCTATCGGGATGATTTCCTACTAAGCATGATTCTAGTAGCCTTAATTCATCCATTGGGCATGGATTCAATGTTGTAATCTTGAAATTTATTTGATCTTATGTGATATATCTTGAAGTATCCTTGAACATTGCCAATCTTGGACCTCCTTGGAATGTTAAGCATGAAGTATACTGAAACTATTGAATGTTTGGCATCATGAACACTGTAGAATTTTGAATGAAGCAGACCATGAGAATCTTATGGAACTTTAAACCTTCCTCTCCTTTACAACCTTCAAATGATGAAACATTAATGCGAGAAAACACAAAACACAACAACGAGAAAATCAAAAGAACAACACACAACAAAAATGTGCATGATCACTTGGAGGAAAAAACCTAACTAAACTATATAGGGTGTAGAACACTTCTAAAAATAAAGATTTGAGATGTATCCCATTCATATGAATGGGAATTTCTTCTCCATTGATCCTAGATAGACAAAATTAATTCACCTCTTTGCAACTCATGATGATGTATGGACCGCTCTAGAGGGCGTCAAACTGGGCATGCCTTCTTGGTTTGGCCATGTTTTCATCCCATTTGAGGACTAAATATCCCTCTTGAAAATGATTTTCAAACACCTCCTTGTTAAAATATTTCTTACCCTTAGCATGATGTTGCTCTAAATTCTTCATCACCTTATTCCATACTTCCTCTCACTCTATGATTTCAGCAAACCTTACTATCGAGGATCACTCTCCATAACTTAAAGTTTATGAGCTAACTCCAAAGAAGGTAACTCGAAGGAGAGTAGAATTTTCGCTTCCCTTCCATATATAAGAATGAAAGAATAATTCCTATGGCCCTTTTAGGTGTGATCCGATCTGCCCATATGAAGGTCTTAAGTTGTGTATGCCAAGTCTTCTTGTTAGTTTCCATCGTGCGTTTAATAATACTTATGAAGGTTTTTTTTTACTAGACTCATTCAATCCATTTCCTTGTGGATAGTAATTAGACAAATTCTTGAGGTAGACCCCATTTTTAACATCCCATTCACTCAACTTCATACCAATAAAATCCATCACGTTGTCTGAAATGACTGTAAAAGGAACACCAAACATTTTCATTATAACTTCCAAGAAATGTAGAATTGCCTTTTCATTGCTCTCTTTCAATGCTATCACCTTTGTACATCAAGTAAAATAGTCTTTTGTAGTAAGGACCCATTTAGTTCCATCACTAAATGGAGGATTAATCATTCCAATGAATTCCAACCCCCATTGAACAAATGGTTGATCTACTTGAATTGGATGTAGCGGAAGAGCTGCCAACTTCTATTTGCTGTGAAAATGGGACATTCCTTACACTTCCTTACCCAGAGATGGGCATATTTGAACAAATCTGGCCAATAGTAACCAGCTTGCATGATCTTTGTAGTAGTTTTCCGTGTAAAGTGATGTCCTATAGATATACCATTATGAAACTCTTCTAGTATCTTACTAACTCGTTCCGGTATTATGCACCGAAGGAGGACACCGTTCAAATCCTTTTGAAAGAGAACATTATCTACCAAAACATATGGAATAGATTGAAGATGAAAAGTACATATTTGGTTTTTATCCATGTTCACATGATATACTCCTGAGAAGAGGAAATTCTTAATTTTGGATAACCAATCAACTTTTTCATCACTCTCATTAGTGTTTAGGAGCGTTGCATCCTCATCACATTTTGATTCCATGTCTACAGCAAGTTGTTGACATAAACCTTTACCTCTAACAAGTTTGGTAACCTTGATATGCACATCATAATCCATCACCTTTGTGATCCATCCAGCGCACTTTTCATTCATCTCTTTGTTCAAAAAAAAATCCTTGACACCTGGATGAGACACCATCAGATGAATTTTGTTGTTGGACAACATGTGCTTGAATTTATTCAAATCTCGAATAACTATGCAAAGACTTGTTTTTCAACGAATGAGTATTTGAGCTCATAGTCTTTGAGGGATTGACTAAAAAATAAATTAGATTCTCCATCACATCATCATTTTTCTAGGTGAGGATCCCTAAAATGCTCTCTTGACTTGCAAAAGCATAAAGGATAAAGTATTTATCAAACCTGGGGTTCACTAGCATGGGAGCTTGAGAAATTTCCATTTTGATGGCTTCGAAGCTCTCTCATCCTTCCTTTGTCCATGAGAATGGCATGTTTTTCTTCAACATGGTTGTTAATGGTTTAGCCAATGTTGCGAATTGAGGGATGAATCTCCGCACAAAGTTTATGGTTCCCAGAAAACTCTGGAGGCCCTTCCTATGACTTGGGAGAGATAAGGACATAATCAAACAAATCCTGGCTGGATCGATTGATAGTCCTTCCACTAAAACAACATGCCCCAACAACTTTCCCTCGTGCACTATAAAAATACACTTCTTGGGATTAAGTGAAACCCCAAATTCCCTACACCTTCGGAAAACCTTCCTTAGATGCGTTATTTTATCATTTTCATAATTATAATACACAGTTATGTCATCTAGGTAAACCAAGATGATATCATTGATTAGTCCCTTAAATGCCATATCCATGGCTCTTTGGAAAGTATCCCCAACATTAGACAATCTGAATGGGATTTTAGTGTAGGCATACGTGCCCCACTTGGTAGTGAAAGCCATTTTAAATTGGTCGGATTCTTGGATGAGAATTTGATTATATCTCGAATATCCATCGAGAAAATAAAATATTTGAGCTCCTACCACTGTTTGAAGAATTTTCTCCATTGACGGGAGAGGATAATGGTCTTTTAACGAGGCACGGTTCAAATCCCTAAAATCTACATACAACCAAATCTCTCCTTTCTTCTTATTTTTGGGCACCAGATTGGCTACCCAAGAGGAGTGCTTGATAGGAAAAATAATACATGCTATGATGAGTTTGGTTAGATCCTTTCTCATTAATGGCTCGATTTTTTGGATTAATGGGCCTTTTTTTTAGCGAATCGGCTTGGCATTAGGATTCGCTTTGATGATATGTTGTACTAGACCTAGATCAAAACCATGTAGGTCTTTATAGATCCATGCAAATATGTTGTGATACTCTTGACAAAGTTTCATGAAAGATTATTTCTCCTCGGAATTACATACTTTGCTAATCTTTAGAAACTTCTCATGCGCTACCTCGACATCCTCAAAATCTTCTTCTTTGATCACCATGTTAGATCTTTTTCTTTTGGTTTGATCATCTAAATTTAAAATGGATTCCAAAGTTACTAATCATTTGGTAGTTTTTTTCTTCAATTGTATAATCTGATCACCATATGACTCTTGCAACTTATCCTAATTTCTTGTAGCAAACTTCACCTCTTCTTGGAGGAAAATGACAATTTTTTTGTCACTTTCAAACACTTTCATATTACTCACATTATCAAGGACTACAGGTCAAACCACTATTTTGAAAACTCATTTCCCTTCCTTTATGATATCAACAGTATGTTGTATTGTGATCCAATTGTAGCAATCCTATCGATCTTGATTCTCGATTTCTAGGAACCGCATGGATTCCAAAATCTTCAAAATCTTCAATCGTGTACCCAAATCAGTTCTTGTATGATCTTAAAATATCATTCTTATATGTACTACGTGTTTTCACTTGATGAACAACTAACTCACCTGTCTCCAAAAATAGACAGGCTTTGATCCCCTTATTTTGGGCTAGTTGAATTCCTTGTACAAGGGTCTCATATTCGAAATGTTGTTGGTGCAACTAAACTGCAACCAAAAATATGAGAAGTATTTATCTCCATCTAGATAAATTAATACAACACTAGCACTAGATCCATTGAAGAACAATTGCCACAAATTCTTCCGAATTGGTTATTTTTTTGACAAGTTGTGGTATGATTATATCTTCTTCATGAATATAGTAGGTAGCCAATCATGTCTCTTCCAAAAGTGGAAAACTAGCTTCTTCTTCTTCCAACACATTAGTGTAGGGATTGTACTGATGATCTCCACTTACTTCATCCAGCATAGTATCTAGGACTTCTTCAACAAGAATGTTTGGTTCATGATCAACATCTTCTTCTTCCAGATCTCCGATGGTGTAATTCCCATTTATAGGACTAGCAGTGTAGGGTTCTACATGATTATGGTAGATTGGTTCCTCCCTTATAGTCACTTTGGTTCTGTATCGAGTCCTAAGAATCATATGTGATGAATTGGATGATAGATAACCACCCATCTTGGTAGTGAAATCTCGTGAGAGGTAGATGGTGAAGAGAGGAGAAAGATAAATGACTAATATGTCTTGGTAAATGACAAACTTGGGCATGTATGGATGGTAAGTTGAAGTCATTTGATAACTCCAATCTTAACAATATGTTATCCAATTGAATGACTCCTCTTACAAATGGAACATATTGAATGCCTAGTATGTCTGTAATTTGTTTGGGCATGACTGAGCTACTGGCACCAGAATCGATCATGCAATTATGTACCAGGTGGTTGCCAATGATCAGGGAAATATAGAATGGTGGTGGTTTGTTTGCCTTAGGAATAATTTTCCCTTCTAGTTGACACAAACTCATAGCAGTTGTTGCTCCATGACCTGTTGATCTGCTAGTTATACCAAAACTATTCAGAGCCTCTCGCAATAAGTTTCTTTAAGAAGGAATTGAGAGTGTGTCCCACATAGTAATGCTCAGGTTGGTTTTCTTCATCTGTTCCACTATGTTGAAGGGAATTTCTCCTAATTTTCTGACACTTCTTTGAGCATTGGGATCCTCCTTTGGAAAATTCTTGTTGGGTATTGTGATGCCTGATGAACCTTCTTTCCTTGCAACTTGGCTAACATGTATTTTTGGCAGTTTCTTTCCCACATATTTATAAACCGTCACTTTTTTTTTTTTAGGCTGTAAAGTCGATGCTTGATTAGCTTTGGAAATTTGAGGTTCCATTTATCTCTTATTGGAATGATTGTTTTCCACCACTGATGAGGAATTTGTATTCAACCCATAAAAATTCTATTTTCTAGTTTAGGAAACTAGTTTCGTAAGTTTTCTGCAATTGATCTATTGTTTCTTGCGTAGATGTGTTCTCTGTTAGGTTATAAGGGGTAGATAAAATTTTAACCATAAAGGCATGGACAAGAAATCTATTAGGAATAATATTTTTATTGTGGGGTTAAGAACAAGGATATCACCATTCGTAGTCTTGAACTATATTATTATGGATATGTACTATGGCTCTAGATGAGCTAGTAGAAAGAGGGTTCCAAAATTTCAAAGGCCTAAATTCACAACTTGATTTGTAGCTTGATTTTATAGCTGATTGTTCACTTGAAAAGGAGGTAAATTAGCTTGATACTACTGATTTTGTGGCTAATATGGATGATTTTATTGAAATCAAGTACCTTTTGAGTGCAACAAGCTCATTTCAAAAAGTTTGGAGCGTGACTTAACTTCAAATAGATTATTTTAAGAGGTAGGGGCAGTGTCGATCTCAGGTTGATTAGAGGTGCTAGAATAGGAGCAATGATAGGCTGATTGTTCAAAAGATTCGTAGAGACAATGGCATTGGTGGTGGTGGAGCTATCTTTTCATCCCTAATCAAGGAGTTTTCCACTCTTATGGCAATGGCATAGGCATCAAGTAAAGTAGGCCCTCTCATGGACTAGATCATAACTACTACATCGTTATTCAAGGCTCACAAATAGTACAAGAATCCATTATGTGCGAAGGCTTTATAAATGTCGAATCCTATTCTAGGTCCTTTGGAATCGAAGTTGAAATCACTCATGTATTCTTGGGGAGCTCTCTTCATGGTAGTGAGTTGTTCCAAAAGTGATAGGTTATCACTCTTGTCTTCAAATTGTTTACAAATCTTTTCTCCTAGCTTATCCCAAGTGGTTATACTACCAACACTTAACCCTCAAAACCATTGAAATGTTTTTCCTTCAATGAGGTAGCAAGAAGTCTAACCACAACATTGTCCTCTATGACATTATGTATGGCACAAATGTTGGATACATCAAGAATATGTTCTACTTTGAGTAACAAGATTTTCCCCTATATAAAAGGGTAAAATTTTGAGTGTTGTAATAGGTATAGGATCATGTTGAGCCAACAGAAGAGGGATAATTGCATTGAACGGCGGAAAAACTTGGTTTTGTGCCATAGCAGCAAGAGGTTGATTGTTCCTTGATGGAGTGAACCTTCTGTATGGAGGAGTTAAATGACTCTCTATGAGGTAGAGCTGAAAATGGTGATGTTAAATGACTCTTCTTCTTCTCTTTGGAGGAGACAAGGAAAGTTTGATATGCTTTGATAATTTCTTTTCTTTGAAGAGGATCTTGTCTCGAATTATTTACATAAGTAATGCATTGATATTTGAATTCTAGAGATATACAAACATTAAGTACTTCAACTTGTGTAAGTGAGAAGAGAATTAAAAACTTTTTGTCCCATCGAGTGTGCAAAAACTCTTGTCACCAAATCATTGCACCCTCTCGAATGGCCAGCATGTGAACAGGGATGTTCAATATGATTGGGACACATGGGATCACCTCTCAAGCTATGTGACTTAGGATCAAAGTGAACCTCCGAAGAAGGTTGGCTTCCTCTTCCAAAACTAAGTGTTGTGCTACTCCTAGTGTAATAAAATGGCTACCTAGTCCTATGCTAACATTTCATGTGTTTTAGGGAAAGACATTTACGAAATGAAACTATACTTTGGGATGGTGATGCATAAAATAAAGGGTGTTTCTATACTCATGAAGGGTTAATTTGAAGAGGGTATATGCACCATAGGTAAAATTCACCTATTGCAACTTAGAGAGGGTACATAATACCACAGCTAGGAAGCACACATTCCCTTTGTTAAACTCAATCGGAAAAACAAATTATCTATCTTCCAGTGAATAAGGATGAACTTGAGAAGGGTGAACAAGCACCATAAATCAACTACATGCAATTCTCCACCACTCGATAAACACGTAACTCCAAGAACCTACAATAGAAACGTGAACTTGCACATTGCACTGCAAGCATGAGAAAAGGCACAAAGAAGTATAGAAAAATGAAAGGACTGAGATTAGTCACAAAACACATGCTTTTATTGCTTCAATAACATGCACAATGCATCATACATTCAAAAGAGTCAATGGTTTCCATTACAGTCTTGAAAATGAAGCTTGAAATTTCTCTCAACACATAAGGACAACTTGCAGAAGAGAGAGGACTCTTGAAAAATTTCACTTGCCTAAGATTTCTAAGTTTCCAACCTATCTAACTCGTTGAAACCCCTTTGGAATGAGCTTCCAACTTATATTTATAGAAGAATATGTGAGAGAGAAAAGGAAAGGTCATAATTACATTCCTAAATTGAAGGCATGTGATGTATTTATTCCAGTTGGTTGAACCACTTTGAGAAGCTTCCATCATGTGCCATTAATGCCTGGTTGACCTAGTCTTCTCAATTAATTAAAAGAATATTTAAATAATAATAATAAATATTATTATTAAAATATTTAAATAAAAATATTAAATTAATTACTATTAATGTGGGACCCATGTTGACTAGTTTGACTTGAGGAGGGGAAAATATGAGGAAAAGGCCAAAAAGACCAACTCGGTGGTTAGCTCACCGAGCCAACTCACCAAGTTGGGCTCGAGTTCCTCTAATGAGTCACCACAAATGAGCTCACTCTAGATCGATTCCTTCACTGACTCTACATGATCCCACTTCGAGCACCCTCTGTGTATTGAAATTTGACCTCCATGTTCAATGACTCACCGTAGCGCCCTTCCCCATTCACCTAGCTAGTCTTCGCATGTCAAGCTTACAAGAGGAGTTGTCCACCGAGCTCTTCCTAAGCCTACTGAGCTCTTTTCCCACCAAATTGGTGAGCTTACATGAGTTTTACCAAGTTCTATGCATTAAATAGAGCTTCCCTCACTTGAATGGAAAGTCAAGCTCCATCTTCCAATGCAGCTCACCATCTCGAACAAAACGCTAAATAATTTGTGCATGGTTAGCATTAATACTTTCTCGTGTATACAATATCTACACACCGACTTGATCAAGTGACCTCGAGCTCATTGAGACCATGTTGATACCCACTCATCTAGTAATAATGCTCAACTAAATTCTCATTCACATGCCTCTCAATGGCTCATGTCTTTGTTCGACCTCCTCATCGACTTGGTAGTTACTACGCATACCATGATTTTGATCTTGAATTCTTCACACCACAAGATGAATCAATTTTTCAATGTCACACTAACCCTCATCCATCGCCAACAATCTCGTTCTATTTTTGCACTAAACTGATCGTCTCCAATGTCAAGCAACATGGCTAAAACTCAACTTATTCGAGTGATTTATACGTTGGGTTCGATCTCAAGCCATTCACCATGAATAACTCAATTCATTTTCTTCATGATCCCTCACTCCAATGGATTACATCAATATTTCCTCTAAACTCAAGGCAATCATGCATCAAGCTCACCTCTCCTTTCACCGAGTTGGTTCGTTTCTCCATGTAGCTCACTATATATCTCGTCCTCTTTCCATTTTCTCGAGGTCGTCTTGCTTTTATCAAGCCACTTGGTATGTCTCGAGCTCCTTACAAATTCTTCAATCTCATGAGTCACTTTCTTAGTTAAACATCAGACCTTCTTAAACCTAAGCACTCTATGGTCTAGCACCTTGAACTTGGCCCATACAGCTTTTCTCAACCTATCCTTCATGACCACTCACCTAGTCGAGCTTACCCCTTATTCAAGCCGGCTTACCTCCAAACAACTTTTTCTTATGCATTAAGCGATACCCATTTGACTTACCATGATATATCACTAAATGATACTTCTCCCTCTTCTCATCAAGATCTAGCAAGCTTGGCATCAACTCGAGTCCTCATCATTAGCTCGGGAGCTATGGCTCGACACTCCATTACCTATGATAAACTCAACAAACCCATATTTCCATATAAGCTTGAGATGATCTCTCCCAACTAAGCTATGTTAACTCGGCCCACTCTATGAGATCTTTGTTGTGGTCTTCCTTGCACCAAATCAAGTTCCTTTTACATGTGTGTAGCTCGTGACTTGACTCTACAAGCCTGAAGTGCTTCTTCCAATGAAAATATCTCCACCGAACATTGTCTTTTTCATCATGTCGACCATGATCCCGAGCTCAAAACGGATGATTTATTTCCATCGTTGAGTTCACATGTTGAGCATCATACTCATGTTGAGCTCATCTCCTAACTCATGGTGAGCATGCACCAAGATCTTCTAGAAGTGTGGTTTTTCATGACTCACTCAAACCAAGCTTTCTTTTACCTTTGTGCACTTTGAGCTAGACTTATCCTACATCATACACGCCAAGATCCTCCATATTCATGCAATTCATAATGTACCCAACTGTTTGGAGATTCATCACTAAAATCAATGTAAATTCATGTGTCCATGAAGTAGCTCACTCCGTGTGTTTGAGATCTTGCTCATCGATGGCTCTTCAAGCTTTCTTGGCAATGTATTTTCCAAATCTGAGCTCCTCATTACTTGAATAACTCACTTATTGTTGGTGCTCCTTCCTTTGCAATGCATTTGAGAACAATGCATTGACCTCCAATTCTTCATTACTTGGCATTTTACGTGGTCCTCTAACTTGGTGTCATTCCTTATCCACTATTCATACGGCGATCCACTTTCCATAGTTGGTCATCAATCGCCTCCTCCAATTTCATCAATGTACTCGATATTCCCACTTACGCAACTCGTGTGGAAGTATCATGTTGGTTTTCCATCTCGAACTCAAAAGCTAGTTCTCCGTATAATTGGAAAATTTGGCTTGCAAACCCAAACATCATCTTTTCATGCCAAGCTTGGCATGGTTTTCACACCATGAAAGTCCATGGTGGGAATTTGGGTTTTTGACACCATCTTGCCCATGATCATCATGGCCAGATAGCCACCGATCTCCATAATTTTATGAGAGCTAAAATTCCATCTTAGTTCGCCATTACTAGCACTTTGAACTTGGCTTTGACCTAGAATTCTCTTGATTCAGTTCTACCTCGGCCGACCGAGTTGATCCCACCGTACATTCTGATAGAGCAAGCTTACAATCCTTTGAACTACTCACTATCCCCTATGTAACTAAATCTCTACTACTGGATCCTCCACATAGTGAACCATTTCATCATTTCAATATCCGAGATCAACCCCAACCAACACCTTAGAGCCGAGTGATCTTATATTTTTCACAAACTCATCATGAGCCTAAAGACTAAGCCCCTCACTTTGATCGACACAACCCGAGATCCACATCTATATGGCTCACCATCATCTTGTGTAGCTTAGTTCCTTGAGCTATTTCATTACCCCATGAAAAATATCTTAACTAAGCGATGTTGATCATTTATTCTGGATCGAGTTGGTGCGTTGTGTGATTTCTCTTTTTCTTATGTGGCCTAGTGTATCTGTTTGAACTCGTGAACCGAGTCATTCTATTCCCTTGCATACTATGTTGGGCTCGCTTTTGAGCTTCACTTTTCCCACACCCACTAATCTATAGAAGCTCATTTCAACTCACCCCATTCATTGCTTTACGCTCGATCATTTTTTTGGACCGAGCTCTATGATGACTTGTCACCCAAGACTCGACTCAAGTTTGAGCTCACCTAAGGTTTGATCCCACTATGAGCCTGTTATTCCATTGAACCCATGAGATTTCTTCCTATGACACTTGAGTAGACTTGGTGCTCCAACATGAGTTAAAAAAAACTTGGGTACTTGATATGTTGTCGTGAAAATTTGCAACAGGGAAATTGACAATTTCCAATCATGACAATGATACCTCAGTGTTAATTTTTTTAAGTATCATCATTCCAAGACACCCCAGGTCTATATAGTCAGTCCAAAAGGCCTCCTAAATAATTTTATCTCATCCCCCATAGGTGATTTAGAGAATTCTATTCATTCCCCTAGGTGATTTTAGGGATTTCTAAAAAGAAAGTACCTTCTAGCAGTATTGGGAAGGGCTATCACTGGCCTTCCCAGGACTAGACCAACCACCCTCAAATAGAATGAAAGGGAAAAATAAACATCTAGATGATTTAAAGACCTTAAAACATCATGGAAATTATTTTTGAAGGTTTTGGGAAGTTTTGAGAAACTTGGAGCAATTTGAGAAAAATTAGGGTTCACAAGCCTAGCAAAGACACAAGCCTTAAACAACTATTGGGCTTCGAGAGGATGATTCCGGGAGCTCTGGATGGAGTTAGAAGAAAAACAAAATACCTCAAGAAATAGGATTAAAATATCTACATGATGGTGAAATCATATTTTTCATAAAACCTATGTGCATAGGATTGGCGGTAGTTTTTATCTCGGTATAGGTGGAGTCTCAAATCACAAATCCTATTTATAAGGGATCATATCAATGAATAAATAAATTGAATCCCCAAATTTGGATTAAAAATTCCATTTCCATTCAGGATCATATACAATTTCACCAATAAATTCCACCAGGAGCTCAAGTTATCTTCTTTCTAAGTTGCCCTCTCAAAGGCAATTCAGGACTTAGTCATTTTTCAAGAGGACACATGTCAGCACCAGGATCCTGGTGGGATTTCATGTCCCCGATGTCCCTAAGGTTAGGTAAAAACCCTTTAAAAATTCACCCAGCCCCCATGTGACCTCTTGGACCCTCATATGACCTCCAGACTTGACAGTTCAACCCCTAGGTGCATTTTGGAGCATCCATTCCCTGCCATCAGATCTGGTGCTATGTGTCAACTCCAGGACCACCATGGAAACTAATTTCCCTTATGTACCTGAAGTTGGGGACATAATACATGTAAAAATTCTCCCATCCCCTATGGGGAGTCATTTGGACACCCACGTGACCGACTTTCAGCTCTTAGTGCTTTAAAACAACTTTTCTCACCTTCATTCCCTGTCCGTCGGATCACCGCCACGTGTCGTCCTCTTGACCACCATGGAATTTGATGTCCCTCACATCCTTGAGGTTAGGAACATCAAACATGAAAAAAATTCAAAGAATCTCCCTTCATGTGTTCAAAATTCAACTAACTATCGCTCAATGATTCTTAGTGCTTCCAATTTCTTCCACTCAAGTGCACAGAAAAACTTCATATTTCCTCTCGCAACTATCCTCCATCACCACACCATTGAAAAAATAAAACAAAAAATTCCATAGAGATAATTAAATTCACTCCAAAAATCAATCGAGATCCAAGAAGAATAATTGGAGCAAACACAAAAGGAGAAACACAAAACAAAGAAGGAAAAACATCTCAGAGAAAACTTCATATCCATGAAACGAATAGTCGAAGAATTCTCTCGAACAAATGAATGAAAAAAATTATATTTTTCTATTCATTTCTCTACCCAAGGCCATCAAGAAGACACCTTCAAACTCTCCTCTTGTGCACAAGAGCATCCACAGTGAAGAAATCCCACTTCCGGCTCAATGAAGAAAGAAGTGGGATTTCTGTCAAAACCGGTTGTCGATTTAAGTAAGATCACATGTGAAGCACCAGAAGAAAAATACACATCAAATATATAATTTTATTCACAAATGGAGGAGAGAACTAGACCTATAATTTTTAGGTCGATTAATGGTTGTTGTACCCGAAGCACTACCTTCCCTGTCGTCGGATCACCGCCATGTGTCATCCTCTTGACCACCATGGAATTTTATGTCCATCATGTCCCTAAGGTCTGGGACATCAAACATGAAAAATTTTGCCCAATATTCTCCCTTTATGCGTTCAAAATTCAAAATTTCTAATTATTGCTCAGTGCTTCTTAGTGCTTCTAGCTGCTTCCACTCCAATGCATAGACAAACTTCATCCTTCCTCTACAACTCTCCTCCATCACTCCACCATTGAAAAATCAAACCACACATGCCATATATAATAAAATTCACTCCAAAAATAACTCAAGTCCCAGAAGAAGAATTGGAGCAAACACGGAAGAAGGAGAAGCACAAAGAAAACTTCATAGCCATGAAACGAATAGTCGAAGAATTCTCCCAAATGGATGCATGAAACAAAAATTTATATTTTTATATTCATTCCTCTACCTAAGGCCATCAAGAAGACACTTTCAAACTCTCCTCTCATGCACCAAAGCATCCACAATGAAGAAATCCCACTTCCATCTCAAGGAAGAAAGAAGTGGGATTTCCCGTTAAACCGGTTGTCCGATATAATTAAGATCACATGTGAAGCACCAAAAGAAAAAACCCACATCACAAATATAATTTTATTCGTAAATGGAGGAGAAAACCGATCCTTTAATTTTGAGGTCCATTAATGGCATGCATCGTACCCGGCAACTTGCCAGGTCCAAAAATTAAAACTTTAAAATCTCCTAGACTATTAAGTGAATGGGCCCGAAATTTTAGAGGGGTGATATTGGGTAAAAACCCATATAAAAAAAAAATCCATGTCAATCCGACTCCCATAGGCCAAATTTATAAAAAGAGCAGGTCTACTACATAGGAACTGCTATTTTGGGAAATTCATTGACAAAAGAACCTACGAAGGATATGAATACATTGGAGGTGCACTATAGTTAAGAATTCACCAGAACGTACATTTTTGGAACTTACTAAAAATACTAAGTGGGCCCTTGAGCACCTGCTAAAAATAGAAATTTGATCTAGAAGGAACGTGGAACACAGGGAGAAAGAGGAAAACTAAGTTGCAGCATCCAGTTGAAGATCGGGGACTTGCTTTTTCACACTTACTAAAAATAGTAAGTTGCTTTTTCGAAAATAAATCATGAAGCATAAATGGACAGGGCAGAATCTGGTGCAACCCTTCACTTCTGAGTAAGAAAAAGTGTCATCTCTATCATCATACTATGTAGAGTATGTGATAGTGAGGATGTCAATAGTGTCTTTCGACACTCATTTCATGCTTCAATTGGTATGCGGGAGGTGGAATTCACAATCGACTCTGTTGGGGATTGTTCACAAGATGATTCATTAGGATCCTATCTCGAATCAGTCGAGTAGTGTGACAACATTGAGGGGAGTCAAGATAAGATTTGTTTATAATGGATCTCCATGAGTGATGCCCATGGTCACCAAATGAGTCATGCGAAAATGTATTTACACATGGTGTTCACACATCATCTAGTGTACAAGGAATTTGAAGATTCAGAGTTTCACTACATTTGGAGCTTTCCATCAACGAGGATCAATGGACTTCATCGGTGACATATCTTCTTCCTCTCTTTCCCTCTCTTCTTTCTCTCTCCATTTTAATTCTTCATTATGTGTCATCATTTTATTTTATCCTATTCACTTAAGTGACCTATTTCAAATTTGTAAAAAGTATTTTCTCAAAATTATAAGAGAAATACTTAATTCATGGAAAAATTAAGGTCATGAGTGCAATATGGAAACCAAGAGTAATGTGAGGGAGGTGAAAATTTGATTCTATTCTGTAAATTGTAAATCCATTTCCATTTCAAAGGGTTGGTGATTGATCTTGTAAAATCAAGAGTGCATTGTACCTAGAGAAAGAAAAGGATATAGCCATTTTTCTTCAACTTTCCTCCACTCTCAAATTTCTTCCATTCTCACACTATGTACAACTTATGTTTAAGCATCAATACAAGAAGGAATTTCTAGATTTCTTTGACTAAGGGGTTTCTTGATACTTGGTGATCAATAAATTCTATTTGGTCTTGTTGTTATTCACGAGTTGTTTCTTCCCATAAATTCATGTGTTGAAGTTTCTAACTAGTTTGTTGTTGGGTTTTAAAATGGTAGTTTAACAAAACCATAGTCGGGGATAGCAAGTCCCTCCTCTTAATGGGAGAGGTTCCCCTATTGAAATAAATCATCAAATATTATATATAAATGTACAACTTTCATCTTAAGGTTGGACTTCTGACATCTTGAAATGATTTTTACCAAAATAGCTTATCAATACAAACAAATGGAAGAACTAAAGAAAGGAAAGAGTAGAATATAACAATACTTTCAGGAAATATAGATAGCAGAGTATAACCTTATATGTACTGAGAAAAGGTGATATAGAATAGAATCATTCTCATTCACAACATAAGATATCATTCCATAGACACAAAGTTCTAGAAATCATATCAATAAGAACACAAAGTTTCTTATTACAGAAGATAAATGATCCATAGATTTTAGGAAAGCAAGAAGAGACAATAGATGAAGATAGAGAGAAAGGGGAAATTCTTCTGTATTGATTGCTTTTGATTCTATTTACACTTCAAAAGTATCAGAGTCCAACATTTGCAATGAGCCAAGCTCTTACATTTATAGATGAAGCAAAAAGAGGAGAAGAAGAGAAGGAAGAAAATATGATTTTGGAAGCTCTACCACCAACCATAAATGCCCCGAAAATCCACATACAATCATCAAATATGGTTCTGCATGTCTTTGGCATGCTGAAGAAGGAAGGATGGAAGATCATATCAAATTTGATCTAGTTGAAGTAGTTTGATCACATATTAATGGCACAAAATATGTTTTCCATATTTTCACCCAAATCAAGATATCCATCGAGTTCTCCATGTTTTTTTGGAGTGTTGGATAAGGAAGGATGGAAGATCATATCAAATCGATATGTTTGAATCAATCGATCATGTATTAATGGCATGATAGATTTTTTCCAGATTCTTAGCCATAAAATCCTACTGAAAATAATATTTTATGTTTCCATGGCAACAAGTGAGAGACTTGATAGCCTAAAAATGAAGGATCGGAGCATTAATGGTGGTGGGTGAGTAGCAGGCACTGGGAGCTCTCTGAAAAGTCCTTTCCCACTCAATTACGAGCTCTGGTTAAAAGATGTGGTTGTTTGAAGGTGTGGGGTTGGGCGTTTAATGCGAAAGGGTCTGTCCATACAGGGGCCACGTGGCGACCTCACGCATATTAATATTTCACCCCCTCTTTTTACTCCTAAAGTTGTGCCAAACTGACACATGGCATCATCTACGGGCCCACTCTGTTTCCTTTGTATTCTACCTAAGTACCTCTCATTGGCGAGATGTTATGCCTAACCCAAGACACATGGAGGGCTAGCGCACGTTTGGAACTACCCCCTGAACTTTTCTTTTGAAAGATCACCGATTTGATGTATAGAGGATTCTACATACTCTGGAATTTTCAACAGTTGGCTCTGTTCCTCTTAACTCGACCACGCGGTGATCACGTGCTTGTTTGGGGACCGCTTCAGATTTTAACCTTGAAGATGCACCAAGCTGATGTGTGGAAGCTTCCTTTGGCCTATCCCGAGCTTGGAATTTTCAATGGCCGATGTCCCCTTTTCAGACCTGGGACACGTGGAGGGTGGCGCTAGTTTGGGGTGTCTCTTTGGGTCATGCATTTGAAGTTGCACCACTGAGGCACGTGGAGAGTCTGCACTCACTTAGGATCCTGCTTTGAACTTGGCCTTTGGAGGTGTGCCATTAGGATGTGTGGAGGCTTCCATTGGCTCTTTATACTTAGCCAATTCAATAGTTGGCTTTGTCTTTTCAGACTCTAACCATGTGGAGGGCGAGTGCACACTTGGGGTCTCTAATTTTTTACACTATACCAAAAGTGCACCAAAGAGAAACGTGGCACCTTCTGCGGTCCTTCTATACTTAGTTGATTCGGGCCTCTATTGAACATTTCCTTTCTCTATTTTTCTCTTGTTGAACTCTACTCACTTCCGCACTCAGTTTTGGGGTCGACTGTGAGTCCACACAACTGGGCTGACCCTTCTGTTCTTCTTGTGCAAGATCACGTTCGACCAATTTTTCCCTGGGGAATTAGGATAACACTTCTCTAACACCTCAGCCATTTCCATGCCTAGCAGAAAAACTAGATGCATCATATCACATTTGTTGATCCTAGTTTCGTAAACTTTGAATTTGAGTTGTCCATGTGGGAGAGATTTAGCTAAAGCAAGTCTGGGGAAAACTTTTATATTTTGTGCCTTTTAGAGAAATGGCACTTCAGAACATTTCAGCCCACCCATCTGCTTTTGATACGGGCTCTCCACGTGGCTTCTCCTAGGTGTTGGCATGGTTGCGGGTCACTTTATAACTTTTATGCCTTTCTGCAACAAAACCAAAATTCCAAAAGTGACCCGACAATCTGCCTCCCCACTTTGAATTTTGATGTGGGCTCAATATTTGACTTTTTCCCATCCCACGGAGTCACGACTCATTTTACAACTTTAATCCCTTTTGGAAATAAAACCAAATTTCCAAAAGTTCTCTAATGACTCGCCTCCTCACTTTGACTTTTAAAAACAGCCACGTGTCCCTTTGTAGGGCCAAAGTAAGAATTTTTCTCCACCACTTCATAATTTCGAAAATCCAATCAAGATCCAGTGGAGACACGGGGGTAATTCAACCTTTTTGCAAATGTAACAAAATTCACAAGTTTACAAAAAGACTCACCACAACACATCTAATTAGAGGCGACTATGTATCCGCAAAAGATGGAAAAGAATTTGACGGGAAGACGACCATAGAAAAATGCAGAGAAGGGAAAATTCCACCATTTTCACCCAAATCAAATATTTTTCTGTATAAAGATAAATGCAAGGAATACAAGGCTCGACGCAGTCCATAGCCATAGAAAAATATTGATAAATTCCATGCATCCATGAAAGGAGATAGAAAAATGTTCCAAAATACACAGACTGAGGAATTTTAAATGGAACTAGTGGGATTAAAAACTGAGTACCAACACTTGGGACCTACAAATTTGTCTTTCACAAGAGGGAAATTTTAGGGTGAAAACAGCAAGCTATTTCTGGGGATGACTTGACTTGGAAAAAGGAATGAGGCAAGACAAGAATCCAATAAAAACTTTGGGAAGGTACACCAGTGCCTTTTCCATTGGGCAAATAGAGTCAAAGGCAAAACCAATACAAAAGACAACACACATTAAGGAACAAGAAAGGAAACAAGCCTAAATTGGGAAAGCATATACAAAGAAATAAGAGGATATTTACGGAAATAAGGATTGCATGAAACTTACAAAACTCTAGAGAGACAGGCTAAGAAAAATAAGGACCTTTGTGGAACAACATGGTGAAAATATGAGGTAGCCGTGAATTGAAGATGAGTAGCTGGGCGTACCAAAATATCATGGGAACACTATGTGGCTTGAAAAGAAAAATTAAGGAAATAAGATCATCCAGAGAATGATAATCCATACTAAAAACATTCATTCCTTGTGAATAACTGAATATCTTCCCGAGGATCTGCTTCTATGGGTGAATAGTACCATAAAAAGAATTGTACGACCCTCAACTACCTTCATATTGATTTCTACACATCACCAAAATTTGACAACTGGATCCATGAGAAAATCCAATCCTAATAGTGTCAACTCTATGTTTTGATGGAATGATGCTAGCATATGAATGAAGATTGCAATTATCACCATGGCACATCTCATGAGAAACATAAAGTTCCATTGAATTTTCCTTGTAACCATCTTCCTGAAGAATTTGGAAAAAGGTACTTGGATGGTTTACCATTAGGTGTAATCTTGACCATGTTTATGAAAAACATACCTATTGTTTTTGCAAAATTAGCACCTGATTCTAGAAGATCATGACTCTTAGGTACAAGCTACATTGTTGATTTGTCTTCATGATTAGCAAGGAATTGAAATGATGTCAGACGAGTAAAGATTGATCAACAACATCATCCTCTTCCTTTTTTTTGCATTCCAAAGGGTGAGATGAGATAGAATTTGTCATAGTTGTGAAGAAAAGATTCCAAGCATGGCTCTCCATTTTCTATTTTTTTCGAAGGACTACAAAAAGGCTCATGTGTGCTCATCTCATCCATAGATATAACAGGGAACTAGTGATCTCATTATTATTTTTTTCTTCAGTTCAGGAACTTTCTTATCTTTGAGAGAACTTAAAACAACAAGAGAATGGTCCACAGTGATCTTCATCTCAGTGCATTGAAATTATTCAATCATAGGAGAGAGAGGGATCTTGTCCATTTTGTTATGATGAACATCCACTTCCACTAGCATAGGGACACTTCTTTCAAAATAAGAACATTCAACCTTGGTAAATGATCATGAGAATCCTCTTTGTTACAAGGTGTCTCAAATTCATTGATTGAGTGTTCTTCAACTTGTTTTACCTTCTCACATGCCTGGAGTTGCTTGCACTGTATTTTTTACTTCTCTCATGAACTATATGGAATCTGCAGGTTATAATAATGTTGGCGAAAACAATCTTGGGCATATACCCTCGTAGAAGTTCTATAGAAACTAACCCTGTTCTAGGTATCTGAGCGCTTGCTTGAAAAATTTTAATAGGGATATCTCCATCATCATCCTCATCACTGTCACTATCACTCGTTGGTGATGTGGGACAAAAAGTGTTTTTCATTTTTCTTCATTCTTGGGAAGGTTCCTAGATCAAGAGAATGAACATGACATGAATTCATTCCCTAGCGGTATTTTTCCCACTTGTATATTGTGGAGTTGCTAGATTAAAAATGATCTTGAAGTTGTTCTTTTGAAAGGGATGCATTTGAAACAAAATCCCCAGTAGAGTCACCAAAAATTGTTTGGTTTTAAAATGGTACTTTAACAAAACCACAGTCAGGGGACAACAAGTCCCTCCTCTTTATGGGAGAGGTTCCCTTATTGAAAGCAAGTAGAAAATCTTATATACAAATGTAAAAATTTCATCTTAAGGTTGGACTTCTAACATCTTGAAATGCTTTTTACCAAAATAGCTTATCAATACAAATGAATGGAAGAACTAAAGAAAGGAAAGAGCAGAATATAACAATACTTTCAGAAATATAGATAATAGAGTATAACCTTATATGTATTGAGCAAAGGTGATACAAAATAGAATCATTCTCATTCACAACATAATATATCATTCCATAGACACAAATTTCTAGAAATTATATCAATAAGAACACAAAGTTTCTTATTACAGAAGATAAATGATCCACATATTTTAGGCAAGCAAGAAGAGACAATAGATGAAGATAGAGAGAAAGGGGAAATTCTTCTGTATTGATTGCTTTTGATTCTATTTACACTTCAAAAGTATCAGAGTCCAACATTTGCAATGAGCCAAGCTCTTACATTTATAGATGAAGCGAAAAGAGGAGAAGAAGAGAAGGAAGAAAATATGATTTGGAAGCTCAACCACCAACCATCAATGCCCCTGCAAATCTACCTACAATCTGTCAAATCTAGTTCTGCATGTCTTTGGCGTGTTAAAGAAGGAAGGATGGAAGATCAGATCAAATTTGATCTAGTTGAAGTAGTTTGATCACATATTAATGGCATGAAATATGTTTTCCATATTTTCACCCAAATCAAGATATCCAGTCGGTTCTCCATGTCTGTTTGGTGTGTTGGAGAAGGAAGGATGGAAGATTAGATCAAATATGATCTGTTTGAAGAAATCAGATCATGTATTAATGGTGTGAAATATGTTTTCCATATTCCCAGCCATCAAATCCTGCTAAAAATAATATTTTATGTTTCCATGGTGATAGGTGAGAGACTTGATAGCCTCAAAATGGTAGACTAGATCATTAATGGTGGTGGGTGAGTAGTAGGCACCGAGAGCTCTTCAAAAGTCCTTTCCCACTCAATTCCAAGCTCCTAGTTGAAATACATGGCTTTCTGAAGGTGTGGGGTCGGGTGTTTAACGTGGGCTCGTAATATGCGAAAGGGTCTATCCATACAGGGGCCATGTGGTGACCTCACACATCTTAAGATTTTGCCCCCTCTTTTTACTCCTGAAGTTGCGCCAAAATGACACGTGGCGTTGTTTACGGGCCCACTCTATTTCCTTTTTATTCCTAAGTCCATCCCATTAGTGGAGATGTTCTACCTAACTTGAGACACGTGGAGGGCTAGCGCATGTTTGGAACTCCCCCAAACTTTTCTTTTGAAAGAGCACCGATTGAATGCATGGAGGCTTCCACATAATCTAGATTTTTTGACAACCATCTTTGTCCCCTCTTGACTCTGACCACGTGGTGAGCCCACGCTTGTTTGGGGACCGCCTCCGAATTTTAACCTTGAAGATGTGCCAAGTTGACATGTGGAATCTTCCTTAGAAATGTCCCAAGCTTGGAATTTTCAACAATCAGTGTCCCCTTTTTAGACCTGGGACACATGGAGGGCTGGAGCTAGTTCAAGGTCTCTCTTTGGGCCGTGCCTTTGAAGTTATATCGATGAGGCACGTGGAGATTCTACACTCACTTAGGATCCTGCTTTGAACTTGGCCTTTGGAGGTGTGCCATTGGGATGTGTGGAGGCTTTCACCGCTCTTTATACTTAGCTGATTCAATGGTGGCTTTGTCTTTTTTAGACTCTAACACATGGAGGGCATACACACATTTGGGTTATTCACTTTTGTGTACCATACCAAAAGTCTCAAAGAGACACGTGGCACCTTCTATGGTCCTTTTATACTTAGCCAATTTGAGCCTCGATTGAACACTTCCTTTCTCCATTTTTATGCTACTAAGCTCTACTCATTTCCGGACTCAGTATTTGGGGTCAATTGTGAGTCCATACAACTAGGCCTACCCTTCTATTCTTCTGTGTAAGATCACATTCAACCAATTTTACCCTAGGGGGTTGAAGTGGGATAACACTTCTCTAATACCTCGGTCATTTCCATGCCTGGTGGAAAAACTAGATGCATCACATCACATTCATTCATCCAGCTTTCACAAACTTTAAATTTGAGCCGTCCATGTGGGAGAGATTTAGTTGAAGCGGGTCTAGGGAAAAATTTTATATTTTGTTCCTTTTAGATAAATGGCACTTCGAAACATTTCGCCCACCCATCCACTTTTGATATGGGCTCTCCATATGGCTTCTCTTGGGCATCGGCATGGCTGTGGGTCACTTTATAACTTTTATGCCTTTCCACAACAAAACCAAAATTCCAAAAGTGACCCGATGATCCACCTCCCGCTTTGAATTTTGATGCGGGCTCGATATTTGACTTTTTCCCGTCCCGGTAGAGTCACGGCTCATTTTACAACTTTAATCCCTTTTGGAAATAAAACCAAATTTCCAAAAGTGCTCCGATGACCCACCTCCCCACTTTGACTTTTGAAAACAGCCACGTGTCCCTTTGCGGGGCCAAAGTAAGAATTTTTCTCCACCACTTCATAATTTTGAAAAGCCAATCAGGATCTAGTGGAGACATGGGGGTAATTCAACCTTTTTGCAAATGTAACAAAAGTCACAAGTTCACAAAAATACCCACCACACCGCATCCAATTAGAGGTGACCACGTATCTCGCAAATGCTAGAAAATAATTTGACAGAAGACGACCGTAGAAAAATGTAGAGAAGGGAAAAATGCCACCATTCACACTGAATCAAATATTTTTCCTACAAAAAGATAAATGCAAGGAATATAAGGCTCGACACGGTCCATAGCCATAGAAAAATATTGATAAATTCCACGCATCCATGAAAGGAGATAGAAAAATGTTCCAAAATGCATAGACTGAGGAATTTTAAATGGAACTGGTGGGATTAAAAACCAAGTACCAACACTTGGGACCTACAAATTCATCTTTCACAAGAGGGGAATTTTAGGGTGACAACATGTGTGTGAAAGAATTTGATTTTCTACCTACAACATTAGTTCTCCTACCTCTTTTCTCACTCCCTTTCCCACTTTCAAAAATTTCTCTCTTCCGTGTATCAAAGCTTTGTCACAAGGTTAGTGGAGTGCCCCTGTTGGATCCCCGGTCAAAAGGCCACCACAGAAATCCACATTTTCTTGTGCATGCAAATATGGCAGCTGCACCAGTTAAGTAGAGGGAATTATATTCCTAGAGTGTTGGCAATAAATCCACAAGTTTCTCCACCTGGAAAATTTTCTCACCAACAGTTTTTGGCACCCACCGTGAGGCGATTTAGAAAGATCTCGCACTTGAATATTACTAAGGTCCCAAAATACAAAAAAAATAAAATATTGAAAAAAAAAAAAAGGAGTTCATAAAATTCCATTTCCAAAAGATACACTACTAGTTTTTGCACATGGATTTTCACATTCCATAGTGTCCTTTCGTGTTCCCACTGTAAAAGTTTCCAAAAGCTAGCTGAAGGAAGATACACCATGTTGAACGTGTCGAGAGGTTTTGTTGATTCAAATTTTGAGGGTTTGCAAAACAGCAAGAATGAATTATAGATAATCCATACTACTTCTCTCAATCCCCTTCTCCATCCAGCTCTTCAAATAATTCACCCGGAAATCTGTCAAGACTCCTGTTGATACTCCCCTTCAAATTCTCCCATTTTTCCATCACCATTAAGCATTGAGCCCCCTAAGAAGAATAATTTGAAGAAGAATTTTTAGAAGCAAGGGCTGAATCAGAATCATAAATGACAATGGAAGACGAAGAAGAAATACCTCAACCCATTATTCCATGGGGAAGGAATACAGGCCCACTTGCTCTTGAACCTCCTCTTCACAATCTACTAATGGGTTATGGTAAAAACTTTCCAAATATAAAAGGTTACAACACACAACATCTTGAAGAACACATCAATGCTTTCACAACATCATGTGGAATTATTGGTGTCCAACATGAAGACGTTGCTATGATATTGTTCATGCAGTCCCTCCAAGAAAAATCAGTAGAATGGTTCTACATCCTGCCTTCCTGATTCATCACTAGTTGGTATGACATCAAGGCTACTTTCAAGGAAAGATTTAAGTCAACTTAAGACCTGCCAAGACCTCTTGGTGCAGTTGGATCAAATGAGGAAAGGAGAAATTGAAAATGTTAGTGTAGGTTATTATTTATCCTTTTATTTATTTATTAGGATAATTCTTACACTTGTGTTAGCCCTACACTTGTTGGGTTAGCTTGCTTAGGTGTACTAGTTGTGTGGACTTAGCTTCTCAGTTATGTCAAGTTAGCTTACTAGTCTTTTGGAGTTAACTTAACTACCAGTATCAATTAGTGGGAGTTCTTCACCATTGATTTAGGTAGTAGTTGCACTTCCCTCCTCCTATATGTACATATTTCTTATTGAATAATTCAAGTCATTCTATTGTAATGTATTGAGCATTATGGATTATGATGGATTTCCATATATGGTATTTTAGCTTTTATGCTTTGCAAATGTATTGTGGTGTGCTATTATCATCTGAGATCATAGCTTGGAACAATATTCTTATTGTTCCTTTCATGGTATCAGAGTGATAGATGATGTAGACATCCAGTAAGTTTTTATTTGCAAGCAAGGGTTAATTTTTTTCATGTACATGGAATTTGTTAGCAATTTTCTGTAGCATACATTTTTATGCAAAACAGAGTGCGAAATGGATTTGGAAGGTGAAAAAACCCTATAATCGACTGTAAACTTGACCATGTTTTGAGACATTCAAATATGGATGTAGATCTATACCCTATGGGTGCATTCTTTTATCCATTGGATATAAGCATGTACCTTTCGGATGCATTCTTTTACCCTCTGGGTATTTCAGGTTTTGGATGTAGTCTTTTATCCACTAGACGTAGATTTGTACCCTCTAGGTGCATTCTTTTATCCATTGGATATAAGCGTGTACCTTCGGATGCATTCTTTTACCCTTTGGATATTTCTATTTTGGATGCAGTCTTTTATCCACTAGATGTAGATCTGTACCCTCGAGTGCATTCTTTTATCCATTAGATATAAGCATGTACCTTCTAGATGCATTCTTTTACCTTATGGGTATTTCAGTTTTGGATGTAGTCTTTTATCCACTGGACGTAGATTTGTACCCTATGGGTGCATTCTTTTATCCATTAGATATAAGCGTGTACCTTCGGATGCATTCTTTTACCCTCTGGTATTTCAGTTTTGATACGATCTTTAGTCCACTTTGGACGTAGATCTGCACCCTATGGGTGCATTATTTTATCCATTGGATATAAGCGTGTACCTTCTAGAGGCATTATTTTTCCCTCTCGGGTATTTTGGTTTTGTATGCAATCTTTTATCCACTAGGCACAGATCTGTACCCTCTGGGTGCATTCTTTTATCCATTGGATATAAGCGTGTACCCTCCAAATGTAATGATTTACCCTTTGGACATTTAGGTTTTGGGAGCAGGCTTTTATCCTTTGGTCGCAAGCATGTATCGTGTGGATGCACTCTTTTACCCTTTAGACATTTGGGTGTCACATGTACCTTTTAAAAAGATCAGCATTAAAATATTATTTTAATAGCAAAACCTTGTAGAGCTCATAACTTTTGATCTGTAGCTCGGATTAAGGTGATTTTTTTTTTTGAAATTGTGTATTTTTTCAAGATCTACACATTAGTGACATTTTTATACACATATTTCAAATTTAAAAGGTACTATTACTCATTTTAATATTTACATACACTCAATTATAAAGTGCCAAATTCGGGAGGGTGTTGTGATCACTTGTGGATGCATTTTTGGTTGAGCCTGACGTCCTAATATTTTGGGTATTACATTCTTGTATCTATGGGTGTATACATTTATATCTCTCTTGTTTTTTGAGATATTTTGGATCTATATTTTTGACACTTTTTTCACATGTTAACAGTCTCTCTTGTGGGGAGCTATTCTGGTGAATCCCAGTGTTAGTTTGTTAGTGTTTGAGTAGTTGATTTTGACAACTCATACAGATCTATGGTGTCACTCTACCCATTCTACGCAGTATGGGAGGGTGTGGTGTTGATATTGCTTCTTTGGGTTTCGTGCCCTTGCCTTGTTACCTTGGCTTTTTCTTGGATCGTGGCACTCCTATTTATTTGGATCTCATGTCCTTGCCTTGTTGCCTTGGTTTTTCTTGGATCATGGCACACCTATTTGTAGCAGTTGATCAAATTATGTTTGGTGTTTGTTTTTCACTTTTTGACATCACTCCATTGACAGTCTCCTTACATGGAGCTATTCTGGTGAAGCCCAGTGTCAATTTTTTTTGAGTTATATGATCAAGCAGTGGATTCAGACCATAGTGTGCACCACACTTCTTCAGCATTGTATGAGTTTTTGGAGTCGAGCTTCTGAGGATATCTTGCAGTAGGATTTTTCTCTCTACTTTTTTATTACTAGTTTTGGGTACCTTGCGGTGTCTATTTTTCCCAGTTGTTGTACGTGGGTACCTCATCAGGCCTTATTGTCGGGACCCACCTTCTTTTCCACCCACCTAAGCTATGCTTATGGGAGGGTGTTAGTGTAGGTTATTATTTATCCTTTTATTTATTTATTAGGATAATTCTTACACTTGTGTTAGCCCTACACTTGTTGGGTTAGCTTGCTTAGGTGTACTAGTTGTGTGGAGTTAGCTTCTCAGTTATGTCAAGTTAGCTTACTAGTCTTTTGGAGTTAACTTAACTACCAGTATCAGTTAGTGGGAGTTCTTCACCATTGATTTAGGTAGTAGTTGCACTTCCCTCCTCCTATATGTACATCTTTCTTATTGAATAATTCAAGTCATTCTATTGTAATGTATTGAGCATTATGGATTATGATGGATTTCCATATATGGTATTTTAGCTCTTCTATTTTACAAATATAATGTGGTGTACTATTATCATCTGAGATCATGGCTTGGAACAATATTCTTATCATTCCTTTCAAAATGATGAGAGACTTTTTGGCTCGCTTTTGAATGGTTACTTTGCGGATACTTGAAGAAGACTTGCCCTCTTAGAACAATATCAAAAGATTCTTCATAAATTCTCAATCACCGAGGTAGGATTTCTCCTATGAAGATTTCAACCAAGGAACATTATAGAATCACAAAGGAGGGATGTTGAATTGGATGATGATCTCATCCTCTCTAGAAAGATCAAGAATCCATCAAAGGGAAAGGCCCAATATCATGGAGATGAGAGAACCAATCCATCATTGTAAAAGTTGGCAAATGAGATAGCATATTTAAAGAGGGAAATATTTGAACACATTTCTTCCCAAAGAAGCAACATAAATCAAATCGCATGAGCACCCCAAAGTCTTGCCTTAGAGGCCCCACCCATGAACATAAATGGCAAATTTCAAGATATTAAAGGTGATGATTTCCTAGAAAATGATGAGTTTGAGAATGATACACAAATCAGATTTTGTGAGTATTCTAGATGTGATGAAGAAGATGAAGAGGATGCACCCAATTTCTCATGTGTGGTATTCACTCATTCTCAATCTGAGAAAATAAGGTTGATGATCCTCCTGTGGGGACTCCATAAAATAAAATAATCAGTCAAGGATCCCCACTTTCATCTTCCATGAAGTCTGTATTGTTGGATCCCGACCTCCCGTAGAAAGTAATAAGATGCCTGCAATCCCAAGTATGTCTTCGATGTCTCTTCCAATTCTAAATCTAAATCTACTCCTACAAAATCTAATACCTTGAAATCTCCTAGTGTGTCGTTCAAAATACCATCCATCCCTCAAACATCAAATCTTTCTCCCAAGCCTATCTAGACTCAAAATCATTCCCTTCACCCCCTTGTCCACATCTTCTCCTTTTGACTTCATAGAATATGCAAACAAAGCTAAAGTGCAGATTACCAAAATTGAATATTTGTGGACTCATCCTGAACAATTTGAGAGGTTTGTTCAATACATCAGGAGTAGTAGTTTAACACCCAATGATGCAGCTCCTCATTCTAAAGGAATACCATCAAACCTACCTACACCTCCCTCATAGAACATGCTTTCTCTGAGTGCATCGAAGATTGATAAAGTTGAAACTTTCTATGTCTCCCTCCTTTTTGGAGAATATCTACTAAATAATTGCATAATAGATTCGGGTTCCTTAGACAACGCGATGCCTTTAAAGGTCACGAAGGCTCTCAAACTTACCATGATTCCACCCAGTGACTTTTGTTACTCTTTGGAGTTAAGAGAGGTATCACTTGTAGGGAAGGTCAAAGATGTATAGGTGGCTCTCACTAGATTTCTAGACAAGAAAGTTTCAGCACTGATTTTAGTAGTAGACCTCCCAGCCTCATTCAGAATGTTGTTGAGTATAAATTTCTGCTGAGACTTGGGAGGGAAAATTCATATGAATTGGTCTTCTGAAACCATACCAGTGAAGGAAGACATGGAGAAATTTCTTCCCAAGAAGAAGATGAGGTACACAGTATGAAAGTACGGAAGCCCAAAAGCTAACATTTTGTACCAAGGTAGCAGGTGGATGAATCACTTTGTGACAACTAAGGAGGAAGAGGATATTCCCATCTTGATAGGCCCGACATGCCTTCCCGAAGAGATTTGGATTTTTAAGAAGCATTGAGGAGATTTGAGTTACAAGAGGACATCTCTGAATTACCAGACGATGCAAACCGTGAAGAAGAGGAAATGGTTCTTGGCGATTTTCAAGCAGAAAAATCAGCATATGTGTGTATTTATGATGAGGAGATATTCTCATTCCCATTTGAAGATGAAGACTCCCTAGATCATGTTACCCAGGAAGATACCAAGCCGAGTCTACAATGAGCCCTTGAACAATGGGAAAGAACCATCTATACAAGAACTACTGAGAGCCGTGGAAGAAATAGAGGACCCCAAGCTCAGTCTCGAACTCCTAATGCAAGCCATGAATATGCAAGACAAACATGAAGCTGACTTGGAAGCCTCAACCAGTGTGAAGGTTGGCTATGTTGAAACAAAGCAAGATGTGAAATATGATGTCCCTCTCAAACCAATGGTTGATGGATACAATGAAGAAATCAAGGTGTTTTCTTTCCCATTCGAAGAGGAAGAACCTTTCCATGATAAAGAAACTAAAGAAAATATTTTTGAGACCTCTGAAGATGAATCTCTTTTCGATGAAGGATTGGTAGAGTGCAGTGATTCCCAAAATGATGAGGTAATCCCTCTAGATAGTTTCCTTGAGCTACAAGATAAAGATTATTTAATGGCGTACAAAGAGGAGCTGTAGGAAATGATGAAGCATAACTCCATGCAAGAAATCTTGGATGTAGTAGAAGTTGTGGAAGATCCCAAGCTGATCCTTGATCTCTTCACTCGTTCCATGGACATACAAGATAAGTATGATGTCACATCCAATCCTTGTGTCAATGCTCAAATGCCTCATAGTGGAGTAGAGATAAAGGATGAATCAAATGTTTCTCATGGAGAATATGTTAATGAGCATAGACCCGAAAAAAAAAGTAACTCAGAATATCCAAGGAATTTGAATGAAAATCAGCTTTGGGGCAGCGATGAGATGCTCGATGGAGAATCATCTATATGGATAAACATGGAAGGTAGCTGGCATGATGAAACCAATTTCAGAGGGGATGAAGGTAGTGGAATTTCCAACAAAGGACATGAGCATCACAAATATCACATGGAATCACCCCTACCAAGTACACAGATAATTGTGAAAGCACCTGGCTTTCAGATTAAACTGAGGAGAGGAGGTTACTTTCTAAAGCTAGTCAACGGCTTTGTAGATCAACATCACTCAGTGTTTCCCACTGGGGGTAACTCTTCAGAATCAAAAGTGATCCGAGAAAAGTGGGTTGTCCCCACCTTATACCATAGGTGATTGCTAGGTTTTTTTACCTTCCCGTTGTGTGTTTCTTTTTCGTTTTGTGTGTGTTTCCTTCTTCTCTCTCTCTTGTAAGTTGTACATGACTCCACAGTCCCAATGGATAAGGCACTTTGGTCAACAAACTAAATGGTCTAAAATTTAAGTTCTAGATTCCCATGTCATGTCTTCACTATGCTCACCCATGTCATCTCCCCAAGCTAAAGCCGCTTGTTTTCGTGTAAATGTGTAATAGGAAATTGACAATTTCCAAGCATGATAATGATACCCCGTGTTAATTTTTTCAAGTCCCATCATTCCAAGACACCTCGGTATTTCCAAATCAATCCAAATGACCTCTTGAATAATTTTATCTTATCCCCCTTAGGTGATTTAGAGAATTCTATTCATTCCCCTTAGGTGATTTTAGGAAATTCTATTCATTCCCCTTAGGTGATTTTAGGGATTTCCGAAAAGATACTACCTTCCGCGATATTGGGAAGGGTTATCACTGGCCTTCCCGAGATCGGACCAACCACCACAGAGCAGAATGGAAGGGCCAAATTCAACATGGAGGTGAATTGAAGACCTTAAAACATCATGGAAATTATTTTGGAAGGTTTTGGGAAGTTTTGAGAAACTTGGAGTAGTTTGAGAAAAATAGGGTTCACAAGCCTAGGCAGTACACAGGCCTAAAACAGTTGTTGGGCTTCAGAAGATGATTCCAAGAGCTCCGGATGGAGTTAGAAGCAAAAAAATACCTCCAGAAATATTATTAAAATACCTACATGATGGTGAAATCATATTTTTCACAACACCTTGGCGCATAGGATTAGTAGGCAGTTTTTATTAGGTACAAGTGGAGTCTTAAATCACAAATCCACTTTTTCAGGGATCAGATGGATGAATCAAGAAATTATACCCCATTATTGGATTAAAAATCCATTTCTAGTAAATATCATATAACATTTCACCAATAAATTCCACCGAGAGCTCAATTTATCTTCTTTCTAAGTTGCCCTCTCAAAGGCAGTTCAAGACTTAGTCATTTTTCGGCAGGACACATGTCGGCACTGGAGCCTTACAGATTTCATGTCCCCCGACATCCCTAATTTCAGGTACACCAACACTTTAAAAATGCACCCAGCCCCCATGTAACCTCTTGGACCCTCATATGACCTTCGAGACTTGACTGATTCGGCCCCAGTGTATGTTTGGAGCATCCATTCCCTACCGTCGGATCTAGTGCCACGTGTCATCTCTAGGACCACAAAGTGAAACGATGTCTCTTATGTCCCTAAGGTTTGGGACATCAAACATTGAAAAATGTTCCCATCCCCTATGGGGAGTCATTTGGACACCCACATGACTGACTTTTAGCTCCCAGTGCTTTAAAGTAGCTTTTCTCACCTTCATTCCCTATCGTCGGATCACCGCCATGTGTCATCCTCTTGACCACCATGGAATTTGATGTCCCTCACGTCCTTGAGGTTAGGGACATCAAACATGAAAATTTTTTCCCGATATTCTCCCTTAATGCATTTAAAATTCTAACTGTCGCTCATGCTTCTTAGTGCTTCCAGCTGCTTCCACTCCAGTGCACAGACAAACTTCATCCTTCCTCTACAACTCTCCTCCATCACTCCACCATTGAAAAAATCAAACCAGACCTGCCATAGAGATAATTAAATTCACTCCAAAAAATAACGCAGGTCCCAGAAGGAGAATTGGAGCAAACACAGAAGGAGAAGCACAAAACAAAGAAGGAGAAGCACGAGAAAACTTCATAGCCATGAAACGAATAGTCAAAGAATTCTCCCAAATGGATGCATGAAACAACAAGTTATATTTTTATGTTCATTCCTCTACCCAAGGCCATCAATAAGACACCTTCAAACTCTCCTCTCATGCACTAGAGCATCTGCAGCAAAGAAATCCCACTTCCATCTCAACGAAGAAAGAAGTGGGATTTCCCATCAAACCAGTTGTTAAATTGAAGTAAGATCACATGTGAAGCACCAGAAGAAAAAACCCACATAAAAAATATAATTTTATTCACAAATGGATGAGAAAACTAGACGTTTAATTTTGTGGTCCATTAATGGCCATCGTACCGTGTACACTTTGCTAGACTATTAAGCGGATGGGCCCAAAATTTCAGAGGGGTGATATTGGGTAAAAACCCATATCAAAAAAATTTATTCCACATCAATTTGACTCCCATATGCCAAATTTCTAAAAATAGTAGGTGTAGACACCCCAATTTCACATCTATCCTAAATCAATTAATTTCCCTTCCTCATTTCCCACAAAAATACACTTCGAATTAATCAAATATAATTTGATTAATTATCCATTTCCAAATCTAAAAATAATCTAATCCTCACAACATGTCATTATTCTCCATGTTTTTCCACTATTGAATTAAAAATTCAAATTCAAATCCTCACCCACCATTCGTGGTCCCCACTCACCTAAAATCCTCCACTTATGAATTAAAAATATAATTCAAATCCTCACCCATTCTTCGTGGCCCCCACTCACCTAATATTGCCCACATTTTCAAACCATCCACCTAATCTTGCCCACATTTTCAAACCACCCACTTAATCTTGCCCACATTTTCAAACCATGATTACTTAAATTAATCTAAGCTAATCACTCCCTCAGGCTATAAATACAACCTTACCCCTCCCCTCTAAACACACGGAGAATAAGCTTTCATGCCATATCTAAGTTCTTGCATCCTTTGAGCAAAGAACATCCTTTTGCCTCGTCCTAATGCCAAAATAGCCTCATAATCCTTTTTCCCATCCAGTGCAAAGTAAGAGGATCGTTGTTGCAGGAAGGTCTTGCTCTGTCTTGAAGAAAAGCACCTACATATCACAAAATCAGGGCTCAATCCAAGTTTCCTAGCCCATTCCGAGGTTTGCTACGGAACGCGAAGGAGGAGGTATGATTATTGGTATTTTACTTCCTTGTTAGTAGTGTATTTTTCATAGCTTACAGTGGGTCTACTACATAGGAACTACTATTTTGGGAAAGTCATTGACGAAGAACCTGCGAAGGAGACAAAGACATTGGGGGTGCACTATAGCTGAGAATTCACCAGAACGGACATTTTTTACACTTACTAAAAATAGTAAGTGGTCCCTCGAGAACCTTCTAAAAATAGAAAGTTGATCCAGAAGGAATGTGGAATACAGGGAGAAAGAGGAAAACTAAGCTGCAGCATCCAGTTGAATATTGGGGACTTGCTTTTTCACACTTACTAAAAATAGTAAGTTTCTTTTTTGAAAATAAATCATGAAGCATAAATGGATAGGGTAGAATCTGGCACAACCCTTCGCTTCTGAGTAATAAAAAGTGTCATCTCTATCATCCTATTATGCATAGTATGTGACAGTGAGGATGTTAATAGTGTATTTCTACACTCATTTCATGCTTCAATTGGTATGTGGGAGGTGGAATTCATAATCGAATCCATTGGGGATCGTTCACAAGATGATTCATTAGGATCCTATCCAAATCAGCTGAGTAGTGTGACAACATTAAGGGGAGTCAGGATGAGATTTGTTTAGAATGGATCTCCATGAGTGATGCCCATGGTCACCAAATGAGTCATGCAACAATTTATTTACACACGGTGTTCACACATCATCCAGTGTACAAGGAATTCAAAGATTCAGAGTTTCACTGCATTTGGAGCTTTCCATCAACGAGGATCAACAAACTTCATCGGGTGACATCTCTTCTTCCTCTCTTTCCCTCTCTTCTTTCTCTCTCCATTCTAATTCTTCATTATGTGTCATCATTTTATTTCATCCTATTCACTTAAGTGACCTATTTCAAATTTGTAAAAAGTATTTTCTCAAAATTATAAGAGAAATACTTAATTCATGGAAAATGAAAGGTCATGAGTAGAATATGGAAACCAAGAGTCATGTGAGGGAGGTGAAAATTTGATTCTATTCTATAAATTGTAAATCCATTCCCATTTCAAAGGGTTGGTGATTGATCTTGTAAACTCAAGAGTGCATTGTACCTAGAGAAAGCAAAGGAGATAGCCAATTTTCTTCTACTTTCCTCCACTTCTCAATTTCTTCCATTCTCACATTATGTACAACTTTGATTTGAGAAATCAATACAAGAAGGAGTTTCTATCTTTCTTTGACTAAGGGGTTTCTTGATACTTGGTGATCAGTGAATTCTATTTGGTCTTGTTACTATTCATAGAGTTGTTTCTTCCCATAAATGCATGTGTTGAATTTTCTAACTAGTGTGTGTGCAGGAATCTGATTTTCTA
This sequence comes from Taxus wallichiana var. yunnanensis, assembly GCA_018340775.1. NCBI lineage: Eukaryota > Viridiplantae > Streptophyta > Pinopsida > Cupressales > Taxaceae > Taxus > Taxus wallichiana. The sequence continues at coordinate 580,516,584 of CM031240.1, forward strand.
CTGCAGCATTAGTTCTCCTATCTCTTTTTCACTCCTTTCCCACTCTTCAAAAAAAAATTTCCCTAGTAAGAGATTGCTAGATTTTCTCAGGGTTAGTGGAGTGCCCCGTGGATCCCAGGTTGAAAGGCCACCACATAAATCCACATTTTCTCGTGTATGCATACACGGCGGTTGACCGATTAATTAGAGGAACTTAGATTTCTAAAGCGTTGGAAAGAAATCCACAACTTTCCCAAAATATCCACCGATTTCCACAATTTTATGAGAGCCAAAATTATATCTTAGTTTTCCATTACTAACACTTCAAACTTAGCTTCGACCTAGAATTCTCTTGATTCAGATTCTACCTCACCGACCGAGTTGATCCCACTGTACATTCTGACTGAGCAAGGTTACAATCCTTTGAACGAATCACCCTCTCCTATCTGACTCAAGCTTAACTATTGGATCCTCCACACAGTGAACCATTTCATCCTTTCGATATCCAAGCTCAACCCCAACCATCACCTTAGAGCTGACTGATCTTTGATTTTCCATGAACTCATTGTGAGCCTAATGACTAATCCCCTCACTTTGATTGACACACAACCCAAGATCCACATCTACATGGCTCGCCATCGTCTTGTATAGCTCGGTTCATTGAGCTATTTCATTACCCCCATGACTAATCTCTTAACCGAGTTGGCTCCGTGTTGTGTGATTTCTCTTTTTCTTATGTGGCTCTGGTGTATTTGTTTGAACTTGTGAAATGAGTCATTACATTCCCTTGCACACTATATTGGGCTCTCTTTCGAGCTTCACTTTTCTGCACCCACCAAGCTAGAGAATCTCATTTCAACTCACCCCATTCATTTCTTTACGCTCGATCATTTGTTTGGACTGAGCTCTACACTGACTTGTCACCCAACTCGGCTCAAGTTTGAGATCACCTAAGGTTTGATCCTACTATGATCCTATCATTCCATTGAACACGTGATATTTCTTCCTATGCCACCGAGTAGACTTGGTGCTCCAACACGAGTTACGCAAAAGCTTGGGTACTTGATGCAAGCTCGATCACCCCTTATGAACTTGTCTTTTGAATTATGGCCTAACCAACTCAACTCAATGTATTAGCTCGCGATAAACCCAAGGTATTAGCTCACCTTACATTCTTAGCCAATTCATTGAGTAACTCGTCTGAGCTGCTCGGTGATCTTTTTTAAGCTCAGAGCCCCTTTTTTGGTTCCTCTCAAAAATTATTTTTCTTAATTAGTTACTTTATTAGGATTTTCCTTGAGACTAGAGGGTAATATAAGTATTAAAAGGCCCTTTAAACCTGATTTATGAATGTTGATCATTTCTACATGAGTCATTTGAGAGTGAGCCTCTCAAATATCAATTTCCTTTCTCTGAGTAAGTCCCGAGCCTTGAAAACTAGAAAAGGAAAAATAGTTCAATATGTTCCCAAATCCTCTTGGAATATCATTAATTTTTTTGAAACACAAAACTTTCCTATAGGCCCTTTATTCCTTGAGTAGAGTCCTAGAATTTAACAGACCCCTTTGTTCATTTTTGCCATATGTGCAAAATTGGATAACACCTTCCACAATCTGATTTATTGCTTCTCTTCAATTGTTTCTCACTTATGAATTCTCTAGACATCCATATGCTTTATGACCAAAGATACTTGTTACGGTGGAAAACATCTTCTGTTAGTGTAAAATCACAGCACCCCGACGCACATCGGGCTTCTAGGTTGATGTTCGGAGCATCCAAAGTGTGATTGCACAACATGGAAACCTCTCTCCAGCGTGGGACTTGTGAAACCAGAGAGGAATCTCCGAGAGAAGGCTGGTTCCTGCTCCTAAACTACTCGCCACAAGCTATTCCAAAGGCAAGCAAGCTAATCTAATCCTAATCTAACCGTGCGAGGAGACAGAGAGAGAGAGAGGAAAAAATAGCAAAAGCCTACACTAAAACGGTGATACACCAGAGAAGGAGGATGTTGAACATCTATCAAAAATGCCATGGGACAAAGAGAGGTGAGCAATGGGAAGGATGGACGATGCATCACAGGCCCAAGATAGATTTCACACGAAAATGTCCCAAAACTCCATGAACACACTCTCCAAACTGCAATGAACATTTAGACATGCACGTATACTCCGCAAATGAAGAGAGGCAAGGAGAGAACAAGCAAAAACAAGAGAGGATGGACAGATACATCACAGAACATGTTTTGTTACTCCAGAAGTTTGCACAGAACATCATTCCATTAGTAAAAGGCAAAAACGCCATTACAGAGCAGGGAGGAGGCTCGAACTCCATTTTCAACCCTAGAGAAGAAAAGAAGGGAGGGCCGAGCCGAAAGAATGAACAACCTCTCTTTTTTTTTAAAATGAGCCAAATCTGGCTTTTACATTGCATGGGTCGAGCCCAGGGGACAGAAAACGTGGGAAAACGTGCAAGCCCATTCCTCATTGACTGCAGATGCATTAAATCAGCATGGAGGATCTTACCAACCCATACCCTGTCACTTTGAGTGATTTTGGAGGAGAATGTGACCCATTTGTATTAATTTGGCCACTAAAATGTCACTTCTGGCCGTGCAGAAGAAGAATGCGACCCATTAGCATTAAAACGGGTTGTTGAAAGGTCGCTTCTGGCCATTACCACACGTCAGATCTGTTTCTCGATTTTCTCTCTTCAGACTACACCAAAACTCGAGATTGATCCCAGAATCATGTAGAGCATCTCAACAGCTTTCCGTTGATATAAAGAACGTGGAAATCCGAGCTCTGGATCAAAAGATATGGCGATCTGAAGATTTAGGGCACGAAACAGATCAAAATGAATTTTAAAATGTTTTCCCGCTCTTCGCCATCTGGACGACACGTGGCACGTGCTGATTGGACGAGCAATTCTCTCTCCTCCATCTTTCGCGGGCTTTCCTTTTGAAATTGCTTGTGGGCCCCTTAAACTTGGACACGTGGCGCCATTTCATTGGTTCGGTTCAGCGCTCGATAACTCGCCCCTTTGACCTTTTGACTTTTTCTCCTGTGAGGACACGTGGCGCTTTGATAGATGTCCAACATTCTCCTTCTCTGGTGTATCACCGTTTTAGTGTAGGCTTTTGCTGTTTTTTCCTTTCTCTCTCTCTCTCTCTGTCTCCTTGGCACGGTTAGATTAGGATTAGATTAGCTTGCCTGCACTGGAATAGCTTGTGGCAGGTAGTTTAGGAGTAGGAACCAGCCTTCTCTGGAGATTCCTCTCTTAGTTTCACAAGTCCCCACGCTTGGAGAGAGGTTTCCATGTTGTGCAATCACACTGGATGCCTGAACATCAACCTAGAAGCCTGATGTGCATCCAGGGGTGCTGTGATTTTGCACTAACACTTCCTTTGCACTCAACTCTTCTTCTCTCATAGTTTTCTCTTATAGCACCTTGTGCTTTTGAACTTGTTTCTTTACCTACTTTTCTTTTTTTTGTTATTGTTCCTTGCTTGCTTTTTGTCCTTTAACTTTGATTTCCCTTCATCTATACTCTCTATCATGCTTCATTCTTCTCCTATTCAACTATCTTTAGCCTTTGAGGCCAATCGATAACACTCCTCAAATTCCTTAGGACTAGCAATACTCAACTCATCCTACAAATTGTATCTCAAACCATTAAGATATCTAGCTGTTTTTTTTCCACATCACCCTCTTTGTGATCTGATCGATACTCATCTTATAAAAATCTTTAGTATATTCTTTGAAACTTAGCTCTTTTTGTCTCAAATTCTAAAGTTTTCTATACAAACTAGTCATATAATCACTAGGAAAGAACTTACCTTTCAATTTAGCTACCATTTTGTCCCATGATCTGATATTAGCTTTATTTTTATTCACTCTTTCCTCTTGTATGTAATCCCACCATAAATATGCATGACCCTTCAGCTTGGTTCTAGCAAACTTCACATGTTGATCCTTAGGTACATTCTCAAAATCAAAGTATTTATCTAACTCACCTATCCAATCAAGAAGCTCTTCACCATATAGGTTTTTGTATACTTTAGAATCTCCATCTTAGGATTTTATCCATGTCCTTATACTACTCTCAACAATCTCTCAAACCATTGTTCTTCATGATCTCTCTCTTCTTAAATTGTTGCTGTGGTCTTTGAGTTGTTATTCTTCTTCGTCACTCAAGTCACATATATTTATTACTCTTCTTTGGTTAGCTTCAATGGCTTAGATCCTTGCATAATAATTCACTCTTACATTCCTAAAATATTGTAGAATAACCTCTCCCATCTGCAAGGCTGCTCTATCTCCCCGTTACATTCCTTTTTGGTGGCATTTTGGCTCTTCTAGAAAATCACATTTGCATCTTCTTCTCTTTTGTAATAAATCACACTATTTCAAAGTTCTTCAAATGAATTATCCTATTCTAATACAAAATTATGCATATCATATTAACAAATAACCAAACAACAAGGTTAGGAAAACCAAATAAATCAAAAATAATATAACTCTGCTCAATAGTCCACTTTCTCAATCCAATAAACACTTCAAACTTTCAAATATTTAGATTTAAGGCCTATATATACTTCTGCTAATAAATTTCCATGTTCTTAGGTTCTTTTTCATGCCATAACATCATAATAATCACTTCAAAACAAATAATAACTTCAAACTTATCTAACTCTCCCAAAGCTATCCTCCTTAGCTTTTTGAGAACATTGCCTTCAAGGGTTCATGTTTTGGATGATCCAAATGACTGAAAATGATTTTAAAACATATTTGAAAATCCTTTGTCTCTTAAGGTTGTGATAAATTTATTCTCTAAATTCTCTCTCTCTCTCTCTCTCTCTCTCTCTCTCTCTCTCTCTCTCTCTCTCTCTCTCTCTCTCTCTCTCTCTCTCTCTCTCTCTCTCTCTCTCTCTCTCTCTCTCTTTCTCTCTAGATCTCTCTCTCTCTCTCTCTCTCTCTCTCTCTCTCTCTCTCTCTCTCTCTCTCTCTCTCTCTCTCTCTCTCTCTCTCTCTCTCTCTCTCTCTCTCTCTCTCTCTCTCTCTCTCTCTCTCTCTCTCTCTCTCTCTCTCTCTCTCTCTCTCTCTCTCTCTCTCTCTCTCTCTCTCTCTCTCTCTCTCTCTCTCTCTCTCTCTCTCTCTCTCTCTCTCTCTCTCTCTCTCTCTCTCTCTCTCTCTCTCTCTCTCTCTCTCTCTCTCTCTCTCTCTCTCTCTCTCTCTCTCTCTCTCTCTCTCTCTCTCTCTCTCTCTCTCTCTCATTTTTGTAGCTTTTTAATAGATGAAATAGGATAAAGTGTCCTAAAACCTATTTGGTTGATCTTAAAGAGCCTTAAAAAAACTACACCTTGGAAACTAGCTAGACAAGGCTATAAGGCAAAAGTACAGTCAGAGAGAGAGAGATCCAAACCTCTCTCTCTCTCTCTCTCAAACCTCTCTCTCTCTCTCTCTCTCTCTCTCTCTCTCTCTCTAGACTGTACTTTTGCCTTATAGCCTTGTCTAGCTAGTTTCCAAGGTGTAGTTTTTTTAAGGCTCTTTAAGATCAACCAAATAGGTTTTAGGACACTCTTTATCCTATTTCATCTATTAAAAAAATTCAATACCTAGTTATAAGTGTTGACATATTTTCCTCAAGTTCACTCTATCTCAATTAGGTCTCTAGGATGATTCTACGGGTTTCCAGGACCAAGCTGTTAAGAGAATGAAAAATTTCAAGCAACTTCCAACTCCCAAACTTTGATGATAAGCTTTTACTATTTGTATAGATGATTTCTATGAATTTTTAGGCTTTGGCATTAAAAGTATGGTCTTATAAATTTTTTTCTCACTTTCAAATTAGGCATATCCCCTACTCACCATTTTAGACTGCAATTGTCATGAAAATCAAAGGGGTGGAAGATAAAAAACTTACCAAGATTATGCTTTAATATCTTAGAGAACAAAACTTCATACCCTCAAAAATAGAGTTCTTCACTAGTAGTAAATTGTGCAAACACTAAGAAATCATGATTAGATTTGTTTTTACCTTCAAAAGACCAAAACCCATTCAAGTTACTGCACTCACACCGATTAATTGATCACATTAGAGATTCATTGAATGCTCAACTTATTTTTCACTATATTTCATCCAACATTGTCTTCACAAAACCAAAAACAGAGTTTTCCCAACCTACTAGAGTCTTCAATGACTAAAACCAAGATAAGATTTTTAAACATGCTTGAAAATCCTTCAAACCAAGTTAATATCACCTTTCTAACCGACTATTCACAAGAAAATGAATGTAATTGTTGGAGCTCAAAATTTCACCCTAGCTATGATCATGAAAGACCAAGAATTTTAAGGCAACATAGGACTGTCTCTAAGCTATGGGACTAGAACCAAGACAGACCTCCGGAGAAGGTCAGATTCCTCTACCTATTCTTAGCACTAAACTACTCCTAGAAAGGGAAATGCAGCTAACTAACACTAACCTAAAATTCCAAGGGACCAGAGAGAGAGAGAGGGTTAGAAAGATGCATGAAAGGGAAATCCTAAGCTAAAAGGTGGTGATAGCACCAGAAAAGGGGTGAGAGACACTCTAGTGAGGGAGAAAGAGAAAGAAATGAAGAAAGGAGAGGCTAGACATAAGTGACACAAACCCAAAGCTTCATTTACCATTTTTTCTCACATGAAACACAACATAATGAACTTATAAGGAGAAATACATGCACAACACAGTGCAATAAGTAAAAGAGAGGCAAATTTGTAGCTAAAATGAGCAAGGACAAACAAATTATTCACAAAACAAGATTTATTACAATAAAAGTATGCACAGACCATTACAGTTGTAAAGGAAGGCACAAGAACATGTTGCCAAGCCCAAAAATGAATTTTTGACGGCTCATAGCTGATTTAGAACAAATTTTATAGAGTTGCATTACAATTTTTGAATGTCTACCCTTTAAAAATGAAATATTTTTATAATATATAGCTCGAATGAAAGAGAAGGAAGAAATATTAGAGGGAAAAGAGAAGGGGTATGACTTTTTGGTCTTCAACCACCAACAACTTGCATTAAAATCCTCTACAAATCACATGGGAACCTTACAAAGCCATCATTTAGTCTATTTTGTCTGCGAGAAGCAAATGAAGTCATGCCTCATGAATTCTAGTGGTTGAGCTACCTGATTTGATCATTTGCGTTCCCAAATAGTCCTATTTTTCCTCCGAAATCCATGTTTACACTTTTGACCCACGAAATCAACCAAAATCAGATTTTGATTATTTCAAATTGAAGGGATCGATGAGAGATTTCCAACTATATAAATTTTGTTTGATTTGGAGCTCAAGATCAAAAGATATGGCCATTTGAAGATTTACTGTTGGGAGGCATAGAAAACTAATAAAGTGACAACCTTTAATTGGTTCGGGATTTTCCTCTACTAACATGTACTTGTTTCATCTATTTTCAAGTGTTGGTCTCCCACTCGTTTGCAATATTGGGCTTTACTTCCTGCTCATCATCTCTCCTTGTTCTTTTACCTTGGTTTTGGCTTTATGAAAATACGAGCTAATAAAACTCTACCACATTCCTTCGGATGTTAGATTGTCCTTTTCCTTTTTCAGTCTCTATGACATGTGGACCAATGAAAAGGCTCCACACTCTTTCACATTTCAGACCTTGTCAACCCCCTAGAAATGCAAGCCAATAAGAAACGACCACGTTTCTTCACAATTTGTCGCTCGATGACTATTGTAAAGTGTGAGCCAATAGAAAGGATCCATGAACTCACATATAAGTCCTTTTGATTTCCAACCTCTAACATCCACAAACCATCAGCCAATGAGGAAGCTCCACGCCTTGATGTGCTGTCAAACCTTTCTTTGAACCTCACTGACAACTGTGAAATGCAAGCAAATGAGGAAGCTCCACATTTCCACAGTGTCAGAACCTGTTAATCTGTCTTCTTCGTGTTTGGATCTGATTGGATGGGCCTTTACATTTTTCAGACTACGAAAGGTGAGCTAATAAAATGGCACCATGTAGCTCTTCACATCATATTTTCTAAGTCTGAGGGACTTAGAAACTTTTTGGCTTTAAAGTTGGCCACCAGTTGTCCCCTTTGATTTCCTTGACTTGGTCGGACTGAAAAAATATAAAGTGTGGCCTATCTTGTGGACTTGGAAACCTTTTAAGCTCGCCACCCTTTAAAAAGAGACACATAGCCTTCCTTGATTGGTGATCTACCTCTACATGGACCTTGGGCCAGGACCTATGAGCTTTTTCCATGTGTCCCCACCGACCGTTGATGCTAAAGTTGACGGCTAAATGAATGTCATTCGGCTTTAATAACCAACCTGCCAATGTTTTAAACTGCACTCCCACGGGTTTTTGAACACCAATAGCCAGTGCATTTGGGAAGTGCAAATTGACACTCATTTGACATCACATACCTATAAAAATGGCTAAGTCCATTTTTAAAGTTGTTAAAGCCAAAATAACCCTTGGGGTAATTTTGGATAGCAGCAATAAACAAATATTTGCCAAAATGTTTATCAATACAAACAAGATTGTAATCTTTTTCCTACAAAATATAATACTTCATTCACACTTAGTATTATTCATATAAATTTCTTCTTTCATTCTCTCCTAGAGCTCCTCCTACGTGAATTACATACATAACTAACTTTTTCCACCTTAAAAACTATCTATATTCCTCAATTACGAGCTCCTCTCTCTTGTAACTATCTTTTGGGACACATGGCATCCTTCTTAAACATATCACAAAGAGTATTTGCATCTTTGATTCCCTATGCATTCATTCTAGAAGTCATTTAAGAATATGACAAAACACTTAATTACTACCTTTTATTCACCTAGATCCCAACCACACCTATAATACAAGCCAAATCGCTTAGACTAGTTCAAAAATTTGAATTACAACAAAAGGCGGGAAAAATCAAATTTTTAAAATTTCAAGGTCTAGAGCTAAGCTAGCACCTCCCAATGAACTCCAAGACTCTACCTAAGACTCTTAGACCATTTTCAAGCCAAAATTCATGTTAGGAGAGATGCTCCCATCATACTCCTAAGGGAATGAGAAATCTTCCCCATTAAATTTTTGTTTTGTAAGATTTTCTTCTTCTTTCTTTGCTTCATGTTGAAAATGGGATTCATGAGGTAGTCCTTGACTAAATACCTTTCCTTTTATGCCTTCATTAACTACACTATGTCTTCTATAAGCTTCTTTTCCTTTGAAATAACCATATTCTTGATCAAAAACGTGCTTCTAGGATAATTTATTATCTTATTTGCTTATTGCTTTGAAATGAACACCTGATCCCATTCCTAATAAGATGAATCTCCATTACTTGTGGATTTTAGGTTGTCCCTTTCATCTTATTTTTTCCTTCTTGAATCATCATATCCTTGAGATTTGAAAATTGTAACTTTGATCTTGAGAAATCACCTTTCTTTGATTTCTCCTTCACTATCTCAACAGTGAAACCTGCATACACAACACTCAAAGAAGAATTAGAATGATAAAATTGATCCTCATCGTGTTTCTTGACCACCTCTTCCATCCCATGCTTGCTTCCTTCCACTAGATTTTCTTGACTGCATTTTTCACTTACAAATCGTTTTCCTCTTAGAATGTTTTTCTCCATTTTCTATGACTATTTTTAAATGTCTCAATTTCGGATTATTTCATGGCTTCATCATACTTTTTATCTTATTCATCCTTTTTCTTGTGCTCTAAGAGATCATCTTTGTCTTTTTATTTCTTGATATCTTGAGATCCTTTCACCTCACTTTATTTTCTCACTCTTTTGCAAGTTTTCTTAATACTCTTCTTCCCCAACTATCCATTTCTACGGTTTCTTTATTATACATAATTTTCCTTCCATCATACCATATTCTCTATCAGTTGTACCTCTTATAGTTTCAAGACCATCTTCCTTCTTTTGTTGAAAGTAAGTTTTCATACTCATTAGCATAACTCTAGGATAGTTTTCACTCCATGTTTGGTTGTCCTTGAGTGGATTCAATGTGTGTTTAACTCCATATTTCATGTGATTATTAGTATTAGCATATTTGTCGAGTTCTAGAAAGTGCACATAGAAAGAAGACATATAAATGTGAAGCACCAAATGTCACACTAGAGCTTAGAAAATTGCATAACTAGAAGAACAAACTAGACAGGGGCACTGGAGAGGGGCAGGGGGTACCCACAGGCACTCGGATACGATTACAGGCACACAGGTCTTGAAATTCTTAAAAACCCAAATTCTTAGAGTCATAAGATGTTCATTGATGCTCACTTTTTTCTCTATGGATTCGCACAATGATCATTGGATTCATCGAAAACCTACAATTAATAATAGACCTACACAACCCTCAAATAGACATCAAATCCCAAAAAAGAAAGATACGAGAATGAGGATTCGGACTATCATTAGCCACCGCAATGGTGGACTTACAACTGATATCTTCACTACTTCTCATACCCAATGTAATTTTGTGTGTATGAAAAATCGTTCCCTATGTTACTCGTGTGTCAGTTGCACGTGGATAGTGAGCAATTAGGTAGATGTAGAATGTAATAAATGTGTGCATGGAATAAAAAGAACTTCCCTCCTATGAAGTGTATGTGGATGAATCATCCCTTGTGTCCCTTGTGATGGAGATAGATGGATGTAATGGAGCTCTTAGATGCCTTGATGGATGCAACCTTAGGTGGAGATAGCTAATGCTTAGTGATTGGTCCCTTATTATGATCACATAACTTTATATTTATATGATTATTTTTCTTGAATTTTGTAATTAACCTTGAAAAGGCCAGATACCAAAAATATAAGATACTCAAATGGATCGAAAGGAACCAAAAAGTGTGAGTAAAGTAAAAAGAGGATAAGGGCACCCAGTTAGACAAGGGTGCATGGTGTTGGCATCCTAGGTTGGGCGTTGGTATCCAAGATGACAAATTTTGAAGACTAGAAAGGAAGACTGAGCAAGTAAGGGTGTAAGACTGAATGTATCAATAGAAGACAAAGAAATGTGGCCCAAGACATGGGTTAATTACTAACATTCTTACTTGAGGAATCATATGAATAGTAGTATGTAATCGGACTAGATAATTAACCAAAGTGCGTGATTTTATGCCTATAGGCTACATTACGGGGTGGAATTCCACTCTCGACTTTCTATTTTCATTCCATATGAGAGTTTCAAGGATTTATCCAAGGAAAATGTTTGGATTGTTTTTAAAAGTAAATGAGAAGATTAAATACATTTTTCAAGGGGTAACTCTCCCTTCAAGCATCACGTTAGATGTCAACAATATTGGAGACACGGACCTTGGAAATATTGACCTACCTAAATTTTGGGAAAGGGTTAGACCTCAAAAAGGCATGGATGCAAGGCATTTTTGAAAATGGAATTTCTTTGGCTGCTCTTTTCCCCCTTCAATGTAATACCTAGAGTTCGTACTTGTTGTTGCCACACACTATGATAAAGAATCCTGAATAGTGAGAGATGATGACAGGATGGTCATGATCAAATTAGATAGTGACTATTTTGAAGACTTGTTGAAACTTCTTGATGTTGAGGAATATGCCAAAAATTCCCCATAATCTACTCTTGAGCATTGGGAATCAGAGATTGATACCTATACTAGGGTCCTTAACAAAATCTACGATGAAATATAAGCCTTCATTGGCTAGGGTCCCTAAGACTATCCCATGATCATATTTTATTCAGGAAGTAAATGACATCATCACCTTGCTAAGTAGAGTTACAGGACTCCCTTCTTCTAAGGATTTCCAAGAGTGGATGTATTTATACATTGCCACTATCTAAAATAATGGTGATCTTATTTGATGGGAAGAACATATCAGTGGTACCATCAATTTCAAGTAATCGGATGTCATAAATTCTAGAAACTTCTTCATGACCTCTTATATTTTATATGCGATTCACGGGGATGAGAAATTACCCAGTTTTCACTGTAGGTTCAAGGAATTCAGCTTAAATTTACAACTTCTACCCTTAGCTTACAATGAAATAAAAGGTAAAGCATTTCAAAAGATTTAATGATGCCTTCTTTGTTGTTATTTTTACTTATTTGACAAAAATATTTACAACTGAAGGATTTCAGACAATGTATGGCAAGTGGTTAGAGAATGGGGAGGAATTTATTTACAATTTTCAACTTTCACGTATCTAAGGGTGGTGGTATTCTCAGGCACTCCCTATAAGTTACCAAGGTTCCCCACAAACAAATGGGTCTTGATGGAGTTAGTTCGGCAACTGTTACATTGTCACAAGATCTGGCATGATAGAAACAAGACACAAGCTCAATTTCCCATAGTTTTGATAATGTATTTTTGTGCTTTCACATATAAAGAAAAGAATGTTGAAGGGGAAATATAGAAAATGACTTTGAATACCTTTCAACCATATGTCAACTTTGATTATTACGACAAACTTGGTGGACACAAGTCATCCGGTGCTCGCATGCCTTAATTAGAAGGTATTTGGTTTAACTATAGAGATGAAGTCACGATACGAGAAAGGTATTTTGAGAGGTTGACTCTTCAAGAAGTGGCCCAATATGTAATTACGAGATGTCCCATAGGGTCTTCATAATGATGAAAAAATCCTGGATACCATCTATGATAAGAATAATGTGAAAAATCAACTTGTGTCGTGGATTAATTGGTCACTCGATGAATGTAGAAATTCAACTAATATCCTTAACCGGACCTACCAATGGTTAATATCATTGGGAATCATGCCAAAAGTTTCATAATAACTTCCTGTTGAGGTAGTACAAGTATAACCACCGATTGGTCATCCCACCTCTTTCAAATCTTCACAGAGGATATCTGATGAAGATCTGTAATCTTCCGCACCTTCTTTGGATGTACGGTACTTTCTTCCTCACAAAATTCTTTTTTATATCTCTAATAATTCCTTATTACAATTATGATCAACCTTTCATAGTATAACCTTTCTAACCCTATCTTTCAAGCTTATATAAGCATATACATACTTAGGAAACTTAGTTATGTAGTTATAACCATTAGATCACCTTTTAATGAAATGTTAGATCTAATTCTCATGACTTAAATAAAATAAATCATGCACAGGTAACCGATGTCGGTTACCCTAACCGATACTAGTTCCTACTTTCTAAACCAATGTCGGTCCCCAGGTGAACGATGACAGGTCACCCAACCGACATCAATTACTATAAATTCCAACAAGTTTGTAAAGCATGCAATTTGTGAAGCAATTGATCTCCACAACTCAAAATGTTCCAAATAAGGTGTGGAATATTACAGATCTTCATTGTATATCCTATGTGAAGCTTTGAATAATAGATTAGTTATTTCTTGGTGGACGTAGCCCACACTAGATGAATCACGTTATATCTTGTGTATTATTTCTTCTAGTTTATTTTCATATTTTTGTTTATATGCTTAGGTCTTATATATATCTATACAATGGTGTGATTAACTTCAACAAATGGTATCGAGATCTTTTTTTAGGGTTTTGTGTATTGACATATTTACTCACGAGAGGATTTTTATTGAGTGGGAGCTACTGACAATGGAAAAGATGGAAAATACGAGTTGACAATTTGATGGATGTAATTATAAATTATGGAAGATGTAGGTGGAATATTATATATATATATATATATATATATATATATATATATATATATATATATATATATATATATATATATATATATATCGAGAAAAATCTATACTTATCATTGGATGAGAAGGTGAGACCTACAAAGATGACTAATGAAAAATGGAAAATTCTTGATAGAAAGGCTCTTGGATCTATAAGATTAAGCTGGTAACATCTATGGCTTTAAATATTACCAACGTAGAAACCATGGTGGATTTGATGAAATATTTAGACAATTTATATGAAAAACCAAGTGCTTCCAATAAAGTTTATTTAATGAATAAATTATTTAATTCTAAAATGCAAGAAGGTGGATCTGTATCAAACCATTTAAATGATTTTGTTCTATTGTAAATCAATTAAAATCGGTTAATATTTCGTTTGAGGATGAAGTGAAAGAACTTTTATTCTTATGCTCTTTTCCAAATAGTTGGGATAACTTGGTAATGGTTGTTAGTAATATAGCATCTACTACTAATATTTTGAAGTTTGATGATGTGGTTAGTATAATCCTGAATGAAGAAATACGTAGGAAAAGTATAGGAGAGTCATCATCTGGAAATGATTTGAATGTAGAAAGTAGGGAAGGCGAGAAGGAGAGATCTAAGAGAAATAATAATGGGAAAGCAAAGTTTAATAATGGCATATCTAAATCCAGAGGTAGAGGAATAACGTACTAGAATTGTGGAAAGAAAGGAGTTGAAATGAAGGATTGTTGGTTCAGGAAAACAAAGAAAATGTACCAGAGAAAGGTAAGGAGGAAAATGTTGCATCTTCTAAGGTAATGCAAGATGCCCTTATTCTCTCCTTGGATAATAAAATTGAATCTTGGGTTTTAGATTCAAGAGCTTCTTTCCATGCTACCCCTAATAAGGGTTATTTCATAAATTATGTCTAGGGTAATTTTGGGCATGTTTATCTAGGAGATGATGAACCATGCAATCTTACTAGTAAAGGGGAATTTCGTCTAAAATTGCATAATGGAAATACATGGGTATTGAAATATTTGAGGCATGTGCCAAGCCTCGGGAGAAATCTTATTTGTGTAGGAAAACTAGGTGAATCTGGTTGCATGGTTATATTCACACCCAACTCATGAAAAGTTACCAGGGGATATATTGTTGTAGCAAGAGGTAAGAAGGTAGGAACATTATATTTTTCTACTTGTATTACTAATTCCTTTTATGTGCTATCTACTTTATATTCATATGCAAGCATGTGGTATAATCGGTTGGGCCATATGAGTCAAAAAGGAATGCAGATCTTAAAGAAAAATGGTAAGTTATCATATTTGAAAGATGTAGATCTTGATTTTTGTGAGCATTGTATATTTGGAAAGAAAAAGAGAGTGAGATTTCTCAAAGTTGGGGCAACAAAGAAGGAGCAAAAATTTGATCTTGTGCACTCAGATATGTGGGGACCATCCTAGGTATCTTCTCATAGAGGATCCAAATATTATGTGACTTTCATTGATGATGCCACAAGAAAGGTATGGATTTATTGTATAAAATGTAAATCGATGTTTTTCGACTTTTAAAATATGGAAATCCCTTGTGGAAAATTAATCAAATTTAAAATTAAAATTCCTTAGATCGATAATGGTGGTGAGTACTTGCAGTGAAGGCTTTCAATGACTATTGTTCAATGAATGGAATATGTAGAAAAAGAACGGTTCTAGAACACAACAAGAAAATGGTGTTGCAGAAAGAATTAATAGGACAATCATAGAATGTGCAAGAAGCATGAGGATACATGTTGGATTACCCTTACATTTTTGGTAGAAGAAGTAGACACGGTGGTGTATTTAATCAGCGACGGGCCTTCAAGTGCAATGGATGGTGAAATACTAGAAGAATCTTGGGTGGAAAAGAGGTAGATTTTTCTTTTCTTAGAATATTTTTTTCAAAAGCTTGTATGTATGTTGATAAATAAAATAGAAAAAATTGGATGCTAAATCCAAGAGATGCATTTTTATTGAGTATGGATGTAGTGATTTCAGATTTTGTTTTTGGATTTAGAATATTCTAAAATTATTAGGAGTCATGATATTAAATGGAATGAAAATAGAATGTATAGGATCAAATTTTGATACCCAAAGATGAACAGTGGAAGATTTTGTGGAAGAAAACGCATTATCAGATTTAAAACAATCATCTACAGGTATTGGTGTTGGTGAGGGTAACCGGTGTCAAAAACCTAAGGACCGAAGTCAAAATCTTGAACCGAAATTAGTTATAGATCAACAAAACTAAATTCGGTTACTAGAAACTTAAACATAAACTGTCGATTGTCCGAGAAACGGTGTTGGTTGTCTAGAACTAGGGTCAATTTCCAAAGCCAACGCTCGGCAAGAGGTGACTAGCATCGGTCAGCATTGTTAGAGGTGGGTACTAATGTATAGGACATATAGATTAAGCCTCTTGCACCCAAAGTCTCGGTGAGAAGGTCACAAAGGCTAAGTAGACCTCTAGAAATATTTACACCTTCCTTATATTATTTATTATTGACTAATAATGGTGAACTAGAGAGTTTGAAGAAGCAATGCAGGATGAAACCCACAAGCAGTGGGAGTATGGCATGGATGAGGATATGGACTCCTTGGAACAAAACCAGACATGGGATTTGGTTAAGTTTTTAGTAGGTAAAAGAAAATTGTAGAATAAATGGGTTTACAAGATCAAGGAAGAAGAGGGTGGATAGAAAAGATACAAGGCAAGGCTTGTGGTAAAAGGATTTGCACGAAAGTAGGTATTGACTTTGGTGAGATATTTTCTCCTGTAGTAAAAATGAATTTTGTTTTTACTATAGTGATTTTAGTTGCATTAGAAGATTTTCATTTAGATCAACTTGATGTCAAGACAATGATTTCCTTCATGGTAATTTGGAGGAATATATTTATATGTAGCATTCACTTGGTTATGAATTCAAGGGTAAGGAGAAACTTATGTGCAGGTTTAAAAAGAGCTTGTATGGGCTCAAGTGATCACCAAGGAAATGGTATATAAGGTTTGATGAGTTTTATGCATGAGCATGGTTATATGAGATGTGAATATGACCATGGTGTTTATTTCAAGAAGCTTAAAAATGGAAGCAATATTATATTGTTATTATATGTAGATGATATGCTTATTGCATGATCTAGTAAGCACGACATTGTTAAGCTTAAAAAATTATCTCATACATTTACAATGAAGGACTTAGGAGCTACAAAGAAAATCCTTGGCATGTAAATTCACAGAGACATTAAGAACGGAAAGTTGTAGTTGTCTCAGGAACTTTATATCAATAAGATGTTGGAAAGGTTTAATATGAAAAATTCAAAAACTTTAATTACACCTATGGCTGGACACTTAAAATTATGCAAAGATCGGTGTCCTATATCACATGAGGAGGTCGAGTACATGGCATGGGTTCCATATGCTTCAGCAGTTAGAAGTCTTATGTACACTATGGCTTGTACCAAACTAGACATTACACAAGTAATGGGAGTTATGAGTAGATTTATGGCCAATCCAAGTAAAGAGCATTGGAAATTATTTCAATGGATTATCAGATATTTGAGAGGGACATTTAGCATGCACTTATGCTATGGAGGGTCAGATACTTATTTATGTAGCTATGTTGATTCAAATATGGCTGGTGATTTGGATGGTATGAGGAACACCACTGGATATGTATTCATAGTAGGTGGGATGGTAGTTAGCTATATTTTGAGATTGCAAAGGTTGTGGCCTTGTCTACTACAGAGGCTGAATATGTTGTAGCTACAAAATATAGAAAAGAGATGATATGAATGAGTAAGTTCATGGAAGATTTGGGAAAGGAGAAAGAGGATTGTAGATTATACAATGATATTCTAAGTGTGTTTCATCTGGAAAAGAACTCAGTGTTTCATTCAAGAACGAAACACATTCAGTTGAGATATCACTTCATACGGCAGGTGTTGGAGGATGGACGGCTGAAACTGGAGAAAATTCATACAAATAAGAACCATGTGGATATGCTAATGAATTCATTGGTAAAGGAGAATTTGGATCTACACTCCACTTTTATTGGTCTTTGAGTTTGAGACTTGAAGAGGGAGAAACATGCCAAGGAAAGGATCCAAGAATGGAGTTGTATGGTACAATGTAGCAATTTATCTCCAAGTGGGAGATTATTGAGTTGTGGAGCTCAATTGCTTCAAAAATAGCATGCTTTATGAACTTGATGGACTACACAAGTAATCGCCATCGGGTCGGGTGACCATTCTTGGTCACTGAGGAAAGGCATCAATCAAACAAGTAGCAAGTGGTATTGGTTAGGGTAACCAGCATCAGGTACATGTGCGTGATTGCTTTTATTTAAGTCATGGGAATTAGATCTAACCTTTGATTTAAATTTGATCTAATGGTTGTAATTACATAGCTAAGTTTCCCTAAGTATGTATATGCTTATATAAGCTTGAAAGCTAGGGTTAGAAAGGTTAGATTGTGAAAGGTTGATCATAATTGTAAGAAGGAATTCTTGGAGAGAGAAAAGAAAATCTTGTGAGGAAGAAAGTATTGTACATTCAAAGAAGGTGTGGAAGATTGCATATCTTCATTATATATCCTCTATGAAGCTTTGAATAATATATTGGTTGTTTCTTGGTGGACGTAGCCCACACTGGGTGAACCACGTTATATCTTGTGTATTATTTCTTCTGGTTTATTTCCGTATTTATTTCTTGTATTCTTATATCTAATATATATATATATATATATATATATATATGCTGGTGTGATTAACCTAAACATCCCGAGAGGTCTTCATAATGATGAATAGGTCTTGGATTCATCTATGATAAGAATAATGTGAAAAATCAAACCGTTTCATGGATTGATTGATCACTTGAAGAATGTAGCAATTTAAAATAATGAGTAACTCATATCCTTAACCAGACCTACCAATGGTTAATATCATTGGGAATCATGCCAAAATCATCATAACAACTTCCCGTTAAGGAAGTACAAGTACAACCACCAGTGGGCCATCCCACCTCTTCAAAAGGAAGGATATTTTCTCCCAAGCCTACCCTAAAGCCTTGTAAAATCAATGTTGTCTATAGGGGTTCAATTTCTTCCTCCGGGGTTTCCTCAAAGTTGTCTCTTCCAAGGTGGCATCAACAAAAATCATAGATATCGTTGCTTCACTAACCCATACAACTCAAACATTACAAATCACCATCTTCTCCACCTCTCACTATTGCCTTTCCCAAATCATCCATTTCCTCTCCTCTTATTTCCCCAAATCCTCTCGCATCATCCCCTTTCATGGCCCAAATTTTTTCCTCTCTTCCCTCTCTTTCATCCAAAGATGTTCTGTCATGGGAATCCTCTTCTCCAACAAACTCTTGTCATTTCCACTCCTATCACTCTTCACATTTCATCAATGCATGTGACCATCCTCTCCACTCCACATTTTCTTGTCACCACATCATTTTCATTCCCAAAGGCCTGACAAAACCTACCCAACCTACTATTGTGATGAATGTATCTAGGTCATCCACTAAATAGTTATCTTCTTCTTATATCCATGCATGGTTAAGCAATAAGACTCCTAAGTAGAAGAAGGTACCTGTTGGAGATTTTTTTGACCTTAGTATCCTTGATCCAACTCCCTAGTAACAAGAAAAGAGACCAAGGGTTATTTGTTACCTTTTGGTTGATCAAACTAGGGAGATATTTGATGATATAGCAACTCTGGATACCGGAAAAAATAAAAGAAACTATCACCACAGCAAATTATCAGATCTCAAGGTTTTCCCTTGGAAATTATACTCAATAAGGATCCAAATAGGATTTCCAGGTTACTTTTGGTAATCTTATGGATAAATTTGAAAAGGACAAGGTGACCAAAGATGAACTCAAAGGAAAGGTTGAATAGTTGACCTCCCTTCCGAATAAGATCACGCATTTCATTCATATAATTTTTCTTATTGTGCCTACAAGCTTTAATGACTCCTCATTCTCTATGGTTGAGAAATTAGACAACAAGGTTGGGCGGTGAGGGCATGGATCAAAATATTAATTTAGGAGGGAGAGAAAGTAATTAAGGATGTTATCAATCTTTATAATGAGCTCTTATATGAAAAGGACACCGTATCCAAAATGGATGGATTTCTCACAAAAATGTAATAATTTGGAGCTCATGTTCGATCCTGGAAGCGGTATTCCAAAATAAGGGATCATTGATGAATCTTCAAAATTGTCTGTGTTTAGTGAATCCATGTATTATTTGGTCTCGAATGTTGTAGGAGGAAATATCTAAGCTATATGATAAGAGAATCAAGGCAATTGATGGCCTCAATGACATTATAGATGAATTTGACATCATCCACTATAGGTTTCTTGACAAGAATGTTGACACACTTCCAGTAGAACAAATTATTACCCAATTCAAGAGCCTGGTAAATGAAGATAATGAGGTAACCAAATCCTTTGGTCTCGAATCTATTCACAAGTTGGTATTATACCAAAATTTCTTGAGCTAGCTCAAGAAATTCATAAATTGGACTAAAAGGTTACCTGATAAACTAATCAAAGTAGTTGAATCATTTAAGGTATTGAATCACTATGCATGTAGACCAGATGATAAATAAGTTCAAGAAATCATCAAGCGATTTCTTGATTACAGAAAAAGTAGCTCTTGAAGAAAGAGGATAAGAATTGGATCAAGGAAAGGGCAGCTCAAGACCTAGCTAAACTTGGTATCCATTTCCGTAGTCTCTAAGCTGCAACACCATTCGAGTTGCAGGTTTGACTCAGTCAAACCTACACAACCACTTAGTTATTTTGTGGGAGACTGTTTCTCAAGTATAAATGCATTCTATTTTTAGCATGTAATGATTAAGGGGAGTATCTATAATTTCTCAACCCCCTTTATCTATAAATAGAAGAATGCATTATGTAATCCAAGACTTTTAGATCTTATTGTAAGGAGGAACTATTACTTTGGAATTTCTCATATACATGCTTTAGCCTCAGTAATATACAAGAACAATATTTTTCCTTCAACAATTTGATGTGTTGTGTATTGCAATAGCTCATTCAATACTTTTGAATGATATTATTTCCTTATATGTGATGATCTATCTTACCTCCATATTAATCATCTTTCTTTAGTTAGATTGTAGTTTTGATTTATAAACTTATTTATCTCAGTTGTGGAGTAAATAAAATCCCTTCTATTATCTTTAAGTTTTATATTTGTTATGTATTTTGCTGAAGAAAATAATAATAATTTATGCATGACATATGTTTTAGGTAAAAATACTCTATGCTTAAGATGTGTATCTAATTTTTATCAAGCTATTGGTGCATCACCTTCTTTTATGTATTTTTAGTTATCCTTCTACCTTTTTCTCAAAAAAATAGATAGTTTAGTTTGTTTTATAGTACCGTATCTTTCACAGTCTAATATTATAATAAATGCACTTAGTTTATAAGGAATTCAACCTTCTCCGAGGTTCATCCCAAGGAGCCAAGGTCCCACACCTTGGGGATGCTCCCATCTTACACTGGATCATCTAACATTTTTGCGGGTGTGTGATCCACATGACAACATTTACTTTTTGTGACCTCTTAGTTTTGATCTCAACCACTTTGGGTTCCATTATTCTGTGATCTTGGATGTATCTCCTTTTATTGGTGGTTTAATTATTTTCTTATTTTCATTTCCTTGTTCCTTTTTATGTATGTTTCTTGTTACTATGGATCTATATAATGGTTCTTCCTTTTCACTTTCTTCTTTATTATTACTTTTCCTTTTGAAGTAATTTTCATTGGGGTCTTTTTTTCCTTATTTTTCTCTATTTTTCCTTCCCTAAACTATTTACTTTTCCTTTTCTCTTTTTTTCATCCTCTGAAGGTTCTACTTCGTCCCTTGTATTCTAGTTATGTGTTGTATGTTCTTTTAGGCATATTTTCCCAATGATTCTGATTTTATACACTCGTTTCTATATAACTGGGAAACTTTAGGACAACTAAAGGAATCATGTGTTTTGATTCATGAAAGAACCCACAGGGTTACTGTTCGAGTGTAATTTTTGGCCAAGTGTCCATCCTTTTTGCATTTGTAGCATTCATTTGCCTTATTTCCTCTTATCTAGTTCCATGATTATTCTATTTTTCCCCTTATTTATATCCTTAGTAACCTCTTCCTTGATATCCTTAATATCCTCTGCCACCTTGATGATTTTTGTAACCTCCCATATATCCACCTTGATAGTCATCTCTATATCCACCTTTGTATCTATAATCATACCCTTGGTAGTTAGAATTGTAGTTGTTGCCTTAATATCCTCCTCCATAGTGGATTTGTCCTCCTTGGTATCCTTGGTATTGTGATGGTGCAATTATTGCTGATATTTGTACTATGGGGAGTTGTTTTACTAGTATAGTGGGGTTGGTTGTTATGGTGGGGGTTTTGTATTGCATTTTACCTAGATACCATTACTCTACGGGCATTATATTCCTTCAAATATTTCATGGCATCAATTGCAAGACAAGTATGATGGTAGTGGTTGAATGATCTGCATGATGTATAGTACATAAATTGATTTATATGTGGGGATACTTCCATCAAGGGACAATTATCATGTGTATGTTGGTCCCAAAATCTACATATTTCACACCATGTTCGTTCGGTGGTGGATATATTGTTAGAAGAAGCCTTTTTTAGGAATGTTGTCTTATTGTGGATGTTCTTTTTGTTTTTACAAGTAGGGACATTTTATCTTGTTAATTCCTTCTACATAGCATATTGTACACCAAAGTTTTGCTCTTGCAGTATTTTTGGGAATGAATTGTTTCTTAAATATTATTTTCTTTGGATCTCCTTTTGTAATTTTAACTTAGCCAATTCTAACTATACCCTTTCTAGTTCATTCTTAAGGGAATTTTCTCCTTGTCTTCTCCATGGTTGGGATTCCAATCTTATATCCATTCTTAATGCCTCTACAAATATTTTAAATACTCATCCATCTAGAGAATCTCTAAGATAAGGTAATAGCTCGAGAGATATACCATTCAATTATTTGTTTTTCTCGTTAGACATTATCCATCCTTCTTGTCATATTCTTAAATTTGTAATCAAATTCTTTTACCGATTATCCTTCTTTACTGAATCATATCTCTCATCTTTCTAACACTTTATGTTGGTACTTTAGGGTAATGAACTTCTTCTTTAAATTATTTTTCTATTGCATCCCAATCCTTTGTGTGTTGTGGGATTGCCTTCATATACCATCTCAAGGTGGCATCCTAAGTATTCCCACAAAATCATGTCACTTAGTTGCAGGATCTACGATGTTGTTTCTCTTCTAGAATGAATCTAAGATTAATGAACATTCTTCTCCATCCTTGGCATATTTTTCAAACAAGTGACAACTTGATCATCTGAACCATTCTTTTGACAGATTGGGTGTTTAGTGGATTATAAACTAGTTGTTGCATTTTTGGTGCCTTTACCTTCTTTTTTGAGTACATGA
Organism: Taxus wallichiana var. yunnanensis; assembly: GCA_018340775.1. Taxonomy (NCBI): domain Eukaryota; kingdom Viridiplantae; phylum Streptophyta; class Pinopsida; order Cupressales; family Taxaceae; genus Taxus; species Taxus wallichiana. Next base: position 580,539,773 of record CM031240.1, read on the forward strand.
CTTTTGATAAGTTGATTTTCGTCCTTTATCTCTTAGAAGTTAAATATCAAAATAAAGTTCTCTTATTATTTGTTTGAATTCTCTTCTTGTCTCTTCTCTTATCTTACTCTCTTCTTGCAATTTTTGATATCTTTCTTCTAAAATTTCTTTCTCTTGTATCTTTCCAATTGATGTGTGAAGCAGCACATGGAATGAAAAAGCGATCTGAGAGGTCATTTCCTTTGGGCTATTACGATGGTTGGGGTTTGTATCTTTTATTAGTGACTTTTCATAATTATCTTCTTCCATAGATAACTTCTTACCCTTAACATCTCTTAACAAATAGTTTTCTTCTAAATTTATATACCCTTCATCATTTCTTTTCTTATTTTTATTTTCTAACTCATCTATGTATTTTTCTTCAAAGATAATTTTTTATTTTCCCATTATTTTATTTTATGTTCTTTTCCTCCTCTAACTCCTTAACTATATTTTCCTCTATTCTAATAACCTCTTCTTTTTCATCTTTTTATGTAATTAACAAGGAGCTTCCAATTTGTATCTCTCCCATACATCTACTCCTAATATCTCTCTTGAGGTTGGTTCTTATTTTTCCATTATGTCTTATAGTTATTTCATTAATTGGGCTTGTTGTGATAATGAATATTGTAATTTGTTTTCTAATGGCCATTTTCTGCGGGAATTTGTGGGGTAACCAATATCTATTGGTCTTCACCTTTTGTAGGAATGATAGCAAGACTTTGAATGTCTGTCTCCATTTCTGGGGTAGCCACTTTCTAGAATCCACTTGAAGTGGGTTTATCCTTCTTCTCTACTTTCTAATTTTTATTTAATTTTTCCTTTCTTTCATTTAATTTCTTTAATCTTTCTTCCCTTGCCAAAATCTAATTTTCCATCTTTTTAGCTAAGTCCCTCTTCTTTTCAGCTATCCTAGCCTTCTCTTGATCTCCTCATCATTTTTTATTTTGTTTAATTGTTAATTCACTTGATTCTCCTAATATCTCTTTTATCAAATATGTATTTTTTTCTTCATGTTGCCCTATTTCTTATGGCCTAACCATCACCCCAAGAATTTCTAATAGTTACATCTCTTAGATCACCCCCTTTCATTTATGTCATCATGCAGTGTCTTTCCCTAAAGGAACTTACTTGCACTTTTAATTAATCACTTTTCTACAAGTAAAATGTAGATTAAAAATGGAAATTATTTGAGAAATATTCCTCTATCTCCGCATAAAACTTCAGCCTTTTTTATTAAAGCTAGTCTAACCTTGAATTTTCCAAGTGATAATAAAATAATATAATAATGGATTTAAACCAATAATTGAGTTCCTTTTCTATGAATTGTCAAGATCCCTTAGTATTTCCAGCTTCTTCGAGTCCACTCAAACAGTTCCCAAAAATGTATTCGTGATCACTTTGTTCTTTTTATTGTTGCTAGAATGTAAGGCCACAATAGATGTGGAAATTGAGACCAGAATTCCTCTCCAAATTCTCTAAATATGTCAACTTCAATTCCTTTGTAAGATTATTTTAAGTCTCTTTATTTCATTTTTAATGAATACGTTAATATGATTTTCCCACCAATCTTTGATCTCTATTAATGCGGGTTTCCAATACCTGGTGGTGAAATTTTCCCATACATCTGCTTAGCAAAAGGATCTCGGGCTCAAACACCAAAATGTTGACCTTAAGCCTCAATGTGAATGTGAGGGTTAAGTAGTTCACCCTTTCGTTAAGGATGTACGGGAGTACGGTTTAGATTATAAGGTAAAACATAAAGAAATTGACTAACAGAAATAAACATTTCTCATTGCATCAAACATATCTCTTTTATTCATTCAATGTAAATATTACATATGTACTTCACATCTATCTCACACACTCTTATTACATCATTCATTCATTCATTTTTCTATCTACTTTCTTATATTCTCATGTTTTCTCATGTTTTATCTTTCATCCATCTATCCATATCTATCTCTTTACATCCTCATTATATTCTATATCTAGTTATTACATTTAATTAATATAAGTATCATACTATATTGATTATCTAGAAGTCATTTTTTTGTGGCAACATTTTTTACTTAGTCGGTATTCTATTTTGTTCTTTCGACAACTTATGGTAGGATTCCATAGTTTCTCGATCTTTGGAAGATTTTACATTCTTTCGTGGCTTTTACTGAGACTTCCATGACTTTTATAGTGTTTTGAACTTTTGTAGTATTCCACATGCTTTTACTGATCTTTTGTTACTTCCTCTTTATTTATGCCTTAGTATCCAAAATCGATGAAGAGCCCTATCAACAAATTCTATGGGATTTGAGCATTATTAAGATCTTCCTGAAGACCCTAAGGGGCATAATACTTTATTGGTATTGTCACTTGTCTAAATCCTTCATACATTCATTCCAACAACTTATAAATGAATTCATCAAGGCTTTCAATATGAATAGACTTATAAAGACTAACATTATGGAGTTTTTTCACATCAAGCAATAACCCAATGAGTCCAACACACACTTCAAGATGAGGTGGTGTCAAATAATATATTCCTCCTCTACTACCCCGAACATGGACCAATAAATATTATGTGAGCTATTCCTTCACAACTTTAACACGAAACCATGGAATACGTACAAAATTTTCCTTGTAAGTCTTCAATGAATCTTTAAAGAGCACATTAAAAATTAACCAAGCATCAATAGATAGTGGTAATATGACCTATGCAACGAATAAGAGACTTCTTGTTCTTATCTATAACTCTTGAGGGTATCAATACAATAAAAATAATAACACATAAGCCTCCCAAAATGTATGACGTCTAGATATACTTAACCCAAACCACAATGGAACTACAAATGGAATCTTCCCTAATAACACAATTAACCAACCCAACAATAATAATGGGAATGTCCACATTAATAACCCCTACTATAAATGTGGTTGACTTTAACTAGGCTCCAAACCAAAATCCAAACCAAAATGAAATCGGGGATAACAACATCAAAAAAAACAAAATAATAACTAAGAGTGTCCATATCATAACAAAAAAATTAGTACCAATCATGTCTATCTAAATAACTACAATAATTTTGAACAAGTCGTGGATCAACAAAATCATCATCCATATAACTATGATCCTAACCTCTTCTATTTTCTCCATAGGGTTATGGGCTATGATACCCACACTTGTAGGGAATAAAATAAACTCATCCAATGCATACCTAAATACCAAATTAAATCATTTAATGAACCATTTCTAGGGATGAAGAACCTTAGTGAACAACTAATGACTCATGTAAGTGATGTGGTACCCCAAAATCATTTCCCTAACTATCAACAAAATTTCACTCAAAGCACACAATAGAACAATACACAACAACAAAAATAATGATAACCACCGAACAAAAATAATAACATCAAATGATTTCATTCATTATTCTTAATCATACTTCTCATTGGGAGTAGATATATATGAGCTTCACTTTGCCCTCATAGATTAGGTATTTCTCTCTCAATAATATTAATAGAAAAACCTAATTTTGTCTTTCATATACATTTAGTGCACCATACCCCTTCTATTCATACAATCCTCGTATTATTTGCAATATTCCCTCATCATCATCCTGTACATTGTTGCCTTAGCCCGGACCCATGAGGATTCAAGTACATGTGAAAGGCCCCTATGGTTTTGGGGGTAATAACATGTGTTAATATTCATCATTGAGTCCCAAAAATTGAAACCCGAGCTAATATCATGGTAAAAAATGAAGGTACCAAAATAATGGACTCTATTAAAAGCCTACATCAATAAGGATAAACTAAAACTTGAATATTCCTCTTCTACAAAGGAAGAGAAGGATGTTGCCAAATTTTATTTTAGAAGTAATTCTCATAATTCATGTACATATCATTAATCCTAATATTTATTTTTAGTCAATTACCTTTAGTCATCTAGATTTTCCCAAAAATAAAAATAAAAAGTTGTCTTTTTGGATCATACCTCTCTAACACATTATTTTAATACTAATATTTAGAGTGCATGATTGTAATAAATTCTTTTTAAAAAATGTTCCATCCAATGGCCTAAATATTAATATGACCTCAAGTCATACCATGAGTCATCTTGAAATGTTTTCCATGGTTGAACATGTCACAACCATTATAGCTCTAAAAAACAACAAAAATTCCATGGAAGGATCCTCTTCAAAAAAAAATTGTTTGTTCCCCATCTCATGAAAGCTGAGGATCATGAAATCATATCAAAATATGGTACGAAAAACTTAACTTTTTGGTTCCAAATAAGGTTAGATGCAAAACAAGATCAATATGAGGCATAAAAAATACTAAAGTAGACTAACATGGCCACTAATTCTATACATGATATTGTCGACCAACAAGTATAATCCTAGCCCAAATGGACAAAAATATTGAAGCCATTGAGTTACAAGTCTATAAATGAGAGCTAAAATGTAAACTCCAATTATTTGACAAGAAAGTTGAGAATGACAAGTAATTTTGTCCAAAGGACCATAAGATTGAGGTCATAAATAAAAAGGTAGATAAAATCGATTCTACCATCATACGACATGAAGAAAAGATAAACAAAATCCCCTTTATCCTCACTAAATTTTTCTAATGTTTAGTAGTAAACCTAACTTATGGTTTGACTATACTGAGACTTTATAAACTAAAAAAAAGGTTGATGATTTTTATCAACTTCTTGAAGAGATGAATACCAAAGTTGAAAATATTATAGATAAAATTGAATAATTACCTTCTCTTGTAATCCATGTTGCATATCTAGTCAAAAGTTTTTACGAAAAAGAACCGAAGTAAGCACATCAAAAACTCTCATTTCTCAACCCTTCTCGTGAAGCTAAAAAATTGATTTGTCAAAACCAATTAAATTTTCTAATATTTCAATTATGAAGTCCCCACTCATAGATGATAGAAAAATCAAAATAGCTATTATCACTCTAAAGAAGCATAAAGTAATATTACTAGATAAGATCATCATTTTGTATCAACATTTAAACCACTACATAATACCATTTAAACACAAACTCTACATTTGGATTGGTATAAAATTGAATGTGTCACACTTGAACAGATCAAAGAAATGGTACATGGGATTATTGGATGGGCTAGTACCTAGTGACTCCAATATAGAAAATATGATAAAGACATAGTCAACATAATTTCCAATGACTTGTTTTGAGTTACAAAAGAATGGGGATTCTTTACTCATGATAATAAATATAATATTACAAATTTGGAAACTCTTAGTTTTACAACAACATTAGTTCTATAATTTCTTAGAATAGTAGGTGATGATAGATAGATAAACAAGGAACAATTCCTAAGGGCCCAAATTTGTGAAATGAGTAAAGTGAAACAATACCAATTACACATGCAAAAAGTATTCTTTGATTATGGATACATTCATGATCCTACCATGAAATTAATATATATTGAATCATATGCAACCTATCTTTCTATTGAGTATAATAAATCCATAATGGTATTTCAGCATACTAACTCAACTTTGGATTGCTTAACCAAATCATCAATGATACAAATCAAATATTGTGCACATAAAAGTAGGAAAGAAAACAATTTTTATTGCTAAAAATAATTGGAGCCAAATTTTGTGCCTTTGTTTAGAAAGATAATTTTGGATGTCGAGTTACCTAGAATCTAAAAGCATCTAAAGCATAAGGCTTGTAAAAATAATCCCTATTGATTTAATAAAATCTGAAAATTAAATATAATTTCAGAGTCACTACTATAATAATATACAATAGAATAAAAATTCTAAGTACTTGTAGACACCTAAAATTAGCACTATTAATTCCCATGTCCACGTCTGCTAGCATCCCTTTCATTATCACATCATTTTCTTATTATAAATTAAATTTAGTATCACGTAATTATCATCTTAGACATTAATCCATTACTATCATATTTTACATTAAATCCTAATCCTAAGTATTATTATCCTCATCATAATTATTCCCTATAAATATTCTTCTACAACTACTAAATCCTATTTTATCCTCTCTTAAACCATCCTTAACCACCTAGAATCTTCTTAAAACCAAAAATAAATCAAAATCAAATCATATCAAAACTAAATCAAAATAAAATCATATCTAAAATAAATCAAAATCAAATCATATATAAACCTATTAAAATAAAATCATATCTAGCCTTATTTGGAAGCAGTTTCAACCATTCTCCACCACAAACCACTGCAAAACTAAATTAGATAAGGCCAAAAATGAAATCTATAACCTCTCAACCATTTAACAACATTCCCAACCCATATAACCACTTGCAAACCTAATTAGATAAATCCAAAACAAAATCATTAATTCCCTAACCATCCAACAATATCCTTGATCCACATAATCATTTTCCAACACACCCATAAACAAATTTCTCGATTTGGGAGGTTGTTTCAACAACTTTCCTATATTTCTTGGATCGTCGGTGATTCTCCTTTGTTGATAGAAATTCTATAAAAATGAGTTCCAAGCCTTGATCGAGTTAGTTTATAATCACCCAGGACATAGCCTTTGACAAGACATTCTTAAAAGAATCCTTAAGGAAATCTCATTATTTTATTTTTCTCTTCATCATCGTATTACTTCTTTATCTCTTAGATGCCACTAACACATCCTTGAGCTCAACTTGGTGCATCACCTATAGCTTTCTCCTTTTGGCCGTCATCACCTTTACGACCTCATCTATTAGCAACCCAGGACATCAATAACCCTTTCCTTAGTCTTTAGATATTGATCACACATCCGGGAGTTGATTTAGCACCAACAGTCTTCCCTTCTCAATTCATCTAAACATTTAACAAATAAAGCACAACCTTCAGTGTCCACAACCTTATCTTATATGGTAACATCATCCTTTCATTCTTATTCATCAATTAGAATTGGGTAAATGCCTTTCATTTACATCGTCTTAATCATTTATCATTTAACAACTATTATCAATCTTGTCTCGGCCCTTTATCAAAATGTACATATTTTGTAGTAATCGTCGACGATTCCCCAATCACCGATGATTGGCCTCAATCAGCCGATGATTCCCCAATCATAGGAAATCCTTGTCTATTAGGTCATTTATCACAACAACTTGTATTTTTATATCCAAAGCTAAATATTGACCATTACTCTTCCTTTACAAGTGTCCATCAAGTTCATCAAGATCCTCGAGCCATCTGCAGCATTTTATCATTTATCTAGATCAAACACATTATCTCACTTGACTTTTGAGCACATATCCATCTACATCATTTCTCGGTTGAGACATACTGTCATTCCTTGGCTCCCTTTGGATAAATAATAACCATCATACCAACATATAACCTCGTCCACGCGTCGGTCCCTTTGCTTTTTCATTATTGGTTATATCATTTGTTATCATTTTACTTTATCATTATCACATTAATTTATTGAACATGGATTGACATCCTTGCAATAAAGTCCACTTGACTTCCAGGGACTAGACTTTGCCAAGAAATCCACCATATATCTATTTAATCCCATATTTTTCTTAGTATCTTTGAGCGCAAGTTTCTTTACAGGAAAGGAGCTTGTACACATTTGTCATGGAGCACAACATCAAGCATTGTCAATTAATATCTATGGGTATCGCTAAACCCCGCATCTTCTAAGGTCAATATATTTCTATTTTCTTACTTAGTTAATTCAAGTTGAAGAGTAGGAATATTTCATAACATTATGGCATGCCTGGTGGGACTTTGAATCCCTTATTTCATTGTTTCATCCATTCAAATTATCATATTTTTCAAATTTGGTTTTTTGTTCAATAATCACTAGCAATTTGGTTAATTACCAATGATTAGGTGAATCACCGGTGATTCATCAATCACCGAAACAATTTTTCTGAATTTTTTGTTTACGTTTTTGTTTTCCTTATAATCATTATTTTCTAATGTTTCTTTTGTTTCTACTAACTTGGTTTTACAAGTTGTTGTTTATGGAATTTTTTTCGTTTGTTGAACTAATTATTTCTAAAACTAAAAAAATCCTAAAATTAAAAAGGAAGCTTTATTAGAGGTGAGTTCTAATCCTTCTTTTTGTTTTTTGTACTACATTTTTGCTTATTTTCTCTCATCAAAATCAATTTGTCATTTTGGGCTTAAAACAAACAATTGCATTCTTCTTGATCACATAGTTTTAATTAGGAAAGTTAATTGATTGCATTCACTTTATCTTTCCCCACACATAACCAAATCACTCAAAACATCAAACACACATTTAAACAAATTATTCCTAGGTGATAACTATTGGGATTTCATCACCCAATAGGAAACCGACTCGGTGTTCTGACCGAGTATAAATAATTGTCTATCGATATATTGGCTAAGCACCTGACTCCCTTATCATTATGAAACTGTGAAGTGAGAGGGTAGGCCCCAATACCAAGCCTCGTACCAGCAATAGCATAGATTCAGGGCCTCATGTACCTTTGGGTATATCAAGGACTCTAGCCTTAAACATCACTGAAACCAGCCTTATAACAGCCATATCATTAGGTTCCCTTGAGCCTCTCCCTCCACATATAAATTATAAACAAGATAATTAAAATTCTTCTACTTGACTTGTTTGTTACATTTATAGCTCTCTTAGTACTTTGTTGTATCATTTTTAGTTGATTAACATTTAATATGGAACACTCCTCTACATCATAAATTATTTTTCCCCTTATTCTTCATTCTTACAATCATCTTCCATTGCTTCATCCATAGACTCTAATCCTTCCCAGTATTACTAGCCTATCATGACATACTCATCTCTATTTAGTTATTATGTTCCTTATGGATTTTCTACCTTTCAACCAATCATAAAATCCTATAACAACCCCATCCAACAACCCTACAATTTTCTTCACAACTAGGTTATTTTGAAACTATCACTCCTCAACCCATGTCAAGTACATCACAACAAACGGTCTCTTCCACATCCCTTCATCACAAACTCATCAAAATCTTAACATCCCTCATCTTTTATCCAATCAACCTATCTTGACTTCAATACCTCTCTCTACCTCATACATCCCAAACTCATACACACATACCTACTCAAGCCCAATCAACCCCTCTCATCCAACAAAACAACATATTCAACATTTTTCCACATTTCCCCACATCCCTTTATCACAACCTACTCTACAAACAATATCCTCTCAATCTATTCCTTATCAAACTCCACATCAAACCCATCCACAACAAAACCATCCTACTCCACATTTTTATCAATCAAATCAATCACATGTTAATTCCTTCACATCTAATCCTACAAACGATCCCTTACAATATTTGTTAAATAAATTAGACAATTTGGAAGCCACTACTAAGGGATCCAAACACGTCCTCACTTATGATGAGGTTTGTAATGAACCCATTCATCCATATGTATTGTACAAATCATATCCTCCACATTGGGAATTACCTAAGTTTACTATGTTCCATGATACGAGAGGACCCTCAATAGCACATACTATCTTTCAAAAACTTGTTTTATCTCATCATCCATGGTCAAGATCTCATGCTTAAAACATTTCCTATGTCACTAGTAGGACTTTCCTTGGACTGGTATAACTCCCTCCCTCGACACTCTTTTTTCTCTTTCACTCAGGTATTCAAGTTATTCCTCAATCATTGTTCTATAAAAATTACTCGTAAAATCACTATCTCTGACCTTACTACCATCATACAATCTAAAAATGAATCCATTTTTAACTTTTTCACTAGGTGGCAAAGCATTATCAATCAATTGACCTTCTCACTATCGTAATCGAACTAATTCAATCAATGTTTACTCGATCATGTTCTCATCCATTCTCCAGATCCACACATTCTATACCTTTGATGAAGCCTTCACCATGGCCAAGAAATTAGAAATCCAAGCCCTCAAAGATGGCCATCTCAATCCTTAGTCTCCATATGTCCCATCTGATTTCCCTAGGTCTTCTTATGAGTCAGAAAAAATACCATGCATGATGTCATTACTTATCTTCCTGACCCAACACCTTTGATATATTCAGTCCATATAAATACCATGCATCCCTTGAGTCACTTCATCAAATATATTACACAGTGTTCTTCCCCATGAGAAGACACCTTCATAACTAGTGCTTCCCCTTGAAAACTCAAAATCTCTAGATCCTCTTTTCGGTGATCCTCACACAAAAATATCACTTACATCCACTCTCTTGTTATCCATTACCTCCTTACAACCTTTAGCCAACACCTTAGAAGTTTTTACTAAGGAGGCATTTATAATCAAATATCTTGATATGCAACCACTTATTAAACTAATCAAAGAATTAGAAATTTCACATAATCAACCTCAATCATGTCTAGAAACAAAACCTCCCTCATTTGAATCAAATTCAATCATTTCCTTAGATACTCACTTACCATCTATTTTGGAACCTTGTCTTGAATCAAAACACTATAAAATCAAATACCATCACATCCACGGCCTCACCCTCATCATCTAACATGAAACCCTCTCCTCTATCTAAGGAAAACATTACAGAATCAAAACCTATCACATCCACCGCCTCATCCTCATCATCTGTCATAAAACCCCCTCCTTTACCTAAAATCAACAATATAAAATCAAAAAAAAATTAACTAGGGCCTCCACCTTACCGTCCATTTTGGGACCCCATCCTTTATCACAATCTAAAACTATCAGATATACAGTTCCACCCTTACCATCTATTTTGGGTCCCCATCCTTTATCTCAACATCATAACACACATCAATACCCCTTCTCATCCTTAACTGGTCCCTCCTCGTCCATTTTGGGACCTCATCCATCATCTAATTATATCAATCCCACATTGTACCATTTCTCTTATCAACCTCATAATGCCCCTATGATGTTTCAACACCATACAACATCCATGTATCCAACCCCATTCAAAAGTAAGACACGTTTAACAAAGCATTCTCATAAATATAAATCTAAATTCGTTAATCCAAGCCCTCCAAAAGGGACTTACATTGAAATCCTTGAGAAATTTATGCAGGTTTCTCTTATCACATTACCACCCATAAAAACACCCAATCCATTCTAAAACCCACATGGTACAATAAAAATAAAACCTATGCCTATCATAGAATCCTAGGTCACAACATGAAGATTTGTAAAGTTCTTAAATCCATGATCAAACGACTCTTCCTCGTCGACGATATTCTCCCGGAAGAATACTCTCCTAATTCTTCATCAATATCATCTACATCTTCATCTTCAGCATCTATAGGTCAAGGGGACATCCTCAATCTCGTATTATCAAACCTTTTTCAGACATTTCATCAACACCTTCCATTGAAGGTCTCTCAATATCATCAATTTCCACACCTTCCCTTGAAGGTCCCTTAATCTCATCAACATCTACACTCACCCAAGTCGATTCACGACAATGTCCTCACCAACATCTACAAGACTAAGGGGTCATTCTTGATCATATATCGACAAACATTTATCATATGTCTTCTCATTACCTTCCATTGAAGGTCCTTTATCTCAAATCAGTACGGTTCACCCACCCATCCCATCCACCTGGAATCATCATATGAAGAAAAGGTAAAATTAAATCTTCTTCATCTACCCCTCCTCATCAATCATCCTCTCATACCTCATCCACATTTTCAATAGCTCCTTTGTCAAGGGATCCTTTATTTACCATATACTCAATCAATCAAGATCAAAACTTCCATCATCCTAACCTAAAGATATTGTTCCTTTCAATGCACATTGTCTCTATCCACAATATTATGCTAAGGGGATTCCTCTCAACTAATGCTTCAAAATTATTACCTCACACATTCCCTAACACATCTTCACCAAACCTATCCTATCAATCTAATCAAAATATCACTACTCTGGAAAGGAGTAAACTTGTAATGTTTTCCCTTAACTAGATCAGGTCTACATAGTATGGATCAATGTTTGAATGCCTTGCACTTGCGGCCTTTATACTATTTACACATTGGTATCACATGATCATGATAGTAGTCACATAAAATATTTTATCCCATCATCAACCAGCCATCTTGTCATTGTAACTATTTGAAATTATGTGGTCTTTCATCACTATCTTTACAAACCTTAAAGATTAGCACTACGGCTCTTCTCATCACATCTTTCACCATGGAAAAGTTCCTCTTTCATAAGAACCCTGCAATCATTACATTCTCCTACCTTCTACCAACTGAAAACATGACATAGGGAACACATGTGAGGTCATGTGCATAGATCTCCCCCTCCTTGAAATGGTCTATTAGGGTCTTTCCCTCAGCTCAAATTAAAATTCAAAAATATCTATGGATACACCTTATAAATAATAGACTAATCCCTCAAGGACAACTATTTCATAATATCAAAAATCATATTGTCAAAAAGAAAAGTAGATTGATCCCTCGAAGGACAACTACCAGTCAAAAATCATAGACCGATCCCTCAAAGGATGACTATCTTGTAAAGTAAAAAATAAAAAATGTAGACCATACCCTTGAAGGATGGCTACCTATGTAAAAAGGCTTCCCACATCGATCAACCTTCAAAAATTCAAATATCAAAAGCATCCTAGGAAAGCTTCTTGCATTGATAAGCTTTCCCATTAAAGAAAACTTCCATGATCGATCGGTTTATGTCAAAAAAATGTATAGCTAGGGCATTTCCTATGAAACCATTGAAAGGAGAACCTACTCTCCCACACAACCTACATATGTCAACCCTTCTCATGTTCTAGGAAGGTATACATTTCACTTCCATCTATATCTAAGATCCTACGTGTGACTACCCATTGTTAGTCATTTGATAACATTCATTGTAAAGGCCAAAAGTGCAAGGGCCTTCACTTTGTTGTTTCCCATCACATATGTATCAAATCTAGTATAAAGCAATCAATCCACATTTCATTCTTGACCATGGTTTTGACAAACATTAAAATCACTTTACAATCAATATCAAATAACACATCATATCTAAAACATAACTTTAATAGTTGTCAACCCTACCACATCCACATCCATCAATATATCTATCATCATATCAACATATCTCAATATCAACACAATCCTCAACACATCTCAAAATTCCATCATTGCATCAAAAACATTACATCTACTCAATAAAATTGACATCTGTTAATCGGATGCCTCCTCAAGTGTTACACCTCTTATCAACATCAAGACCCCCATCTAGTCCTCAAAATCCCACCCTTGTGGCAACATCAAATAATAGTCCTTTGACCTCATCAAATCATCATTTCATCCCCCACTTCCATTAATTCATATGTTTATAGGACACAAACCCTTTAGTTCCCCTATCACTTAACTTCCTAGCATCGTAAGTCCACCTTTGTGGCAACATCAATTTTTGGTCCTTTGACCTCATCAAACCATCATCTTGTTGTCATTAAGTCATATGTCTATAGGACATGAACCCTTTGGTTCCCCTATCACTTGACTTCATGGCCTTGTAAGCCTACCTTTGTGGAAACGTCCATCATCGGTCCTTTGACCTTGTCAAAACATCCTTTTTATTTTCCCTCTTCATCATTAAGTCATACGTCTATAGGACACGAACCCTTTGTTCCCTATCACTTGATTTTCTGATGGAACTTATATTGTCTTTATACCTTGTCCTGGGGCATCATTTTCTCATCTCTTATCTTTCATATTTTAATCTTTCATCCATCTATCTCTTTCAAACTCATGATCAATTCCATTTTAGTTCATCAATCCCTAGTTTGAGGGGGAGCACCTCATCATATAATTTTGCATCATTCATCTATCACATCTTGTTTTTGTCTCATGGCTTGTCTCAAAACCACTCAACAAAAGGGGGAAAATGTAGACACCTAAAATTAGCATTGTTAATTCCCATGTCTCGTGTCCACTAGCACCCCTTTCATTATCACATCACTATCACATTATACATTAAATTTAGTATCACATCACTATCCTCTTATACATTAATCCATTACTATCATATTTTACATTAAATCCTAATCCTAAGTATTATTCCCCTCATCATATTTATTCCTTTAAATATTCTTCTACAACTATTAAATCATGTTTTATCCCCTCCAAACTATCCTTAACCACCTAGAATCTTCTTAAAACCAAAAATAAATCAAAATAAAATCATATCTAACTAAATCTAAATCAAATCATATCTAAAATAAATCAAAATCAAATCATATATAAACTTATTCAAATCATATCATATCTAGCCTTATTTGGAAGTTGTTTCAACCATTCTCCACCACAAACCACCTATAAACTAAATTAAATAAGGCCAAAAATGAAATCTATAACCTCTCAACCATTTAAAAACACTCCCAACCCTTATAACCACTTGCAAACCTAATTAGATAAATCCAAAAATAAATTCATTAACTCCCTAGCCATCCAACAAGTATCCTTGATTTGCATAATCATTTTCCAACACACCCACCAAAAAAAATCTTGATCTAGGAGGTTGTTTCAAAAAAATTCCTATATTTCTTGGATCATCAGCGATTCCCTCAATCCCTAGAAATTCTTCCCGCAGTAATTGCAGTAATTTGGTGGTCCAAAAAGGGGTCATAAGTGGATGTCATATTGCAAAAAATAGAAAAATCTCAACTTGTAGGGATTATTAGCAATACATGCACTCAAAATTAGAAAAAATTATATAAATATGAATCGTAGCATCCAGAATCTAGTTTCTAAACTACTATTTTTTTTAAACGAGCAAGTTTAGCTATATTAAACACTCAAAATTATATGAATTGGTTTTTTTTTAAAAAAACCTATAAGATTGTAATTCATTTTCCCGCGATTTGGATGACCAAATCTTTTTATTTTATTTTTCCTTTAGTGAAAAGTTAGATTTCGTTGTCTATCTTGGGATGGATTTTATTTTGTATTTTTTGGAGCAATATTTTTTGTTATGAATTTTTCCATGAAAGTGGTCTGAAAAATTTTAGAAAACAAATCACTTTCCATTTGCCCGCCATAACTATATTAAAAATTATCAAAATCAAATACTTTTTTTTTAACGTGTATAAAATTTCGCAATGCTTGGGGTGGTATAGGTTTTATCACATTTTGATAAGTGAAAAAAGTTACTGAGTCTTAAATGTAGACATGAACATTCATGAGAAAAAATGTCTTAAAGACCTGCTATTAGTAAAAAAATTAAAAATGATATTTATCTTATTCTATTCACTTTAAAATCAATATTTCTACGAAGCTAATAGTCTCCCCTACACGATGGTACCATTTTGTGAGATGTTTTCAATTTTTCAGCATGGTTCAAGTCCACGGAAGAGAAAATTTGAATTTTTTGACCATTTACATGCCATAATGACCTCCCATAGCTCTGGTTGGGGAAAACCAAAGATTTCCCGAGCCTTGAGTGTCAAATTTGATGATACAGATAGAACTGTGATCACACTTTATAAACCGTGATCGCGGTGTTTAATATTAGAACCGTGATCGTAGTTTATAAAGCATGATCACAGTTATTAAATCATATTTACATACATCCCAACATTCCAATTACCATGTGATTTTTACTGTTTGTCCTTACTATACAAATTACTGTGAAATTTTGTCACTTTATGCATGTTTTTCTTATCACCGGAAGCAAAACATCATGGGAGACGATAAATGAAGTCAAAAAGGAATTCAATAAGTAAAAAACACCAAACAAATTAGAGGCAAAAATATTTCAAAATTATAAGCGAATGCGGAATCTTCATGAATCAAGAAAGGTTCAACTTCAACCCCTACTATTGTAAGCAATGAGGAACCGGTAATGTTTCTACTTTATCAATGTTGAAGATGAATTAAATATTCATGATGAATATTGTTTTACTTATCATGTTGAAGAAGAATTAAATACCCATGATGTAGGTGATGTTGAAATTGATGGAGACAATGAAAATGTGAATCAAGAAATTCAGGTTGAAATTGTAGAAAAGAAAAATTTGACAAAACACCTCCTAGGATTTGACGTAAGAGACATAATTATTTTATTGAAATTTATGAGAAAATTTTGAAACCAATGTCCACAAACTTTACGAATGGAAAATCAAAAGAAAATCCACTGAAATTTGGGATAATAATTTTGAAATTTTAAATGATTCCCAAAGATGTTAGTTGTTGGTTAGTTTGATGAAATTGAATAAATTGATACCTACATTAAACACCTTAGGATTGACAACATCTAATATATGTGTTCAAACCTCTAAAATTGTTGAAAACCTTCATGATGCATATCACATTGTTGGTGTCAAGAGATGCACAAGTGATAGTAATATTGTGTGTCATGTACTTGCTACTAGTGTTTTAAGTGAATCAACAAAAAAATGACATTTGATTACTTAAACAAATTGAATGTTGAAAGTTAATTGAAAAAATCTAATGAAAGCAATTGAAATATGTAATAGCTTAAGGAAAAAGATATATATGATGCTATAAGAGAATTTTTTATTCAATTTTGGCATGATAACACTAGAGTTTCACCTAATACAAGAGATGTTGTAAAACTGAGAGTTGGTTCTACTAATCGCGAACCATGTCCAAAGCATTTCTTATATATGACACAAACTTAGTTTTTTCATAAGTTTGAACAGGATCATCTAGAATTAAAATTAGTCAACATTTTTTTAAATGTTGAAACCATTCTATGTGAGAATCAACCATGCTCACACCACTTGTTGTTGTAGGCAACATGTTAGATTTGTGATGCATTATGCTAACTTTTTATGTATTCATTCAAAACTATGTTATGAAGATGTGTTGTTCAAGTTCCACAAATATCTTCCGTGGGATTTCATTCCTATGATATTTTGTGAAAGAGAAGTTGGACTATTGTTTTATAGTCATGATTGTTTAGATGGAAGTTGTGATACGTACAAAGGATTATATAAATTGGAAAGTTACATCCATGAGAAAATTGGAGGTGCAATAAGACATAATTTAGTTGAGTTTTATAAGTATAAACCAAGTATCACACCATTTGAAAGATGGAAAGGAGTCTAAATGGTGTGAGCTAGTTATAGAACATATGCATGTTTTTCAATTTATTAGAAAATTTAAGGAAGAAATTTTTTATGAGTATGTTAGGCATACACACAAAGCTTGATGATTGGATGAATAGTTCAAGATATGCAAGGACACATTTCCTATTGGTACTATTGTTTCAGTGGCCAATTTTGTAGAGAATTATACATTGCGACCACACATAGAGGTTCAATCGCAATATTACAAAGCAGTGCAGGTTGTCATTGTTGTGCATATAGCATTTATACATTCTCCTCGATAAGATAGAGAAAGATTGAAAAATTTTAAGAGAGTAACAATTTTATATCAGTGATGATCGTACTCATTCTACTAAATTTTTGCAAGGTTATTTCTAGTTATTTTATGAAAACTTGTCGATATAGACATCCACTTAAATCAACATTATATATGGTAAGATAATTGCACATATCAGGTTTAATAATACACGAATGTTTTATTAGATGAGTAGGATGCATGTCAAGATGGTTGTGCAATATATTTGGATTTTCACTAAGGATGGACATGGAAAAGAAGAGCATGACGGTGTAGGGGAATGTGTAAAAGAGCTCTTCCAAGAGAAGAGTTGAAGTATAAAGATGGTGCTAAATTGAAATATGCAAAGAGCATAGTGGAATGGTGTATTGACAACATGGCCTAAGGTTCTCAAGAAAATTCCATAGTTCACAGATATTTTTGGTTGATAGAGGAACAAATTGCTAACTATGAGGATTATATGACACTCACATGGTCCAATGATATGCACTCATTTTGTATCTCAAACGCTACTTTGTGGGCCACATGGACAATAAAGTTGGTGTGTTTTTATGCACCTTGTATCAAATTTTTCATTGTTGAGTTTGATTCAAAAGAATGGGTGGATGGATGGATTTTTAGGCCTCTAACTTTATTTCCTAGTTATCAACCTCCACAAGCATTACAACTTGTTTCTCCAGATGAAGTTGTAACATCCAAGGACTTTGAAAAAATTTTGATTTTGGTGTGATAAGGTAAATGGTTATTTACAATTTTTCTATTGAGTTATGTCCATTGAAATTAATATGTAATATATATTTGAATTAAAACCTTTATTTTTATTGTAGGACATGTGTTTGCGATTATTGCAAAAAAATAAAATGAAGAAGGAACAGGACTATTTCTTATGTCATTACATTAAGGAAATAAATAAGTTGACTTCTCCTGTTATAGATGGTGAAGATATTGAGTACCCCTACATGGTCAGTGGTAGTTACTTTGGAACTTGGCTTTGACAGTATCTATTGAAAAATTCATCTATTTGGGTGTTTGAATTCTTTGAGACACACGTAAAAATACTCTTATATTTGCATCTAGTTCTAGTAATAAATATTTAGTTGTATAGATATCAAGAAAGGCCTGATAACAAGATTCTTTGGAAGTTTTGAGAATCATATCATGAAGCAATCTTGTCCGCTATTCAGGGTAAATCCGATCCTAATGGTTCATTAGAATGAATTTACATGCTCATGTCTGGTATATATAATCTCTTTGAAGTGTTTAAATTTGTCAACTAGATCTTCAAGTTCATATATTTTATTAAATTTGTGTATTTTGTATATATCTAGTATGGTTTTGATTTAACTTAAATTTATCTGACTTTAACACTTTTATGCAAGTTAGTGGTACCAAAAAATATTCCACCTTCACTGTAGACACCTATAATTTAACCTGGGTAATTTAAAAACTTAAATTTCACTAAGTATCTCCTTTCCCACAAATTGATGACATATTGTCAATATAGCACACTTCCTCTTCTATAACTATTAATTAGATACATTACGCTAGTTAATTAAGCCTTCTATCCAAAAAAAGACACCAATTAATGACATTTTGTTAATCAGCTACCCTTTCTATCTAGATTAATTAATTATTTCTAATTAATTAAGCTCCCCTTTCTGTCTATACTAATTAATTATTGTTAATTAATTAGCTTCCTCTTACATTAAATCAATAAATCATCATTTATTTGATTAAATTCCTCTCATAGTCCAAATCATGCTAATTATTCCTCTAAAAAGCTTCTATAAGCTTGCACACCTATTAATTAATCACTTTGGTTAATTAATAAACCCCATGGGTCACTAAAGGACAAATTAAACTCTCCTAAGGTTGACTCGACCCTTTCTAAACCTTCCTTATCCATAACTAACCCAACCTCTCCATTTATCCCACATGAAGAGGGATGTAGAGATTCTTCTATCCATTGGGATATATAAGGATCCCTCCTCCTACCTTTCTATTTACACCTACATTCCTAAATAAGCATAGAGCATACACTATAGCCATTTATCATCTTTGAGGATTCTTCCATTAGAATAGCTTACCTTCTCTATTTATTTTAATCATCCACCCAAGTTTTGAATTCATATGGAGATATGTCAAATGGTCTTGTAGCCATGATTTGACAAGACTCCATTCTTAGAAACCTTGGGGTTTCAATCACTTGATCAACTATTTGATTGTTAGAGGTCTACCTAGGTCCAATCTCATCTTATTTTTAGCATTGAATAAGAGATATAAGTTAGTTTATTTAGCATATTAGCTTGAAATATTCATGATGACATCGATTTACCCTATAAGGAGCTTAGTGTTTGTGCGGTAGAGAGAACTTTCTCTTTAGCATCCGTAGCTATATTACGAGAGATATATAGGGTAGATTGATTTCAGCGACAACTAGGCGAGTTTAGGTGTCCTCAACTCCGATATGTGGTATGCTCATCGGGATGTAGAGAGGCAAACCATGGGGCCACGCATACAAGTAACATGAGCTAGGGCTATCTTCTTACAAGTGGTACGACAGGTTTGGGACCCTGCCCAATAAGTAAGAGACCTAGGCACCACACCAGATTACATGGCCTGGTATGTGACCATTTTTCTCGTGGCGCTTGACTATATCATATGAGGCATGGGGAGTAGGTGTTTGAGCACCATCCGAGGTCTCAGATAGTAGTGATGATACTATGGCTGCGAGTCATGTTGATGATCCTTTTGATGGGCAGCGACATGATGGGTAAGGTTCAGTACGTGATCCTAGATAGAGGCAGTAGGTGCCTAGACAGGGCCATGCATAGGAACAGGGTCATGCAGAGGGTCGAAGGCTTAGATTATGGGATCAAGGACAAGCCCAAGGACAGGTACAAGATCCAATGGTGCCTCTAAGGTTAGCCCAAGCTCAGGGTGGAGATGTTGAGGCATAGCTATTTTCCTTATGGAAGTAGGTGTGGAAGCGATAGCTAAGAGAGATCAGCCTGATCTCATATTCAAGTTGTGACAGTGGAGCAAGACTAGGCTAGAGCCCAGGACGGCTAGGGGGAGATGGTTCCACACATTTTCAGTAGATATGCCAGATGGCCACTCAGATGGCTCAAGTGATGAGCCTACTACAGCAGGCCCAAACCCAGTTACAATCAGTGATAGTCAAGAGAGATCGCCCGCGGAGAGCGGCAAAGTGGGTCAAGCGGAGGTTACACAGATAGCAGCAAGGTAGTGTCATTTTGATGCATAGATGGAACAGTGACATCTCGCACTCATCAAGACTTGGCTACAGTGGAGGGTAGAGCCTCGTATTATCGGTCACTCTATTATGAGGCAATTCCAGCTGATCAGTGGGCACCTACCTATAGTCAATAATTGAGTGGATCGGTGAGATCAAATAGGCTGCAGGTATCAGTGGATCAGCCACAAGGGTAGCCTACATGACCGTGTGGGACACAAGTTATGGGTCCACCTCCATTACACAAACCAACCACTCCCTCTGAGGGTTCTAGTCAGCCCTGACTCTCATTGTATTCTTTGATTGTATTTGTATCATGATATATAGACCTCTTATGAAGGTGTTATACTTGATAGATGTATATGATGTACCAATTTTTGATGCATGCCTCTAATGAAGGATTTATTATTTTGATCGATGTATAGCATTTTTGATGTACACCTCTGATGAAGGAATTTTTATGAGTTGTGCCCTTTGATGGCCCATTTTGTATCGATGATGTATATCTTTTGTGAGACAGACATTTTATACTTGTATATATGGACATTTTGATGTGGCACCATTGTTATGAGATGATGGACTTTTATCATTTTTTATGATTGATTGCATGGATTATGGATGTGTCATGATGTTATATGATTTGATTTCACATTGTGTATGTATCATGATGATAGTTGAGATGTTTTTATCACGTGTTTGATTTTGATATGATATATCCATAGATGATATCAATTATATTGTACATGTGATGCTCTAGATTAGTGGATGGGATGACATGATGATATTGGTGCGGGGGATAGATTTTGATATTTGTGATCCCTCTTGCCCCCATTTGATGATACGATATGTGATGATTAGATTAGCATTCATGTATGATGTATACTTAGCTTTTTATTTATATGATGTATAGATGATGTTAGATGTGATGATATTGATGGAAATATGATGATATGATAACAAAACAATGTACATGCAATAAGCAAACACAATCAAATGCTAACAAACCTAATCACATATACAGTGCCAACCAACATGAATTAACACAACTATGTACAATTATTTACAAGCATGCAAAAAAACACTGCATATGTACAAGTAAGAATGAATCTAATCTAAGCAAGAAAATATGAATCTTACCAAAGTATGTCTAAGAAATAAACTATACAAATACATAAGCTACAACTATACAAGCGAATGATGTACACAAACAAAGAAAGAAATAAGAAAAAGTAAGGAAACAAATGTTATGTTTTTATGAGACTACTTTGTGAAACCCTTTTCTACTGTTTTGCAGTGTTGTGAAACAATTTTTGTTGTTTGTGTGATTTTATAAACAATTTTCTATTATTTTTGTGATTTTCTAAACAATTTTCTATTGTTTTTGTGATTTTCTAAACAATTTTCTATTGTTTTTGTGATTTTCTAAGGTTTTCCAAAGCTATGCACAAGTAACCGAGAAACGTGGATGCCCCCAGCGTTAGACAAATAATATACAAGGGTAGGTGTCACGTGTTATAAACAAGAAGGTGAAGTCACGAAATTCCCCCAACGTTAGATGTGGGATATAAGAATACCATCCATTCATAGATTAATAAGAGGAGAAAAATCGGATCAAGGCTTGATAGGATAGGTTCATAGGGAATCTTAGATGCAGGTGTGGAACTAGCCCTAAGCTAAGTAAAAGTACCCTCCAGATGTAAGATTCTTGTGAACAACGAATCCTCCTAAGGTTTTGGAAACCGGTTTTCACCAAGGGACCTATCCAACGTACCATAATTGTGTGGTTTTCACATATGGATGACCTATTTTCTCTTTTTCTTTTTCTCTTATTTTAATTTTTATTTTATTTTGATCATTTTTACCCTTTTTTTGTTTTCTTTTTCATATTTTTGCGACATGTTTAAGCATAGAACCACTTACGGTGTATGGTATTCGTAGGTTCATGGAGCTCATCACCATTTTGATGTGCAATCTTATATACTCCCGTACCATATTTGGCCACTAACATAAATTCCTAACCAATGCGGTTTGAACTTGCCTTTCTTCTCTCTTTACTGCTCTGGTGTTGAACTCATTTTCCTTCATGACCAAATCTCTAACCTCAAACTAACGAGCTATGATCATTTTGTTGTAATTTCTGAGACTATGTTCGATACAATTTGAGATGGTCTAGGGTGTGAATGTGCTTTTCATCCAAGAGTTGTACTTCTGCCAGCCTAGCCACTGTGTAATACTCATCTTTGTCCAAATAATCTTTAAGAGATATTCTCAAGGAATGAAGCTCAATTTCCAATGGGATGATGGATTCGATTCCCAAATAATATGGAATAGGGTGTTACACTAGTAGGAGTGTGAATTAAGGTCCTATAATCCCAAAGGGTGGGGTGAATTTACAAATTCTAAGTACGTGCAGTATCTAAGTCAATGTAGAAACCCTTCTTATGGTCTCCAATCAGAATTGTATCTCGAATGCCCATGAATTCTGCAATGGCTTCATCATTTTCAAATATATCCAGTGGTACATGATGTTTTTGGTCCCATTCGACAAGGAAAGGGTAAACAAGGTCAATTTTAGGTTCAATAGGGGTTATGGTAAGGATAATGGTATTCATGAATAGGTTCATGGAGGCAAGATCCTTGTATTGGCTATAGTGGGAATCTATATCACTATCTAAATAATCATATCTATCTTTGTGTTCAAAACAGGTAACATCTTGATCATTGCGGTGTGATCCATAGGGTCCAATGTTTATGATTTACCTTTCCATCTTGAAATGTGGGAGAGGAACTGGTTCTCTTAATCCTTGCTCATTATTTCTGCATCCTAGACCCTTGCAGCCCATGGAATACATCATTCGGCTAGACTTCTCATACTCAAGGATTTGGTAGCAAGTTGGTTGAGTATCTTTTGGGACCTAATTCATAGGTGGTTCTCTTTAGTGAGCAACCCTCTAGGTAAAACTTACCCAATAGTTTGCTCATCTCTAAGTTGTCTAAAATGATAGTTGGGTCAACCTCTAGTTTTAGGTGACAAAGAGAGGTCTAAAACCAAAAGAGCTTTTTCACATTATACTCCCCAAAATCATATTCCAGAACCTTCATGTCCCATGAATCAAAATGGGAAGTTGGTATAGAAGCCTCATGAGTGCAAGAACTTAGGGAATATGAATCTACTCATGACTCAATGGCTTCATATTGAAGAGGAACAACTATATCAGCAGAGGGACACATATAAACACCCTTGCATGTAAAACTATTAAGAGCTCTACAAAGTGAGAAAAAGGCTCGATCTCCTTGTATCATGACAGTGTGTCCCTCATGTTTCATTTTGATGCATTGATGAAATGTTGATGGCACAACTGCATGGCATGAATCCATAGTCGGTCAAGAAGCATATTATACAGGAGTTCCAAGTCCAAGACATGAAACTTCGTGTGATGACAAATGGGTCCAGCTTCCATGGGTAATATGATTGTGCCCATGACTCCCTTTTCACGTTGTCGTAATTGGTTATGGTAATGTTGTGGGACTTGAGATATTCTTTTGTATGCCCCAGTTTCTTAATTAACTTCAACGTGCATATATTCATCCCTGATCTGTTGTCCACAAGCACATGTTTTATCTTTCGAGTGGGTCGAATACCTTAATATATAAGGGGAGATTATGTGTTGGATCTTCAATAGAGATATCCCTATTATTAAAGGAGATGTATTTATTACAATGTTTGCTACCGCAGCTTGAAGATGTATAGGATCTACTTCTAGTGGTACTCCTGACCCCTAAAGATTTTTGTATAAGATTTCCTTGTGTACATTTGATATTTTAAGAAGATCCAAGATTAAAATCTTGGTAGACGTCTTCTCAAGTTGTTCTAAGAGGTTGTACCTACCATCTTACGGGGTCGATGAAGAGGGTTTAGGAATCAAGATGTAGGTGCACCTTATTACCGCAGCGATAATCCTTTCCCTTGATTTGAATGGTGTTCACATGGTCACTAGGAGAGAAAATACATCCAATGAGTGAATCATAATGATTATTTTCTTTCTTGGTATATAGATAATTCACCGCTTTGTAACTTTGGGATGACTCTCCTCGATCTGTCTTTTTCTCATCTCGACTTACCATGTTTAGGGAATGGTTCTTTGAATATTCCCATCTTTTCATTTGGCATTTGAGTTTTCTTTGGGTTATCCACTTCTATCTCCCCATTGTTGATGAGGTCTTGGATGTAGTGACGAAGTCGTAGACATTTGTCTATTTTGTATCCCTTAACACAATGTAAATCACAATAGTCATGCTCTTTATACCATGATGGTTTAGGAGCATTGTCATCAAAAGGTTGTGTCATGGGATAAGTCACCATGTGAGTTGCATCCAATTGCTTTAATATGGCCAAAAAATACTTATTGAGAGGAGTGACTATTCTACGGTTAGGCGGTGGTTGAATAGATCCTCTGGTCATTTTAAAAGGTTAACTAGTTTGAACTGTTTGCAAGCATTTGGAATATGTGATTCCATCTCCCACCACATTCTTGTTTTTGTTGAATATTTTCAGATTTTCCATAGGTTTCACATTTTGGTCATCCTTAGAGTGTGGTTTAATGGTTCCTTTGGTAATGAGGTATTTATCTATGCAAATGCCCTTTTCAATAACCTCTTCGAAGGTGTGAACATGATGCATTTGTAGATGAAAAGAAATATCTAGGTTGAGATTGGGCACAAAGATACTCACTAGCTATTTTTTGGGAATGTACAAGGGAAGTGATTGGTTATCCCTCTCTATCTTTTTAGGAAGCTAGCGAATGTCTCGTTGGGACGTTTTTTAGTGCCACATAATTCTGCCATGGTAATTTCACTTTCGATGTTGTATGAGAAGTTTTGTACAAATCTTTCTGCCATTTCAGGCCATGTGAAAATAGACCCACGAGGTAAGCGAGTGAACAATTCTAAGGCTTGGCCCCTAGACTCTTTGGAAAGAATCATATGATGTAATTTTCACTGTAGGCCACTTCTTGGTATGCCATGTAAAAATCTTTTACATGGTCTCCTGGGTCACCTTTCCTCTCTGTATTTTTCACATATTGGCATGTCAAACTTTGTAGGGAAGGGTTGAAGCATCATATTTTTGTCAAATAGATAGGCACATAGTTCTTCGTATTGATATTTTCTTCTATTCCCGATAATGCTCTCTTAGAGTCTTGTAAGTGTCACTTTTATAGATCTGTATTTCTTGAGTGAGTAATTATTATTTGGTAGGAGAAGGAGGGATATATACACAATGGTCTTCCACATTGTCTTCTCCTTTATTATCTAGTTGAAGTTCAATAATTTTTACCTTAGGTTTTGTCTTTTGTATATTCTTGTTTATTTCTTTTTGTACATGAGATGTTAACAAAGCCAATTGTCGACTAAGGTTTCTAATTTGTTGTTGAATAGTGAATTCTTCTTTGAGAGGTTCCTCTTCTTCTTCATGTTATGGAGGTTGTTCAACATTTTCATGTTCTATTCTAGCTTTATATGGTACTTTAAGGAAAGGTATTTTATATCCCACTTTGCATTATCATTTCCCATGTTAGAATTATAAGCATGACCATGTGTTAAAATATCATCCATCTTAATAAGAGGTTGTTCCTCTTCAATATCATCATTTGTAGGTGGGATCACCTCTTGTTTGATAGGAATGTTGGCTCCCAACTCCACAACTCATGCCAGTACCCAATCCTTGTTTCTAAAAAGAAATTCATCTAACAAGGTGGGGTCAAATTCAAATTCCGCATGTGGGGATTCCAACTCATCTCGATATGATTTATCATTTCTTTGACTTCTTTTTCCATGGATAATAAAGGCCCAAGATCATGGCCAATAAAAGGGTTTGACCCTTGTTTGTTTGAGGCTTCCCAAGTTTGCATTTTTCTGGTCTCCAAAGCCTACTTTTGAGTCCTAATCATGTTTTAGGAGCCATAATGTGTAATAGGTTCACTAAGGTATCTGTGAATGTGTTCAAAGATTTTTATCAACCCTAAGTGAAAATAAGGAACATCAATAATATTATGAATGTCAAAGAACCAACATGACACAATGATTTACAAATAAAAATCAGTCACACAATGCTTGAGTTTCAAACCAAATAATCAAATGAAGGAATTTCTAAATTTGTCTTGAAAAGGTAGTTGGTGTTGTATGATGATTAAAAACATTTCCCTACTTATATCTAGTTCAAAGGAATGAACAAGGCGTAAGTAATAACAAGAAGTTAATGTGACCTCAAAACAAAGTATACTAGAAGCAAGCCCAAATTCAATCAAGACCTATATTCCAAAGGGTGTCAATTATGATTGTGAGTGACACAACAATTTTACCAAGATATGTTAACCAAAATTTGAGAGAAATTAAGGTATTGATATCAATATGATATTGATATAACACGCACAAGTGGTAACACTTAACACTCTTCAGAATCGAGGTAATAATTTAAATCAAACTAAAGCGATAGTATACCTAGGAATTGTTAAAGTGTATATAACGCAACCTTACAATATAAATATTTAGGTCAAGTTTACAAGAAACAAGATGTAAATACCAAAATTTTAGTGACATGATATAAACGAGATAACCATTCAAAAAGAATCAAATTTATGAACCAAGCCTAACTTCTGATGATGATCTTGACTTGGGTATCAAGATCAAAAAGGATATCAATGATATAAAAATGTCTCCACACACTTGACATTTAACAACCTAGCATGAAACATGGATGAGCATAAATGGAAAAAAAGTGGTGAAAAAATCAATTGATAATGCAAAGGCAGTCACTCCTCTTTTAATTAATAAAGTGTCAAAAGAAAGTGAAAGTGAAGGAAGTAGATCAATTGGGGTTGAAAAATGCTTGCCTCACTTTGGCTGAGTTTTTCCTCACCTTAGGGCAAGTGAAAAACTAAGAAAAAGTAACGGTTCACATGTTTCATGATGAACAATATCTCTCAACTCAATTTGGCTTTAATGTTGTCCAAGTGGGCTCCTAGTAAAAGATAGCTTCCTGGGTGGTTCACTTACCTAGGTGTCACAAGTCATCTAAGAGGAGGGCACGATTTACCAAGAAAAGTCACACTGACTAATTCTTGGAGTATCTTGGCTTTTCCCCCTTCAAGCACAGTGGGAAATAAATGCATCCATAATGTACTCTTAATAGGGTCATGATATGGACAATCTTGTGACGTTAAATCTCACGTGCGTACTAGTCAAGTGGGTTATACAGAGTACTTAATTTCATCCACAAGGCTCCCTCTTGCATGGACTACTTTGGGGTTCCTAAGACCACCCCCATTATTTTAGCTTAAGGCTTATGCCAAAGGTGTTATGTCCTAGTTTTAAGTGGATGGGGCATACCCTTATCGAACCTAAAAATACAGTGTGTTGATTGTGGTGTGTGTTTTATCTTTTTTAAAATTGAATGTGGTTTGCTTGAAAACATTTCGAAACCTACACGGAAACTATATTAGTAGTTTAGTTTTGTTCCAAATTCACCCTTCTTTGACAAGTGTTTGTGGTTCTACAAAATGGATTAGTAATTTTCCATAAAAATAATAAACGTCGTTTCTGATTCTCTAGATCACCTAAGATGCAAGAGAAGAGCATACGTGATGCCAAATCCAATAAATTAACAAATGGAAACACTTAATTCAAATGTAAAATATATTTTTTCTCAATTTGGACATTCAACATATTCTCAAAACAAAAAAGTCATAAGAATCGTTTATGATTCCCAAGATCACCCCAAAAGACACGAGGGAAGAGCATACGCAACCTTACTATCATAATTAACATGCAAGGTTCATCCCATGTCTATTCTAGCATATCCATGCAAAAATAAAACCTAAAATGATGTTAGTACCTTAAGAAACAAATTTCCAAAAATATAAAATTAATGTGCCAACTCGGACCGAAGTACCTACACGCAGCTTAGGGCATGTGTGTGTGTGTGTTCGGGCATCTTTTCCCCTCTATGTAAATCTAAATCTGCAGTGTACCTGTGCCACCCGAGAGATGCATGTGCCAGGATATGGGTGTGTGTTTCTAAGCCATGTTTGAGG
Source organism: Taxus wallichiana var. yunnanensis (assembly GCA_018340775.1). Taxonomy (NCBI): domain Eukaryota; kingdom Viridiplantae; phylum Streptophyta; class Pinopsida; order Cupressales; family Taxaceae; genus Taxus; species Taxus wallichiana. Next base: position 580,568,517 of record CM031240.1, read on the forward strand.
TATGTGTGGTAGGATTAGGGAGTTTACACTAGCTTTGACATGTTTTCTAGCAGACCAAGGTACAAAGACAAGTAGATTTTGTGTGTGTTGGAACATGTGTTTAGGTCAAGTTTAGTGTGTTTGCGCCAAGTTTAGCGTGCTGCACTTTGAGGTTTGTATGCATGCGCCCATCCGGACACCTATTGCCTCTATCTAGGATCCTTTACTGGACCCTACCCATCATGTCACTTCGCATCAACACGACCCGCACCCACATCCTTGTCACTACTTTCTTTACGAGACCTTGGATGGTGCTCGAACACCGCTCCCCATGCCTCATCTCGATATAGTCAAGCATTGTGACAAAATGGTCACATACTAAACCATATAATCTGGTGTGGTGCCTAGGTCTCTAACCTATCGGGTAGGGTCCCAAACCTGCAGTACCACCTGTAAGAAGCTAGCCCGGCTCGGGTTACTTGTATGTGTGGTCTCATGGTCTACCTTTCGCATCTGAAAAACATACCACATATCAGGTGAGGACACCTTGAACTCTTCCTAATTGTCGCCGACATCGATCTATCCTGTATATCTCCATAATATAGTTGTTGTTTCCATGGAGAAATTTCTCTACCACATAGACTCTAAGCTTCACTCCATCCTCGGGCCACTGTATGTGTCTGTAAGGTGTCCGAATGATGTCTCTATCTAGCAACTCATTAAACTCTCAACGGTAGTAGTAAATGCTACCTAGGTTCCCTCGTACATTATCTCCCACGGAGACCCATGCCATGAATGTCGGCTCCTCCGGTGTTCAGGTGTGTAATGCACCTATAGGTTGCATGATCGCTATATGGTCTTAGGACCAGAACCACAATAAAGACGTTGGCCCCACCATCTTCTGACGGTGGTAAGTAATTAGGTGTAGATCCCAGTATAAATGTGTCAGTATGCACTAGCCCCAACAGTATCACTCGCCATTGAACACTCCATGTACTAATGTAATCAACCCCATTAGAAATGATGTCCCTGTCTTATCAGTGAGTAAAAACCCACTGATAAGAGCCATCAAGTAAAGTGGTCCCCGGTGAAGAGTTAGATCAGCTATACAATCATGAAAGGATATTGTCATACCCTCATGGGGTATCTCCTCACAGCCAAATAGGTCACTAATTGCCATGGTAATCCAACCAAAATCACTCGTATACTCAATCATCAAGCCTACAATAGGAACACGCAAAATCCACCACATGTCCTCTATTGTGACAGTCATCTCTCATATAGGGATCCTAAAACACTGGCTCTTGTTGTGCCACCACTCAATCAAAGTGGTCAATATGCCATGGTCTAAGGTAATATACGGCATCCACGCGACACAGCCTAGTCCAACTGCCTCTAGTAGAATCACCATCGCACAACAATCATGGCGTTATATGCTCCCCTCCATCTCGGTAATATGAGTGTGTCACTCTCACATCTACAATGCTGGCAACCATCTCTATAAAACATGGCATGTGTTAGACACTAACAATTTCTTCTAAGTTCTTCTATTATTCTTCTATCCTCCACTATATTTTCTTTTTCTTCTAAGTGTCATTTTTTGACATTTTTCCCTCTTATTTGTCTCTTCTAGGTTCTTGGGCACCCTTTTGGGTGTGTGTGCACCTTGTGGCATGTGTGCCACCCTTTTGGCATGTGTGTGTGTGCACATCCTCCTAAGGGTGCTCATATCATGTTTCTCATCTACTGTGTGTGTACACTAGGGTTTTGTTGCTTACATGTGCGTACATGTGCTATTTGTATGTGCGTGGACGTGCATACACCTATTTGAGGTGTATGTGCATGCGCACACACATGTATAGTGCTGTGCATGTGTGTATGTGCTTTATGGGTACTGTGCTACCAAAGGGACACTGCACTCTACGCATGCACACACATATGCTATACCCTACCTCTAGCCTAGATATTAAAGCATTAAATGTGACATTAATTACAAAATTGATGAAGTATGTCAAGATACTCAAAAAGAATCCATTGTCTACATGTTGGGCATACTCACAACGTGTTCGATCGTCTCCTATAGGCTCATCCTCTCACCATTTTCCTCGTCACTATCGAGGATCTCGCGGTAAATTTTCGGCAATGAGATTTGGTAACAAATGAATTGGTCATGATGATTTACCACCCCCTCGGGTAGGGTATATTAAACCATTTTCTCTGGTCCTGATGCCTAAAATCTTGTTTTGACTGTGATTTTTGCTCTAACTCTTCTTCTACTCACCGTGAATAATTATTTTATTTAAATAATTATTTTTCTTTCATTTTCCATCGTGCTAGGGCATTCTTTTCCATTTGGTACCCCTTTCTTCTCACTAGGACAATTTTATTACTCCTAGGTGATATCCTTTCTTCTACACACTCCATCAAATAATTATTTTTTATTAAATAATTATTTTATTAATTTTCCCTTATGTTGGGGCATTATTTGTTGCTTGCTACTTCTTTCTTCTCCCTGGGAATTTATTTTACGTCTGGGAGATTCTTGCTGCTTCTTCTACTTTCTTCTACACATCCAACCCATCCAAAAATACAAAAAAATAAAAATCCAAAAAATTTTCAAAAATTCTCCAAAAAATCCTAAAAATTGTAAAACTCACAAAACTAGGTAAACCAACTCATAGCGGTTGAAACTTGTGTCTTACGCATGGTATTATTTTTGTATCTTGCTGGAAATTTCACATCTTTACAGATCAAGTGACTCGTAGATCATCAGATTTACAATCATCTATAAAGCTAGCATGCTTGCTTCATTAGTACTCTGGGGCACATATAGTTACTGGTATTGTTTTATAGCGTATAATGCTTTCTCATTGGACCCGGTGTCCATCATCTTCCCTTGCATGTATCCTTGCTCGTGCCATCATTTTTTTACCCTTTTCGTCAATAAAGAACATTTAGGGATCTTTATCTTGATATAAAAAAATTATACAACCATCTTGACCGTTGTTGGTTGGAATATGTGTGTTCATACTTGTTTTCCCTATTAAATGAGCTTGTTTCCTTCTCATATTGCATTACTTTTTGTATGTTACATTGAGTGGGTGTTTCAGCAATGGACAACTATTTGTAGTATGGATTTTCATGTCATCCTACTTTTTTTGTATGCTTATATTTTTAATAAGGACCGATGACGTAGATCTTTGGCAATATGATGACAATAAAGTTGTTTCAATACACTGGATGAAAGCTTGCTCTTTCCATCTCCATTTTTCCTCTACATCATTCTCCTATCAACACTATTCTTCTTATTCACTTGGGGCATCCTTCTCCTACCCATTCTTCTATTTCCTTTCTCTCAAATTTTTTGATCGTCAATCACCTTCTCTCATCACCCCATCGACACTCGAGGGGGCAGCTCTCACTTCTACTAATTTTTCTTCTACACCTTCAAAATTTATCTTGCTAGTATCTTTGAAGTGGCATCACTTACACTACCCTAAAGAGGGGCAAATGTAGACACCTATAATTTAACCTAAGTAATTTAAATACTTAAATTGCGCTAATTATCTCCTTTCCCGCGAATTGACAACATATCATTAATATAGCACACTTTCTCTTCTATCACCGTTAATTAACCCTTTTATCCAACAAATATGCCGATTAACAACATTACGTTAATCAACACCCCTTTCTATCTATATTAATTAATTATTTCTAATTAATTAAGCTCCCTTTTCTATGTAGACTAATTAATTATTGTTAATTAATTAGCTTCCTCTTACATTAAATCAATAAATCATCATTTATTTGATTAAATTCCTCTCATAGTCTAAATCATCCTAATTATTCCTCTAAAAGCTTTTATAAGATTGCACACCTATTAATTAATCACTTTGGTTAATTAATAAACCCCATGGGTCACTAAAGGACAAATTAAACTCTCATAAGGTTGACTCGACCCTTTCTAAACCTTCCTTATCCACAACCAACCCAACCTCTCCATTTATCCCACATGAAGAGGGATGTAGAGATTCTTCTATCCATTGGGCTATATAAGGAGCCCTCCTCCTAACTTTCTATTTACACCTACATTCCTGAATGAGCATAGAGCATACACTATATCCATTTATCATCTTTGAGGATTCTTCCATTAGAATAGCTTTCCTTCTCCATTTCTTGTATTCATCCACCCAAGTTTTGAAGTCATATAGAGATATGTCAAATGGTCTTGTAGCCATGATTTGACAAGACTCCATTCTTAGAAACCCTGGGATTTCAATCACATGATCAACTATTTGATTGCTAGAGGTCTACCTAGGTTCAATCTCATCTTATTTTTAGCATTGAATAAGAGATAGAAGTTAGTTTATTTAGCATATTAGCTTGAAATATTCATTTCTTTTTTAATGTAGAAATTTCTATAGGTTATTTTTGTTTAAGCTCTTAGCATGATGATGCATAGGTCTAGTTTAGTATTGTATTGAAGCTACTAGGTGTTAGTTTCAATGTTACTTGCATTACTAACTATTACATGCATACATTCACGACTGATGGTTCATTGGAATGAATTTAGACATGTTCATCTGGTATATATAATTTCTTTGAAGTGTTTAAATTTTTCAACCAGATCATTCAAGTTCATATATTTTATTAAATTTTTGTATTTTGTATATATCTAGTATATGGTTTTGATTCAACTTAAATTTATTTGACTGACACTTTTATATAGGTTAGTGGTGCCTAAAAGATTCCACTTTCACATCCTAATGGTGAACATTGGAATGAATTTACATGAGCTCATCTGGTATATATAATTTCTTTGAATTGTTTAAATTTTTCAGTTCTAGATTCAAGTTCATATATTTTATTAAATTTGTGTATTTTGTATATATCTAGTATGGTTTTGATTTAACTTAAATTTCTTTGACTAACACTTTTATGTAGGTTAGTGGTTCCAGAAAAGCTTCCACCTTCACATGGTTAGCACTATTAGTAGAGAATTTTATATTCTCGAAGCTAAGAGAAGCTTTCATTATTTTTCAAGAAAAGAGAATCAGCTAGTGGTTTATGTACCTGTTGAGGGGGTTCTTGGCTCCGGAGGAGGTATCCCAGAAGCACTAGGAGCATATGGAACTGAAAGGACACATCCCCAAGTGTTTAAAATGCCATCCCTATGTGTGTACACAACTAGTTCAATGCCACGACCCACCATTTGCAAAATATAGTGTTTGACAGCCTTACACTTGCTCAAACTGCACTATTTCATGTGTTTGTAAACAATAGGGCAGTGAGAGCACCAATTGGAGATGGAAAAAATTGAGACAAGCTATTATAGAGAGTCCCTATGCTGAGGTGTAATATCTGACGAGATGTATCTATGTGTCATGGAGACTGAGTAATCACCCGTCAAAATTGAACATTTTTTTGGTCTTAGGGCTCTTAAGGGACTACGTCCGAACAAAGTAGCCTGGAAGCAACGACATTTTTGTGCACCAAAACTACACCTCCTATAGTATTTACCTACCCACCTAGATGGTTTGGTGCATTCAATTTGGTGCCACAACCCACCATTTGTAAAATATAGCATTTGACAACCTTACACTGGCTCAAACTACATTATTTCGTGTGTTTGCAAACAATAGGGCAGTGAGAGCACTGATTGGAGACATATAAAACCAAGATAGGGTATTGTATAAGGTCCCTACACTAAGGTGTAGGATCTAACGAGACATCTCTAGGTGCCACGAAGACCAAGTAATCACCTGTCGAATTTGAACGGTTTTTTTGGTCTCAAGGATCTTAAGGGACTATGCCCAAACAAAGTAGCCCGGAAGTAATGACAATGTTACACACCAAAACTACACCACCTCTAGCTTTTACCTAGCCACCCGGACATGTTGGTGTAATAATTTCATGCCATGACCCAAGTGTTTGCAAAATATAGCATTTGACATCCATACACTAGCTCAAACTGCATTATTTTGTGCGTTTACAAACAATAGGGTAGCGAGAGCACTAATTGGAGACCAAAAAAACTGAGACAGGATATTATAGAGGGTCCCTATGCCAAGGTTTAGGATCTAATGAGACATCTTTAGGTGCCATAGAAATTGAGTAATCACCCATCGAGGTTGAGCAGTTTTTGGTCTCATGGCTCTTAAGGGACTACACTCAAACAAAGTAGCCCGGAAGCAACGACATTGTCACGTACCTAAATTATGCCTCCTCTAGAATTTACTTGGCCATTTGGACATTTTGGTGTAGTCGGTTTGGTTCCACGACCCACCATTTGCAAAATATAGCGTTTGACAGTCTTTCACTGGCTCAAACTACACTATTTTACATGTTTGCAAACAATAGGGCGATGAGAGCACCGATTGGAGATAGAAAAACCCATACATGTTATTATATAGGTTCCCTAAACTGATGTGTAGGATCGACAAGATATCTCTAGGTGCCATAGAGACCGAGTAATCACCCATTAAATTTGAACAATTTTTTTGGTCTCAAGGCTCTTAAGGGACTATGCACTCGAACGAAGTAGCCGGAAGTAACAACATTTTCACACACCAAAATTATGCCTCCTCTAGTGTTTACCTAGACATATAGACATGTTGGCATATTTGGTTTAGTTCCACAACCCACCGTTTGCAAAATATAGCGTTTGACATCCTTACACTAGCTCAAACTACACTATTTTACACATTTGCAAACAATAGGACACTTTGAGAGCACCCGTTGGAGACAGAAAAAACTAAGAAAGGATATTGTATAGATTCCATATGTTGAGGTATAGGATCCCATGATATGTCTCTAGGTGTCATGGAGACCAAGTAATCACCGGTTGAAGTTGAACAACTTTTGGTCTCAAGCACTCTTAAAGGACTACGCCCAAACGAAGTAGCCCGAAAAGCGACATTATCACGCACCAAAATGACACCTCCTCTATCATTTACCTGGCCACTCGGATGTGTTGGATTATTTGGTTTGGTGCCAAGATCCACTGCTTTGAAAAATATATCGTTTGACAGACCTTATATTGGCTCAAACTACACTATTTCACATGTTTACAAATAATAGGGCGGTGAGAGCACCGATTGAAAATGAAATAAACCAAGATAGGATATTGTAGAGGGTCTTTATATGAATTTTTAAGATCCCATGAGACATCTCTAGGTTTCATGAAGATTGAGTAATCACCCGTCAAAGTTGAACTAAGCCTTGAGTTTTTGGACTCAAGGCTCTTAAGGGACTAAGCCCGAATGAAGTAACCTGAAACAACGACATTTTCATGTACTGAAATGACACCTCCTCTAGCATTTACCTAGCCACCTATATGTGTTCGTGTAGTTGGTTTGGTGCCATGACCCATCGTTTACAAAATATAGTGTTTGATAGCCTTACACTGGCTCAAACTGCATTGTTTTATGCGTTTGCAAATAATATGGCATCGAGAGCATTGATTGGAGATAGAAAAATCTAAGACAGAGACTATTATAGAGGGTCCTACGGTGAGGTGTAGGATCTCATGAGATGTCTCTAGGCTCCATGGAGACCGATTAATCACCCATAGAAGTTGAATTTTTTTGGTCTCATGGCTCTTAAGGGATTACACCCAAACAAAGTAGCCCAAAAGCAACGACATTGTCACACACCAAAACGACACCTTCTATAGCATTTACCTAGACATCCGGATGTTTTGGCACATCTGGTTTAGTTCCATGACCCACCATTTGTAAAATATAGTGTTTGTGCACCTTATACGAGCTCAAATCGTACTATTTCGCGTGTTTGCAAACAATAGGGTAGCGAGAGCACCGATTGGAGATGGAAAAAACTAAGAAAAAATATTGTAGAGGGTCCTTACGCTGAGGTGTAGGATCCCAGGAGATGTCTCTAGGTGATACGGATATCGAGTAATCACCCATCGAAGTTGAACGGTTTTTGGACTCATGGCTCTTAAAGGTCTATGCCCGAACGAAGGAGCCCAAAAGTAACAACATTGTTGCACACCAAAACGATGCCTCCTCTAGTATTTATCTTGCCTCCCAAACATGTTGGCATAGTTTTTTTGGTGCCATAACCCACCACTTACAAAATATAGTGTTTGACATCCTTACACTGGCTCAAATTGTATTATTTCACGCGTTTACAAACAATAGGGTAGCGAGAACACCGATTGGAGATGGAAAAAACTGAGATAGGCTATTGTAGAGGGTCCCTATTCCAAGGTGTAGGATCCAACAAGATTTCTCTAGGTTCCATGTAGACCAAGTAATCACTTGTTGAAGTTGAATGGTTTTTTGGTCTAAGGGCTCCTAAGGGACTACGCCCGAATGAAGTAGCCCAGAAGGAACGACATTCTCGCGCACTGAAACAACACCTCCTCTAGCATTTACCTATCCACTCAGGTGTTTTTTCACCTTTTTTTTAGTGCCAAAATTCCCAAGGCATGACTTCTCAATACTCTCCTCCGTTCATTTCCTAGGACTTCCTAGAAAAGGTAATTTGTAAACAATTATGCCATGACCACAATTCTTGGGTCCGACTAGAGGCCTCCTTCACTCAAGTTTTTTTCTCGACATGGTTCTTGGTTTGGATGACCAAGCATCAAGTTGTGGTCGTCATAATTTTCTATTGAAAACATCAATTTGGATTAATAGGGAAGGGGTTCTTAGCTTCGGATCGGGTGGTCTGACTCCAAATTGGGCCTCCTTAAAGCCCGCCATAGCACCCAAAGGCATATACCCCTGCAATCGAACACGTGGTGGTGAAAGCTTTCTCCCATGACATCCTGGGGAATGAATTCTCACTACTCAACTTGCATCAATGAGATTGCAACAAGGTAAACACATTACCATATAAATACTCTAATGATTGTTTGATCTCTTTTTTAAAGCATGTTAATACACAATAGATTGTTAAGAATAGTTTTGCATATCATGTGCCAACTAAACTACAATGTTTCGTATTTTTAAACAAGTGAATTCAAATTAGGATCTTATTGTTACACACATCAATAATACTTAATTTGGACTAATACTTAACAAATAAATTGTAAGTACACTACAAACATATAAAATGACTTGTAATAAATCCCTTAAGACCATTTTTAATTGTGTACATTTTGTCCCACTTTGGAGTGTGTTAACTATTATCACCAAATCACTGCACCCTTGAATGGCTTGAAGGTGAACATGACATTCGGTGTGATTGGGTAACATGGGATCACCTCTCAAGTTGTGGGACTTGGGCTTGAGGTGAACCTCCGAAGAAGGTCGACTTCCTCTTCCTAAAATAAGCACTACACTACTCCTAATGCAAGAAAATTGGCTAACTAGACCTATGCTAACATTTCAAGGGATTAGGGAGAGAGATTTGCAAGGAAATAAAACCTATACTAGAAGTGGTGATGCACCAAGAAAGGGTTTTGCTAGACTCGGGAAGGGTTAATTTGAAGAGGGTGTGTGCACCACAAGTCAACTTCACCTATTGTAACTTAGAGAGGGTAAAGAATACCACGACTAGGAAGCACACGTTCCTTTTGTTAAACTCAGTCAAGAAAAATAAGTTATCAGTCTTCTAGTGAAGAAGGATGAACTTGAGAAGGGTGAACAAGCACCACAACTCAGCTGCATATAATACTCCACCACTTGATAAGCATAATGAACTCCAAAACTTGCAAAAGAAACCCTAGTTGCACAGTTCATGTGAAAACATGAGAGAGGCAAATATAAGCAATAAAATCATGAAAGGACATATAACTAATCACAAAACATAATTTCCATTACTTGAAGCACCTGCACAGTGCATCATTACATCAGGGAAAAGGCATAGGCTACCATTATAATTTGAGAAGAAATGCTTGAGAGCCTACAAATTCACAACATCTCATCTTGTGAAGAGAGGGAAGCTTGGAAAGAATGTCTAAAAATATTTTGAAATAAGCACCCCTTTACATTTTATAGAACTTTTTGAGTGGTTGAGAGAGAGAAGGAAGAAACCCTATAATCTACGCCAGAATGTAGGAAATAATTCATCATTGTTGTTGGCCATGTTTTCTCCATTAATTACACCTCCACATTTTGAGGCACCACTCAAGGAATGAGGAAAACCTAAAATTTTGGAAAGAAAAATTCCAAAAAAATCATCTTTTATGGATCTATGGCATATCTCTCTTTCTCCCAGTTCCAACAACTGTAATTTTGTGAAAAACGGGCAACCTGGGAAAAAGTTGTGAGCTTCTGAGAAACAGTTGCATTTTGGGCATTTTAGAGTGACATTTCATTAGCTCTCTGATAATGTCTTCGTAATGCTACATAAATTCAAAACCTGAATTCACCTCCATTTAATTAAAATAATATTTTAATATATTATGGAGTCACTTCAATGTACTTTGTGGGGTCTAAGGATTATGTTTGCCTTTGAAAGGAATTTTAATGTTGTTAGGTTGACCAACTTGCTAGCCAGCTCACCAAGCTGGCTAACGAGCTACCTTTGTTCATCATTGAATGAGATCACTATGACCTATTCACAGAGCTCCCTATTTGATCAAATGATTTTTTATTTTCACCAAGTTAATCCTCCATGTTTTGTGCTAAGTAGTGCCCTCAACCATTGTGAATTGAATGGATTCCTCCACGTGCTTTGGTTTAAACATCCACCGTATTGTATTACACTCGACTCGAAATGTTACTTGTCACATAACATTGACTCGGAATTCATGTTCCACATTTACCACAAACCATATGAATGAGCCTTACATTTTTCCATCCAACAGTAGAGCTATTTCATAGGTCCAATTTAATTTCACTCTCATCACTCACATAATATCCACCTTTCCCTCCTAACTCAATGACCTATGTGAACTTTTGGACCGAGTTAAGGCCCTATACACGTGTTGACTAAGTCTCGACATTTAACTCAAAAACCACCCTAGAGATACGTTGACCAAATAAAATTAGATTTTGGAAGTTCCCAGGCTTCTGTGAACCATCGAGCTCCATTCACCGATGAATCCCAAACCCCAAATGTCTGAAATTCCAAAATTTAGACTTTCAGACTTTGGACATTCATTTGTGTTTTTCCAAATTTTCCTCAATAACCTCTAAAAAGTGATTCCCAAAATCTCAAAAAGGGCACCACCTCCAAAATCTTTCAACTCACCGAGCCATCAATTTCCACTCTTTCAAGCTAAGTTCCATATCACTTCAATGTGCAATCACTTAGTTGCACGATTCACTATAAGCTCAATGTTTTCTACTTCCCACTGCCGAGCCCATCAGTTGAAAGGCTCACTGATCCACTTGAATTATCATTTATGCTTGAAATAACTCGATCTCTTAGGATCATTCTTTCTGAGCTAGCTCATCTCTGTAATGGCCTAATGAGCTTCAACGTGACTCTGTAAGCTCATCCTTACACAGGAAGATTCAGCCTTACCCATTACGATCTAGCCTATTTATTTCAACTCATGTAAGAATTGACACATCTCGAATGGAGCTCCTACCACTTCTATGTTTCCATTTCACATGCATTTGATATATTTGTGCCTCAGAAGGCTGACTTACAATCCGGATCACCTAAAATACCAACACAGTTCAGCCCCCACCCCGATCAATCACTACCGAGCTTAACTCGAGCTATTCTGATTCGTCAAGTAAATACCATGAAAACCGGATGATCTCTTTTTCTGAGCCATTTGGTGTGCATAGTGAACATGCTCAAACTTCAATCTCATGCCCGTGAGCCATTTGACATCGATGGCCAAGTTCCATATTTATGTGTTGGTTTTAACTCCAACATCGTCGAGATGTGAGCTTTCATTCCTAGTCTATGCCATGCACCAATCTCTAACCCCCACGGCTGCTCCAATTCACTCATTCTATGCTTAAATCCCTGAGCAGCTTATGTGAGCTTTCCCCGAAGCACCGAGCTCCCGTGTTTATTTTGGTAGCCCCCAACTTAGTTTCTTATTGGAAAATTCACCGCTACTCATTGATTCCCCTCACCATACGTCGATGGATTCGCAAAATTCAGTTTCACCCTAATTTATTCTCATGAGCTCATTATTTTCAATGTTAAACTCTCAGTATCATTTACTCTACCCCGAGATCTCCCTCAAGACTAGCCAACTCAACTCTACTCTGTCACCTAGCCACGTTCTTGACTTTAATGAGCTCATTCTACCCGATATTTTACAATCCCTCACAATCAAAATTGCAACATTATGCTAAGCTTGAAGGAGCACTTCCTTGAGTTCCCAAGCCACTCCACAATTCCTACGAGCTCACCATTTCAATAGCTTATTTTACCAATACGAGCCTTTCACAAGTCGACTCCCATGATGACTTGGGTCCTTCAAGTAAGCACTTTGTATAACTCGGCCTTTTTAATGACACCTCCTCGATTTAAATGCATCAAGCCCTAATCTTGGTCCATATTTTACCTCGTTATAGAGTTGAGCTATTCCCTCGAGTCATGTCCTTCGTAGATTTACACGCACCGAACCCTTTACAAGTTGACCCCCTGCAAAGAATATAAATTTAATGTCAAGTTCGATCATTACCTATGGTGTTGAGTAGTCTGGATTTAATCCATCTCACATCATTCAACATAATTTCTACCTCGTATCTTTCCTTTGGCTCGACCATCAACTTCCTGAGCCACTTAAAGAGCTTGTTCTACAACACATGCATCTTACCTCACCCTTCACCATGCACGAGTTTTCCACCAACTCTTCCTCCGAGTAGTGACCATCTTGGCTCACCAAGCCATCCACAAGCTTACCCGAGCTAATACAATAACTCGACCCTCTTGTATGATATCGAGCTCACATGTCTAAGTGTTTAGCTAAAACCCGTGATACTTCTCTTCTTCACCAAGCTCCTTAGAACTAAGCCAACCTCTACACACCTGTCGTCTCGAGTTTGAAATTAGCTTGATGTATCTTGGCTTCTCAAGAAATGACCTTGTCCTCATTTTTGACCTTCTAGGGATCCTTCATCTAACCTAGAAAGTAGCAAAAACATAATATGACCCCTTAAGTGATTTGAAAATGGTACTTAATTATTTTCGAGACTTAGAAAATTCTCGATTTAAAAATTTGACAACCGATTAAGAGTTTAAACCAATTTTGGGAGTTCTTGAAACCCAAATCCTTAAATTCTTCTGAATAAATCAATTATCCTTGATTTTTTCAACTTAAGTGAATGTACTGAATCTATTACAAATCCATTTTAAAATTCACAATTGATTTCAAATCATACACTCAAACTGAAATTTGAATCCAAGTTGATAAGCGTATTCAGATCTTGTTGTGGGTTATGGATACTGAAATTTCCATTCAATCCATTTACTCCAGTTTTTTTCTTGCTTTAATAATTAATCAAATAAACTAACTTGAATGTTTTTATCTAATCAAAATCTTCTAAAAACTGAAATCAAATCCACAACACAAGAACTTGATAACGAGTTCACCCGAAGGCTACATCTCCTGGATTCACAGAAAGTGAATCGATCTATTATTGCCCAATGAAGTAAAATATCCCTTCACTATTGACTTAACATACCTTTATACCTGCAAATGAGCTGATTCAAACCTCTTGGAACTCTGTAATTTACCAGAAACGTTCCCAAGTCCATTCGTGGCCCCTACAATATTTTCACTGATAGTTTCCTATGCAATTACATTTGAAAAACGTCTACAACTTGAAATATAAAACACCTAAATAAAATAGGTTTACATTTATGGAAACTAGAGGAAATTATGAAAAACTTCCCTTTTTACTCCATGGCCTGATTCGAACCAGAAGTGGTTGGAAAATGCAGATCTCTACCTGCTCCTCGTGCTTGATCTGTGAAACTGTGATGGAAAAATGCCTACACAGAAAATTTACAAAAATTCCTATAACAAACTTTAGATTTCTGGAAATCTCTTGTAATTTTTAAAAATTTACTTTTTACACCATTGCAAAATTCGGATGTAAGTGCCTCGAAAATGGTGATCTCTGCAAACTGGTCCTTCGCTGTCCATCCACAAACCTACCAAAAGGTCCCTTTAAATAAAAGTGATCTCATATTCTACCACTTGCTAAAAAGTGGTGGGTTGGTAAAGCTGATAAGTATTTTGGCACAGGTGAAGATTTCAGATCCCCTTCCATAGGTTTAGGCACCCAATTTAGCCATTGACCCCACATTTGGTGGGAAAGGGATAGGATAAGCCTTTAAATAGCTTTTGGCCACAAAATCCTCCTTATCCCATGAGATTAGGCTTATTCATGTGGAATGGATTAAATAAATTAATATTATTATTATTTTAAATTCAAATCCACTAAAAAACTGCCAAGTGTCACGCCCATAATATGTCATTTGTCCACATCAGAGTGTGCCATGTCATCATTTGACCACAACTTTGATTATGCATATCTTTCGCATACGAACTCAGATTTGGTCCGTTCAAAATGCATTGGAAATATTGTGATGAGATCTATACCATGGAACTTATTTTAAAACATTACAAGACCATAAATTTTTCCTTGTCGCCAACTACCATGTGTCACCTTCCCATTGGTCCACTTGTTGACTTGTTGACCAGGGTTGACCCATTTACGACCTTAACTTTGACCAGTGATAGAATTTGCATATGAACTCTAATTCTAAAGTTCAGCATACCATCAAAAATGTCTCAAGAATCCCTTTAGCATGGTCTAGGTTTAGGGAAGTTTAGGGAAGATCTACATAGTGAAAAATCCTCTGGATCACTCCTCCCCAATAAGACCATTTTGACCTCAAAATGGAAATTCACTTTATTGAACTATACACATGTTCTCTGCATAATACAAACACAGAACCCAATTTATAGCATGTTAATTTTTCCAAAATATTGCAATATTCAAATGCCAATAATAGTAACATAACCCAATGGCCTGAACTACAACTGATATGACACTGTAACTGCCATATTCCTCTTCTGTACATCCTGATCCTACACTCACCACTCACCATTGTCAATAATGCAAATGTAACTTGCATTCACAACTTGTTAGTGCAAAACTTGTACATACTATTTGCAACTATATCTGATAGTTACAAATATTTAAGCCTATCAATAAGACTTACAAATGTGCAAAAATCATGTATAAACAAAGAGTTTGTATAAGTTGTACACTTACAAACAATGCCTACATGCCACAAATTGCACAATAACAACATACTAACTACAATCCAAATATAGACATCTGACCAATGATCATGCCCACTGAACTATAAATACTGCTGAAAGATGAAGTTGTAAAACCATCAAAAAGAAAATTACATCAAGTATTTTAAACCTGTCACTTGATTATTTCCTTTTCAAGATACTTCACCAACACCAAAGCAAAAAAATAAATTTGGTACTTATCCCTTTCACAATTCAACAGATTTCCAAAATTGCTTGGTTAGTTTGCATGTATTCAACAAATCAACTATGTAAACATAAAATTGATAAATTTATTACCCACCTTACTCAACATATTGTCATGTTTAGGGGCTTATTCAATTCAATTTTTACATGTGCCACTAAAGTGGTCAAAATAGTTGGTTTAAAACTATGATCCTTTTTAACAAACTTTAATTTTTGTTCTGGATGTAGCTTCCAACATTTTTCAATTTCATGACCTGGTTTCTTATAGTGACCACAAAATCTTTGATCCATTTTTTTAGGATCCACATTTTTAGGAACCTTACCTTGATTGCTCTTAGTCAAGCCAGGTTTAGGAGAATGCATTTTCTCAATTTGTTCCAATATGGACTTCCGTTTCCTACACTTGGCCACACAATGATTAGACAACCCACAAAATGTGCAAGGGTAACTATTCAACATTGCTTGAAAATCATAGCCAAAATTTTCCAATGTAGATAAGGGATCAATTTGTTTACCTTTCTTTTTAGAACCATGGTAAATAGAATGCTAAGGGATTTTTATACCTCTCTGGTGAATTCTTACTAGATCCTCTTGGTGAGGAAAAGCACCGATGCTAGTGAGGATGACACTTGGTTGTCAGAAGCTTGTCTTCTTCCAGCTGACTTGGAACTCTCTCCAATTTCCTTTTCCCCTACTCTAGCATATCCTAGTCCTACATGTTGAGGCCTTTCCTCTACCAAGATTGGGTTAGTTATGCCTTGGTTTTTCTTACCAAGGCCAATTCCATTAAAACCCATATTACTTAAAAGCTTAGATCATATACCTTTAGTGTGTTTTTCAAATTCACCAAGCACACTTTCTAAATCTAACTTAGCTTTGGGAGAGGAATTAAGTGTTTTCATACTTACTGTGCACTCATCTATCATAGTGGATGCATCAACAGTAATAGGTACCTCTTTCTTAGGTCCTTTAATCTGCAACACCATCAAGAGCTCATTTTTGGATTCTAGCTCTCTTTTCAATGTGTCAAGTTTCTCCTCTAGAGTTAACACCTGACATCGAGGAAGGAATTATATTCCTGAATCTGATGATTACATGCTTCAATTTCTTCAAACTTGGTCTTGTTGTACATCTTTCCCATGATTCATGCACACCTGTTCCTCCAAACTCTACACACTGCCAATGAAAGATCAAGCCAAAATGCAAAAACCAAACTGAACCAAATCAAGAGCTAAACCAACTCTAATACCAAACTTTCTCAGAGATTATAAATTTTACAAATGTGATCACCTACTTTGATACCAACTTAATCGAAAATGGTACTTAAGTTTGTTCAAGACTTAGAAAATTCTCGATTTAAAAATTTGACAACCGATTAAGAGTTTAAGCCAATTTTCGAGTTCTTGAAACCCAAATCCTTAAAAATTCCCAAAGCATTGAGCTCCGTGTTTATTTTGGTAGCCCCCAACTCCATTTCTTGTGGGAAAATTCACTAGTTACTCATTGATTCCCCTCGCCATATGTCGATGGATCTGCTAAATTTGGTTTCACCCTAATTTCTTCTCATCACTCATTATTTTCAATGTTAAACTCTTTGTGTCATTTACTCCATCCCGAGATCTCCCTCAAGACTAGCCAACTCAACTTGGCTCTGTCACCTAGCCATCTTCTTGACTTCAATGAACTCACTCTTCCTAATATTCGACAATCCTCACAATCAAAACTATTACATTACGCTAAGATTCAAGGAGAAATTCCTTGAGTTCCCGAGCCACACCACAATTCCTGCAAGCTTTCCATTTCGATATCTTGTTTTTTTGATACAATCCCTTCACAAGTCGACTCCCATGATGACTTGGCTCCTTTGAGCGAGTGCTTTGTATAACTCAGCCTTTTTTAATGCCACCTCGATAGATTTACACACATCGAGCCCTAATCTTGGTCCATATTTTTCCTCGTTATAGAGTTGAGCTATTCCCTCGAGTCATGTCCTTTGTATTTATACATGCACCAAACCCTTTGCAAGTTGATCCCACTTGCGAAGAAGGTAAATTTAATGTCGAGTTCGATCATTACCCGTGGTGTTGAGTAGTCTAGTTTTAATCCACCTCACATCGTTCAACATAATTTCTACCTTGTATCTTGCCTTTGGCTCGATCATCAATTTCTGAGCCACTTGAAGAGATCGGTCTACAACACATGCATTTTACCACTCTCTTCACCATGCACGAGTTTTCCACAAAATCTTCCTCTGAGTAGTGATAATTTTGGCTCACTGAGCCATCTAAAATCTTACTCGAGCTAATGCAATAATTTGGCCCTCTTGTATGATATCAAGCTCACATGTCTAAGTGTTTATCTAAATCCCATGATACTTATCTTCTTCACTGAGATCCTTAGAACCGAGCTAACCTCTACACACCTATCATCTCGAGTTTGAAATTAGCTTTATGTATCTTAGCTTCTCAAGAAATGACCTTGTCCTCATTTTTGACCTTCTAGGCTCCTTTAGCTAACTAGAAAGTAGAAAAAACACAATATGACCCCTTAAGTGATCTGAAAATGGTACTTAATTTTTTTCAGTACTTAGAAAATTCTCAGATTTAAAAATTTGACAACTGATTAAGAGTTTAAGCCAATTTTGGGAGTTCTTGAAACCCAAATCCTTAAATTCTTCTGAATAAATCAATTATCCTTAATTTTTTCAACTTAAGTGAATGTATTGAATCTATTACAAATCCATTTTAAAATTCACAATTGATTTCAAATCATACACTCAAACTGAAATTTGAATCCAAGTTGATAAGTGTATTCAGATCTTGTTGTGGGTTATGGATACTAAAATTTCCATTCAATCCATTTACTCCAATTTTGTGCTTGCTTTAATAATTAATCAAATAAACTAACTTGAATGTTTTTATCTAATCAAAATCTTCTAAAAACTGAAATCAAATCCACAACACAAGAACTTGATAACAGAGTTCACCGATAAGGCTACGTCTCTGGATTCACAGAAAGTGAATCAATCTATTATTTCCTAATGAAGTACAATATCCCTTCACTATTGACTTAACAGACCTTTATACCTATAAATGAGCTGATTTAGACCTCTTAGAACTCTGCAATTTACCATAAACATTCCCAAGTCCATCTGTGGCCCCTAAAGTATTTTCATTGATAATTTCCTGTGCAATTATGTTTGAAAAACATCTACAACTTTAAATATACAACACCTACATAAAATAGGTTTAAATTTATAGAAAATAGAGGAAATTATGAAAAACTTTCCTTTTTACTCCACAGCCTTATTTGAACCAGAAGTGGTTGGAAAATGCAGATCTTTGCTGCTCCTCATGCCTGATCTGTGAAACTGCGATGGAAAAATGCCTACATAGGAAAATATACAGAACTTCCTATAACAAACTTTACATTTCTAGAAATATCTTGGAATTTTTAACAACTTTTATTTTTTCACCATTGTAAAATTCGTACTGTAAGTACCTCAAAAATGGTGATCTCTGCAAACGGGTCCTTCATTGTCCATCCACAAACCTACCAAAAGGTCCCTTTAAATAGAAGTGATCTCATATTCTACCACTTGCTAAAAAGTGGTGGGTTGGTAAAGCTGATTATTATTTTTTCACATGTTGATGGTTCAAATCCCCTTCCATAGGTTTAGGCACCCAATTTAGCCATTGACCCCACATTTGGTGGGAAAGGGATAGATAAGCCTTTAAATAGATTTTTGGCCACAAAATCCTCCTTATCCCATGGGATTAGGCTTATTCACGTGGAATGGATTAAATAAATTATTATTATTATTATTATTATTTTAAATCCAAATCCACTAAAAACCTGCCAAGTGTCATGCCCATAATATGTCATTTGTCCACGTCAGAGTGTGTCACGTCATCATTTGACCACAACTTTGACTATGCATATCTTTTGCATACGAACTCAAATTTGGTCCATTCAAAATGTGTCAAAAAGCTTGTGATGAGATCTATACCATGGAACTGATTTTGAAACATTACAATACCATCAATTTTTCTTGTCACCAACTGCCACGTGTCACCTTGCCATTGGTCCACTTGTTGACATGTTGACTAGGGTTGACCTGTTTATGACCTTAACTTTGACCGGCGATAGAATTTACATATGAACTCGATTCTAATTTTAGCATACTTTCGTAAATGTCTTGAGAAGCCCTTTAGCATGATATAAGTTTAGGGAAGTTTTAGGGAATATCTACATAGTGAAAAATCCTCCGGATCATTAAGACATAATTTATCAATTCGGTCATTTTTTTCCCGCAACAACTAAAAATGGCTTGTAGGGCATTGTCTAATTATTTTCCAAGAGGAAAAAAATTGACAACATTAACCATGTGCTTAAAAGAAGAAAATTGATATAATTTCACGCTTGAATCTCTTGAAAAAAATGATCTTGCACCCAAGAACCTTCAAAACCATTATATACACATAACATCATTTATCATATATCATAACAATAACATAACATCATTTATCATATATCTCATATATATCATATGGATAGTGGTCACATAATCAAGGCCATCAAATCAAATCAAATATAGAACTAATATGGTTATGAAAACATACATAGAACAATATCATGTGCAATGAAATGAAATCAAACATAAAAGTAATATAGTTATGAAAACCAATATGGATATAATGTATCAAACTAAGTGTACCACGTGTCTCTAAAAATATAAATTCATAATATATCAAACTAATTGTGTCATATATATAAGACCGCATCCGGTCACATAAGACTATATACATGGACTATGAATAATCGTGAACTAGGACAAAATGGCATATATATCTATACATCCAGTCCTATGAATCTAATCATGAAACATCTTCCATCTCTTTGCCTGTTAAAAGAAGCATGTCCATGACCTTGTGGATGTAGTGGATGGATATGCCACTATGGATTTCATCCATGTGGCCCTAGGCATCTCTAAGCGAGGCATGTAACCTAGCCTACACATTCATAAACATCAAGTTTTTAACACCCAAATTTTTAAAATACATTCAAAATTTAGAAGATTAGAATTTATAATGCATGTGAAACCTTACATGCAATCTTATGATCCCTATCAATTTATCGTCAACGTGTTGTAGGGTCAATGATAGACTCACGAGGGGTAGAATACATACAAATAAATAGTTCAAATTAAATATTTCATATACAAAATTTGATATTGTAGATAAGTAATAAGAAAAAAATCCTCCAAAATTTAACATTTGAAAAATTATACCTAAGTTAGTGGATCTACGATGCTATGGCAATATCTACAGCAGCCTCCACATTCTACATATAGGGAGGAGTCTCTCTCACGGTCATAACCTATACAAAAAATGTTTAGATCAATATTAATTTAAAACTACCTAGCAATGAGTATCAGCATGAGAAGAGGACTAGTAGCAATAAGGCCTAAAATAGGAGTTATGTAAGATTGCAAGTGTACATGAACGAACCAATAGTATAAACACCTTATGATTTATTAGAGAAGGATAACATAATATCTCTTAACTATTAATATGGAAAGGTCCTACAGTGATGTAGATCATAGTCATGTAATTTTTATGTGTCTTGAAATTTCTATATTTGATTTTTAGATCAAATTGTAGGCTCTCGTGCTCTATCTAGGATTTGTGTAAATTTTTATTGTGAGGGTGAATCTTGCTAGAAATTTCAAATTACCTTTATTTGTGCATGAATTATAAGACCCCAAAATTTTGTGGTGATTAATACAGTGTAGTGAAAGTTATCTAGATAACAATTATTTCAAGCAACCTAGTAAAAGTACAATGTACAAAAATGAAGGCAAAAGTCAAGCTTCTCATTATAATTTGATAAATCATGATCTTAGACTAGGTATGAAGGTGATATTAGGTATGAATGAGATGTTTGAATGATCTTATGGGTGTAGGAATAAATAAAATTCCATCAGTTGAATGAAATTTGACTGTACATGACAGTATTAAGTCACAAAAAGGGTTATTAGAGATATTCAAGAATCAATTCATTAAATATGTGGAATGTATTTCTAGTATATCAAAATTGGTTCTAGGTAGGTCACCAAGCTATATCCTTTGTGTACATGAGAATTCAAATATAGAGAAACTTGATGGATAACAGATATATAATATGAGATTGGGTGTATATATTTGCATAGGGAGTATTGATGATAAATACGAACCAATGGACCCATGATATATTTAAAAATGTAGGTAAATTATCCCATATTGTCATGTCTCTTTGTTGTTTAAAGAGAAGAGGGTTGATAAAGAACATGCATATAACTAACAATGTTGGCAAGGTCGGGCTATGCATACATCGAAGAAGCTAAAATAGATCCTCGAGGCAAGGGATGATGGACAAAATAATTAGAGATGGAGTTCTCTAGAAACATGTCTAGCATAGAGGTAAGTGTCCATGATCATGATAAAAGGATAGTTTGTATATCTAGGAGAGTGTTAAACTTGACCCTTGCATTATAAAAGCTTAATGTTATGATCAAAATGTATTGTCTATAGTTATGGGATTGTAAACTACTAGAGAATTCCACAATTAGAAACAAAGTGTAAAGAGAAACTAACGTTCGTAAAATTTACATGAGACATTCCAAAGAGCCTCGCACCCAAAGCAAATGATGACCCGTCAAGCTCCTGCATATAAAAAAATAAACATATTAATATGTACATGTACACGTGAAACATTATACATGGACATTAAAAATGTGTATTTAATAATAAAAGTTCAATCAAATGAAATTTTAAATGTAAGTAACTTGAAAGTTACGTCTATAACACGCCTTGATTCTGTAGTGAGCTAGCATGTCAACACCAAATGTGTCCTTCACTAGCTCTTGTTGTTTAAAATAAAAAAATATTAGGTTTTCCATGTATGTACATGACGTAATCAAATACATATATATTAAAATCTCAAATGAAATAAACTATTGTATATATAGTATATTTATTTGACATTTACTTGTGAAAGACTAAGATCATTTGCACCACTTCCAAAAATATTTTCCATCATCTCATGTAGACAAAATAAATCATGTGATCCATTAAATGATGTCTCACCCATAGTGCATATAGACCACATGATCCACAGTGGTGTGGTGCACTAGAACTGGCACCTCCACCAACATCACCAGATGCAATCTGGTCACTATGTTAGGTTAGAGTGTTAATGAGCTCCCTTAATGCATGTAGTGTGTCAATCTCCACAACCTCCTTCATTATAGGAGGGATAACTAAAGGCAGTGGGGGTTTTGGGGCATGGGGGATCCTTGGTTGACCAATGCGTGCACTAGGTCTACTCTATGTAGAGCCACCTCCTCGCCCATAAAACTCAAAAATTCAAAATAATTTGGGACCTCATTAAGCACGAACTCGCAATATAATTTATTCAAAAAATAGAGAGGAACCTCATTTTTGTTGCATGGTGGATAATAAAAACCATCCACCATCGGTCCCAAAAATTATTCTTGATTCGGTCACCATAGAACCAATGGATTGGGAACCATTTGTAAGTAGTCACGAGGGGCATTGGTTCTCAAGTCAATAAATAATGCACAAATGCGGTCTTTTGTAAAAAAATTATCTTTTACGGCCACATGGGATAATTTATCTACATACCACTACCTACAATCACCTCTAAAGGTATTCCATTTGTCTATTTGGTTGGTTTCAGAGTCAAATTCACCAATCAATGTTTCCAATGTGTTGGGTAAAGTCATGCGAGATGGATTTGTGGCATGATTTTGTCTTATTTTTTGAATAAGGTTCTCAATGGCAATTTTATTTTGTCGGATTCTTCCAACGATATCAACTTGTATCCTGTTGGTTTCATGGGGATAGAAGGAGCCACATGAGGTGGATATACATTTGAGGAGGGTTTGAGGAATGTTTGGAGGGTTTTGAGGAATATTTGGATGGTTTGTAAGATTTTGAGCTTTCCGAACAACTAAAAAAACAAAGAAATGGTATACATAAACAAAAATTAAAAACCCATGATAATCACAAAAATAACCTAAAATGCAAGAAATTTGATCAAAATCAAGGGCTTACCTCTTCGTCTTGGCAACATCGTTGAAAATTTCATGATCCAGAAGTCCAAAGAGCAATTTGCAGGGGGTATTCAAAGCTCGAGTGCCAACAATGGAGGAGAAATCATGGTTCACAGGGAAAATGGGGGAAAATGAGAAGTCATGGGTCTGTTATTTTTATCTCAAAGGACCGCGATCATGGTTTTAGGTTCAGAAATTCCTAAACCTATAGAAAATAAGTCTACGATTGCGGTTTTTAAAACCGTGATCACGGTACATGAATTTCAGGTTTTCATGTCCACTTTTTTATCCAACTTGTTGCACTTACCGCCCTAATGACAAAAAAATCTATAAAAATGAGTTTCAAGCCTTCAATCGAGTTAGTTAATAGTCACCCAGACTTAGCCTTCGACAGGATGTTCTTTAAAGTATCCTTAAGGAAATCTCATTATTTTATTTCTCTTCATCACCATATTGCTTAAATATCTATTGAGGCCATTAACACATCCTGGAGCTCAACTCAGTGTATCACTTGCAGATTTGTCCTCTTAGATGTCATCACCTTTACAGCCTCATCTATTATCACTCTAGAAATCAAGAATCCTTTCCTCAGTATTTCGAGATTGATTACACATCTAGGAGTTGATTTAGCACCAGCAGTCTTCCCTTCTCAATGCATTTAAACATCCAACAACTCAAACACAACCTTCGAGTGTACACATCCTTCTCCTATCTGGTAACATCATCTTTTCAGTCTTATTTTTCAATTGGAATCAATTAAATACCTTTCATTTACATCATTGTATTAATCATTTATCATTTAACAAATATTATCAATCATGTCTCATCCCTTTATCAAATTGTACATATTCTGCGCAAAGAATCGTGTGATTCCCCTAGTCTCCGATGATTGGCCTCAATCGTCGATGGTTTCCCCATTTTCTCGGTGATCCCTATCTATTAGGTCATTTATCAAAAAAAAATTCGATAAACAGAGCTCAATCCTAACCATTACTCTACCTTTACAAGTGTCCATCAAGATCCATCAAGCTCCTCTAATCCATCTGCATCATTTTATCATTTATCCAGATCAAACAAATTATCTCGCTTTCCTTTGTGAGTGCATATCCATCTACATTATTGCTCTTTTCAGCCATACTATGATTCCTTGATTCCCTTTAGATCGGAACAATAATCAAACCACCATATAGCCTTGGACCACGTCATTCCCTTTTCCTTTGTATTATTGGTTATATCGTCTATTTATCATTTTACTTTATCATTATCGGATTAATTTCTTGAACGTGGATTGACATCCTTGTAAGGAAGTCCACATACTTTTGGGGACTAGCCTTTACCAAGAAATCCACCATATATCTATCTAATCCCATATTTTTCTTAGTGTCTTTGAGCATAGGTTTCTTTGCAGGAAAGGAGCTTGTACACATCTTTCATGGAGTGCAACATCAAACATCGTCAATCAACATCTATGGGTATCACTAAACCCCATGTCTTTTAAGGTCAGTATATTTCTATTTTCTTTCTTAGTTAATTCAATTTGAAGAGTAGGAATATTTCTAAATAGTACTCTAAAGATGCAAGCATGTAATCAAATAGGAGAGATATGGAACTTATCGATTTATGCTTATCATGGAGAAGATCTGAATCTGGAACAACTAATGAATAGGATAGGTAGGGTGTCAAAATTCTTGATAATAATTCTAGAACCCGTGAATAGAGATGGACATGGGTACCTAGGTCGAGGCAAGGGCACTATATGCACCCAAAATTACACGTGCTACATTGTCAGAAAACGGTTACAAAAGTCCCCAATGATGATTCAAAATCCTTTCAAGAAGGTGTTCGAGCTCCAAAAACCCATTTGTAGTATATATTTGTAGCCTAGATAGCCTTACTTAACTTTTCCATGCATTTTTCCATCTCCTTGTTTCTTTCTATGCTTATTTTGGCCTTCAGTGCCAGGACCGTTGCCCTGCCTAGGTGGTGGTCCTACCCGCTTTTTCCAGAATCTTCACACATGTTTTAAACATGCGACGGTTCACTTAAGTTTGCTTTTTGCATGCATCCATGAGCCAAATTGGCTAAAAATAGATTTTTTTGCTTGGTTCTCCTTGCTCCTTCTATTTTTAATGAGATTTAATTAGTTGGAACTACCTCTTCTTTCCTTGTGCATGAAGTAACCTCCTAGCCTCCATTCCTATATATTCCATGCTTGTATTCAAGCAAAGGGCCTAAGAATTTTGTGTATCTTGCATTATTGTGCTGCCATAATCTTGCTAGGAATTGCATAGCCAAGCTCAGATCTCTTGTGTTATCTCTCTTCTACTTGCATTGCATCCAGATTACTTCCAAGTTGTCATTACTCAAGCGCCATCCTCTTGTTGCTATTCTTTGCATTCCCAATCCTTTGGACTCACATGAACACTCAGAGAAATAAAGGAAAGAATTGAGGGGACAGATATTGATACTACTAGATTTTCCAAAGCTCTTGCTCTTCTAGGTTGGAATTGTGTATTTGTTTTCTTTGTTTTGTCAAATTGTCAATTGCATATCAAATAGAGTAGAGAAACAGTTCATTTCAATTAGCTAGATAATTGCAAGTAGATCAAATCAATAGGAATTTTCTCTTCAACATTGTCGGGAGGTTGTGGGGAACAATAGCTTTGTTAGAGTCATGATTTGTTCTTCACTTTTGAGGTAGGGTTGGAAAGATTTTGATTGAATTAGAATAGATCTTAGATTTAGATTCACACATCTACACAAATAGTTAGCTACATCTAGCTAATTATTTATTTTAAACTAGTTTATTAGATTAGATGCATTTTCTGAAAAGTTAGAAAAGAACAAAAACATTTATTTTCCATAGATTAGCTTGTTTTACTACTTTGTTCTAATATATTGAGAAAACACCAAAAACATAGGTTAGATTTCCTTTGATAGATAGTTTATTTACTAAAAACAAATCAATTCATTTTGCATGACCATCAATGGTCAATAATAGGAAAAGACTTACAGTTGTGATCCCTTGGTCCCATAACCCAATGGGCCAGAGCTAATAACTGACATTGACACAAGCTTGTGTTTAACAGTTTTACGCACACCTGCAACATACACTGAGAAGATAAGATAGTTAGATACATTGAACATAGCTGTTAATCAAGCCTACGACTTTTGGATTGCTCCTGGAAATAGGATTTGATTGCATGCATGACCATACAAGGGCCTCAACCTCAATGAGTCTTTGGTTGTGACCCACAAGTCCCGCAACCCAATGAGCCTGTTAGTCAATTAGATATTGACACTAGTTTACACACATTGGTATTCATATCTTCACCACTTCCACCTGATATTATTACATAGCTTTCATTGTTGAATATAACAGCCAATTAGGCTAAGACTTTCTAGACAAGACCATAAAATCACCCATAGTCTCGCAACTCCACTACACCTCTTGTCTCCATTTCCATGACCTTTTCTGGAAACCCACATGAGGCACCTGTAGGGTACTTTCCACGTGTTCGTAAACAATCAATAGAATATTGGTAGAACTAGACATCAATTGGAGTCTTCAAGTAGCTATCATATCAGACCATACCATCACACCCCTTCAGGTTAGGAGAGCATTCTTTGCCTTAGATTCATAGATTCTAGTATTGTGTGTCGAAGACATAAGGTTTCCCCATTAGCTTGATCGTCGCCATCACTTTCACTTCCATTTCAATTCCACATCACATCTTGGCATGACCTTGGGAGGTTGAGTATGAAGAAGGTCACGTGTTGATTTTCTATCGTACAGGCACCTTGGTGCCAAATACCTCTTCTAGGTTTCAGTGACTGTGCACATGCTTGGAATCTACTTTTTCTTATGTCATTAAGGTTTCACACTTATTCATTTTTGGTCACCTGATATTCACACTTTGATCACCGAGGTACCTATAACCTATGACATAAACCCTAGCTACATGTACAAGCTCACAAACACATCAAATTAGAATGAAAAATTTAATATGAGAAGTCAGACTGACTTCAGAAGTCATCCAAAGGATGAACTTATGACCGAGAGTTGCACTACATTCCAGAATCCATGTAGTTCTTTGTGCTTGTGTGTGAAATAGTGTCATTGGGTTTCCCTCACGCCAATGATGCCAAGATAGTGAGATATAGCTAGATAAAATGAAAATGTGTGAGATGGAATTTAGCACTTCCCCTTCCTATGTAGTGTATGCAGAGTAAGCAAGCAAAAATGTAGTCCCTTTGATAGTATGTAGATATGATTTCCTTTATAATTTCCCACCCATATAATAGTATGTATGTTGTGTATATATAGGGATCTCTTATTTGAATTTTGACACTAGTGACATGACATGTCGACTATGACCTCAAGATAAGGATGAGAAAACCAAAAGGCCAACCAAAAATGTCAAAATAAGTGAAAAGAACAGAGGACATGAACACCCAAAATGGACAGGATCGCACAGGCGATAGTGTCCAAAATGGGCATTGGTGTCTGGGTTAAGTGATGAAAATGTGAAAATACTAATAGAAAGGGATCCTTGTGACCTAACCGTAACTAGGTAGAGAAGTGACATGTGTGAGAGAAATATAATAGTGTAGACACCAAAATTTGGTATTGTTATCCTTGTTGCACACGTTCACTTCTTTTACCATGGTCACCTATTTGGAACCATTTTTATTTTAATTTTTATTATTATTAACATTCCCATATTTCCCATCCATTATTTATTATTAATCTTCAATAATTATCCCCTAATCCTCATCTCATTGACTACTTAAACTTAATTATTCCTCATTTCTCTTTCCTAGGTTGATTATCATCCCTAAACTCCTTAGTTCCTAATCCCTAGGATTTTTCTAGATTTTATTTAATCCATTATTATCTCCCACCTACCCATATCACTTCCCTAAGAAATCCTAACCCACCTAAATTCTTTAAAGCACCTATCCTAATCCATAAAAGCCCCATCTCTCTAATAAATCATCCTTTTACCGCTTAAATGGACAATTCCCGTAGTTGGCGGTGACTCGTCCGGTCTCCATCGACCCTATAAGGCCACATTTACCTTTCCTACCCAAAAAGAGGCATAATCAAAATTCCCTTGCATTTTTGTGACTGATTTTCAAGCTTAAGTTTCTTTGCAATTTTTTCATTCTTATTGGAATTACTTTAAGCTTATTTGCATCACTTTTGGAGACTTTGGGAGTTCATCTTGGCCTTATATTGATTTATGCTATCTTTTTTATCATTTTTTAGTCACTAACATTTTGCAAGTCCATTCGCCATCATATTTTCAGATCCAACTTTTTTCTCGACCATTTTTTCTAAAGGTTGTCCATCTATCCCACCACCTTCAACATTGTTTAGCACTACCCAGTCATTATCACTTCGCAAGTCATCATTAACCCAGCCATGTGTTGTCATCTATCCTACCTTCCATGTCCACATCATCCTCCCTCTCTATCTCTATCACCTTATTCAAAGACCGAGATCTATCATTCTACTCCTCTCGTTAGTTCGGTTTTGTTCTATCAATCTTTAGTTTCCACCAACTGAACCAAGTCATTGTTGACCCATGTCTTATTGTCATCTAATCCATCCAAGTCCCTATCTTCTTGCATCCTTTTTGTTTCCCTGTCTCATAATTTCCTCTACATGTTTCTATCGGTGTTTATAGGTGTTTTTCAACTTTAGATCTGCACACGGAGTTGTTCAAATTTACATTTTGGTTTTTTATTTTTATCCATCTACTCAAGTTGTCATTGACCTACCCTCTATAGCCTTGGTTCACCATCTACTTTCCCTCTATAACCTGGGTCTCCATTGACCCAAAGAAAGGTAAACTTTTTGTGTTGATTTAGATCATATCTACACTTTTAATCCATTTCTACAATTTCTATATTTTATTTAGTTTTAGTTTATGCATGTTATTTAGTCCTTTACCATTGATTTTATCCTCTTTTATCAAATATGGGGTTTACATATACATAAGGAAGTTAATGCTTCTTAGAATTGAATTCATCGAGAAACCCCCTCATCTACCATCTAATCCATTTTCCTCGTAGTTATCTTTGTTGTGAGGTTCATCAAATTTACAGCGAGGTGATCTACTTTGTGCTCGTCCATTTATCACTATCTTCTTCCAAGGTAACTTAAACCCTTGCATCTCTAAGTTGCTTAGTTTTCTTAAGTATCTAGTTCTAATTTGGATAAGAAAGAGGAAATTTGGCCAACATTCTGCACGCGATTGGTGGGATGACCCTTTTAGGTGAGTCTCTTGTACTTCATTTCATTTTCCATATTTCTTCTATTTTCCACTAACATTATAGGTAGAGGCTTTGTTTTTGCTTGTTCATGTTGGGATTTTGGATTTTTGGAGTTTTCTCTTTGCTTTCTTTATTTTGAAGATCAGATAAAAATGAAAAGCGCTCACCAGGTATTCCCCTTTTTGTCTTAGTTTCTCCTTCTTGCATTGCATTTTCCATTCCTTGTGTGTTTTTCCTTATTAAATGTCCATATTTAGTTGTGGGCTTAAAATGAACCTCTTGCATTCTTTCTTGAAAATCTAGTGTGAATTATTTTCACACTCTTGTGTGAAGCATATCTCATCTACCTTACAAATCCAATCATTTCAGACATTTGAAGAAGCTTTCATTATGGCTCATAAACTTTAGAATTGTGCCCTTGAACAAGGATAGCTTAAACTTAAATCAAACAAACCAAAAGTTGAGTTTACTAAACCATCTACACACAAATGACAAATCCAAGAGCACAGCCAAAGTCGTGGTGGTTAAGTCTTCTTCTACACCCACCATTAGTACATGGCCTCAACAAAGAGCTCCTAGACTACCACCTAACTATACTCCTCTTGGAGAATCCTATAGCTCTATATTTGATAAATTGATGGTGGTCCATCTCATCACACTTCCCCCTTTCAACCATTCGTTGAATCAAGACCTAAGCCAAAGATGGTATCTCGGATCGCTATTGAAAATACCACCAAGTTTACAGACATGATATAGAAAGGTGTCGAACCTTCAAGGATCTTGTCCAAAAACTCATTGACCAAGGTGACCTTCAAGTGGATAACCCTAACGCACCTCCAAATCAACCACTTGATGTTTTTAAACAACCATTTCCTAATCATATGCCAAAAATCAAACCACTCCTCCTACATCTCAACCACCCAATGCTCACACCATTAGCACCATCAACACTACCAACACCATTGATCAAGATCTTGCCCGCTAATAACTCCACCTAGTTCACCAACTATTACACCCACTTCATCTTTAGACAATGTCCCTGTATCTACAATTCCACCAACACTTATCCCCATCTCTACACCAATATTATTAACTAAATTATGTATTTTAGAATTAATTTAAACAAGTACAACAATGTAATAACTGAAGTATTAATACTAGTTAATTTTATTTGATATCTTGAATAAAATGGAATAATTGACATAGGAGGGAAAAGGTACTAACTTGAAAATGAATTACCTCATAGTGATCTGAAACTGGACTAGTTGATAAACAGTGAATTGAGTATAACATCACATCTCGGAGCTTGTAGCATATGAAGATTTGGCTAGACTAGTGTGCTTATGGGAGGATTAGGGTACCTATGGGCACCTGGGTTTGTAATATGGGCACCCCGGTTTGTAGTGTGGGTGCCCAGTCTCGTAGAATAGCTCGAAACCTCGAATCTGAGTTTGATGTTAGGTCTTCACAATAACTCATTCTTTTTCAAGTGTATGTCACACTAGCTTCACCAATGTCATTGTAAGTCTTTGATGAATAATCTCCTACAAAACCCCACACAAAATAATGAAACCCTAAAATAGAAATATGCAAATGAATGGGTCGATTGTCCTCAGTTGCCAATGGATGGACTTAGGACTGAGTGTTGCACTACATCTCAGACCCAAAGTAGTTTTATGTGCTTGTATGTGCAATCATGTTCCTAGGGTACCCTAGCACCAATGACGCTAAAGTAACGGGAAATAACTAGATGTAAGATGCAAATGGTGGATGGAATAGAATGAATACAACCCTTCCTATGCAGTGTGTGATGCATAATAGTGCCCAAATGTAGTCCCTTGCCTTATGTAGATAGCTAGCCCTTAGTAGAAATAGTCCACCCTTAAGATAGTGTGTATGTTGTGTTTATATAGGGATATCTTGCTCAAATTTCAACACTAATGACCCGACATGCTGACTAGTACCTAGGGGAATGAGAGGGAAAACTATAAAGACCAACCTCAAAATTCTAAATGAGAACCAAGTGAAACCGAGACTAGGGCACCTAAAAATGAGGATCGGGGCACTGATGGGTGCCCCAATCCCTTCCTAAGAACCCTAGTCAAATACTAGAGATGACAAATTAGTAAATAACGACAGCCGAGACTCCATGAGAGATGACTAGAACTATGCGAGTAACTGACAAATGTGCAAGATACTTAATGACAATGATTGACTAAATTGACGATAGGACAAGGAGATGAGCCATTAGTGAATACTTTTCTTATGCAAGATCCATATATAAAATAACATATTTGGTAGTATAATAATACTAGTAATGCGTACATGATTTTGTGACTACATTTTCCCCACTTTATAATAGTGAGAAGAAATCTCAGTAACATAAAGTAGATAGAGATGCGTACCTAAGAGAGTTTGAAGAATCTCATGTTGTAGTAGAACGTGCATATGTGGTAGTAAAAGCATGCTAAAAGAACCATATAGTGTTTTGAACCATGAATCGGTGCGTTGATCCATTTAATGTAGAGAAAAGTGTAATAGTGTGATGAAGTGCACTAAATGAGAGCTATGATTGCAATGTTGGATGATTGATGATTTTGAATGCGTATGATGATGATAAGATGGGGTAAGGAGTGATCAATTCCCAACTTGATTGTGTGTATACGAATATTAAATCGAAGGATTTGGGCATCTTACCACCAGAGGAAGAGTGTAAGGATAAAAACGGGTTATTATCCTCTCTAACTACAAGATCTAGCCGCTACAGATGAACTCAAATTAAAATTTTGTGGTTTTTGGTTCCAGATAATTTTGATCAAACAATTGACCCATATAGGAGTGGTATAGGAAAGTCACTCTTGCCCCCACTCCATAGGTGTCGCCACAATGTAATGGCTTCCAAGTTAGGTCATCTAGAAGAAAACATGAAATGTATGATGGCTTCCAAGTTAGGTCATCTAGAAGAAAATGCCAAATATAGAATAACTTCCCAAGTTAGGTCATCTGGGAAAGTAATGAATGTAACTCCCAAGTTAGGTCATGTGGGAGGTTGTATATGTTATATCGTTTTGATTGAATGATGATTGTTAGAGGTTTGAATGTGTTAATAGATTGATTGATTGTCTTGATTGGTTACTTGTAGAGAGATTTTACAATATTTTCCCCTAGAGTATTGTTAGGAAATTTAGAGTTTACATTAGGTAATTATTATTTACTAAGTGGTAAATAAGTTTGTAATATTGGTTATATTTTTATGTCGTGTATATATATTGTTATAACAATATATATTTACGAATAGTTTATTGTTGGGCATTTTATTAGGAGTTGTTATAGGAGATCCTATATTTTAGGAGATACAACTCCTATATATATGTAACATGTGAATATGATTTAGAATGAGTAGAATGAAGTATTTTTGTTTTCTATTATACAAAACTAGTGTGTCTTTTAGATTTGGTATCAGAGCGTTCTAATCCTCTCTTTGTGATGGTTTTTTGAGTGTAACCAAGGGAGAAGTGTTGTTCTTGCTCATGTGTATGAAATTTCTATTAAATTATTTTGGAATAGTTTTGTTTCTTGCACTTTTCTCCTATATCTTGGCCACATATTTAGTGTTGTGTGTTCATATCTCCAATAGTCAAGAGAAGAATTTAGCCACGTATAAATTCTTGCAGTTGTCAGAAGAAAATAAAACATGATTTTTTAGCTGGTGTGGGCATCAAACTCAGTCAATAATAGATTTTAGATAATGCAATAAAATCAAACAAAAATAGTACCATTACGAATCTCTGGAAATAAGATTTCTGACACATTAAACGGTTTGCAAATCGGAGCTCTGGTTCTCAAGTTATGAACAAATCATTGCGGGTCACTTCAACTCAAAATCAGTCGTGAGTTACTTGCCTTCTCACAACTATTTTTGATTGGCTGATTATTTTATATTTTTGCAAAACTATAGTTTGAAAAAAAAAAAAATCTATAGTTTTTGCTTAAATAATTGCAAATTGAGGGCAATTAATACATTTTTTCAAATTAATATTTTTTGGTGTCAGTTCTCTAAAATTTTAGTATTTTTGGAATCCTCATTTCCTCCCGATTCCAATGAGTGGTCACACGATTAATTTTCTCACCATTTTGAGAAAAAAAATTAATCGTTGTGTCAATTTTAATTAAATTAGGTTGTTTTACGATAAATTGTATCCTCAATAACTTTTTCACGGTAACTTGAAATCGAGCACCGTTTTTTGTAAATTTTTCATTCCCATCACATTGGTTATAATTTTGGAAGAAAATATCAATTTTGAAAAATACCCTCTTTTTTAGCCTCATCATGTCAATGTATAAAATTATAAAAAATTTCCCCACAAACGCATTTTCGGTGTTACCCGATGTCCATAAGAAATCATTGAGAAACATGATCACATTTCATTGAGTTAACAACTTCAAATTGGAGGTCAAATGCAATGGAGGGAGGAGGGTGATCAACACCTCTCATCAGTCACCAACAATGGGGCCACATTTTGGTATGGTGGCATCTCTTTTTCAGTTTGATTTGATTTGCTTTTTTGTGTTCCTAGTTGTGTGAATAAATGGAAATTTCACATTATGGGGGGAACATAACACCAATGTTCCATTTCCATTATGTGCCTAAAATGGCTAAAGTCAAGGGTAACTTCTAGTGGCAATGGTAGTTTCCTATGTTGTTTGAGATCGAGTGGCAGCGATCGACAAAAATGGCTACAATTAAGAACATTACAATTCTTATAGAATGAGATGTGAAATTTTGTTCTAGATTTCAGTTGTTTTCTTCAAGTGGTGTGTGGTTTCATTCCCTTATTATGATTGAAATGTAAAGGATGTGCATTTTAGAATCGTGAATAGTTGTATAGGAGGGCAGCTAACTGTAGTGATCCTCTAACTATCGTACGATCCTCTGACTGTAGTAATTCATTGGAAGAGGATCATCAGTCTGTGAATAGATTCATGTGGAGAGGTGATCATGATCAACATGTGAGCCAGAGATGTGATCATGTGTAGTAAGATTCAATCCAGTAGTATGCAAAGGCATATGATTCTATTTACAATTTTCAGATGTGCTTCTTCCCATGTAAACTCTAAGGGGGGAATGTTAGTAAATTTAGAGTTTAAATTAGGCAATTATTATTTACTTAGTGGTAAATAAGTTTGTAATATTGGTTATATTGTTATGTCGTGTATATATATTGTTATAACAATATATATTTACGAATAGTTTATTATTGGGCATTTTGTTAGGAGTTGTTATAGGAGATCCTATATTTTAGGAGATATAACTCCTATATATATGTAACATGTGAATATGATTTAGAATGAGCAGAACGAAGATATTTTGTGTTTTCTACTATACAAAACTAGTGTGTCTTTTAGAGTTATGTCATTAGAGGGAATTGATAGAAACTAATGTATGGAAAGATTTTATTGCTTGTTTCCCTAGGTTAGGTCATTAGGGGGAAGTGATGAAATGTTGCATAGGGAATTTATACGTTTGTTTCCCCCATGTTAGGTCATTAGGTAGAATTGATAGTAAAATGTCACGCGTAAATTAGTAAATGTTTGAAAATGATGAATTAGTAGTATTAATCAAATGTGTAGTGATATAAGGGTAATTATAGGATGACCCCAATGATATTCCCCCTTTTGGTGAAAGGGGAAGTGATGATAAGAATGAATGCTAAGCCGAAAGTAAGCACGAGATAAATAAGAAGTGTGATAAAGATCATCGAAATGTGTGTGGATTGATTGAAGAACAATTTGAATGAGAGATAAAAATGTGTAATATGTATGGTACGATGGTAAGAGAAATTCTAAAAATAATTCCACAAATGAGGTGAAAACCGAAGTAGAAATGCTCAAGATATGACAAAAACATAGTAGTGTGTATTAGTTGTGAGAATAGGCATGAAATAATGACCATAGTAAAGTAGGTGATGAAAAGTAACTATAAGTAGTGAAGTGAAAAAGTGTTTAGTCACTTCATTTGGTTTTGACGTGATTGTGAGATTGAGTGCTAAGTGAGTGAAGATGCCACAAGTGAGAGAAACACGTCTGCTTGGGCTTTAAGAGGGTGACGACCGTCATAGCATCATAGACGATGACAGAATCGGTAAGTACGATGTTTTTTTTTTAAAATGTGTGTGTAGTACTTGGTTTTATCAAATTTTTACAAATTTGAGATTATGAATTTTCTCTATGTTTTAGACCTGAGACAAGAGTAGTGAGGGCGCTAGTGACCCTTGGGACAGAGTTCCCAGACCTAGGCGCTAGTCCCACTCTTGGGTGCCCCATTCCTACATCTGGGTGCCCTGGTCTAGAATGTGTATATTTGATCTATAACATTGCAATTGAGATTTCTATTGTATAGTAATGTGATAAGTGAGTGTATTTTTATTTTCGTAGTGTTCAAACATTGTGTTTGTTATCATTTTGTGGTGCACAGAGGGATATTCACTTAAGGTAATTCCGAAAGGTTGTCATTTGAGTACTTTGCTTGGGCTGGGCCTGTCAGATGATGAGTGGAATGCTATGGACCATGCTTTCCTATGGCATATAGCATGGATGGGGGATGTGCCCTGTAATATGCCTATGTTGACAGCATTATGCGAGAGGTGGTGTGTAGATACATGTACATTTTGGTTTCCTATGAGTGATATGACAGTTACTTTAGAGGATGTACACAGGACATATGCGAGATGCTAGATGGTATTTTGTGGGGACCTAGGTACCTACTGCGATGCCCATATCGGTTTGGATGTTATTTTGAGGTCAAGGTTTTGTGCTTGCATAAATTCATCGTTGTTTTGATTGTTTCATCTATAACATTAGAGGGATGATGTGTAGGTATCTTTTATAAGATGCACGATATATGACGGCGAATAGAGGAAGAGAGTAGTAGATATGTGTGGGCACGGTGTGTGTCGGCCCACCTATACATGGATCTACATAGGTTTACTAATGATGAGCATGGTGGAGGGATAGGAGCCACCACACTATTGCATGCATGAGTGTGTGAGCATACAATTGTGTTGAGGCCAATTGGAGGTCCACAAGGGCAATGGGCTGACCAAAGATATACATAAGGAGGTGGATTAATGTTCATAGGCATAAGATAGACACTTTGAAACTTATAGGAAATTATAGATAGGATGGGGCCCAAGGTATTTTTATGGAGGCCATACCACGATTATGGAGGGTGGCTAGAGGATTTTGTAGAGTTACAATGTATTCGTAGGACTATGTGGTTAGAGGATCGATTTCCATGGAGTGGCTGAGCTATTTTAGGTAGAGAGAGTATCACAAGTAGTTTGGCATGGCCCAAGACATACCCCTAGATCCGTATATATGGTTGCGAGTGATTAGAGCACCAAGGAGGATCAGGTCTAGACCAAGGCCAACATGAGAGCAGCTAGTGCCTCCTAGTCCAAATGAGGCATATGCGGTGATAGAGCCAATAAATTCTAATGATGCAGGTTTTATAGAGGAATATTGTACATTGTGGGTGACACATCGATGGGTACTCTTGTTTCCATTGTTTACAGATGCAACGGAGTTACCACAGGGAGGACAAGGAGAGGGGGAAGTCCATTCCATCGACAATGTAGTGGTGGCTATAGTGAAGCATAAGTGTTTTGATAGTTTTGTTGTGTAATTTTTGTTTTCCTATGTTATAGCGATGGTTATCTAAGTCATTATGTTATTTGTGTTGTAGGTGACATGTATTGGTCCTTGATAGTAGACACATCCATCCGCACATTGACGTGGATGCATGCTAACTCACTTATGTTAACTCAGTAGCACATGTTTCTTAGTCAATTTGGTTGATTTTAAGCTTGATTGATTTGTATCAACCTCCTCTTCCAATTCTAATTATTGATTAAGAGTTAAACTGCCCCTCCTTATTGTGATGTGGCACCCCATTACTACCAAATGGCTTAGACCATTTCCCAACCTATGTTCTATAAAACCAATGCTTCTTCAAGAAAAGGGCCAAATAATTTTATCGTGAATTGTATTGTTATGTTTCAAAATATTGCTAGAGACTACATAACCAAGCATTGTTATCTTGTGTTGTTCTTCCTCTACTTGCATTACTACCAGACCACTTGCAAGCCACCATTTCTCCAACACCTTCTTCTTTGCTTCTTCTACATTCCCAGACTTCCTAGACTCACGTGAACATTGAAGATTGGAAAAGATAACTGAGGGGACACAAGAGTAAACCACAACTGGCTTTGCCTCAACACTACAAATTCTAGGTTGGGGTTACAATTGGATTTCCTTATTTCTTCAATTATTTATTTTGAATCTGTATGCACAATATTTACTAGAGTAAAAATCATTTCCATTTCAATTGTTACAATAGATAGATCAAATATTGTAGCTTCCATTTCTTTTGAAAAGCTTATGGTGATAGATAGCTTCCTTCCTATCCCTGTGGGTTTACAAGGGAGGTGTGTCTAGAGGAATGCTTCTACATTAATTTAGAATCAACTGCAATATCATTTCATTTGTAAAACCTCCATTGAATCCTTCTTTACTTTTTTAGGGAAGTTGCGGGGAAGAAAAGCTTCTGAGAAGCTTTGATTTCTTCCCATGCCTCTAAGGTAGAACAGAGGATTCACATCCACAATTACATTTTAGAAAATATTTGTTTAATTAGGATATATTAGATATACTGCTACACAGATAAATAGTTACATATGACTGTTTATTTGTTTAGGATCTTTTAATTAAATTATAGAAGTAATTTCTTCATTTCTTCTATTTTATTCCAAAAAGCTCATAAAATACAAAAAGATTAGTTTAAATTAGATTAGATTGTTTATATTACTTCATTTATTCTATATTGGAAAATACAAAAACATAGTTTAGTTTTATTTATTTAGATTAGTTTGTTGTTTTCTTTCATAATTAATTTGCACAAATGCACATATGACCATTCAAGGACCACAAAAACCTAGAGAAGAATTTTACGATCCTAGGGTCCCTCAACCAAACATAACTTATCTTGAGACTGAAATTGATACAAGCCTTTGTATTATGGTCTTTACATCCTCACTAGTTATACCCATCATCATCCAATAATTACACGTTCTTAATGAAGAAGCTAATGTAAGGTCTACGACTTTTGGCGGAACCAACTTGAGTGGAACTAGTACCCATTCATTTGTCTGTATTCATCGAGTTTCCTCTAGTGTTTCTATGACTTTGTCCACAAATCTCCATGAAGAAAAAGGACAATTTCCAAAAATTCGATAACCGATTGAGATATTTTCACACACAGACATTAATAGAATTTTACGTGTGTGTATCATTCTTGACCATACCATCACACCCATTTAGGTTAGAGAGGATTTTATTTCCCTTGATGAGCAGATACCTTTAATGCCCACAGATGAAATCAGATTGCCCGATAATATGTTATTCACATTCAAACATTTTATGATTATTTCATGCATTCATTCTACATCGGTTGTCTGACATGACCTCGGGAGGTCGAGTGCACCTGAAGGTCATGTGGTCATTTTTAGTCATAAAAATTAGTGATCCCGATGTGAAGGACTTGTTCCTTTATTTCCATTATCTTACCTTATTTTCATCCATACTTCTCCTCTCCTATTATTCTATGGGTATTTATATACCCCTTGAATATGAAGGGTTAAGAATACGGCCAGCCCATTTTGGGTCTTGAGGTGTATTATTACCAAATGGGTATGCAACAGTCACCCTCACTATCTGGGTGGGCTGACAATTACTCATCTAATATACCTTTACCTCACACTCCTCCTCCTCAAGGGACCAACAATGGTTCATCAGTCAAGATCGAGGAGATTGATCAACCTACACATGGGCCATAGCCTGAACTCTCCAATTCTAACAACATGACGTTCACGGAGAGTGAGGTTCTAATCTTTGGGTTTTGATTAGACCAAAAATCATCATGCAGTATAATTCAATTCCATTATTAGATGAGGATTACCTATCACTTTACACCCTAAGTGATCAACGCTTCAATAACATAGACCAGTCCCTGGACCGGATGCAACAATATGTTGATGTTCTTCTCTAGAACAACTCTGCTACCCCTCCTCCTACATGAAACACATCCAAAGAGGGGTGGCTTCCCAAAGATCAAGCTATAGCAGGACATCACATACCTTTGCTTCCCAACTAGACTCAAAATGCACCCAAGTTGAATGTAACACCATCTACAGGTGATGTAATTTCAACATTGGTGAATAGGGTTAGAGAACTAGATCTTTCCTAGCCCTCTCATGCTACATATTTTATAGGGAAAGGCAAGGTCCCTTACCATGCTCAAAATCTATGTACCCTTGGCACCATCACCTCCTCTAGTTTACATGGGCATTCCTAGCCCCAAATATCTCCTCACTAGATCAAGCACGTTAGGTATGCCCCCTCACACCTCGTACGGATACCCTCAATAGGCACCATTGGAAGTGCGTTCTTGAATGTCATCCCAATTGGCAATGTAATTTTCCCTGGTTTTGTGCCTCCCACTCCATACCAAAGTAATGTTCCCCCATATTTGCACATGTATTCCAAATCACTGTAGGGGGACATGTATTATTTTCCTAGTTCATATGCTCATCCATAGGGGATGTCTTATGCCTCTACAAATGTTTACGTTGTGCCATATCAACCTCCTATGCCTACTCCACCTCCCCATCTAGGTTCGTTTATAGTATAATCCTATGCGTTGGGCACATATGCTGAATATCTTAAGGAGCCCCTCAATTTTACCATCTAAAGTGTAATGGTTCCATGACCATTTCCCAACCTACCAAATTTTAAAGGGAGGGAAACCCAAATGCGAATATTAATTCTTATGTAATCTGTCATCCTAGAGCTACTCCCGTGGGATGCAGTTGTAGCTAATATCTTCCCCAAGACCCTTGAGGGGATCACTCTCAATTGGTATTATAAGATACCTAAATCCTCCATACACTCCTTTAAGAAACTCATATCTAAGTTCATAAAGGTGTTTTACATGAACAAATTGTTAAGAACAGAATCAGGGAATTCCTTCACATAAAGCAAGAGCATAATGAATATGCTACTCATTTCATTCAAAGGTAGCAATAGGTCCTCTACTCTTCACAGAGTGCTCCCAATATGGATCAAACAGAGCTTTGTAATCTATTCCTTCATTCCCTTAACCGGAAACAAAGGAAGAAGTCTAAAATTTCCCCCTTAGGAGCTACAAAGAGGTACTAAAGGGTGTTCTCCACATTGATCAAGTAGAAATAGATAGCGGTCGAAAGACCTACAGTTCAAATGGGAGATTGATCACTCCCTCCCAAGGTAATTCAAATTACCCCAAAAATTCCAACAACAATCAAGGACCTAAGGTCCTCAATAAGAACTATGGTGTTACAACGGACAGCGTAATTGATCAAGCCAAGAAGTGAATGTTGTTAACACTTCAAGCGTAAACAATGTCAATAACAATGCAAACGGAAATAATCAAAGGAGTAATAATTTCACTCCTTCCATCAATGTGGTGGATTTCAACCGTCCTCCACCCCCATAAAAATTTCAGACTCAATTCCCCAATCAAACCCAAACAAGTACCAAAATCAATATCAAAATCAAGGGCAAAGGCCTCCAAACTTTAACTACAACAATCAACAATTAAACAACAACTAAAAATTTGGACCGCAACAAAATACAAATCAAAGACCTCATGATTATGATCCTGACCTTTATTATAAATTCCATAGGGTCTGAGGGCATGATGTTAGAACTTTTCGTGACTGTAAAAATTTCATACAATGCCTACCATAAGACCAAAGACAACTCTTCATTGAGATATTTTTGACAAATCCTACAAAGTGTCAACATAGAATTCTAACATGGGGCTTGTTTCCCCTCAAAACACTCCTCTTAAGATCTTTAGTGACCCTCTTCCTACATGTCCTAACAATGGAAAATTAAACCCCCACGGCACAAACAAGGGTAACCCATTGGGAAAAAATGACCATGAAGCTTCCACTTCTTCAAACCCACTGGTAGCACCTCCATTAGATAGTCGGTAGGAAACTAAGATCTTAGGTCTTGTTGAATTAGATATTGAACCTCAAATTAACACAACTATAAGAACTTGTGATTACTTAATGTAGCCTATTCCCATCTACCCCTTTACACACCAATACTTATGAGGTTGGTAAGGGCATACAATATGATTACAGATTTAACCAAGATCTTTTCTCACATATCCTTCTTGGATTTGTTGAAGAACTCTCCTACTCATCAATTCACATTG
Source organism: Taxus wallichiana var. yunnanensis (assembly GCA_018340775.1). Classification (NCBI taxonomy): domain Eukaryota; kingdom Viridiplantae; phylum Streptophyta; class Pinopsida; order Cupressales; family Taxaceae; genus Taxus; species Taxus wallichiana. Next base: position 580,610,622 of record CM031240.1, read on the forward strand.
TTAGAAGTGTTGGGTCTTGGTCACTTGATTAATGTCACCCCTCTGTCAAAGGCATAAATCAACCACATAGACTTTGACGCTTATCCTCCTGTGTGACTTGAAAGAGATGTTGGATTCATTTTCAACATCAGTAGGATGTCAACCGATGTCGATCTGGCACATAGAGGTGACCCAACATTGTATTTATAGGTCTAGATCTATAATAATTATGTTAAATGTGCAATGATTGACGATGGGGTAGTTGTTAATATTTTCCCCTTTTCATTCCTCCAAAAGTTAGGGCTGACGATGGGGTAGTTGTTAATATTTTCCCCTTTTCATTCCTCTAAAAGTTAGGCTACAAGGAAACCAATTGTTCCTCAACTAGAAATACACTGAGAGGCTATGACAGTCTCAAAGCAACGTCCATAAGGACCATAGTACTCTTGGTTACTCTTGGGCCCAAGACAGTTCTAACCAATTTTTATATTATAGATAGGAAACCAACTATAATGTGATTTTTGGCTGACCTTGGATCCATCAGATGAAGGCAAACCCTTTCGAACTATTCCAGGAAGTCAAATTCTTACATTTAGGAAGGTCTTCATCGCTCAAGGGGACGAGAATCCTTTCGATATTCACCTAGCCAACTTAAATAAGAAACCTAGGGTCCATACCGAATTCAAACCCCCACTAATCAAGTGAAAAAACCTAAAGATACAATGCTAGAGTCTAAACTAATTACCGCGACAGACGCAGAAACCTCTATATTAATTGAGGGGTTGTTACAACCAAAGATGAAACTATTGTTATTGAGATAGTATCAAGAAAAACCATGTCTAATATTTTCAAGTTATTATAGAACGACTTTCCTATTCTCCTCCCTTTCAACTCCTTAGGCATAGGACATGCTCTAGGACTCGATTCTCTTCCAATAGAAGAAATTTTCATGGTCAAAGTCTTATAAGTGGAGGAAGAAGATGCTAGAATTAATCAAACATCAATATTCCCTAGCAAATATTAGACGCTCAACTATGATGGAGTGAAGTGTCATTTTGGTGTTTGGGAAGACATGATACTCACTTCCCCAAAGGGAGGGTTTTACCTTTTCCTTTAAGCTCAATTTCAAATGCACGAACAATGGTGTTGAGTATGAGGCTCTTCTTCTTGGTCTCATTATAGCGAAGAGAATGGGTGCTTACAATATCGAGTTTTGGGTAATCCCCAACTAATCACCAACAGAGTTTCGAAGTTTACGGGACTAGAGGGGAGCATCTACAACTCTATAATGATGTTGTGCTTAACCTAAGAAAAAAATTGAATTTATATCCATTAAATCTATCCCACATGAACATAACATTTTAGTTGATTCCATGGCTACTTCTACTTCTCATTTTTGTCCAAACAGAGATTTGGAAGATACCAAATTCACTGTTTTAGTACGAATCAAATCCCTAGTTTGAAAAATTCCTACCAATCCAATCCTAGCATACTTTGAGTCTGAGAACAATCCTGTCACTTTAGATTATGTGGAGAATGATGAAGATTTACTAGGTTACCTTAATGCATAAATTGATCTTAATCCCGCATATCACAAGAGATGTTTCACTCTCATACCTCACTTTTCCTTCTATTTTGGAGATCGTACAATGGGTCCTTCCTCATCGAAAGGCCTTGATATCTATGAAGTAGAGGAGGAAGGAGAACTAGAACTACCTCTAACCCTACCCAAGTTTGAAGAAGGCAATTCCTCTTTAATTAAAGGGACCATCGATATAAATATCAAGATGGAGGAAGACCCTAAGATATTGAAACTTGGTTCTTCTTTAACTCTGGAAAGAAGTGGAAATTCATACGAAGGTTCTCAAGGAGAATTCAAAATCCTTTGCATTCAGCTATAAATATATGAAAGGGATTGCTCCCATGTTGTAGTCCACAATCTCGTAACCAAACCTGACATCAAGCCCATCAAATAAAAGTCAAGACCTATGAAGCCAAAAGTGGCTCTAATGGTCAAAGAAGAGGTTATGAAACTCCTACAGGTGGGATTCATCAAACCTATAGATTATTCAATGTGGGTATCAAACATAGTCCCCATTCTCAAGAAGAATGGGAAAATTTGAATATGCATTGATTTTTAGGACATAAATAAGGCGTGTCCCAAGGATGATTTCCTGTTACCTTCCATTGATGTTATCATGGATGTAACAACTAGATATGAGTTGTTGTCACTCATGGATGGTTTCTCAGGTTATAATCAAATTAGGATCTTTGAGGAGGATCAGAAAAAGACCACTTTCACTACTCCTTAGGGTACCTATTGCTACATGGTCATGTCGTTTGGTCTTAAGAACGTTGGTGCTACCTATCAATGGGAAATGACCTATATATTCCATGATCTTATTCACAAGATTGTGGAATCGTATGTTGATGATCTTCTAGATAAGGCCAAAAGTGTTACAATCATCCCGAGGTGATTTTCATCATCCTCTCTCATATCATTGAATATGGTAACACATTAAATCTAAAGAAGTGTGTATTTGGGTTACATAATCTCTTCATGAGGGATTGATGTAGATCTAGAAAAAATCTAGGTGGTCATAGAGATGACTCCACCCACAGATGAGTCAGGCATCGATCCTTTCTTGGAAAGCTCGGAGAAATCTACGGTGTTTATACCTATTTTAACCTACATTATTCATCCAATCAAAAATTTGTTAAAGAAGGATTTTTGTAACGTCTAGATGACTGAGTGTCACAAGACATTTGAATCGGTCAAGCATTTCCTATTATCACCTCCCACACTCATGTCACCTAAGGTGGATCTCCCTCTCATTTTGTATTCTTGAGCTACAAACGTCTCTCTAGCTTGCATGTTAGCACAAGAAGATGATGATAAATGTGAACGTGTAATTTACTTCATTAGTCACACCTTGTTAGACTATGAAACGTGTTATACACAGTAGAAAAGGAATGCCTTACTATAGTTTTTGCAACAAAATGGTTAAGGCATTATATGTTTAACCAAGAAATGTGGGTAATTGTCAAAATGGACCATCTTCAAACATTTCTAACACAGGGTTCCTTGTCCAAGAAATATGGACACTTCATGACCCTAATGGGTGAATTTGAGTTAACCTTTGTCAATCAAAAGTCTATCAAAGGAAAAATCATTACAGATTGGTTGGAAGACAACCCATTATATGGTGGAGATCTAGTAGACTTGGATTTCCCGATGAGTGTGTATATTACATTGAAAGCAGGCCTCCCATTGTTATGTGTCCATAGTATTCAGACATTGTCAATTTCATTATGGACCGTGCATATCCTAAGGGGGCAACCTCACAACAGATAATATGGCTATGCATCATAGTCACCAAATATGTGATTATAGAATAAGTGCTTTATCGTAGAGCCTTTGATGTGGTATTGTTAAGGTGTGTCGAAGAGGATTCGAAAGGATTATCTTCCAAGCCCACGGTGGAGTCTATGGAGGTCACTTAGGAGGGAATGTTGTTTCTTGCAAGATACACCGGATGGGTTATTTTTTTCCCACCTTAGAGCACGACGTTGTGGATTATGTGCACAGGTACCACAAATGTCAAGAATTCCCTCATGAGATTTATATACCTGCTTAGGCTCTACAACCTATTCCAACAACTTTGCCATTTTCAAATGGGGTTTAGATTTGATAGGGAATTTTTCTCCTCATCAATGGATGACCACAATTTCATAATTATAGCCACAAAATATTTTACAAAGTGGGTTGAGGCCATGCCTCTTACCACCGTTCCTAGGTTTGTGATCATAAAGTTCATCTTTAATCAGATCATTTATAGGTACGGGGTCCCACAAGTCATTATCTCAAATAATGACATGTATTTTAAGAATGAAGAGGTGCACAAATTATGTGCAAAGTTCAAGATAAACCACCACACAACCTCTTTATACTACCCTTAGGACAATGGACAAGTTGAGGCTATGAACAAGACATTAAAATCCATTCTCCTAAAAATGGTCAAGGAGAATAAATGTGATTGGCATTTGAAGCTATTTCTAGCCTTGTGGGCCTACAAAACTTTGGTAAGAATACCTACGGGGCAACCCCATATTCCTTAGTGTTCGGTTTTGAAGTAGTTTTACCACTTGAAGTTGAGATACCTAGTCTCTGAATATCATTGCAAGGCATCTTAGGTGAAGAAGGATATCATGAGGCATGGATTATTGAGCTAGAAACCCTCAACGAAGCTCGGCTCAAAGCTAAGTAATGACATAGTGTCTACACCGACCGATGAGGTGGCGAAAGACAACAAAAAGGTATACAAGCATGAAATATTAGTAGGAGATCTAGTATTAAGACTTGATAGCCAAATAGATAAGAAAACCGGTGAAGGAAGGAAATTTAGGCCCAAGTGGTTGGGCCCATATTGAGTCATGGAGGACTATAAGAATGGGGCATATCACCTATGTACATTAGAGGGTGAAGAATTTGGAAAATCCGTTAATTCACTTCACTTGAAACATTACTACGCATGATCCATCTACATTTTCACTTGTATATTATTGCATCCATACTTGCATTTCATCTATCAGTTCATATTGTAAAATTGTAGTCAAGAAAATTATTTTTCAAACAACTTTCAAACTTCTAAACATTGGCAAAACATTCAATCACATTTCTTCAAATATCCACAATATTATCATCAACATTTCTAATCATTTCATCACTCAACAAGTTAAGACATAATTTTGACATTTATCCTAGCAAGGTCTTTATACTTATTTATACTCATAGTTTTCTTCCAGCTTAGGTGTCTTTGCCCATAGTCTATTCTAGAAGCTTCTTGGTGTCACATCTCTCCTAGAAAAACCTCTTTGGTAGCAAAAGCATTCTAAACATTTTTACCTAGATCACTTGTTCACCTATCTCGACTTCGGTGTTGAGCCCTCGCATCTTACTTGGTTACATGGGGTTGAGGCTAGGGGCAAGTTATCCCTCCCAAAATCACAACTCAAACTAAAAAAATGTTATAAGTCAATCAATAAATGAAAAAATCTTTCATTTACAAATAAAACTACACTTTCTTTCCCTACCAATCTTTGGTGATGAGCCCACATTTCTTACTGGTGACGTGAGGTTAGGAAAGGAGGGAAGTGCCCTTACTCACATATATCTTTTTCTTAGTAATGAGCCCATGCTTCTTACTGGTAGCATGGGGCAAGGTATAAGGGGTCTCTTCAAATAAGTTAGTAAGTTGTAACCAATTTATTCAATAAAAAGTGCTTTTAAACCTTAAATCTCAAAAAAGTTGAATTAGATGTGTATGTTCCAAAAGAGTTAAAGCTTTATAAACCAAATTTTGTCAATCAAGTGGCCATCTATGGATCTAAGTCTAGATAAACTTGCAAGCAAATCACATTCTAGATTGTGTAGTAAACTATGTGTAGAGTTAGGTTGTAGGTTCATAATTAGATTTTTGTCAAAATCTATTTTTTTCTTTCATCACTTCCATTCATCAAGATCATAAAACTCATATTCCTTTTGGATATCGGTGTTGAGCCCTCGCATCTTACTAGTTGTGTGGAGTTAGAAGTGGAGTGGGTTCATTTTCTTATCATATTACATTCATCACATTTTTCCAACAAAACAAGAAGTACTAAATATTGTTTGAAAACCAAAGTTTCAAGTTACATTGTGTTCACATAAGCATCATATAAAGCAAAACAAAAAAATAAATCATTTTGTTAGCATATCATCATCCATAACATGCATCCAAAAATCATATAAAAACATTGGGAATTCTGAGCATCTAAGAGTACACAAGTGAAATAAACCATCAATGAGTCAACTCTTATGCAAGAATGACTGAAACAAAAAGAAGTATCTGTATATATATCCATAATAAGTCAAGTTTGTATACAATTCCATCACACTCTAGGTGTGGTCAAAATGCTCTCAATGAGCATGAAATCAAAAAAATCATATACATGTCTCACAAAATGACATCGAAGCAATAAATTCCTATGGCCTATCCCTCCCTACGAGATCCCTGAGAATGTGTGTGGCTAGGGCTCTTGTTGCATCTCCTATGGTATGAGTGTGAGCGTCCATGCACTAACCATTGATAATAACCATGAGGTGGGGTATGGGATCTATAGGTAGTCACGGCCTCATTACAGGAGTGGCTCGCCTCTCCATCCTTGGGCTAACCTAATGTGGTGAGCTTAGTCCTCATCTTGGAAAACATCTATGCAACTCGCCAAACCGGTTCAAAAATTTTAGTGTGATGTCTATCCTACAATGGATACCCCATGTCTACAAGAAACTCCTCTTGGGTCTTCCCCATGGGGATAAGCAATGTATCGACTAGGATTTTGTGAGTAAATTCTCTTGCCAACCATCAATAGTGGCTGCAAAACACAAGTGAAAACAATGACAAATTATAAAACATTCAAAACTCGAAAAGAAACACAATGCGTAAATTACTAACAATTCCGGATAACGAGGTGAGAGAAGAATATCTACATACTCATATCTCCTATCACCCATGAAGGGTTGGATAGTGCAGTGGTGGTGGTAGAGCCACCACAGGCACTGCTAAGCATCACCCTCTCCTAAGGTGATGTAATGGCCCATCACAGACTCCTCATCGCCACCTCCCTCATGGGAAAATTTCTCATCGAAAATAAGAGTATCCTTCTCCACCTCCTCCTCTACTCTATCTGCAATAGAAATATCTTCTGTGACCCACCACTCTATGTCACTATCCCCCTCACTATCATGGGCAATCTCCTCTATGACCTCCTCCCTCGTCTCCTCATCCGTCTCACCCTCGCCTCTTTCTTTGTAGATGTATGGGCCTCCTTCTCCTCCTCATCCCCACTGTGAGTGGGTGTGGCCTCAATTTGGAGGAGGGATACTGGTACTCTTGGAATTGGGATGACCTTCGTATTGATAAGTACCCCGGGCAGAACAACTGTCCAACCATGCAGACCCTTAGGTATGTTTTTATCCCCGTGGATATGGTAAGTCCTCTTATCATTTTAGTTTTAGTATGTTTTTAGATTTTATATCTATCTGCAATTGAGTCTTGTTTGCATTTTGTGGGTAGCAAGATCTGTGATGGTGTCACTTCGGCACATATGCATGCTAGGTATAACTTCTAACTCCCCATTTTGGGAACACCATACTCAAACTCTACATTCTATGCCTCTTCATGGCTAAAATGCTTCTCCAAGGGGGAAATATGTATGCACCCAAATTTTCACATGCTACATTATCATAAATAGTTCAAAAGTACCAAATTATGATTCATGTCTTTTCAAAAGGTTTTCAACCCCTTTACCTCTTTGCAGTTCATATTTATAGATTAGATTACCTTACTTAGCCATTTCTTGCTTTTTCATGGCTTTCTGCATCGTTTTTCCTTGATGTTTGGCCTTAAGTTACACAACTATCACCCTACCTAAGCAACGGTTGTGTAACTGCCGCACTAGTTGGGTGGCAGTTGCACAACTACCACACTACTTAGGTGGCGGTTGAGTAATCGCCACCTGTAAACCAAGAGTTCCATGCAAATTGACCAAGACTTCCTGTGTGATTTGAATGATGTTAACTCACTTAATTTCACTTGTAGTGAAAATTTCTTGGTCGGTTGGCTGATTTTAATCTGATTGATTCATATGAACCATCTCTTCCACTTCTTATTATTGATTGAGGGTTAAATTACACCTCCTTGTTGTGATGTGGTACCCCATTGCTGTCAAATTGCTTAGACCATTTCCCACCTATGTGTAATACCTCTTCCATGGTTGATATCCTTATTTTCTTCTCAGAATCGAATTTGCAAATGTTGATAGGTGATTCTTGTTCTAAGACGGTATACTCTTTAGAACTGATTGATCATGTTTGTTGTAGATGATATGTTTTATCTTCTAAATTGGATATAGTCATACTATGGAAATGCTGAATTGATATTGAATTGTTTCATGTACTCTTTATGCTAAGATTTGAAGTACATTCTATATATATAGGTGAAAGGAAGTAAATTTAGTCTTATGGGACTATGCTAGTAAATTGCCTAAGTTGCAATATTAAACTTGTCCCTCAGTCTATTTCATTACTAATAAAGGAATAGTCATACCTTGGATCAATTGCAGTGATCCAAGGCATGCCTATGATTGATATGTTTCTTGATCATATTTGCTAAGTCAGGGTAACACATTCTTATTGTTGAGATATCTTCATACTCAGGCTTGAATAATAGGAGATCGTTGGGGCATCCAGTAGCATCTAGAGGATGCATCCTTACTATGTGATCTATTTACCTTGTTTTGATAAAGTTTCCTGAAGGTAATGTCATGTTGATTATGGTAAGGAACCTAATTAATCTAGATGCATTTGATTCATGTATATGATCCTTAACCTAAGCTAAGGTGAATGCATTTTGGAATGGTGGAATGGGACAAGAGTTGGTTTCACTTTGCATTTTGATTTTGGAGCTCTATGGCTTTGCATGCTATTTTTCCATTTTTCAAACTAGTAGTTCGATTTTATTGCACTTTTAAACTTGCCATTGCATGGAAAAAATAGAGGAAGGAAATTTAATGCTTGAAAGCTATAAAAATGGAAGAAGAAGAGATGATGGGGTTCGGGTTAGTTCTGTTGTGAGTTTTTGTGGAGATCTTGTTGTGGAAACTTTGCAGAAAGTTGGAAGCTTGGAAAAGAGTTTGAGAGCACTACCAAGAATGATAGGCTCTAACTCCTTATGATAATTTTCTCTATTTAATGATTTCATAAAAATAACTCTTCTCTTCCTTGAAATTGCTTTCTAAGATTTGGGTTTTGTGTTTAATGTGTTGTTCTCTCTTTTCCTTGTTTCAATGTGCTATATTGGAAATTATGTTGTTTCTAGTTGATGTAAAATGACCTGCTTTTTAGTAAATAGATCGTTATACATTGAAAACAGTCTTAATTCAATTGAAATGACTTCGTTTACAAAATATGAATTTTGAATGATTTTGAAGTTGATACGGCATTATCTTTGTTATTGGTTGTATATCTAAGATTGTTTACAATCTTTTTGGTATTAAGTGATTATTCTGGGTTCGTGGTCGAAACCCACAAGGAATAATGATTGTGATTCTGTTTGCTTCAAAACCGGGTGTTAAACGATGAAGATATTATGTCAACTTTTGAATGTCTTTATTCAGGATTTTGTTTCGCTTTATTTACCATTCTTTTATGACTCTAGGTTTGATACTTTTATTGACCCAAAATTAGTTTTAACCCATTCTGGGTGTTCACAGTGGGATTATTTTGAACCCTTATTTGAAGGAAAAAGGTAAGGTTTATTGGTAAGGGTTCATATCTCCCTTTTTGGTTTGACTAATTGTTTTTGTTAAATCGCCCGCTTTAGGGTTGGTTTGAATCTAGATCTTTTTGGGTATTACTTGTTCCTAGTCTTCTTGTTAATGACCCCTGGGTTATACACCTTTATTATTTCATAGGCTTCTTTTGAACTCATTTTGTTGATGAGTTTTTGTGGGATGGTTTTCCTTATCTCTGTAACTGATTACTGGTTAAAATTTGAACGGATTTCACATTCCGCATTAGATGTTATGACTGTGAACTTGCATTACTTCTGCGGTTTGTAACCTATGGGGATGATACCTACATTTCATTTCTTTGAGATATCCTATTGAGATCATTCACTTTACCTTTTGAGATTAAGGAAATTGGTAGACAATTTGATCCCAAAGGATTTATTCTTTTGTGATTGAAACATTTCCTTTATCAAATCGTTATCCTTTCTGTCAATCATTTCCAATTTTCTATCGGTGATTGTGCTTGTATTTTGGTTGGAATACACTGAACTAGGAATTTGGGAATTTTTCTGTGAATATGTTAGGAGATTATCAACACCTTGAGTTGGTGATCATGATCTTTAACTGGTAGAGGTCATGCTCTATCCGGTTGTTCTTTATCTACACTTCTTAATTGACATCATATATTATTAGTTATAATAGTTGATTGGTGATATCAATTGTAGATTATATATTTTTAGAGCTCATGGTCTGGTTAATACTCTTTCAACTTACTTGGTTAAATAAAATTATGTTGAACGATTTTGATTCAATTCTCTTTTTTGATATGTTATATCAAACTTTTCTTGGGTTCTTTATCATTTTTATTCTGAACCATCCTGAAAATGGTGATGGATTAACCTTTCTATTTGGGATTTAATGTGCTAGTATTGGGTTCATGTTGAACCATTCTTGCTTTTAATAATATCCTTTTATGGATTGGTGATAGGGATTTAGTTAGAAAACAAGGAAGAAATTATAATTTAGCTGATTAATCAAGTTACTTTTGATTGTTGAATGAATTCTTGGATTTCATTAAGTTATTCTATAAAACGTAGTTACACTTATAAATGATATTTTAGATGAGATGAATTTTATGCCTGCAATATAGATGAATTTTATGCCTTCAATATAGATGGATTTAACTTAGTTAGATCACTTCACTTCTATTATGGGTAATTGATTCCTAAAAATGACTTAATTGACTTTCTTTCTATAACCTGACATAGTGGCTTTTTGGGCAAGCTTTTTAGTTGTTTGTATTTTAGGTACTTAGAACGTTTTAATAAATATCGTGTTTCTTTTACGAAGTTATTAGATAGAAGCATATTTTTAATGTTTTAGTGTTTATCATGCTCATTATCATGAACTAACACATGCTAACAATTTTACAGATGGATTTCATGAAAATTGAAAGGATATAGACTTATAGAAAGTTGCATTTGTTTTATTGATGAAGTTCTTTTATTCGGATACATAATGTATTGAAATGCTCTTGAAAGGAACTTGTTGGAAAGACTATGAGGGCATATTGCCTTAGTATTTTGTATTGTTGAGAAATGTTTTCATTATTGACTGAAAAACTTATGAAATACTTATTAAGCATGGAATAAAGTGAATTCCATTTTTGTTATAATGATTTGTTGTATGATGGGTATGTGATAATTGGATTATCTATGCATCATGAATGATTTAGATTCGATTGATATTCCTAAATATTAAACATACATGACTTAATAGTTATCTAAGGAATACAGTGTAGCTTTGGTAAGAAACTATATTTATAAATCAATTAATTATGGGATGGGGCTAAGAATTAGCTCAACAAAATGGAGAAGTACTTTGCAATCAGGAACTTCTCATAAGAAACCAAATATGTATGGGGAACTTATCAGCTTTCCCATAAAGCATCATCATGGTCGGATAACCACAAGGATGAATTGAATGTCAATGAGGCCAGCATTACATGGGATCAATTTAAGGGCTATTTTAGGCAACATTGGTTACCATAGCTCTATTATGATCAAAATATGATCAATTTTAAAATCTAGTACAAGAAAAACTAACTGTAACTGAATATTGGGAGAAGTTTACTAAACTTCTCAAGTATGTACCACAGTACCAAACTGATGAAAAGTTCAGGATACACAAGTTTATTATGGGACTGAATCCTGTCATTGGTGGAGAGGTAGATGTACATAGCCCAACCACCATGGAAGGGTTGTAGAAAAATCCATAAGGCAAGAATAGAAATTGAAGGCAATTTCTACACATAAAGAGGAGAATCGAAAGAAAATTACCAACTCTTCTTCATCACTTGCACCTAAGAAGGTGGCATGGAAAATGTTTGGCACTAAAAATAGGTTTGTGGCTGATAATAGTAAGAAAACAACAACAAATAAACCTATTGTGAATAACAAAAACAATTTTGTAAGGAATAACAATAATGGACAGAAAACTTATGGAGGTCAAAACAATAATTTCAAGATTAAAAGTAAGTTTGATCCAAAAGGGGACCGATAGGGGTCATTAAAACTATGGCAAGGACCATTATGTAAACTAGTGCCCTCAAAAAAATGATACAACCAAAGATGCATAAGATATATGCTATAGTAGATGATAAACAAGTTGAAAAGTAGGCTACACCCATAGAAGTGTCAGGTAAATTATTTGGTACACCTGTTACTATACTTTTTGATACTAGTGCTACAGAATGTTTCATTTCTAACAAATTAGCTGCAAAATTAAAAAGAAAAGCTGGAATAATGGAAAAATCATGGATTGTTCATTATGGTAATAATGTTGTCCATACTTTGTTAGTAAATGTCTTTTTGGTGCAGCCTTAGAATTACCGAGTTTTACTACAGAAGTAGACCTTTATGTTGCTCCTTTAGGGTCATATGATGTCATAATTGGCATAAACTAGCTTGTTGAACATAAATCAAAAGTTGATTATTTTGAAAAACACATTAGATGCCTTGATGATCTGCAGAAAATAGCATACATTCAAGGGGTAAAATGAGAAATTTCAGTTAGGAAACTGTTAGCTATATAGCTTAAGAAGGCCAAAAATAAAGGTTACATGTTATATGCAGTAAAAATTCTAAAATAGTAGAAGGAGGTAGTAATTTCTTGGAAAAATACCCATTGTTAAGGGATTTCAGCGATGTGTTTCGGAAGAACTACCTAGTCTTCCGCCAAAACGAGAATTTGACTTCACAATAGAAATCAAACCTAGAACTGAACCTATTTCCAAGGCACCTTACCACATGACTACAACTGAATTAGTGGAACTTAAGGCACAGTTACAAGAATTGTTGTCTAAGGGCTTGATAAGACCAAGTGTCTCACCTTAGGGAGCACCGGTAATCTTTGTTAAAAAGAAAGATGGAACACTTAGACTTTGTATTGATTATCGAATGTTAAACAAAGCAACAATCAAAAATAGATATCCTCTTCCTAGGATTGATGATCTATTTGATCAAATGTGTGGTGCATCAGTTTATTCAAAGATAGATCTTTGATCTGGATATCATCAATTGAGAATTAAGGATGAGGATATTCATAAAACAACTTTTAGAACAAGGTATGGACATTACGAATTCATTGTTTTACCTTTTGGTTTAACAAATGCACCTACAACTTTCATGAATTTGATGAATAATATCTTTCAAGAATACTTGGACAAGTTTGTGCTTGTATTCTTGGATGATATTCTTATCTATTCTAAGAGCATTGAGGAGCACAATGAGCATTTAAGAATTGTACTTGAGATTTTGAGAAAGAGAAAATTGTATGGTAAATTGTCAAAATTTTCCTTTTATGAAACAAAAGTACATTATTTAGGACATGTTATAAGAAAAGATGGAATATCAATTAATCCATCAAATATTGCAGCCATAATTGAATGGCCAACCTAAGAATGTTCATGAAGTTAGAAGCTTCATGGGGCTTGCCGGATATTACAAAAAATTTGTTAAGGACTTTTCAAAGGTTGTTGCCTCAATTACTTCATTACAAAATAAAGACAAAAAGTTTTTGTGGAGTTTGTTATCCCAATTTTTCCCCCGGGTAAAATTGGATCAACCACGACCCCACACAGAAGAAACCAGAGAAACACATCCAAATCATATAATCATGCAACAAAGGGACTCTACAATGGAGTGGCAGGGCCTATGAAAGATCAAATGACCCCATGTAAGATGAAATTCAAGAAAATAGTTCCATCATTTGAGCCATGCTTTAAATTCAATAGACAAGTTAGTAGGCTCTACAATGGAGTAACATGGTCAGGGAAAGAGTAAACAGAAGGAAGAAACCGAAGCTCAAAGGAAAATAAATGGCGAAGGTTCAAAGTTTTCGGGCTCTGCAAATGATTCAAAATGAGCCCTAAAATTGGCTAAGTATGGAGGAGACAACGGAAGATGCCAAGTGTCCAAATGGTGCACCTCCAAAGGTTAAGCCCAAAAGGGCAGACTCAAATGAGCGCCAAGCCTCCACACATCCAAAGCTCCAAAATTTGCACCGACCGTTGAAAATTATTTGACTTAGTGGAAGGTGCCAAGTGTCCAAATGGTGTAATTCCAAGATGGGAGTCCTGGTAGAGACTCAAACTTGCGCCAACCCTCCATGTAGCCAATGGTCAACAGAGGTCAAAAAGGAGAGCGGGCCTAAAACAACTAAGTATAGAGTGTAGGTGGAAGGCGCCATGTGTCTTAACGACGCTCCTTCAAAGGTAAAATCTGAGTGGGTTTTCAAATGAGTGCAGACCTTCCACGTGTCCTAGAGTCCAAAAAGGGATAGAGTCGGGGTTGAATAGTCAAAGAAGAAGCAAGCCAATAGAAGGAGCTAGGTGTCAACATGGCACTCTTTCAAAAATTAAAATTTGGGATGGGTTTCCAAACGAGCACCAACCCGCCACATGTCCCAGAGTTTGAAGAGGTGTAGTTAGCCATTGAAAAGTCCAAAAGAAAGCGAGAGGCCTCCATGTGTTTCAACCGCATAACTTCAAAGGTAAAATATAGGGGTTGTTTTCAAATGAGCACCAAGCTGCCACGTGTCTAGGGTCATAATTTTGGCTCCGCCAAGCAAAGGACTCAGGAAAAATACAAAGGGACACCATGGAGCCTATGGAAGCCACCACATGTCAATCGGCGCAATTTCAAGCGTCTTTATAACATTCCCATTTTAAGACTTTAGAAATAAGGGAATTTTTTGAAACATAATGTTCTCTATTCTAAATAAAACATCATTTAGAACACACATTCCATGCCAATCAATCTCATAACAGATAACCATATGTAGATGTAATGACTCAATATACTATCGATCTCTCATTCCATGACTCAGTTATCAACCAATCTCTCATGTTAAGTTAAAGTATAGAATACTTTATGTATACTATGTATACTTGGTTCTCTTACCCTATTTTGGGTACTGAGTGATTTTTTTAAACCTATCTGAATATTTGTTACCAATATTCATCTAACATCACGTTGCTTTAAACTAGGTGACATAGGACAACGCAACTAGTAGCTTGCGATACTTTGGCCAAAGATTTTCAACATATTGTTCATGTTACTATTCCTAGATGGCATACTCATCATTTCAAAATACATCCTTCACCTCAATCTTCTCATTATCTAGAATGGTCTTTCTTGACTCACCGTCACCCACTTGCCCAAATTCGACCCTAGCCCAGTGAGCAACATAATTTACTATAGGAAGATGTTCATGATGACTTAGGGTATATGGGCATACTCAATTGACCTACATCAACTAGATGTTGCCGAGGTACCTGAGTCATTGAAAGCTACTACCTATCCTAAACATGCTACTAACTTGGCCTAGAGAGAAACTAAGTTCAAGTCCAGATGTGCATAAATCTAGATGAACAAATATGGAAGGGTGTTGCCACATGTCAACTGTAACAATGTATCATCAAGAAGTCCTAGGAATTCTCAAGGGTACAGTCCTGTAGTTGGCATGTGCCAACATCCGTTAGAACTGATTCATCAAGATGTACATACCCCCTTAGTGGTTATTAATCATAATTAAATTGGATTAAGATTCAGATTACAAAAACCATGCCTAACCCTAATTCCAACATTTATTAAGTTCTTTACCCATACTTATCTTGATTAGATATGGAGAACTTCATTAATTCAAGTTTGCATTGTTATTTATTAACATGGCATAACAAGCAGTTATCCCAAAAACAGGATCATGCAAACATCAACATTTAATTCTTAATGCAACTTAGCTATCCAAATCAAGTGTGACATCCACCTAGATTCAACTAGTGTTTACTTTATAAACGTAGTTATAAAGATTAAGAATCACAACCACTATTCATTTTATCTTTCGTTCTTTGGGAGAGGAAGAGTCTTCCTCTACATGGTTAAATGTTAGGTTTAACATAACCCTTTTATCGTTCATTACTTATATAGTTTAATTGTATGTCCCATGCATATTTCATTATTAAACTATAGTTATGCAATTAGAGAATGACATCTTTTGCAATTTAACAAGTTCATTATAATAAGGGAGATTATACTATCTCCTTAATCCAACTCAATATCTGATAATAGCAATAGTATACAAACAGATATAAGGAATTCTACCAAGATATCACTATTATTTTTGGCATACAAGTACAAAAGAATTCACATCTCAAATTGGAGTCCAACACAAAACCTTTCAATACATGATTTTAAATATACATTTACAAGACTATGCATTTCAGACATTCTACATGTCAATCATAATTAAGATCTTAAAAGAACATCACTTTTCTTTTCCAACACAACTCAAGAATGATTTGAAACTCTTTACATAAGATCCCAAATTAAATAAGCCAATGCATCATAAAATTTCTTTCCTTCTTTTATCACTTACGATGTCCATCTACAAAAATTGCTAGCACGGGTCAGTTCAATGAACTGAGCATGATAAGCACTAAGCATTAAAGTAAAGTGCATTCCACTAATTGTTCCATTAAACAATTCTGCTTTAATGAAACAATTAATATATATCATACAAACAATCATAAGTAATAACACCCAGGAAAGAAGCACAATTAAAGAGTTTGAATTCACTATTAAGAAAAGAGCATAATATAATTTTGCAACACCTGCATTTATATCATATGGTTTAATTGATCCTATCAATTACTTTAAAACAATCAACAAGTTTTGGTCATCTAATTGTTTCATGATTTCATAAGAATAGAAATACACATTTACCTTTTCTAAGCAGCAACAGAAGTTAGTTACAGCATTAGCTCATATTAGTATGCTTCATCTTTCCACATAAACAAAAGAAGAGAATCAATACATACTTATTCCCCATACACAAATCATCTGAAGGATAGAATCAGGTTTAGATCACACAACACTACCTCAGTCCAATGATAACAATATAAGGAATCCATAAATAAAGAGACAACATCTAAACAAGAATCCCAATTCAATCCAAGAAGATTAGGAAACAAAACAATCTAACTGAAAGTCTTACTAACTTCTATATGTTAGTAGATATAATTCACTTTGTCCACAAATCGAAGCTAGACTAAACAGAATAATATCTTATCCAATCTATAATTTATTTCATTTATACTATGAAATGAATTCCCTTATCTAATTCAAACTTAGAAATGATTTAACTAATACCCAAAGGAGATCACAAAACCGAACGCATGCGATCAAGAATGCATACTACAAACTCTCCATTACAAATCTTACAAACCGATCCCTATTTCCATTCACTAAACTCAAGTTCAAATTCAAATCTCGAATGAAGTACGTAGTACAGTCCCTAACAGTATATTGTCCCCAAGAGAACATGTTCAGTTCCCTTTTTAAAACCGAAGACTTGTTCAAAGAATCCAACAAGGAACAGAAAACCATAACAGTGAAAGATACACAAGGATCAATACATCTCACAAACTCAAAGGACTAAATTCCCATTACAAGGCATCATCAACTTAATGCAAATGAGTAAGCAGTTTGTGATCCCAAATAAGAACAATATTACAAAGCATTCTAAACAGTGATACTATATCCTTTCATACAACACTCAGTATGCTAGATTTTAGATTCAACATTCTATTAAAACCCAAGAATCAAATTAAAGATCAGAAGAGAGTAAGAATACTAAATAATACATTTAAGATAAGTATTGTCCCAAACTTACTTCCAACTTGACTGAACCAGAATCACCACAAGACTTTTGAATTTTAGTTTAAAATATTATGACAGGGAAGGTAATTGTTTCAACATCTAAAACAAGAAGGAAAGTAAATAATACATTTCCATAACCTCAAAATTTTAATGACTGATCCAAATGAACTAAAGATCAACCAAACCCACAATAAGACATTGTTCTAGTCCATTTATTACTAGAGAACAAAACAGTCAAGCTTTCCACAAGACACAGTTTGCTCAGGGCAGAGAAGAATAGGATACACTTCGAATTCACATGCCCTGTCAAGTTCAAGAACATAGTACAGTCTAAAAGACAGATGTAATACAACCATTCCCTCTCAAGAAGCTAAACAGAGGAGATCTCAAAAAGAGGTTACATGGTCTACTTCGACCAAAACAAAACTCTCAAGACCCCCTCGAGCAGATAGTCATAAATGAGGTTAAAGCTTTTCAAAACCAAAATACCAACAAAACCCAACTCGCAATACAAGTAAAGAATCAAACACGTCGATTCCAACACAAGTTCAAAACTCCACAATAATGGAATACCATGCAATGTCAAATACGAGCTTCAAACATAAGTTCAGAACCCCACAAGGCTCTAACACCAGCTCAGACAAACACAAGATCAAATATGAGTCAAGTATTTTCAATTCCTCAAATAAGAATAAAACTTCAGCTCAGAGTATATGTATAGAACAAAACTCAACAACTCGACTACAAGTTCAACATTCATAAGAACTAAATTTGAGTATAGTGTCGAATACAAAGATTCAACCAAAAGTTCAGATCTACACCAAGTTCCATTCAGTCCAGAACAACACAAAGTTCCATTAAAAGCTATAACAAATCACAAAGCTTCAACACAAGCTTAGAACAACCACAAAGCTCCACTGCAAGCTCAATGAAACACAAAACTAAAACAAAGATTCAGAGCCATACAAGAAACAAATTCCACCCCAAAATGATCAAGAAGCTCTCTTCAGTAAATTCAACAAACATAGGCTCTAAATGATAGTTAAAAAATAAATATACGGCAACGAATGCCAGTTCAGTCAACACTAGCCTCGAATACAAGTTACAGAGCTTCCAAAAACAAGTTCACATGAATATCACCATTAAAATAGCATAGAGAAAGTTTCCCAAAAACTACCATTACCAGTAATGGATTTACATTCCAAAAACCACAGAGATTTCATGAAAACATGCAAGTAAATAACCAGACACATCATGTAAAAATATATCTCAAGTGAGCAGAATTGTTTTAATGAATCATTTAGAAGAAAGCAAGAAATCTTAATGGGTAGAGCCTATCATGCCTGATAGTGCCTTTGCCAATTTGAAGGAGACTTCTAGCTGAGTTTCCAACCCTTTTTCTTCTCCATGACAGATCAACAACCAAAAATTCTTCTTCCAATGCCTCTTATACATTCCCTTGATTGAAAATAGACCAGAGAACCCAAAAATAGCCAAGAAGAAGAATTCAAAATGCTAGTTCAAAGAACTAGATAGCTCCATGCAGAGCAAAACTTGTGAGGCATGCAAAACCAAACAACCTCTCACAAACCCGCCTCTCATGTTTCCAAGATGGTTTACACACAAAAACTAAGATTCATTAATGCCATAACTCCCAATTCTCTCGCTTATCTCTCCTTGCCACCACCTCCCAAAACTGGTGAGTACCAATTCCAAATCAACATGCAATTCCATACTTAGCGAAGCCTCCATGTAAGCCCCACTAAAATTTAACTAGCCCTTTCCAAACTGGTGGTACTTCCCTTCATTTAAATCCAATCAAATCAAATAAAAGCCATTGGAACCGTCATCGTAGTGACATGCGACCTTAGGCCCCTTTCAAATAGTTTAGGCTAGATTTCCCAAAACTTAGGTTAGTCAAAAATCATTTCCTAAATAATTTCCTTAGGTTTATAAACATTGCCATAGGTAATACCACCTTAGGTTATATCAAATTCACAACCATTAGTATTAGGCATTAGGTTAACATAGTATAGTATCACCATAGTAATCTCCCCTTCCCTTATTCATTTAGCACAAGAGCTTAGGTTAGGTCACCCCCAACACAATAGAATAAGAAGCTTAGGTTAGATTACAACCCAATTGAATAGACATAGATAGGAAGTAGGTGTTCTTACCTAGCTTAGGATACCATTAGGATTATCCTTAAGTTTTTAGGATCTTGATCCCCTTCATAGTCATAAGATGACTATATTTTTTTTACGCCAATAATGTCCTGCAGAGATCAATCCCAGAGACCCAAGCACAAACTTACAACTAAATGAAGACATGATCACTCAAGTCCAAAGAACTTGTAACATACAAATTTCAGTCTACTATGTCTCTCAACCAATGAATGTCAATTTACCATTCAGTCCATTAAGAAGATTTAAAACATTCCTTGGATCACTGAAATTGATCCAAGGATGAGTCAGTACAAGAGATAAGTTTGTAACTCTCAAAACTAGATTGCAGCTTATCAATAAGAAGTGAAAATGGATTCTTACAAGTCATAACATTTCAGTCCAATGAATCCAAGAGTAGAAATGATTTATCCATAACAAGCATGATTTTCAACAATCAAGGAAACACACCTCATTCAAGAAAATCACATGCCAACGCTTGTAATGCAAAGAGAAATATAAAATTTTGTTCAAGGTGTTACAAGCACAAGGTTGGGGCTGAATCTCCAAGAAGCGCAAGGCTGCCACATGGACCCAGTATGGATAGACTTTTTAAATATTGCGCGCCCGCGACCCAAATATTCAAATGGCCATATCTTTTGACTGGAAACTCAGATTTGGGTGGGAGAAGACTTTTGGAAATGTCTTGATGCCCTCTATGCCATGGAAACATAAAATATTATCTTTAGTAGGCTCTGGTGGGTGAAAAATAAGAAAACGTCTCCCAGGCCATTAATATAAAATTTGTTGCTCCAACAACTAGATCAGATTTGATCTGATCCGTCGTTCTTCCTCCTTCAACATGTCAAACAAGTAATTGAGGAAGACTTGACAGATTGTGGGTAGATCTAGAGTGGGCATTAAGGGGTGGTGGTTGAGATTTCAGAGAAGGATTTAATGTGTTATGAAGGTGGTTGAGCAGGATTTGAATTTTTCCCTCCTCTCTCTCTTATTCTTCCTATATATTGTAAAGGAGGGGCATATTCGAAGGGTTGGTCATTGTTTTCTCTCCTACCCCCTCTCTTTCTTCTTTAGGGTAGAATGCAGAGTTTAAGCCTCCTCCCATGGCTCTGTAATGGCGTTTCTTTCCTCTTGCCCACTGATAATGTACCGTGTAACATTTTGGAGCAATAGAATCTGTTTCATGATGCATCTATCCATCCTTGGCTTATTTTGTTGTCTCTTCTTACCTCTCGTCATTACAGGGTATACTGTGCATATTTTGATGTTTGTTGTAGGTCCTAGGAGCTGTGTTTAATGGGTTTTGAAGTGGTGTTCTATGTGAAATCTATCTCTAGACCGTGGTGCATTCTGTCCACCCTCTCCTCTACTCACCTCTCTCTGCTTCAGGCAGTCGGGTTTGTGATCATCCACTTCCTTTTCTGGTGTATCACCACTTAGTGTAGGATCTTTCACCCTCTCTCTCTTTCTCCTGTCCCCTTGGAATGGTTAGATTAGGTTAGTTAGATTCTTCCTACACTAGAGTAGCTTGTGGCAGGTAGATTAGGAAGCAAGAACCAGCTTTCTCCTGGAGGTCCATCTCAAGTTTTGCAATGTCCCACAGCTTGAGAGATGGTCCCATGTTGTGTAATCACACCAGGATGCCCCACTTCACACCCGGGCCATTTGGGGGTGCTATGATTCTACACTAACAGAGTGATAAATGTGAAGTAGCATTTAAAATACTAAAATAATAGCTAACTTCAGCACCTATTTTGATTATTCCGATCTAAATGGAAGCTTTACATTAGTTATAGATGCTTCTCGGAGAAGGATTAGGAGGTGTATTGCTGAAAAATGATCATGTTATAACTTATGAGAGAAAAAAACTCAAATTACATGAGTTTAATTATGCTCCCGTGACCTAGAGCTTGTTGCCATAGTTCATGCACTACAAGTATGAATACATTATCTCTTAGGTAGACCCTTTGAGTTAAAAACCGACCACCTTGGGATGAAATATATTTTCACACACCAAATTTAAATGTTAGATAGTGAAGATGGTTAGATTTTTTGTCTCAATATGATTTTGACATAAGTTACATAAAAGGTAAGGAAAACCGAGTGTTAGATGCACTAAGTTGTTAGAAACATATTTTCACACTTAAAAATTTGAGAACTCAGTTTAAGGATGAAGTAAAGAATACCATGAATTCTTATTCATATTTTCAATAAGTAAAAATAGCACTTCCTACAGATCCTAATGATGTAAGATACAAAGTTTTTAGCTTTGATAATGAAGGAATTTTAAGATATGAGAATTGGGTGTATGTACCCTCAAAAATGAGTTAAGGAAAAATTTAATTATGGAATTTCATAATTCACATTACTCCGGACATCTCAGAGTTACAAAATGCTTGTTGATGTAAAAAAACAATATTTTTGGAAAGGGATGAAGAAAGACATAACTGATTTTGTCTCACATTGTCTTGAATGTCAAATGTGAGTTAAAACTAAACATATGCACCCAATCGGTTTATTGCACCTCATAGCATACCACAAAGATAAATGGTAAGTTATAAGTATGGATTTTGTTCGGGGGTTGTCTATGTCTAAAAATAAGCATGATGTTATTTTAGGTGTGGTTGAAAAATTAACTAAGGTAGCTCATTTCATTTCTAGAAATTTAAAAGATGATTCACCTATCCTTGCAAAATATTTGTTCATGAAATTTTCGAATTGCATGGTGTACCTGAATTGATTATATCTGATAGAGACCCAAGAATGACATCATATTTCCGAAACATTAAATGCAGCCTTAAGTACAAAATTGAATTTTAGTTACTTGTATCATCCGAAAATAGATGGGAAAATAAAAAGAGCAAATCAAGTAATGGAAGATATGTTAAGAATGTATTATATGTACCAACAATACAAATGGGAAGAATATCTTCCTTTATTTGAATTTTCTTACAATAATACTTATCGTTCCTCTTTAAAAATGGCACCTTTTGAAGCATTATATGAAAGGAAGTGTATAACCCCAATTAGTTGGGATAGCATCAAAGATAGACAAGTAATTGGGCCTAAAATGCTTACTGAAATGGAATAGAAAGTAAAATTAGTCTGTGAACAATTAAAGGAAGTTTTGATAGGTAGAAAAGCTATGCAGGCCTGAAAAGGGTCGATAGAAAATTCAAACTTGGTGAAAAAGTCTTTTTACATGTCAAGCCTGAAAAGAGATTGATTACTTTTTTGCAAGGTAAATAAATCATCACCTTGTTTTGTGGGACCTTTTGAGATTTTAGAAGTGATTAGCCATGTAGCTTATCACTTAGCATTACCTCTCGCATTGTCACGAATGCGTGATGTTTTTCATGTTTCTTTGCTTAAGAAATATGTTTCAAATTTATCACATGTATTAAATTGGGATTCCTTGCAGGTCCAAGACCCAGGAATAATCATGGTTGAACCCATAAGAGTGTTGGAAACTCACCATTTACACTTGCAAAATCATGAAATCAGTCAATGCAAGGTCTAGTGGGACTAGTTTAATGAAGAAAGTGCAACATGGGAAAACCTTGAGGACATAAAAATTGCTTTTCCTCATCTATTTGAATAGAATTAATTCTAATTTTTGTGATATTTGAAGACTTTGATTGAAAAATATCTTTAATTTCTGCCATTTTTGGGCAAGTACTTTTATTTTTAAGTACCGCACAAAATTTGATCTGTAATAAGTTTTGAAAAACTTGAATTTCTGCAAAAAAATTGTTTAAAAATTTTGTGGATGAATGAATTATGGTTATGATTATTTTTAAATATGAATGTGGAATAAGTTAATCGACGGGATGATGATGCTTTTTAGAGGGGAGGTATGTAATGCCTCTATCATGGTTGATATCCTTGTTTTCTTTTGTAATCGAAGTTGGAAACGTTGATAGGTGACTCTTGTTCGAGATGGTATACTCTTTAGAACTGATCTATCGAGATGATACGCTTTATCTTCTAAATTTGATATAGTCATACTATGGAAATTTTGAATTGATATTGAATTATTTCATGTACTCTTTATGTTGAGCTGTGAAGTACATTTAGTGTATACAGGTGAAAGGAAGTAAATTCAGTCTTATGAGACTATGCCAGTAAATTACCTAAGTTGCAATGTTAAAATTGTCCCTCAGTCTATTTCATTACTAATAAAGGAATAATCATACCTTGGATCAATTGCAGTGATCCAAGGCATGCCTATGATCTCGTATGTTTCTTTGATCATATTTGCTAAGGCAAGGTAACATATTCTTATTACTAAGATGTCTTCATACTCAAGCTTGAATAATAGGAGATCGATGGGGCATCCAGTAGCATCTAGAGGATGCATCCTTACTATGTGATCTATTTACCTTATTTTAATAAATTTTTCTGAAGGTAATGTCATGTTGATTATGTTAAGGAACCTAATTAATCTAGATGCATTTGATTCATGTATATGATCCTTTACCTAAGCTAAGGTGAATGCAATTTGGAAGGATATTAATTCCTAAAACTATCCTAAGGGATTTGACATTAATCTACCCTAAGCTATGGTTGATTCATTTATATGGGGAACCTAACCCTAAACCTAACCTATGGACAACTAGAGATGGCACGATTAGATAAGGCTCGGTTAATGAAGGGCGGTGGCAACATTCCAATGGGTACTTGGTTAATTTAATTGACATTTAATGGGATTCATTTCCATTTTTGGCAGCGACTTGGTCTTCTATGGCATGCACCCTATTTTCAATTGCTAAAATATTTGCATAGTTATTTTAAATTGTTAGTTATGGCTAAGTTTAAACGAAGGGTTAGCGTACTTTTGGGTGATTTTTGAAAGGTTTTAATGGCATTAATGATCTCGACCAATGCACGTAAAACTGCGCATTGGGAAATGTCGACAAGGAATGGTGGAATGGGACAAGAGTTGGTTTCACTTTGCATTTTGATTTTTCGAGCTCTATGGCTTTGCATGCTATTTTTCCATTTTTGAACTATTAGGTTGATTTTATTGCACTTGTAAACTTATCATTACATGGAAAAAATAGAGGAAGGAAATTTAATGCTGAAGCTATAAAAAATGGAAGAAAAAGAGATGATGGGGTTTAGGTTGGTTCTATTAAGAAGTTTTGTGGAGATATTTCTATGGAAACTTTGCAAGAAAGTTGGAAGCTTGGAAAAGAGTTTGAGAGCACTATCAGGTATGATAGGCTCTAACTCCTTATGATAAATTTCTCTATTTAACAGTTTCATAAAAAGAACTCTTCTCTTCCTTGAAAATGCTTTATGAGATTTTGGTTTTGTGTTTAATTTGTTGTTCTCACTTTTCCTTGTTTCAATGTGTTATATTGGAAATTATCTAGTTTCTGGTTAATGTAAAATGACCCTATTTTTAGTATATAGACTATTATACATTGAAAATAAGGCTTAATTCGGTTGGAAACGACTTCATTTGCAAAATATGAATTTTTGAATGATTTTGAAGTTGATATTGCATTATCTTTGTTATTGGTTGTATATCTAAGATTGTTTACAATCTTTTTGGTATTAAGTGATAGTTTTGGGTTCAAGGTCGAAACCCACAAGGAATAATGATTGTGAATCTATTTTCTTGAGAAACTGGGTGTTAAGAAACAGATATATTATGTCAGCTTTTGAATGTCTTTATGCAGGCTTTTGTTTCAGTTTTATTGACCATTCTTTTATGACTCACTGGGCTAACACATTTATCGACCCAAAAATTAATTTTAACACCTTCTAGGTGTTCACAAGTGGGGTTATTTCAAACCCTTCTATGAAGGAAAAAGGTAAGGGTTATTGGTAAGGGTTCATGTCTACCTTTTTGGTTTGAGTAATTGTTTTTGTTAAACCACCCTTTTAGGGTTGGTTTGAATCTGATCTTTTTGGGTATTGCTTGTTCCTGGTCTTCTTGTTAATGACTCCTGGGTTGTACACCTTTATTATTTCAAAGGATTCTTTTAAACTTTTTTGTTGATGAGTTTTCATGGGATGGTTTTCCTTATCTTCGTAACCGATTCTGGTTAAAATTTGAACGGATTTCACGTCCGACATTAGATGTTGCGACTGTGAACTTGTATTACTTTGGTTTGTAACCGATGGGGATGATACCTACATTTTATTTCTTTGAGATATCCTACTGAGATCATTCATTTTACCTTTTGAGATTGTGGAAATGGGTCAACAATTTGATCCCGAGAGATTTATTCTTTTTTATTGAAACTTTTCCTTTATCGAATCGTTATCCTTTCTGTCAATCATTTTCAATTTGGTATCAGTGATTGTGCTTGTATTTTGGTTGGAATACACTAAACTGGGCATTTGGGAATTTTTATGTGAATATGTTAGGAGATTCTCAACACCTTGAGTTTGATATCGTGATCTTTAAATAGTAGAGATTGTGCTCTATCCAGTTTTCTTTTTGTCTAGAGTAGCTTCTTAATTGATATCCTGTAGTATTAGTTATAATAGTTGATTAGTGATATCAACTGTAGATTATATCCTTTTGGAGCTCATGGTCTTGGTTAAGACTCTTTCGGTTGACTTGGTTGAATAAAATTATGTTGAACAATTTTGATTTAGTTCTCTGTTTTGATATGTTATATCAGACTTTTCTTGGTTTCTTTATCACTTTTATTCTAAACCATCATGAAAAAGGTAATGGGTTAACCTTTCTATTTGGGATTTAATGTGTTAGTATTGGGTTCATGTTGAACCATTCTTTCTTTTAATAATATCCTCTTATGAATTGGTGATAGGGATTTGGTCAGCAAACAAGGGGGAAATTATAACTTGGCTGATTAATCAAGTTACTTTTTATTTCTGAATGAATTTTGTAATTTTATTAAGTCATTATATAAAACCTGCTTATAGTTATAAATGATATCATGGATGAGATGAATTTTATGACTGCAATATAGATGGACTTAACTTAGTTAGATTACTTAACTTCTATTATAGGTAATTGGTTCCTAAAAGTGACTTAATTGACTTTCTTTCTATAACTGACATTGTGGATTTTTGGGCAAGCTTTTTAGTTGTTCGTATTTTGGGTACTTAGAACATTTTCATAAATAGCAGTGTTCCTTTTACGAAGTTGTTAGATAGAAGCATATTATTTAATGTTTTAGTGTTTATCATGCTCAGTTCTCATGAATTGACACATGCTAACAATTTTGTAGATGGATTTCATGAAAAGTGAAAGGAGAAAGACTTATAGAAAGTTACATTTGTTTTATTGATGAAGTTATTTTTATTCGGATACTTAATGTATTGAAATTCTCTTGAAAGGAACTTGTTGGAAAATCTATGAGGGCATATTGCCTTAGTATTTTGTATTGTTGAGAAATGTTTTCATTATTGACTAAAAACTTATGAAATACTTATTAAGCATGGAATAAAGTGAATTCCATTTTTGTTATAATGATTTGTTGTATGATTGGTATGTGATAATTAGTTTATCTATACAAAGATGAATGATTTAGATTCGATTGATATTCCTAAATATTAAACATACATGACTTAATAGTTATCTAAGGAATAGAGTGTAGCTTGGGTAAGGAACTATATTTATAAATCAATTAATTATGGGATAATGGTAAAACTATGACGATCCTAATATATCAAATCTTATTCGGAAATGGGAAGTAGTATAATATGTTGTAAAGATTGATGTGGCATTCTTATCAAGTTTATACCCCTTATGTTTTCCTGAACTTATGATTAAGATATTAGTCCTTAATTAGGAAAAAGGAAGACTTACTTGTCATAATTAATAAGGACATAGTTTATGATCCTTACTTATGTTGATAAAATATATCAATAGTGTTGAATGGTTGTATGCTCTATTATAATGGGAATGATACATGGTAATTAGAAAGATAATAGGGTTAAGTAAGATGGATTAAATGATATAAAAACACTAAATATAATTTATCATATATACAATCTGAATTTTTTACATTTGATAAACTTAAACAAAGAGACTTCATTTTCTTACTTAAATTAGATTGAATTATAAGGCTCAATGAAATAATGGTTAAAGAATAATGAGTTCATAAACATGAATGTAGAATTGATCTGCATACCTTCAACTGGTGTAAAAGTGCATTTCGATCCTTTCTTAAAGGATTAATCATACAAACTTAGTGGACCCCTAGGTATGATGCTTAATGTAAATTAAACCAATTAATAAGTGAAAGTTAATTAAACTAATGACTCATTAAGTATGTCTCTACTTTCGTTAAAGGAACTTAGTGGGATGTTGCAGTATAGTTGTTGTTGCACAAAGACTCCACTTAATGACAAAATTCATTAGGTGGATACTATGAAGCAGCCACTATGCCTCAATATCCTACTCAGCTCCTCTAACTCAACTATCATAAGTGGAACTTCGGTTCACAATTTTACTCCAAACTGAGATAGGCATATAGCCAAGTGTTGTCATCAACTTATGTTGACTTAGGGTGAATAAACACACCTGAATTGATGAAATTTGATTTGAGTATGTCTACTTATCCTTAGTCACCACAAGTAGATTGTCGCACTAGTTTATGAGAGTTGTCCCTATTTTTGTGAAACATTGACTCGATTTGGTTGACAAAAGTCAAGGAAGACTAATCTAGATAATCTTTTGAGTGGGGTGAAATGCATATTCCTTTTGATAAGTATGATGTCTAGGGATGTAAATATGGTAAACATTTTTAAAACTTAGGCCAAAGTATAAAAAATTGTTGTTTGTGTTTTCTTATGTCACCCGGTCTAAGGTGCAATATTTTAGATGAGTATCGCAATAGATACTCATATAGGATTCTTAGACAGTAACACTTGAATGACCCATAAAGGGTAAAGGATTCAAAGTATACCTTGTATACATAAAATCAAGTTAAACATGAGAGATCATGTAATGAAATTACTAGTATAATTCAGATTATGAACAATGAATAGAACACCAATGAACACAATATTTCATAATCATAATCTCAATATGCACTTATAATAGATTCGCCACTTCGAGGAGCAACCTCCAAACCATATAATAAGACTCAAATGCTCAAATGATAATGAACTACTACCTACAATCCCCTATATATACTATTCATATGTTATGGCCATCACCAAGGCCGACCTATTAAGCATGATAAAGTATAAATGATATAATAAAATGATATGGTAAGCCACAAGTTGGCTACTCATATCCTAATGCAAGCACTAGGTTAAGGGAGTAGCATGCCCTTCCCCTTCAAACCAATGTTGTCCTCAACATTGAATAATCCTGGATGTTGCTGCAGAAAACCTTCATCCTCCCAGGTTGCATCTTCTATGCTCAGATTTTTCCACTTGATCAGATATTCCTTAATGTCTCTGGTTCTCAGCCTCTTAGTACATGTTTATAGAATCTTCTCTAGATCCAAAATGATTCTTACTTCTTCGTCAAGTTATGGTAACTCTATCTGGGCTTCAAATTTCTATCCAATAACCTTCTTCGGCATGAAACATGGAATACTTGGATGTATGTGTGAAGATGGAGGCAACTCTAGTTTATAAGCAACACTTGCCAATTTTTGTAGAACTCCGATAAGGGCCATAATATTTAGGAGAAATTTTGTTGTCCTTTTACATTGTTTTAGGGACATCTGTTTGTAAGGTTGGAGACGTCAAAAACCCAGTCACAAATTTCAAAATGTCTTTCACTACAGTGTTGATTTTCTTGTTGTTTCATCTTGTTTTGTGATAATGTTGAATTCTCCTTCAAACTATCCAAAACTTTTTGTTTATGTTGAATTTGTTCCTCAACATCTCTGACCTTAGTTTGTACCCTCAAGGAGGAAGTGATAGAAGGTGGAAGGTAACCATATAATGCAAAAAATGGAGTCATTTGAGAAGAGGTATGAAAAGATGTGTTATACAACCATTCTATAAGTGGTAGCCATTTAATCTACCTTTCCTACTTATCTGATACAAAACAACGTAGATACCCCTCTAAGCATTTTTGACCACTTCTATTTTCCCATCAATTTGAGGATGATAAGATGAACTATGAGCTAGCTAAGTACCCAAACATGAAAATAATTCCATCCAAAAATTACTTGTGAAAATAGGATCACGATCACTTACAATTATCTTTGGGGTTTCTTGTAGCCTTTGAACTATCTCCAAAAAAATAGTTGCAATTGTACTAGCTACAAATAGATGTGATAGGGCACAAAAATGGGCATATTTTTTGAGCCTATCCACAATCATGAAAATAACATTCTTACCCTCTGACAAGGCAATCCAGTGATGAAATCCATGGAGACCTCCTCCCATCTCTAGTTAGGAATTGGTAACGGTTGCAAAAGACTTGGTGTCTTAATTTTTTCCCCTTTGTTCTTTTGGCACACTAAACACTCGATACAAACTTTTGTACATCCCCCTTTATTCCTTCATAAAAGAATTATCTTTTTATTCTATGATATGTCTTCAAAAACATAGAGTGTCCTCCAACAGGCGAGGCATGTAGCTCTACAAGAATCTTATGCTTCAACTTAGAATCTTTACTCAAGTATAACATGTCCTTGTACCATAGGGCATTACCTTTCCACTCAAATTTTTAGATGTCATAGATCCTTGTTTGATATTCTGTATTAGAGATTGTGTATCCTTGTCTTGATCTCATTCCAATCTTGCTTCATCCACCCAATCGGCCATCAACATGGACATTCCACATAGTAAGGCATCTGCGGATGTATCCCTTCTGGACAACACATCAGCTACTACATTTTCTTTACCCTTTTTGTATATGATTTCAAAATCATAACCCAACATTTTTATTACCCACTTTTGTTGTTCCTCAGATGATAACCTTTTCTCTAAAAATTATTTGAGACTATCATGATCGCTTTTACCTTGAAGTGTCTACCCATGAGATAGGGCCTCCATTGCTCGACCGCAAGAAGAATAGCCATCATTTATTTCTCATAGACAGGTTTGAGTAGATCTTTTCCTTTGAATTGGCAAATCTCAAATGCAATTGGTCTTCCTTCTTGCATTAGAACTACTCCCAATATTGATCCTGAAGCTTCACATTCAACAATAAAGGTTTTTGAGAAGTTGGGAGTATCCAAAACTAGGGTGTTGCTTAAAGGATTTAGTGGCTAATTCTTTCTAATGGAAGGCATCCTTCTTTAGCAATGCAGTGAGTGGGGTTGTTATTCTACCATATCCTGCACAAATCTTTTGTAGTACCCTGTTAGTCCTAGGAACCCACAAATATTTTTGAGAGTTTTGGGCCTTGGCCATTCCACCATAGCTTTGATCTTCTGAGGATCAACTTTGATGCCTTCACGAGATACAATGTGACCCAAGTACTCTACCTCTTGTACACCAAAAGAACATTTGGATGGATTTGCATAGAGAGTATGTTTCTCCAAAACTTCCAACACTTTATTTACATTTTGTAAGTATTCTTCCCATGTCTTACTGTAAATCAATATGTCATCAAAGAAAACTAATATAGATTTCCTTAAAAATGGCCTAAAAACAGTGTTCATCAAGCTTTGAAAGGTTGAAGGCACATTTTTAAGACCAAAAGGCATTACCAAAAACTCATAATGGCCCTCATGAGTCCTGAAAGCCATTTTATGAACATCTTCCCCTTTTATTCTAATTTGATTGTACCCCAAACGAAGATCTAGTTTTGTGAAATAAATAGCACCATGTAATTCAACAAGTAAATCATCAATTACTGGAATAGGAAACTTATCTTTGATGGTGTACTTGTTGATTTCTCAGTAATCTGGACACATCCTCCATGTTTCATCCTTCTTACGTACCATGACCACTGGTGAAGAATATGCACTCTAGTTAGGCCTGATGATACCTGCCTTCAACATTTCTTGAACCATTTTCTCGATCTCACTTTTATGGGAATATGGGTATTTGTATGGTCTGATGTTAGGTGTTTTGCTCCCTGGAATAAACTGAATGGCATGATCATGATCCCTAACTAGTGGTATTCCCTTTGGAATTGCATCAAAAACAGATGAGTGAGCATCAACAATCTTCTGAAGATTGGGTGGCATTGAAGACTCTGTATGTTGTACTTCTATAGAAAATAACTTTGCTATAAATCCATCTACTCCTTTTCTGAGAACCTTTTGCATCTGATGAGAGCTAATAATCTGTGGATACTTAGCTACCATCCCATTCAATTGTATTGTCCTTCCATCTGAATGAAATCACATGAACAATTCTTGGAAATTCATTTCTATAGTACCTAAGGTTGTGAGCCATTGGACACCCAAAACAATATCTACCCCTCCCATAGAAATAGAAAACATAGGTGTGTCTAACATGTAATCTCCCATAGAAATCTTGATACTATGGCACTTTCCTGTGCACTTGACGGTCCCACCATCCGCAATCATAACTTGCATTTCTAGAGCTGGGTAAATAAAACAATTGAGGCGGG
Source organism: Taxus wallichiana var. yunnanensis (assembly GCA_018340775.1). Taxonomy (NCBI): domain Eukaryota; kingdom Viridiplantae; phylum Streptophyta; class Pinopsida; order Cupressales; family Taxaceae; genus Taxus; species Taxus wallichiana. The sequence goes on from CM031240.1 coordinate 580,642,814, forward strand.
TAGCTAACTTACTATTTATGAAGTTATGAGTACTCCCTGAGTCAATCAACACTGTCACCTTATATTTTTTGAGATATCCAATAACCTTGAGTGTTTGAGGAGTACTAATACCTAACAATGCATGGAAAGAAATTATAGGTTGGTGATCCTCTACTTCATCTTCTACTAGTTCCTCAGCCTCTCCTATAATTTCAGCATCCTCATCATCCTCATTACCTCCGTCAATATAGAACAACTTCTTCTCAGCACATTTGTGTCCCGGTCCATATTTGCTATCATGGTTAAAACATAATCATTTTGCTCTCTTTTCTTCCATTTGTTGAGGAGTCAATCTAATTGGCCTAGAAAATGAACGAGAAGAGATGTTACGGTCTCTAGTGTTAATGAAATGCAGCCTCCTACTACAAAGAAAATTTTCCTCTCGCTTTCAACATGCCATGGTAATAGAATCAGAAAGCTTGAGTGGATTAAACATACATACCTCATGCTTGATGTGGTCCTTAAGACCCCCAAGAAATAGGTCGTTTAGATTCTCTTCTTGTATGTTCTCCACCCTTAAGGATAGGTTTTGGAATTGATGCACATAATCTTTGACTGATCTTGTTTTTCTTAACTTTGCTAATTGACTAAAGTAGTTCTCTAAATCACTGGAACTATAGTGAAATTGAAACTCCTCAGTAAAAATATTCCAAGTGACACCGAGACCATTCTTCTGCCTCTGAGCACATAACCATCGATACCAAACGAATTGGTCTGGTTCAAGATATAGGGATGCCAATGTCACCTTTTATCCTGATGGTGTTTGATGTAGCTCAAAGAAGTTCTCCATTTGATTTATCCAATTTAGGGATCTTTACCATCAAATTTGTGCATATCCACTTTCGACATCATGTTTGTGGTTGTGAATAAGTTGGATTCTGATTGGGCTGGAAAAGTGATCCAACATGGTTATTTTTTCCATGATTTTGAACTGAAGATCCTCCTTGGTTGATATGGGTCAGATTTGGGCCATATTTTTACCCTTTACATGTTGCATTATATCATCCAACCGATGATTGAGTTGGGCTATGTCTCCTTTAGAGGCCATCTCAGATTGTACATTTTGCAACTCATACTCAAGTTGGATCACCTTATGATCAATTGAGGTAAACCCTAGTGTTGAGGAATCTATATTTACCTCTTCTGACTCCATCTCTTCAATCACTATCCCATCTTTATCTGGGGTTTTACCCGGAGTAACTGGATTCTTTTTTTCTCTTGTGGAAGGCCCCACCATGATATCAAACCTTAGGGTTTAGGGTTTTGATACAAATTCGGTTGAACAGAAAAAACACAAGAGAAGATAATAATACTATTTTTTTGAGATCTTTCCGAAAATGTAAAGAACTTGAAAAATTCCACAATTTTCACCCTAGGGAGTGATTTTATGAAAAACCATAAATTTGTAATAACTTGTGAAAAATAAATCAAAAAAGTCTAAAATTTTCAAGGAACCTTACTTGAAATGTTTCACAACTCTGGTAAAAATATATCCCACCAATTCACTCTGGTTCAAAATATATTGCGGAAACAAAAAATTAGGGTTTTTGCCCTAATTTTGGCCCAGATCACAACTCTGATACCACTTGTAATGAAATTACTAATATAATTCAGATTATGAACAGCAATAGAACACCAAAGAACACAATATTTTAGAATAATTATCTCAATATGCACTTATAATAGCTTCACCACTTCGAGGGGGCAACCTCCAGACCATATAATAAGACTCAAATGCTCAAATGATAATGAACTACTACCTACAATCCCCTATATATAATATTCATATGCTATGGCCATCACCAAGTCGACCTATTAAGCATGATAAAGTATAAATGATATAATAAAATGATATGGTAAGCCACAAGTCGGCTACTCATATCCTAATACAAGCACTAGGTTAAGGGCGTAGCGAGTAGCTTTAATACCAAGTCATGAAATGAGAGATCGGTATAACTCTGAGTCATTACAGTTGCATATGGTTTTCTATATGTGATGGATTAGCAAAGGAATGTGTGTTCTAAATTATTTTAATTTAGAACAGAGAACATTATGTTAAAAAAATCCCCTATTTTCTAATTCATAAGTGAGGATGTTACACTATGTTCTATAAAACCAATGCTTCTTCTGAAGTAAAGGGTCAGAGAATTTTATCGTGAATTGTATTGTTATGCTTTGCTGAAATCTTGCTAGAGACTACACAACCAAGCATTGTTCTCTTGTGTTGTTCTTCCTCTACCTACATTGCTACCAAACCACTTGCAAGCCACCATTGCTCCAACGCCTTCTTCTTTTCTTCTTTTGCATTCCTAGCTTCCTAGAATCACGTGAACATTGAAGATTGGAAAAGATAACTAAGGGGATATAAGAGTAAACCATAAATGGCTTTGCCTCAATACTTGAAAATTCTAGGTTGGGGTTGCAATTGGATTTCCTTATTTCTTCAATTATTTATTTTGAATCACACAATATTTACTAGAGTAGAAAATCATTTCCATTTCAATTGTTGTAATAGATAGATCAAATATTGTAGCTTCCATTTATTTTGAAAAGCTTCTAGTGATAGATAACTTCCCTTCCTATCCCTGTGGGTTTACAAGGGAGGTGTGTCTAGAGGAATTCTTCTGCATTAATTTAGAATCAACTGCAATATCATTTCATTTGTAAAACCTCCATTGAATCCTTCTTTACTTTTTTCAAGGAAGTTGCAAGGGAAGAAAATCTTCTGAGAAGCTTTGATTTCTTCTCGTGCCTCTAAGGCAAAACAAAGGATTCACATCCACAATTACATTTTGGAAAAGCTTTGTTTAATTAGGATAGATTAGATATACTACTGTATAGATAAATAGTTACATCCATCTGTTTATTTCTTTAGGATCTTTAATTAAATTGTAGAAAGATACTTTCTTCATTTCTTCTGTTTTATTCCAGAAAGTTCATAAAATACAAAAAGATTAGTTTAAATTAGATTAGATTGTTTATATTGCTTCATTTCTTCTATATTGGAAAATTAAAAAACATAGTTTAGTTTTATGCATTTAGATTAGTTTGTTGTTTATTTTCATAGTTAATTTGCACAAATGCAGACATGACCATTCAAGGACCACAACAACCTAGAGAAGAAGTTTATGAGCCTAGGGTCTCTCAACCAAATGCAACTTATCTTGAGACTGACATTAATACAAGCCTTCGAATTATGTTCTTTAGATCCTCACCGGTTCCACCCACCTCGTCATCATCCAACAATTTCACATTCTTAACAAAGAAGCTGAAAAGGTCTATGACTTTTGGCGGAACCAGCCCTAGTGGAACTAGTGCCCATTCATTTGTCTTTATGCATTTTTTTCCTCTAGTGTTTCCATGACCTTTTCTAGAAATCCACAAATCAAATGAAGGAAAATTTCCGGGAATTTTGCAACCAGATTGTTAGAGTTTCACACACATACAATGATATAATTTTACGTGTGTGTATCATTCTTAACCGTACCATCACACTCATTCGGTTAGAGAGGATTTTAGTTCCTTGACAAGCGATACCTTTGGTGCCCTTAGAGAACATTAGATTTCCCAATTAACATATTATTCACATTCCCCCATTTTCTAAGTATTCCATACATTCACCTTATTCCACTACATATATCCATCCGTTCGTTCTACATTGGTTTTTCTAGTATGACCTCGAGAGATTGAGTGTGCACAAGGTCGCGTGGTGATTTTAAGTCGTAAAGTTACCTTATTATGGAGGTAGGTGTAGAGTTATCAAGGCCGTGAGTAGCGGATTAGAGTTAGTGTCGAGGCATCTAGTCCTAGGTATCTCACGGTACTTGAGAGTAGTAGTGAAGATGAGATTTGATTTGCATTATTGTAAATGATGTGGGGGACTTGCCCCCATTGATGAAATGTTTTTGTAATGATCTAGAGGATTTTCAGATGTTGGAAATTTTCTTAAACCTCCCTAACCCATGACCACACTATAGAGAAATTTGAGACCTTTCTCGACGGTATGCATTACTCTAAAAACAGAGTTCTGGACGTAGAAGATATCACTCGTCCGAAGTCTAGGTTTGAAAACAAGTCAACAAGGGTCAACGGATGAATGACATGTTGACACGTGGCACTATGGAAAATAAAATTAAAATGGGTAAAAGAAAATTTAACCTCCGGTCCTTGAAAAATGGTTAAAAATTTGGTGGGCCCAACTATTTGTTGGTTGGGGCCCTTAGCCAGATCACACACTCTTTTGAAGGAGGGGTGTCTTTGCCACCTTTTATTTATATTCCCATTGTCACTAATTTTGCATATATATACTTATTATCGCTTCTATATTGCCAAAGTGGGATTTTACTATGGCAAGATTAACCATTGTGTCTTTGCAGGTTACATTATACACTATGGATAGCTTCAATGAGCTAATATCTAGCTCGATGGGGTGGTTAGCTCCCCACCAAGATGATTGCCTATTTCTATATGTTTGGGCTTATCTAATGTGCCTCACCCCTATCCAACCATCCACCGAAACTCCTCATACACTTGGCGTATGGGTAAGCTTATATACTTGGAAAATCCCATGGCACAATGCACCTGTCCTTATCCAACATAGATCAACCAAAGATCCCTATGGACTAGCCAACAACTCAATGAATCCAACATCAACAAACACCCTAACAGCCCGACGGGTCATCCAACCTACTCGCCAATGATATCGTCTTTGAGAAAAATGTGGAGATGTGGCCAAAACCATAGTATTATGGGGATCTTGCTCCCAATTTAAATAATTACTTTTACATCCATGCCAAACATGTGGGATATTACCCTCTATGCTCAAACAAATGTGATGCAAAAGGAGGCTAGGTGGTTCGAAAACATGACCTCCCGGTCTAAGTATAACTCGATCGCCAACTCACCGAAGTGGCTCACCTAGCTATAAATTGAGCTCGTTGAATTTTATTGAAGGACAAAGATTATACTATGTAGGGCGATGAAGGAGGCCTTTTTATAAAACTTGATTTTGAGGCACTAAATGAAAAAATCAAATCTCGAGTAAACATGAAAGTTGCTCGAATTTTCGACAAAGCCAAAACGGTGTAGTAAATTTCCGTATTTGAGATTTTTGATGGAGTTTTTAGCTATTGAATTCATATGAAGGTGTAAGGAGATACAATTGCAAGTGATTTGGGAAGGTGAAGGACATGTGTTGAGCTATGTTAAAGTCCTTTGAAGGTCTAATTTCATAGTTTTGTAGGTTTTGGTTCATTATTGGTTAAATTTAAAGGTTATTGTATTTGTATTTTTAACATTATTAATGGATTGGTTCACTATGAACTCGAGACAAGAATTTCAAACCTCGTAAACAATATTGTGTCGTTTCTGATTTTTATTTTTAGTTTGCTGATTTTTGCAATTAACAATGTGCATTCAAAGAATTTGGATGTAATTATAATCGGTAATTGAAAACTTTGAAAAATCAATTGAATCAGAAATGGTGATAATTTGGGGCTTTGATCAAACAGTAAAATTTCTAGTAAGATGGAAATTAATTTTAGTATATGATCAATCCTAAATCAGATTTTAATCAGTTTTTGGAGTATAAAATCCTTTAAAGTTGATTAAAATTTTAATGATCCTTTGAAAGGATTAAAAGTGTTGGTTTAAGCACTCATTTTTGGATCATGTAATGATGATTGTATTTGATATATATGGATAAATATTATTGATATATGATGAGTTTATCGATGGTGTAATAATACTCAATGTTTGTTGTTGGTATTATGTTGTATATCATTCTTGTGTATTAATGTAGATTCACACTATATTGTTGATAATGATAAACAAAATGGCTAGTTGGAATGATGATAGATAACAGGTGTAATTTGATTAATGAGTTATATGAAATGGTTGTTGAATGTGATTTATAATGTGTGGGTAGTGTAATGAATAACATAAGGTAGTCATAATATGTTAGTATGATGAAACCGGGAGAGGAGGGGAATTAATGATGCCCCCAACATGAAAATGAATAGGATCATTTAACTAAGACCCTCAAAGAGTCAAGGATGAGCCGCGTAAGCAAGAGTTTTTCATTAGAAAATGATTGAGTGTGCTTTAGTTGAATCGAAGAAGTGCATGATGAAAGGTTCTTAGAGAAAAACCCTCAATAGTCATATAAGAACCATAAGAACACAAGTGCATCATCGGGGTAAGGTGATAGTAATCACCTACCAAATACCAAGGCGGTGTGAAGTGGTGGAAGCATGTGGGATGGAAGCAACATGAGTGTATGAACCGAACTAAATGTCATATAGAGTTGTGGTGGGATGGACGAATGTAGAGCATTGTGGCAGATAATGTGAAGCAATAGTATGATGTGATAGATGAGATGGATGGAGTGGATGCGGTGGATGCGATGGTGTAGTGATGGATGGACATAGTGGAGAGCACACATGAGTGATAACCTGTGGTGGTGGACGCATAATAACCTTAGCATTAGATGGAGGAGACAAGTCAACATGGGTAGAAATGTGCTGATGAGGTAGAGGAGAGATAGGTTGCTCACGTGAGTGAGAGCCAAAGGAAATGATGCCCTTATCTTCTAATTGTTGTAATATATCATGAAGGGAAAAACAATCATTGTCCCTATGGCCATTGATGTGATGATAATTACAATAGGGTTGATCACGTTGACGTTGTAGATGATGTTGTGGATGATGTTAGTTAGAGGGTAAGTGAATTAGACACTCATTAAGTAAAACATACAGCACATCATGTGGTCAAGCATGATGAGAGAAGTGTAATGGCTCACGCGAGATAGATGGAGTAGGTGGAGAATTAGTCTTGCCATGGAGGAGGAGAAGAAGTATGCTTCTATGATGGAGTAGGTTAAGCTAGCTTCCTAGGTCGAGATGGATATTTTGTAGGACACTTAACTAATGACAATGGAGGAGCACTAGATGATGTAATACAAGTGGAGGTAGATGGAATGTTAATGACATGTCTTTGAGAGAAGATCTTGTTTGAGGTCTATGACTTTGTAGCACAAGAGAGTGAATGACTCACATGTATCATATTGTAATCTTTTCTTAAGCACAGGAATCAAACCATGATAGAAAATGAATTGCTTCTCTAAATCAATGGGTTGGAATATTAGTTGATGTATACAAGCATTGAACCGTAAGATATAATCTATGATAGATTTTGATGAGCCTTGATGTAAAGTAGGTAGGTGGTCATAAGTAACTCTAGGGCCATTTTTTATGATAAAATGACAAAGGAAATCATCTTCAATGTCATAGTAAGTAAAAATGGACACGAGAGGAAGATGAGTGTGCCATTGCAACGCCTCATTGGTAAGATTATGTCAGAAATCCTTAAGCAATAACCTATCATTATAATAGGAAGTCATAGCCATGTAGTAATGAAGGAGATGAGCATGAGGGTCACCAGTACCATCAAAACATGTGAATGTAGGCATGATAAATTCCTTAGGAAATGCGGAGTTATGAATCCTCTTAGGAATAGGGTTACCATGTAATGAATTATTGTCAATAGAAGCATAATAAGCCCTACTTTCTAGAGTGAGAGATTGAACCTAAGATTGTAATTGACCTACGACATGCATGAGAGATAGGATATCCTGTGAAGGAATAGTAGAAGATGGAAATAATGTATTGAGTGGTTGTAACTTTCCATTGTGAGTGACCATAGGAATATCAAGAGAAGATAAAGGAGATTCCAATGCTAAAGGCACACTAGGAGTGGGTGTCAAAGAAGCTATAGTAGATGATACAAATGGAATACCCATAGCAGTGGTAGGACTAGCATTGGAAACATCCCTAAGAGGAGAAACCACCAATGGAGATACAGTGATAAGAGGATATGGAGCAACAGATGTAGATGAAGTGATAGGAGAAGATGAAATGGTAGGAGAAGAAGAAGTAATAGATGGAGGTGACTCATGTACAGTGTTAGACTCAATCTCAGGAGAAGGTAGTGATGGAATAGGGGATTCACACTCGGTAGTATGAAAAGAAGGTGAATCATGGCTATCAACCACCTCATCACCATCAGATAGAGACTCAAAAATGAGAGTGTCGCTAAGGATGCTATCAATAGGATCATCAACATAATATGAAGGAGTATGCAAGATAGTATGAGATGTATCATGAGAAGCAAGATCAGAAGTAGGAGAATCATGAGATGAAACCATAGTAGTGATCTAGCTAGAAGAAGAATTGGTATGCACATGTGAGTGATTTTCAATACCAAGCATGTAATCGATAAGAGAATCATCTAGAATCTCCTTAGTATCATAATGAGGATCACTAGTAGTCGTATAACATGGTGTATAATGAGTAAAGGCTACCGGGTCCTCAACAATACTAATTCCAATAAAAATTCAAAACTAGTAGGCACATATTGTTGACCATCTAAGAGTTGTTGAATATCATCGGCATAGTGGGATTATTATAGAGGGTCGTGAGCTCAGTGATGGTAGCCTCATCATAGATAGGGTTGACACTAAAATGAGACATGATGGGATAAGAAGAAGATGAACTATATTTAGCCATTAGGGTTTGAAGTGGATCCTAGGGAAAAATATTCTAAAGTACGGGTTCACCAAAATGATTAACTAAAATTATGAATTTTAGAATTAATCTAAACAAGTACAACAATGAAATAACTGAAGTATAAATACTAGCTAATTTTATTTGATATTTTGAATAAAATGGAATAATTGAAATAGGAGGGAAAAGGTACTAACCTAAAAATGACTTACCTCACAGTGATTTGAAACTGGACTGGTTTATGAATAGGAAGAACATAGTATACAAGCACACCTCAAGAGCTTATAGTAGATGAATATTTGGCTAGAATGGGGCACATGTGGTCACCCTAGTTTGTAGTATGGGAACCCCGTTTGTAGAATAGCTCAGAACCTAAATCTAATTTAGTTGCTAGGTATTCATAATAACTCATTCTTTGTCACGTGTATGTCGCACTAGCTTCGTTGATGTTGTTGTAAGTCTTTGATGAATAATATCCTACAAAACCCCACACAAAAGCATCAAACCCTAAAAATAAATATGTAAATGAATGGCTCGGACTATCCTCAATTACCAAATGGATGGACTTACGACTAAGCATTGCACTACATCTCAGACCGATGTAGTTATATGTGCTTGTGTGTGCAATCATGTGCCTAGGGTTCCCTAGCACCAATGACACCAAAGTAGCGGGAAATAACTAGATGTAAGATGCAAATGGTGGATGGAATAGAATGAATATAACCCTTCCTATGCAGTGTGTGATGTAGAATAATGCCCAAATGTAGTCCCTTGCCTTATGTAGATAGATAGCCCTTAGTATAAATATTTCACCCTTAATATAGTGTGTATGTTGTGTTTATATAGGGATATTTTGCTTAAATTTCAACACTAATGACCCGACATGTTAACTAGTACCTAGGGGAATGAGAGGGAAATATACAAAGACCGACCTCAAAATTATAAATGAGAACCAAGTGCAACCATGACCAAGGAACCTAAAAATGAGAATTGGGGCACCAACGGGTGCTCCAATCCCTTCTTATGCACCCTAGTCAAAGACTAGAGATGACGACTGAGTAAATAAAAACAACTGAGACTCCACAAGAGACGACTAAAATAGTGGGAGTAATCGATGACTATGTGCAAAACACTTAATGATAATGACCGACTAAATTGATGATAGGACTAGGGGATGAGCCATTAGTGAATACTTTTCTTATGCAATATCCATATATAAAACAACATATTTGGCAATATAATAGTAGTAGTATGTGTGTGATTTTGTGACTACACAATCATATCCACATCTACATTGACATCTAATATTTATCTTACACCTACATCTACTTCACCACTTGTCACATCTACTTCATCGGATTTGACCACTACCTCACCTACATCTATTCCACACCCACTTATTATATCAGATCCATCCTCAGCACCTATCCCAATTCCTCTTTCTACACTTTTACCCGCACCAACCACATCGACTATTGTGACCACATCTACACCATCTTCTCCTCCCACATCATTCTCATCATTTGAAGAGTTTTAAAAGCACTCCAACTCACAATAACTTCAAATGATGTCCTTATATCATCCACAAGATCAAATACCCCCACATCGAGCTAATATTCACCTTCTTTAGATCTCATCAAACATAAATTACTTCCTCCACTAATATCAACCACACACCTTTGTACCCTCCCATCAATATTGTTTTCATTCCTCTCGAGGGTACTTCTTCATAAGAAAAATCTAAGACCCTTGGCATGTTTCCCCAAAGGTATATTTCACATCCTCATTAAAATATAGACATTCCTCCACCTAAGATAAAATAATCCGATATCACATCATCTATCTTAGGACAACATCCATCTCTCCTAGGACTAGCTCCTTCATCCAAAACATCACAATCAACCAACCAACCTAAAACAAAATCATCCAACACTTCTTCTAGAACACTAACCATCACTAAATCTAAATCCAAGACATCAAAACCTCAAAATATTAGAACTCGACCTTCAACATCCAATTCATCTCACACATCCATATCTCAAACATCCACTTCCTCTTCTAAATCCAAAACTTCTCACAAAGACAAGGCACCTCCTAATACTTTGGTTGAATCATATGTGGAGGTCCTTCAACACTTACTTCAAATTTCTGCCATCACACTTCCTCCTATCAAATCCTTTGATCCACATAGTAATAATCCATCATGGTTTGATTCCAACCTCATTTGCACTTATCATCGCACCCCTGGACATGACATAGAACATTGTAAAGAACTTCAAACCATTGTCCATAATATTATTGAGGAGGATGACCTTCTTCTTGAAACAAGTCAATCTCCTCCTTCCACATCCATTCCAACATCCACATCATCAACTTCATCCACCAAAATGCATAATTCCCTTCATTCATCATGGAATTTTGTGGCCATCCCACCACCAAGTGATGATTCTTCTAAGGATGGTCCCCCTTATTCATCAATGTTGTTTAGATAGCCACTCGATCTGGTCCACATGATTCTAAACCAACAACCCAATCAAAATCAAATACTTTTGTCATCATCCCTCCTCCTAAGGATTTTACCTCATCCATGCCTTCATTAAAACCCAAGGTTGTCATCGTCACTCCTTCTAGCGAGCCCACTTCATCTCCATCATCATCATCAAAACCTAAGGTTTCTATCTTAGTCGCCCCTTGGCCAATTAAATAAAGTATTTTCAAACAACTTCATCAGGCCCGGTTAAGATGTCACTTTACGATCTCATCCAAATCTCACCAAACCATAGGTAGGATCTCACTGAAGCCTTGAAACATATCCCAAAATATAACAACAAGACTCAACCTTTTACATCTCTCGTGGGAGCACTTGTAGCTTCTACTTATATATCATTTAATGATGCTTTGAGATCCTAGCTATACCACCCGAGGATCATGACCTTCCCCTTTTCTTCATGATTAGAATCAATGATACCTTCATTTGATGATCCATGATCAATAATGGATCAAGTAACAACATCATTCCATCACATACCTTTGATCGACCTTAAGATCCCTAAAACCACTATCGCCCAAACACTTGTGGTCCTCTATAAATTCAATGATGTTATCACTCCCACCTTAGGAATGGTTTTCCTTCCTATCTGTGTTGGTGAGAATATCCTCCACAAAGTCTTCTATATCATAGAGGGGGATTTTTAATATAATGTTCTTCTTAGATGACCTTGGATTCGTGTCATGCATTGTGTCCCCTCCACACTTCATCGTTGCATCAAATATGAGCATGAGGGAAAGATTTTGACACTTCCCAATGATGCTCCTCCCTTCCAAGCATGCAACATGACCTATCAACCTAATGATTTCCTCGTTCCTAAGAATGACCCATCTCAACCATCCACTAGCTCATCCATCCCTTCATCCAAGCTTCCCAATGATGATTCCATAGATGAAGTCATGGACAAACTTACACTGGGAGTATCATCTTCTCATGATCAACACACTCCCTACACCTCATCACCTCAATAAACCCGATAAGGCTCCAATGTATCAACCCAACATCAAGGACATCATTCCTTTCAGCCCACCTCATCTTCGCACCTACCTCATCTATGGTCATGTTGATTCCACTTCTTCTCACGCAATTGACCATCCATAAACCGATCTTATACTTGGTGGTCATGGATTCCTCGAAAAACCCTCCTTCACCCACACCTATATTCACCATTGTGCATGGAAGGGATTTTGCATGGGATGTTATGAGCATGGAACACATGATCTTATCATTGACCAATGTCGCAAACCTCACAAAAATTTTGGACTAGGTTATCAGGAGAAATATGTCGATCCTCTCCCACCATCCACAATGATTATGGACATTCCTTCTCTGCCTTCTCCATCCCATGAGGCCATGGATACAGATGACAACTTTTCTAATGATTTTGAATTTTTTATTCTCCACCATCACTTTGGGACCGATCACTTATCAATGTGAAAATCAGACTAGGTCCCTTCCCCTTCGCCATCCGGAGATGATAGAAGAGGATTCTTCTACCATTGGCATACTTCATTACACTAACAAGGATGCCATCCTCTCCCACATGGGGGTATAATATTATTTTCTTCATAATACTTTATCATCCAATAAATCCACTCTTCTTAATGAAGCCACTATCGATATCAATATCAAGACTCCTCAAGAGCCTCGTGATCCAAAAAGTGGGTCAATCTCTTAATCCACAGGAGCTTGATTATTTCACGGGTTCCTCTCTTGTCATAGTCAAGCCTTTGGATGGTCATAATCGACATGCCAAAAATTTATCCTTCTATCATCATCCATAACATTGTCACCTTTCCCAATTCTAATCCGGTTAAGTAGAACCTTTGTTGCATGCATCCTCGAGTTTCCCTTCTTTTCAACGAAAAATTACAACGCCTTCTTTCCATAAACTTCATCATCTTCGTTGAATATCCCTAATGGGTTTCTAACATCATACCCATCATGCAAAAGCATCTAGAAAGCCTCATATATACACATAATTTTGAGATTTGAACCTTGTTTTCCCTAGAGACAACTTCCCTCTTCCTAAAATTGATCAACTTGTGGATCTTACCGCAGGCCATGAGATTCTTTCTCTTATGGATGGTTTTTTTGGTTATAATAAGATTCTCATTGCATCGAAGACCAACATAAGACCTCTTTTATCACTCCTTGGGGGACCTTTTGTTATCGTGTCATACCCTTCAGTCAAAAAAAATCTCTGAGCAACTTATTAGTGGGCAATGACTTACATATTTCATGACCTCATCTATAAGACTATAGACGACTACATCGATGATCTTTTGGGTAAATATAAACATCGACATGATCATCTTGTTGTTCTCAAATTACTTTTTAAGTGTCTCATTGTTTCATTCTTCGTATTAATCTAGTCAAGTGTGTATTTGGAGTGATAACTAGTAAACTCCTTGGCTTTATCGTGTCAATCAAGGGTATTGAAGTTAACCCCACCAAAATCAAAGCCATTATCGAGATGTCTCCTCCTTCAAATCTTAAGTAACTTCATAGTCTCCAAGGCTGACTTTAATCAATCTGTCTTTTCATATCGCAACTTTAAGATCATTTCCAACCCTTCCATCATCTTCTTCGTAAAGACGTAGAATTTAACAGGGACCATAACTACCAAAATGCTTTTGATGATCTTAAGAAGTATCTCTTGTCCCCACTAGTGCTTACACCTCCATGTGAGGGGGAGCCCTTTTATCTATATATCTATGCCACTGATCATGCTCTAGGGGCTATGTTAGCACATTGTGATGACCAATGTCATGAGCAAGTCATTTATTACATCATTCACACCCTCCACAAGTTTGAGAATCGCTACACTAAATCTGAAAAGTTGTGTTGTGATTTCTTATTTACCATTTCTAAAATAGAACACTATCTTCTTAATCACAAGACTTATGTCATCACTAGCTTTCATCTTCTCAAAATAATGCATTCTAAGCCATATCACAATTATCACATTACACAATGGCTCATGCTCATGACTAATTTTACTAGAATTTATCTCTCAAAATTCCATCAAGGGCCAACCTATCACAAACCAATTAGCTGAAGCCCCTCTTACTAGTACTCATATTCCTCACAAGTAGTTTCTGATGAAGATGTCAATCACTTACATCACAAGTGTGGTACCCTTAAGATGCCCCTCTTCTTCTATGGTTCTAAGTGTCAGTAAGGAGGAGGTGTCGGTGTCATTCTCATTCCTCCTTGGGACACTCCTATTCCCCTCACAAACAAGCTCAACTTTGAGTGCACAAACAACATGGTAGAATATGAAGCCCTTATATTAGGTCTTGAAACTACTACCTTTTTAGGTGTTCAAATTCTTGACATTTGTGGGGTTTCTGAACTTATCGTCAAATAAGTTACAGGCTATTATCAATGTAAAAATGATACCCTTCAAAAATATAGATATATCTTCCTTCTCCTCCTTGAGGCCTTTGATTCTTACACTATCCAATTAGTTATCGGATCATCCAATCATTTTGTTGATACGATGGCATCTCTTGCGGCTCTCATCCCATGGACAATAGAAGAATCCAAATTTTTTGTTATTGTTCATTGTAGTGATTGACCATTATGTGAGTCGCCTCACGTTAATCTTATTGCATCTAGCTCATCAAATCTTTAGTATTCACGGATATTTTATTATTTTCCAAATCCATCATCCTTCCAATCTATCTAAGAATTGAAGGAGGTATTTTCTTCAACGTGTCAATCGCTTGTCATTCTTGGTGGCATCCTTTATAAGCATGGATTTGATGGTATTCTCCTTCAATGCCTTAAATCCCATGAGTCTTCTTACGTTATCAAAGAATTCCACGACAGAATTTGTGGTGGACACTTTAGTGGCTTAGCTATCGCTAAGCACATTCTTTGTCTTGGTTATTATTGGCCTTCTCTCAATCATGACTATTGTGAGTATGTCAAGAAATGTGTTAAATTCTAGCAGCATTCCAATCTTATTCACATTCCTAGTTAAGCCTTGCATCCAACTCAAGATCTTTGGCCCTTCTCACAGTGGGGCCTTGATCTCATTGGTACCATCAATCCTTGGTCTTCACAGAAACATCACTCCATCATCACTATAACCGATTATTTCACCAAATGGGTGGAAGAAATTCCACTTACCTCAACCAAATTTGGTCCAATTATTAACTTTATCTATCAACATATCATTTTTCGCTTTGACATTCCTCATAAAATCATCATGGAAAATGGAAAGTCCTTTAAAAACAAATATCTCAAGAAGCTTTGTGACTCATTCAATATCAAACTTAGCTTCTCTTCTCCATACTATCCTCAAGCTAACAGCCAAGCTGAAGTAACTAATAAAACTCTTTATAACATTCTTGCTACAGGACTATTGATCAGTCAGGTCATAGTTGGCATCTTCATCTCCCTTTTGCTCTTTGGGCTTATCAGACTAGCATTCATACTTCCACGGGTGTTATGCCCTTTTCTCTTATTTATGGCTCTGAAGTCATTCTTCCCCTTGAATTTCAAATTCCATCCTTGTGCATATCCCTTCACGACTTCATTTCTGATGAATATTATCATCAGGAACATCTAGCAAAGCTCAAGTTATTAGATGAAATTAGTCTTCTAGCTCTTGAGCATCATCATTTTATCAAGAACACATCAAGCATGCTTACAAAAATCACCTTAAAGAACGGGACCTTAATGTTGGTGACCTTTTCCTTAAATAAAATCAACACATTACTACTCTAGAAAGGAGCCAACATGGAAAGTTTTCCCCCAATTAGATTGTACCATACATTATCAGGTACAAATATGGGTTGGGAGCCTATCGTTTGGCCTCCCTTAATTATAAACCGAAAGTGGAACCACTTAATGTATTGCACTTGCAACCATTTTATTGTTAGCATACCTATTAGTGAGCACTTGGTCATATTCTTAAATCATTCCTTCATCATTAGCCTCTTCCATCTATCATTGTAATGATTTGGAATTATGTGGTCTATCTGTTATTTTCCTAGATATGACCTTAAATATGGGCACCACGGCTCTGCCCATAGCATTTTTATTATGGAAAGGTTCTCCCTCTTTGGTGAGAAATCCATGATTATTACATCCATCACCCTCTTATTTACCTATTGGAATCATGCTAAGGGTCCAAAGGTGTCACTTGTACATTCATTGTCCCCTTCTAGGTGCTTTACCTAGCTATTCCCAGCTCTTCCCATGTAAAATTCAAAATTTATGGATTCCCTTATCAAAAATTAAAAGTTATCAAGAACATATTGCTCCCTTGAAGGAAAATTGTTCATGTAAAAAAAAGAGAGAGGTCAATCCCTCGAAGGAAGACTATCATGTATATCATTCTTGCCATTAAAACTATAAATGAATTAAGTAGATCATACCCTCAAATTATTTCTAGTCTTTTGTATTGTGGCATCAAATTCTTCCCACATTTATCAGCCTTCTATCTTATTAGCATCCTAAGAAATCTTCTCGCATTGATTAACTTTCTCATGGAAAACTTCCCACCTTGATCAGGTTTGTTCCTTCCCCTACCCAGAGATGGGAATAAACCTAGGAAACACTACTTGTGGAGAACCCTCTTCCCGCATACAAGTATATCACAAACCCCTTTGTCATGTCAACATTAGGTTTATGATTTCATTCCATCCATATTCCCCCATGATATTTGGTATAACTAACTATCGTTGATTATATGATAACACATGTTTTGGTCGCATGTGCGTTATGTTACTTGAATCCCTTCTTGTTTACCTATAATGTAGTTAAAGTCATAATTTCCTCGCACGCTCCTTGATATGATGTAGCATCGTTATTCATACCTATAGGTTGTTAATCATCAAGTTGTATTCTATTCTAAGATTTCCACATCTATCCTTTTTTCTATCTAAATCACATCTATTCAATCTCAATTATTTGTATCCTACTTATCTGTATATTTCACATCTAATCACATATACTTATCTATCATCATCTATATTTATCATCCATCACATATATTTCCAAACAACTTTTTATTAACAACACATATTATATATTAAACATCCAACCATGCATACATATTCACCATCATCACGTCATCACATCATCATCATCATAAATAAAAAATCAACATCATACACATGCTAGAATACGACAAAATCAAAATCATATATACATCAAAATCAAGAGTCTCGGTACATCATTGACCTTTATGGGTCCTCTCTCAAGGTAAAGATGCCATATAAATTAGTAAATTTAACATCATAAAACCTAAAGTATTACCCCCATGGAGTAATTCCGTATGTCTTTCTCTCGGCCTCATCTCCTCTCGCCTTGCCCTCTCCTCGATGCAGTTGAGCCACACTCGTTGTGCTCCCAGATGGCCCTGCTCTTACCACCACTCACCACTACAAATGATCCCAATATCTCGGGTCTATGGTAACTTCTTTACCATGATCTTCTCATAATACTTAGCCTATGCGGCTAAGGCTCTATATCGTTCCATGGATATCATGTCGGAGGTGTTATCTTTCCTCCTCTCTCCTGATGATGTTTCGGTACACCACTCACGAATCTAAGGCTATAATCATCACAAGATCTCCAAATCGGATCTATAGGCCTCCCTCTACCTCATGTATTATCTCTCTCCTAGATGACTCGGTCCCTCTCCTATTGAAGAGTTTAGGACTCTGTCATGCGATATCTCACTCCCGACGAGTGACATCCCTCTCGTGCTCACACAGAGCTAACTCCACACGTAGTTTTTCCACGTATGGAGTCTCTCCTTGATCACCATCTCCATCTCTACCTCTAGGAGTGACCTCTGCCTCAATATCCATCTCCTCCTCCTCCTCATCCCCTCTCTCTCATTACCACCCTAGCTAGCCAAGTAGCCATCCACTCAAAAACCCTACTCAAACAATTATATCATCATCCTCATCCCATGGCACTAGTACCTCCACCATTAGTTTTTCCATGGGACTAGGCAAATCTCTATCTCCTCATGCCTAGGAGATGGGTTCCCTGGGTACTATCTCAATGACCCCAAACTGTCATCAGACCCTATCAAACTGAATGGCCTCAATCATCTCCATCCTATGACCCTGTACCCACCTCGTCCTCCTCATACCAATCAACTTTATATCTGCTCTAGGTCATACAAGGAAGTCCATATATGGTCGCCATCTAATATGTTCTCCCTTGATCTCTGTAAACCTATCATTGTACCAGTCAACATCTCTAGCCCCTCTATCTCCATGAACTGGTCAACTCACCCATCTCATGAATCCCACTATAAGCTCTATATGGTCCCCTATGACCCATGGTATCCCTGGTGGCCTGATGACTACAATGTGCTCATAGGCCCAACAGTGTAGGAGGAAGCCTACATCTAGCCTTGTCCTCCTCCCAACTCTGTACATCAATAACTCATAATATACTTGTGCTAGTAGTGCAGTACCAAATAAGAACATTGTTTGATGATCCACTATGCACTCGCCAACACACCTGCTAGTGTCTATGGAAACCATGATCCACATGAGTTTGGCAACGCATAACAAGAAATCATCAACAAAAAAATCAATCTACTTTGTGCATCCCCATTTTCATACCTCATCTCATAAGAGAATGCTTCATATGTAAATGTAATGTGGGGTGCATGGCTCCAAACAATCATGTCAACACTTTCAATTTTTATCAATGGAAATGGGAACTATCTTCTCCCATTGTATTGGTAGTCTAAGGATGTAATACACATCCTCCAGGGTGATCATCATCTCACTCGTCTTGAACCAAAAGGTAAATGTGTGCATATCCCACCTCTTAAATAATCCATCATCAACCCCACATCTCATGGGATCCTCTAATAATGTTTGAATCCTCCCAATCCCATTACTTGTTAGGAGATCCCACTAAGTGTCACCTACATCCCCTCGGATCTGGTCATATAATGTTGGGACTCGGTCCCTCAAGTACAAGGTCACTCTTGACTACATCATCCAAACAACAAGCAAACATCAGTTTCATCATCACTATTTTATCTATAATTCTTATATCTATCAAAATCAACCCTAATTATACTGACCTAGGTTGGGTTGACATGTTCAGGGTTAATCGACGCATTTTAGGGCTAAGTCGATGATGACCCTAACAGTAACCGCTAACTAACCTTGGCCCTATCCTCAAAATAAAAAATAAATAAATATAAAATTAATTTAAAACAAGCTAGGGTTTTCATTGCTCACCATCCTGAGTGCCCTCTAGCATTTCTTGACTGCTCCTTCATCCTCCATCTCTCTCCAAATCATGATCTCCTTTTATAGCCTTGCACTATGAATTATCACTCCCAGATGTGAAAATGAGCTTTCTTGGCCGACTCTCGGCTTATATATCCATTGACCTAGGTCACTTGTCGACTCGCTTGGGGCATCATCAACTCACCTTGGGTGTCATCGACTTTCGGCCTTCCCTCTTCCATTTTGTGCTCTTTTGTTAAGGCACCATCTCATCATCCATCTCTGGTCTCAAATTCCACCTTTAAGCCAAATTTATTTCCCCTTGGGGAATTTTATATCATCACTTTTTCATATTTTTCCTTTTCATCCATTTTCATGTCCTTTGCTTTGGGACACCATTCTTTCCATCTTCGTTCTCTGATGCATGATTTTTCGTTCGATTCCTCACATTTGAAGGATTTCACATTATTTTGCATTAAGTTATGCATAATTTTGATGTGTTTCTATGACCCATTGGCCCCCACGGCTTACATCCATATTGAGTGGTTTCCCATTGGATTCCCTACATTTTTCTATGATTTTTTCCAACTCATGGGCCCATAGGTATTTTTAGTCATCTCCTAGAGATTGTGAACTTTGTTTCTAGCCAATGTCACTCCTAAAATCACCACCATATTTTAATTATTTTTATTGAATCCTTCTTTCTTGGGGTATCTTGCCTCACCTCATCATTTTCACCCATATTTCTTTTCCCACATGCCCTTCTTATCTATCTCTTTAAAACTCAAGATAGAATTCCCTTATATGACATTGATCCCTCATTTATGGGGAGCACATCATCAATCCTCTGTCATCCTTCATCTTACCCTTTTATCTCTCATTGGTTTTATCTCACGCTTGCTTGTGTAAACCACTAGACAAAATGGGGAAATGTAGACACTAAAATTTAGAATCATTACCCTTATCACATGCATTCGCTTCTTTTACCATGGTCACCTATCTAGACCCCTCTTTATTTTAGTTCATATTCTTATTAACATTTCCATCTTTCCCATCCATATCCTATCTATTTTAATTAATTAATAATCCTCATCAAATATCCCTTAATCCTTATCTCATTGACTACTTAATCTTAATTATTCCTAGTTTCTCTTTCCTAGGTTGATTAAGTTCCTAATCCTGGGCTTTTTCTAGTTTTTATTTAATCCATTCTAATCTCCCACCTACCCATATCACTTCCCTATGAAACCCTAACCCACCTAAATGCTTTAAAGCACTTATCCCAATCCATAAAAGCCCCATCTCTCAAATAAATCATCCTTCTACCACCCAAATGGATGGTTCCCCATAGTTAGAGGTGATTCACCCGGGTCACCGCTAACCCTATAAGGCCACATTTACCTCTCCTCCCAAAGGGAGGCATAATAAAAATTCTCTTGCATTTTTGTGACTTGATTTTCAAGCTTGAGCTTCTCTATAGCTATTTCAATCTTCTTGGAGTCCCTTTGAGCTTTTTGCATCACTTGTGGAGAATTTAGGGAGTTCATCTTGACCTTATATTGATTTATGCTATAATTGCTTATCATTGCTATCATTTTTTTAGTCACTAACATTTTGTAGGTCCATCCACCATCATAGTTTTAGATCCAAATTTTCTCTCGGTCATTTTGTCTATACAAGTTATCCATCCACCTTCAACATTATTTAGCACTACCTAGGTCATCATTGCTTCTTTCGGTCTTCATTGACCCAAACCTATGTTATCATCCATCCTACCTTCCAGGTCCACATTAGCCTCCCTCTCTATCTCTTTCACCTTATTCAACACTTAGAATTGTCATTCTTCTTATTTGTCGATCTAGTTTTGTTCTAACAGTATTTGGTCGCGCTAATTGAGCTAAGTCACCATCAACCCTTGTCCTACTAATCATAAAATCCATCCAAGTCCCTATCTTCTTACATCCTTTTTGTTTCCTATCTCAAACTTTCCTCTCTGTAGATTTATTTCGTGTTTAAAGGTGTTTGTCATCTTCGAGATCTGCACATGAAGTTGTTGAAATCTATATTTTGGGTTGTTGTTCTTATCCATCTGCTTAGGTCATTGTTGACCTTCCCTCTACAGCCTGGGTCACCATCGACCCAATCAAGTAAACTTGTTTTGTGTTGATTTAGATCAGATCTACACTTTTCATCCATTTCTGCAATTTCCAAATTTTGTTTAGTTTTAGTTTCTACATGTTATTCAGTCCTTTACCATTGATTTTATCCTCTTTTATCAAATACGGGGGTTGGCATCCACATAAGGAAGTTAACACTTCTTAGAACCGACTTCATCGGGTAACCCCTTATCTACCATCCAATCCATTTTCCTCTTAGTTATCTTTGTTGTGCAGGTTCATCAAATTTGTAGCAAGATGATCTACTTTGTGCCTGTCCATTTATCACTATCTTCTTCCAAGGTACCTTAAACCCTTACATCTCTAAGTTGTTTAGTTTTCTTAAGTATCTAGTTCACTAATTTGTATAGGAAAGAGGAAATTCAGCCAACAAATAGAAATCAAATCAAACAATTGGATGGACTAGGGAGTGTGTCACCAATTAATACTTTTCTTACTTATGATCCATGCATATAACAACATACTTGGAAATATAGTAAAATAGTAATATGTGAGTGATTTTGTTTCTACATGTCCCCCTCCCATTTATGTTATTTGAATGAAATTCAAGTAGTCTAAAGGAAGTAAATGAACACACATGTGAGAATTCCAGAGAAGCCAAATTGTAAAGGTGCACATAGAATGTAAGAACTTATAGCGTGGAGAACCATGGATCAGTGTGTTGACCCATGTAACATAAATAGAGACAACAAAACCATTGTAAGGAGCACTTGGAGAAACATTGAGATGATTTGGAGATTTTGGAGATTTTGAATTGTTGTTAAAGGAGATTGAAGAGGTAGGGAGTGATAAATTCCTACCCAATTTTGTTTGTAAATGGGAGGATTTGGGCATCCTGCCACCAGAGGAAGAGTTTTGGGGAGAATTCTAGTTTTACTCTCCATCCATGACTACATCCCCAAAAGTTCCAACCAATGCAGATGGATAAAGACCAAATTTAGTTTTGTGTTGTACTATATTGTTCCATATTGAAGAACCCATATAGGAGTAGTATAGGAAAGGAAATGATGTCTCATTGCCCCCACTCCTATACGGGTGTCCTAATTTGTATAGTGCTAGATGGCTTCCATGTTAGGTCATCTAGAAGCGATAGAAATGTAAAGTGACTCCCAAGTTAGGTCATCTGGGAGTGATAGTAACTATGATGTAGCTCCCAAGTTAGGTCATCTAGGGAGAGATAGTAAAGTATGCTTATTGTACTGATTGATTGATTTGATTTGAATGATAGAAGATTGCTTTGATCTTATGTACTTAGTAAATTACTCATGGAGAGGTTTTGTGTGTGTTTCCCCTAGATTGGGTCATTAGGGGGGAATAGATAGAGTGATTTTGTTCCTTTGCTTTGAGTAGAATCAAAGAAAAGATTACTATAGTGATGTGATAAAATTATCAATTGATTATATTATAGCCTAAGAGGGATTGTAAGGTGATCTTGATTGTATGCCCCCTTTTTGAGAAAGGGTGAGGGGTGAAGAGACAAGCACTGAGCCGAAAGTAAAGATAAGAGTGAACAAGAGATAGTATAGAAGAAAATGTAATAATGTGTGTAGATTGATGCGTATTTGTTCCAAATTTAAATATAACATTGTGTAATGTGTATAGTACGGTGCTAGAAGAAATTTTGATCTAAATGGCATAAACGATGGGGAAAATGGAGTAAAAAGACTCAAGATATGAGTGAAACTGTGTGTCATGTATTAGTTGGAAAAATGATTATAAATAGTAACTATAATATATAGAAAATTAAAGATTTCTATATATAGTAATAGTGAAAAGTGAATAGTTATTTCATTTGTATCGTGTGTGAGAGCTAGAGTTCCAGATTGTAGGATGTCGCATGTTAGAGTAATGGGTTTGGTGAGATTTGAGAGAGTAGTAACGGTTGTTGCTTTGCAGATGACTAATGAGTGGGTGAGTATGAATATTTTTAGAGATTTGTGTGAAATATGCCCATTTTTGTTAATAGCTAGAGAATTTACATTAATTTTTTTGACACTTCGACTTGAGCGGGAGTGGCTAGGGCATTGGCATATTTTGGGACACTAGCTCTTATTTCCATGCACTAATGATCTATGTTGGGGTTCTCGTGACCTAATCTTGGGTGCTTGGTGACCCATGAGAGGGGTTTGATAGTGCAATGTGAAATATTGGTATTTTGATTAATTTTTGTACTATGATTGGCTATTTTTGAATACGCATGAAGTACTAATGTCATAATTTTGTTGGTGTTTGTGTTCCAAAGAGATATAAAATTGAGAGAGTTCCATGGGGTTGGCGTTTGAGCACACTATTGAATTTGGGGTTATCGATGTTAAGTGAGACATCTTGGATTGTGTCGTCCCTACGACACGTAGTGAGATTGGGGGAGGTTCCCCATAATATGCCTATGGTGACTACATTATGTGAGAGATGGTGTGTTGATACATGTACCTTTTGGTTGCCTACTAGTGAGATGATAGTGACCCTAGAGGATGTATATCGGATATTGCGATTCTTTCGGTCATAGGAGAGAGAGTGTAGGTTATGAGTATAGTGGATTCCCAACGAGGAGGATGAGAGCGGTGAGATGATATTTTACTCACACATGGGTAAAAATAGAGACCCATATTGGTGTAGATGCTTATGGTAAGATCGGGTGTTACTGCGGTTGTGGAAGTTTATTACAGTGGTTATAGCTTCATTGGTGTCAGTAGAGGGTGGCGGAGTGGGTATATTGTATAAGATGTATGATATTTATCAGTGCATAGAGGAGTACAAGACAAGATTTGCATGGGTATGATGTGTGCTAGCCCGTTTTTACATGGATTTATATAGATTCATACATGAGGACCATGGAGGTGGACTATGATCCACCACATTGTTACATGTATGGGAATATGAGGATATTGTGATATTGAGGCCACTAAGTTGGCCACTTTGTCTAAATGAGCCAAGCTTAAGATTTATGCGGCGAGGTGGGTAGGTACCCGTAGTAGGAGACTAGACACAACCACCTATAGGTCAATGCTTGATTAGATAAGGTCAGGGGGCCATCATATGGAGGCCATATAGAGACTATGGTGGTTAGTTGGAGGATGAGATAGAGTTGGATTGCATTCGATGCACCATGCGGTTAGAGGACCGATTTCTAAGCACTGATAGAGTTATTCCAAGTGGAGCATGTATTTATATAGTTCATTATGGCTCAGGATGTGCCCCCAAATCCATATGTATGGGTGAGATCCACTAGAGCACCGAGGTGTCCCAGAGCAAGGCCAAGTCATAATAGAGCATAGCTAGTGCCTCATGGTCCAGGATGAGGCCGATGTGGGCTGTAGGGGACGATCTTGGTGGATGATGCAAGGTGTACCCAGACTTATAGTGAGTGGCATGCATCACATTGGTGGGTGCTATTATTTTCAGTTGTCATAGATACAGTGGGTGGAACATCAGTCGGAGGAGTACAGGGAAACATGCTTGTACATGATGGAGATGGCATAGCAGTGGTACTAGCAGGGCATGAGTATTATTTATTGTTATTGTACTTTGATTTCTATATATTGTAAAATGTGGGTAATAACTTATGTGTTGTTTGTATGCTTGTAGGTAATAATGCATTGATCATTGATTGTTGATTCATCGATATGCATGTTGATGCGGAATGTACCTGAATGGACTCATGGGAGGCGACATGCTAGAGAGAGTGGATGCGATCGTAGGTGAGCATGCCCATTTTTTTGAGCTAGTGGCTATATCGGAAGCCACATGTATTGTACTTATTGAGTGAGTGCGATGAGGTGACACGGACCGAGTTAGTGAGAGAGGTTGAGGATGAGGATCCCTAACTCAGGATATATTTACAAGATATGTGGAGCTTCAGGGGACATTCATAAATTAGTCGGTCGAGGTGGCCTTACTTTGGGGAGGTAGGTAGATATATATAGGTCGAATGACATATATTGAGCGGTGAAGCATCTAGTTCTAGATCTATCGCAATTATAGATAGAGATAGTGAGGATGATATATGATGCATATGTTAGTTTGTATTGATGTATAGGGGCTTACCCCCCGGTGATTGTATTTTGAAACTATGATTTTTGACGATATATATATATATATATATATATATATATATATATATATATATATATACATGTGTTTGATATCATATGTGTTATGCACTTGTATTGATGTGATGGTTGTGATTTGCATTGTGATTTGCTAGATTTAAGGAAGGCTTTAAAGAAACTTCTATTATTTCTAATTTTCATAGATATGTGGCACATGCGCGGACAAAACCAAGGGTTCGGGACTTAGCCATATTGGGCATTTTGGTAGAACATGTGAAAATCATGACCCAACTGCGCATGCGGAGTAGATAAGGTGCTAGCTTTGGCGATGGGTTGGCCCGTTAAAGGAGAATGCCTATAGTAGAAGCTTCTAGAAGCTCATCATGGTAAAAAGTGGAAAGCTCAAACCCGGAGGAGCATACTTTCATGGAGGAACACATTCGACACTTGGCATCATCAACACGAGGCCACTAGAGGATGAGTTGGCGTCCAAAAGCCTATATATACAAGCACTGCGAGAGTAAAAGAGAGAGAGATATAGATAGAGGGAGGAGCTTTGCGAAATACTTGCAAGATCTCTATTAGTTTGGGTAATTATGTTTAGGGAAGGATGTATCGGGGTAAGGGGTTTATAAATTTCTTTTGAGAGCCTAGCCATATGAGTCCGATATAATGCATGAGACATGTGGTGCTTCTCTCGTAATACTTTGTAATGGCTCCATGAATGTAATGAGGTTACCAACTTACATGAATATGAACATTGATGATTCTAATGCATACATATTTCTCATAGTTCCTTTTCAATTATGTTTATGATTAAGTATGGATGTATGTACAACTTCTTTCTATTTTGGTATAGTTATAAAATTTGTTAAAGCACTCCTATGAAATGATTGCAAGAACCTAGAAGTCGTTCTGAGCTCTATGGTGCTTGTATGTTTTACTTCCATTCAGATCTCTTAACATGAATCATAGATGATGTTTCCCACTAAACTCACATAAAAGAGAGACTTGGCATGCGCGCGTGCCTCGGTGAGTGCCCGTACCACTTGGGTGATAGGTCAGCGCGCATGGGGTTCCTTTCTTTTATGATGAGGGTAAAAATGACTACTGTATGCTTATGAAATGATTGTCTTGATTGGTTGAATGTTTGAAATATATTGTGATGTGGATATAATAGGTAAGTAGTGAATTGAAAATAATTTTTATGTGAATGATTAGTATAATGATATGACTAAAATAAAGTATGTATATGATGTAATATGATAGAGTAATAAAAAGAAATGTGATGTAGATAGTATATAAGATTAGAAGAATGAGACCTTGATATGTGTATGATGGGAAAAGGTAAGATCATGTTTAGAATACCGTATGATGAATGATGATCAAAGCGGGGAAAGAGCGATGCCCCCAATGTGAGAATGAGGTTCATTTTTGTAACAAATCCCTCAACAGTCATGTAAGAACCTTAAGAACATGAGTTCATCATCGGGAATGAGGTGATCATATGGAGGTCACCTACCAAATATGAAGAGGCCTATGAGGGATAATGGAAGCATGTGAAGAAGCAAAAACATGATTATAAGAACCAAACCGAGTGTCGATGAAATGGTGTTGATAATGGGAGGTGTAGTGGTGGGAAGCACATATGCCAATAGCTTATGTAGTAGATGAGATGTAGTAGCATTGTGATGCGAGATGACATGATGTAGAAATGGATGAGTTGGGTGGAGGACATGGATGGATAATGATCTTAGGAGGTGGATGAATGAAAACCTTAGAAGTGGGTGGAGGTGATAAGTGAACAACTATGGAAGCACGCTTATGTGGAATGGGAGAAAGAGACCACTCATGAGAGTGAGATCCGAAGGCAATGACACCTTTGTCTTCTAATTGTTGTAATTTATCATGTAGATAACAACAATCATTGTCACGGTGGCCATTGATGTGGTGAAAATTGTAATAAGGAGATCACGCAAGTGATGCAAGTAATGAGGGTAGTATTTGATTAGAAGGCAAGCAGATTAGACGTTTATCAAGTAAAGTATGTAAGACATCATGAGGCTTAAAAACATATGGAAAGTGCAATGGTTCATGAGGAGGAGATGGAGAAGACTTAGGTGTAGACCGATGTGGTGGAGGGAAGGAAGATGCTTGCGTAAAGGAGTAGATGGTAATCGTAGATTAAGCTCAATGGATGGAAGAGGAGATGAAGTAGTAGGTAATGGAGTAGTAGAAGAAGTAGAAGTGGGAGGAGATGGAATAACATGTTTTACAATTAAATCATGTTCTATATCTATAACTTTATAGCACAAAAGTGTAAAAGATTCACATGTATCATAAAATAATTGTTCTTTTAATGTAGGAATTAAGCTATGACAAAAGATAAATTAATTTTCTAAATCAATTGACTCAAATAATAATTGATGCATACAATAATTGAAGTGTAAGATGTAATCTATAATGGGTTATTTCTTTCCTTGATACAAAGTAGGTAAACGATCATATGTAACTCTAGGACCATTATTAACCATAAACTACCTAAGAAAAGCATCCTCCATATCACAGTAAGTGTTAATAGATCCATAAGGTAAATGAGTGTACCATTGAAGAGCATGATCAACAAGACTATGATAAAAAGCTTTGAGGAGCAAGCAATCATTAGAATAAGAGGTCATTTCTGAATGATAATGCTTGAGATGTAAATAGGGGTTTCTAATGCCATCAAAACATGTAAATGTAGGCATGATGAAATCCTTAGGGAAAGCGGAATTGTGATTTTTTTAGGTATTGGATTTTCATGCAAAGAATTATTATCAATGGAAGCATAATAGGATTTTCTTTCAAGAGTGAGAGTATGAACTTGAGCTTGCAAATTACCGAAATGACAACATGCATGAGAGATAGAATATCATGTGAGGGGATGGTAGAAGAAGTGAGAGGCACATTGAGAGGTCGAAGCTTTCCATTGTGAGTGATCATGGGAATGTGAGAAGAAGAAGTGGATGTGGAAGGTGAAGAATAACATGAAGGTTTAATGGGAATGCTAGACGTAGATGCAGAAGAAGTGCTAATAGGAATAGTAGTTCAAGATCATGAATAACAATTGTAGAAGAAGAAGAAAAAAAGGTGGAAGAGGAGAAGAACATGGAATATCAATGGAGATTCTAGAAGTAGAATTAGAAGATGTGATAAGAAGTGTACTAATATGAAGAGTAGAATCAGTATGAATAACATTTGTAGAACAAGAAGAAAGAGGTGGAAGAGGATAATAAGAACATGTAATTTCATTATGTGCAATGAATTCAGAATGAGTACTAAATTCACATTCAACAGTTGGAAGAGAAAGAACATTATTACTAACAAGTTCATGATCGAAGCATAGCCTACATCACTATCAGACATATTTTCACATGCAAGTAATTCATCAAGAGATTCATCAACATATAGAGAAGTAGTAGGAGAACTATCATGAGATTTAGCATTGCATTCATTGGAGTCATTTTCAGAAGTAGGAAGAGTAAGAGATATAACTTTGCATTCATCTTGCCTACTAATAGAAATAACACCATGCCCATGTACATTTTCAACATTGGAAGTAACATTATTTGTATCTACAGAAGTAAACATGTCACACAAAAAGGATCTATAATAACATTATAATGTGTGATAATAGGAGGATAAGAAACTACAATAGTATGGATAGCCATGAAATATGAGGGAGAACATGCAACATAACTTTGGTCATGAGATGTTGAGAGCTTAAAAGAATATGAGTCTTCTAAGAATACTGAGGAAGCTATCCACTATCTTCACAATCTGAAAATAGCCCAGATGGAGCTTTTCTCGGCCCAAGAAACTGCTTGTCAAAACTCATGCCTTCATGAGAGATTTTGAGAACTACAAATTGAACAATGACATCAACAGGCACAAAATCAGTTTGCTCACCATGGATATTAAGGAGCTACAAGAAAAAGTTGATAAAATGTCTAACATCATCCTCAGTGAAAATTTCAAAAATGCAAATGCCAATAGAATGGAAATGGAGAAAGAGATGCTGAAAATGAAAGGAATCATCATGCAAATTAGAGATTCCCATGTTCTTAATGTAAAGAGTACTATCTTCCATCTCAAACTGTTGGCAGAGATGATACAGTCAATGGAATTGGCTAAAGAAAAAGAGTTGGATGGCACAGGCCGAAGGTGGTGATCAAAGAACCCAACTACAAATACTTGGAAGGAGACCATCACAACCCTGGTCAAAGAATGGAATGGATGCATGGAGACGGTGGACGAGTTGGTTAAAGAGAAATGATATGTTTTGGTTTAGAATCTGCTACTGGTTAACTTTTTGTTGTTAGTATTTCCCTTGGGACTGCTATATAATGTATATCATATATAATGGTTATCTTATTCTAGTTTTTTGTTTTTGATATTGTGGATCATGACTGGCCTTTGAAGATAAATACTTTGGCCAATATGTAAGTAAACGATATCTCTTTGTAATGGGGTAGGGTCCCCGTGCGTACCCAAAATTGTAGAGGGTACTCTTCTTAGCGAACAATGTAACACGTACCCCAATGATGATACAAGTCTCCTCGCAAGGTGTTCGGGATCTGGAAAAGCTCCCCAAGTGTGTGTTAACATCCCGCATGCCCCACTTAGCCCCGCATGCTTTATTTTTATCTTTTTCCTATTTTCTTGGCCTTTTGCTCTTGATTCTGAAACCGCCTGCCTGCACTGGCCGGTGGTCTCGTGACCACCACCTGCTTCGGGCGGCGGTCCTTTACGCGATTTCCAAAATGCTCTTTTAACACGACTCACGTAAATTTCAACATTTACCAGCTTTTTTCACCGCCTTGGGCTTGCATTAATGATTCGGTTCCCACCGAATAGTGTTTTGCCATTGTTTATAGTTTAAGAGATCAATTTGGTTTTACCTTGGGTAAATGCAAATCTTATAAATAGATGGCTTTTGCTCAAGCAAATGGCCCCCTCAAATTTTCCTTTGAATTTCTCATTCGCAATAGATTAGTCTTTCATTTTACTTAGAATTCTTAGTTTCTTTCATTTCATGCTTAGTTAGTGTTGTTTTTCTATTAGGAAGCCACATATCCATCTTGTGCAAGTGCTGTTGATATTTCATCCAATCCATTGGAGTAGAGTAGTTTATTTTCAATAGGAAGCCATTAAAGTTGTAGGTTTTGTTCTTCAAAAAAGATAGTTTCAGGTTCTAGACGTTTTATGTTGCATGACTCACAATAAATCCCGCTAGGAATTGCATAATCCAAGCTCTGTACTCTTGCGCTATCTCTCTCCTACTCACATTGTATTCAGTCTGTATCCTAAGTTGCCTTTGTCCCAATATCTACTTCTGTTGATGCTAGCATTACACGCTTTTATGGATCCACGTGAACACGAAGGAATGAGGACATCACACTGAGGGGACAAGATCACACACACCATCGGATTTTCCACTGCATTTACGAGAATCTAGGTTCTAGCTTTCAAAGTTCTAATTTGAATCATATCAAATAGAGTAGTTAATTACTTTATTTAAGTCAATATTACTTTCGATATTGCCGGGAAGGCTGTGGGGATTGATAGTTTAGAGACTATGATTCTTTCCTCACTTCGAGGTAGGATCAAGGTCTTTCAAATAGATTAGATCGAGTTATTTCATTGTTTAGAATAGATTTACAACCGCACAAGAAAGTAGCTATACTCGGTTACTTTGTTTGTTTTAAAATTCGACACTAGGTTAATTGTCAATTTCTAGATATATTAAAATAATTGCTCTTTCAAATTCATTTATAAAGTTCATCGAAAATAACAAAAAATAGAAGTTATATATGTTATAGACATACCTCACATAGTCAATTTTATTTTGTTGCATTTAGTTTACATTATTGCTTTTATGACAATCACGGGACCTAGAGAGCCCAAAGAATACGTATTCGATCCAATCGTGCCCCACCCAATCTCATCACAAAGCCAATATAAGCGATATAGATCGAATCTTAGGATCCAAGTCTTCGAACAACGGTAAACTTGCAACAAATCGGTTTCATATCCGCACACGTTTTGGTCAAATCAACCAAACCATAGATTACCCTAGATTCATATCCGCATGGCTGTATAAGGGTTTGAAAGAGAGTAGAACTTTGGTTGTGATCCTTTGGTCCCACAGCCAGACGCGGGAGACACTCTCACGGATATAGATACCAGCTTAATAATTCAAGTTCCACGAACGCTTGTAAGATACTTTGAAAAGATCACACAATTATTAATTCTGAATATAGAAGCTGAGAAAGCATACGACTATTGGATACTAGGGATTAGGGATTGATTCAGCACATGACCATAGCACGACCACAACAAGTATGAATCTACGGTTGTGACCCACAAATCCCACAGCCCAATGAGCCCATAGGTGAATCAGACATAGATGTTGGCCTATGTACACTAGTATTCATATCTGCCCCACTTCCACCTATCATCATCGAACAGATTATCCTTGCTTGAGACACGGCAGCTAACAAAGCTAAGGAGTTATGGACTAGGCCGAGAATCACCCATAGAGTCAATTATATTTACCATCCGCCCTATGACCTTATCTGGAGACATACATGAAACAATACAAGGACATTTTCCACGTATTCCACAACCCATAGACTGAATCACGCCAGAGCTCAATATTTATTGGAGCCTTCGAGCAGTCATCCTTGTTGATCGATCTATCACACTAGTTTAGGTTAGGAGGGCCTTCTTTGCCCTTAGATTCACAATTTCCACTAGTGCGCGTCGAAGACATTAGATTGCCCAATTAGCTTGTCTGCATCCCACGCATATTTAATCCCCATCGGGTGTCTCGCACAACCTCGGGAGGTCAAAGGTGCGAGGAAAAGTTACTTGTAGATTCCTATGCTCGCTTGTCACTTTTCCATCGTACAAAATTAGTGAACCCGACGTGAACTTCTTACTTTCCGTTCGGAGTTAGATTTCTATTTATTCTTTAAATTAAAACAACTCTTTCATCTTTACTACCTCATTAGCTTTCACCATCACCTTCGTTCCTTCCCATTATTCTCAGGGTATTCATATACCCTCAATATGTCCTGTTTGATGCATATGGTAGGCCTCTCTTAGGTCTTGAGGCATACTATGCTCAATGAATAAGGCAGTCATCACCCTCGCTATCGGTATGGGGTGACAACTATTCGAGATAACCAATTATCAACACAAACTCCATCTCCAAGGATCGATATAACTCATCTTTCCAAACAAGAGTTAGATCGGTTCGCTCAAACATGGCAAGCAGAGCCTTGAGACTCGAACAATATGACACTCACGGAGAATCAAGTCCGTCTCCTCAGTACTACTTAGACCACAAATTAGTAGACAATCGGACTCATATCTGGTTTAGATGATGAACATTCGAGTGCGTTATGCCAGAATGAACAACGTTCTCGAAGTATGCACCCACCTATAGGAGGTTTACAAACACAACCCGAGGCCTCTTTTCAAGGAAATACCTCCATGCCACTACATATAGGAAATTTTCTTAGGGAAACTTGGCAGTGTAGAATCAATTCATATCAAGATATCACATGCCTATACAACACCATGATATACAACAAATGCCACTAAAGCAAAATATTGTGACTTCACCAAGTGAGGTCATCTCAACTTTAGTAGAAAAAGTTAGGGGGTTAGAACTTGCTCAGGCAAATCACCATTCTCAGTTCATGCAGGCAGGAAATCCTAATCCTCCACACCATCCTAGCCAGGTAGACCTCCTCACAGGAATAGGCACGTTAGGTATGACTCCTCAGTATTCACAACAAACACCGATTAGAACCACCGTTTCTAACACCATTCCAATACCTCCCGGTCTAGTACAAAATAATCCATTCTTGGACAATACCCCTTCATACTTAAACATGTATTCCAAATCAACACAAGGGGATATGTTCTCCTCTCCCGATATTTTTACTCAACCACAGGGGTTTCCTTACACTCCTGCCAATGCGTGCGCTACGCCATATCAACAGCCCATTCCACCTCCACTCCCCTCAACAGCCATCATGGTGAAACCTATGTAATAGGGACATATTTAGAATATTTGAAAGAGCCCTTAGATTTCACCATACGAAGTGTCATGCTTCTAAGACCTCTTCCCGATTTTCCCAAGTACAAAGGTGAGGGAGATCCAAATGCACATATCAAGGCTTACGCTGACCATCCGAGAACTACTCCCATGGGATGGGGTTGTTCTTAAATATTTCCCAAAACCTTGGAAGGTATCGCTCTCGATTGGTATTATAGAATACATGAGGCTTCCATCCATTCGTTCAAGCAACTCATTTCAAAGTTCATCAAGGCCTTTGACATGAACAAACTATTAAGGATGGGAATCAAGGAATTCTTGCACATTAAACAAGGACATAATGAATCAGTTGCCCATTTCATCTAGAGGTGGCGTACAGTTCTTTATTCTTCGGAAAGTGCTCCAAATATGGATCAAATGGAACTATGTGATTTATTCCTTCATTCTCTCGGCGAGAAATGAAGGAATAAGTCCATAAGTTCCCACTAAGAACTTACGATCAAGTACTTGAGAGTGCTCTCAAAATAGATCAAGTGGCAATTGATAGTGGTTGCAAGACATATGGAGCAAGCGGGAGGTTAATCACCTCCAACCAAAACACTACAACTTATCCTACTATCACGAATGTCAATCAAGGACCTAAAATCCTTAATAAAAATCACGAGTGACAACGGATGGAGTAACCCGATCGAAGCTAGAACGGTAAATGTTGTGAATACTCCACCACAAATAAACAATCAAGAAACAATAACTTTACTCCAACAATCAATACAAAGGTGGATTCTAATCATCCACAATAACAACAAAAAAAAAACAACGGCGAAGCCCTACACGTGATCCAAATCAAAATTCAACCTGGTATCAAAACTAGAATTCAAACCAAAAACAACAAACATAAAACTTTAATAGACAATGGTTTGATCAAAGTTTTAGGCCACAATATACACCGAGCCAAAAACTAGGAATTTCAATCCTAACTCCTATTGTGGTTTTCACAAAATCGAGGCCATGACACTAGAACATGTCGTGACTTCAATAAATTTATGCAACGTTTACCAGAGGAACAAAGACAACTTTTTATAGATATGTTCTTGGCAAATCCTCGTCACCAAGACCAAATACTTTTATAAGGCGGTTTCCCCTCAAAATGCACCCCTCCGGATCTTGATGATCCGCTTCCAAATCACAACAATGACAAGATAAATCCAAATGGGACAAACAAGGGTGTAATTGCAGGAAACAATGATCATGAAGCTTCAACTTCGCTAAATCCATTAGTTGCGCCACAACTAGGAAGTCAACCATGACCTAAGATAGTCGGTTTAGTGGAGTTAGATGCCGAACTACCCATAGAAGGCATGTATGAGGACACGAGAGTATTCCTCTCAGCTAAGTCCAAGCTACCCGCTAGAAACAGACAATATCCAACAAGTATTAATAAAACCCGTGGGTGCTTACGACTTAATTAATGATCTAACGAAAACCTTCTCACACATCTCCTTTTTGGATTTGTTGAAGAACTCCCCTACTCATAGGGCTACTCTTTTAGAAGCATTAGGTTTAGGTCATCTAATTAGCATCACTCCACCTCTTGAAACACGGGTAAACCATATAGACTTTGATACCCACCCTCCAGGGGCAGCCAGATAGGGACACCGAATTCATATTCGAAATAAACAAAATGCCAACAAACGCCGAGATTGCATCTTTGAGGTGATCTAGCCTTACACTTGCAAGTATGGGTTTATAACAATTATGTGAAATGCGCGATGGTTGATGATGGGGCAGTAGTTAATATAGTCCCCTTCTCTTTCCTTCAAAAGCTAGGGTATGGAGAAACTAATTGTTCCACGACTCGAAATACACTAAGAGGCTATGACAGCCTTAAAGCCACTTCAATTGGAACTATAATACTACCGGTCACCTTAGGACCCAAAACAATCCTGACTGATTTTTATATTACAGATTGGGAAACTAACTATAATATGATCCTCAGCCGACCATGGATACACCGTATAAAGGTAATCCCTTCTACGCTATTTCAAGAAGTAAGATTCTTACATTTAGGAAAGGTGTTCATAGCCAAAGGTGATCCAAAACCATTCGATGTACACTGGTGACCTAAAGAAAAGACCAAGCATGCACTCGAGTTTGAACTCCCAACGAACCAACTTAATAAACCTACCGACGAAAACTAGAAGAAAAGTTGGTACCTATGACAGATCTTGAAACTATGAGCCTAGCCAAGGCAACCCCCAAAAAGATGAGGCTAACACTGCAGAAATAGTATCATTAGGAACTACTTTGCAAAAATTGTTGAATTACTAGAACAGGATCTACCAATGTTCCTACCATTTGATTACTGTAGGCATGGGGTGCACCCTAGGCGTCGGTTCTCTCCCAGCAGAGATCTGCGCATGGTAGAGGTAGAAGATGTTAACACAAAAATATCCCAAAGACCCATATTCCTAGTTAAGTATTGGACTCTCCATTTTGATGGAGCTAAATGTCGTTACGGAGTGAGGGGCAAGAGTAATCCTTACTTCTCCCCGAAGGAAAATTCCTACCATTTGCCTTTAAACTAAATTTCGAATGCACAAACAATGGCACCGAGAGTATGAAGCCCTTCTCATTGGCCTCATCTTAGCTAAGAGAATCGGTGTTGATAACATCGAGTGTTAGGAGACTCACATTGGTAGCAAATCAAGTTCTTGAGATGTATGAAACCAAAGCCGAGAGCACTTACAGACTCTACAAAATAGTTGTATTGAATTTAAGCAAAAAGTTTGACTTCATATCAATTGAAGCAATCCCGCGTGAACAAAATCTTCTCACCGATTCAATAGCAACCTCAGCATCATGCTTTACTCCAAATAGTAAGTTAGAGGATACCCGTTTCATGGTATCCCTTCGTGATGAACCATTGATAAAAACAATGTCAAATCCTCTTTTAAATAGAAATGAAAACAAATCTACTATCCTAGACCACATCGATAGTGATACAACCACTCTTGATTTCTTAAACGCCTATACGGCATTACATCTCACCCATCACGTGGTAGATTTATCCCTAATCCCGCATGCATCTTCTTACTTGAGAATCCCATGTGAGCTTCCCCAAAAAGGAACTCGGCATATACACAGTCGAGAATGGAGATGATCTAGAACTACCTCCAGCCCCTTTGAGTTTGAAGAAGGTAACACTTCTTTAATCGAAGAAACAATTGATATTAACATCGGTACAGAAGATGAACCAAGGATATTGAAGTTAGGATCCTCGCTAACTCCATTAGAAGTAGAAATACACGCTCGGATCCTCAAGAAACATCAGAAGGCTTTTGCATTTAATTATAAAGAAATGACAGGGGTTACACCACACATTGCGGTGCACAACCTCGTCACTAAATCTGATGCAAAACCGATTAAACAAAAGTCAAGACCAATGAAACCCAAGGTAGCTCTCACGGTGAAAGAGGAGGTAATGAAACTCCTCCAAGTAGGATTCATCAAACTAGTCGATTACTCTCAGTGGGTATCTAATATCGTTCCAGTTCTCAAAAAGAATGGAAAGATACGCATCTACATAGACTTCCGAGACATTAACAAAGCATGTCCTAAAGACGACTTCCCATTACCATCCATAGACGTCATTGTTGATGCAACATTTGGATTTGAGCTTTTGTCTCTCATGGATGGATTCTCGGGATACAATCAAATCAGAATATCTGAACAAGACCAAGCTAAAACCACATTTATAACTCCTTGGGGAACCTATTGCTATGTTGTTATGCCATTCGGACTCAAGAACATTGGCGCTACATACTAGCAGGCTATGACGTATATATTTCATGATATTATTCATAAAATTGTGGAATCCTACGTAGATGACTTCTTTGTTAAAGCCAAAAACGTTGTGACCATCCGGAAGTGCTTTGTTTCATTCTTTCACGTCTGATAGAATACAGAGTCATGTTAAACCCTGAAAAATGTGCCTTTGGTGTGACAGGAGGGAAGCTCTTAGGTTACATTATATCATCATGCGGGATCGATGTTGACCCAACCAAAATTAAGGTTGTTCTCGAAATGGTCCCACCTTCGGATGAATCGGAATCGAGATCATTTCTTGCAAAAACTTGGTGCGATCCGAGAGATT
This sequence comes from Taxus wallichiana var. yunnanensis, assembly GCA_018340775.1. Lineage (NCBI taxonomy): Eukaryota > Viridiplantae > Streptophyta > Pinopsida > Cupressales > Taxaceae > Taxus > Taxus wallichiana. The sequence continues at coordinate 580,680,679 of CM031240.1, forward strand.
CGTCCCGGACTTAAGTTTCGTCATTCATCCAATCAACAATCTACTCAAGAAAGATTATAGCATTGATTGACCGAAGAAATGCGATGAAGCTTTCAACGATGTTAAGCATTTCTTGTTATCACCACCTACGCTAATGCCACCTAAGCCGATCACCCATTAATTTTATATTCGCGAGCCACCATGTCTCGCTAGCTTTGTATCTTGCTAGCTCAAGAAGATGATAACAATAGAGAACGTGCAATCTATTTCATTAGCCGGACATTGCTCAACTATGAAACACGCTACACACAAGCAAAATGGGAATGACTCACCATAGTCTTTGCAACAAAATTCTTAAGACATTACATGTTAAATCAAGAAACAAAGGTCATTGTAAAAACAGAACATTTACGAACCTTCCTCATGCAAGGGTCCTTGTCTAAAAAGGTTGGGCACTTTATAACCTTAATGGGTGAATTTGAATTAACATTCGTAAATCAAAAGTCTCGTTAAAGGACAAATCATTGTGGATTGGTTAGCTGATAACCCGCTAGATGGAGGTAATCTAGTAGATCTGGACTTTCTGGATGAATGCGTATACTACATCGAAAACAGACCTCCCATCTCTGAGTGTCCTTGGTACACCGATATTATTCATTATATCATGGACCATACGTATCCAGAAGGTGCTACTCCACAACAAAGAAGATGGTTACGCATTATCGTAGCGAAATACTTCATTATAGAGCAAGTCCTCTATCGAAAGACATTCGATGGAATGCTTCTAAGATGTGTCGACACATAAGAATCCAAGAAGATTCTCCATGAATCTCACAGTGGAATGTGTGGAGGCCACTTTGGTGGCCATGCCACCACTCGTAAAATACATCGGATGGGCTATTTCTGGCCTACTCTAGAACACGACGCAGTAGAGTTTGTACGAAGGTGTCATAAGTGCTAAGAGTTCTCCCATGAGATCCATATGCTAGCACAGGCTCTACAACCAATTGCTACTCCATGGCCCTTTTCTACGTGGGGCCTTGACTTAATAGGGAAATTCTCTCCCTCGTCTACAGATGGCCATAATTTCATAATCGGGGCCACCGAATATTTTACCAAGTGGGTAGATGCTATGCCTCTTACTCACTGTGCCAAGTTCTGTAATCGCCAAGTTCATTTTCAACCAAATCATTTTCAGGTATGGTATCCCGCAAGTCATTATCTTGGATAATGGGACTTCTTTAAGAATGATGAAGTTCACGAATTATGCAATAAATTTAAAATAAGCCATCATACTGACCTCCTTGTATTACCCTCAAGCCAATGGACAGACTAAGGCGAAAAACATTATATTAAAAGCCATTCTCCTTAAAATGGTGAAAGAAAACAAACGAGATTGGCATTTGAAGTTATATCCGGCCTTATGGGCCCACCGAACCTCAATAAAGACACCAATAGGAGTGACTCCTTTCTCACTAGTATTCGAGGTAGAAGCGGTTCTCCCATTTGGAGGTTGAAATACCCGGTCTCGTATTTCATTACAAGGGATCTTGGATGAAGACGCTTATAGAGAAGCACGCCTCTCCAACTAGAAAGCCTAGATGAAGCTAGGATAGATTCCAAACAATGGCATAGAGTCTATACTAGCCGAATGTGCCGAGATATAACAAGAAGGTCTATGAACGTGATATATATGAGGGTGATCTAGTTCTAAGGCTGGACAGCCAGATCGACAAGAAGACCGGTGAAGGAAGGAAGTTCCGGCCCAAATGGTTGGGCCCATATCGAGTCATGAAGGAATATGGAAATGGCGCATATCTCCTATTTATCTTTGGAAGGTGAGGAATTTGGTGGTGAAATCAATTCCCTACACCTCAAACAATTCTACGCGTAAGCAATTAGTACTACTTGTATAATTATATCTACATTGCATCTTCATATACTTAGGATCATTTTGTCCGCTTGTTTCATACAAAATTGTGATCAAGGAATTTGTTCTCAAAGCAATTCATTACAAACTCATGATGTTGTTGGCATAAACACTCTAATCATACTTCTCTATTTCCATGATATCATCAAACTATGTCAGAATCATTTCATCAAATAAAGCTAGATATGACAAGGTCTTAATGGTAACCATGCCAAGATCTGCGGGTTTATTCTCACTTTTGGTTTCTTCTTAGGATGGGTGTCTTGCCTATGGTCTGTTCTAGAAGCTTCATGGTGTCACATCTATCCCGTACATATATCTCTTTGGAAATAAGAACACACTGACATTTTACTCAAGTAAACAAGTCAAATATAGATTAAACAGAAAATTTTAAATTTACACATTTCCTTGCCCCACCAACCTTCGGTGATGAGCTTGTGTCTCTTACTAGTGACATAGGGTTGGGAAAGGATGGAAATGCCCTTACTCGCCTATGCCTTACCTATGGTGATAAACTCACGCTTCTTACTAGTAGCATGGGGCAAGGTGTGGGGGGTCCTCTTGACAAGCAAACGCAAAAGGTCATAAACAAACAATTCAAATCTTGAAGTCTTGAGTCAAAAGAAAATGAATTGGATGTCCAAAATTCCAAGAGAGTTCAAAATCCTAAAACCCAGATTTTGTCTACCATATGGCCATCTACGGATCTAAGTCTAGATAAACCACAAAGCAAGTTGCATCCCAAAACTATGAAGTCACTCGAGTGGAGTAAGCTTGTAGCATCCTAATTTGATTCCGTCAAAGCTTTGTCTATCTTTCATCAATATCATTTCACAACGTTTCACAACTTGTGCCCTTTCTACAGCTCTTGGTAATGAGCCCTCGCATCTTACTAGTTGCATGGGGTTAGGAGTGGGGCAAGTCTATCTACTCATCGTACCGGCTTACCTTCACCACTTCGCCAAAACAAATATGAAGTATCCAAAATTGCTTACAGAAACTAAGATTCAAAATCACATTGTATCTACATTATCATATATCAGCATCATGAAATACAAAAAGAAAGTAAACACTTGCATCATTTGTTCTCCATTGCATACATTCTAAAGAGCATACATGCATAACATCATAATTTACATGAGGAAACTGGAAAGGAAACAAAGCCATAAATGCCAAAAGTCTGATCCAAAAAGAATATAAATATATAAATAATCAAAGTTTCTGTACAATGCCATCATGCGCTAAGCATGGTCAAAACGCTCAAAGAGCCCGAGATATACAAAAATATCATGCAAAAATCTAGGGGAGCCAAGTGGCTTCTCAACCCCTATGAGACCCCTCTGAAGGTGCACACCCATGCCTAGGACTCGGCTACGCCGGCGTTCGAGTGCACAGAGGACTCGGGATCTCGAGAGGCGCCTGCAGTCTCGCCACGAGAATGACTCCTCATCAGGCGCTCGGTTGTCCTATACCCCGCTAGCTCCATGCGGAGAGTCGATACCATCCTAGCCACATGCCATACTGGGGCAAAGACGTCAATTTATCTACCAGCTACTGAGGGCTCCCCAGCATCCACAGATAACTCTGCACGAGTCCTCTCCATGGGGATCATCAGGGTATCCGTGCATACTCTACGAATCAAGTCTCGCCACTCATTAGTGGTCTCTACAAACAAAGGAGAAAACAAATTAGAAATAAAACAAGAGATAAAACACAAGTGTAAACAAAAGGAGAGATAGCAACTAAGGAAATCCTAACTAAAAACAAACATTAAAAGGAAGGATGGTAACTTACTTGGATCACCAGGCCTCCAAGACAGATCTCAGGGTCACCTACCACGAGATGTCGTCGCCGACTAAGGTGCTCCCCTCATGGCTGGAGCAATGTAGCATCCCGCAACGGACTCGTCCTCCCCACCATGGTCCCGGGAGAGTGCCTCCTCTTAAACCAAAGTAACTCTCTCGCTCTACTCGGCCCTCTCGCTGCGCATGATATTATGAGTGTCATGCCACTCAGTATCACTGTCCTCCTCAGTCTCCTCCTCTGTCTCTCCCCCTATGAACTCCTCGAGACTCGATTCTATGTCGATGGGGTCATCGCTGCTATGGGCGGGACTCACAAAGCAATCCGAAGCAAGGGTGCCCGAGGCACACCGGCTCTCCCTCGGGCACGTCTTATCCTCCTAGCCACAATAGGCGCCAATGAGTAACAACTATCCAACCCCGGCCTCTAGGGCCCCCTCGCCTCTCGAATCGACACAGTATCTTGGTGCTACCAAGGAAGCATGCCCATGTAGGGTAGGCCAAAGGGGTGTATCTCCACTCACCCCACTCTATCAATAAGCTGCCCTGTGGTGGAGCAGGAGATCAAAGTAAGAGCCTCCTCACCCCATATACCTGCCATGGTCTGATATGGTGTGGCCTCCATGTCATCGGTGGTCAGAGAAGCAACTAGCTGATGAGGTGCTCTAAGCACTGACATATCTGTCCATCTAACTATGCTCACAGCTCGGGGATCTGTCACCTCTACACCTCTACCATAAGGAATGAAGTGCTCGTAAACCCAACTCATGCCCAGGGTCGAGTGGCTCAAAGATCGCCCTCAGTAAACGGACTACCACATGCAAGTCATGGTAGGTAGTCCCAAGTATGTCTGCTCACCAGGCATAAATCCAACCATGGCCCTCGATCTATGTAATGATGGGGGACCAACAGTATAGTAATGTGTCTCCTCCCTTGTCCCCGATCAATCTCGAGGCAAGGATCCCCATAATAGCTTTGGTGAATCAAGGGATGGGCAAAATAGGAATAGATCGGACTCGACCCTTTCTTGAGCCCATGGAGATGACTGCATCTCCCATGTAGGAAGCCCAATGTGCTATCTGGGCCCATGAACCTGTTGTCTCGAGGGTGAGTCGCCTCCCAATGATCGGGACCCCCAGGATACGATAAACATCCTCTAGTGTGATAGTCCACTCACCACAGACCCCTGGTAATCGGAAGGTGTTCCGATCAGCATCCCAGTAGGAAAATAAGTCACAGAGTATGTGACTAGATGGTGCAACATGGGGGACCCGCGATATACATAGTATACTGGACCTGCAAGCGTATCTCCTGCGTCTGTGAAAGGGCGTCTACACTCTTTGGAAGCCAATCACACTCCCTCTCTTGGCTCCACCGAATGTACTCCTCTCTCGCTTGCATACACCCAAAAACACACAAAACAAAGCAAGTTAGCATCCAAGTGACATTAGAAAAATCATGAAAACACATAGAAATGCTAAAAATGCAAAAAAATCTCAAACAGTGTTCTTTTAACATTACTGTGCAAAACCGCCACCCTGAGCGGGGAGGTGGTTTCAGAATAACCGCCGACCCAGGGTGGCGATCTTGTAACCACCGTCCCGAACAGGCGGCGATCATGTGACCGCCGCCCGGGCAAGGCGGCAGTCGTGTCCCGAAAACCCATGCGGGTTTTACAACTTAAAAAGCCTAAAAACACCAAAAAAAGGACCGTTTTAGCTAAAAATAAAGCCTACCCAGTAAGCGCCCCCCCTAGATGGACCTTTTGAACCTAACATTTTTGAAAATAACCCCCCCACAACCAAGATTTTAACATTTTAAAAATTTGAAGGAAAAAATGATAAATTGAGGAAAACTAACATGTGATCTTGCGGGTCAAAATTTTACTCGTGGAGGCATGATCACTATCTCGTCATGAACATTTTGACTCTACTCTCATAAGAAACCGTCACCGTGGGTCCCGGAGCTCGGATCGATCAAATCAACACGCGTAAATAAATAGGAAAATGGGCCCACTTTCATATATATATAACCCGACTTGTTTTAAAATACCTTTTTTCGCAAGTTTGGAGCGCTGAAAGAGGTAAGTTCTTACCCCACATAAATGGTACGTCTTCATTTCCCATTATTTTAGTGTTTATTTTCCGATCTATCTTGTCTATCTACACTTGAATTCTCTTTTCATTTTGCAGGGAGCGGGAATTTTGGATGGCATCATTTTGACACACACGGACGTATCGTATAACTTCCAACTTCCCATTTCGGGACACTATACTCGGACCCACCATTTACGCCTCTTCATGGCTAAAACACTTCTCCGAGGGGGCAATATGTACGTACCCAAAATTGTAGGGTATTGCACTTTGCCGGAACAACATAACATGTACCCCAATGATGATACAAGTCTCCTCACAAGGTGTTCGGGATCCGAGAAAAGCTCCCCAGTGTGCGTTAACATCCCGCATGCCCCGCTTAGCCCCCGTGTGCTTTGTTTTTCTCTTTTTCCCTCTTTTCTTGGCCTTTTTCTCTTCAGTTATGAAACCACTACCCTAAGCATGGCGGCGGTCCTGTAACTGCCACCCTGCTCAGGGCGGCGGTCCTTTACGTGTTTTCTAGAATTCTCTTTTAACACGACTCATGTAAATTTCAACATTTACCAGCTTTTTTCACTGCCTTGGGCTTGCAATAATGATTCTAGTTCCCTGGAATAGTGTTTTGCCATTGTTTATAGTTTAAGAGATCAATTTGGTTTTTACCTTGGGTAAATGCAAATGCTATAAATAGATGGCTTGTGCTCAAGCAAATGGCCCCCTCAAATTTGCCTCTGAATTTCTCATTACAATAGATTAGTCTTTCATTTTACTTAGAATTCTTAGTTTCTTTCATTGCATGCTTAGTTAGTGTTGTTTCGCCATTAGGAAGCCACATATCCATCTTGTGCAAGTGCTATTGATATTTCATCCAATCCATTGGAGTAGAGTAGTTTATTTTCAATAGGAAGCCATTAAAGTTGTAGGTTTTGTTCTTCAAACAAGATAGTTTCAGGTTCTGGATCGTTTTATGTTGCATGACTCACAATAAATCCCGCTAGGAATTGCATAATCCAAGCTCTATACTCTTACGCTATCTCTCTCCTACTCGCATTGTATTCAGTCTGTATCCTAAGTTGCCTTTGTCCCAATATCTACTTGTGATCTTTAGCATTACACGCTTTTCGGATCCACGTGAACACGAAGGAATGAGGACATCACACTGAGGGGACAAGATCACACACACCATCGGATTTTCCACTGTTCTGCAGAATCTAGGTTCTAGCTTTCAAAGTTCTAATTTGAATCATATCAAATAGAGTAGTTAATTACTTTATTTAAGTCAATATTACTTTCGATATTGCCAGGGAAGCTGTGGGGATTGATAGTTTCTGAGAGACTATGATTCTTTCCTCACTTCTGAGGTAGGATCGAGGGTCTTTCAAATAGATTAGATCAGTTATTTCATTGTTTAGAATAGATTTACAACTGCACAAGAAAGTAGCTATACTCGGTTACTTTGTTTGTTTTAAAATTCGACACTAGGTTAATTGTCAATTTCTAGATATATTAAAATAATTGCTCTTTCAAATTCATTTATAAAGTTCATCGAGAAAATAACAAAAAATAGAAGTTATATATGTTATAGACATACCTCACATAGTCAATTTTATTTTGTTGCATTTAGTTTACATTATTGCTTTTCTATGACAATCACGGCACCTAGAGAGCCCAGGAGAATACGTATTTGATCCAATCGTGCCCCAACCCAATCTCATCACAAAGAATAATCGATATAGATCAGAATCTTAGGATCCAAGTCTTCTGAACAACGATAAACTTGCGATAAATTAGTTTCCAGTCAAGCGGGTTAAACATAGAAGATGACAAAGCGCACACGTTTTGGTCAAATCAACCAAACTACAGATTACCCTAGATTCATATCCGCATGACTGTAGAAGGGTTTGAAAGAGAGCAGACCTTTGGTTGTGATCCTTTGGTCCCACAACCAGACGCAGGAGACACTCTCACAGATATAGATACCAGCTTAAGAATTCAAGTTGCACGAAACGACTATAAGATACTTTGAAAAGATCACACAGTTATTAATTCTGAATATAGAAGCTGAGAAAGCATACGACTATTGGATACTAGGGATTAGGGATTGATTCAATACATGACCATAGCAGGACCACAACAAGTACAAATCTACGGTTATGACCCACAAATCCCACAGCCCAACAATCCCATAGGTGAATCAGACATAGATGCTGGCCTACGTACACTAGTATTCATATCTACCCCACTTCCACCTATCATCATCAAAAAGTTATCCTTGCTAGACACAACAGCTAACAAAGCTAAGGAGTTATGGACTAGGCCAAAGAATTGCCCATAGAGTCAATTATATTTACCATCCGCCCTATGACCTTATCTGGAGACATACACGAAACTATCCCAGGACATTTTCCATGTATTCCATAACCCCTAGACCGATCACGCCAGAGCTCGATATTGATTGGAGCCTTCGAGCAGTCATCCTTGCTGATCAATCTATCACACTAGTTCAGGTTAGGAGGGCCTTCTTTGCCTTAGATTCGCAATTTCCACTAGTGCGCGTCAAAGACATGAGATTGCCTAATTAGCTTGTCTGCATCCCACACATATTTAATCCCCACCGGCTATCTCGGCACGACCTCGGGATGTCGGGTGCGAGGAAAAGTTACTTGTAGATTCCTATGCTCGCTTGTCACTTTTCCATAGTATAGTCCCCTCAAACCTAACTTTTACCTATTATCAAAAAAACTTTGGTCATGAGATAACATATGAATGTCACTGTTATCAATGCCGAGACGAATGGTGTCTTAGTGGAAAGAAGTTATTTTTGGACTTCATTATCGAATTGAACATTGTGATAAAGGCCACTAAGTTTATCCTCAGCATCATCATCAAGGATAGGATTCACACTAACATTATGCATAACTTAATTGGGAAAGGAGGACCTATTTTTAGCCATGAGGGTTTAGGGGATCCTATGGTAAGGAGTTCGGCTAAGGATGGGTTCACCAAATAATTTAATAAAATTTGAATATTAAATCTAATTTTAGAGTCACTACTATGATAATATATAACAGAATATAAATGATAAGTACTATAAAGATGCAACCATATAATCAAATAGGAGAGATAGGGCATTTTTCTAATTTACACTTATACTAGAGTAGATCTGAACTAAAACAAATGATGAACAGGTTGGGCAGGGTGTCGAAAATGCTCGATATTAATTATGGCACATGCGTATAAAGTTGGAAACGGGTGCCTAGGTCGGGGAGAGGGCGTCTAAACACCAGAAACCTTGTATGGGCATCATTGACTACGCAAATGCTCGAATCGATTTTCCTTTGTCACTAGGGTTTCACACTTATTCATTCCCATTGCCCGATATTCATGCTTCGATCATTGAGGTATCTCGTAACCTATAACACAAACCCTAGCTATATGTATAATATCACAAACACATCAAATTGGAATGAAAAATGCAATATGTGAAGTCGGTGACCTTGGTAGTCATATGAATGATGAACTTATGACCGTGTGTGTGCACTACATTCTATACTCTATGTAGTTCTTTGTGCTTATGTGTGAAATAGTGTCCCTAGGTTTCCCTCTCGGTGATGATACTAAGATAGCAGGCTATGTCTAGATAAAATACAAATGTGTGAGATGAAATAAAACATTTCCCCTTTCTATGCAATGTATGCAAAGTAAATGTTCCTAAAAGGTAGTCCCTTTGATAATATGTAGATATGATTTCCCTTTAGAATTTCCCACCCATATAATAATATGTATGTTGTGTATATATAGAAATCTCTTGTTTGAATTTCGACACTAGTGAAATGACATGTTGATTATGACCTCGAGATAAGGATTAGAAAACCAAAAAGGATGACCATAAATGTCAAAATAAGTGAAAAGAACAAAGATTACAGGGAGCGCCTAGAATGGATAGGAGCGCTTAGGGTGCTAGTGTCCTAGGATAAATTATAACATATGTGAAAATACTTGAAAGATGGGGATCCTGCGACTGATCATAATCGGTTACAAAAGTGTGACAGATGTGTGAGAGAAAGACAAAAGAAATCAAATCAAACAAGTGGATGGACCGGTGAGTGTATCACCAAAGGTGAATAATTTTCTTACTTAAGATCCGTGCATATAACAACATACTTGGTGGTATAGTAAAATAGTAATGTGTGCATGATTTTTTTACACCTATGTAGATTTGATCAAATACATTTTTGCAAGGGACCGCACTATAGTACCAATTTTCCCAACATAGACAAATACAAATAGGCAAGGGTAAATTTTTCTATTCCCCATCATTTCAATGAAGATGGATATATTTTAGTCTTTGATTCTAAATGCTTTGATTCATATATTTTCCATGAATGCATGCCTAAATTTAATACTAATGTTCCTATTGACCCTAGTTCTAAATCTTTTGATTTAGATACAAACTCTGGCTATGATAGGTTCCCATCTTTTTGTGTCAATATAGATTGTTCCTTTCTTCATCCCTATATTCCTCCAAATTACTATCTTTTCAAACATTAGCTTGATCTCATTTAGTCACAATATGACTCCCACTTTCCTTGGAAATCTAGTCAAAGAGATGAGTCTTTATCATGGACTTTAGAATGCTCTTACCCACTACCGCACTCAAATACGATTACAATTTCTTCAAAAGTGAGGTGAAGAACAAAACCACCAAGAGGAAGAAGAAAATGTTGCCTATGCACCACATGTTCCATATGGTGAGGGAGAAAATCTTCTCCTTTAGAGGAAGACAATACACAAAATATTAATAACTCAATTTTATCAAAGAGAAAGGAATGAGTAGACTAGAATTCCAACACTTAAGGTTTAGTTGGACAAACATACAAAATAAATAAGAGAATGGAGAATGTCTAGAATGAAATTACTCTAAAAATCCATTGTAAGGGCCACAAAATAATTTTGAAAAATATTCCAAGAAGATGTAGAGGATCACAAATATCAAGAATAATAAGTCCAACATATGATGAGTATGAGAAGATAATCATGTATGAGGCTTTCAAACAAATAGAAATTGAAAATAATGAAAAGGGCATATTAAATGAAGAAAACTCATAGGTATGTAACATAAAATATTGTAGTAATCCATTTGATATTATTCAATTATGCATACACAATATCAAACCCTACACTTTAGAGGTCATGATAAACACTAGAACATGAATAAGTTTGCTCAAAACCAATGGTATACCTATTTTATATCGGAAGAATCTATCATGGAAATCAACTTTGACTCTAAACAAGTCTCTAATTGATATTGTGCCTTCCTTCAAGTAAAAATAGATAATACTTGAAGGTTTTTATATTCCAACAATTTATTACACTTCATTATGGTTCCCTACTTGGAGTAGACAATCTAGGCCTATGCTCTTCATTTACCATGATTGATAATAGTATAGCCCTTTTTATCCACCTAAGATATTTGAAATAAAACACCTATAAAAAATTATCCCTTATGTAAAAAAGGATCCTAAAACCATCAAAAATGCTTGGATACAAAAATCCATTTCCCTTTGTTATGAAAATATCTATACATTGGTTGAGAAAACCAAGAAAAAAATCTATCACAATAACCCTCGTGCATTCGTTCATAGGAAAAAAATATATGAAATCAAGATACAATGGATCAAAGACAAAAATGGAGTTGAAATCCAACCTAATTTTAAGGGACATCAATGTGATGCCTTTTATGTTAATAAAAGGAGTAAAAACAATAGGGATAAAAAGGACTTTTTAATGATTACAAGCCTTTAAACATGTTTATTCAATCAATCGACACCCCATTCCTAATAAATATGCCATCCTCAATAGAGTAAAAGGAAGCAAGGTTTATAGTAAATTTGAATTTGAAATTCACTTCTAGTATATTCATGTAAATCCTAAAGATAACTACAAAATTGATTTTGTTATTCTAGGATCTAGGAGGGCAATATGAATGGAATGTCTTGACTTTTGGTCTATAGACCACACTATCCATTTTTGAGAAAAAATGGATAAGCTTTTTCAGTAAGCATGAGGATTTTATAATCATTTATATTGATGGCATTTTTAATCTTTTCAAAAATTCCTAAGGAGCATATATAACATCTTGAGAATTTCTATAAATTTATGAAAATGGTTTGTGATTAAGTCCTATTGAAATGGAAATTGATTAATGACTCCATTGAATTTTTATGGATCACCTTAACAAATGAGAAATAATCATACAAGAGCATATTATTTAAAAAATTAAACAATTCCACGATGAAATAACAAAGAAAGAGTAACTTTAAACATTCTTAAGATGTATTAATTATGTCACGAGGTTTTCATAAGAGAACAACTACTCACACGGTTCTCCTCAATAAAACACTATAAAAGAATCCTTATCCTTAGGAAAATTCCATGGAACATGTCGTGCAAAGGATTAAAAGGCGATAAAAATATTTGACCTTTATGACATTGCCAAGAAAAGGAAAACAATTACATTGATACAAATGCAAGTGAAGAATGTTGGGGAGCTTTACACGAAGAAATTGATCAACAAGGAAAAAGAAGATGTGCATGTATGTGATTTAATTTAATTTTAATTAAATATAAATATTTCAAAGTCAATATTGAACCAAAAAAATATGTAAATGTTGGAATATAGAAATGACACAAGCAAACTAAGATGTAAAGCATGAAACTCTAAGCAAGAGATGACATAAGAAGACTTAGTTGATTTACCCACAATCCGAAGTGATGCGGCAAGTAAAAGTGTTGAAAAGGTTGTAAATGTCATCATCACTTCTCACTATAAATTATGGAACTCAAAAACAGGGTAGGATAGGAGCACACACGGAAGGACGGAGTGCCCCGGGTTCTAGTCACCGATTTGGGCTCTAGTGTCTGGATAGGTTCTCAAGTTCTAATTTTTTCTGGGTTAAAAGAGCTTCACTCCAATATTTTTTTCACTCCAAATTTGTTGTTAGGGTTCCAATCACACATGTAACCTGCAAAAAAAAATTTCTACCTGTATAATCCCATAAACCACATCAAACCTAAAAAGAAAGATGCATAATGGGGATTTGAAATGACCCCCCGGTGGTCACCCCGAGAGTGAACTTACAACCGAGCATTGCACTACATCTCAAAATCCATGTGGTGTTGGTGGTGCGTGTAAAAATTGTACCCTAGGATGCCCTTGTGCAAGTTGCACTTAATAACAAGTTGTAGCTAAATGTAGCAATGTAGTAGAATGTGTGGATGGAATAATGAACTTACCCTTCCTATGATGTGTATGCATAGTTGCATCCCTTATCCCTTGAATGGATGTTAGATGGATGCTTTAGAGTGCTTTAGGTGCCTTTTGGATGCAAGCTTAGGTGATGATAGTAATGCTTAGTGCTTGTTCATTTATTTTGAACACATAAATATGTATTTATATGATTCCCTTATTTAAATTTTGTAATTGACAACTAGAAGACCGACCCATAAGTGAAAAATATGCCCAAAAGATAAAAGAGACCCAAAAGGAGCAAGTAAGGTAAGAAAGGGTCAGGGGCACCTAGAGGGGATAGGGGCTCTTGAGCACTCATGTCTTGGTGCAGGAGTTGGTGTCTGGAGCCATAAAATATAAATAAATAAAATATTGATTGGGTTGTAGGGTGTGTAAGACCAAATAGAAAATAATAAAGAAAAGAAAGAGGCCAAAGACAATCGACAATTACTATTGTTCTTGCTAAAGAATAATATGAATGCTAGTATGTGTTTAGGACCTAAAAATGTACCCAAGTGCATGATTTTGTGTCTACATTTACCCCCACTTTTATGTTTGTTGAGGGATTACTCGATAACATAAAATAGATTATAGTAGATGTGTACACGATAAACATGTAGAGCGTGCGGCGAAGAATGCACCGAGTGGAAAAGTGAAGAGTGGAATGATGCAAAAATGAAGAGTGGAAACTAGGAAGAGATAGTGACGCTAGGGGTGTATACATATGTGTTGTCTTGTGTTGTGCATGTTGTTTTACTTGTTGTGATTTCTATTATTTCTTCTTGTAAGGACAAACCTATAAAAAGAAGAGAAAGAATGTAGTCAAAGTCTCGTATATGATAAATTAGAGAAAAGTGTGCATAAGTATGTAAAAGTGTATAAAAGGAAAGTGTGCACCTGATGTAGAAGAGTGTAAAAGGATAGAAAAATGTTTTTAACTACTATGAAGAGTGAGTTTTTAGGCGATCTTAGGCCAAGAGTGAGTTTTGGGTGTTCTTAGGCCAAGAGCAAGTTTTTTGGGTGATCTCACGCCAAATGCGAGTTTTTGGGGATCTCATGCCAAAGAACAAGTGGGGAGAGAGGTCTAGTGTTACTCTCCTTCCATGACTCTACCCAATAAACACCACTTTGTAGATGGTGTGTTCCTACTTTGTTCTTGTTGTCCTTGATTTGTTCTAAATGTATTAATTGTTTTGATTGAAATTGACTATAGGAGATTACATACATGATGTTTACCGGAGGATTATTCTGATATTGTCAAATTTCTCTGAAGGATTTTATATACTACGTTGATATGAGAAATTGATTGTGTGTACCCCTAGTACATTAGCACCTAGGATAGGACAAGGGTGCCCATGTGCTAGTGTCCGAGCTCAGGCGATGGTGTATCTCGTGCTTTATGATTCGACCCAAGTCTCATTCTGATCCAGTGTTGTAACTATATTTTGTGTTGATTCTGTGTTGTATTTGTACTGTGTTTTAGCTCTAAGCTACTGTATGGGGTGATTTGTTCACCTAATGTATGCTCCCCTCATTTGGGGTGTATGCGATGTCAGTAGGAGTAAGCATCCCAAAAGAGAGGACCTCGATGTTGAACCGAATCTGTATCCATGTAGGGGGAGGGAATTTGCATGGTAGAAACCAAGGCACATGCAAAAAAAGTGGCTAGATACATGTGTTAGTAGAAAAATAAGCAAGCATGTCATAGAAAAATAATGTAACAAGAAAATGTGCATACAAGATAGACCACAAAAATCGGTTTCAAACATGAGACATCACTCACAATGTCACAAGACAATCAGTCTGAAGCGACCAAAAGCATACAAGGCGGTGATCAAATAAGACATAAGAAATAGCTCGCAAACAATAGCATACAAGTATAAATCAATGTCAAACAAGATGTAACATACAACAATGGTGGCATATAGTCCTAAAAGGAAAATGTTGCACATGAAGCATCCATTAGCATGTTAGAAAGATAAGAAGTATGTCAATGCATGTATGTATCAATGTAAAGTAGTGTGCTAGTAAGAATAGGAAGTAGTATTTGATGAAATGATAACACATGTAATGTTTGAGAAAGTAGATGCCCCCATGAGCCTTGGTGAGACTAGTAAGAGGTACAATGCCAAGGATCATTGCAATGTGCAAGGACCTTTAAGAGATTTGCATTCAATCCAAAAGACCAAGTGACCATGCATGTGTATAGAAAAGATATTGGCATACCGAGTATCTAAGTAGCATAGTCAAGTGATTGCATCATGTAACTAGTATAAACAAGACAAAGTAAGTGCAACCAAGATATACAATATGCAGTGTATGAGTGAGATGGAATGGTATGTAATATGAATGTGATAGGAGCAACGTGCCCCCTAGTGAATGTGGATGAGTATGAGATGAGATTCATTTATAAAAGATCCCTTAAAAATTAAGAATGAACCATATAACAATAGTGTGTCATCAGGAAATGGTTTGAAATTGTGTGTTATAAATATAGATCATGAAGCATAGAGCATGAAGAGTGAATGTGGTGAGTTTCATTTCAAATTTAGACCCTCAGCAGTCAAGTATGAACTGTGGAACTAGAGTGCCTCACGGGGAAACAAATTGAAATTATGTGCTATAAAGAGAGATGATGAAGCGTAGAGGATAAAGAGTGAATTATGGTGAGGTTCATTTAAGATTTTTACCCTCAATAGTCAAGTATGAACCGTGGAACTAGAGTGCATCATAGGGTAATGACGACATGATGTGTGTATCAATTTGCATAATACTAATGTGTAAAATTAAGTGTGAAGCACAAAGCGTGATAAGAGAGATTTTAGATAATTTATGATGCTAGAAGGGGGTGGGGAAAAGCTTGATGCCCCTAAGTGTGCGATGGAGATCTATCCAGGGAATGAAATAGAAATCATGCCATGGTGACGAATGTGGAAATGTGTCGGAGTATTGGTATTGATGTTAGGAAGAGTATATTTTCCAAAGTAAGTTCTAGCATTAAGAGTAGATGGAAATTGTTTTTGTGATGGCAAGTATGTGAAATAGTGTAAACCTTAGGATGAGATGTGGCAGGAATAAAAGGAGTGAGCTTAGGGAGATATTTGATGCTAAGTCTAGTGGATTGTGCTAAGTTGGGTTCACCAAATGATTTAATTTAATTTGATTAAATATAAATATTTTAGAGTCACAATTGAACCAAATAATATGTAAATGTTGGAATATAGAAATGAAACAAGCAAACAACGATGTAAAGTATGAAACCTTAAGGAAGAGATGAGATAAGAAGACTTAGCTTATTTATGCATAATATAGTGTTTGAAATTGTATGGTTGTGTTTTCATTCATGTTAGCCCCATTCATGGTAAAGGATTTCATGGTGTCATGTGAGTCTCCTTATGATGTTGTTCAAGTGTCAAACATGAATATTGAGTGGTTTCGTGAGTTCAGTGTTGTCATGGTGCATGGGCTAGCAAGCTAAGTCACTATATGAGTTATCCTAAGTGAGTTGTTTAGTTTCATGAGGTCAAACATGGTACTAATTATATTTCATGTGTGTGTATGGGTCTGCATTGAGTCATCATGGTCAGTTCATGGGTTGTCATGGTTGAGTCGGGTGTCATTTCAGGCTTGTTTCTAGCCCTAAAGCAAGTTGAATAAGGTAGAGATATGAGATTTAGAGCTGATGATTCCTGTTGAAGCATGGTAGTAGTATATTTTTCAATGTACCTAAGGTTTATGATGATTTTTAGGTTAGAATTTAGAGGTTAAATGCATATTTGAGGTCCTTGAGAAGTAAATAGGTGAGAACAAGCAATTTAACACATGTAAATGAGATTAGATGGAAAGTTTCAGAAATATTCAGGCTATGTGGTGATTATGGACAGTTATATAAGGTTTTCATGGTGCTTCATGACAAATTTTAGGTCATTCTGAAGAATATTTTTGAAGATATGTAAGTTTTCATGAAACCGGGTAAGAAACAAAGTGTGCTTTTGTGACAAAAGTTGACCTTCTGATGCTCATTTTGGATTGTATGATTTTCATGGGGACCTGATATATTTGGAATATATTCTTAGGTCAGTTATTAATGTTTCAAAAAATAATGAGGTGGTTTTATTGTCACATTTTTATGAACGATCGTTAAGAAGCTAAAGTGGTTTGAAACCCTAGCTAAACCCTAGCTAGGAGAAGCTTGCAGAAAAGTGAGTATATCAGCCCTGTTTTTATTGGTTCCTAAAAAGTGATTATTTGATGTTGTAGAGGACTCTTTCATATTTCCAAAAAGGTAAGATAGAGCAGGTGACAGTATGTGGGCCCCACTTGAATTGGCTTGTTTTTGAAGAGTTCCAGTTTTTAGAAAAGTAATCCAAAGAAGGTAATGTTTAAATTAACATTTATGTTAGCCTATGAGTTTTTATTGATGTCCATGAAGGTTTAAGATCATGTTGATACTGAAAAAGTGAAAAGTGTGCCCTATCTACGAGGACTTGTTTTTGGGGCAGTTTGGAGCAACTTGTAGTAAAACTTATATTGCAGGAGCTACAAGGGGACTTAGGAATCCATTCAAGTTTTTTTATGAATCAGGTTTAGATATATTTATGATTGTATATCAAACTTTATGATTGGACAAAGTATGTAAAAGTTACGACCCATTCTTTGATGGTCAAATTTGGAAGATGCCCATTCTAACAGTGGTGCATGTAGCTACAAGAGGTAAGTTGATGTTTTTTATTTGATCAAGCTTGGTGAAGGATTCTGAGGGCTTATAAATTATGTATAATTATTATCCATGCTTTGGTTCAAGTATGGAAGTAATTTTTGCATGATGGATCATGTTGGGAAAAGTGTTAGTTCTTGATTCCAAGTAGAGATAAAAAAGTAGTTTACAGAGATTAGCTTGGTTAAAGGCCTTATACTTGGAGTTGGAAGGATTTATTATATGTTATGGAAAGTTAATTTGGAGATATTTCTAATGAGGTATGGATTGTCTTATGATGAGATATTTTGGCTGGTCATTCAAGTCAATTAATGAAGGATTTTGTAGTTGTTATTTCGGAGACGGGGTTGTTATTGTTGAAATAATGAGTTAGTTGGAGAATCAAATTGATGAGTTGATGTATTCTATCACCTAGAATGTGAAAAGGGGTGAATTTATCACCTAATGAATCAATTTTTAGGTCTTGAATGTGTCAACAAGAGTGATTAACAACTAGGTTTGGAAAACTGGTTTTTGTGCAACTTGATTTGGTGAAGACAAAAGTTGATATGGTTTGAACCAATGGATGTTTCAAGAGGTATAAATTACATATATATGTTCTACAAGTTATGGGAATTCAATTTAGTAGTCAAATTCCATAGTTGAGTTCATCTTGAGGGTGTTTGAAGCCCAAAAGTAGATTTAGGTTGTTGGAAACAATTGTTTTGAGAAGGTAATGAGCCAATGGGCCCAATAAATGAAATAATATAATTGGTTCATGTATATTACAACCAGGTGTTTCACCAATAATTTGAGTACGTATGAGCAAAACAGATAGGATAAGGGTGAGGAGGAATACCTGAGATGAAGGTGGAAGGTAGAATGTGCACGTTCTAATTTCCTGATCCAGTGTTGATTGTGAGAACTTCCTTTTTGCTAGGAGGAACTACCTGTGAATGCAAAACAAGACCATAAGAGGAATATTAAACAATATATGTCAGTGGAATGCCTAGCATGTGCTAGATCCAAGAAGTGTGATACTTCCTAGATGGTATCAATCCATTTTTAATACACATCAACGTAATAAATAACGTAAATAAATAACATCGTACTGTAGTTGATATGATTTAGGTATCTCATTCAAATAAAATAAGCAAATTTAATCTAACGAGTAAGGTTATGATCAGATCTGGAGGTTGGGTAGGTAGCCAAGGTGACTAGGATAAGTCAAGATTAGGTTTTGGGTGGTTTGGTTTATTTGGGTGAAGGTTATGAGGTTGAGAGGAAACCAATGACGGTTTAGGTTGACCGAGCGTTGGTAGGGCCGCCGATAAAACTCAATAAAATTTGGTTTTGAAGATTCTCTATGATTACACAGAGAATGGGAGAGTGAGGGTTAGGTTTCCAAAGACACTAAAAATTCTCGAGAGGTCCTGAGTCGGTATAGAGAGATAGGAGGTTATAGGTAGTTAGGTTGAGGGGTTAAAAGGAAGGTGGGAGGTTGTGAGATGTAAAGGAGACTAGGAATCTCAAACAGAGATAAAGAAACTGATCTAAATAAGTATGGAAAGATGTAGATCCAAATGTACTTACTTGTATTTGCAGACTAGTGGTTGGATGAGGGTGATGGTTGATATGTGATACTTTTGGTGGTGAGTTTCGTGTAAGTGTTTCCCATAATGTTATCATGAATGCTTAGCTTGCAGATCGGTCTTGGTGCTGATCCGGATGTTTGTATGTGAATAAGGGCTCTGGTTTGTGCTTGCATGTAGATATCTCTCTCCCCAAACTTGAATAATTCTTCCAACCTCGGAACAAGGTTACCAAAGTGAATATATGGTAATCGACGATGGTTTAGGTTAACTAGTGTCGGTTTAGGGTTAACCGACATCAATTATGGCGGAAATCCTAGGTTGCCAAATAGTAGATCTTGGCTATCTTTTACCAGTTCTACCCATTGGTTCAGGTCTAAAATGGTATTTTCCACGTAAGTAAGTGGGCATGCTATTAGAGAAAGAATAGGCATATAGTGTTAGGGTTAGAATAAGTCTCAGTTAGTTATGGTAAGTAGAGATTGAGTCCTAGTTAAAAGGAAACATGCTAAGAATAGGTCTATGATGAGGTGTCTAGGTGATGTGGTGGGGTGAGGTGTCTAGGTGATGTGGTGGGGTGATGTGTTTAGGTGATTTGGTGGGGTGAGGTGTCTAGGTGGGGCGGAAATTAATTTAATTAAGGTAATTAAAAATTAAATTAATGAATATTGTGAGAATGGAAATTAATTTAATTGTAGGTAATTAAATTAATATACATGTGGGGTAAAAGGGGAGTGTGACCCAAATTTGGTGTCTACATTTTCCCCTTTTTATCGTGTAGCTTGTATTGATAAGTGATGCTGACAAAAATAGGAAGTGGTTGCCCTGAGTGGGGGTAAGAGTAAGGTCACCCCAGGTGTGGGTGAAGGTGATCCCCCTCAAACCAGGAACTGATGAGGTGTAATATGGAATCGGTGATTGGTTTGATAAATGTGTAGTTAGTGGAAGTGAAGGTAGGTGGGGAAGGGTAATGGTCAACTCAGGTAATAAGTAATAGGTCATGGTCAAATTGGGTAATGGGTAATGGCAATCAAATATGCACACGTATAGATTGCAACATGGTACCGGTTGAAGAGCTTGCAAAATCTACATCTTCCAAGTTTGATAGGTTTATCCAAACAAGGGTGAAGTGATTCAGGTATCCAAGGCATAGGATATGGTCCAGAAACACAACATAGGTCAGGTGCAGGAATGTTTAGGTATGTTCTGGTACACCAAAGGTTTGGTTGGGATAAACGACATGACAATAGGAAAGGCATGGTTGTTAGGATAAAACAACATGGGTAACAACATGGCAAGGTATAGTGAGTACATAAGGTCAATGGTCACACCAAGTAGGTCAGGTCCAGGTAAATAGGTCATGGCATAGGTAAGGCCAAGGTATAGGTAAAATAACAAATCCCGAGACACAACTAAGGAAATGTAAGGGTAGTTTGGGCTTGGAGGTAGGTTGCAATAAGTGTGGGTGAGGGTAAAGGGTATCAAGAAATGATGATTTGAGGCTAAAATGGGGAAAATGGGATAAAAAATGATAGTAGTAGGCAAACGATGTCGATTTAATGTAACCGATGTCGCTTTAATGTAACCGACATCGATTTATTATGACCGACGTCAGTCATGTCGGGTAAGCGTTAATAAAAAAGAAAAATCTGTATTTTACGAATTCATTTTAACGTGTTGTTATTTGGGAAAATGACAAAGTGATGGAGTAAGAGTAGAAAGTAATGGTACGAGGTGTTTGAGCTAAGTTTGGAAAGTGACTAGTGTGTGATTGGCGTTCGGTAGGTAGGTCCACGAGATCGATTAGATCCATTTGATTAGTTACAAGTGAGGAGTGGATTTGGGGATGACGGAGGTGGGAGAGGGTTTAGGTGAACCACCGACAATGGCCGACGTATCACCATGCCAATGACACCTAGATGAGGTAGGATTCAATATTTGTTGCTATCTTTTGGTTAAAAAGATGTTTTAAATTAGTTTGGGTAAAAGGGGGTTTGGGGAAAATGAATTTTTCATTTGTAGGTAAAAATGAATGAAATGAGGGAGGGGGTCCAATATAGTGTAAATAGGGGTGGGAATGAAGTTAGGGTAGGTTTGGGTAGGGTAGATTTGGTTTTTAGGTGTTTTTGTTAAAAATTTGATAGGTGGGGGTTCGGTTTTATTGCGCGAAAGAGACCGATGTCGATTAGGGTTAGTCGACGTTGATTCACCTTAGCAGAGCATCACAAGTCGAGATGACTGACAACCAGTGAAATTAAACCTGGTGTCGATTGAGGAAAACCAAATCATGGTTAAGGCGACCAGAGCCACGTTACTGATGATGAGAAATGGGGAAGGAAAGGGTAGGTGGAAGGAAATTAGTCAAGGGAGGGCTAAGGGAAGGTGTCTATAGGGAAAATATGGGAAAAGGGGTGTTTGAATGATGGTGGGAGGTGGCAAGTTGAATAAGGGAGAATATGTGTAACAAAGACACTAGGAAAAAGGGGTTGTTGGTAGGGTTGTGGTTTGGGTAGGG
This sequence comes from Taxus wallichiana var. yunnanensis, assembly GCA_018340775.1. NCBI lineage: Eukaryota > Viridiplantae > Streptophyta > Pinopsida > Cupressales > Taxaceae > Taxus > Taxus wallichiana. The sequence goes on from CM031240.1 coordinate 580,702,577, forward strand.
TGTGGTGGGAAATAGTTATGTCATCTAATAGGTGTGTTGGGTAAAAGTTATGTTAGGTATGGTCGAGGCTGAACAATGTTGTGGTTTATTGGATGTAAGCTAGGGACCAGCTGTGGATGAGGATGAGTATCACCTTTGTTGCTAGCGGTATGGTCAAGTGTGACCACGATGAGTGGAGGTGCATGATGGACATTGGCCTGATTGGGATCCGACACTACACACATATAGCTCGAGATCTAAGTTTGATGGTTGCACTCATCTATAGATGGGATTCAATGACCAATACATTCCACCTCACCGACAGTGAGATCACTTTGTCACACCTGAAGGATGTATACGGATCCTGCGCAGCCTACCTATAGTGGGAAAGTAGGTTTATTCTATTTTTTTAGAGGCATCAGAGGAGCTGATAATGGTGGTGTTTGGAGAGGTGATGGCAGATTTGAGATACCATAGCATGAGTTTGAGCTATGGGGATATGTACGCGGCCCATCCTTAGGAGATGAGGTTAGTTGTCCCGATTATTAAGGCGGTGTGTTATTTTCTTTGCTAGATGCGAGAGGGTGGGAGATTCTCATGAGCACTGATGGGGTTATCCAAGATATGATGGAGGATAGGACCTATTTTTCCAGGGCACCATCATTCTTGGTGCAGTTATACAGAGATTTGTGGGCCTATGGGAGGTTACAGGGGTTTAGTTTGTGTTGTACCTTTCTTCTTCACTGTTGGGAATACAAGCACATTATATGTGTGTGTCCAGGTTGGTTTCCCCACCCCGATGCATTCAATGCGAGCTTGATCCAAGTTGGTTACATGTGGTGGGTACCTGTTAGGAGAGAGCACAAGACTGCTAGGGTTGCACATGATGTGGCATATTATAGGTGCATGTTAGAGGGATTGTCGGGGTTGACATCATTTGGAGGCCATATGTTGGATTCCCTTCCTATAGACACATGACAATGGAGTTGGATGAGCTATAATTGCTCAGGTGGATAGAGGACATTGTGTCGGTGAACACAAGATGATACCCATTGATAGGGTCAGATGGCAGTTTGGGCTACCCCAGGACATGCCTCTACCATTCCCATAATACAAGAGAGATGACGTGGAGAGGCTTATGCCTCTACCACAACCGATTGTGCCGACATGGTAGGAGGAGCAAGCGGTGGACAAGCGATTGATAATGTCGGGTCACTTTGAAAGATACATGTAGTGGTGGGAAGTACAGATACGGGTAGCTCCACCGAGGCCGCTGAAGCCTATATTATCCACTATTATAGTTCAGATGGACACATTGTAGGGGAAGATGGCCACCCTTTTGACACATCTTAGAGTATTGTAGGGGCGGCTCACAGGATCGAGGCACGGAGTTGACACTTTACATGTGCAAGTGGTAGCCCCAGTAGGCCCAGTTACACAGGATAGGTACTCACAAAAGGTGGTGATGGTGATGGGGGATAACCAACTTACAAGCACAAATAATGGGTTTACGAGTCGGGCTTTTCCACCGCACTGCTCGGGTGTGGCCTTACGAGCCCGAGATCATAGCGCATGCACCATCACAGGCCCAAGGATAGGGTCTCATATTACATATAGCTGTGGGACAGGGTCCCATGGTATAAGGAGGAGGGTATGGTTCACAGTACAGGGGCCGAGGCCATCATTAGCGAGATATAGCTCACGGGTTAATGTGAGACCTATGGCACCACCAAAGATAGTGTCAATGGCAAGCTTCAAGGATGCCCTGAATGAGGCCATATATTACCAAGATCAACTGATGACTACAAGGATAGATTTTCCCTCCTATGTAGAGTACAGGTCACAACAGGCCTAGAGTGAGAGGACGAGATCCTACACGCATAGTGCAGAGAGTACAGGGACCGACGAGCCCCCAAGACAGGGGGTCAAGTGAGGCTACTAGTTCACTGGAGGCTTGACCGGTTGTAGGCTAGGTAGAAGCTAGACCGAGACCCATGGAGGGTGGAGAGATGCTGACATGGCGCTAGACAAGCCGAGAGGAGGAGACAGATGAGACCGGCCCTGAAGGTCTCAAGTGGGGTGACAATTAGTCACTTGGTATGGTTATTTATCTTTTGAGATTTTGATATATATAACAACCTCGTGTGTCGATGATAGTGAGGTTGTACATGACAATTTTTGTGAGTTGATTATGATATACTATCCCGCATGCGCGAAGATTTTTAGGTTGTACCTAAGAGATACTTGTATTATTTTGTATCAAGTGTATATTTGATGGATACACAGACTTTCATAGTGATATAGATGATGATATTTATGGTATGAGTGATGTACTTGTGTTGTAATTTCATTTGTTGTTTGTATGTGATGGAAATTAGGTGGATTAGGCATGGTGGAGTCGGTCATTTTAGGCATGGTTGAGTTAGGCTAGTTAGGCATGGTTGAGTTAGGTCGGTTAGGCATGGTTGATTTTTCTTTTTAGTTTTGATTTAATTTCCAAGTTATTAGTAACATGGGAAATAAATGATGAGTTATATGTATGTTATGGTGTAAATTTACAAAATATTTGATATCATGGAAATGTGAAATGATTGATTACATTTTTATGATGTGATAAAATGGTATATATGTATGTGTGGTAAATTTCCAAGTGTTATGAAAAATAGAAATTAATTACATACAATGTTAATAGAAAAACATGTGGGAAAAAAATGGGTTAGGGTAAAGAGCGGTCGAGCTAACCTTCAAGGGCCCCATGCCCTCGAAGTGATGCCTACATAGCCCCGCAGAAAAGGGGCCTCGGGTTGATGTAGTTCTCCCATTTTCTAGGGAAGAATATGATGAGGCGAGAGGAATGGGTTAGTAGGTCTCAGCATGATTAAGTCTAGGTCATAGGCATGGTTGAGTCTTGGGTGAAAGTGGAAATCTTTAAAATGTAGATATCAATGGTCTAGTCCTATATAGGGTAAGCAATAAGTAATGAAGAAGGAGAATGGTAAGAGGTGACAAAAAGAGCCACCTAATTGATAAGAACCATAATGGTTCTTCCATGTCAAAGATTGGCTTATGAACATAAGACCCTAAAGGCGTTGCATGATTGACTATGCTAAGGGTGAAGAAAGTCACATGATCATGAAATGTCGTGTTTGTGGCAAGTCCCTTGAGGAGATATGAAATTAGGGTGAAAAAGGAAATGAGGTGAAAATGGGTGGTTTTAGCATAACTTAGTGTACAATGGCATGTTTACTTGGCAAGAAACCCATGATCATAAATAGGTAAGTCCATGATGAAAAAGTTATCATTTTCAATTTTTTTTATAGACTGATCGATGCGGGAAGTCTATGTGGGATGAGTATATTATCTCCTTGAGGTCTTTGTGAAGCTGATCAATACGGGAAGCTTCTAAGAATTTTATTTTGTTTTTTGCAAGGATAGTCCCTTTTTATGATAGACTATGTGCAGTATGGTAAGCTTTGTATAGTTGTCCTTTGAGGGAGCAATCTATTTATAGCAGCAAGATAGAGAGAAGAGATGTCCCTTTTGAGGGAGTCATCTTTTTACTGGAAGTTTGACTCAAGGAGTTGAATCCCATTTTTCTTTTGGATTTTTAAGTCATGGACAAGACTATAGAGGAAGATTAGGTTCTTTCTTAGAAGACAAAACCATAGCACAGAGGTTAACTATGAAAGAGATGGTTTCAAGTGATGAATGACCATGGGATTCCATCTTGAAAAAGATAAAAAGTATCCATGAAAATCATGTCATGAGTAGAGTCATGGTACTCATATTGAAGATAAGGTTGAAAGGTGATGGGTAATCACATGATTCTTGTTTAGTCGTTGATCCTCAAAATAGGTAACATGGATGGTGAATGGTGCTCAAGGGACGAGTGGTCAATAGACAGAAGGTCATATAGGGCTTGATTTCAACAATAAAATGGTCAAAGATGCAAGGCATTGAGCGGCTCAAGTTTTACCTTCGAGTGAAGACAAACGATAAGCACTTGATCCATAGGTATGAGTAACGATATAGGGTCCAAGCCAATTAAGAGAAAAATTTCCCCATTTACTTTTTTCTTCTTTGGTTACATGTTGATTTTCCTTCAAGATGAGGTCATCGACCTGGAAGGTTTGTTCATGGACACATTTATCATAGGCACATTTGACACATTTTTGGTAGATTTGGAGATGATCAAGAGCATTGAGATGATGTTCATCTAACAACTCAAGTTGTGTTAAATGGTCCTGGCGAAAGTCATCATCATTGAGCATGTCTTCTAGTGAGATGTAGAGAGATGGAATCAGACTTCGATAGGAAAGACAACCTCAATAATGTAAACCAAAGAGAAAGGTGTGGTAGCAGTCAAAGTGTTAATACTAGTGCGGTAAGCCCATAAGGTGAAATGAATGTGTGTATGCTAATCCTTCCCAAAGATCGTCAACTACTTTCATAAGACTTTTGTTCAAGGTTTTATTACTTGATTCTGCTTGGCCATTTATTTGTGGGTAGTAAGGTGAAGAGAAATTGAGTTGAATGCCAAAAGCGTCACAAATCTTTCATAGGGTTTGTTTTTGAATTGCTTGTCATTATCAGTGATGAGGCGATGAAGGACACCAAAACAAAAATAATGTGATGGTTGATGAATTCACATTTTTTTTGAGATTTTATAGAAATGAGGGGAATGGCTTCTACCCATTTAGTGTAGTATTTAGTTGTGGTTATAATCCATTGGTGGCGTTGTGAAGAATGAGGATTGATCTCTCCGACAAGATCCAAACCCCATTGAGAAAAAGGCCAAAGGTCTCATGCGACCTGTAAGGCATGACTAGGTATATGATGAAGATTAGCATGTTGTTGGAATTTCACACAACGTTTGACATAGTCACAACAGTCACGGTTTAGGGTTGGTCAATAATATCCTATGTGAAGAACACATTTAGCAACAACTAAGCCACTAAAGTGACCTCCACAAATTCCATCGTGAACTTCCTTGATAGTGTAGGTAATTTCAGAACTTGTAAGAAATCAAAAGAGAATACCGTCGAAGTCGCGTTTATAAAGAAGACCGGCCATGATGACATAGCAAGAGACACCTTTAAGAAAGGTGCGTTGTCCATTATGAGTAAGATCAAGAGGCATAATGGAAAGGGAAAGGTAGTCTATAAATTGTTTATACCAAAGGTCATGTGGGTTAGGTGCAATGGTTCCGACGGAGTTGACATCTTGAGATAAATAAGAAGGTGATTACAACCTTTGTATTGTGACAAAGATTTTGGAGTCGAAAGACGAAGTGGGTATCTGAGAAGCCAGCAGCGGCCATGGTATCCGAAAATTTATTAGTAGAATGTGGGGTGGTTTGAATTTTGTAATGGTCAAAGGTAGTCAAAAGTATGTTGACATGATGTTTGTACTTTTGGAGTATTTCATTACGACACTGGTATATACCATTGACTTGGTTTACAACCAGTTGGGAATCACCAAATATATTAATTGATTTAACATCTAGGGCGATGGCGGTTTGAAGGCCTAATACGAGTGCTTCATATTTGGTGATGTTGTTAGTACAATCAAAATCTAGTTTGAAAGATAAAGGCATAGGTTCACCATCAAGAGGAATGAGGATAACACTTGCACCGCCTCCACGCTGACATTTGGAACCATCAAAGAATAAGGTCATCTGGTAAGTGGTATCGTCCAAAGAGAGGGTAGTAATGGATTCGTCTGGAAAATAAAAGTTAGAGGGTTGATTTCCAGAAAGATGTGCGTATGTTAGTTAGTCAGTTATGGTTTAGCCTTGATAGATTTTTGGTGGATGAATTCGAGGTCAAGGTCTGCAAGAAGCATGAGCCAACATGCAACATGTTGATGTTGGTAGGGTTTGGTGTACATGTAATGTAAGGGATTAATGTTAGTGACAACAAAGGTTTTGTGGTTGAGTAGGTAATGACGAAGTTTAGTGGCAACAAAAACTAAGGCTAAGAAAAAAATTCAGCATGGGTGTACCTAGTTTCGTAGTCCAAAAGGGTATGACTTATGTAATAAACCACTTGCTTCATGTGTTGCTCGTCATGATGAATGAGCATGGCACCTAAGGAATGATCAGTAGCAGAAATGTATAGGTAAAAGGGTTCGTCATATTTAGGGGGAATTAGCACCGGTGGTTGAAGAAGGTATTGTTTTAAGGTATCAAAGGCTTTGTGGCATTCATCATCCCATTTGAAGGAGACATCCTTTTTTAGGAGATGATGAAATGGTTGACAGCAGTCGGAAAGTTGTGAAATAAACCGACGAATAGATTGCAACTTACCTTGTAAACTTTAAAGTTGGCGGAGATTAGTAGGTGGAGGCATTTCGAGAATATCCTTTACTTTAACAGGATTAACTTTTATGCCACACAAAGAAACGATGAAACCAAGGAGCTTGCCTAAAAGCATCGCGAAGACACACTTTTTAGGTTGAATTCGAACACAATACTTGATGAGGTGGTTAAAGATGACCTTAAAGACTATAAGGTGTTCAGCTTGATGTTTAGATTTGGCGAGAAGGTCATCTACATAATCTTCCAATATGGGATGCATTATGTCATGGAAGATATAAGTCATGGCTCATTGATATGTAGCACTAGCGTTTTAAGGCCAAAAGGCATGAATCGATAGCAGAAGGTCCCCCAAGGAGTGATGAAGGTAGTTTTGTGTTGATCTTCTGGAGCGAGTAATATTTGATTATAACCCGAGAAACTGTCCATGAGTGATAGCATCTCATGGTGACGATGAGATCAACCAGTTGGTCAATGCCTGGTAGAGGAAAGTCATCTTTGGGGCAAGCTAAGTTGAGGTCACGAAATCTGTGCAAATATGGAGTCCCCCTGTCACTTTTGTGATAGGAATGATATTAGAAATCCATTGGGGATAGTCAATGGGTAGGATGAAGGAAACCGAGAGAAGGCGTTGAAGTTCTTCTTTGACAAGAAGAGCAATGCGAGGATGCATTTTCCGCAACTTCTGTTTTACGGGTTTGGCATCAGGAATGGTTACGATATTGTGGACCACAATGTTTGGGTCAATACTGGGCATATCAGCATAGGACCAAGAAAAAGCGTTGTTATGGTCTCGGAGGAAAGAAGTAAAAGCTTCATGTTTAGTAGTATCTAAAGATTGGCCTATCTTTAGAATGTGTGGGTCATCCTGAGTGTTAATGTTGATTTCGATAGTCGATTCATTCAACATGGTTTGTGTCTCAAAAGGTAACAACCGGTGAATATAATAATCTTTCGCACTAAGGTAGGTGAGGATAGACTCATCATCCTAACATTGAATGATGTTAATATAAGGTGTATCATCATCGATCATGTCAGGATACATGAAGGGAAAAGAAGAAGGAGCCTCGCCATTGTGTTGATAAGTCAGAGGTCCCAAGAAAATCGTGTTCACAAAAAAAAATAGGAGGAATAGATTCGGGATCTATGGACTTCGTGGGTGAAGGTGGTGACGTTGGTGAATGGGGTGGAGAAGGTTTTTCATCCTCAATGAGGTTGATGTGGCCCTTCTTGGAATATGGTGCGGCAAATCCAATTCCACTGTGATCTTTGTGTTTACAGGTGGTATATGGGATGACAAGATATGATGACCTTGTTCATAAAAACCAAAGCCAAATCCTTTCCATGTGCAACGGTGAAGGAAAGTATGGGTGAAGCGGTGGTTAGTGAGAGATTAGAGGTCAGATGAAAATGGTCGTGTTTGGGATGGCGGTTCGGGTGAATAGGTGGAAGTATCAAGTCCCCCATACATTAAGTTGGTGCAAAGGTGGGGAGGACCATAAGGGAAAACCTCTCCTATGCGATAGTCATAACGAGGATGTTGGCATAGGTTTCCATACTCTTGCGGAGTGAGGAATGTGTTGATATTGTAGAGGCGGTACTCCCAGAGTGAGGCATTGAAAAACACCTTCTAAGGGATTGGTAGTAGATATGTGGGTAGCGGGGATAGATGAATTACTAGGTGATTGGGCAGGAGGGGTATCAATTGGTTGGGAAGTAGATGGGCTAGCTGCAGAGGTTGTGACAACAGTAGGAATAGAAGAGTTAGGTGTGGGAGAGGTGGCGGTAACATTGGTGGATGGGGCTATGGGTGAAGGAGAAGTGGGGGTAGTGGTAGATGCCTTAACTGGTACAAGGACATCATTAGGTCGGTACAACATGTTACAAGTTTTGAATGGTGATGGGTTGGTTGGGATAGTATAGTTATGCCCTTCATGTTCAAATTTTACATAGTGGTGTAAAGTTGAAGGAACACAACCCATGATGCAAATCCAAGGTTGGCAAGCAAGCAACAAGTTTCACTAGAAGTCTCCCTCTAAGATGAATAACAATTCCGGGGACAAGGCGGGGCTACACGAATGTGAAGAATAATGGTGCCAAGGGTGGAGGTGATGGCATCATTGAAGGAGCACAACATAACTGGGTTATTATGCATACAATTTGAAGGGATGCACATTTGATTATACGTGTGGGAGGAGATGATGTTGATGCTAGCACCACCATTGATCACAACATGTCGTACGTGTATGTTATCGATATAGATGGAGATAAAAATGGCGGGATCAAGATCATTTGACTGGAGAGGTAAAATCTCCTCATCAGAGAAACTGAGGGCGGTGACTTGATGAGTGGGCATGGGGGTAGAAGAAGGAGATGATTTGGTAAGTGAGACCACATGGTGAGGGGTGATAATGGAGGCCACTGGTGTGGGGTCATTAGGTAAAACCTCGATGGATTGCAAAACCTCCATAAGGGCTTGTTTATGAGATTCAGAAGTTTGGATGAGATCATACAAAGACATTTTTAGAGGGGATTTATGTAATTATTTTATCATTGTACGATGGGTGACCCAATCAAAATAGGGTATGTAGGTCCTCGAATGGTGATTTTGGGCACGGGTGCAAATGGTATATTGGGCACGGGATTGGTTGATGGGCTAGTTAATTTTTCTTTTCCTTTGTTCTTTTAGGTGCAGTGGCAACTTGAACCATGTTAATATGAGGGAAGGAGGTAGATGGAGAAGGTATGTCATGAGTAGTGTGACGACATGATGGGCAAAAACCTAATGCGGGGTAAGAACCTTGCAAAATGAGTAAGGCACACTGGCATTTGGGTAGTGGTTTGGCCAACTCTCTAATACAGACCATGTTGATCTCGAATTTGGAGGTGGAAAAAAGGGTTATGGGGTGGAGATCAAGGATAATTTTAGTGGCGAATATTCATAATATGGTGAATATTCCATTTTTGAAAATTTTGAAAAGGTGAATTTTCTAGCGCGGGTCAGTGACCTGTTCGCCTAAAAATTACAGTTTAATTTTTTTAGGGTCGGCTTCACCTACCCTTGAAACTATCCCCTATATAATCCTATATTATTCGCCAGGTAGAACACTACTAGCTCACTCATACCACCTGGGGGCATATGTATTATCAAGTACAGTAAACACGTGACATGAGGGCGGAGGCTATAGATGCGTGACAAAGAGTTTGTTGACGTGTGACAGGGAGAGTTTTTGATGCACGATAGGGAGAGTTTATTGACACGCGACAGGAGTGCGGAGGAAGTAGACGCATGATAGATTTTTTTGATACGCGACACGATTTTTTTGTTGCGTGACCAGATGGAGAAAGTCAGTAGACATGCGACAAAGATTTGCTAACGCACTTCAACCACCTTGTTGACATGCGTTAGTAAATCTCTATCACGCATCTACAAATTACAGTCCCACCACTTAAAAATCAAGTGAAAATTTTGCTATCAGACCCCCAAAAAATTTGCCTTCCCATGAAACTAATTCCGAGGATATTCGTTAGGTATTTTCCACCTCTGATTTCTAAGAGGTCTCTTAAAATGAACCCCGGTGGAGATGCGAGTCATTGAAGAAACAAGGGATGATGATGTGTGGTGATAGGTGAAGGTGGAACATGGTCCTCATCAAGAAGATTGTCATTGTCAAAAATTTCTTCGGGAGGACATAATTGTAGGAGAACAATTTTGAGAGCCTTACAACCTTCTACATCATGTCCTGGCACACGATGATAGGCATAAATTTTAGTTTCATCAAACCCTTTGATTTGGGTTCGAGGGGTTATAAGGTTGAAGCGACGGTAATGTGATGATGGAAGTCTCTAAGAGGTTGGCTAGAATGTTGTTGTAGGACCTTGCCAACGATCACAATGGGAAGTGAGTGTGGGTCCAGGTAAAGGTGCAGGATTGTCGAGGAAGAGGCGTTATAGGAAGGGGAATGGGTTGGACCATTGGTTTGGTAAGTGGTACTATCTTAGGCTTTGATGGCATCCACTTGGGTAAAGGTGCGATAGAAGAGCTAGCAATGGAAGGTTTTGTTAGTTTAACTACCTTGTTGAAGGGTAGTGGTTTCTTATCTTTAAATGCAACTTCTTGGGTAAAGGTGAGATTGGAGTACGTGATGCAGAAGGGAAAGCAGATGGTGGAAAAGGATAGGTTACCCATGGGGATACTAGATTTTTTCGTGGAAGTGGTTGGTAGAGGCTAGGTGGACGGTATGGGTTGAATTCATATATGAAAACTTGGGGTTATAGTAATTGGTAGAGGTATAGGTGGTAAGAAATGTATGGGTGGGGGCGAGGGTGTTTTTTGTGTAAGTAAATGAGGTGTAATGAAGGATCGTGATGAAGTAGTAGGTTGCTTAAGCTTTTGATTGGCCTTGGGTAGGAGGTTGTTTGGCCAGGGTTAATGGGTGAGGTCCTAGGATGGATGGAAGGGGTGAAGGTGACAAAGGTGTGGTAGGTGAGACTGGTGTATGAGGCCTAGAGGGTTGGGTCTTCCTTCTAGGTGGAGGAACAATTTTGGTGTGGGTTTGGGAAGATATGGCTAAATCTAATTTGATAGGTGGATGGGTAAGGCTTGACGTCGGCATGACACCCAAGGTAGTGATGGGTCTAGATACGGACGAAGATATAGGTGTGGGTAGGTTCTTAGGCATTGGAATGGTTTTAGTCATGGGTAAAGGTTTGGATGTAGGTAGAGGTGATGAAGAATAATTCATTTCAACAGGCATGGTCAAGGTCGATTTGTTCGTTGGGAATACCTTTGGATAGATCATGGAGGTATCTTCAGCAACATTTACATTTGAGTTGAAAAAGGGAGCCGAAGACGTCCCCAAATCATGGAATTATCCACGTAATCCAAGCAATCAACCAATCACAAAAATGAGACTGTTATAAGAGGAGATGTAGTTGGTTTGGTGGCAATCCCTGTAAAATATGTCTGTGAGATAGGGAATTGGCTAGCCTCGAAATCTGTGGGTAAAAGAGCTAAGATCAGGTCAACAAGATCCTAGAATGTTGAGGGAGAATTGTCCCCAACAGGTAGTGGCGTGTCTGAAGAGTCTCCCATGGGTAGGAGAGATGGTAGGTGGGGTGAGGTAGACTTCTCTTTTGGTGGAGGAGAAGGCGATGATGATTCTCCTGTGGATGGGAGAGTTAATACTATTGATTGTTCAGTAGGTTGCAAGGTAAACGGTGAAATGGCATCAACAAAAATCGTGGAATCCTCCGTGAGTGAAGGGGGAGATGAAGGGGACTCCTCTGAGGGTGAAGGAGTGGAAGAAGTATGCTCCTCTATGGGTAGAGGAGCTCGTGTAATAATTTCCTCGATAGATGAAATAGGTGGAAATTCTGAACGACCGGTATGATATCAAAAACAACATGGACTTCACGGACATTGTTGTCATTGGTTGAAGGTTCACTATTTTTATTAGATGATGGTGTATGGTTAGGGAATGACTTCTTAAAGATGTGCAAATTTTAATTTTCCGGAGCATTTGGGTAGTCCACAATGAGATCTCCATTATCTATCATCTCCTAGACAATGTTCTTAAAAGTTATGAAATTACCATCATTATGGCCTTTGACACGATGATAATTACAATAGTCATGTTCCTTATACCATGCGGGCATAGGATGAGCAGGATCAAAACTAGTATGAGGTTTTATGGGGGAAGTGCAATGGCTCCAGCTTTAAGAAGCTTTTCCAAGACTAAAGAATATGGCTCTCCAATTGAAGTTTACTTTCGTTGTTCCCGCCGAAAAACTGAAAATTCTGAATAGGGGAAAGATTGGAGGAAGGTTTGGCTTGATTAGAGGGATGAGATGGACCATCTTTGAGAACTACTACATTGGCAGATCCTTTGGCTTTTGAATAATTGTTTTGGGGTTTTGAAGACGAAGAAGAATCATTTGATTTGAACAGGGAATTCTTGTTTCACAATTGGATTTTCTTTTCTTCAATGACACGAATTTCCATCTTTCGTGCCATGGTGAATGCTTCATCGAAGGTACGAAGGTTTGTACCTGCAGAGTTGGTGAGATGTGTCTAGCACAAGCTCTAGTGAACAACTCTATAAGTTTAAATTGAGGTAACTGGAACGTTAATTGGTTGATAATACTTCACCAACGAGCAATGAAATCTCGTGATAGATTCGTCGTCATACTATCGTGTCGAATATAGGTCAATCATGGTGAATTTTTGAATACATTGATTGAGAAGTGGTCCAGGAATGCTTGAGCCACTTGGTTAAAGGAGTAGATGGAATGTCTAGGTAAACTATTGTACCAATCTAAGGCGGGTCCTATTAGGGACATGGGGAATGTTCGTAGGAGTAAAGCATCGTCATGGGAAATTAGATAACACCCATGTTTGAATGACCGCAAGTGTTGTTGCGGGTCTTCTTTACTGTTGAAACAGTTGAACTTGGGCATTTCCCAATGCACGGGGTATGGATGAATAGGAATAGATGGATGAATAGGCTCATTACAAATTTCTTCATAGGTTAAGGAGTTGCGAGAGCCGAAATAGATGCTTCTAATGTCTACATCTTTTCCATCATCATCTTAATGAGGTCATTGGTGGGTTGTGAGGAATGGGCACCTCCTGTAGTAAAGGGAGGTTGATGATGGGTGTATGATGTGGATGGCATCCCAGTACATGGGGGTTATGAATATGAAAACTGTAAAGGGGGATAGATACATGTGGAAGATACCCTGAATAAGCGATAGACGAGATTGAGGGTTGTTGGTGATGCGTGTAAATAGGTGGAGTGGTCGTAACAACTCTCGTGGTAATGGGTGGTAGAGACTGAGGGATGGAAAGAACTAGGTTTTGGAATGGGGTGTGGGTTGCCAACACTAGAGGTGGTTGTGATGTAACTTGTAGACACCTAAAATATGCTTACACTTAACATTTCCTCCAATTCAACTGATTAACAACACTTCGTTAATTCCCTATTTTTTGCTCCATTCTCAGATGCCCATTCATGACACTCTTTTTGTTGTATTCCTCCTATAATTATCTTATTTGGCTAATATCTCTCTTATTAGCTAAACATTCCTCCTTTTGACCATTCATAATCTCCCTAGTTCTCTCTAAACCACTTCTACAAGCTTCCTAGGCTATCTATCAGTCACAAATTGTTATCCATACCCCTCCCAACTCTCAATGAGTCTCTAATAACTTGCTAATCAAGTTTAACTAGCCTAAACCCTAGTTAACTAGCCTAAACCAAGCTTAACTAAGCCTAAATCATGTTTATCCTAATCTAATCTAAAAGTGCTTTTTGAGCTTTAGTCCCACATGCACCCAAATTCCAAACTCTTCCAAACCAAAAACTATAAATACAAGGCTAAGCCTACCCATTCAAACTTACAACTTTACATAACACAAAACCAAAACAAGCCTAAGAAAGCTTTGAGATCTCATTTGTATTAGCTTTAAGCTAATTAGACATTTGATCTTAAGCTTACCTCCTCCATTGACCTTGAGCTAACACCTCCATTTGCATCCTTAAACCAAGTTTTAAGTAATATGGAGAGAACCATTGGCCTTGAAGCCATTAATGGTGAGACTCCATTCTTGAAAGCTTGAGTTTCATATCAAACATCACATTTTATTGCTAGGATCTTCATAGGTTCAATTTCTTAATTAGTAATCTAAAGAGTAGAGAGTAGTATATATGCTAGGTTTTGATGTTTTTTGTCAAATTTATGATGCATGTATAGGATTAACTCTTGTTTAGCTCTTATCTCATGGTGCATGGTTGAGTTTAGTTAAGCTTTGAGGTTCTTTAGCCTCATTCCATAGCTTTGCAACTTTTCCATTGCATACATTTGGCACGCTCGGTGGGACATGAAGTCCATCCTCCATTAATGGATTCTTGTTAAAGCTATTTATTTTCAGTTTCCAACCACTTTCATGTTTTCTAGGAGAAAAAACTTGTTATTTACATGATTTCATTTTTTAAGTGAGCTAAATCATCCTTGTTCATACGTATTTTGTGGGTTTAGGTTGGAAATAGGCTTCTTTGACTAACAACTAACCTGTTTACTTGTCAAAAACTTCATTTCCATGACTTTTGTAGGTTTTTCAAGGGGTAGATGTAGGTTTCCTAGAGGGAAGTGTCTCCATCGAAACACCGGCGTATCTGTTGAAAAGAGCACGTACACGTCTTTTCTGGTACAAAAACACTTACGCGCACACGCACGACGCGCGCGTCATTTTGGGGGCATATCTGCATTTGAAACAGAGTGTACACATATTTTTGGTGCAAAAACACCTGTGCATAGGAGAAGGAGTCATTATAGGTGCATATCCATCGAAACATGTGTGTACACACCTTTCTAGTGCAAAAAAACCTTCGCGTATCCGTTTAAACATGCATGTTTATGTCATTCTGGGCGCGTATGTGTTGAACTATGTTCATTACCAATCTTCTAAAGGTCATAACTTTTGCTCCCGAACTTGAAACGACTCCATTTTTGTTGCATTGGAAAGGTATTGAAGTGAACTACGCAATGGAAACATAAAATTAGGATTTTGAATTACATAAAATTTATGGTTTATATTATTAGGTAACTAGTCATTTTCTAACGTATTTTAAAGTTTGAAAATTTGTTTTCTTGGCTATTCTAACACTCTGAAAGGTTTTTATGGCACTAATCAATTGTTTGCAGGGTTTTTTTGGTTTTTTTTTACTAACTTAGTTAAGTGTTTCATTTCTTAGTTGATAGAGGTTTTTGAAGTGTGTATGCTCTTCCTTCGCACCTTGTAGGTGATCTTGGGAACCAAAAACACTTCCAAAACCTTCCTATTACTTTCAAAAACAATTACTTTATGCTTCATAATGGATAGACCTTTCAAAATTGGCTAAAAATAACTCTACATTTTGCAAAACACACTATAAGTAATTTCCATTAAACTTGTCTTTTAGTGGATTTTTTGCATTGTGTATGCTCTTCCTTTATGCCTTTTGGTGATCTTAGGAATTAAAAAAATGTGTAAAATCTCTTTCTTGATATCAGCATTTGATGGAAAATCACTAACTCTTCGGGTATAGTGCCTAACGCTTGTCAAAGAAAGAATTCACCAAAAACAAAACTTATAATACGCGTGTTTCCATACAGTTGCCAAACGACATGCGACTTAAAACCACATTAAGTTAAACAAGATAAAAAAAACACACCACTTCACTTCACACTATATTACATGTTTCAAAAAAGGTACGTCCTATCTCGCTCAATCGAACATAACCCCTTTGGCATAATGCTTTAAGCTACAAAAATAGGGGTGGTTCTAGGAACCCTAAAGTAATCCATCACTGAGTAATCTCATGGATGAACCAGGAAGCGCTTCACTTACCGACTTGACTAGTTTTGCATTGTGGGTTAAAGTCAAATTTTTGTATCGTGACCCCAGTGATGGTACAACTGAACGCACTAGTTTGCTCATTGTATCATAAGGGGGTAAATTAAAGATGAGATACTCCCAAATCAGTCAGTGTGAATCTTTGGGTAAATCACGCTTGCATTAGACAAACTTGTGACACCTAGTTGAGAGATCTTATTAGGGAAGCCATTCCATCAAGGAGCCTACTTTTCTAGTCCATTATCATGTGTCTTAGCCATCACGAAGTGATAACTTGTTTGGATTCAAAACCTTGTTTTTCGAACATGGTAACAAATCCATTTAAGTTAGATCTAAGTGCCACTCATCACGAAGTTTACAACGTGTTACTTATCTTGGTTTCTTTCTCGCCTTTGGACGAGGTGAAACTCTGCCCAAGTAACACTTAGTTTATTTCCATCTTTTGATCTATACCTTTGCATTCTTGTTGCCCATTTGGGACAAAAGAAAGCATCATTCGGGAGTGTTGTCATAGATAGTGTTCACCACTTTTTTGTCCATTTACACTCATCCATGTTTGCGGATGAGTTGTTAAACATCTAAAGTGCGTGGATGCGTCCTTATATCTTTGATGGCCACTTGATCTTGATTTCAAGAACATCATCATAGTTATGATTGATTCATCAATTGATCTCCCTTTGACGTGTTACCTTGTTCTGCATTGTCTCAACACAATTAAGATACTTATGTCATGTTTCTCATAAATGTGATCTAAGTATCTGCATTGTGGCATTACATTGCCCACATTTTAGCACATCCTTAGTATACTTTGACTTGGTTTAAATTCAAACATTGTTCCAAATCTTGACAGGTGTCACTTACTTTATTTTGCATTGTTTCAATACCAATTTGATACCAATATCTCACTTCTCTGTGAAGCTTGATAGACATGTCCAATTTGGTGGGGTTACGTAGCTTATATTTGTAATCCTCTCCCTTTGACGTTTAGGCCTTGCTTGTCTCTAAATTGGTCATAATATCCTTTGAGTGGGAATCATATTTACCCTTTGTTAATATTTATGCCTTGTTCATTTCGAGCTTGACATAAGTATTGACATTGTGTTGATCATCTTTGCATCGAACTATCATTTTGCACACACATTTTTAGGGAGTATTTCCTTATTGATTGGCTTTGTGTTTCACACTTGTATGATTGTTCCTTGTGATTATTCATCTAGAAAACTTGTTTTATAAGAAAATCCTTTTCGATCTCATTGAGATTAAATCATCACGATGTCTATTTTGATTGGAATTTCTTCAAAAAATCATGCACGCATCTCCATACTTATGAAATGTCTAGTTGGTTGTCATTTTACTGCCCAAATCAACATGGAACCTTCTTCACTTTGAAGAAGTTTGATCACACTATCTAGGTCTAGACATTTTTACCTAAATGACGCTAACAATGACTAATTATCACATGGTTCCTCATTCTTATGACAATACAGAACCTAGGTTTAGGAATTCACATCAAAAGATTCCCATTTTGACTAAACCTCGTTTGGTTCTTTGCGCTAAAGGGCCCATTCAGGTACCCTGCTCCCCACCTTTAGCTCATAGTTGGTGGTATGTTTGGATGCTTCTGATCCAAATTATTATTCGGGTTCCCCCCACTCTTCTTATAATTCATATCCAAACTATTGTTTAGAATATCACTCTTCTTCCGAAGATTATGATCCTAACTATAATTTAGATACCCCTAGATCAAATCTCAAATCACGGTCCTCCCTTCCTTCGTAGGACCTTTATTCCAAATCACCTCAATGACATCTTCCTCCTTTGAAGACTCATGTGACTCCAAGTTTCATCGATTGAACATCTGATTTGGTTCTTGAATCACGGTCCTCCCTTCCTTCGTAGGACCTTTATTCCAAATCACCTCAATGACGTCTTCCTCCTTTGAAGACTCATGTGACTCCAAGTTTTGTCGATCAAACATCTGATTCAGTTCTTGAGTCATGGTCCTCCCTTCCTTCGCAAGACCACCTTTATCAGTCACTTCAACAACCTCTTCCTCCGTCGAATAATTCCATGACTCAGATTCCATCTAGTCAATCATCTAATTTGACTCCTACATCGCAACTCAACGGATGGCTATACGATCCTATTTTCTCTTCCACATTAATTCGTCTTTTAGAAAAATGATCTAAGACCATATCTAAATCGTCCATTCATGAGACGCTTGCTTGCCTCCAATCCTACTTCCTCTCTTGAGTCATCTTCTTCTGTCAATCAATCTTCCCGCTTATCGGACTTGTTTCTTCTATTCAACCTTCTATGGCCAAAGAACAACAACCTCTACTAATTGATTTCTCTCAGAATGAAGGAACAATTACACTACATGAAGATGTCCCTTTAGAGGATTATAAACAAGGATTATTTCTAGAACTTGATACACTTGTGTATTGGGGAAAATAATTTTATCCCTTTTGTCATAATATAGATGAGGATCCTAAGGTCATGGAACTTGACTCTTCTTCTGGCATTCCATCTTCACCTTCTTCTAAGCATGATGAGATGTCGGGGTCTAGCATTGATCCATGGCCTATCTTCTCGTTACCAAATCATTCATTATCTATCATCATTCCTTAATCAAAATCTTGCCTTGGGTCACTACTGAGTAGCCCATCATCTTCTTCTATCTTGGAGCCACCCCCAGGTAGCCCTCCATTTTCTATTTGTGGGTCACCTCCTGGTAGCCCATTCCCTTCTATTATGGGGACATGTCCTAGTAGCCCTTTGTCCTCTTCTATCTATGGGATACCTCTGAGTATTCCATCATCGTCTATACTTGGGTCACCTTCTAATATCCCTCCATTATCTTTCATATATGAGTCACCTTAGGGTAACCCATTACCTTCTATTCTTGGGCCGCGTCCTAGTAGCCCTTCATCCTCTTCTATCTATGGGAAACCTTTGGGTAGCCCATCATCTTCTATTCCTGGGCCATGTCCTTGTAGCCCAATTTCTTCCATCTTAGGGCCATATTCTAGTAGCCCTTCGTCATCTTCTATCAGTGGCTCACCTCCTGGTAGCCCATCCTCTTCAATTATTGGACCATATCCTTTTCATCCATCACATCTTTCTTCTATCAATGGTTGTGGCAAAGCCCATGCGGTCATTTCTCACATCAGTTCTAAATGTCCACATTCACTTTCTTCTCCTTCTTGAGATCAGACAAGTCATGCATCAACTTATAAGAAACCCAAACAGTTTCTTAATCAAGCTCAGGTCAAAACTTCCAAGGGCTCGAAATACCCCAACAACATGAATAATCTCAAAATTGTAAATCAAGCGCGATTTAAGAACGCACATTAACGTAACCATTAAGTATGGTGCAAAGTGCAGAAGCTTATGGATAGGGAAATCAAACTCCCACATGAACAATCAATGTTTCAAGATAAATCGTAGTAATTTGTTGAGTATGAGCTCACCACGATCATCGAGATTGGAGAAAATATTATGATTGATAAACAAACACGCCTAGTCTCCCTTATTAAGGAAGTCGTAGACATCATTGTTGGATCTTACCATATAGAGTGACTTTGTTAGTCCCAACCTTCTAAAACTATCAAAAATATAAAAATAAAAAACAATGCAAAATATTAAAAAAACATGAGAAAACACAACAAAAATCAAAGGTACAAAGATCAAACATTGCAATTAGGTATTGCGTACACAAGGATGTTCTTTCTTCCATTCCTTGCTATTAATTTTGCAAGTCTTCCTACCATTTTCATCCCTTCGATGTTATTTTGGTCACCTTTTTCACGCATCTCATGACATTTATATCTATGGTATTTGTTTGACCTGGTCTTTTATCACCTTGGTAAATTAAAGAACGACTGAACTCTTAGAGATCCTATCACATTCAACATATAATAAAATTGTTGCGAAGAACTTTTGGACATATTTGTTGACACTAGACAATGTCGTCATCACATTCACTTCCACCTCCTTCCATCAAGCCATATGTGATTCTTAACCCTTGTAAAAAAAGAGCTGAAATAAGTTTTTAGAAAGCACAAGAATCAAAATCAATCAAAAATCAAAAGCTAAAAGAAAAATAAATTGATATATAAATCTCTCTTGGGGTATTTCCAATAATCTCTATCAGGGATATGGATGCACGACTGACAAAGAGAAAATGTTACGATTATAATCAAATGCATCTTTGTTGGGTCTATGGACGTCTGGGGTGGAGTAGCAGAGCAATGTACGACTATCCTTCTACCCTTCATTCAAAAATCACCTATCACCTAGCAAAATAAATCATTCCTACACATTGGCTAGGGTGTCCTCAATTTTGTCTATTAAATCTTCCTTCAAGAGGTAATTAAATTCCACATGCACACATTAGATCTCTATGAGTGAAAATGATTAGTATGTTACCAAGTGCCTTTTTTGGACCTTGTTTAGAGACTTGCCTTAGTCCTTATCTCGTCTCATGATTTATGCGTTTGGCTAATCAATTCTTCATCGAAGGCTTCTAAGATACATTCATATCATTCACATCATTCAAAACATTCATGTGTATAAGATTACTTTTTGCCATGTTTGTGGACACCTTTGTCACCTTTCACAAAAACAATCTTCTCCTTCCTTTCTATCGTGTGATTTTAGGCCAACTTACGTTGGGGGCATCCTTTCTTCTTCCCAGCACTTCATTGGTTTATATTCATCATCATGTTGAACCTATTCATAATGGCCTTCGCTCCCGCTTCTACCTGTGAAGAGTTTTCCTTTGAATACTTCCACCTAATCTTTGGGGCATTTTTGTATCTTCACATTTTTCATACGCATGTGGCATTCTTCCCTTGTACATCCCATCTATCGCTAGGGGCATCCATGCTTCTTTGTCTTCCTATACATAGCTTCAAAAAGTTTAAAAATCATAAAAACATTTAAATATGTTAGAAAAATCAAAACATTCAAATATGTTAAAAAAATCAAAAACATTCAACTATGTTTTAAGAAAAATAAATAACAATATAAATCATTCTACAAAATGTCACTCTTTTGTTCTCACCTGTTCATGTGCGTGACTCGCGGATCATCTTGATCTACCTCCATCAACAAAAGCTAGGTTGCTTACTTCGTATGTACTCTGGGAAAAATGAGTTGCCTGGTACTGTTTCGTAGTGCACATTGCTTTTTCATAGGACCGAAGTGTCCTCCGTTATTCCCCTTGCATGTATCTTTGCTTGGGGAACCATCATCAACCCTTGTCGTTAATTCACACAGGTCGAAACTGAAGCTTGATAATAAAAACATTACATTATGTTTATGTTATCCAAAATTCACCCTCAAGGTAATTTTGATAACATGCATCAAATTCTTTAGTCCCAGGCAAATAGATTGAGTCAGGGCAAAAATTCATGTTTCTAGGGTCCCCTCATATTTTTCTAACTCCCCTGTCCAAGTAGAAGAGAGCAAGTTCTGAGAAAATGTGAAAAAATTTGCAAAAACAAGCTCGGGCCAGGAAAAATCACGAAAAATGGCTAAGTCCTAGTCCTCGCAGCATTTGGGACAGTTGGGACAAAAGGTGCGAACTATGCCGAAAGGCCGCCTACGGTCCGAAAGCAAATGGGACATCCGGGCCAAAAGGACGCGCGGGACGCGGAAATCCGAACTGGCCGAAAAGAGAAAAAATTGGCTAACTGCTGAGAGGGTCGCCTTTGGGACAAGCGGGACAAAAAGACGCGAACCGTGAAACTCGGCGAAATGAGTCAAGGCAGCCCGAAAGCAGATGGGATGCGTGGGCCAAAAATACGCGAACCTCGATCGAATCAAGCCGAAATGAGAACTTTTGTCCCGGAACAGTTGGGACAAAAGGGCGCGAACCGGCCGAACCGGGCGAATTTGTCCCAGACGGTCCGAAACCAAATGGGACATATGGGCTGCGAGTACGCGAACCGGCCGGTTCGGCCGAAATGGGAAATTTCAGCACTATACCAAATGGGACAAAGGGACGCGCGGGACGCGAAAAGCCGAAATGGCCGAAGGCAGGGAAGAAAAGTCAACGTTTGGTCCGGAAACTTCAAACGGCCATAACTTTTGACTCCGAGCTCCGATTTTCATAAAATTGGACTTTCTGGAACGAGCACGACGTCCTCTACGCCACAAAAACTAGATTTCTTAATTTTAATGAGGGTAGATATATTTAAATAAAAGAAACATATTCAGCTCCAGTCAGTCAATGCTCATTCCCGTCAAATGACAGAAAACGCCTGCCAGACCCAAAATAGCTGCCAACACTCAGAAGGCCATAACTTTTGCATTTCTCAACAAAATCATACAAAATTGGTACCGTTGGAATCATGGTTCCGAGCCCAATGCATAGTAATCAAGAAATTCCATATTTGATTAGAAATTGTTTGGGTTTTTTAAGAAAACGTGGCCGGGTTCAGAACAGTGTTCTATTTGGTAGCTGGGAGTGCAATTAAGAGGCATGGTCATCATTCTTTCTCTGCTGCAGCACATGGGACAGTATGGGGAGCCTTTTGCAAGTAATGGACAACCTTTTCACTCAATTTAATGCCTCTTACAGTGGGTTGAAGGAAAAATTTCAGGATTTCCATTTTCCTTCTCTTTTCCTTCTCATTTTTCTATAAATTGAAGTGTTGGGCTCATTGTAAAGGTGAGAGTTTTGGGTAACAAAGCTCTGTCAAAATTGCTTTGTGAAGCCGGTGTGTTGCGCAGCCCTTGTAGTGGACTCCTTGCATGGTGATCCGGCCCTTATCTTGTAATAGGCATCGCTATCATGCATACCAGGAAGCAATAAAATACAAGTTTGTGGATGTATCTTCCCCTGCTGTGTTTTCTTGCATTCTTCTTGCCCCTTTTATCTTTCTACAAGAATATTGTGTCTATTATTATGTTCTTGCAGGAATTCATTATCATTGTGTGTGCTTGGAATATTACTGTGAATGCATTTTGCTAGATTATGGAGAACTGTCATCACCTCTTCTAGTGTGCACTTTGCCTCTGTATTTCACACATTTGGAGACTACTCTCCCATCCTCCTTTTCTGGTGTATCACCGCTTTAGTGTAGGCTTTCATTTTATGTATTCTCTTTCCCTGGTCCCTTGGAAATTTAGATTAGAACAGTTAGCTTATCTGCATTAGAGTAGATTGTATTAGTTTAGGAGCAAGAACCCGCTTTCTTTGGAGGTCTATCTCAAGTAGCAAGTCCCACAACTTGGAGATAGTACCCATGTTATCCAATCACACCGTGAGTTCAGGTATATGCACAGGGGTCTTGTAATTCGGTGATAATAGTTTCTCTGTTAGGTTAGCTTGTTTACTTTCACGTATTGCATTGCATTTTGTATGTTGCATGGAGTTGGTGTTTTCAAAGAATGGACATTTGTTTGTATATGGCTTTTCATGTCATACTACACTTTTGTTCATTATTTTTAATAAGGACCGATGATGAAGATCACTAGCAATATGATGAAAAATAAAGTTGTTTAAAAGGCACTAGATGGATGTTAGCTCATTCCCCCTTCCTCATACTCCTTTTCTTTTATATCCCTTTTCTTATTCTTCACACTATTCTTTCTTTTGTTCTCTTTCTGTCATCTTTTCAATCATCGATCGAGTTCTTCTATCACCCCATCGACAATCGAGGGGCATCCTTCATTCTACTCATTTTTCTTCTATCCCTTCAAAATTTTCTACTTGTTTATGCTTGTCTACTTTCTTTGAAGTGACATCACTTACACCACCCCAAAGAGGGGCAAATGTAGACACCTAAAATATGCTTACACTTAGCATTTCCTCCAATTCAACCGATTAATGACACTTCGTTAATTCCCTATTCTTCGCTCCATTCTCGGATGCCCATTCACAACACTCTTTCAGGTTGTATTCCTCCTATAATCAGCTTATTTGGCTAATATCTCTCTTATTAGCTAAACATTCCTCCTTTCGACCATTCAGAATCTCCCTAGTTCTCTCTAAACCACTTCTACAAGCTTCCTAGGCTATCTATTAGTCACAAATGGTTATCCAGACCCCTCCCAACTCTCAATGAGTCTCTAATCACTTATTAATCAAGTTTAACTAGCCTAAACCCTAGTTAACTAGCCTAAACCAAGCTTAACTAAGCCTAAAGAATGTTTATCCTAATCTAATCTAAAAGTGCTTTTTGAGCTTTAGTCCCACATGCACCCAAATTCCAAACTCTTCCAAACCAAAAACTATAAATACAAGGCTAAGCCTACCCATTCAAACTTACAACTTTACATAACACAAAACCAAAACAAGCCTAAGAAAGCTTTGAGATCTCATTTGTATTAGCTTTAAGCTAATTAGAAATTTGATCTTAAGCTTACCTCCTCTATTGACCTTGAGCTAACACCTCCATTTACATCCTTAAACCAAGTTTTAAGTAATATGGAGAGAACCATTGGCCTTAAATCCATTAATGGTGAGACTCCATTCTTGAAAGCTTGTGTTTCATATCAAACATCACATTTGATTGCTAGGATATTCATAAGTTCAATTTCTTAATTAGTAATCGAAAGAGTAAAGAGTAATATATATGCTAGGTTTTGATGTTTTCGTCAAAGTTATGATGCATGTTTCGGATTAACTCTTGTTTAGCTCTTATCTCATGGTGCATGGTTGAGTTTAGTTAATCTTTGAGGTTCTTTAACCTCATTCCATAGCTTTACTGAACTTTTCCATTGCATACACAACTGGTATATATGAGAAAAGGGGGCAGATGGGGCCATGTTCAAGGTGGTTGGTGAAGGAATGGTTGACACCATGGGTGCAATAGACGTCATTAGGGCAATAGTTATAACAAAGGTGGGACCTAACTGAGAGACCACATGGGGTAATGTGGATGAGGGTAGTGCCGAGCTAGTGGTAGCTGATGTGGAAGTGGGGGCGAGGCAAAGGAATATATACAAGCATGTGCAGTATACTAGCTGTCCCAAGGAGTCTCGGGTAGATGAATGGGCAAGATAATATTGTAAGGTTATGGGATTCTAATCAAGGAGTCTTGCAAACTCCTTGTCACCAAGTAGAAATGGTGATAGGTGAGTTGGATCCATAGGCAATAGGATGGAAGGCGGTGATGGGCTAGGTGGGAGTGGCTGAAGACTAGCGTGAAATATAAGGGTGTTATCTTGGTTGCGAGTCAACACCATGTGAATTAACATGTATCAGGTTAACTGTATTTTGCAGATGACATAGAAAACAACAAGAATGGAAAAGAATAGATACCGATAGGTGGACTTGGTCAATGTTTCAATTAAAAATCAAAATAGGGAAATTGACGCCTTAGCTGATCGATCGATGACGGTTGAAGGGGACTAATGACGGTATAGTAATTGATACCATTTGCTATATAGAAAACACCAATTTGAGAAAATGAAGCAGAACTGATGAAAGATGAAATGGGGAAACTATATTTGACAGTGATATCAGAATGTTGTGAATATGATGATGTCTAGATGACTTCAAATAGAAAAGAGAAGGTGATGAAAGTTGTTTTGGGTAAAATAACCAAAAGAGCTAGTAACTGACACCGGTCAGGTAAACCGACGATGGTCAGATGGGAACTGATGATGGTCGTTGGACTAACACCGATTACTATGAAATCTGAAGAAGTGAAGAAAAATGGATTTTGTGAATTAAATTAGATGAAGAAATAACCCAAAAGACCTGAGGATGATAATATGAGGCCCTGACACACTTAGAAACAATCGGAATACTCTAACTATGATGGGGAGTGCAAAAGGAAGAAGAAAATGAAGAAACATAATCCTCGCAACTCAAAACACAATTCAGGAAGAAAGCTAAGAAAAACACGTAATCCTACGAGTGGATTTTATGTTACTTTAGCTTATGCTATTTGAGACTGAATTGTGAATTTAGAATAGATTTGTTTGGTTGGGAAGGTGTCCTATGAAGAAGCAATCTAAAGGGGAGGTTTTAGGATATTTTTTTGGTGAGGGTGGTCCTTTCTTTGAGATAATGACTGGACAGAGAAACCAATTGGGTGCCCACTATCAATCCTCTGATCATGTGATCATTGACAACTTCTTCTAGGTAAGGTGTTGTTTAAGAAGATGTGTAAATTTAGATTTGTGTAGTTTGGCAAAGAGAGAGAAGAGAGAAAGTGATTTCTATGATTCAATTGTGTCAACCATCAGCTGGGCATGACTTCCAATGTATAGGTTTCCCTCAATTTTAAATGTGAGCTAATAATGTAGCATACAAGGATGAAATGCAACAAATTTTATAACCCAAATCGACAGTTATATTCGATGTAGAAAATGATGAATAGGAGAGAGGATGATTTTCACTAATGCAGAAAGAAAGAAGAATGATTCTTTTTAAATGCACCAAAATAAATGTTTCATTTAGAGCAATTAGAAAGAAGGAACAAATTACCAGAGAAGAAGATTTAGTGAATAACAATTTAGAAAGGAAACACACAAGATGCAACCTATATGAATAGAAAGAAACCCACAAACGAGGGTCCCACCGGGTGTGCCAAAATGTTTCACCAATAAGTTGCGTACATATGAGAAAAACAGATAGGGTAAGGGTGAGGAGGAATACATATGAATGAAGGTGGAAGGTAGAGTGTGCACGTTCTAATTTCCCAATCTAGTGTTGATTGCAAGAACTTCCTTTTTGCTAGGAGGAACTACCTATGAATGCAAAACAAGACCACAAGAAGAATATTAAACAATATATGTCAATGGATTGCCTAACGTGTGCTAGATACGGGAAGTGTGATACTTCCTAGATGGTTGTCAATCCACTGTTTAATACAATTCAATGCAAGAAATAATGTAAATAAATAACATCCTACTGTAGTTGATATGATTTAGGTATCTCATTCAAATACAATAAGCAAATTTAATCTAATGGGTAAGGTTATGATCAAATCTGGAGGTTGGGCAGGTAGCCAAGGTGACTAGGATAGGTCAGGATCAGGTTTTGGGTGGTTTAGTTTATTTGGGTGAAGGTTATGAGGTTCTTTATTCTGAAGTAGAATTACTAGATATAGAGACCGATGCCGATTTGATATAACTCGATCTTTGGTTGAGAGGAAACCGATGACAATTTAGGTTAACTAACGTCAGTAGGGGTAGACTGATAGAAACTCAATAAAACTTGGTTTTGAAGATTCTCTATGATTACACAGAGAATGGGAGAATGAGGGTTAGGTTTCCAAAGATGTTGAGAATTCTCAGAGATGTCTGGAGTCAGGTATAGAGAGTTGGGAGGTTGTAGGTGGTTAGGTGGAGGGATTGACAAGAAGGTGGGAGGTGATGAGATGCAAAGGAGACTAGGAATCTCAAACAGAGATAAAGAAACTGATCTAAATAAGTATGGAAAGATGCATATCCAAATGCACTTACTTGTATTTGTAGACTGGTGGTTGGATGAGGGTGATGGTTGATCTGTGACGGTGGTTAGTGCCACACTGCAATGCTTCCTAGAATGTTACCATGAATGCTTAACCTGTAGATCAGTCTTGGTGCCGATTCAGGATGTCTGGATGTTCAAAAGGGCTTTGGTTCATGCTTGCATGCAAATATCTCTCTCCCCAAACTCGAATAATTCTTCCAACCTCTGGAACAAGGTTACCAAAGTGAATATATGGTAACTGACGACGGTTTAGGTTAACCAGTGTCGATTTAATCGGCATCGGTTATAGTGGGAAATCCTAGGTTGTCAAAACAACATATCTTGGCTATCTTTTTATCAGTTCCGCCCATTGGTTCGGGTCTAAAATGGTATTTTCTCCATCGGTAAGCGGGCATGCAGTTAGAGAAAGAATAGGCATCTAGTGTTAGGGTTAGACTAAGTCTTAGTTAGTTGTAGAGATTGAGTTCTAGTTAAAAGGAAATATGTTAAGAATAGGTCTATGATGAGGTATATAGGTGATGTGGTGGGGTGAGGTGTCTAGGTGAGGTGGAAATTAATTTAATTAAGGTAATTAAATTAATGAATATTGTGAGAATGGGCATTAATTTAAGTATAGGTAATTAAATCAATATACATGCAAGATAAAAGGGGAGTGTGACCCAAATTTGGTGTCTACACCATGCTTGATGTTTAAATGATATATTACTTATGTTTGGTGAATATGGTAGCTTGACTAAGTATGGTTTTGAAATGAGTGGATTTTTCTCATTCTAACATCAAGGTTTTGAGGCTTATTGGTGCATGATAAGTGGTTTTTGGCTAAGTCGGTGACCATTGTAATGAATATATTTGAATGTTGTTATGTTTTATGGGTTGAATTTATCATGAGGGACCGACCTCCTTTGGGTTAGAGAGAATAATTGCATATAAAAGTGAAATTTGAGCTCATTTGGTGAGCTAGTCTTGCATGGGTGAAAAGTGTGACCCATGGATGAGTACAAAACAAATATAGATGCATGATTTGAATGTTGAGTATGTGTATGCCATGTTGAAGATGGATGGACATGATGTGTGCAAGTGTTTGAAGACAAATTAGTTCATGAAATACCTAGAGAGAGCAAGTTGAAGAAGGTGTGCTTGAGAGAGGGTTTGAAGGAATTTGGAGTTGAACTTTGGGATCACTATCAGCTATGGTATCAACATATTTTCAGTGGTCATACTTCAAAATATCTTATGATGAGTCATATTCATAGGAGTCTCTTGTTGTGAGTCATATCAACAAGGGTTTAGGGGTTGTGCTCCTTGTGGGGTTGGTGCCTCACTAAAGAAATCTCTTGTGATGTGTAATATTCACTTGAGTCCTTTGTTGTGCGTAATATCAACAAAGGTTTAGGGGTTGGTGCTCCTTGTGGGGTTAGTGCCTCACTAAAAAAATCTTGTAGGATGTGTAATATTCTTGCAAGTCCTTGCTTTGAGTAATATAAGCAATGGTTTCAGTGGGTTTTCTTCCCCTTGAGGGTTTCCCACTTATATTTGGTGTCTTGTGTTCTCTCTTTTGATTATTACACATGTGATTTTTTATTGCACACATAATAAGTTTACATGGTTTATGGATATTGAATGGTTAAGTTGAATGATGAATCTAAGAAATGGAAAATGAAGTTATAATTGTTGAGTGACTGATTCACCCCCTCTCAATCAATGTGCTTCCAACATCCAGTAAGTGATATGTGTAGGAAAAAGTGTTGAACAAGTTGTAAACGAGGATTGTCCACTGCTCACTGTAAATTCTAGAACTCAAAAACAGGGTAAGACAGGAGCGCCCATGAAAGGACAGGAGCACCCTGTGTGGTAGTGACCGGCTTTGGGATATAGTGTCTGGATAGGTGCCCAGGTTTTTGAATTTTTCTGGGTCGGAAGGTCTTCGCTCCAAGATTCGATTTGTCGGTCTAACTTTGCATTATTAGGGTTTCGATCACACATGTAGCCTACAAAACAAATTATCTACCCACACAAGCCCACAAACCACATCAAAAATAAAAAGAAAGATGCAAATGGGAGTCGGTCGACCCCAACGGTCACCCCGAGAGTGAACTTACAACCAAGCACTACACAACATCTCAGACTCCATGTAGTTATGGTGTGTGTGTAGAAATTGTGCCCTAAGATGCCCTTGTGCAAGTTGCACTTGATAGCGGGTTTTGTAACTAAATGTAGCAATGTAGTAGAATGTGTGGATGGAATAATGAACTTCCCCTTCCTATGTTGTGTATGCATAGTTGTAGCCCTTGTCCCTTGAATGGATGTTAGATGGATGTTTTAGAGTGCTTTAGGTGCCTTTTAGATGCAAGCTTAGGTGATGATAGTAATGCTTAGTGTTTGGTCCTTTATTTTGAACACATAACTATGTATTTATATGATTCCCTTGTTTAAATTTTGTAATTGACAACTAGAAGGAAACCCATAAGTGAAAAAGATGCCCAAAAGATAAAAGAGACCCAAAAGGAGTGAGTAAGGTAAGAAAGTGTCAAGGGCACCCAAAGGGGACAGGGCGCCTCAACGCTCATGTCCTAGGCTGGGTACTAGTGTCTGAAGCCATAAAAGATGAATAAGTAAAATACCAACTGGGTTGTAGGCTACGTAAGACCAAATAGAAAACAATAAAGAAGGTAAAGAGGCCAAAGACAGGACATCAATTATTAGTTTTCTTACTTGTGAATCATATGAATACTCGTATGTGTTTAGGACCTAAAAAATGTACCCAAGTGCATTATTTTATGTCTACAGTATGTTTTTGGATCTTTTCATGGCTATGAGCTAAAGTATCACTCTTCTCACAAGAAATTGCTTGTAGTTAGGAAGGCCATTGAATCCTTCTTATTCTTTATCCAATCTAAAAGGTTCATCTTGAGGGCGCACCTTTTGAGTCTAGACTCAACAAAGATGATCCATACAATAAGAAAACCTTTAATAGTATACAAAGATGGCCTTGGTGGTTTGATAAATATGAATTTGAAGCTAAGCTCATTTCTAGTAAGATAAATCACCTTGCAGATTTCGCTTAGCAGAGAATTAAACAATAGTCTCAAGATAAATATTGTTAACACCAAATATGACTGGATTTTTACAATATGGAAGAGGGAATACATCAACTCTATCAAAATAATTTAGGAAGAAAATAATAGAAGGATGTCTATGAAGCTCAACACATCCTTCGAATGAACATGTCATTAGAATCACCCCTTTTTGATGACACATCATTTCATATAATATAATGATCTCGAATGACCCCTCTTTAAGTTACCATCATGGAATCCACACTAGTAAGTATGGCCCAATAAGCATTTAAAATTTATTGAACTAATAGGAAATGAAAAACCAGTCATGATGCAAAGATTAAATGATTTGATTCCTCTACCTAACACTCTATGTATAGTTGAGTTTGACATGATGTGGCTTGAAGAGCATCTCTTTACCAATGATATATGGAATATAGGAGGTATCCTAAATTATTTCAAAAGTTTTTAGAATTTAATATGCTAAATAAATTGTCGATGATCCATTGTTAAAATCTCATCTAGATATAACCAAAAACATCCTCATACAATGCAAACAACCATGGAGTGTAAAACATAAGACAATTACTATCTTGCCTTTTTAGTGACCAAGCAAGGCTCTAATAGTTTCCTAAAGTACATATGTGGGCCAAAACCTACATCCCCACATCATGAACATACCACCTCCACATCCTATCCAAGGACTCGTAAACTTCATACTACTATCTCTTTACGACCAAAATATCAACTCAACAAAGGACAACCATTCTTTAGATCACAAGTCTATTATGAGGTTGGGTCCTGTGCTTACCAACCACCACCATTGAAGATAGCTCGTTTGATAATGAAACATCTCATGAAGACAAACGTCTCATGAAGACATCCTAACTAGACCCTACTAGTTTGATTCCTCATAATCGCTATCTTGTTAGGCATGTTGACAAGACGATTCCCTGACTGTTCTTTTTCATGAGGCGAGACCTACTTGCTTTTAAACGCGTGTTGTTTAGGTGTGTTAAGTCAATGGTCCCCTTAAAACACTACTTGGTAGAACACTATGGTGGGGATTTACTTTGTCCTTTTGGAATCTCTTAAAGTTTTTCTTCACTTATTTCTACCTTAGTGTTCCAAATCTGCGAGTTTAGTGGAGTCCTTTAATAATCCTTTTACCTTTAACTCACTTACCAAAGTTAATAGGTTTTGATTTGCAGTCTTCGGGGAAAATCTTGTCTCAAATGCTATATAAGCATGATTGCTAGAACCATTCGGACATCATTTGTTAGGATAACTTTGGGTCTTTCATTCACTACCTCGAGTCTTTAGGTCTAGCTTTTTGTGATTAAAAGGAAAAGTATCTTTTATACCGATTTCACAAAGAATTTAATGTATGAGAAAATCCTATTAAGCTTCTCTATAAGACTATTGTGGAGTTGTTCACCTATTATGCTTATCTTGTCTACATTTGTATTTACTTATCTATGTAAGCTTCTCTATAAGACTAGTGTAGATTTGGTGAGTTTATTCTACTTACCCTATTTATGTCTATATTTACTTGTACATTTGAAAATTGTATCTTGTCATCGTGAAAATACTTAATAAAAATTTATTGATCTTTATTTCACAGTATCTCTATTTTTCTCCAAAATGAATTAATTGATTTACACATAATTAAGTGTAATTAAATATAATATGAATGTGTACTATACAAAACTGTATTTATACCATGTTACCTCTTAATTTTGTTCTAGTTGGACACTCTTGTAGAAACGAGGGTTTAAGGCCGTTGTTCATAGAGTGAGGGCTTTTGGTCACATGGGCATAAACTCGTATTCATCGTTTGCCGAACCAGTTACATACAAGATATTCAATGTATATTATAAGCAAACGTTTACAATTTCTTTACTCACATGCCTCCTGTTCAGAGCGTCTGATAGGGTCTAAAGCTGTTTTTGCTACTTGGCTTATTGTTTTCTCTTCCTAGTTGGTGCTATATACAGGCCTTTCGGCTGCCTGAACAATGGCTTGTGTGGCTCATGGTATTGGGGGAATAATCCATTTTGCAGCAGAAAATCGTTTTTATCATTGCCAAGTATCGCACTTCAAGTCTGGAGGCAGCTTCGGGAGGAATCCTAATTATGTTCACAGGATGAAATTGAATTACTTGTCTTCAGTGCAGGGACAGAAATGGGCACAATTGCACAACTGTTTTGGAGGAACTTCGAATAGTAAACAACGCCACAAGCTGGATAGAATGACTCAGAATTCAAGTATTATGGCCTCATATGCTGAACCAGGAGCTCCCCAACGAGGAAGCACATGGTACGTCATCAACCTCTTTCACCTATTGTTTTGTAGTATCATTCCCAATGTTTCCACATCCTTGTGTTCTGCTTGAGAGTAAGTAAGAATATGAATACCTTGAGGCTGACGCATATCGACAAATTTTAAACGTGGATTTATATAGCTCTGGGTTAGTTGTTAACATAGAACTGTGTAGTTTGAGCCACTGCTTGTATGCACACATCCTCGGGGTAGTAAACCTGCCACGACTCCTATCCGGGTTTCTTTGGCCTGGCAGCACACCCTGTTCTAACTCGTTGACTCGGCCTATGTACTGAAACTTTTCGAGCGTATTACCATTTCCCCCTCTTTTCTGGTTTTAATTCTACTAAATTAAGGGGGATATCTATAGATCCCTACCCTACAAAAGAAAAATAAGACAGACAAAAACCACACATTGTAGAAATGTCTCAAATGTAGCGAGGCAGTCACACCAAAAGCATCTGAAATAAAATCCACTTGTAATTGATGGATTTTTGTAACCTGTTCCATAAGACTAAGTTTGGCACAAGCTGGGAAGATGCGAGCAATGGATGATGAGTCTGACTTTACACCTGCTGGAAGGAAGCTGACAAAATTTGTTGAATCTAGCTTTACCCTTGCCAAAGGCTAAAATAGAAAGCACAATCTGTGCAATTCGTACTGTCATTGCAGTCTGTCATGCTTCCTTCCCAAATCTAATCCAATTAGAAGACCCTTAGCCTATCTTCCATTTCCCGTAGGCTAAAGAGGCGGTGCAAGGAAATAATATAATAATTTAACTTAAGTTCTCCAAAAAGTAACTTTTAAGTTATATTTATGCAACTTATGTTTTATTGTTACAAAGGTTATTATTATTAGAACAACTCAAAAATAAAACAAAAGGAGGAGACTTTGCTTTATGACTGTTTTTGGTAGGCGAAAGTGAAATAATAAAAAAGCCTTGGCATGTGAAAAAGTGAAATTGTAAAAAGAGCTATTGTGGTCATTTAGAGGAGGACCTTTATTCATCTATCTTCTATTGTGAGTTTGAGCATCTGCTTCAGCTTTCAGCATTAGAGGACTAAAACCCTCCTGGAATATGGGCTTGGGGATGGAAAATTTCTAGTCTTTCATGGTGGTTCCATTCAGGGACTACATTTGTGCTTCAAATCAGGTCATTGAGAGCTCAGTAGTGATAGAAATAATTAGGGCAACATTCGGAAATTCAAATTTACAGATTTCAGCTAGGGCATCACCAGATTTACAACTTTTAGCTAGGGCATCATTAGATTTATAGATTTCATCTAAGGCATCATCAGATTGACAGATTGCAGCTAGAGCATCATCAATTTTATAAATCTCAACTAGGGCATCACTTTTTAGGGCTAACATCATCATTTGGAGTTGTTTCAGCCAACCAAATTGTCGATATCATCATTAGGGGTTTGCAAAAAGGCTATTTTTTGTCTGGGATGTCATCTTCAGTCAACTAGGGCATTATTTCCGGCAAAAAGCTCACCTATACGGTCAATTGTATTTTGTTAATTTGCAACTTGGAAAAATAAATAAACTTCCCTGTTTTCAGTATGTTTAAAAAAAAAAATTCTGATCTACAATTAGTTTATCAGATCTAGCTAGGGTTTTTTTGTTATAGATAAACTGGGTTGAAGGGGCCCGTACCCTTTACAATTCGAAGAGGCTTGAAACCTCAAATAATAACATTTGCTAACCAGAAAAATGACCATACAGATAGGGCTGGGAGTACAGAAACAAAAACCAGCCAAGGAGGTTGAACCATCAAAAGCTATAGAAAATACTATAGATAATACTGATATATATAAAGCTTACAGAGACAGAGGCATTATGCCTCAGAGTAAGACGAAACAGAGATAAGAATCTCTGGCATTCCCTGATCCTCCGAAGAAGCCCCGACCAAAGAACCAGAACTCGCCTTATACACGCAGAAAATCATAAGCATCCGCTGCCAAAGCCTTGAGTTCATGCCACCATGCTGGAACCGGGTCAATAGGCTCTTTAATCGCAACTAGGTCAGGATACTTCAGACGTTCACAACCTCTTTTTTTATTCTTGCAAAAGTTGACCAATTTTTCAGTGAAATCCAAAACTTCCCCATGTCTTTTTTCCAATTCTTTAAAAACCCTTTCTTCAATCCAGCCATCCCGAGAAGAAATGGATTCTGGCGCTGCTGCCTAGAAAGCCATGTTGGCTCTCCCCACCTCGGATTCTAGATTGACTCGATGCTTGGGCTTAATCCAGTGAATTGCCATGTTAATAGCGTCCCTTTTGTTGGGACGGATAATAAGGAGATGAATCAAGCTAGGGTTTTAGATGTGCAATTAATTTGTAAAAATTATAGCCGCGCATTGTATGGTCTAAATTTTCAGTTTAAAAGGGCAATTTCAGAATTTTGTGTTATTATCTCTAAGGTTTTTTTTTTATAGAAAATTTAGATTGTATTAATTTGCCCTTGTGTTGTGATGTTGGATCTTGAATGTAATGATCTTATTCTTAACGTGTTTCAACCATAGTTCGCATTCTCGTACTCGCAAATACTGGCGACCCCCAAAAAACTCGACAATATTCGGCCAATACTCGGGAATACTTGACAACTTAAAAAATACTCAAATTTCTTTAAAAACATAAATTTTAAGCAACACATAGCTACAAAATGTATCAAATGAGCCCATAAAATGTTGGAGAAGTGTTTTCTATTAGATTTGAATGCAAATACAATACAAAATCGTATCATCATGCGAATACAACAACCGATTAATAAGTAATATGAATTTATGATGATTGGCATTGAAAAATATCATCATAAATTTCATATCTATGCAAGTTACAATATACAATAAATTACATTTTCCTCTTTCCCAATCTAGAGAAATATTGGGAGAGGGTCTAGTGCCTCTATTAGTCCCCACACTCGGATGCATCTCCTTGCTCCTCCTGAAAGGCTGCGACTGCGGCTTGATCCACCTCGAACTAGATGGTGATGGTGGTGCCTCCTCTCGCGCATGTTGGAGATCACCTCCAAAGATGTCATCCAATCCAATATCTCCTCGAGTCCTGCTAATGCTTCTCCCTCCATAGCTTCCTCTCAAAAGAAGCAATCTCCGCCTCTGTGAACAAAGGGTTTTCCTCTTCGCCCGATCCACTCATTTGTATGGATCTATCTCATCTAAATCAATGAGCTCCTCTAATGTGGCCTCCACTTTTCTTGTGCGGCCGAAGATCAGTATTGCACAAAAATCAAGTCGTTGAGCCGTTTTTGACTCAACCTATTGCGCGCTTCTTCGTGTGAATAGCCTCAAACAAACTCTAGTTGCGTTTACATCTAGAAGCGCTACAAGGTTGAGATAGAATTCGAGGGCTAGCTTTAGAAGATGCAGGGTATTCCCTCCCCAATCCTCCCACCAGAACCTACAAACAAGATAATAAAAAATTTATAAGTAATTAATAAAATCAAATCAGAAACTAATAAGTAACTTGGTAAACATTTTAATTTTTATTACGATGATGACGCATGGCTCTCCCTCAAATAGCTAGCACCGAAGGAAAGAGCCTCCCCCTAACATGTTTGTAACTCTGCAGCTCTAAAATGACGAGGTCTCTCGTTTGAACATCTGTATCATCCTCTCAATACATGTTGAAAGGCCCTCCATAACCTCTCCGTTCACATCTCGTGAAATTGTCGAAGTAGAAATACTTGGGGTTGAGGTAGTACCCCACTGCATGAATAGGTTGGTGTAGTTGATTATTCCACCTTCGATCAATAATTTTCCAAAAGGGACCATATCTGACGATATCCCCCCTGTAATAGTTTTGGATAGACTCTTTGGCCCTATCCATGGCCTCATATATAAACCCCATGGGGTTTTGCTCCCCATCAACCAAACGCAAAACCCTCACCAACGGCTCTGACACCTACACACAAATTAAAATGTAAGGTTGCAAACTTACAATACAAATAAAGTAAAAAAGTGAAAAGTAAAACAATATATTTATAATTTAACAAATTAAAATAAAGGAATGAAATATAAATCGAAGTTTGAAATTACCTTGATGATCTCTATAGCTCTCTTTGCAAAGATATCATCAAAAACTATCTTTGCAACCCTCTCTCCGTCAGCTTTCTTTGAATATTGTGAGTCTAGCCATGCTTGACTCACAAACATTTGTTTCAAAGGTGTCAACAAACTAGAAATACTTTGCAACATCAAGAAGTTAGTTGCAAACCTTGTGACACCGGCTCGAACAAGCTCTTTCCCCTTTGTGTGTTCTCTCATCAAGCTTAGAACCCAAGGGTGATTGTATATGTACTTCGTTATGGTTCTTGTATCTTCTACAACCAACCTTCACCCAATCAATTTTGCCTATGTCCTCCAAAAGAAGGTCAAGGTAATGAGCTGCACAAGGAGTCCAAAAGAGTGATGGATGTCTCTCCTGCAGTAGTCTCCCAGCCGCCACATATGCTGTTGCATTGTTTGTGACAACTTGCACAACATCTATACACCAACCTCTAATACAACAGTCTCTAACATAGCACTCAAATTCTTTGCATTTTTTACTATGTTAGAGGCATCAATAGACTTTAAAAACACCATCTCACCGTTTGAAGCCGCTAAAAAATTAATGAGGGTGTGGTTCCTTTCATCCGTCCACCCATCTGAAAGAATGGTGCATCCAAAATTTTGCCACTATTTCTTTTGCTCTTCTAGAATGGCAGTGGCATCTGCAACTGCACCCTCAAGCAATTTCCCACTCAAATCTTTTGGAGAGGGTGCCTTGTACCCTTTCCCTGCAACTGTCAATGCTGTCACCAAGTACTCCCAGTATGGGCTCTTTGCCACATTGAACGACAAGTTGTAGTACCAGAAATTTGCACAAGCTTTATCCGCTTCCTCGTGCATATCTTTGTTTCAGGCCATACCTTCCAATGAAGGTTGTGCTCCAGGTGTGTTCCTTGACACAAAAAAGTTCTCTATGCCTTTGCTCGAACTCGATGAAGATGCGTCTCTTCCGCTTTCTGCTTCGTATGCGTGGACCACGAGTAGAGCCCACAATTGTTTCCGCATCATCCTCTAAATCCTTTGTCATTGCAGCCCCAGGTGTAATAGCTTGTGCTATGGCTGCTGCGCACCCTTGCCTTCTCTAGTTTCTTCTCCTCTAGCTCTGCCAACTTTGCTCTCATCTCTTGCTTTGCCTCTTCCGTCACGTTGGGGCAAACCGTAACATCTCGGCATACAATAATGTGAAAGGTGATATTTCAAACGATTGATGCCTCTAGACATTTTTCTGCCACAAAAATTGCAAACAACTTCATTTTCAGTAGCTCCACGTACACCATACTTCCATGCTTTGGAACGGGCATTTGCAGGAATGGTCCCTGCTAGTGATGCTTGACCCAGATGCCGAACCTGATGCCAAGCTTGATGCCATTGTTAAGCTCTAATCTGCAACACAATGCACATTTAAAAAATTAGAAAAACGTAAGCTTAATTCAATTTAAAAAAAAAACGTGCCTGAATAACAAATTTGTTTAAAAAAAAAATACATACGTCAAAGCTAAATGAGTATTAAAAATTACAAGCATTCGATTTTACATTACATGTATTTAGAATTACAAAACGAATCAATTACAATACACATACATAAAATTTAACTAGTTTAGAATGAATTTGCGTAAAAAAAAAATACATACCTCTGGCTGCAAATGAGTATAAAAAAATTACAAGCATTTGATTTTACATTACATGTATTTAGAATTACAATATGAATGTATAAAACATAAATAATATACACAAAATTTGAAAAAACTTGAAAGAATTAAAAAAAAACCCACCTCCAAATGCAATTCTCCAAATTCTCTCTTCGAATTCGCTCCAAAATCCACTCAACACAAGCAATGCAAGCTCAAATGGTTGTGTGAGTGAAAATGAGGGAGTGGAGGGCCTTAAAAAGAGCCAAAACCGTGTTATTTCAGCGTTTTTTGAGAGTTAAAACCGTGTTCCGCGTTTTACCAGCGTATGGCAAGTTAAATGCACGAACTCGCCGAGCTCGCCACGTACTCGCCACAACTCGGCGAGTTTTGTGGGCGAGTATTCGGTTAAAGAAACGAGTGGTGAGTACTCGCCAACTTGGTGAGTACTCACTGAGTATTCCATCTATGGTTTCAACATTTCCATGTAACTGTCAAGAAGAATTATAGAGAAAATGTAGTGGCTTTATTGGCTGAAAAAGTTGCAGTGTGCACGCAGATCAACGCTTTAGGGGACAACGGTCCCTCCTCTTTAATGGGGAGGTTCCCTTATTCAAACCAAAATTGTTCCTAGAATATTTACAAATATGCATTCTTTCAAGTCTCGCGAGGATGCTAGTTGCATTAAGTAATCCCATAATTTTGAATACAGAGGGAAAAAGGTTAAGGACATAACAAGTTTAGATGAAAGAAGGAGAGTAGGAACAACTCTTTCAAATAAGAAGGAAAACATACCTTATTTTACTTTTGCATGTCAAAAAACCCAAGAAAACACACATCTACATATAAAGGAAAACCATTGATGTAAACTAAGAGATAAATTGAATCAAAGTTCAATGATTCTTGGCAAACAAGGATGAACTCAAAGTTTCATTATCCAAAACATGTATATGGTGCATAAAACAATAGAGAAATGAGATAAAATAGACAATAACAAGAGGGAAAGGAGAAGTTCTCTTTTGTATTCAAAATTAATATTCTTTACATCAAATTCACCAACATCCAACCCCTTTACAATTGAAACTAAGGCCTTTTATAGACAAGAGGAGGAATAACTACCCGAACTAACTAATTGTTAATTAAGTGACTAATCACTTAATTAGTTAAGTCACTATTGAAATGACTTTTACATTAATATTCCTTTTACAAAATAAAGTCAATGTCAAAATATAACAATTAGCTAGAAGGAAGAGAGGAAATAGAAGAAGCTGGAATTTTCAATTTCAACATGTGCATGTGGAGTTTTGTAGACTGTGTGACTAATATCTCTGTTTCCTACGGTAGAATTGTGTTGGCAAGATTAATCATCCAACTTTCAAGAGAATTTTCCATTTCTAAACTAGTTCCTCTGTATTGATCTAAGCCCTTTGCGGCTTCAGCCTGCAATTACATTATTCAGCTCAGACAATTCTTCCATCTTATCCTTATTCACATTTTTTGTCTTGTACAAGTCCTCTTTAATAAGATTCTTGAAGTGCTCTTTGATTTGATCTACTTGCGTTCCGTTGGGATGAGTTATCTTGGAAAAGATTGCAATGGAGGGCTCTTAGATCAATGAATATCTCAAACTTCAATGATTCTCTTTTCTAGATAACACTTTGTAACTCAGTGGAAGCTTCTTCAAGAACTTTCATTCTCCATTCTACACTAAAGGACCGAGTGCGAGACAAATTGTTTTTAGAATCATCAAAAATATTCTCTGAAAGAAGAATTTTCTCATCATTAAGGGCCATGATATGAAGGTCCTGGATCACATCTGCCTAAAGCTTTACCTCTTTTTCAATGTTCTCAATTCTTGAGCTGACTTGCTTCTGAGCTGAAATAACATTGTCATATGTTTTGCAAGCTTCATCAATGAATTCCAAACCTGTGATGAGAATCTTTTCCACCCATGCTTCTGCTATCTTTCCTTTTGTTGCTTGTTTGTGTATCTCAGCATTTGCTTTCAAATCAATGTTAGCTATTGCAACGAGATGGTGGGAGACAAGCCAAGGGAGTTGGATCGAATAGAGTGCTATCAGAAGCGAGGAAGGATTTGATAAATGTGGAGAGAACACGGACTTGCTCTTCTTATTGTTCTTGAGTTTACCTTCCCTTCTCGACCCTCTCAATTACTTTAGAAATTGTCTGTGCACATCACCTTCGGGGGTTGGTTCTCCCAAGGATATCCTTTTTAGCTCAATTTCAAGGAATTGCTGCCCTAAAGCATCTGAGACTAAACGGGAGGCGGTTTTGGCTTTATTAGGAGGGGAGAAGTACCAAGGAATGCAGCCACAACATCATAATTAGGAACTTCAATTTTGGATTGAGCTTTCCTTTTCTTACTGTCCTTTTCTTACTGTCAATCATTGGCTGTACCCAAGAGAAAGAGTCTTTTGAAGATGTATCTAAGGGAGTCAGGAAAATTGCAAGTGGAGGAAGAGGTTGAGAGGCGGGGACTGCCACAGTAGTTACTACAGGGGGAGGAAGAAGGCCTTCTTACATCTAGCTTAGGTTTGGAGGTACTTGTCTTCCCTAGGTCTAGAGTTGTTACTTCAACAACATCTTCCTCCTCTTTATCATCTTCCTCACTTTCCTCCTCATGCCCTTCTTCTTCTTCTTCTTTCTTTTCACTTCCTTCCTCCTCACTTCCTTCTTGTTCAGTTTCTTGTTTCTCTTCTCGTGCTTCTTGTTCAACTGCAACTTTCTCTTCTATTTCATCTTTCTTCTCACCTTCTTTTCCTGATGTTTCAATATTCTTCTCACTTTCTTTTGCTTTATCTTTCTTTGCATATACCTTAGTACCAAGGTCTTGCTGAGAGGAAGAGGGAGAAGCTTGCCGAGGAGTTACCTAGTGAGAAGAAGTTGCTTGTTGGGAAGTATTGAATTCTAACAATCTTTTATTGAACCATTGTTTGGTTCTCAATAGGATAGGAGCAATAAGATCATCCAAATTATCTTTCTCCTTTTGAGACTAGTCAATAGTTGGGAGAGGAGAGAATTGAACAAAATTAATAAATTCTGGAGCAAACAAATCAAAATCATCCTCGACCATGCCCTTTAGTACCTTGTACAATTTGAAGTCCTGAATTTTCTGAAGAGACATCCTGCCATACAATCTCTTCCTTACCTCAAAATCATCATCACAATCTACCCAATAATCCTCAATTGTAGGCAAATGCAGGTATGAGAGACGAAGATTGTTGCTGATGAAGTTTTGCTGTCAAAGGATCCCTTTTTTTGGAAAGGATGCATGTGAAACAGAGAGATAGTTTTCTCGATGTTTTGGGCATCAAGAGCAGACCTGCAAGTATAATTTCCCAAGGATATGGGAAATTGGATTTTAGATACTTTCTTGTCTCTACAGGTTCTGTGAAGAGGTCCAATTGTCTACAAAGTTCAATCAGATGATTTTTTCACTATAGTAAATGGGAAGCTTATATGGAACTGCTTCATACCATGTTGTCCTGATGTATGAGAATTTCTGTAACTGAATAAATAAGCTTCCATAAACAACTATTAGTTAATTAGCCTCATGAGAAACTCTGTTGTAACATTTCCTTCTAGTAATCAAACTAGAAACGTTGTGAAGGCATCATTGACTCTTTAGTAATGATTCTTGCTATTCTCATAGGTCGATTGGGTGTAAAACTTAAAGATGGGAAGATTCTGCCTACTACCTTGACTTGATAAACCAATCTAGATTCTATATCCAGCAATGGTGTAGATTTTAGAAGTCATATGAATGGATTTGGTTTGATGAATACGGGTGATTTGTTGGCTTAGGGTTTTCACAAATAATCTCTCCCAATTGAGAGTTTGCTTACCTTCACAAATTAAGTTGATGAAGATGCACATCCAGTCTTGAAACTCTTTGGTCGAGGGAAGGCCCATCACTTTTGCAAGGAGAGTTATGATATCAGTCAAATCTTTGATGAAGTCACTTCTGTAGAGAGTCTTTGGTAGCTTAGAAGGTCCTCTCTTATGTACTTTTAACTAGGACTTGAAAATCATTGACTAATACTTGTTTAGGGTAAGGTCAAACTCTATCTCGTGCATAAACCATAGTCAGGATTTTAGAGTTGTTGAAAGTGGGAATGCCAAGGGCCAAGTTAATGTGGTGTGCATCTAATTGAGCAATCAGTTGCCCTTGTGGGTCTTTTAGTTCTTTGGTTTGAGGATCAAAACATGAAGAACAGGCCAAGACGGTATCAATACACTTTGCACGAGTTAGGAAATCTTCCAGCCACGGCTAGACCACTGCCTAAGATCCTTTGAGCGAATGGGGTTGGGTTATCATCTCTTATTCTGGTCCAAAATTCATTCAAATTCATATGCTTAATGTCATTGTCCCCTATTTTAGGTACAAAAGTCTTAAGAGAGGAAATGGCTTCATACCCAACATACTTTGGAACTTCATTTTGTTGAAATTGGAAACTCACACAGGGAAAAAATTGTTAGGAATTCATATTAGTGCGTACATTGTATTTGTGATAATAATGTGAGTTGTTGAGTTGTTAAAACAACTTGAATGTATATTGGCAAGTAAGTAATATTTGTTGAGAGATATTCGTGGGAGGTTTGTTTGGGCTTGACTCCTATTATTAAGGATGTCCTAAGCTATATATTTGTAACCTATGTTGCTGAAAATAATACAGAATACAAATTATTATTGTTGTGCAAATCTGCTGTGTTGTTTTCATCTGGTATCAGAGCAGTCAGATCAAATCGGTGAAAAATATGGAGTTTTGAATATAGTGAAGGGCAGAGCCATCGTTGTTTTTGGTTGTCCCGTTGCATGAAAGAATCACATGCAAGAGCTCTGTCAAAATTTGACTATTTGCATCATGTGTTCATTATAGAGTCTAAATTTGTATATTGATTAGTGGTTTAATAGGTTGTGTATTTGGTACAACGTCTGAAGCCTGCCATTCAGGTGTGGATCTAAGCATATATGTGATATGAGTCCCTCTTCTAGGCATTTGAGCTTGGATTTGCGAAAGAGTATGTCTTCCATTCAAGGATCAACTTTCCATATAAGGGAAGAGATGTCATGTTAAGGAAATTTCGAAGAGCAGTGTAATTATAGCTTTCCGTGTGCAGACCTATCATGCAAATCAAACACTTGTTGGCATCTCAATTTGCATCTATTTGGAGCCTTACATCTGCGTTCAACCTGAGATATCTTCATCTAATCGTGGCATCAATTTCCTCAATACAACAATAACCCGCTTGCAAGCTTCCAGTGATCATAATTTCTGGTGTTCGTATACCACAGACGGGTGCATGTACGTACACTCCAAACATATGACATGTGGTTGAATCTACCAGCCTTTGCACACACACACACACACATATATTCATACTCTGCAGATTGATTTCACAAAGCTCCTTTGAGATCCTCCTGAATTCAACGAACACAGCCAATTCTACATTTTGGCCTCGAACGCAGTTGGTGGCCAAAGATCATGCAAATGAACATATCTCGTTGTTTTGTTCGCAATAATAGGTGATTAGTCTTGTGGTTTATAGTATTCTATATATTTATTCCTTCATATCTTGTTCGGGTCAATAGTTTAGAGTTTATTTATTTTTTGTGGTTTAGGTAGTATTATTCATTGAGTCATTCTCTCCTGTATGCAAGTACAAACGTATTATGTTTATTATGCTTTAATGTTAAGGCGTTTATGTTTAAGTTGTATATCCAAGCCGTATTTGTATGTTTGAGATAGTGAGTTCTTTGAATTGTCGATATTTTATATAGTTTGTTAGTCTGGTTTCATAAGTCTTTGTTAAAAGAAAATTATCATGTCGATGTAATTAAAGTGTCATAAAAGTGTGTCTACAATCACAATGTCATATGTTGAGTCGGTTCTAATATACATTTTGTGTCGTGTCTATCTTATAAAGAGTCGTCATCAAATTTGAGTTTTTGAAGTGTTCATGTCAAAGTAGTCTAGTTGTCAAAATTGTAAAAATAAAAAAATTGCCTCACGAGACGCATTTTTGGTGGAATTCGACGTCCGTAATCAAGCTTCATGATCAAATCCAGCTGAGTTAGCAACAAACTAACTGGAGGATGGAGGCACAAGAGTTTGGAGGTCAATCAACGACCTCTCGTCAATCACCAAAAACGGGCCACATAACAATTGTGGTGGCAACATTTTTGTGGTGTGAGTTTTTGTTTTTAGATGTGCTTCATATCAGTTTTTCAACTTTTTAGTGTGGTGTGTTTTGTGAATGTTGGAACTACGATTGTATTGGAGAGTAGATGACTGCAAAGATCCTCTGATTGCGGTGATCCTCTAATTGCCCATACTTCATTGGAAGATGATCGGTCAGTGAATACGTTCATTGGCAATGGTGATCATGTGCAACAAGATCCGGTTAGTAGTATGCAATTCGATATGATTTGCTTTTCAGTGTTGCTTTGGTTTGATGAATAATGGAAATTTCACATTGTGGGGGAACATGAAACCAATGTTCCATTTCCATTATGCGCCCAAAACGACTAAAGTCAAAGGCAACTTCTAGTGGCAGTGGTAGTTTCCTATGTTGTTCGAGATCGAGTGGCAGTGATCAACAACAATGGCTACAATTAAGAACATTGCGATTCTTATAGGAAGTAATGTGAAATCTCTTTCCTGTATATGTTCTATTG
Source organism: Taxus wallichiana var. yunnanensis (assembly GCA_018340775.1). Classification (NCBI taxonomy): domain Eukaryota; kingdom Viridiplantae; phylum Streptophyta; class Pinopsida; order Cupressales; family Taxaceae; genus Taxus; species Taxus wallichiana. Next base: position 580,747,488 of record CM031240.1, read on the forward strand.
TGTAGTTTTGTAATAAGCGAGCTGATTCCTATATACTTCCCTGATGTACAAGCATAGTGGCAAACAAAAGCACCAGAGTAAGTTAGTTCATGGATCTTGAAAGGGTTTGTGGGAGGATCCAAAAACCACACGAGGTGGACAGTTGATGGGGCTGTTCACGTCAAGGTTTGTGGTAAGCTTGTTTAAAACCATGGAAGGAGAGAGCCTTTCTTTTGATCAAGATCACGAGTCACATTGTAGGACATGTTTCACAGGGGTGATCATATTGCAGATGAGTGTGTGGATGTTTTCCCCATGTTTGCACTAAGGGGGAATGTTAGGAATTCATATTAGTGCGTACATTGTATTTGTGATAATAACGTGAGTTGTTGAGTTAAAACAACTTGAACGTATATTGTGCAAGTAAGTAACATTTGTTGAGAGATATTGGTGGGAGGTTTGTTTGGGTTTGACTCCTATTAGTAAGGATCTCCCAAGCTATATATTTGTAACCGATATTGCTGAAAATAATACAAAATACATTTTATTATTCTTTGTGCAAATCTGCTTTGTGTCGTTTTCAAGAATAGGCTTTTCAAGAAAATCTTGATAAACCATGGAGGAAGGGCACCAAAACAAGAGAATGCTTCGAAGTAGGGTAAGTTGTGATGAAATAGGTTATCAATTGGATGAGGATGTAGGCACCTTGGCGATCAAAACACACTTTGAAATTTTGAAAATGGTGAGGAAATGACAAAAAAACTGTTTTCGGTGACGGAATCTTGGGCAGAGGCGAGGGTAGCTCCTATTTATGAATGAGGAGAAAATGGGCCAAGCAGGGTTAAATAAACTCGTGGATGAGCGACAAAATCACCATAATAAATTCCCCGAAGGCCATCAAATTGGTGAATCGGCTTGGGTGTGGCCCGAGGAATTGTTCCATGCGGGCGAAAACATTCGATTTGATCAATTAAATGGAGATGCGAGAGAAATGGGGAAGCGGGGTATACTGAGGAGCGGAACAATTTCCCTTGGTTCCCACCGGAGGTGACTTAGCCGATCGATCGTGATGCGGAAAGGCGACATTGTGGGGAAGGGGTAAAACATGGGAATAAGTTCTGAAGATCCATTCGGGCTCGATAAAGCCGATGCAAATAGGAGACGGGATGTCGGCCATGTGGTGAACGCAGAATAGTGGGCCCGGTGCCCAAAGTTCCAAAAACATCGACTTATCCGATTAAACCAATGGAGCGAGAGATGACGGGAGTTACGGGAACAAGAGGAACAATGGAACAGCAGGTTCCTCATGTTCCTCAAAGATCCAACTTTACCGATTTTGTGCCTATAAACATAGAAAATGACTAGCTCTTTTCTCACTCTCTTTCTAACACTTATTTAACATAGGGCAATGATGACCAAAATGCAAAGGACATACCCATGACTTAAAAGTTCCAAATTTTCCACATTTTAAGCGGTTCATGACAACAACTGGCTCTTTTTGGGGCTTGAATTGGATGGAACAAAGTACAAACAAGACAAAGCTTCGAACTCCAGAATCTCAAGGTTTACTAGACCAGTGCCTTATCCATTGGGCAAAGTATATAAGAATATACAGAAGAGAACCAAAACAAGGGAAAGACAAACAAACATACAACCCAAAACAAAGCCAAAAACAAAACCTATGTACAAGGGACAGACACCCACTCAACACTTATACAACTTGAGATATTGCCCACTATATGGCAATGGGAGGGAGTCCCATCCATGTAGGTTTTGGGTATTATGTATTCTCACCGCGTAAGTGTCAAATCGAAAGGACCGAGTCGGAGGGAGTCAAACTTACCATAGCTTCCGCGAGGCTCCTTCTCTTGTCCTAAAGCGAACGAGATCTCTAACTTGGAAATTACGAGACCCAATCTTCTTATTAAACAAGCTTGCTTTACTTTACTGGCGATGAGATGAAATATGGTCCACCACCTGTACTCTTTCTTCTTCAAGTACATGATCCTTTTTTCGAATGCATCCTTGAATTGACCATTTTCAATGGTTTTGGCAAGATGTAAGGCGGCGATTCAAGTGTTACGATAACTCAACATCCATTCTATATACTAAGCTGAACGATGACATTCCAATGGCTCTTTTAGGTGTTATACGATCAGCCCATAAGGTATCATATAACTTCTTGTGCCAATTCCTTTGTGATTCATCAACCAACTTTCTTACTATAGTCACCAAGTTCTTATTAATTGACTCTGCTTGTCCATTTCCCTGTGGATAATAATTAGAAGAGTGGGAAAGAGAAATGCCATACCCATAACGAAGTCAATAAGTTCATAAGATGAAAAGTTTGGAGCATTATCTGTCACAATCTTGTTAGGCACTCCAAAACGAACTAAGATGTTCTCCTTGATGAAATCACAGAAAACTTCAGAAGTTGTTCTCTTCACTGGAATTGCTTCTACCCACTTTGTAAAATAGTTTGTTGCTGTTAAAACATGGGTGTGTCCTGCACTGGAATTTGGATTAAGAGTCCCGATAAAGTCAAGTTTCCACTTTGCTGGAATAGTTTTCAATTACAACATGTTTCAATGGTAAATTCGCCAATTTGGGCCTTCCAACAAATGTCTGACATGCCTCACACTTGGAAACCCATTTGATTGCATCTTTAAAAATGTTGGCCAATATTAACCCCCTACAAAGGATCTTATAAGCGATCAGGGGAAGAGAAATGCCCACCATAGGCTTGATCATGATAAGCCTTCAACAACCTCTTTTGCTGTTCTCTATCTACACACCTGAGAAAATGACCATCAATCCCTTTTCTGAAAAGAGAGTTATCCCATAATACATACTTCGCTGCTCTGAGTTTGACTGCCCTCTTTTCTTTCGCCTTTGAGGTGTGAAGGACATTCACCATATGTGAGAAAATGAGCAATATTGGAAAACCATTCACTCGTAGAGTTGAAAAACAAGCCTTTGTTGTAGTTAAAGCAGTAAAGCAATTCAGGTTTTATATTCTCAACTCTCACTCTACCATTTTTGTCCCTGATCCCATTGTTAAATCCATCTTGACACAACAAGAGTTTGGTTCTAAAAGAGGTAATTGGATTGCCAAAGTTTAGGAATATGATATTGACATTAAATCCACCCAACTTGTACGAGGACAAGGTCTGTGCCAGTTGATAGCAGAAGGTGTAGGTGAATATTCAAGTAATGATCTTGTTTTTGGATGGTATACTTTGCTGTCTTTTGGGCAATAACTTCTTCATTTGTCCTTTCACTAGAATCAATGCATGAGACCAGTCCATTTGAATTTCCTCTCCCACATCTCGTGCAAAGGTTACTCTCTTCGAAGCATCCCATAGGAAGCCGGTATGTCACTAACAAGGATGGTAGTTTTGACTCTTTTTCTGGGAAAGTCAGTAAAAACTACTTGATCATCCTTTATTCGTCCTACTAGAGGCACTTCTTTAGTTTCCATAGAATAACAAGAACCAAAATCCCGAGTAAGATTGAGACCTAATGCATGAGCTACTTGTGTAGGCATAACATTATTAGATTCACCCGAATCGATGATATAATTACTTAATTTATGCCTTGCTTTATTAACAAGGATACATAAAAAGGCTCAATTTTACGTGGTGGAGGGAATGGAAGTTAACAAATTTTGTGGAGATGGGGCCTTAGGAGTGGGTAAAATTCCTTTAGAAGAGGGAACAACTTGAGATGACTTAGTATTAGGTACCCAAATTGATCCTTCCTTTGAAATCGAGCAACATCACGGGTTGATCGATGGATGCTAGAGACAAACAAATCATAATAGGAGTCGTTTTGTAGTCGGGATGGATTCTAGATGACTCTTTATCACTCTATTTGGAAAGGACTGGGTATCACCGTGCTAAGAGTTTGACCTACCCTTACTACTTTAGGTTGTGCCTTCAACCAGGTGAGAGGACCCACTTTGTGACCTGTATTAGTGGAAATTATCAACGGATTAACAATATTTGACTCTTCCTTTGCAGTATTTTGAAGGAGACCTTGAGAAAACATGGCCAATACAACATAACCTAACTCTTACGAGTTGTCACCTTAGAAAATGAAGATGTTCTCTAGACAAGGCCCAGGTCACTAAAGACAATGATAAAAATTGATTGCACTTGCATATTTTGGTAAAGGATGGACAAATTTAATGATCTTCTTTAGCATTTGTGGATATACAATGCAAGCAGGATGGTTCATGTATGATATATCACTGAATATGAAATTTATGGTTGGGAAGTTAAGCAGGATAAAGTTGATTATACCAAATTCTTGAGAACTTTAAACAAATGTTGACAAATCTACAAAGCAAAATGACAAATGGCTTCAAATAGTCAGACAAACCTTCAACTAGAAAATTGTGCATCTATGAAAGCTCAAAGACACACGGCTTCACACATTCTTCAAGGATTTAACATAAGAACTCATGTTAAAGACTTAATTAAACCTCATAAGTCCCTAATCTATCACGCTTATGATACACTCATAAACTGACAAACAATCTATATCACTGAAATGAAAGTAAAGTGAATTTAAATCATTTATTGCATTATGAAATGAAAGCTCTCTTCATAATGTAATTGCAAATGCCACAATACTATCACGAGGATGAGATCTTGTGTGATTTCAGAGGGATTCCTAATGTAAGATTGCAACAAGAACACAGATAACTATTTGAAGATATCTCAAAATGATAGTAGACACAACATGGTTCATGATTAACACAAATTACTTAAGGTTTTTCAAATTGATCAACAAGGGAAAGTTTGTTTACAATCTCAAAGCTTATCAATGGTTGTACATTTACAACCATCTTGACATGATCAATTTCAAAGATACACAAGAAATAACTGGTTTCTCAAATAAGTTCCTTCGAAAATGGCTTTTCTCGGCTTTCTCTCCTTCTCTTTTCTCTGAATAAATCTTAAAAATTAACCCCCTTTTTGTGATTATTCTTTTTCCTTTTATATCATCTCCTTCACTTGTTAACCTTCAAAGTTCTTTCCCCTAAAAGTATGAATATTCCCAGGAATATTCCTTTTTCAAAATTTGTTCTAGAACATGGCATTTAGAAAGGTTTTTCTTTTAAAGCTACCAGGTGTACAAATCACAAGTCTTTTCAATCAACTTCACTAGTGCTCAATTGGGATATCAGGTCATCACTTCTGGCGGATTACTTTAATCATTCTTGCCTAATATTGATTAGATAATCATTTCAAACCCTCTAACACTTTTGGATGACATTGAAATGACATATATCCATACTCACTTTTCAATAATCTGCCTTGGGTGCCACACACTCTACTTCATGTCTCATTGGCTTAATTTCCACACATAGTTTCTATCGAATCACCTTGCTTTACCATCTCTACTCATTCCTAACCTTTTCCAATTCTTAAATTCTCCTCTATGCGAACTGAACAAAATCTCCTTCATTTCATGGGAAAGATTGTATCAAATCAAAACATATGTCTCCTTTTCATTATAAAACCTAGCTCAATTTCATTATCATCATGCCTTTCCCTTCTTGTTCTAAGTATAAGAAATTTCAAAGAAAATGGTAAGGTACTTGTAGCTCATAGCCTGAAGGATATTTCTTCAGAGGACTTAAATCATATTTTTGATTTAAGTGGTCCTGATGAAGCTTTTGTCAGGGCTTTGTTTGATATAGAATGTGCGGGTGACACCAGAGGGCCCTTAACATACCGGCAAAAGTCCGGTTAGCACTTCTTACAAGGCTAATCAGATCAATCCTATGTTCGCAGCCTTCCAGTTATGTATTTCCATCTTTTTAGATGGGAGCATATGAAAACTCCCGAAGATTTAAAAAGATATTGGGTTGAGAGAAGACCTCAGGTCTCTGGGTCAAACCAATTTTCAATGTCCTTTTTGTGTGATGAGGAGTTTGTATCAAAAGAGATTCCTAAGGAATCATATGTGTTGTATGATAAATCCTCCATCGACACAATGCCTCGCTATCTCCCACAAAATAGAAGAGTTAGAGAAAAGGATCAACTTCTTGGAGAAAAAGCAAGTAGAGACCATGCCTTTCGCAATCAGTTTCAGCACTAGGGTCATCTTCAGGGAAAAGGAAAGGTGAACCACAATCACAACCTCCAATCATTATCTCAGATGGAGAAGAGGACCAATCATTTTTTGCTCGCCATTCAAGGGCAGCCATTTCCTCCGCTCGAGACAACAGAGGGAGATTTTCTATTCGGTCATCCACCCGCTTAATGCATCGTGCTCCTCAGGCAGAGCATGAATTTTGGGTCCTCAACCAATTCCTTCCCGAAGGACAATCCACCTTTCACAAAAATGGGAGGCTAGGTCAAGTTCGAGGCCTCAAAATCAGCCCAGTCAACAACATGCAGTACTTTCCCCTCCAACCACTTCAGCATCCCCTCTCAACCCACTCCCAGCATGTCAATCCTCACAAAGGGAAAGGAAAGACGACCTTCTTCACAGGAGGTTTGGATCTTTTAGATTGGGTTTCATCTCAACAGAAGAAAGTTGAACTGAACAAATCATGAGTCATCCTAGAATGACTTTGGAGGCGTTGATGGATATGGGAATGTCCCAGACCTAGCAGGGTCAGTCATTTTCATTCAAACAACACAAGGCTCAAGCAAGTTTGTGTTGAGAAAAAACAAACTTCTGAACAAGCTCCCCTACTCTTAGGAGGAAATTATGAAGTAGGGCTGAAGAATGCCTAGATGTTGTCTTCCTTTCATTGTTTCTCTTTCTGGCATGTATATATCTTTCTTTGTCATGGGCAAGGGGCCCCTATAGAACCCCATTTTGTTCCTTATTCAAAGTGCAAGAAACATAGCAATATCAATCATTTACATGCTTATCCAAATGTATGTTAATTTCATCAAAGTAAATATGGCATTACTGCATTCTTCCATTTTTCAATTGAAATAAAGGAACAATAAAATTCAGAGAAACAATTACTTCCAATGTAATAGAAGTGTCATTTTAAAACATCAGTTTAAAAAGGATGAATATGAAAAGAGAATACAGTTCAAGGAACAATTGTCTAAGCATGTTCATCATCCTTTGCATCTTCTTCTTCTTCACTTCTACTTCTGGATCTTGTTCTTTTGGTAGCCTCACCACATATGCATCATATCTTTTGAATAATTCATTAACCTCATCCTCATCTGGTCCTAGTATGATGCTGGAAAATCAATGCTTGTCTAGATATTGCATCAATGCAATGGCCCATTTTCTGCTTGTATTCCAGTGGCCTTGCCTTCAACTCTGCAATTCTATTTTCTATCTTTCTCATGGTCTTAATGACTTCATAGGAGAAGTCATTCCTTAGAACATTCTTTTCAAAAGAGTCAAGTAAGAAATCAATCTTCATGTCCCCATAACTCTTCTTGAACTTATCAATAACCATATCCTCCAACTTTAAGTCAATAGCATCGAGAGTGTCATCAACCCAGTTTCTTTTGATTTCAAGCTTTTCTTTGATTCCATTTAGGGTCTCGACTCTAATTTTTGACAACTCTTCAAGGGCATGTTGGCTTCCTTTAAATTCAGATTAGTACAATGTCCTCCTCCTCAACCAACTCATCACTGAGTTGGGTAATGCAGTCCAACTTGGGAAGAATACCTTCAAAGTAGAAAATCTCATTGTCGCATTGTTCAATTATCTCATCAATTTCATTGATTCTATTTTTGAGATCTTCATACTTCGATCTGGCTTCCGTAATTGCTTCTTTTCCCCTCTTGGTCAAATTCTCAATCCATGTGTCTACTACTTGAACCTTCTTGACAACCTTGTTTATCTTATTCATTTCTTCAGGGTGTTTATATAGGCACTTGCTTGTGTTTGACTAGTCTTCCTGTCAACTATTGCAAACAAGAACTCAAGGCCTTAACTTGCTCCTTTAGTTGCCTTTTTGTCATTCCATCTTCATCAACCTTTTCGCAAGATCACTTACTGCCTCAGACTCCTTGCTTCAATTGTTCCTTGAAGGTTTTCCCAAAGGAATAATTTGAATGTTATAATCATTAGTTGTTATGTCTTTTCTTGTTTTACCCTCAAAAGGGGTTGTTATTTCCAAGGTCCTTGCTCCAGATGAATCAATGTGGGTTTTTGTGATGGTCCTGGCCCTTTTGAGGCTCTTACTACCTTTGGAAAAGATAGAGCAGTAAGGTCAACAACTTGCACAGGAGAACCTCTTTTTCTTCATTTGAAATCAACTCACTATCCATCCCTTTTCTAAGCTTGTTATAGCTTTTGTTTCTTGTGATTCCTTGCTTGGAGTTTCTTAGGAACAACTACCATTTGCTTGGATACTTCTTGTTCATTTTGCACCAATGATTGTGTTTGTTCCTAATTACTTATTTCGATGGTCCCTATGCCAATCTCACCCTGTGCTACTGATTCTTCTGGATGCTCTTTTTCATGGTCTGGAACTTCAGATTGATCATTTTTTCCATGAATTGTATCAAAATTCAGGGAAACTCTCTCCTTGCTTCTTCAGTTGAAGCCATAGTGGAGTCAATCTCTTCTCCAACACTTTCTTGTACCAAAACCTGGGTTGTGGGCTCTTTCTCTCCCAAAGTCTATTGAGTTGCAACCTTACCCTTTTCATGCTCTAGTGATGTATCTGGCAAATGCCATGGTAGGTTGTTCCTCTGAAATAACTCTACATTTCCCATTAAGGGCTGTGAGCTTTCACCAGTAATGATTTCTTCATCAACAATTACATCTTGTGCTATTTTCAATCTTTCTTCAAAAACAGATTTTCCCTCACGAGGAAGGTCATCAGTCTTGGTCACCTCAACAAAAATGGATATAGCCTCTTCCACTAATAACTCAGTATTAGTATCCTTTTCAACAAACAACTCTGGTTTACCCAATTCAAACAATTTGTCCTGGGGAAAGTATTTCAGTTGCATGGATCCTCACTTCAGTAGTTGGTACATGAATATCTTTTCCAATTATTTACTTGCTTGAATGCAACCCACTGGTGTCAATATTGGTTCATCTACAGATAAATTAAGTGCATCCAACATGGAAAATCCTTCACCAACATCAACATCAATTACATCAGTTTGGCACTTTGCAAATTCGTGCATTGTTTCAACTAGAGGCACATTTATATCCTTGCAAGAAAAGTTTCAGAGATTTTCATACCTGGGGTAATAAATTGATTGTCTACTAGATTAACTGCAGTACTTCCTTGGGAAACTAGACTGAAGTGCATTCCATTGTTTTTTCCATAAAAGACAAAGATGGGATCAGAGGATCTGATTGCTCTACGTGGCAGTGATGTATCATGTTGCTTTTGGAAAGTATCACTCCTTTCAGACTCTGGGGATCAATTACCACATCCCGGTGTTTGAACTTTGTAGGCGTATGGGCACCTACTCTTACCAAGACTGGCTGGTGAATAACCTTGTGTTTTTTGTGTGTCCTCTCAAACCTTTTTAAATCTGGTGTTGCCCTTCTTTCATCCTTGTGTGGCTTAGACTGAATGTGGCCACTTGCAATGGCTCCACTCATTAACTTTTCAACACTATGCTGCTTTGGCGAAACACTTGGACGACCACATGTGATGCCAAACCTTTCCCTTTTCCCGAATTGGCACTGCAAAAGTAATGGGGGCATTCTCCATAGATTTTAAAAGCATCTCTTCAATCTTTTTCTTGAGAACTGACATAGAAGTGCTAGTTCCACTAGTGGCTGATGTCCACTCATCAATGAATTCAGAGTAGGCCTTTTGGATGGAAATTGAGGGGCCTTTCCTCCTAATGGGTCCATTCTATCTACATCCTCCCTCAGGGGTGGAATATCCTCACTTAGGTTTCCCAAACTTCTAAAATTGTTTAGGATTTTTGTATTCTGAGTGAAAGATCAATGTTCTTTTGGGTCAACCAGTTTACAATCCTCTCATTACATCAGCTATTCTTAAATAAGGATCATCAGATTCTACCACATTCTAGTCTGGAGGAGATACAGGTTGATCCCCCACCTTCTGATCAATATAAAATCTGCTCACTATGTGTGGATCATCCACAATCTCTTCGGATAACCACAATTTTGTAGTCTATTATCTTGATAGAGTCATTCGAAAAGGAAATTTAATACTTCTTCCTCATCCTCCCAGTTCATCAATAATCCTCAAAATGGGGCTCATGCTCAAAGGTATTTGTTCATGTTGTTAAACACCCATCTAATGTCATAATTAGGCTAGCCTTAAACTTTTTCCCATATCAAATTTCTGCATTTCCTCTTAATCAATCTAGAACTTTTGATGGAAGGGCATGAATACCTTCCAATTTCCAGGAAATTTGATTTTGTTTTATGCCTTGTTCTAGCATCCTATTTTATGCACAAAAAGCCCAACTATCTTACTAGTTCAAGGCATAAAATAAATTTATCATCTACATACCTAGGCAACTTATATGGCTTTCCCTCAAAACCACTAACTCTTATGTAAGTGAACTTTTTATATTGGATGAAGTAACATCCATATTCCAAAATTACTTGTCTAACTTGTTCAAACATCCTATATTGTCCCCACTTTGGTCTAAAAAGAAAATGATTGGTGCGAAGAAGGCATCATTAACTAACCTTACATTCCCACTCTAGTTGATCAATTGTAATTGAGGAAAATCTCATGCATTTGACATTGCTTGAAGTCAGCACGTGGTGACAAACCTGGGAAATGTTTGTGCCCTGCAACATTATAAATGAGATATGTCATCATATAAAATTCAAGGTCTGTAGTATCTCCCATCTCAATTTTTGTTGCTAGAGTGACCATGTGATCATGGAGTGCGTCTAGCAATAAAGGTGGCCCAACAAATGCTCCCTTTCTCTCCATAATAATCCATATGTATGTATTCATCCATTCTTTGAATTCATTTGTTGTTTCTAAACCTGCCATTCGACTTAAAAACACAATGACATCCTCAACCTCCTCTACAAATTGTGCCCTAACCAACTTTTTAGGGATTCTAGCCATTGTCTTCTTCAAATAAGCCAGTTTGTATTTATCATCTTGACATAGTCCTTCTTTTTTGTTTCATAATCCTTCAGAGCCAATTTGATGCCGATGGTAATTGGGTTTGACTATAGGAATTTTAACATTATTCTTGATGGCTGCATTGGTGTTAGTGTCAATACTTGCATCCCCACTCCCATCTAACACCTCCCTCTTTTCTGGATCATAATTCATAGCACAATGCCACACTAATTCAGGGCAATGAACAAGGGGGAAATGGGCACCAACTAGAGCAATACAACTTTCCTGAATTGCTTTTAAGGATTCATTCTGATGGGGACTTTTTAACCTTTGGAGGAAGTCATCTAGATCAGCACCCATTAAGTCTATGTGTCTGTAATTTTATCTAGATCACTTGTGATTCCCGACACAAACGAGAATGAAGATGGCATAGTCTTCATTGTTCAAAACCCTAACTTTCCTTTTAAACCAACCTTGCCACTGAAAGAGAAATACAGAGTTTCAAGCTCTTACTAGTCAATCCACAAGTGCCTAACAATTTAAACCCAAATCAACAACTTCTTAAATCCTCAGGTTCGCAATTTGAGCTCCATAACTAATGACGATAATTCTTCACACAAATCACAAAGGCAACAACAAAAAAATCAAGCCAATTGGTAAATAAAGACGAAAGCATTCACAAGCTTTAAAACGTCCTTGATTTGCGTAGCAACATTAATGGCGGCAAAAATAAATGCAATGCATCAAGACCATTCAATCCGTCATTCGCAATTTTAAAAATGAACCGTCCACGTGGAATAAAGATTTTCACTATCACGGGCTTGGGGGCACCTTTTGTAATTTTGTAGCATTAGAGACTTTACACACTTTTGGCAAACTTGACCCGCCCATCCGCCTTTTGGTTTTCAATACTAGCTCGACACGTGGTCGCATTTGAGTGATAATGCGGGCTGCGATTTTTTTACAATTTTACCCTACTTGCCTTTTCAAACCAAAAGTATGAGTTCCCGACAACCCGCATCTCCGCCTCTTGCATTTACGTAGCCCATGTGTCCTCTTGCGGGTGTCAGGGAACTTTTTACACTTTTACTCCTTTCTTCATAAATGCACAAAGCTACAAATATGTACCACCTCCCACATCCACTCCAATTGTGACACATGTACACTCCCAACACCAAATGAGAAATTATTTATATTACCTTTTGATGCTGAATATTCGGAGAACATTTATCGGGTGACGGGCCGATTTTGCATTTTGTGAATGCAAGAGAAAATTACAAGTTTACAAATTTGACGCACCATACCGCAATCAATTTGGAACTGCCACGTATCAGCGGGCAATGGGAGAGAGAATGCAAATAATAGACAAGACCTAGAAGCAATTTACAACAAGCAATCCCTCAAACTCCAAAACTTAAAACACAATAGCTTCTCCGTAAGAAACCACCAGATAATGCACATTCAGACATGATCCTCGACCGAAAAAGAGGAAAGACTAGACCATACACAGAAAAACCACAAAGTTGACTCGCACCTCAACAGGGAAAGCAAAAAATATAGCAGACAACGATGGCAAAGCTTAACCAAATAAGGGCGAGATTAATTCGAGCACAATATCTAAGGGGTATTTTGAGAAAGTCATTCTTTAGAGCAATTAAATTATTACCCAGCTTTGAACTAGTCAGGTCGAATTAGTTGGTCTGAAGCGTGCTTTAGCTTTGTAGGTTCTTTTTTCATTTTCCGGACAATCAAATCATCTTCAACGCTTATAGCCAACTCTTGATCAACAACCGAGTCTAATCTAGCTCTTCGCAAGGAGAAACTTACTTTAGGGAGATGAGCATTAATGAAGAAACATTTCAAGTTTTTAGCAAGTGATGACGAGCAACGGTAGCTAGATTTTATGAACAAGCGTATTAGACTTTGCAACAAATTCCCTCATGGGTTCATATGGTTCTTTCTTTAATTGAGAAAGTTGTGCTAAAAGAGCATGAGAATCTTCTGCTGGTTTGAATCTAACCTCAAACTTAGTTTTCATTGTATTCCAATTAGTGATATTGTTGGTGGGAAGATGATAGAACCATTCTGCTGCATTGTCTTGTAAACTCTCAACAAAAATCCTAACCGAAACATCTTCGTGAGCAACCCCAAGAACCCCTCATGCAACATAAAATGTTGCTAAATGTTTAGTAGGATGTCATCTCCTCTAAACTTTGGGAAGTTCTTTCGACTTCTTTTTGGTAAATCATGAAGAGGGTGGGCTAAGGCCTGAGCAATATTTTGCCCCCAGGGGACAAGTGCAACCATTCTAGGGAAAATAGTTTGTAATGGAAGAGTAATCCCTGACAAAACCAAAGCTTTAGTCGTACTTGATAAGGACGTCCAAACTCTCTTTCAGTTAGAGGTGTGCTCACAGATCTCTTGCCTTTTCCTCTTCTTTTTGGTGATAGCCTAAATGAATGCAGTTGCTGAGATTGGAAGGCAGTATCTTCAACTCTTTGTGCTCTCGCACCTTTGGTATATCTACGTTTTGCTAGTTTTGAAAATTCCTTTCAGACACTTTGCTATCTAGCCGTGGTAAATAATACTCGGTGCACACTACTTAAAAGCACAAACATGCCCTTACAAGTGTGCGCTAAAAAATAGTTGGCTGAAAAAGTTGCAGGTGTGCACTCGGTGAACAATTTAGGGGACAACAATCCTTCCTCTTTGATGAGGAGGCTCCCTTATTCAGACCAAAATTGTTCTTAGAATATTTACAAATGTGCATTCTTTCAAATCTTACTGAGGATGCTAGTTTCATTAAGTAATCTCATAATTTTGAATACAAAGGGAAAAAGGTTAAGAAAAAAACAAGCTTAGATGAAAGAAGGAGAGTAGGAACAACTCTTTCAAATAAGAAGGAAAACATACCTTATTTTACTTTTGCATGTCAGTAAAACCCAAGGAAAAACACACATCTACATATAAAGGAAAACCATTGCTGTAAACCAGAGATAAATTGAATCAAAGTTCAATGATTCTTGGAAAACAAGGATGAACTCAAAGTTTCATTATCCAAAACATGTATATGGTGAAAGAATAGATAGAGAAATGAGAGAAAATAGACAGAACAAGAGGGAAAGGAGTTCTCTTATATATTCAAAATTAATATTCTTTACATCAAAGTCACCAGCATCCAACCCCTTTACAACTGAAACTCAGGGCTTTTATAGACAAGAGGGGAGGAATAACTACCCAAACTAACTAATTGTTAATTAAGTGACTAATCACTTAATTAGTTAAGTCACTATTGAAATGACTTTTACTTTAATATTCCTTTTTCAAAATAAAGTCAATGTCAAAATATAACAATTGGCTAGAAGAAGGAAGAGAGGAAATAAAAGAAGCTGGAACTTTAACTTTCAACACGTGTATGTGGAATTTTGTGACCGTGACTAATATCTTTGTTTCCTTCATCACAATTGTGTTGGCAAGATTAATCACCCAACTTCCAAGAGAATTTTCCATTTCTAAACTAGTTCATCTGTATTGAGCTAAGCCCTTTGCAGCTTCCGCAATTACATTATTCAACTCAGACACTTCTTCTATCTTATCCTTATTCACGTTTTCTGTCTTGTACAAGTCCTCTTTAATATGTTTCTTGAAGTGCTCTTTGATTTGATCTACCGAGTTCCGTTGGGATGAGTTATCTTGGAAAAGATCGCAATGGAGGGCTCTTAGATCAATGAATATCTCAAACTTCAATGATTCTCTTTTCTAGATAACATTTTTTAACTCAGTGGAAGCTTCTTCGAGAACTTTCATTCTCCATTCTACAGTAAAGGACCAAGTGTGAGACATTGTTTTTAGAGTCATCAAAATTCTTCTTTGAAAGAAGAATTTTCTCATCAGTAAGGGCCATGCTACTAAGGTCTTGGATCACATCTGCCCAAAGCTTTACTTCTTTTTCAATGTTCACAATTCCTGAATTGACTTGCTTCTGAGCTGAAATAACATTACCGTATGTTTTGCAAGCCTCATCAATGAATTTCAAACATGTGATGAGAATCTTTTCCACCTATGCTTCTGCTGCCTTTCCTTGAGTTGCATGTTTGTGTATCTCAGCAATTGCTTTCAAATGAATGTCAGCTGTTGCAGTAGATGGTGGGAGAGAATCCAAGGGAGTTGGATCCAACGGAGTGTTATCAGAAGAGAGGAAGGATTTGATAAATGTGGAGAGAACTTGAACCTGCTCTTCTAACTGTTCTTGAGTTTGCCTTCCCTTCTCAACCCTCTCAATTACTTTAGAAATTGTCTCCTTGAGATTGTGCACATCACCTTCAGGGTTGATTCTCCTAAGGATATCCTTGTTAGCTCAAAATCTGCTGCAGAAACTTCTTGTTCACTCTTGTCTCCTTTGGGCTTAGCAATTTCAAGGAATTGCTGTTCAGAAGCATCTGAGACTAGACGGGAGGAGGTTTTGGCTTTCTTAGGAGGGGGAGAAGTACCAAGGAGTGTAGCCACAACATCATAGTTAGGAACTTCAAATTTGGATTGAGTTTTCCTTTTCTTACTGTCAATCATGGGCTGTACCCAAGAGAAAGAGTCTCCTAAAGTTGTACCTGAGGGTGTCAAGGAAAGTGCCAGTGGTGGATGAAGAGGTTGAGAGGCAGGGACTACCACAATAGATACTACAGGGGAGGAAGAAGGCCTTCTTACATTTAGCTTAGGTCTGGACGTACTTGTCTTCTCTAGGTCCGAAGCTATTACTTCAACAACATCTTCCTCCTCTTTATCAACTTCGTCACTTTTCTCCTTATGCCCTTCTCTTCTTCTTCTTCTTCTTCTTTTCACTTCCTTCCTCCTCACTTCCTTCTTGTTTAGTTTCCTGTTTCTCTTCTCCTGCTTCTTGTTCAAGTGCAACTTTCCCTTCTATTTCTCGTGTTTCATCTTTCTTCTCATCTTCTTTTCTTGATGCTTCGATCTTCTTCTCACTTTCTTGTGCTTTATCTTTCTTTGCATATAGCTTAGTACCAAGGTCTTGTTGAGAGGAAGAGGGAGAAGCATGGTGAGGAGTTACTTGGTGAGAAGAAGTTGCTTGTTGGGAAGTATTGAATTCTAACAATCTTTTATTGAACCATTGTTTGGTTCTCAATAGGATGGGAGAAATAAGATCATCCAAATGATCTTTCTCCTTTTGAGATCAGTCAATTGTTGGGAGAGGAAATAATTGAACAAAATTAATAAATTCCGGAGCAAATAGATTAGAATCATCCTCGACTATGCCATTTGGTACGTTGTACAATTTGAAGTCTTGGATTTGCTGAAGAGACATCTTGCCATACACCCTCTTCCTTACCTCAAAATCATCATCACAATCTACCCAATAATCCTCAATTGTAGGCACATGCAGATAGGAGAGACGAAGATTGTTGCTAATGAAGTTTTTGCTGTCAAAGGATCCCCTTTTAGGAAAGGATGCATGTGAAAAGGAGAGATAGTTCTCTCAATGTTTTGGGCATCAAGAGCAGACCTGCAAGTATAATTTCCCAAGGATATGGGAAACTAAATTCCAGATACTTTTTGTCTCTACAAGTTCTATGAAGAAGGTCCAATTGTCTGCAAAGTTCAATCAGGATGATCTTGTCACCGCAGTAAATGGGAAGCTTGTATGGAATTCCTTCATACCCAATTGTCCTGATGTATGAGAATTTTTGGAATTGAATAAATAAGCTTCCATAAACAATTATTAGCTATTTAGCCTCTTGAGAAACTTTGTTGGTAACATTTCCTTCTAGTAATCTAACTAGAAACATTGTGAAGGCATCATTGACTCTTCTGCAATGACTCTTACTATTCTCATAGGTCAATTGGGTGTAAAACTCAAAGATGGGAAGATTCTAGCCTACTACCTTGACTTGATAAGCCAATCCAGATTCTATATCCAACAATGGTGTAGATTAAATAAGAAGTCATATGAAAGGATTTGGTTTGATAGACACGGGTGAGTTGTTGGTTCGGTTTTCACAAATAATCTCTCCCCAGTTGAGAGTTTGCTTACCTTCATCGATTAAGTTGATGAAGATGCACATTCAATCTTGAAACTCTTTGGTTGAGGGAAGGCCCATGTCACTCTTGCAAGGAGAGTTATGATATCAGACAACTCTTCGATGAAGTCACTTCTATAGAAAGTCTTTAGTAGCTTAGAAGGTCTTCTCTTCTTTACTTTTAACTAGGACTTGGCAATTATTGACTGATACTTGTTTGGGGTTAGGTCAAACTCTTTACGTGTATCAACCATAGTCGGGATTTTAGAGTTGTCGAAAGTGGGAATGTCAAGGGCCAAGTTAATGTGGTGTGCATCTAACTGAGCAATCAGTTGCCCTTGTGGGTCTTTTAATTCTTTGGTTTGAGGATCAAAGCATGAAGCATAAGCCAAGACAAGTATCAATACACCTCACAAAGTTAGGAAAACCTCTAAGCATGGGCCATACCACCGCTTAAGACCCTTTGAACTAATGTGGTTGGGTTAACATCTCTCATTCTGGTCCAAAATTCATTCAAATCTTTATGCTTGATGTCACCATCCCCTGTTTCAGGTACATAAGTCTCAAGAGAGGAAATGGGCTCATACCTAAGCATATTTGGAACTTCATTTTGTTCAAATTGGATACTCACACAGGGGAAGAATAGGATTTTACCAAAAAAATTTGATAAATCAGGGTGGAAGGGCACCAAAACAAATGAATGTTTCAGAAGTAGGGTAAATTGTGATGAAATAGCTTACTAGTTGGATGAGGATGTAGGCGCCCTTTTAATGATCAAAATGCACTTTGAAATTTTGAAAATGGTTGGGAAATGGAGGAGAAATGATGAGATAATCCGTTTTGTGACGGAAAACTGGACAAGGCGGAATTAGCTCTTGTTTACGAATGAGGAGAAAATGGGCAAAGCAGGTTTAAATAAACTCGTGGATGGGCAGAAAAATCACCATAATAAATGCCTGAAGGCCATTAAATTGGCGAATCGGCTCGGCGTGGCCCGAGAGAACTGCTCCATGGGGGCGAAAACATCGATTTAGAAATGGGGAATCGGGATACACAAGCAACATGGGAACACGTTCCTTGGTTCCCACCGGAGCGACTTAGCCAATCGAGCCATGATGCGGGAAAGGCAACATTGCGGGGTAGGTGCGAGAACATGGGAACATGTACCTAGAGTTCTAATTAAGCCCGATAAAGACGATGTGAATAGGAGACAGTATGTTGGCGATGTGGTGAACGCAAGGAATAGTGGAACAGTGCCCGAAGTTCCAAAAACATCCCACTTATCCAATTAAACCAATGGAGCGGAGATGGCGGGAGTTTGTGGAACAGGAGGAACGATGGAATAGTTCCTCCTATTGCTCAAAGATCCGACTTTGCCAATTTTGTGCCTATAAACATAGAAATTGACCAACTCTTTTCTCACTCTCGTTTTAACACCGATTTAACATAGGGCAAGGATGACTAAAATGCAAAGGACTTACCCATGACTTAAAAATTTCAAATTTTCCACATTTTAACTGGTTCATGACAACAGGTTTCAATGTAGACAATTAAGACTTAGGTCTTGAGTGAGAATGATGATATTTCCCAACATTTATTATCCGTACTATTGGCTAGTTTGGAGTAGGAAGTTTCACTAGTTGCACATACACTAGCTAAAAATGTTGTTGATCAATGTGCAAAGAAGTTGAAGCCATATGTTACAGTTGAGGGACTTACTTCTAGTGATCAACAGAAAAAGAGTTCTCCTATTGTGATGAGGGAAGAGGAAAGATCAGAATCAAAAGAAAAGGCTAAGGAAGAAATCAGGTCACACGAAGAATGGTAAAAACCAAGCCTCAAAAATCAAAGGTAAGGAGATCTTATTTGAAAAGGAACCAAAGTGAATGTGGTTGAAAAGAAACTAACCACATTGCAGACAAGCGCAGAGGATGTAATGAGGACCCAGAAAAGGTGTGATGAATGGCTAAGAAGAGCTAAGGAAGCTAAGTTGATAGCCAATCAAGCAAAACAACACCTACAAAAAATTAAGGGAAAGAATTCTCCAATTGTAATGGTGGAGCATGAAGGAAAATCAGATTTGCAAGAATTTGGAGAGGATTATTTCTGAGTCTTCAATATAGTAGAGTTGATGCAAATTTCCCTAAGGCATTGAAAGAAGAAAAGCTTTTGGATCATTCTTATGACAGCTCAGAATATGGAAGGAATGTTTCAAATCAAGAAGTTTATGAGGTGGAGTTCCAGGAAGACCTTGTTGAGAGGCATGCACATGAGAAAAGGGCCTCACCAGATACTAATGTTGGTTTTCAGCTTGTTGGAATTTTCAGATCAGCGACTAATGGTAAGCAATTTGATTATCTTCATGATTATAGCAAGAAGCATGAAAGTGTTGATTTTAGTAGAAGTTTGTGGCAAGACTCTTGTCATCATGGGAAGTACCAAGAGATTGGTGAAAAGATGAAGGGTACAAAATGGAAAGAGGATATTTTCTCAAATCCAAGATCATTCATGTATGATCGTGTGGGATCCTGGTGTTATAAACAAAGAGCTACAAAAAGATGACATTTTGAGACACATGAAAGATAAAATTGGTGATGAGTTCAATATCATTATTGCTGATATGATATATTTTATGAATACTAACCTGGTTATGGAAGTTCAGTGGTTGCAGTCCATGTGACAATATTCACAGAATCCTCAGTCCAAGGAGATGTACTTTACATTAGAAGGGAGAGTTGTGATGTTTATAAAAATGGTGATGCTTGGTTTTGGAAGGCATTCGAACCTTCTCATTTTGTGGAAAGGGCAAGGCAGTTATGAAATTCCAGACTCTTCACTGACATGTAATGGAAGCTTTGCCAAGTGCTCCACCTCCTGGACCAGATAATTATGTCATGGATTGGCTAATTGTCTTACACCTTATTGATGCACCTTTTGGGGAAGGCCTAAGCCACTTATTGACATTAGCTTTAAGCTGTTTGGATAAAATAAACAGGCCATTTGCTGAAGCTGCTGAAGCAAGGAAATTAGCAGCCCAGTTGATTAATAGACTAGTGCTTGGATCAGTCAAACTTGAGGAGCACATCCTTATCAAAGTGGCAACAGTTTTTGACATTGGAATGGAGGTCTTAGTGGAGGTAATATACAGTTCAACAATGGAGGCTGAGACATTTGTGAAAGCAAAAATAAATCTGGAGGCATTTATGTCGAAGTTGATAAGATCTCAGAATTATTCCAGTGCCGCGTCTCTCTTAAAGCAATTTTCTCTTCAGCATTTTACCCCTCAGGAGTTTCTGGATACTATGATTCATGATAACCAGATTGAAGTTGCAGAACAATGGGCATCTTACATGGGGAAAGACATGATTTAGTCTCTAGTACAACATCTTACCAATATGAAAATGTTCAAGAAGACATAATAGTGTAAAAATTCAAACTGAAGCAAAAATTCCCAGATGCTTATTATCATTATAAAAAAAGCAAATTGAAGAAGCTTGCCTGGAAAGCATGTTGGGAGATTGCAGAGATGACTGCTAATGATGACCCTTAGCTTATTCAATGCCTGGTTGTTCTGACATTCAAAATGGGTGATGTGGAAAAGGCACCTGACATATGCTATCGTCATTCTTTGACTATACCTTTATGTCGAGTAAAGGTTAAAGAGAATCATTCTCTGCAATTGTCAGACGCTGTTTCAAAAGCAAGTGTTATAGGGATTGATACAATTGATGGATTGATAAATGCTACAAAATATTTCGCTGAGGTCAAGGTGGTCGGAATAGATTGTGAGTGGAGGCCAAACTATAAGAATGGAATGGGGCCAAATAAGGTGTCTATTTTACAGATTGCTACTGCAAAAAACGTGCTAATATTTGACCTGATAGGACTATTTGAGACAGAACCTCCTGCATTGGACACCTGTCTCAAATTTGTTTTCATTCTCCTAACATTTTGAAGTTAGGCTATGCTTTTCACAATGATCTGGAGCAGCTTTATCAGTCTTACACGGAAATGGAGTGTTTCTACTTCAGTGAAGGTATTTTAGACCTTCAAAAGCTTCATGGATCTTCTAAGGGAGGACTTTCTGGTCTTATAAAGACTGCATTAGGAGGCCACTTAAACAAAACAAGATGGATGAGCAACTGGCAGCAACACTCCTTGACTGCTAGTCAACTGCACTATGCAGCTGTCCTGATTGCTATAATACACTATCTTGTGCTGTGAACCTTCATCACATGGAAGTGCAGGGACCCAACACATATCTCACTGGATATCCCCTGTCACATGCTGCAAAACTTATATCAAACACAAAAAGAATTCTGAAATCCATCATCCGAAAGCTGATTTAACCGGTGCTTCCATACGAGGAGAAGTTTTAGATAACTAGGTTTCAAGAATTTCAAGGGAACTATGTAAACAAGCCCCAGCCAAAGTTATGCAGTCTAAGGAACAGACTGCATCACACAAGGTATTCAGAACATGGAATTGCAAGTTCCCAAGGATGAATTGGGATCCGGGTACTACAGAGATAGTTATTTGGGTGGAGAGTTGGAGCGGTTGAACTTGCATTGCTTGAGGACAAGCAATTTTGGTAAGGGCGGACAGTCATGTCCCCTTCTCAAATCTAATCCAATTAGAAGACCCTTAGCCTATTCTCCATTTCCCATAGGCTAAAGTGGTGGTGCAAGGGAAATAATTTAATAATTTAACTTAAGTTGTCCAAAAGTAACTTTAAGTTATATTCATAAAAAGACAACTTATGTTTTATTATTAAAAAGATGATTATTATTAAAGCAACTCAAAATTAAAATAAAAGGAGGAGATGTTGCTTCATGGGTGTTTTTGGTAGGTGAAAGTGAAATAATAAAAAAAGCCTTGGTATGTGAAAAAGTGAAATTATAAAAAGGAGCTATTGTGCTCATTTGGAGGAGGATTTTTATTCATCTTTCTTTTATTGCGAGTTTGAGCATGTGCTCCAGCTTTCAGCATCAAAGGACGACAACCCTCTGGTGGAATAAGGGCTTGGGGATGGAAACCCTCCGGTCTTTCATGGTGGTTCCATTCAGGGACTACATTTGTGCTTCAAATCAGGTCATTCAGAGCTCAGCAGTGATAGAAATAATAGGGCAACATTCAGAAATTCAGATTTATAGATTTCAGCTAGGGCATCGGCAGATTTACAGCTTTTAGCTAGGGCATCATCAAATTTATAGATTTCAGCTAGGGCATCATCAGATTTACAAATTTCAGCTAGGGCATCATCAAATTTATAGATCTCAGCTAAGACAGCACTTTTAAGGGACAACGTCATCATTTGGAGCTATTTCAGCCAACCAAATTGTTGACATCATCATCAGGTGTCTGCAGAAAGGTTGTTTCTTGTCTGGGACGTCATCTTCAGCCAACTAGGGCATCATTTTTGGCAAAAATATCACCTTTACGGTCAGCTGTATTTTGTTAATTTGCAGCCTAGAAAAATAAATAAAATTCTCTATTTTTAGTGTGTTTAAAAAAAAAAAAATCAGATTTGGAAATAGTTTATTAGATCTAGCTAGGGTTTCAGATCTGCAATCAATTGGTAAAAATTGCAGCTGTGTGTTGTATTGTCTAAATTTTTAGTTTTAAAGGGCAATTTCAGAATTTTGTGTTATTATCTCAGTTTTTTTAGAAAATTCGGATTGTATTAATTTTCCCCTAAGGGGACATTACAAGTCTGGGAGCCTTTAATACAAATTACAAAGAGGTTTTCACTAGAGAAGACTTGGAGCCATCTCAAGGACACTATATTTTGCAGACACTGTAATCATTGAATTCCAAGAGACCACTTTTTGTTAAGGTATTTTTGCAAATCAAAACAAAGATTGCAGCCCAAGAGGCCATAATAAGACGAGTCATTTTTCTAAAATATACACAGGCCTTTTGTATACATCCATAATAAGCTGATAGGACAAAAAGGAACATCCTTCTGTGCTTCTAGAATTTTAAATATATTCCCATGATGTGTAGTGATATGATACAACACGCCCCACCAATTATTATGCTGCAAATAGGATACACAGCAGGTCACAAAATAGTAGGGGCATGAGAAAACCAAGTACCCAACTTCTTGAACCTCGAGACCATCAACACTTGGCTAGTTCTCTTTCAAAGTTCCAGGTTTTGACAGAAGTTGTGATGCAGGAGCATATGGGTTATTGCATCACCCAAAAACATTTGGAGTAGCAATAAGTAGTTTGGTGCATCCCTTTACGCCTGCAATGCTCTGAGTAGTCAATGAATGAAGACTTGTGTATTTGCACAACTTGTAAGTCTCATGTGAGTGGGTTGGGAGTTCTGCGAGCTTTGCACAAAAAGTTCGGAGTTTTTGCGCGAGATGTTGTGAAATATGGTGTAGATGTGTAAAGAGTGAAGCTCTACATGAATTGGAGGTTGATGCAGTTTTCCTTACCCTGATTGTCACAAATTCATACGCAACAGTGATTCATCTATTGTGAAGTCGCATGTCGTGCTTGATGGTTTGCGTGACCCTGAAGACCTTTAGATGCATTTATTATTGAATACCAAGATACAAAATGCAAGACTTAAATCTGTTCATTATATTAAATCAAATGAGCTGCAATACTTACAGCCATAGGCATTGAACAACTCTTGTTACATTCAGTTACATCAGATGATTAGTCAAGATCAACCTCCATGATGGAAGGAGATATCTAGATAACCAAGCATAACTAAACTACTCTACTGAATGTAACCGAACATATCACACTAGTGAACTGAACACCTAACTGATTTGACACTAAAGTGAACTAAGAGTAATAGCAAGTTACATCAGCATTTTAGGAGGTGCATTATTATCCAAATAATTATCTAATAAATGCTAAATTAATATCTTAAAATGCTAATTTTATCATCCCCCTTAATTTTGCATTTATTCTAGTGACATGGAGAGGAATTCTTTGAATGCCTCGAATTTGTCACGTGCAAGTGCCTTTCTGAAAATATTTACACAATTTGTTATTGGGTAAAATTGGAGTTGGATGTAGTGTTGTTGGATGTGCTCATGGATGAAGTGTACTTGCACCTTAGTGTGCTTCGTTCCCTCATGAAAGAAAGGATTACGAACAAGTTTGATAACATCATTGTTGTCACAATGCAGGATGATAGGTTGTTTATGCGGAACTTCCAAACCTTTTAGAATGTGATGCAACCATATCGCCGCAGATAACTCCTCCCGCAATGCGATATTCTGCTTTAGTGGAAGATCGTGAAACAACATTTTGTTTATTTCTCCCCACGATATTGGTCTAGATTCCAATGAAAATATGAAGCCAAAAGTTGATTTCCTATCATCAATGTTGCTCGCATGATCTGAATCCATGTAACCTTCCAAGAAGAATTGATTGTTCCTCTTGTACTTTAGGCCAAAGTCCATGGTACCCTTGATGTTTATAAGAATGCACTTTGCTGCTTTCCAATGACTTTGTTTTGGAACTTGCATGAATCTTGATAGGTAGCTCACTGAATAGCTTATGTTGGGCCTGGTGTAGGTTAAGTAAATGAGACTTCCTATCAACCATCGATAGGGAGGTGCATCTACTTGTGGTGATGGATCTATTTGAGACAACTGAAGTCTTGTCTCCATAGGTATAGCAATAGGATTGCAGTCCATCATCCTAAACTTCTCAATCAATGTCTTTGCGTATTTCATTTGGCTGAAAAAGATGCGATTCTGCTTTTGCCATACTTCTTGTCCAAGACAATAGTGAAGTAGTCCAAGATCTGTCATTTTGAACGCATGTTTTAGATTTTTCTTTGTCTTCTATCACTTCTAATGAACTGCCCATGATTACCAAATCGTCTACGTGGACAACTATGATCACCATCTTCCCCCTTGCTTTTTGAGGTAAAGATTGGGATTATAGGGGTTCATGTTGAATCCATTAGGAATGAGATGCTCACCTATTTTGTTATACCATGCTCTAGGAGCCTACTTGAGTCCATACAATAACTTGACGAGCCTGCACACCTTTGCTTCTTGGTTGGGTGTGAAAAATCCTTCTGGTTGAGTCATGTAGACTTCTTCATTTGGGAAGGTGGATTTGACATCCATTTGATGAACTTTCCAACCAAATTGAGTAGCCATGAGAAAAAATCATTGTGATTGTCTTGATCTTGGTTGTAGGAGCAAATGTCTCCTTGTAGTCTTTTCCCTCTTGTTGAGCATGCCCCTTAGTTATGAGCCGTGCCTTGTGCTTCTCTATTCTACAATCTGCAGTATACTTTGTTTCAAGATTCACTTACAACTGATTGGCTTCTTCCCTGGTGGAAGGTCTACAAGCTGCCATGTCTTGTTTTTCATCAATGATTGATATTCAACCTCCATGGTTTGTTTCCAAGGGTGAGACTTTAGGGCTTCTTGACTATTGTTGTTGGTTCATGAGATTCTACAACACGACTCATCAAGGCCATGTTTACCTCTTCACGGGTTTTACTTCATGTCCTTGGTGCGAGATGAAGATGTGTCTAGGAATCCATCTATCTTGGCATCTTGTATCACATTTGTACACCATCTTGGCATATGTTGAGCGGTGGGTGATAGATTTTCTTCAAATTTCCCATTATTATAGTCAACATTTACGTTATATTCTTCAATCATTGCGGGTCTTTTTTTTTCGAGATGTTTGTTTGGGAGTCTGTGGACGGTTGACTTGAAGCACTTGTCTCGTCAAACCTAACATCCCTGCTGATGAAGGCCTTCTTGGTTTTTGGATCAACTAACTCAGTATCCCATCGAATCTTCACTGTATCCAACGAAGATGTATGGTGTAGACTCCTCGTCCAACTTTGCCCCTTTCTAATTGAGGGTTTGTTCCCTAACCATGCTTCCTGTGGAGTCATGTAGTTAAGTGGCATTGTTGGTGACCTTTTGAGTAGACATACTGCTATTTTGGTTGCTTCTGACTAGTAAGAGTTTGTTGGGAATATGTAGTACTCACATGGTTTGAGTTTACCGTATGGTAAATATCATTTACTTACGGTTACGTTGTTTGGTGTAAATATACAACTCATATTTATGGGTTGTTATAAAATCTTATTATTTAGAGTGTGTATTGTTACTCACACTAATATAGGAGATGTTGAGATTATTGTTGGTGTTGTTAGAATAACTTCCTAATTTATAGGAGTTGCATATCACTATATATTTGTATTGTATCCCATATGATTTAATGTCAAGCTGAATAGAAGAAGATTATTCTGTGTTTAATTTGCTGCTGTACATTTCTGTAAGTCTGATCCAAATCTATTATTTGGTATTAGAGCGAGAATATGGAGATTTAAGTTTCATATGGGGCAGCTACAAATTGATCTCTAATTGCCCCAACTCATGAAATTTCGTTGATCAATTTATTGAGCTTGAGAATTGGTTATATTTCATTTGTTTTAATCTGCAGACCTGTGAGATGCCCAAGAATATGTGTTCTCAGATCCATGCACCTCTCTAAGCATACAACTGTATGAAATCAGATTGCAGTCATGCGTGGTGGATCAATGGATGTGTTATCATCCTGTAGGCGCTAATCAGATCGCCTGCATTGTACTCTATTGTCCTGATTGATTTTGACACCAAATAGCTGGTGTGTGGACGGTGTAAAGCAGAGTGTGTGGAAGGAAGTGTTTTGGTGTGACACTAAGCAAAGAAGATCTTGGAATTGTTCCAAAGAATCATTTCTTGAAGGCCAAAGAAGATCTGAATATACATATCCAAAGCATTAATCAACGGCTTGTAGAGAAGCACCCGATCTATCAACAGTAAGAGCTTGTTCCAAACATCTTTGGGGAGGACGTGGAGAGAATACTTACACATAGGTTATCGTGTAATGAATTTTTTTGAAGCTCATGTTTTTATTGTGACTGATAAGACCTGCATATTTGTCATGCTCGTGCATAACAGACTTTAAGTTTATCCGTCCATTTACATTGCTTGGCTAGCTTGTTAACACAGAGATCTGGTCCCTTGTAGCAATTGGCAACACACAGATCTTTGAAATTTCTTCCCTATAATATTTGAAATTTTTTCCAG
This sequence comes from Taxus wallichiana var. yunnanensis, assembly GCA_018340775.1. Lineage (NCBI taxonomy): Eukaryota > Viridiplantae > Streptophyta > Pinopsida > Cupressales > Taxaceae > Taxus > Taxus wallichiana. The sequence continues at coordinate 580,774,607 of CM031240.1, forward strand.
GCGTGAAAGTCTTTCATCCGCGGAAGAAACCACTAGTGACAACTCAATCTCATGTATGTGAAGCAATATCAAAACCTTGCGAAAATTGCTAGCTGTCGTCCAAGTTTTTTTTTTTCTATTAATTTAGTTTGTTGATAAGTTTATAGGTCAATATAGTTCGACTATTAAAGTCTTTAATGCTGTTCTTAGTGATTTAGATCGCATTAGTTTTAATCATGTTGAATTGTAACTTATAGTTATAATAGAAATTAATGTCCAAAGTCGTCTAATTGAGTCAATCAATTACCTTTTCACCTATTTTCTATAAAGAGTCCTTTAAGTTGTTTGTATTTTGAGCTTTGTATGTTTCTAACTTTATTTTTTATTATTTGTACTAATCGTTTAGATTTGTAATTATCATTTTATTACAAATCTTGTTTTAATAGCGTATGATTGTAAGTTTTTAGTTTTGGATTATCAAAGAGTCATAGTCAAAGTCAGTATTTGTCACTTTAATCGTCTTCCATGTGTTTACTTTGAGTCACTCTTAAAATCATAATTATATTGTTGTCACGTCCATTTCATTGTCAAAAAATCAAGAGTCAAAATATTGTATTAAATAAATAAAAATTTGCCTTATGGACGCATTTTCAATGTTACCCGACATCTGAAAAATAAAGTGTTTCACATTATGGGAGGGAAGAAAAAAATAAGCTCAATGTGGAAACAAATGTGTTTCATGTTCGCATTCTGCTAAGTTAGCAACACGTCGCACCGAAGGACGGAGGTATCGGAGGCCGGAGGTCGATCAACGAACTCTCGTCAGTCACCAACGATGGGGCCGCACGGAGATGTGGTGGCATTTTTGTGGTGTGAGTTTACTTTCATTTCAGAGTTGCAACTTGTTTCAATTGTGTGATTATTTTCAGAGTTCCTGTTTTCGGTTGTGTGCGATGATTTCAGAGTTCTTGATTTGCGTGAATAAGTGGAAAGTTCACATTGAGGGGGGGAACATGGTCTCAATGTTCCATTTCCTTTTCTTCTTTTTCAGATTTGTATTCAGTGAGCAGTAATTTCCTACATAATTCCCTGATGTGAAAATATAGTGGAAAAGATGAAAGCACAAGGAAAAGCAACATCATGATATTTGGGTTGTTGGTTGTCCTGTAAAACCATCCTTTGTTGTGGTTGTTGGTAAGCCACTTGAAAACCATCCTTGTTGAGGTTGTTGGCTGTCTTGAAAAACCATCCTTATTGAGGTTGTTGGTTGTTTTGAAAACCATCCTTGTTGGTTGGTGGTTGTCCAGTAAAACCATCCTTGAAAGTTGTTGGCTCTTCTGAAAAACCATCCAGATCATGAGCACGCACGGGCAGCAAGTTGCAGTGAAAGAAGTGCGATTGTTTTTCTCCCATGTTCGCACTAAGGGGGAATGTTGGGAATATGTAGTACTCACATGGTTTGAGTTTACTGTATGGTAAATATCATTTACTTACGGTTACGTTGTTTGGTGTAAATATACATCCCATTTTTATGGGTTGTTATAAAATCTTATTATTTAGAGTGTCACACTAATATAGGAGATGTCGAGATTATTGTTGGTGTTGTTAGAGCAACTTCCTAATTTATAGGAGTTGCATATCACTATATATTTGTATTGTATCCCGTATGATTTAATGTCAAGTTTGAATAGAAGATTATTCTCGTGTTTAATTTGTTGCTATACATTTCGTAAGTTTGATCCAAATCTATTATAGTTATCCAAGCTTGTAGCCTCTATCATGCTTTGTACCATTTTCATGATTGTGTAGTTTCGCCATTCTGCAACGCCATTTTGTTTGTGGAAGGTAGGGTGTAGTCAATTAACGACGAATTCCTGCTTCTTTCGGTACACTATCATTGCATTATTGGTGAATTCCCCCCTCGATCCGAATGGAGGACCTTTATTTGACACCTAGTTTGTTTCTCAACAAGAGCCTTGAACGCTTAAGGCTTGGAAGGCCTGATCCTTTGTTTGAAGCATGCATATCCACATCTTTCGTGAATAATCATCAGCAAAAAGATGAAAGTACTGATACCCCAAATAGGTTGCTAACATTTTCCCGGAAAGATCATTATGAACCGGGTTCAACTTGCCTGTAGCTCTATACAGATTTGTGGGAAACGGTGCTCGATGTTGCTTTCCCGACTAGATAACTAGTGTAGATATTTGTGTTCATCAACTATGACAATCTTCAAATCCTTTTCTTCCGCCAAGTCGGACTAATAACCTAAAATTGACGTGCCCATATGTCCGTGCCATAAATTTACATAATTGGTGTCCTTAGCAATGAGTGCTTGATTATTACCCGCGCAAAATGTAATTAAAACATCTTATTGATGCTGGATGCTCTCGCATAATTTGGGACTTCTTTGCTAAGTCTTGAATGAGGCACATCTTCTTGCCACTGTGCGAAGTCAAACTTAAATTTGAGATTGTGATCCAATAGTTGGCTGCCTAAGAGAAGAGTTTTGTTAGTCTTGGTACATATAGGAATTTTGTGAGGGCGGAATTTCTATTGCCAAGAGACAACTTGATAACACAAGTGCCCGAACTTTGCGGAAGTGTCATCCCCCAATGAAATTGAATTTTTTGTGGGAGATGGACTTGGTGTGGTCAACCAATCCTTGCATTTTGTCATGTTCCTAGTTGCTTTGAGTCTACATACTAGAAGGAATTGTAAGAGGTTGATATATCCATTGTTTGTGCAAGCAATGTTTGATCCCCATCGAAGTGATCATCTTTTTCTTGATTGGCTATGTTTCCATGATGCTACCTTGTTTATTCTTCCAATTCTTATTTTATCCATAGGGATGTTGTTTAGAAGATTACTTATTATTGGTGTAGACACTCAAATTTGGTAATTCACTCATTGACACTACTGGTTTTGAGAATCCACTCTTGTAAAGATAAACACAAACTTTTCATTCTCGCTTAGCACATTCCAAGGTCTCTTGTCTAGCTTGTTTATCCTTGCATAATGATATGGAAACACATTTTGAGAGCACAATACAAAAAATCATATACCAAGTCAACTTGACAGGATGCAAACGTCATTTAACTTGTTTTCATCCCTAGTCAAGGTCAGTATAATTTGGTTAGGAATCTATATCCGGTCCTGACCTATCTGTACGGTTTTGCACCAAAGATATCCTCCATCTTTGCTTTCAATTCCAAATTCTCCGATGGGTCCTTTACTCCCTTTGGGTCGGCCTTTCTTCGATAATTCATCTTTGGAACCCTATATAAGCAAGCTAACACTACCTCATTTGTTAACCTAGAAATCCTATGGCACTACATTGATACACTCACTTCCAACACTTGCAAAAGGCACCCAAGGCTCCCTAAATCTCACAAAAGTACATCTATAGTCATTAGGGCAGCAATCTCTACAGTCTAAAGCTTCTTACCAGGTCAAGACATCAATCTCTCTCATCCACAAGCACTCAAACATCCCTTCTCCAAGTATTTTAGCAAGAGCCAAACTCAACTCAAACATTATCAAAGAGGTTTCCAAATCTAGTTGCATTCATTTAGATATCACATGCTTTAGGTGGAGAACGACGTGCGGTTTGAGGCCTCTTTGAGTAGTGTCAACGCGTCGGCGGTGCCCACAACCTAATTAATGTTTGTTTTCCAGGGTCTCCCATCTATGGCTAGGGTTTGAGATCATGTTCAAAATATTCAAAGAGCTTCGCAACATGACCGAAAACTAGGGTTTGACATTGATAAACATTTCTATGTAGGTGACGATCTCGGGGAGCTACAGAGCTAGAAACCAAGTAGTTCCAAGACCGTACAAAAGGGTCAAGATCTGTACAAACGGTGTTGGCAACATGACGTTGTCGGTCCTACCCCAAATTAATTTCCACTCATAGTGTCCAGAATGAAGAATCATCAGGTTTAGATCCTCCTATTTCAGCAATGCACCCTCCTAGAACTTCCTAGAATCATCTGTAATCAGCTAAGTGCACTCATCCTCTTGTGTCTTCAAGTTTATAACATATTGTTAAAACATTAAAAACATTGCTTTGATATTGTATGATTAATGTTGGAAGTTAATTTTAATCAGAATAACCCCCTGTAGCTCCCCTTACATCTCTTAGTGTACCTAATTCACCAATTCTTAAATTTCATAATCTAATAAGGGTGTTAACTGTTGTTGTTGGTTAAGCTTGGAATTGTTTGACTTGTTAGTCAACCCATTATATCAATAGTTCTTGATATCATGCCCCCCTTATTGCAAATAGGGAATTTTGGTTTGCTTCTAGATGCTTGGACATTCTGATTTGATCCTTGCTTCTTGTTGAACTTCTATTTGTTTTTCCCCTTGTAATTTAAAGCAAGTGCATGGTCATCATTATTTGCTTCACGTTGCATGGACTCCTCTTGTTGCAACAAGTTAACCAACTTTTGGAATGTCGGTTTTTGTTTTGTGACATAGTGTTCCTAAATGAGGGCGATAAGCCTCTCATGACAATGGGTTCGAGAGAGTTGTTTGACACTTCTTCTTTGAGTGCTAGTAAGGAGGCCCTCAATGTTGCAATTCTCCACAAAAACGCGTCTTTCTACGAATTTCAAGGATTTCTACTACAAATCAGGCAATTGACTTTGCAAGTGGAGAATGGTATATTTGATTTTTCGCCTTAAAGACAATATTGAGCTTGTCCCACATTTCTTTGGCGGTGTTGGCGTCTCTTAAGTGATGTTGTACCGCATCTGTAACTTTGAACATGATGACGAGCTTGGCTTTCTGATTTGTCTTGTCAAACTTCCGTTGCTGATCAACATCATTTGCATCCCGGACAAAAGAGCCATTCACAATAGAATACAAGTCTTCAGACTCCAAACAAGTCTTCAATTTTGTATTCCATGCCACATAATTGTCTCCTCCTAGGTCTTATGAATCTGGTAGAAAAACTTAGGACTATTTGCCATTGTGCATAAACTGAACTGTAATGCGAGAGATGGATTAGTGTCTTATTACTTCTTAAAAGTTGTCCTCTCTATTTACTATCAATCTGATATACCAAACCTCTCTATATATGCACCCTTCGGATACACTTGTTAGTATGTGGGAGAAGCTGGTCTTCTTGATATACTCGACTATAAGTCGAGAGAGACATTAGCGCAAGTGAAAGCAGAGTGGTACTTAGTACATAGACAATACATGAAAGGGATCTGTGTGATCAATGACACATGCTTAAAGGGAGATCTTTGACGTGAGCGACAAGTTCGATATATTCAGATTGTAAGGTTTACGTCTAATGATTGTGGTGGATGGAAAACTAAGGGAATGAATGTGAGTGTAGTGTCCTTTTTACTCCCCAACGATTTATAGGGATGATGTCACAAATATTGTTGTTGCGGCTATAGTAGGCATTGGATGCAATAGATCAAAACACGATGACGTTATCCGTAAGTGTGATCCAGAGGCACCACTAGTATAAAATGTTGCGATGAAATCAAAGATTCTAGCAAGTGTATTTTAGAATGAGTTTTTGCAGTTTTTCTGTTTTTGCATGCACAATGGTTTGGCAAATTTATGGCAACCTACAATTAACAATTGCAACTAATTTGCAATCGGAATGCAAAAATTCCCCGTTTGAATTTTGAAAAATTCCTTTTTTCTTCCGTATTTGGCTTGAGACGCTCCTCCACCCCTAGTTTGGTAATGTTTGCAAAAGATATTGGTATTGTTTTTGAAAAATTCTTCCCCTTGTAAAGTGTAGAAAAACCTCTTTTGAATTTAGTAAGATGCCCCTTTTAAAAAATTTCCAAGCAAAAATAGTAGGGGAGGAGAGTTGACCCTTGACCTCCTTCCTTGCTTGTGTCTATGTTTTATGCCTTTGCTGCTTGGTTGGTTTGTGTGCTTTGGCATACATAGTAGTTCATCTCTATTTAAGGTAGTGAAAAGGCCGATACGAGTTAAAAAAATCAAAGGGGAGGGAGCAGTTCAAATCTGTGACCTCCAACTTTGCAATGTCTTAACACTGTTGGCGAGCTGGCCTTGCAACCTTGATAGTTGAGGGGTCGATCTGATACTTAAGAAACAAAAAGAGATGAGGTGCTTTAAAAAAAAAAAAACCCGCTTTCTAGTGAGCTTGGTCTCTGAGGTGCGAGTTAGGGGTTAGGTTGGTTTGCCTTGTGAGTGGCTTTGCATGACTGCTTGTGTTTTTGGCTGCCTTGTTTGTTTTGCCTTTGTGTTGAGCTGGAAATGTTTGCAGAGACGTTTTGCAAGATATTTCCACCCTGTTGAGCTTGTGTTGCAGAGGTTTTTGGGAAGGCCAAGTCGCTTGGTGCAATGTATTGAGCTTGGGATTGATCTTGTCAAAGTTGATCTGAGCAATGGGAAGGTGTGCAGTTATGCGTTGCAACAGAGGGGTGATGCAACTCGGCAGGGGTAGGGAAGGCCAAGCTAGGGCTCAATTTCAAAGTAGATTGGGCGAGCTAACATAGGATGGAGCTTGGCAAGGGTTTGGTAAGCTCGTAAGGAGCTTGGGTATGTGGAAAGGATGAGCTCGATAAAGGATTGACCGAGTTAGCTTTGTGTGAGTTAGCTCGAGCAGATCGAGGGTGTTAGGGGTGAGTTCAATTGACTGAGCTTGTTAGGGGCTATGATAAGGTAGTAGCTTAGTCGATCAAGCGAGATGGATAGGAGCTCAGTGAGCTCTGCAAGGGTAGAGCAGAGCTCAAAACAAATATATTTTTATTTTTTTCAAAAAAACTGTACTTGCAGATCTCGGGATCTGCTGAAATTTTGCAGGTGTAAGGGGAGATGGGGTGTGCAGAAAATAAGGCTAAATAGGGGTTGGCAAGGGGCGGAAGGCAATGTGAGTGGGGCTTGGGGTGGGGAGAGTGCTTTGGGGCTCCTCCTCCAATGTCTCCCGCAAACAACAACCTGCAACAAACTACAACCACAAAACGTAAATTGCAACCTTTTGGATCTGAGAGTGAGTGCCTGGGGCTGCTCTCTTGAAACTTTTCAAATCTGCCAACTGTTTCCTCTTCTGCACCTCTTTCTCTCTCCTCTCTCTTCCTGCAATCAAATCCAGAAACACAATGCAAGCCTTAAATCTGATCAAATGTTTGCACAACTAGCTCTAATACCAAATGTTAAAAACTAGAATACAGAATGCAAGACTTAAATCTGATCATTATATTAAAGCAAATGCGCTGCAATACTTATAGGCATTGAATATCTCTTGTTACATTCAGTTACATCAGATGATCAATGAAGATCAATCTCCATGATGGAAGGAGATAACTAGTTAACTAAACTTAACTAAACTAGTTTATTGAACTGAACTGAATAGATCACACTATTGAACTTAACACCTAACTGAATTGACACTACAGAGAACTAAGAGTAACAACAAGTTACATCAGCACTCTAGCAGGTGCATTATTATCCAAATAATTATCTAATAAAATTATAAATACTAAATTATTATCCTAAAATGCTATTTTTATCATTTATGTGTCTGCTACCTTCTGCGAAGCTCCTGCAAAGTGGTTTACATTATTAGAGATTGGTGCAACAACTATTGTGTTCAAAGTTCCTACAAACTTCTGTGACATACAATCTAATTCTGTGATGTTGTGTGTGGTATCTCCATGAAATGAGGTGGAACTTAATTGTGTGACCTTGCGCAATGCACACCTGGAAGGTGATCATTCTGTGAAGTGATTTAAGTCTCATGACACGTGTCAGTTCAGATCAGTACCATGTGTTAATGAGATGAAGGCCTAATGTTCTTGACATCCGGTAATGCGTAACGATTGAGAAGCTGAACAATCATGATGATGGCGGTTGTCTAATAAATACTAAATTAATATCCTAAAATGCTATTTTTATCATTTATGTGTCTGCTACCTTCTGCGAAGTTCCTGCAAAGTGGTTTACACTTTACACTATGAGAGATTGGTGCAACAACTATCGTGTTCAAAGTTCCTACAAACTTATGTGACATACGATCTAATTCTGTGATGTTGTGTGTGGGTATCTCCATGCAATGAGGTGGAACTTAATCGTGTGACCTTGCGCAATGCATACCTGGAAGGTGATCATTCTGTGAAGTGATTGAAGTCTCATGACATGTGTCAGTGCAGATCAGTACCATGTGTTAATGAGATGAAGGCATAATGTTCTTGACATCCGGTAATGTGTAACGATTGAGAAGCTGAACAGTCATGATGATGGCGGTTGTCTGATAGGTGGAAGATGAACCATTTCAACTTTCATAACGGTTTCACACGTGCCTTTATATACTGATCGAATGCCATTGTTTGGAGCTGGCTGGAAGTTGGCTAGAGCAATTGAAGCTTGAAGATCGAAGATCCTAGAGGCTAAGTGTTAGCAAGATATGTGCAGCTTATAGCCAAATCAGAGATTTAGAAAGTCTGCAAGTCTTGAGTAGAGATATGGGGTAGTAAGTTCCTTTAGGATAGTTGTAATGTTGCAAGTTGTGAAGTCCATAATAAGACTGTCATTGTATGTGCGTAATCGTATTTCCTCATTGAATCAATAAAGAGTTGAAGTCTGTTGTTTCATGTTGCACAAGGACTATTTGTGTGCACATCCTTTGTTTGTTTACATGAGTACTTAGGCTGTACGACACTAAAGCAGTGCTTCACTGGATTCCCTAACTTTGACTGCACCAAGTTGGCAGGATGCAGATACAGGTCGATGAAGCTAAATTCCATATGCTTCAAAACTCCATGAATTTCTCAACAAGACAATAATGATCCTATCCGACCAAGACTACAGTCCACACAACCTCAATTTTCTGAGGCAATTCATCAAACAAATGGTGTGCATTCATATTTTGCAAACATATCTATATGGGCAATTACTCGCACAAAGATTCTCTTTCAAAACATTTTTTGATGGATATTTAAACACAGTTCCATAGCTCCAAGATTGGTACAAGCTAGCAAAAGGTTGAAGAACTAATTGTTAGCCCTGCCAATTGAATTCACTTAACAATCTCCAGGATTTTATCAAATGCCTCAATTATTCCTATCCAGCAATAATTGCAGAGCAAGACGCTATATTTTGTTGAAACATTTTGTTAAAAATTGCCATTCTCTATATTTTGACATTATATGCCTTGAGACCGCATTCGACATATTGACAAACAAAAAGGTCGATGAGCCAATCATTAGCCCTGCCAGTTGAATTTGCTTCAAAATTTCCATGATTTTGTCAACATGCCTTGATTATGCCTATCCAGCAATAATTGCAGACCAACATGCTATATTTCCTTACAATAGTTTGTTGAAAAATGCTCAAGCTTTGACAAGAACACATTCTCTACATTTGACATTATATGCCTTGAGCCCGCATTGGGACAGATTGGCAAACAACTTTATGCTTTCACATTTTGCTTATATGCCTATGAGCTGTTGTAATATCCCCTTCCCATTCGAAGACCTTTGGCCTATTTTGTTAACCCGACGGCCAAAGGAAAAATATAAGGGTGGCTTAAGTTATATTTAATTATTATAAAGTGCCATTAATAAAAGAAAAAAAAATATAGAGCACTTATAATAATTTATATGACTTAATAATTATTAAATCAAGGATGGAAAAGGCCCAAATATAAATTGTTATCCATCCTAGGTGAAAAGGTGACTTGCCTTAAAAGGGGGAATGGGAACATAGAAAGGATAAATGCCCATTTTACTATGTATTTCCCCTAGAAAAATGCGACTTGCATTAAGAGGGAAAAAGTTGTTGGAAAAAGCATTTAATATGGGAAAATATTAAATGCTTGCATAGGGAAAATCCTTGGGTACTAATTGGATATTGTAGAGGTTGTTTTGGGTCTCTTCTTCCTTTATAAGGAGAAGTTGACTTGAAGGGAAAGATATTCCATACCATTTGATATTTTCTAATTTGTGTCTTAAGCTTGTAGCTTATGCATATTCTTTCATGTGCAACTGTTGTTTGCAAATATCCAGCTTGTGGAGTAAGATCCCACGGGAACCCTAGCTTCGGTGGTGAGAGATCCATCCCTAGCTAGCAGGGCATTCTTCGGTAGTGAGAGATCTACCCTAGCTTGTCAATTTTGGAGCTGAATTGATGCCCTAAATGTGCTGGGCGACCTACTTTTTAGGGCAAAATTAGGGTTTCGTGTTTGCTGTGCGAAAACTATTTTTGGAATATTATTCTTCATATTTTTGTGGCCCAAGATCCAAAGTTTCAGCTCATTTGGACTTCTCTAGCAAAAGATATTAATTTTAGAAGTTTTCAGCTGTTTAGGGCACGCTGTAAATTTCTGGCAGCATTCTGTTATTCGAAAAATTCCAAAAACAGTTCTATAATATCAGTTATTGTATTAGCAAGCTCCATTTAAAATTTCAAGAGATTTGAGCAAGTATTTTTGGAGTTATCCATTATTTTCTGTTCGCTGCCCTAGATTTAATTTTCTGCAAAAATCAGATTTCTGTTTGGCTGCAATTTGTCTGTATTTTGCATATTTAAAGTTGGGATTGCCTAAAATCCGTTTAGGGGTAAAATAATGTCCATTGGGGACATTACAGCTGTCACAACTATAACATCCGATAAAGTTTGTTTACCCTTATTTCTTGTGGATTTCCATACCCCGATCCAAGAGTCATATGGTCTTTGTAGTCAAATCTCCTTGATTTTTTGGTTTTTGTGATAGTGGTCCAAGCTATTAGAGAGTGTGTGAATTACTCCTCCGTTCCTTGCCAAATGAATTTCCGCTAATAGCTTGAAATTCTTCTTTTATGAAAGGACTGGGACCACCTGAAGTACAGATCTTACTAGTTGGATTTTTGCCAGCTAGAGTAAGCCATTTGTTCATCAGTGCGAGAGTTTCAGCTCAAACCTTTTTTGATTCTTCCCACAAAGCTGTGATTGCCTTTTTAAAAACTGCTTAAACACTACACAGAAAGTAAGATGACTTTTCTGAGAAGGTATGGACACTGACTCAGGTCAAATCTAGGACAATATGACTGCTGCCTTGCCCAAAGGCACAGTTACAACTTGTGCACAAGAGCTGATTTCCCCTAAAAACATGAACTATTACAGCACAGGTGTCCTTTTTATATTGACTTCCCCTTGTGAACTTTTTTATTTGCAAATGGATTTAACTTAAAAATTACTTTCCCTTTGTGAACTGTTTTACTTTATGCATGTGAGACAAGTAACTCGATTTTAAGAAGCCAGCTGGCCATCCAAGAGCTCAAGCCTCCACCACTACAGAATCCTCTTACATGTCACATACAAGCAAAAGAGGATTTATGCTTTAATAATTCAGTTTCTCTTCAAGTCTTAGTTGGAGCAATGATGAAGAAATTTTAACAGATGATTGGGAATCAAGCTTCCTGCACGGGGACTGAATGAATAGACAATGGTGTCTTTCTTCAACACGAAGAAAGAAATGGCTTAGAAACAAAGCACATTGTAAAAACTCCATCCAATAGCTCTTTGGATGAATTTCATGTTCTTGAAGAAGATTGCTCTTCGTTTGGTTAAGAACAACAGGCACACATATCAGAATGGATTGATTCTGATAATGAAAAAGAATGCAACCTTAAGGAGGAAGAGCACAAACAAGCGACATTTGTAGAATGCAAAGCTTTTAATTGTGTTGCTTGTTTAGAGTTAGCTTCTGCTCTCGAGGGTTACTATATCCTTTGAGCAAAGGGAGTTAATTTCCAATCTAACATTTGAAGAGGCCATATCTTTAGGCTCTGACTGCAGCAACAAAGAGGGAAAAGGTTGCTTAAGAGTTTTTGTGAAGAAAGGATGCTCAATCAAAGCCCAATTTCTTTTAGAGTCAAACATAGAGTTGACAGCAGTCATGTGCACTTCAGAGTATGAGGAGGAAACCAAACGCAAAAATCTTGCCCTAAGCATTCACCCAAGCAAGATGAAAAGGGTGGAAATGAAGAATGCATGCAAAGGCCTAGAATGGAGGAGGAAAGCCCAAAAGGCTCAAGATTTTGCTCTTCCTTCTCTACTTATACTTCCTAGCTGACTCCAGGATAATCTCATGGTAGTACATCATAAAGAAGGGAAACTACTTCTCTATTCCTATCAACGGTTTTGTATAGCTTTCATGTTAGTAGCTAGTTAAAGTAGGATTTCCCTTTTTGCATAATAAAATTATTTGCATCACTTTGCATATTTCACTTGAGATATGCATGAATTTTTCTTTTGTATATAGGTTTTGAGCAGAGCATAGGAAGGAGATAGCTGCAGAAGAAGAGATGATTGGTTAGTTAGGACTTATAAGAAATTCTTAAATGAACTTCTCTTCTCTATAATCTACTTCTTATACTGAAGAATCACAGATTGAAGAATAAAACAGCTCTCCCAAACAAGTATCCAACTACTATTGAAAGAAAGAAGTATAGTCGGTAAGGAGAATTCTTAACTCCCTATTGACTCTACTTCATTTGCCCAAAAGCATGTTGGATGCCTGTTTGAGTGAGTGTGTTTTCAAGGATAAAGAAGATTTGAGGACTGCAGTCATAAGAAGGTACAAGAAAAAATGAGCTCATTGGAGATTTCTTATGACTCCTTGTCCAATGGATGCAAGGCAATTGGTTTCTATGCTCAATAGGCCAAGCGCCCCTGTGAGTCGCTGGAAATGCTAATGTTTTCTTTGAACATTAGCTCATGCTCAATTGTTTTCGGCTCATTTAAAGCTTCAACAACTTAATGACCTTGATTAAGATTGAATGATACTCACAACTTAAATAAGCCCACCACCGTCAGATCCGTATTTGATAGAACTGCGGGGCACTGATTATTAATAAGCTAAACACTATCATTCCGATAGGCTTACTCACTGTTAGATCTGTCTTTAATCTAAAGATGAGGCACCAACTAAAGACTGCCAAGCTGAAACAAAGTGGAACCCTCTGGGAAATAAAGGAGTTGGGTACATGGGCCAATAAAAATCACGCGCCGCCTTGGAAAACGAAGCTCAGGTGGAAGGAAAGAAGCTAGCCTAATGCCAAATAAAAGCTGAAATATTGAGAACAAAGGCCTCCCAACAATGTATTGTTTCGAGATAAACCTCGAATTGGACATCCTATCGGCTGTCACCGAATGTCTTCAATAGCAGAAAGTACAGGAAGTATTCAAAATGCAAATATTCTACAAATACTCTGTATCAAACCATCCTTTTGAACACGACTAATATGGCAGGTTATAGTAGAGATAGTGGGGACAATCCGACAAACAACCACCTTGAGCTGGCACAGTTGAACTGCACTTAAGTCTCTCTGTCCTGTGTAACTAGCATTGAGCAGAGATCCCATGTTGTGCTGTTTGGTGGGCACTGAATCAAATACAAATCCAGGCATCAACAATGCTGCTAACATGCCATGAAAAACACTTCATTTTAGGCGTGGAGGGATTCTCACTCGCTAATCTAAGAAAGATGAGGATAAGGGGTTGGGTTCCAATCCAAATAGATTCTTGTGCCACTTCTAATAAATGCTTTTCCTTGTTTTGACCTCTTTTCTTGCCCGTCACATCTGGGTTTCTCTTTGTACTCTATCTGGGAGACGGAGCAATGCTCTTCATTTGAACGTTTCTCAAAATTTGGGCCTGATACTACTGTCTTCTCCTGATTTTATGATTCAACTGACTTTGTTGCCTCTAAATCTATTATTTTATGGAGAAGATTTATTAAGGGACTAGTTCCTAGCAAACTCTCCAAACATCTTGTAGGACACTTATGAAGTAGATCATGATTCTTCTAGGTGAGATGCGGATCTATTTTGATTGTGTTGGGGCTCCATTTTCCTCACCACTATATCTTTTTCAATTTTATAAATTATGAATGGTTCCTCATCCAAAGGTAAGCCTGTCTCTCCTCTGAAATTACCTTAGGTCTCTATACTTGTTTATCTTCTCTAACTGTTCTGTGGTATAGAGTTTTGTAGTCCTCGCTTTTGGGAATACTCTCGAATGTCCTTGTTCATGTTACTGAAAACATTTAAGGGAAAACTCTCAAAAAACAGTGGTTGTGTCCACAAGACAAACTTCAACGAGGCGAGTGAATTGCTTTCAGAAGCAGTTGTGATATATCTACTTTAATGCACATTCTTGCGTAGATCCATAGGGGTTTTGATTCCGTTAATTTTGCTAGGCTGCTGCAAATTCATTGATTTGATCCACAAGCAATTTGAAGAGCTTTGGGCTCCAAAACGCCAGGGATAGATCATATATCTCAACATAAATTGGTATGTGATCCATGGGCTCTTTGGCAGGGTTGACTTGGGAAGTCCATCGCCTAAAAGTTGTTTCAGCTTATGCTGTACTGCAAGCTGTTCATGGTAGAGACCATACACATAATCTTATACTCAATTTCAAAGTATCATAAAACTTAAAGCATAAAGAGTTTATGTAGATCTCCAAACAAAACAGAAAGCTGGAAAAGCATGAATTTGGTCCTGCTGAGCCTCATCAGACCCACCAAGAATAACATCATCATCCTCGTCTGTCACACTTTTTGTCGGATTGCCTAGTCCGCCTGTCCTACCTGTCCTGTATGGTCTGGTGATGGAGTGAAATGATTCTATTCATTTCTTATTTAATTTGAAATGTATTGGCTGGATAAATATCTCCATGGTTGAATAAAATATTTGGAAGCATTCTATGTCATTTTCAGCTTGTGTTTGCATGGGAATTGATGCCATTAAGTGCCATTACAGTTCGCTGCCATAGGAGGATTTATACACCTATGTTCAGCTTGTTTTGAAGGGGGTTTGATGCCCAAAAAAGGTAGTTTCAGTTCGCTGCTAGGGTTATATATATTTTCTGAGCTGCTGTTGTAAAAATCAGATTACTCTCATTTGGGTTTGAGCCCAAACCCTTATTTTCAGTTTCAGCCCTAGAAAGGGACATTACATCATGTCTCAGTCTTATTATGCAAAAGACTAGACATGTAGACCATGGTGCATCTTCTCCTTACTTAAACAATGCATAAAGAAACCTAGCTGCAATTATTAAGCATTCTCATAAATCTATGTCCAGTGACAAAAACTAGCCATAACCATTATTAGTGATTTTGTATAACAAAGTCTTCCATTATAGCTCCTTTACATTAGCCAAATAACAACACTCCCCTTACAACATATACTCATTCGACTATATGCCCAATAATATTCTTAGACATCCGTTTACTTCCACCACCATCCAATTCTCTATATTATTTAACTAGATAAATTAGTAAATTACTAACCAACCAACTGCCTAACTCTCTTACTCTCCTTCATTAAGTAAACACACGCACGTGCACATGGACATGCACACATGTACGCGTACACACATACACTCACACACACATAAGGTAGACACAAAAGATGGATTTGCAGATCTGGAAATTAACCAAGTGTCTTCCTGCAGCTTGACACTTGTTTCATGCAACTGCAAAACACCTATTTCATGCAACTGTGAAATGGCAACTTGTCCCTCTCCTCCCTCCATGGTCAATGGTCAATCTTGCCAGTTTGTCTTTGGTGATCATTCCTCGACACTCCATCAATTAGGCACTTATCTCGGTGTATCCATCTCTCAATCAGCACTTGGATGAACTTTTCTCTTGTGAGTTGGTACGATATTCCCTTTGGTCGCTGTTTATTCCTTTTCCGCTGATGTTTATCTCAGTGCCACACCCTCCCTTGCTCTTGGTAAACTTTGCATTCTCTGTCCGTGCTCCCTTATGTCTCCTCTATTGTGCTTATGAATTGGCACTCCTTGCCTTGGTGAACACTTAGTGAGATTTCCCTGCCAATAAAGGAGACAAAACAAAAATTCTAACCCTAACTGTATATTTGATCAATAAAATGTTGAAAATGTAGTGCTTTAATGCTGTTTATTTCATATATATGAATAAAATATATTTTATTTTTTTCACTTTCCAGCCCCATATGTGTGGGGGTTTCCCAAACTTTTCCATATGCAATGGATACCGTACCTACATCCACCTTTGTATTCATATTCATACTAGTTGGTTTCTTAATCATACATATAATTAAATATATTCCACGGTTTTGAATCACTCGTATTCATTGTTATGTATATACTAAATAGTATTGGATAACCCAAATGTCATTACAAGAGACATTCCTATAAACTACGGGGTCTAACGACCATAGGAAGTTAACTAAATATCCATCAGTAAATAGTATTGGATAACCCAAATGTCATTACAAGAGACATTCCTATAAACTACGGGGTCTAACGACCATACGAAGTTAACTAAATATCCATCAGTTTAGCGAGAGGCCTTTTACTCCTTACACCAATGGTCAATTTATTATTTGGGCGAGGCTTGAGCTTGTAGCTCTATTTTGCAGGTGGATGGTTGACAAATAAGATATTGGAAAAGCCATTTCAATTCTGATATGACCTCTGCAGCCCAGCGTGGCCCTCAAAGAAATCTGTCTTGAGCTTATCAGTCCATCTGGTTCAGCCCAATGCTATCTAGGACCACATTCTTGAAAAGAGATGTCCAATCTCTATCCCATCCAACTGATTAACAGGATAGTAGTTCATCTACCAAACCTTTCCCAGCTATGGACCCAAGACTCCTTAACTTATTCCGTGAATCTCTTCTCACAAGTTGAAAACAGTCGAGAACCATGAGACAAAGTACCTCTGACAATACAAGGGAGTCTCTCTTAAGTCAAGATAGAAGCACCCAACAACACACATAAGAGGCATGGGGATCTAGTCATTGAGCACAAAATTCAGTTTTTAAGGAATCTTAAACAATCACAAGTAGCAGGGCTCTAAATACATAAATCAATTGCTTACAGGAAAGAAAGTATATCACTGTTCCAGCACCTCAACTAAAAACCACTAAAGTTACAGCTCACTTAAGAACCAACTACAATTTTTTTCTTTTAACAATGCAATAAATCTGTGCAGCAGATGCCAAATAGCAATTTGCCATCAAATACTAGAGGCATCTACCATACTAGATGGCAAAGTACCCTTCTACGTCTCAATCAAGTAAGGTACATCCTAAGGATTTTCTAAGTCTATGATTATAACTCCATTATGCCTCGGGATCAAGTGTCTAGGATATTATTTTCCAACGTCAGGCATCTAGTCTAGTCTTGAGCATTCATACCATCCTATGATAATATACAAGAACCATAAACCTTAAAGCTATATATGAGCAGCCACATCATATATTCAACATGACATAAGCATGACCATAAACATCCCATCAAGAATAGATACTTGTAAAGCTTAAGGCCATGACTATTTTATTCCATAAAGATGAGGATACAAGTACAAATAAGATACAATGGAAATCTAAGCCCCACTTCCATATCTATAAATTCACGGCGTTAAGCCATAACCTACGTTGCATGGATACGCCCAAGACCCCCTCGAATCCCCTCTGATATGTATCGGAAACGGATACGATACGGATACGTCACGGATACGTCATGAGATACGTTAGATACGCCACGGATACCTACAGACGTATCCGTGACGTATCCCGTACGTATCAGGCATGTATCCTGCAGTAAACATGTCTTTTTAAAGTTTTATTTCATTTTTTTATAAATTTTTGACTTTTCTACTCCCTAAAACTGAACCCTAAACACTAAATGAATAAAATAATACACCCTCTCCTATATCATATGTATGGCAGCCACATGAACAATGAAATGTAAAATCTTAAGTATATTGTATGTTTTGAAAATTTGAACATGGATCCTAGTATATTTTTCAAATTTCAAGTTTTGTTCGTATTCATGTTGACATGATATTCGTATATCATATGTATGGCAGCCACATGATCAATAAAAATGCAGAGTCTTGACTCTGAAGTATATTGAATGTTTTGAACATTGATTCAAGTTTTGTATTACTATTTCAGTTTTTTATGGACTAAAAAATGAGTAAAATGAGCAGATGTACATAAAAATTTAAATATATGTATATATATATATATATTTAATTTTTTAATATATATGTATGGACGTATCCAAGACGTATTGTATCCAAGGGTTTTTAAAATTGACGTATCCGCGTATCGTATCCGTATCCAAACCGATACTCGTATCCGTATCCTGGCAACGTAGGCCATAACACATCTCCGAGATCAAGTATCTATGGCACTACTATGTATAAATCAACTGCCATTTAATCATTAAATATCAATGGCTTAGGAATCCGAATAATACAAAAATAAATGGTCTACAACCCAAATGGAGTTGAGAAAAATATCTCAATACCTCTGCATGGACAAGATACAATAAGAATGCCAATCCATGAGACCAACCTCAGTCTCAAGAGTGATCTCCAAATGAATGTCACTCTTCACCAAGGTAACAAGGATCGTCATGAATATTTTAGGTGAACATAAATAGAGCTACTCACAAATGCTAAAGGCCTGCAATAGGACAATGGATGCCACCATGTGCTATCAAGTAATTACCATAAGCAAGTATACATGTAAAGCCTTCTTCATGTCAACAAAGGATATGCACATAATGAAATCAGCAACTACATTGCTTCATTAAGGCACTACGTTGCTAGGAAATAGGCCGAAACACGAAAATGCTGATTTTCAAAACAACCTTGGAGTTCGCAACGACATGGAATTGTCTCGAACAATAGATTTGAAAAAATGCATAATACTCATTTTTAGTCCATAAAAGATAAAACACTTAAAAACTACTTAAAAAAATAGTGTTAATGAAACTTCAAAACGTTCACGTGCTTAAATTTAGGTTTAGCGTTGTGTTCTAAAAGTTTAGGGTTTTTGTTTCAATATTTAACTTTTTTATTTAAATTTTTTTGGGCTGTTTTATAGACATTTGCCACCGAAATGGCCCGAAACAACTTTGTATATGAAATATATTACTATTTGTTTTACAAGAGTCACTAATTATCTAATGATTAGTTACAAACTACCCTAACCATATCAGTAACTCCTTTCAACATAATAAAATGATGAACATGCACATATCTTAGTGTGCCGTCCACTTTCTTTTTTCATTCTTTTAGTGCTTAAGTTTTCTAATATTGGTATCGAGCCATTGTTTGAGGAAGCCTAGGCGAAGGGTATGAATAACAAGCTTGGCATTTGGGGAAGCCCTAATCGGGTATGGAGAAGAAGAAAACCAGGGAGTTCGAGGAAGCCCTAAGAAGAGGGTATGAAATGCAGAGGGAAGCAAGAGTTCGTAGATTAAAGCAATCGTCTTTATTAGGGCTCCAGGAAGGCATGAAATAGAGTAGACATGGAGTCTGCAGGGGTTGTGAAAGACTAGATTGATCCTAGGAAAAGTAGCATAATGGTTCGTGATAAAGACGACTAGATCAGACAATAACGATTTCCATTTGTAGGTAAGAGAAAATGCATGAATTGTGCTTTTGTGATGTTTGGCACAAGAAAGACCTATGATACTGTGGTTCGTTCTGACCCCCTTCGAACCTTGCCTGATACATATCCGGTATGGATACGTTAAGGTTCGGGTACATATACGTATAGGGTACGTGGGGGTTCGTCTAGGGTTTGCCATGGGTACATTTAGATGTACCCGGGACGAACCCCCACGTATCCGCCACGAACCCAAGCCAAAAACCGTCATTTAAAGCATTAAAAAGTTTTATTTTATTTTATTTTTGACTTAGTCAATGCAAAAACCAACCCTAACATTTAAATGAATAAAATATTAAACCCTAATCACCTCAAAAAGCTATAAAAAGCACTCACCCCTTCATTTGAAATCACACAAACAATTCATTGTTGGTTTTTGCAAGTGTATGAGCAAAGAGCCAAAGAAGAATTGAAGAGCTTAGAGGAGGCAAAGATTGGAAGGAGGTTTTGCGAGGAGGAGATTGGGGGCAGCCATTGCTTGTTTTGTTTGGAGTCCACCATTGCAAGGAGGAGGAGGAGAGGAAGCAATTGTTGAGACTTGAGAGGAAGAGATTGTTTTAAATTTATTGTTCATTCAAAACTAAAAGAGTAGACATCACATTTGGTCCTTGGAGGTAGCATTTGTTTGGAGGCAACAAGGATCTACACTACAGGTATTTTTTTTTAATTCATCTTTTTATTTTATTTTTTTACCCTTTTTTAAAATTTATTTTGTTGCATTTTTTTAAAGTTTAGAGTTTAAACACATCCTAAATCTGTGTATGTTCTCACCTTGCACCTTTACGGTGATCTTGGTGATGAAAAACAATTTTTTAATTTAATAATTAGTAAAAATCATTTTTTTAATTTTTAAATGCATTGTTCAATGTTAATATATCTGTTTTTAATTTTTTTGCTTCCTAAATCTGTGTATGCTCTCACCTCGTGCCTTTATGGTGATCTTAGTGATCAAAAACAAATTAGGATGACATAACTAATTTATTTATGTTAAGGCAAAATGTTTTAATTTTTTAAACATCCTAACTCTGTGTATGCTCTCACCTTGCACCTTTATGGTGATCTTGGTGATCAAAAACAGATTAGGATGACAACTAATTTATTTATGTTAAGGCAAAATGTTTTTAATTTTTTAAACATCCTAACTCTGTGTATGCTCTCACCTCGCACCTTTATGGCGATCTTGGTGATCAAAAACAAATTAGGATGACATAACTAATTTATTTATGTTAAGGCAAAATGTTTTTAATTTTTTAAACATCCTAACTCTGTGTATGCTCTCACCTCGTGCCGTTATGGTGATCTTGGTGATCAAAAATAGATTAGGATGGCATCAAGTTCTGCTTCAGTTGGAGTGCAAGGCCAAGAAGCTTCTGAAAACACATTAGTTCTTGTGAAACATGATCTTAATTCCCTTCTTTGAAGACATGTGACAAGCTGGGTAGACAATCTTGTTGGTGGTGGGGGTCGGATTTGGATATGTCATGGTTGTCATACTCAATACAAATCCTCATATAATTGACTGAAAATCCATTTGACTGGGGTTGGAGGTGTGGGGATAAAGAAGTGCCCTAAAATATCAAATGAAAAAATGGCAGAGTACCTGAGAGAGCAAGAGGAGGCTGATAGACAATTACTGAAAGAAATAGATCTAGAAACATTTCATTGCAAAGAAGGCCTTCATCATGACCATCCACACCTAGATCTACTACTCATCCTTTCATCCAAACTCAAAGTCAACCATTTGATTCCCCTTTTGATGAAGAGGCTTCGAGACCTCACGAAAAAGGCCAAAAGGAGCATTGGAAAAAAGCATTTAATATTGAAAAGAGGTAGATTGCTGCTGAGATTGTTGCTCGATGCATTTATGCATGTGGGCTGCCCTTTAATTTATTGAGGTCTCAATATTTGCATTAGATGGTGAAGGCTATCAGTGAAGCTCCACAAGGGTACAAATCCCCAAGTTATGAAAAGGTTCGAACCACACTCTTGGCAAAGGAAGTGGAACACATTCACACCACTTTGTAGCCAATCAGAGATTCATGGAAGGATACGGGGTTTCCATCATTTCAGATGGATGGAAAGATGCTAGAAATAGACCCCTCATAAATGTTGTTGTAGTATGCCCTAAAGGGGCAATGTTCCTAAAAGCCATTGACTGTGAAGGGGAAGTCAAAGATGCACAATTTATT
Source organism: Taxus wallichiana var. yunnanensis (assembly GCA_018340775.1). Taxonomy (NCBI): domain Eukaryota; kingdom Viridiplantae; phylum Streptophyta; class Pinopsida; order Cupressales; family Taxaceae; genus Taxus; species Taxus wallichiana. The sequence continues at coordinate 580,796,213 of CM031240.1, forward strand.
GCCGACATTTTGATAGAGGCAATTGAGTCGGTGGGCCCCTAGAATGTTGTCCAAGTCATCATGGACAACGCTAAAAACTGTAAAGCAGCAGGAATGATCATAGAGGGTAGATATGAGCACATTTTTTGGAACCCTTGTGTTGTCACCTCCCTTAATTTGATGCTCCAAAAGATTGGGAATATCCCATGGATTGATCAAATTTACACTCAGGCAAATGACATTCAGATGTTTATCACAAAACATCATATGTCACAAGCCATAATCAGGAGATTCTCAAGGTTGGAGTTGCTAAAGGTTGCAGAAACAAGATTTTCTTCTCACATGCTTGTTTTGAGTCGACTTGTGAATGTGAGAGGGGGTTTACGCAGTATGGTGATCAACAATGTTTGGACAGTGTGGAGGTAGTCAAATACAAAGAAAGCTACAAGGGTAAAATCATGGGTCCTTGATGATGATTGGTGGGCCAAGGTTGAGTACTTGTTGAGTTTTACAAAGCCCATTCTCTCCATGATCAAATTCGTAGATACTTGATGAAGCATGCATGGGAGAGATATATGATGGAATAGATTTTATGCTTGAACGTATCAGAGATGTAATACAAACAAAAGAACAAGATCCAAAAGAGACCTTCTACAATGAGGTCAAGAGTGTGGTCATGAAGAGGTGGAATAAAATGACCACCTCATTACATCTCCTTGCTTATGCACTGAACCCAAAGTACTATAGTTCGACGTACTTGGGCTACCTAACAGGCAACCACCATTCTCTGACTCCAAAGTTGGAAATGGAACCAGGGCTAACATTCATAAGACTTTTTCCTGATCCATCCATAGCTAGTCTGGCCTGAAGTGAAATGGGCATGTTTGTTGCTTCAAAAGGCAACATGGGAGCGATTGAGGCTCTTTTCGACAAGAGCAGCTTGAGCCCAACCACATGGTGGCGTGTACATGGCCATGATGCCAAGTACTTACATCCTATTGCTATAAAAGTTCTTTCACAGGTATAACATTTATAAATTTATAATCATTGAATATTTTAAATTTTATTAAGTTAGTAGGATTATTTTTCGCACATTCTTAGTATGTTACTAATTTGAATTTGAATTTTCTAACTTTGTTGTAATAGGTGGCTAGTAATTCTTCCGCAGAGTGGAATTGGAGTACTTATACCTTTATCCACTCAACTAAACAAAACAAGTTGGCATCTAAAAAAGCTGAGGATTTGGTATATGTGCATTCCAATTTGCGCCTCTTGTCACACAAGTCTGAGGACTATGCTAAAGGGCCTCACAAACTTTGGGATCTTCTTCCAGAGACCACAAACTTGGATGCCTCCGCAGCCACGCTTGCCCAACTTTCAATATTTGATGGCGAAGATGACATTCAAGGGAGTTCGCAAGGAGTGGAGAGTGGAACTAATGAGAGTGGAGCTAGCGCAAGTGGCACACAAGAACTTGATTTTGAGGAAAATCTAGATGATATATTCTAGATTTGTTTGTATTCATGTTGACATGATATTCCTATATCATATGTATGGCAGCCACATGATCAATGAAATGTAAAATCTTAAGTATATTGTATGTTTTGAAAATTTGAACATTGATCCTAGTATATTTTTCAAGTTTTGTTTGTATTCATGTTGACATGATATTCGTATATCATATGTATGGCAGCCACATGATCAATGAAAATGTAAAGTCTTAAGTATATTGAATGTTTTGAACATTGATTCAAGTTTTGTATTACTATTTCAGTTTTTTATGGACTAAAAATGAGTAAAATGAGTATATGTATATAAAAAGATATATATATATATATACACATACATACACACACACATATATATAAATTTTTAATATATATGTACGGACGTATCCAAGACGTATCATACCCAAGGGTTTTTTAAAATTGACATATCCGCGTATCGAACCCGTACCCGTATCCATATCCTGGCAACATAGAGAAAGACCTAGTACAGCAGGAGGCAAAAAGACGTGAATAAAAACTCAGAATATTGTGATTTCTAGTGAAAATAATGGTGCATAAATCGTAAGGTCCTGTTTTTTAGCTGTAGGGCATTGTGTGATTCATTGAGACTAGACACCACAAAAGGAGGAATTTCCAGAGGACATTGCAGAAGCAGATATTATTGCAGAAGATCAAAACTGATTTTTCGCGATTTTTACTGGTCATATGCTAAAATCAAGGGTGTGGATAAAGTCTGACTGATTTTCACGATTTTCATCATTTGCAGGCATTTCTTGCAATCGAAAGACATTTTAGTTTGTGTCAAAAATTTCGATTTGCAGTGATTTAATTTCTGTGAAACCAAAAATCATGATTTCCTCAGTATTTTTTTGATTTGCAAACTTTTTGCCCAAATCGTGTCTGTGAAGACCAAAGACGGGATCAAACTTTGCAGGGAGGACGATTGTGGAAGTCTAGAAATAAAGCACGAGTGCAGACCAGGAGGGTCACGTTTGTAGGAGTAATTTGTGGACATCCAGGGCACGAGAATTGTTCTAGGGTAAAACAATAACCAATCGACCTAGGCAGAAGAAGAATTTCGAATATTTGTAGAGCTTTTGGTGCAGACAACTGAGGTATATTTCCTGATTTTCCAATACAAATAATCATAGGTATGATTTTCAGTAGTGCTGATTATTTTTTCGCTATGGAGATCAATTTGTAGTTCATAGGCATTATTTTGTACAAAAGTGTGTGCAGTGTTGTCAATATTCAAACCTTGGCTCTGTTGGAAGTGCAGAAGTTTGTTGGCCAGAATTACAATGTCTGAAGGCACAATTTTTGACAATTGTAGAGTATTGGGATTACAATAAATCATTCTCGGCGCTGAACGAAGCACTATTGCAAATTTTGCGAATTATGACAAGCGTCATAAGGAGGCCTAGCTATTGTTAAAGTTATCTATGTCAGATGATTTGATACCAGAGGTTCGGAATGCCACTGAGGCAAAGTATGCTTTGGACTAATATGAAAAACACGTATCAAACTTAGGAGAAAAGCCAGGTCTTGTCCTTGAAAAATTTGTTGTTTTCAACAAAGATGCATGAGGGTAGGTCCCTCTTAGAACATCTCCTATTGATGAAAGATCTTTTAAACTAGCTCGGTGCCATGAACAAAAAGGTGGATGATGACGAATTGGTTGTGCTTGTTTTGAATAATTTTCCGCCCTCCTATGAAACATTTGTGGAGGCTCTACATTTTATGGCTAGAAGCCAGACTCCGACGTTTGATCAGGTCGGTTCCTATTTGCTGCAGAAGGGACACATACAAACAAAAACAATTGAGTCTAGTTGTGGACACACAGATTGCATTGTCTGCTTAGTTAAAGGGAAAGTTGACATTTCACCCTGGTGAATCTTCTAGATACCAGGTGAAATGCCATTACTGTCATAAGGTTGGGCATATAAAAAGGATTGTTGGAAGTGATAGTATTCTTTTTTACACCTCAACAAAAAGCTACGGGACAAGGCGAATGTGGAAACAATTGCAGATGAAGGGGATTTTGAGGAAGAGTATGCTTTCATGGCATAATATTCAATTGATAGTGTGGTTGATTGATTCTGCGCATCTAAATATTTTTCGTGTCGTAGGGACTGGTATGTAACATTTACTGCAATTTCTGATTTAGTTCTATTAGCTGATGGAGAGTCGCGATAGAGAGGATAAGGGGTATTCATATAGTGATGACTAATGTAAACTTCATTGTAAGGAATGTTACGTTCTTAGCATGTATAAGAATTTCCTGTCTATTAGTTACTTAACAGAAAATTCCAACATTGCTGTAAATTTCTTTGGGAAGCAATGTATTGTCTTGGATGTGAAACAAGAATAGGTAATTGCTCTAGGCAATGGCCAAGGTGACGAGTGTAGGTGTGTTGGCTCTACTACAATCAACTTAAAAGCATGCGTGGAGGGAGATTCCACCTTATAAGATGTGCTGGAGGATGACATTCCTCACAGAATTGTCAACCCTTCTCCGGTCAACTTACATCCACTAGTTGTGGAGGGAATATCCACTATAAAGAATGTGTGGGAGGATGAAATGCTTCATGTGATTATAGGGGCCATATGGTGAGCTTGTAGAAAATCCACTTAAAGAATTGTGGAGGGTGACTCCACTATCCAGGATGTGTAGGAGGCGCATGGTGAGATGGCAGGAAAAGCCACTCATGGTGAGATGGCAGGAAAAGCCACTCAATCAAAGACACTAGCTCAAAGGACCTGAGACAAGGTTGTTAATTCAGAGTTGGTGGAATTACTTCGAGGTATGTTGGTGGAATTACCATTTGGATACAAATGGGTGTATACAGTCAAAAGTAAAGCCTGTTGTACTTTGGAAAAGTACAACCTGTGTCTTGTTGTAAAAGGTTTTTCACAATAGGAGGGAAAAGACTACGAGGAGTTCTTTGCTTCTACTACAAATATTGCAAAGAGGGGCACATTTCAGTTATTTCTCTTTGGAGATTTGGACGAGGAGGTTTACTTGGTGCAATTTAAAGGTTTTCATGTACTTGGTCATGATCATCTGGTTTACAGATTGATTAAGTCTTTGTACGGACTTATAAGCTTCATGAGTCTGGGTTATCCACAATGATCAAAATCTCAGAGATTCCGATTTCAGAACTAGAACTATGGAGGCTGGGATGAAGTTATCAGCCAATGATGATTCTTCATCAATCAAAGAATCACCCTACAGAGAATTGGTGGGCAGCCTGATATATCTTTGCCTACATGACTGGATCTATGTGTTGTTAGTGATCTTTCTTGGATTTTGTCTCGACCAAAGCTCATACATTGAACAGCAGCAATGAATTAGAGGAATGCACGTTTTAAATTAACATTGAAGGAGCAGCTTGCTGATTTAATGACTAAATCTTTTGGTCCCATTGTGTTTGTAAAATTTCAAGACAAACTTGAAGTAGTTTTTGGATTAGTCATTAAGGGGGTATTAAATATATTAATAACTATTTTCTGTACACTAGTTACTCATTAATTAATGATCAGTTATAAACAGCCCCAACCATATTGTAACTCCCTTTAACATAATAAAATGATTGACACACATATCTCACTGTGCCATCTAGTTTCTCTTCATTCTTTCAGTACATTTTTAACATCAGAAATGCCTGGGCACATGCTGGAAACGGTTCTGAAACACAACAGCCATTTCTGTACCGTTTCTGACACATGCCCAGGAAAACAGCACATTTTGGGGATGTTTTCATACCGTTTCGTACCTGTCATGTTTCCAGATAGAAACAGCAGGGTGGGGGTTTCCCTGCAACGTAGTCAAAGCATTAATTGACATGGAAAGCCTCAGTTCTGTAAACTGGTAATTGAGCCTCTTTCTAATGAATTCACAATAACACGGATGAAATTGAGTAACGACTGACAAATTCTAGCATAGTAGTAATTGTTTTTAATGTTATCTTGCTATTGATTGTAATTCAGATTAGCCTTAAACATCGCCCATTATCACATTCTTTCTGCTGTTGTTGTAAACCTCTCCCATTAATTTATATGCATGGTTTAAATCATGCAAACTGTTAAATCCATGTTTAAAGTTAAGTATGGATGCTCATTAACACAGATGAAGCTGCTGGTAAAACATAGAATACTAGGGCATCTGCATAATTTTAAAAATGTTTCCTTGCCAATGATTCTGATTGAGATTTACACTAAACTTCTCCCATCAGCACATTATTTTTCTTGTTCTTGATGTATGTAGTGATAACTTATAAATATATCTATTTGTGCAGAAGAAGGGGTGGTTGTATTAGTCATTGGAGGGGGAGGTCGAGAGCATGCGCTTTGCTATGCATTGCAACGATCACCTTCTTGTGATGCAGTGTTCTGTGCGCCCGGAAATGCTGGCATAGCTGATTCAGGAGATGCAACTTGCATATCAGATCTGGACATTCTCACCACTTCATCTGTTATATCTTTTTGTCAAAAGTGGAGAGTTGGATTGGTTGTAGTAGGTCCAGAAGCACCTTTGGTTGCTGGCCTTGTAAATGATCTTGATAAAGCAGGAATCCCTACTTTTGGTCCTTCATCACAAGCAGCAGCTTTGGAAGGGTCAAAGGATTTTATGAAGAAGTTGTGCGACAAGTACGCCATTCCTACAGCAAAGGTTCTCTCCCTAACTAATATTTTAAACTAGCAATTAATCTCTTTTTTAGTGTTGATTTTATTCTTTCCGGCTGGAACGTTGCATATGGTTTCGAGATCAGTTTTATTGACATTATAGTGCTGAGAAATTACAAGGACTTAGAATACTCAATTTAAAGTCACGATTTTGAATTTCAATGTTAATGTCGATAGTAATAAATCTTTAAAGTGATGGCAAGATCTCACTAAAGCTGAATTTTTCGCTTCTCTCTTAAATTGCACTAATAAACACACTATTATTTGTATGAGATTGAGCTCCTGAAATCCCCCAACTTAAGAAGTTCAGCTTGGCTGTCATTGCAAAGGTAACTTGATATAGCTCCACAGCAGGTGTGATGTATCAAATGTTCAACACATAATTTTTTTTTTTCGCTGAGGTTACCTAGGGAGAGGGCCCTAGCCTTTTGTGGCATCACCAGCCCATACCGGCCGTGGAACCATCTAAGGATGGAAGTTTAAGCTCTCGGCTAGCCCACATTAAACCACATTATCATGGTGCCCTATCACCGGGGTATCCAAACCGTCGGTAGTAGGCCACCTTAACACGGAGCCGAGATTTGAACCTTGAACCTCCCAATTACTAGGAGACCCAAGAACCATTACACCACTACCTTGCTGGATTCAACACATAGAATTTCAAGTTTACATTTGTATTTTCAATTTTGATATGTTGATGCGATAAAATGTGATTTTGTACCTTCAATCATTTGTACTGTCAATGTGGGCAAATTTATTAAATGGGATAGGGTTGTAGTGTTCAAAAACATGCCACAACAAATACCATTTGGTAATTTTTTTTTGATATTGGTAAAGGGGGCAAATTGGCAGGGGCCCAATCTCGTTACAAAAGGACGGCCTATGGTAAAAAATAGATTTGGCTATGTATTCAATTTCTGTCAAGCATGTACAATAGGATGTGTAAAGATGTTTACTTGTGCATCTAAAAATTCGGATTTTTTTGTTCTGGTCAAAGAATAAGCTTGCAATTAGTCACTAATATACGGTAAATGTACATAAATTTTAGATAGTAAATTCAAATAGACAAATTTATGGTTGCATGCTCAAATTGCTCGATTGGCAATTAATAGAATTTTTGTGGAGAAGCATGCAAATGGACAAAACAAAATGGGTACATTTTAGCAGTCCACAATCCCAAGGAAGCTATAAAATTTATGAAAGCAGATATGACATTATAGGGTCTAACGCCTTAGGGCTTATTAAGTTTTACATATAATTACTTTAATGGAAATAGCAAAGGCAATGCAAACAAAGTCTTTCTAGATGTGAGCTATTGACTGTGGAATACATCCTACAAGAATGAGCGTGAAATGATCCTGGACTGATCATTGCTTTAACTGTGTAACCTTAAGGCATCTGGGACAGAAAATAAATCTTACAAAAAAAATTGGGCTGCTGCAAACTAGGAACTGCGGCTGCTGAAAATTTGAAGAGATGAAAAGTTTTGCAAACTAAACTAGTGGAATATTTTCCACATCAAGATACAATTCAAGAAGACTAAGGTAGATGAACTCTTTGATTCAGGTTTGCAAACAAATCTGGTCTCTGCAGAGCTGGTCTAAAAGCTTGGTTTGGAGGTTTAAAATCATTGACATATACATCCTTATCCTTCTGGGATGGATGCAGAAGGATACTGAAATGCAGGTCAATAAACAATGAAAAATCAGATTTTCCATTAATGCTAGCTGCATTCATGAGGAAGAGTGTGATGTCATACTTCTTGATGTATGCGCGGTTATGAGAATATAAGGCATATTTATAAGGTGTCTCATTACAAGTTGGTTGTAACCGGTTGTAACTACATCAACCGTTTTGTAACTTCTTCGTTTATAATAAATAGACGGACACACAATCTCAAATGTGTGCAATCTGCCTTCTCTTCATTTCTTCCTTGTATACGTCTTCTAACAGTGGTATCAGAGCAAGGGCAAGCGAGGAAAGAGAGAAGGGTAGAAAATCCGCCACATTAGGGCACGGAATCTGCATAAGGAGAAAAACGAATACATTTTCCGTTTTTAGGGCATCTGGAAGGCACAGTTGTATTTTGAAGGGCAGTCGCAAATATAAGGAGAAAAACGAAGACATTTTCGTTTTTATTTTCGACAGAGATCTAGGGCACATTTATTTTTGTGAGAGCAGAAAACTGAGACGTGAATCCAGGGCTAAATGCCACGAAAATACACCTGGTCGCGGAAGAGTTTTTTTAATTTTTCAGCCACAAATAGTCACGTTTTTAATAGCCATGAAAAGTTGTGAGTCTAGGCTGTTTTACAGTCGTGCCATTAATATACTGTCCGTGAGCACCATTATACAGATTATACAGTCGCTGTTTTAAAGGAAAATAACAGTCGGGAATTTTTGCAGTCGTGAATATACAGTCACATATACAGTCGCGTTTTTCAAAGAAAAAAACCAGTTGTGAGTTTCAGAGAGAAAAACATAGTTTGCAGTTGCGAATTTTAGGAGAAAAACCAGTCCTGAATTTCAAGGAAAAACAAAGTTTACAATTGAGGGTTTCAGGTGAATACGAAATCCAGAACTCCAGTTGGTGATTTTTGGAAGGGCACGAAAATCCTGTCTTCTGTTAACAAAGTAGGGCACGTTTTCAGTTTGGACAGTTGTATTCTTCTGATATCTAGGGAATGAAACAATGCACTTCTCATTTGCAAAAAGAAAAAAACACTCTTGGAAACTGGTAATTTATTAAATAGAAATTCCCGTTGTAAGAAAAGAGGTCACACAACATGGGTTTGTTGTGTTTGAGCCAATGATGTGCTCAAGGGTAAAGTCATATCAAATACAACCAATATAGCCATGGTTGAAGACCCACCGGATGCAGAAGGTAGTGAGGACAATGATGAATATGCAATATAAAGATGCTCTAAACTTTGAAGGCAAGAAAGGATACAAAGTAGATGAAGCTCGGTATGGATGGTTGCTTAGATAGTTCGGGAGACTGTGGATCTTGGGAATTATACCCTCACGAGGGTCATGAGACAACTTGATGGAGCTTGTGGATGGCTCAGTATGGATGGTTGTCCAATAATTTGGGAGATCTGTGATTCGGGAGTTCGGGAGGTGGAATCCAGGAACTCGGGAATTCAGCTCGGGAGCTACACCTTTACGAAGGTCACGAAGCAGCTTGATGGAGCCCTACCTTATCATAGCATTGCTTTCAAAGTGAAAGTGTCTGAAGATTGCGTAGTTTTGTTTTGTTCTAGTTTTGTTAGATTGTTTGTTTTTTTGCTTTATGTAGAATAAGCCTTAAGAGGGGGTATGAGAATATAAGGCATATTTATAAGGTGTCTCATTACAAGTTGGTTGTAACTGGTTGTAACTACATCAACCATTTTGTAACTTCTTCGTTTATAATAAATAGACGTACACACAATCTCAAATGTGCGGAATCTGCCTTCTCTTCATTTCTTCCTTTTATACGTCTAGCAGTAGTGACATTAGGTAGTCCATTTTGGTATGATAGGGATGCATTTTTATGATGAAGAACAAATGCCGCCTAATCAAGGATGAAGACCCATTTCTCATTATGAAATTAAGGCAAACAAAATATTGCATTGATATCCGCCAACCAGTCAAAGAGACTTGTAAAAGCAAGAAAGTTTAATTTGGTGTTAGCAGTGGTCCCTGGATTTCTCATCAGGACATGGTAATTGTTTTAGTCTACTTGGTTTTGCTAGATCGCAGAGATCATGCAAAGAATATGCCAAATTGCAAGAATTACCATACAGCTAAACATGAAAAGGGACAGATTAACCAGTGGAGTACTGAATATACTAAGAGAATACTTACTCGAGAGAGATAAATATACTTGATATGAAGGATAAAACACAAACATGCAAAATAATAGTATCTCCATATATTTCAAAGCTAAGTATATAATCTAGGAAGATTATCCATTCACAACTACTATCAATAACTAACCATAACAACAACAACGACCTTTCTGCATTCAATTTTATACAACATATATAGCGTCTACATGACTTCATTTTCTTGGCTTTCATTTCCTCTTCCTTTCTTGCTTCAAGAAGCATTACATTGGGTTTGGCTTTTCCTTTATACAAAATGGTTTACAATACTATGCATATTGCAGAGATCACAATATTACAAAATACCATACTTTAGAGGCCTTATTCCCAATGACCCTCCGACACTTTTCTGGACTTAAATATTTGTCTCGTGTTTAGATAAATACATTGTCACAGCTGGGAATTTATTCAGAGCACTTGAACATTGGTTGTTCTTCTTTGTTGTCTCATGTTCTTACCCTGCTTTGGCTGACTCCAACATGGACCCAGTGAAATTGAATTCTCCATGAAGATGCGGAGTACCAACGGCAAGACGGTAAGACCCTGTACTTTTCACTATAGCTTCATAGTGACAACCTCGATCGAATGTGTTGGATAGGTGGGAGTTCTGGTCACAGTTTTGTAGGAAGTCTCATTTACTGGTTTTCACTTCCTACGCACAACTTGGCCTCCCTTGTAGATTTTCAATCAACTAGCATTTGTGGGTTTTCAATAGGTCGGTGTAACTAGGAGGCCGCCCTTTACGGGTTTCAATCTTTTTGTTCCCGCTCATAGAAATTCAGATCCTTAAAAACTTTATGCAGGTGTGAAATTTCTAAAGCTTGCAGATTTATATGCCTTCCTTCGGCGAAGGAGTTGAAGGTGGCATCGTCTAAGCTAGCGGACTTGCTATGGCACAAAACCAAAAGAATTCGCCAGCTGATCAACATTGGAGTGAAAGATACTTTGAAATAGGAGTTTGGGTTTTTCTAAGGTTGCAGCTGAATAAGCAAATGTCCTTGAAGCAACAAAAGAAGGATAACAAACTGTTACATAAGTATTATGGTCTGTGTCAAATCTTGCAGCAGATTGGCAGTGCGGATTAGAAATTGGAGTAATCTTAGTCAGAAAAAATACACCCCTTCTTTCATATTTCCTATTTAAAGAAAGTCATTGGCTAGAAAATCCAGCCTAGACAGAGTTACATGAGCTTAATGAAGAGGGAAGAATCATCTTGGAACCTGAAGAGATTATCTAGACTCGCTTCAAGAGGTTGCAAATGAAAGTGATCATAAAGTATTTTATCAAGTAGAAGATCTTGCAGAGAAATGATGCGACATGGTAGGATGAAGCTACCATAGATAAGCATTCACATATGGTCAATATTGAGAATGATATTTGTTTGAAGGGAGGGCATGCTATGCCCTTAGCCTATGGCGTGTATTGGGATATGTTGCCAACTTATGGCTAGCATAACCTTTGACTTGTCATATGATAATTTTTCTATTTACAGAATGGTAATTTGAGCCTAATTAGGGTATAAGGTATTGGTTATTATGGGATCATCATGTTATGAAATCTGTTCTTATTTTAAGGTTATGGAGGTTGCCCCCTCATAGTGGGTTAGTCATCTATTTCAGTAATCTACTCTACTTTTATTCATATTGCAATCTAATGCTGTGATTTGAATTCATCAATACAGTAATTTCGTTACAACATCCCTTTACATATTCATGACAATCTTGTTCTGTCCTGTTCCAATAATAACCCATTCTAAGCAATTTAGATGACATGGCTTTCGCATTATAGTGTTCACCAAACTCATCGTCATAGACCTCTTGTAATGCAATTTTGGCCTCTGTGTTTAGGACAAATAAATATCTGCACATCAAAGGATCTCTTGAAAAGTACATCTCCAACTATCACATATGTAAGGGCATCTTTGCATAATTTCCTTCTATGATTTCTTGAAAATTGTGTATGAATAGTTTCTTGGGATGGATAATTATACACATATTAATACCATTGTGAATTCTTTGTCCCTCTTTCTAATGTCACTGCCTCTAAAGAGTCCAAATTTTCTATCTCAGTGGTAGGTTGTGTCAATATTTGGATAGTTAATATAGTAAGATCATCTATAATATCACTAGACACTACAGAAGCCACACTTACTGTAGCATCTGCGTGTTGGTTTTTTCTTCTAGGAATATATTAATGTTAAACTCATCAAATCGGGCCGTCAAACTATGTGCCATGTATTTATATGGAATCAATTTATCGCTTTTGGTTTGATAAACCCTGTTACTTGGTTAACCATGAGTTGAGGGTCAACATGAAATTTGATATATTTAACTTTTAAAGCACATGCCACATAGAGTCCTAGACTCAATGTTTCATACTTAGCAATATTGTTGCTACCTTATGTTTATGGTACGACAGAAAATCTAGCAAGAGTAGTCGGGAAGAGTGGCATCAAAACTATTTCAAACTTGTCAAGACTATTGGAAATTGTTTCAAGAGTGCAAAAGAATATCGATAAAATTGAAGTTTGGTCTAATATTTACAGGTTTTACACACAACACTTCTTCACTTTTCATCAATATTACCGTAACACAATTACAATAAGATTTGTGATCCTACATTCTAGGATATAGTCTCATCTAACTACCTACACCTTACCTCCTCTTTCTTAGCCTATGTTAATCTACGTGCATGACAATCTCCTAGAATAGTCTAACAACTAACAACCTAACTAGTTAATAGGTTTAAATAACAATTTAAACCTATCTAATTACTATAACTTTTATGTAATAATCTATTTTAATTTCCCAACACTGCCCCCCTTATTACATATGGTTCTAAGATTTGGAGAGAATCAACATTGTATGTGAATTGGAACACACTCATAGTTCATTGTACTTACAATACACTTTAATGAGAATGACCTCACTACATAATAAGCGGGAAACGATTTTACTAATTTGTAATGTGTGAATGTGGATAAACACATTGTTCAACTCCAACAAAGAATGGACTAGGATAAACTTTATTTCATACACTTACATTTGTAGTGGGATTGATGCACTACATCCTCAATTGGGATTGGCCACACCTAAACCACTACTCCTTTGGTTGGGTTGGGTCCTTGTTAAACATTTTACAAAACATCAGTAATGGGACTGGATCTTCCCAAAGCTTTCTCGGTGGGTCTTGAACACCTCACCGATTGTCTCATACATAGTTGGATTACGGTTTGTCATCACAACCACTAATGATCTCTATTTTCCGGCTTTAGGCTTATTGGATTTGGACTTACTTTGAAACTTGTGTAGCTGGAGTAAGGTTTGTCATCCACTAATGATCTCGCCTTCGGCTATGTAGACCATGGTTCGCATACTCGTATTTGGAAAATATTCGGCAAACCCAAATTTTTGACTCGGCAAGACTCAACGATTATTCGGGAATATTTGACAACTTAATAAATAGACAAATTTCTTGTAAAAACATAAATTTTATGCAAAATATAGCTAGAAAATGTATCAAATGAGTCTGTAAAATGTCGGAGAAGTGTTTTCTATTAGATTTGCATACAAATACAATGCAAAATCGCATCATCATGCGAATACAAGTCGCTGACAAGTGTTATGAATTAATGATGATTGTCATTGAAAATTATCATCATAAATTTCATATCTATGCAAGTTACAATATACAATAATTTACATTTTCCTCTTCCCGTTCTAGAGAAATATTGGGGAGAGGGTCTATTGCCTCTACTAGTCCCCACACTCGGTTGCGTCTCCTTGCTCCTCCTAGAAGGCTATGACTCCGGCTCCAACCTGGTAGTAGATGGTGGTGGCTCCTTTGTTGCATGTTTGAGATCACCTCTAAAGATGTCATCCAATCCAATATCTCCTGCTAGTGCTTCTCCCTCCATAGCTTCCCTCTCGAAAGAAGCAATCTCATCCTCTGTGAACGTAGGGATTTCCTCTTCTTGCCTAGTCCACTCGTTGTATGGATCTATCTCATCCAAATCAATAAGCTCTTGCGATGTGGCCTCCACTTTTCTTGTGCAAAGCCGAAGATTGTATTGCATAAAAACCAAGTTGTTGAGTTGTTTTTGAGTCAATTTGTTGCGGATCTTCGCGTGAATGGCTTCAACAAACTCCGATTCGTTCACATCCAGAAGTGCTACAAGGTTGAGATAAAATTCTGAGGGTTAGCTTTTGAAGATGCGGGGTATTTCCTCCCCAATCCTCCCACCAAGAACCTACAAACAAGATAATCAAAAGTTTATAAGTAATTAATAAAATCAAATTTGTAACTTGTAACACATATAAGTAACTTAGTAAACATTCTAAATTTCTAATTTTTATTACCTGGTGATTGCGTGGTTCTCCCTTGGATAGCTAACTTACCAAGAAAAGAGCCTCCCCTTAACATGTTTGTAATTTTGCAACTCTAAAATAATGAGGTCCCTTGTCTCAACCTCTGGTATCATCCTCTCAATACATGTTGAAAGGCCCTCCATAACCTCTTCGTTCACATCTGTGAAGCCATCAGAGAAGAAAAACTTGGGGTTGAGGTAGTACCCCGCTGCATGAATAGGTTGGTGGAGTTGATTGTTCCACCTCCGATCAATTATCTCCCAAAAGAGACCATATTTGGCGATATCCCCCTATAATAGTTTTGAATAGTCTCTTTGGCCCTATCCATGGCCTCATAAATGTACCCCATAGGGTTTTGCTCCCCATCAACCAAACGCAAAACCCTCACCAACGACTCTGACACCTACACAAATTAAAATGTAAGGTTACAAACTTACAAATAAAGCAAAAACTAAATAACAATATATTTAGAATTTAACAAATTAAAACAAAAGAACCAACTTGAAATATAAATCGAAGTTTGAAATTACCTTGATCTCTATAGCTCTCTTTGCAAAGATATCATCAAGAACTATCTTTGCGGAGCCTCTCACCAAAGAACTTTCTTTGAATATTGTGAGTCTAGCCATGTTTGACTCACAAACATTTGCTTCAATGATGACAATAAACTAGAAATACTTTGCAACGTCAAGAAGTTAGTTGCAAACCTTGTGACACCGGCTCGCACAAGCTCTTTCCCTTTGTGTGTTCTCTCATCAAGCTAAGAACCCAAGGGTGATTATATATGTACTTGGTTATGTTTCTTGCATCTTCTATAACCGGCCTCACCCAATCAATTTTGCCTATGTCCTCTAAAAGAAGGTCAAGGCAATGAGCCGGACAAAGAATCCAAAAGAGTGATGGATGTCTTTTTGTAGTAGTCTCCCAGCCACCACATATGCTGCTGCATTGTTTGTGACAACTTGCACAACATTTTGTATACCCACCTCTAATACAACCTTCTCCAACATAAGACTCAAATTCTCTGCATTTTTAACTATGTTAGAGGCATCAATTGACTTCAAAAACACCATCTCACCATTTGAAACCGCTAAAAAATTAATGAGGGCGTGGTTCCTTCCATCCGTCCACCCATCTGAAAGAATGGTGCATCCATATTTCTGTCATTGTTTCTTTTGATCTTCTAGAATTGTAGTTGCATGTGTAACTACACCCTTGAGCAATTTCCCACTCAAGTCTTTTGGAGAGGGTGCCTTGTACCCTTTCTTTTGTGTGAGAAATATTAAAACCTGAATTTCACCTAGGTTGCCTAGGGTTTTGGGGACCCAAAACAGGTCGCTAACCCTCTTTGGCTCTAATTTCTATGTGGCTGTCATAAAATTCAGGTTTATGCATGTTGCTGTCATAAATTCCAGCAATGTTCCATTAGGGTTTTGGGAAAATCCAAATTCCTCAAATTTGAGCCCGAAAGGGACATTACAACACCTCTTAGGCTAAGTAATGGGTTTGTAGTGTGTATGTATGGAAAACAAAAATGTAACTTTCTCTTCTACTCTTGCATAAAATGGGTCTTTCAAAAAAAAAAAAAAACTCGCAATTCAACTCAATATCAACCTAAAGGTCTTATGAGAATGCAACGAGGTATGAACACTATTCAATCCTAAACCCATTCTTCTGACATATTAACTATGCATTAATTAGAGATCAGTCCCTACATAGTTTAGACATTTTAATTAGACCCAGTGCTTCGCCCTTATAAGGGAGAATAGTGAAATTGATTTTATTCAATTTCCATTACTAATGATCAAGATGTGCAAATTTAGTTTGACCACAAGAAAGAAGGATTAATGCAGGTTTGATTTCATCTTGGGTCAGATTCCATAATGTCTTTACATCTTGCATGTAACCTTATCATGTCACAATTATTGTTTGAAAGTGGATTGTTTGTAGTGCGTCGATATGATAGTCTTTTGGATCATCTTGTGTATATTATAAAATAAGGCTTAGCTTTTATTATTATTATTATTTTTAGATAAGGGTAAAAGGGAGTTTTTTGATTGGGACTCTACCTAGGTACAAAAAGGGTCTGAACCTAGATATAGCAAAAAAGCCAACCCAAACAAAACAAAAAAAAAACAGCCAAGCTGCAACAGAAACACCCCGATTAGGACGCAAAAACAACCCCAAAAAGGGGGAGAAAGACAACAACATCAACAAACTACTTGAGGATTTTAGAAAAATCCTTCTTCGAGTTCTCCAATCCCTTTATAAGATTCTTGTATGAATTCCCATTAGGGTCACTAGTCTTGAGCTTGTCCAGTGCCTTTCCTTTGTCCTTTTTATTCCCCTTGAAGGGGTGAGCTTCCTTAGCATATCCAACCTGGGAAACTTGAAGAGTGAGAAAATCCAGAACAACTTTGCAAAGGGAAACAAGGCTTACCTTTTATTATTAAGTCACTATTAGTTATTATTAACCAATGTTTGGTTGTAACCACTTAAACCATTTTGTAACTATCTCTTGCATAATAAAATGATGGACTCACATTCTATAATGTGTGCATTTCGGTTTCTTTTCATTTTTATCTATTCACATCTTCTAACATTGGTGTCGAGCTTAGGGAGAAAACGAGGATGAACAAAAGTTGAAGAGGACTGGGTTGTGTGAAGATTCAAGGACAAAATATAGTTGACACCATTGCAAAGGTGCACAAAAAAATTGAAAATCAGTTGTATTAATTTTCTGGTCATTCAATTTTTTGGGAAAGTTATTTTTGAGCTATTTTTTTTGAGAATGAAAATTTCATTAGACAAATATTCAGGCTTCAACTTTCACACCTGGAAAGTAAAAATCAGGTTGAAACACAAATCAAATGAAATTAAAACATCCATTGTTAAAGATACTCCAGATGCTGAAAATGGCGAGGAATTCACGATGAAGAATGCTAATTTTAAAGAAGCCCACACTTTGAAGATAGGAAGGTGATTTCACTTTTTTGAGAAGTGAATCTTTCATTTCATTTTTATTTAAGAATGTTTTTATTAACATACATAAAAATTATGAATATTGTTACAGTGGATATTTTGATTTAATTAACTTCCAACATTAATCGCACAAATCAAAATAATGCTTTCTAAAGTGACGATTGATCTAGCAACTATCAAAACAAAGGGAAAGAGCACACTTAGCTGATTTTGTGTGGATGTGGCGTAGTTTGGGTGGTTTGACCGCAAGAACATGCAAGTCCTGGGATTGAAAATACTTTGTTGCTGAAATTATAACCTAGAATTGAGCTTGGTCAAAACTGTACAACTCACTCCAAAGCGTCCGTACGATCTTGCACCTTTTGGACCGTCTTGAACTTGCTTGGAATCTGGGTTTGCAACTTCCCGAGTCTTCGCCTTCTTGGAAATTTATGTTCTTGCATGTCGGTCTTTTTTCGCTCACCTTCATAATGGCTTTGTAAACTCTTCTCAAACCCTAAAACCCTTATAGTGCAAGGAGTTCTGTAAAACAAAGTTAGGCGGGTTTTGGGAACCCTTGCACCGCCGATGTCTCCACTACTTTAAAGAGGGCTTAAACCACACACCGTTCTCCTAGCATGTGATATTTACCATAGTGCAATCAGACTTGACAATTGTGCTTTGACAATGCTTTGCTTGAGTTTCACACTTGCTCAAATACTTGGGAAGGGTCACTTTGCTTGCTTGTAGGATGAAGATGGAGACTCCTAGACTTGAAGGAGACTTCAGACCTATAGAGGGTGCTGCCTTAATGGATGTGCATGAGTTATTTCGTAGTTTAGGAGCTTTGAGTGCCTTTAGTGCTTTCTTTTACATGAGGAGTTCTTAAAGTGTTAGGTTACCAAATGAGGTATGATTTACTTGCTTATATATGCTTCAAGGTTGTTTATGTCATGAAGGCCGACCAAGGGGGATATTTGTTCATAAGAATGTTATAGAATTGAAAGAATTAACTCAAAAAATGTTGTTCCAAAACCATATATTAGGGTCAGGATTGACATTTTACAATACCGACCGAAACCGACGTTTTGGATCGGAGGGAGAAATCATATTTTGACTTTTTGGGCCTAAGCATGATTGTTTTTAGATGTATTTTTATGCAGTTAAACTTCAAAGATTGACGACAAAGAGGTGTGCAAAAGATAAACAAGTGCATGCAGGTCTTTATCAAAGCTATCTTCTAAGCAAGAGTGAAGAGAGTGCATTTGTCCATGCAAGTGTGCAATGTCAAGATCAACAGTGTCAAAGGATAAATTGCCAAATTTGAGTGTCTACGAAGGGATCCAATGTAGATGAAGCTTAACATTGATGGTTGCCTAGTTAATTTGGGAGTTTGCAGATCTTGGGAAGTATACCCTTATGAGGGTCATGAGACAACTTGATATGGATGTCGCTTAATATGGATGGTTGTCCAATAATCCAGGAGGCTTGTAATTTATGAGTTTGGGGAGGTGGAATCCAAGAAATCGGGAAGCTCACCTTTACGAGGGTTACGAGGCAGCTTGATGGAGTTCTACCTAGTCAAAGAAGTGTTTTCAAAGGGAGAGCTCTTGATGAATGTGTGGTTTTGTTTGGTTTTGTTTTAATTTTTTTGTCGACGTGTTTGTTTTTGCTTTCTGTATAATAAGCCTTAAGAGGTGATATTATAATATAAAGCTTCACCTTTTATTATTAAGTCACTATTTGTTATGTATTAACTAATGTTCGGTTCAAATTAATTCAACCATTTTTAACTATCTCTTACATAATAAAATGACGGAGACATAATCTACAAGATGTGCATTCCAATTTCTCTTCATTATTTATCTGCTCTCATCCTCTAATATTGTAGAATATTTAAGTTCGAGAAGACTAATCATTGTACACATGTTGTTTTAGAAGACTCCTACATACATGTCATTGTTGTCATCACCGCTACCCCGTGAAGGTCCACCTACTCTAGTAGTATAGTAACCATATGTTAGCTATTAGGGGCACTTTGGCTAGGGAGGCAAAGTGCTGCCACATTGGACAAAATGTCGTCGGTCTTGTAATTTCCCTAGTAACAATCGAAAGTTCAAAGTAGAGTAGTGCATGCATTCATCCCTCGTGTCTCATACTCTCACTCAACGGCAAATTTGACTTAGAAAATAGATTCAAGATTCTTTAAACATATACACTCTTTCCTTTCTGAATGTTTGTACCGTGCCATTCAATTCCCACAAGTAAATTTCTTCAAGGAGTTTATGCAATGGAAAGTAAAGGTTTCGTAAACACTGGGATTATAAGAATTATTCCCCTACAAGTTATAGTGCAGGAGTTCATCTCAGTCACAAAATCACTTATTCCACATTGAGACTAAGGTGTTCAATTGATGTATTAGGCATTTTGGCCAAGGAGGCGGAGGGGATTTGCTTCCTTGGACAAAGTTACTGAGTGCACAATAGTAGTCGTCCTTAAGAAATAAAAGCCTCAAGGTATTGAATCCCATCAAATATAAACATCATTCCCACAACACCATTATAATATCTCTATATTTTTCCACAATCATGCTCAAGAAGCCACTAAGGGTGTATACGGGCAAAACATGGGAACCTCTTGATTGTCACCACGATCAAGTCATAATGATAAATAGAAGTCGGAATACCAACAATGAAATCCATGTACAGTGTATCCCATTTCCACCTTGGAATCTCATGGGAATACAAAAGACTTGTTGGATGTTGATGCTTGGCCTTGACCCTCTAACACTCAAGGCAACAAGCCACATAAACTGCAATGTCACGCTGCAAACTGGGTCACTGATATAACTGATGCAACTCAGCATGCATTTTCTCAACACGGGTGTGTTTAATACGCAGCTTGACGGGCCTCGGACAACACCCCATTGCACAAATCAACAGACTTTGGCACATAGATGTGCCCCTTGTACTGAAGAAGACCATCAGGTCAAGAGAATAACCCACAAACTTGTCCTTAAGGGCTTGCTGCGACTCAGCTAGCTGAAACACCTGTTGATATAATCTATCTCGGGAAGTTGAACGAGAGTTCTATCTTGCAAGTTAGTCGTAATGGCCATCACTGCCAACTGATGGCATCTCCTACTCAAGGCATCTGCCACCACATTCTCCCTTCCTTTGATGTTCTCAATGTCAATATCATACTAACACATAAACTTCGTCCATTGGTGCTGATGGGTGTTAAGTTCTGGATAAGTGAAGATATAAGTGGAGCAAAAACAATCGTCCCAACAGATTATGCCTCTAACGTAGCAAAGTGTAGGCCACAACGGCCAACTCCAAATCATTGGTGGGGTTTTCAGCTCAGTCCCTGAGCTTATGTGATCGAAAGAAATCATCCGGTTCTCATGAAAGCATCCCTGCACACAACAAAATCCTTGTTTGGATCTGAAACTGCAAAGATGGATGCACTAGTGAGACACTCATTAAATGTGTGAAATGCATGTTCACACTTTCAGTCCACTTAAATTTCTTCCCTTTATTTAGAAGGTGAGTAATGGGGATCGCTATGAGTTAAAATACACCCAAATCTGCGGTAGTAGCGTTCTAACCCAATGAAACTCTGAAACCTCTACGACATTGGTCAGTGCTGACCAATCCACCATAGCTCGAATGTTTGAGGGATCTTTAGGGATACACTTACTTGAGATGATATGGCCAAGATGCTGAATCTCAGTTTGGAGGAACACACACTTTACCAGGTTGCAGAACAAACTATTCTCACATAAACATTGCAAAACCTGATGCAAGTGTACCTCATGCGTGGGAAAATATCATAATTTTATTTAGTAAGATCACATAATAGTGCAAAAGGTCCTGAAAATTCCATTCATCAATCTCATGAAAATGGAAGGTGCATTCATCAAGCTGAACGGTACTACTGTAAACTCATAATGGCTATAGCGCATTTGAAATGCGGTCTTATGGATATTGGCCTCCTTAATATGCACAACTTGTGGTACTTGAGTTTGAGATCAATCTTGGAGTACACCTTGGCTTTGGGCATCTAGTCAAATAGATCATCTATCCATGGTAATAGATAATGATTCTTTATCGTCACCTTTTTCAATTGTCTATAATCCATCCAAAAACGAAGGGATCTGTCCTTCACGAAGACAACCGACATGAGGATGCACTAGAATGAATATGCCCTTCTCAAGAAGCTCCTCAAGCTACATTTTGAGCTCACTAAGCTTAGGAGTAGTCATCCCGTAAGGTGCCCTATAAATAGGCACTACATCTAGTACAAGATCTATCTTAATTTCATGTTCAGGGCAGCGTTGACAACTTACGAAAAAACACTGGAAAACTCTCACAACAAACGGTGATCATCGAGGGTCGCCATAGATGTCTCATCCTATGCTTTCTCGCTAATTGTGAAGGAAAACAATTGACAACCCTTGCTCATGCTCTGCTAGAGCTGCATCGTGGACATCACTCAAAGCGAAATTGGTCTCGAATCTTAGAAAGTGCCTCCTTTGCACTAAGGTCATAATGACACTTGATAACCTTGTTATGATAGTCCACCTTAGATCAAGTTGTGCCTTAAGCCAATCTATGCCCAAGATGACTTTGTAGGATCCTAATAGGAAAACATAAAGGTTTAAGGTGGTAGTGAAGGATCCCACAACCAACACATAACATTTCACTAGAGATCCAACGGAATACACCGGCCCTTGTGGGCATCTTAGTGTCCCGATTGCTCAACTTGCCTATAAGCCACCAATCTACATTGGTCCTCTAACAATGGGGAGATAAAGGAGCTAAATGCTCGAAGGTCAAACATTGTTGATACAAAAAGGTTGCCAATCATCCATGGGGTCTCAATCACTGTGGCTTGATGCTTTGCTTGGTGGTTGTCCATCACCGCATAGATCCTGTGGGCACATCCAACGGTACCCAACCGTGTACTCTAAAGTAGGTGCCTTCACCCCGAAGCAATTGTGTCCTCCGAGGGTATTCTCGAGAAAAGTTATCCCAACTTCTGCAAAGAAAGGATGCACCCCTAAGGTGATCCTAATCCTTCAGTAAACCAATCTTCCTCTAAAAGCTCGGCGTGATTGATAATTGTAGGCCTTACCCTAGTGGATTGTTGTGTCCTAGCCGAACTTACAATCTGTCTTTGATCTCTATGGCGATATCCCGCCTAGGGCCTAAAACCCCGTCCCCCGATCCCATTAGTCGGTGGCAAGGCGGTGGGGCGGGGGTTAGTGGTGGTCTCACTGTCGGGTGACCTAAGACACGAGACAAGAATTTGGCATACATTCAACATTCCTATAATAGTGCGATTCCCATTTCTACTCAAAGATCTCCATTTGAGACATGTTTTGGGCGATTGCCTCCTACACTTTTTGATGTTGTTTAGATACAACAAGGAGGTACATTTCAAAGCATCAAAGGCTGAAAAAATCATTAATAGGGACACCCGAAAGCACCAAAGAAGCCAAAGGGGTCTCAAGATATGTACAAGGTGTCCTATGATTAGTGTAGAAAGGTGCATCTTTTTCAAGTTGGATATATGATTTGGCTAACTTAAGCAAGGATAGACTTCAAGTTCAAGCAAAGAATTTAAAGCCATTGAGGAATGGTCCATTTGATATGGTAAAGCAAGCTAGTGATAATGCATTCAAGTTGATTTTTCCTTCTTACGTGATGACGTCTATAATTGTAAATGTGGAAAATTTGTGTCTTATGTTGGATGAAGAGGAGGGAGAGGGCACACATTTCCTTCTATTGAAAACTTTGTATTGATGCACAAGTGCAATTGGAAAAGGTCAAAAATACATGCAAGTAGAGAGAACATTGGTAGGATTGTCTCAAGGGGCATTTACCCATCAAGGCAAAATATAACCAAGAGAGGTGGAGGAATTATTTATCCATCTTATTAATGACCACATATTTGTGAGACCAATAGCCTTCCATTAGAGTAGTATGATCTAAAATGGACTAGTATTCCTTTAACACGAGTGTTGTGTATGACAAGATTCGATAAATACACAGAGGCAACCTTCCTTGGATGTTGCTCATTACAAAAACAAGTAGATGCAAAGCTCAAAGTTAGTATGTGGACCATGGTGAAGCATATCGAGTGTGCGGTGGATTTTAGGGGCATGTCCGGAAGGTGCTATAATTAGTAAAGTAAGCGCTTTAGAAGTTTGGATAACCCTACTCAATGACTCCTTCCGATTTTTGGTGGTTATGTCATTGAGGCCAATGTCGCTGTTTATGCATTATAAGAAGAGTTGGTGCAAAGGGAAACATAAGAGTTAAGAAGTAGTAGACATTGCAAGTGTTGGGAAAAGAGGAATAGAGTTCCGTGCTCCAAGAGAGCCATTTCACTATGAAACATTAAATATAACATTCCTAAAGAAAGAATGAGATTGTCTTTTCTGTGGTGGAGTTCATATAAGCCATGAGGGTTTTCTCCATGTAAATCACTATCAACATTGTGGTTTTTGGTTATGTTCTTGCTTTTTGCAATTTCATTTTCCATTAGAATCAACATAAACAAGTAAAGGAGGCTTGTTTGGTGAAATTGGAATAATCAATACCATCAATCAATACACTTTGCTAGTTTATCTCTGCAAAGCAACGCTTACAAAATGGGTGTCCTCACCTAAGGTTTCTCCAATCTCCTCAAAGACATAAGGCTTCGATAACTCCACCAAGGTTGTAAAATATTACACATATTGGTACCGTGAAGGGTTTCAACCTCGGGATCAAAACCCTCTAAGCTTTATTGCATATAAAGCCCAACTAGAAAAAATGACCTTCTCATAAAAATCAAATCTTTGTTGTCAAGATTCTAAAATTCACCATTCAAAATCTTTAGTGGAGGAATCACCGTTCAATTATTATATGGAATTTTAATTTTGTTGTGATCCATTGTTGAATATCAACAACCTTAGGTCAAATCTTGTTAGATATATAGATCAACAACCTTGCCAAAAAGTTGATAACATCACATTTGGGCTATTCATCCTCTGAGGGATCGTATGCGTCAACAAAGATGGCGGTAGGAGAATCAAGGATATTGTGTTTTTGGAGTGAGGGATGAATCCATTCGAGCAAATGTTGCTGTGATTTAAGCAATATAACTTCTTCAATTAGGCCAAAAGTTATTTCCATCTTCTACAACTTGAAAATGCTGTTTTTATTACTCAATAATTATGATACAAAAATTACTAATACCTACATGGAAACAAATCAGCATACCGATCCGTCCATAATCAATTGTGTCCATTTACCTTTCTCTTGCTACATGCATGATTTGTTGCAAAAGTGACAACTCCCATGTGCATCATCCAAGCTGAAGTTTCCGCCTAGCCACTACACCTTGAGACTATCTTTAGGCTTACTTTCGACATCCACAAACTCAGATCCTTGGGGACCTCAGCTTCGGGTCGTAAGAGATATCCATACCTAGCACTTTGCTCTTCAGAGAGGATTGCTTCATAGGTCCCCATCAAATGCCAACACTATTGGTACATTGAGACTAGGTTGTTCCTTCTTTTTGTTGACATCTCCATTGATAGGCTACCCCCTCTCATGTATCCCTAGATGCCCCCCCTGAGCTCCTTCCCCATGAAGGATGTCATCACCAGAGTTGCTTGAGATGACATCTATGACAATATATCTAGGCCACCTGGATCTTCCCCCTTGAGGTGCTCGGTGCCAAGCTTGCATTTTATGTTGAGCGATTCTTACAAGTGGTGGATGGTATTATTCGGTGCCCTCACTATCTCTATCGCCATTCCCACGGCTTGAGATTTTCCCTTGGCTAGATGAGAGTCTGCTCTCACCAGTTATGGGTTGAAATTGATCATCACATTCTCCTAGAGGACTAGATCTTGCATATTTGTTCCCTTTGGGAGGTGGAAACAGAGGAACACTTCATTATTAGATGCCTCGTTTACTATGAAATTTGGGGAAGATATCACTCCCTCTACAAGGACTCATCTACACACTATCCAATTTCTTTAGATATCTAGACCAACGGTGCCTGGTTCTTTATCTTCGTGAGGTTGTCACCCTTCGGCACAAATCCCTATGGGGGTCTAGAGGCTCTAGATCCCCATGTTGATCACCTCTTTTATCTAGCCCACCTAGGGGACATGCAACACTAAGTGCCCTTTGGACACCGGTGCTTCACATATCAAAGTTGATAGATCGGTTAGGTGGCACACCATTGCTGCTCGGATTATTAAGATCCCATTGCCTGCCCTCCCTTGACTTCATGGCTTTGTTCCCTCCCTTCAACGTGGTTCTCGCCCTTCTCGGCAACAAAGATCTACTCCGTACTATCCGCCCCCAAACCACATGGGAAGGTTCATATTAGGACTTTCTTCTCTACTACAAGAGCTACACGCTTGGATGTTAAGGGAGATTCTAGAGGAAGTGCTTTGCTTCCTTCTAGGATCTCCCAACCTAGCCCCTTTGACCTTGGATACTCCTTGGCCAATATTGTTAGATGTTTCATAGCAAGCGATGATGGCCCAGATGACTTCTCCACTTTAGGCACAAACAAAGATAGTCGATGAGATTTCCTTCCAGTCTTCATTGGCACATGCTTTAGGAGCTCTGTTCACCCTTCATTGCTATTTGTATTGATTTCATTACCACTTGTTAGTGGCACACTACTTTATTTGTCTTATGTACTTCTATTCTTTTGCTTCTAGGATTCTCTTCGTAGAACTTTCTGTTGTTAACTGTTGTATCCTTGAGTCCCATTGACCTACTTTTGGTCATTTGTGGACATTAATATAATTTCTTTCTTTCTTTCTCTTTGTTGTCCTATTTTTCAAGAAGATTGTTGGTTTATCCACCCTTTTGATGATTCTTTTGAAGGACAAACTTGGAATTCTTATCCTTCATCGAACGCACAACAAGGAGTGTTTAACTGCAATGCATCTATAATAAAAAAAGGTGGCCCCCATTCCTTTTTAGCTTTTAATGTATTTGGTTTGGTCCATCTCTTAGGGATTCAAAAACAAGCTCTCATATGTTAATGCTTTTGCCTTGCTACTTGAAAGACATGAACATAAAAATAAGTTCTCTTTCTCTCTATATATGTTTAGGTCAAATAAGTTTAGGGCCTTTAGGGTGTCTATGTATCTCCCTCTCGGCCTATCGGCTGAGTGCTCTCCTGTTGGTTAAGCCTTTAATTAGGAGAGGGAAAAATCGATAGACTTTAGGGTATTTAGGGATGCTATAGGGGCTTACCTCATTCTCCTATGAAGTGAGCTATGAAGCTTTCAAGCTGTGTGATGAGACAACTGTGAAGTTAGAGCCCAACCAGCAAGAGAGCACTCGCCCTTTTCAGGTAATTTATATGCTTGGCCTTTAGACTGATTATGTAAGTGCCCCCGATGAGGGAAAACACACTAGCATTGACATGTGTCAAGTGTCAATAAACCCAGAAACACATTAGAATGCTCCTCCCACTTGTCCGATATGACTGATAAATGATGTCAAACAAGATCTATGAAGTTGTAGCATGCCATCAAGTAAATGAGATGAAATAGTGAGACAACGTTTTGCTTGTCGATGGCCTTTTGCTTGTCCTTCCCCATTTTGTGAATGGCGAGTTTTACCCGGATAGTGGCCCCAGACGTCTCTCTTTCAAGGAGGCAACATGAATCACATCTGCTCAACCCATTGATTGGAAGAAGACAGCCAACCAAACAAACAATATTGAAATAGAATATGTTCAGTTCCAGAAATAGAAACAGCGTACATTCTGGGCCATTGCACAAATATGTCTGGACTTCCTTGTACAAGGAATTCATCAACTACGGATGTAGTTAACTATAAATGAGATGAGATAACAAGACAGCCTCTTGCTCCTCATTGGCCTTTCACTCGTCCTACATTTGTGAATTGTGAGTTTTCATTGGCTAGTGGCCCAAGACACCTTTCTATTTCAAGGAGGCAATAAGGAACACATGCTCAACTCATTGATTTAAAGATGTCGACCAATTGAATAGACAGCTTTTGATAATAATACATGTTCAGTTTTAGAAATAGAAACATTATACTTTCTGGATCACTGTATAGATATATTAATGGAGTTCCATGTACAAGGAGTTCATCAACTATGAATGTGCACTATAAACTCTGAAGTTTACTTTGGAGAAAAAGGACTGTACATTTCATATAGTTGGAGCCCCAAATTCTTGTATATTGAATATAATAGAAATACATGATTTAGAAAGTAGCGTGAATATATATATATATATATATAATTTAGAAGATTTAGATTATATAATTTTGGCTAGTGGCCCAAGACACCTTTCTATTTCAAGGAGGCAATAGGGAACACATGCTCAACTCATTGATTGAAAGATGGCGACCAATTGAATAGACAGCTTTTGATAATTGGACATGTTCAGTTTTAGAAATAGAAACATTATACTTTCTGGATCACTGTATAGATATATATTAATGGAGTTCCATGTACAAGGGTTCATCAACTATGAATGTGCACCATAAACTCTGAAATTTACTTTGGAGAAAAATGACTCTACATTTTATATTGTTGGAGCCCCAAATTCTTGTATATTAAATATAATAGAAATATGTGATTTAGAAACTAGGGTAGAATATATATATATATATATATATATATATATATATATTAAATTTAGAAGATTTACCCCCTCTTCTCCACGCTTGAGTACGTACAGCTGATGGAAGGCGGTGAAGCCCACCCTCATTCCCGTGTTCGGCGGTTAACCGCTTCAGCAGCTCGCTCTCACTCACTCTCAACCCTACTAATTACAGGAACCCTACTTCTCATAGTACTCTAGAGCCTGGCATTTATATGCTCTCTTTTTGGAATCTTGTAATCAGGGATGGATCTGCGTCATGTGAGAGAAATGGGAGGTTATATAGGCAGGTGTTTACACCTTTTGCAAAAAAAAGTGTATTTTCTGGAGTCCATACTATTTCTTTGGGTCCTATCCTCTAAATTCATCTGTGATTTGGTTTTGTCCTCACTTGTTGTTGCTGAAGAACTATAGGGTAAACTTTCTTCAAATGCGGAACTTTTTGTGGTAATTGCACACCACACTCATCCCTTGAGGAGTTAAAAACAAAACTCCACTAGTATCAGGTCTTCTGATTTGGGTTCAATAAAAGAGAACCAATTCACTATGCATTATCATTCTTGCAACTCCAGCGAGGATGCAAAAGGATTCAGCAATAGCATTTGTAACTGAATCTGACATTCACGCTCAATGTATCATGGACAACAATTCTTGAATTCAGACAATCTCCAAAACAGTCTTTGATATACTGATCTAATCTGAACTTTGAATACTGGCAGATTAACTATTGGCTTGTGTTTTATGATCAATCACATAACTTTTGAGCATATGCATTTTTTTAGAGAATCAAATCCTTATTGTAATTTATGCATATCTGAAATTTATTACCAACTTATAAAGCATTTATTTGCAGTACCAAACTTTTACAGATTCTACAGAAGCAAAAAGACATATACGGCAAGAAGGGGTCCCTATTGTTGTTAAAGCTGATGGCTTGGCTGCTGGGAAAGGGGTGGTTGTTGCTGAGACTCTGGAGGAAGCATATGATGCAGTTGATACAATGCTTGTTAAAAAGGTTTTGGGCCAGCAGGTGACCAAATTATTGTCGAGGAGTTTCTTGAAGGAGAGGAAGTTTCGTTTTTGCTATTGTTGATGGTAAAAATGCTCTTTCTCTAGCTTCTGCACAGGACCATAAACGTGTTTGTGATGGAGATACAGGTCCAAATACAGGAGGAATGGGAGCATATTCACCGGCCCCTGTTTTGACTAAGGAACTAGAGTCACTGGTGATGGAATCTATCATTCTTCCAACTGTTAAGGGAATGGATGCAGAAGGTTGTAAGTTTATTGGAATACTGTATGCGGGACTAATTATCGACTCTAAATCTGGGTTGCCAAAGTTGCTAGAGTACAATGTTAGATTTGGGGATCCCGAATGTCAGGTCAGTGCATGTGATTCACTATTTTGTTCCTCTACAGATTGTTTCATAGTTTTCTGTGAGAAGCTATTTCATATATTATGTTCGTTTGTAGATGCAACATGGAAAAGAGAACCACAGTCTGTGTATGTTATGTTTTTTGATTGAAATTTGAAACTATTGCTATTTGACTTTTGATAAAGAAGGATCATGACCTATGTCCTTTGTCTTTGAAGTAGGGACTATGTTTGTGACAGGAAAAGTTTGACCAAAGTTGGCTTTTTATATGTTATACAGTTATAGAATTGTAACTCTTCTAGAATGGTGTACAAGGATGATGTTTTTCAGATTCCACAGCTAAATGAGCACTGTAACGCTGTCCCGGAAATCCTGATAAAATGTTGAGTCATTTACATGATCGTCCTTTACTAGATATTTTATATCATAAAGCACGTGCTACCTTAGTTGCATAGCTCTTATGCGGGCAAGTTGTGAAAAAAGGGTTTTCAATGGGATGAAACAGAGAGCCTTGAATTAATTTTTGGTTGTGTATTGAATTTTTCTGCAAATATAATAGAAATCATAAGTTTTCAGCAAGATTTATGAGAAAGATGCAAGTGAGAACAGGTTGCAATGTCCATTTAAACATGTTGCTTTACAGATGTCAACGGCTATTTTATGGATTACAGTAGCGTTCCTTAAATACAACTGTAACTCCTATTGATAAAACCTCTTTACAGAAAAGTTTTAGCACTTTTAATACTTGGCCTTTCTTTTTTACATATCAACTAAAATTGAAATTGCTTTTTAACATTCTTTGCATTTTTGCTTGGCAGGTTTTGATGGTTCGGTTGGAATCAGATTTGGTTCAGATCCTGCTTGCGGCTTGCAAAGGACAATTGAGAGGTGTAACATTGGATTGGTCAGAAGAATCTGCTTTGGTGGTTGTCCTTGCAAGTAAAGGATACCCTGGGAACTATAAAAAAGGCACTATTATTAAGAACCTTGAGGAGGCTGAGCTTGTAGCACCAAAAGTCAAAATATTTCATGCGGGAACTGCATTTGACTCAGATGGGAATATGATTGCTGCAGGAGGACGCGTGCTGGGTGTCACAGCCATGGGTAGTGATATAGCAGAGGCTCAAGAAAGGGCATATCAATCAATCAATGAAATTATTTGGCCTGAAGGGTTTTGTCGCAGGGACATTGGTTGGAGAGCTATCTCTCGTTTGTCAATAGCAAGATAAAAGGTTTTTATAATGTCAGCCATAGTACGGTATTTGCAGTTTCCAAAGAATGTAGTGTGAATCTCATCTTTGTTGTGTTCTATAGAGCATATTTGGTTTCTTTTCTTGTAAGCCGGATAACAACTGAACCTGACTTTCCTTTTGCATTATTGTGTCAGAGAACATTATGAATTTGATCAAGTTCATATTTGCTTGTGCCTGACCTAATTGCCCGATTTCACTTTATAGCATTGTTTTTGCACCAAGCATTATATATTTATTCCCCAATTGAGTTGCAAGCCATCATGGGTAGTACCAGAGTCAAAAGAAAGATCATGCTATTCTCTAGATAATTTACAATTGTCATTTTTCTGTCATGTGCATGAGCTGTCTCCGATGCCAGTGTGACTTTATAGTAGGGATTTCCTTCAAGCTAAAATGTCACGTGTCGACAATATCTTATTCTATTTTTTGAAGCAAAGTTGATGTTTAAAGATATGAATCTAGATAGAGTTGCTAGTTACACTAAGTGTTGATGTTTAAAGAGATGAATCTAGATAGAGTTAGCTAGTTAAACTAAGTAGTTGGTATTACCAGTTTCAATACCCTACTACTATCCCATTTGACAAATATTTCCAATTTATGAGATTTGCAATTTTTTATTTTATTTTATCTGAAAAAGTTATCTATATGTTTGGTTCAATGTCACAGCCTCCATAATGCCCATAATGTACAAGCACATAAATAGGTGCAAATGGTGTAATTTTGTTGTTATTAAGTTGTAAAGTTTGGGAATAAACAAAACAATGGTCAAAGGTACTAGTCGACAAACAAGTGGTTTAAGTTCATCCAAAGTCGTAAGGGGTCCACACAAACGCAAGGTCACAAGGGTTTATGTTCTCATGTATAAGTTATAT
Organism: Taxus wallichiana var. yunnanensis; assembly: GCA_018340775.1. Taxonomy (NCBI): domain Eukaryota; kingdom Viridiplantae; phylum Streptophyta; class Pinopsida; order Cupressales; family Taxaceae; genus Taxus; species Taxus wallichiana. Next base: position 580,827,750 of record CM031240.1, read on the forward strand.
GGTTAAAAAAGAAAGGGGTGATTTTATTTGGGAGTCCACAAAGGATGTTGGATGTTAGTGAAAATGGTAAAAATGATTACCCTCTTCTCTTTCTCTTCAACAATATAGATTAGAATATTGATAGAAGACCATATTAGAGGCAACACACAACCAAAGATATAACAAGAGGCATAATAGTCATAGATTTAGAAGAGAATAATCCACATTGATATCAAAGACATAGGGTTTCAAAGCCTACGTCTAAGATGTGAGGGTGAAGTCTTATTAGATTCCAAAGGGTTATAAGAGTTATGATAACAAGCAAGAGCTAACTAACCAAATAATTGAAATGCCATTTGGCGCGATAATGTGATGTAAAGGAATAATAATGTAAAAGAGAAATATATGCTACATTATCCTATGTAATGCATGAGACATCCACATAATCAATCAACCAATATAAAAGAAAGAGTTAGGTTTATGAATACTTACATTTGTGAATACATTGTTGGTGCATTAACCGTCTCTAGCGTTATTATCACCTTATGATAGAGTAGTGGGCGGATCACAAGAGGGATACATAGAAGATTTAAGTAGACCAAAGGCTGTGATGAAAACACACAAGTGAATAGGAACTTAATTAGAAATGTACAACAAATTTGAAAATCATATCAACCATAAATATGTTGCAATATTTATAGATATTAGACATCAAAGTTGCAAGATGATTACAACACTATAACAACTTAACAAGTGTCAAAACTTGCCCAAAATAGATTGACGAGATTCAAGTGCAAAATCAAACTAAACATGATGACACAACACCCTTGTGTAAGTGAAACACTATTACTAATGATATCTAAGTAACACATTAAACAAATGCATTATTGTGCATTACGATGTATTAAACTATAGAATAATAATAGTAAATTATTATATCTATCATCCCCTCTTAATCAAACATGATCTCAAGTGAACAAGCAAGATGTTCTCTAAACGCCTCAAATTTTTCATGTGTAACAAATTTGGTGAAGTTATTTTAATGTTGTTCTTTTATCGAGACAACACTAGAGTTGTCTGTTGTGTTCTTACATGTTCGCATATGTAATGAATTTTTATTTCAATGTGCTTGGCGCATTCATGAAATACTAGATTACGAATAAGTTTTATCACACCTTCCTCGTCACAATGCAAGATGATAGGTTGTTTTTGTGAAACATCAAACCTGTAAGAATGCAATGTAGCCATATCATTTCGCATACAGCTCCTATTGCAACACGATACTATGTTTTAGTAGAAGAGTGACAAATAACATTTTGCTTTTTGATATCTCACAATATAGGACTCTAACTTTGATAAAAGACATCCAAAAGTGGACTTCCTGTCATTAATGTTTCTAACATGGTCTCGAATCCATATATCTTGTAAAAAAGAATTGGTTATTCTTTTTGTAATGTTGGCACACTGCCAAATGTCCCCGCATTTTACTAGGTAATCCTATTGAAAATTTTACCCCTTTTCGGTCATTTTGTCAAAATTGGTCAAAATTGCCAAAATTGCCCATTTTGAAAGTCAACTTAAGGAAAGGTTTGGAAGCCTCAAAGCTTTTCAGAGCCCGGATTACACTCAATGCAAAGGTCTCAAAGTTTTGTTAATGAAAATATGATTTAAAAGAGATTCTGCGAGTTTTGGAATGGTCTTGGGAAAGCTTTTTCTCCAAGTGCTTTTTGGGGAAAAGGAGTGTGTGTGCACTATTGAAGATCCAACTTCGAGAAAGGTTTCAGGAACCCCGAGTGGTGTTGGGAGCTCATATCCTAGTCATTGGAAATATTAAGGAGTATATTGCACATTGGAATGGGTGAGAAAAAGTTTTGGGAACATAACAAGACGAAACCTATCTGACACTTTGAAACAGGGTAGCCTTTATGGACAAAGATTTTGCACTAAATGTTTCAAGCACCTCGAGTGGAGTTGGGATCCTAACAAATATTCAAATGGAAGTACATTGAACCCCCTTCATGACCCAAGTGATGGTTCGGTTCAAACTTTTCCAAACTCACCCGACAACTCAACTCACTAGCATGTCGTCCTAGGCAAAAATGGAGGTATGAGAAAAAATCATTGAAGGAATCATTTTCAGACTTTCTAAATATGCTCATTGGATTTGTTGGCCCATTTTCATTCAAAATCATATATTATACGACCAAATTTGGTTTAGTACGGACCTTGGGGCAGAAAGAACACTCCTTGTACTATTTTTGTGTCGTGCGATGATGTCACCATGTGCATCTTGGCACACTTATGGAGGGTGGTGACCTTTTGAGGAGGGTTTGCACCTTGCACTTTTCACTTTGCATTCCCTCTTGCAAAAGTGTGCCCTCATGTGATTGGCTCATTCTAACTTAGTAAAAAAACATGAAAGGAAGGCAAAATCAAGTGATTTTTGCAAGTGGGCCCCACATTCTCCCCCATTGCGCACTTATGGAGGCCCCTTGCACTTTGGCGCACATTAGAGGTGAAATTGCACCCCAAAAGTGCACCTCATGTGGGTGGAGGTGCCTTTTGGCCTTGCATTTGCAAAAAGGTGGAAAATCCACTTTGCATTCTCCACCAAAGTGCAAACGGAGTTAAAAACTCCACTTTCCCTCCATTGCACAAAAACAAATTGAAAACATGAAATGCCTCCATTAAACGACTTTTTCAAGCTGGTTATTTCTCCCTCGTGCTTTCAAAACCACCCCTTGTGCCCTAGGTTTCCAAAAAAATGTTTTGCACATAAATTTTGATCCCTTGGTCCAAATCTCTCCAAACTTTGACCATAGATTCCTCTTGAGGGTGCCTTTCTACCAATATAATATTTATGGCATATAAATCCATGTTTTATTTTTTGTAAACACTTGAAATTTTGAGCCATTGAAAGCATGTTTTGCCCCAAATCTTTGAAATTTGAATTGAAGATTGCATCAAAATCAGACAGAGGAGGGTTCCCAAAATCTACCTACAAGTTTCGTATCCCAAGACCTCCTTTTATAGCCATTACTCATGTGCTATGGTGGAGAATTTTCCAAGTTGTGAACAAAATCATTATTTAGCTTCAAAACCCTTCAAAACCCCACACCCATGCAAAATTGATTCAACTTTTTCTCTCAAACCCCGTGAGAGAATCCCACCAAATTTGGAGCATCCATTCCTCTCCCCAAGACCTTCATAACAAGCCAAAAATAACTTCCCTCGTACAAGAATTGCCTAAAAAAAATATGAAATTCTCGCCCTTTGTTGATTAATGCCATTTTTCAAGCTTTTCCCATAGCCATAATTTGTTTTCCAATTTCCCATTGATTATGATGAGAGAATTTCACCAAATTCGGAGTGTCTACTCATCTTGAATGCTTTCCAACAAGTTGATTCACGCCCAATTTGGATTTGATTTGAAATATGAATTGAAATTATCCATTGGCTTTAAATTTTATCAATTTTTTGGATTTTCGAAAACTATTGCGAAATCTCGTTTCACTTGCACCATTCAATCCTTGCAACATTATAAGGCCAATGAAACTATAAAAAAAATAATGAAGTTCCACTACTCATGATATGAGCCTATTTCGGTTCTAGTGTCCAAGTACCTAAACATCAACGACAATAATGTGGAACATATGGACTTTGATGTTCTGAGGTGAAGAATGGAGGAAGGAACTCACACTCTCTTGGCCAAAAAATATTTCACAAAGAGACTCTACCGAGCCTTTGAATTCCCTTGGCTATTCAAGACTCGAGTTCATTCTCACATGCACCGAAACTATGAGGCGAGAGCCGATCCATCATTGCTGATGATCATTGTTTTGTTAAGGAATCTCGAGATGCATCTACATCCCGAGACCAAAGAACGCTATCATCCTTAGCAAGGAGGATGCCTTTGCTAGAGTTGGAAAGGAAAGAATCATGTTTGCGGGAATGACTATTGGAATTTAGATGAAGATTCCTCACAAGATTTCTCTCTTCACAAAGTCTCTTTCAAGATTAAAATACATTGAAGAGTTCTCCGATTGCATTTTCCTCCTCAGTCGGCTCATGGAAGAACCATTAACTAAGGAGTTCCATCCATGTATGTCATAGTTCATGCTGATAGCCACCGAGGGATCACAGATAAGTGATTGGAGTCAGATTATGAGTGATAATTTGCATTCGTAGTTGATCATTCTCAAGAGAACGAAGAAATTAACTAAGGCTTCATTCTTGGTATATGCCATTGTTGCACTATAGAGATGACTTGGTTTGACACCAAAGAGAAACTTTCCAAAGGGTGCATTGGTGTATCAAGTTTACCCTAAATTCACATTGAGAGAGTAAAAAAGGTATTATGCCAGAGTGAAAGATGTTTTTCGTGATGTACCTGATCAGAAAGATGGAAGGGAACACCACTTGTCAGTTCTCAACAGAACCTTGCATGTTATTAAGCATATACAAGAGCCATTATCATAATTTAGGACCTCTTACATTCATGTTAGACGACTTGTTGAAGCTCCACCGAGACTCCCGAAATATCCAAGTAACAAGCTCGTGCTCATCGAGCTATGCAGGCAACTAGCTAGAGTACACATCAAATGCCACAAAAGGAAGAAGAAGGGAGTGATGCTCCCAATCCAGCTGGGAATTTACTCATGCCAAAACTCAGTTAATGCAAGCAACATTAAAGCCCCCTCGGATCCTTTAATTTTTACTCCTATTCCGCTAAAAGGTAATTTGATAGTAAACAATACATGGAAATTGAGCACAAGTACTTGGGCCTATCTCATTAGCTTGAGTTGAAAGACTACTAGGAAGATTGTGTTGATGAAAAAGAGGTTAGTCGGAGAGAATTATCGAGGTTGATAGTGCAACAAATGAAGGAATTTTGAATGGATGGGTCACTGTGGACATCGAGGATAATGTAAGTGATATATTTGATCCTGAATACTTGGAGGCCATCCATTTCGAGCATATTCCTCCCGTGGACTAGTCGAAGGTAGAAGTCCATTGACATCTTGACTTGCATTGCCATAGTTTGCTAGAGGTCGAAACATTGGTTTCTCAAAAGGGTTCATGAGTTGAGCGCTGAACCCTTCATCATATTCGAGGTGGATGAAGCAATTAGGAAGTAAGGTGTACGTAAGGGAAGCGAGAGGTCCAAGGAATGAGGAAACTTATCAAGCTATGTAAGTCCTTCCACGAGTTCCTTGAGCCTTCTTGTAAGAAATTGTCACTAAAGAGGCCTGATTCAAGTTCCCTTGAGCCAGGAGTTTGTTGTTTCTCCTACAAGAAGTAAGGATAAGTCTCCGAAGTTGTTTACTCACTCATCGCATAGGTCCATCATGCTTCCAAAAGAACATCATATAGGCAACGATCATAGATCTCCCCATGTGCAAAGTTAAGAAGTGATTAAATAGTATCTCTTATAGGTAGCCCAACGTCACATGCCTCATCCTCTTCCCCGCCACTTGTTCTCATGGGTCTAAGACATTATCAATGATCACCAATGTACTGTGGCTAAAGCTAATGATCCAATTATTGAGCTCTCTCCGAACTCCGGAATCTCACCCCTAATCCAAGGAAATCCAAGATGAATTCTCAACTCATGACAAATGCCTTAGGGTCTTAATTCATCGAGTTTTCCCAACCTAGAGTGGAGAAAGATGAAGCCAAAATGAAACTAATAAATTATGAAATGTCTAGATATCCTATTGGAGATTTGGGAGTCGAGGACATATTCACAACTTTGAGTAGACTACCACAAAGTTCGTTGCCCAAACAAGGGATAGTAAAGCAACCAAGGAGCAATTATAGAGTCAAGTGCTCACTTTGACCTCATATGTCCAAACCTTCTTGGACCCAGATGATCCTCCTCTCACCCTCTCTGTGGGAATCAATCCTCTAAGTAAAATTGACCCACATGCAATTCAAGAATTCAAACGGCTTGGTAAAGTGGGAAAGATGACAGAATCATGGATTGACTCCATTATACATAAAGGTGTGAACTACTTCTAGTAATGATCAAAATATTCAAGATCATAGTCTTGTCAATTGAGAAAGTTAATTATGTTCTCTCCATAGTCGGAAAGAGGATGATCATTGGAATGAAATCCTACCGATCATCCGTGAAATAAACACTCCAGATCCAAGGTCATTGATTGAAAAGAAGGTGTTCTTGATTCTAGAGGAAAATTTCTCTTGCACATTGGTGAGGATGATTGAATAGAAGATGAGAGCCCTCACTGAAGCCATAGAATATTTCCAATATAATCAAAAGAGAGGTCGTGAGATAAAGGAAGAAAGTAATGATCACTTGAGCAAGATGAGATGCCACACATTACATTACGAGTCATTATCTCTTGATTAGCTCCACAAGCACTTTAAAAATATTGTAGAGGTTGAATGTTTGATCCTCAATCCTACAAAAATGAACTTATGGATATGCTCGCTCAAGTCGATTAACCATTTCAGATGCAACTTAGAAGTTTCCAAAGTGACTTAAGCATTATAAGATTATCCGAGGCACATTGATCACAAAGTTAGAAGTTTGAAGTGTTCACGTACAAATGCAACAATGGAAGGCTAAAGGATTTCTCCGGTTAAATCGTGTAAAAGGGTCTTCCTCTTCTCGTGCTTCATTTATTGATTGATTTCTCCTTCTCTCTCTCTCTCTCTCATTCTAGCATGTAATAAGTAGCTTTTCCCAAAAGCAACCTAAGTATGTTCAAATTCTTCGTTGGGAAAAATAATTTTTTCTAAAGTAGTTTCAATCACTTATTTTCCACTTTTGTAAAAGTACGTTTCTTAAAATAAGGAAAATGTCTTATTCTAGAAAAGAAGGTGAATAATTATGTAGGTCTATGAGGAGTCACAAACTTTGGGATATTTAATGAATCACTCTCTTCATTCTAAAGGATCAATTTTTGCTCCCCTATAACAAGTTGTATTTCCTCTATTTCTTGCTTAATGTATTCCTCTCCTTCTCAACTTTCACTCCAATAGAGCTTTGTAATCCCGCATGACCAGGGAAAAGAAATAAGATTTTAATGAATATGATGCAATTAAGCTTTGTGTTAATTGTGTTGTTTGTCTTACTTTGTAAATTGGTGTCTTCTTATTAAATCTAGAGATACTTTTTGTTTTGTGGCTAATAAATTTGGTAGTTCTATTTTTACACAAAACCAATTCCCCATTTCTCTTCTCCCACTTTTTTTTTCCAAACATTGTTGCCACAGGTTCAATGGAATGTTCATGTGTGATCCTCAGCCTTATACCACCCAGAAAATAACATTAGTGTAAAATATTTATAGTTTAAATAAATGGGAGCCTCCTGTTCCCAAGAGGAGGGACTTAGACCCCGAGTGTTGAAGGAAAACCCCATATTTTGTGCTTGAGAAAATATTTCTCCAACAATTTTTGGCACCTAGTGTGGGGAAGATTTTGTTGTTTTGCACCCTATTATGAACCAAAATATCCATAAAAATTTGTAAAATACAAAACCCAAAAATATGAGATTCATTGCTTGAATACCCTCTATTGATTTTGTGAGAAACCTTTCGTATTCCAACACGAATTTTCATATTCTTGGCTATAAAATTTCCTATTCCTAATTGAAAAATCATTTACGGGATGGCGGAAAGAACATATACCCGAGATGATCGAGCAAGTTGCCTTGTTGATCATGTATTTGAAGAAAAATGAAAAGAATATTTGAGACTTCCTATAGTCTAGATAGTAAGACAAGTTGGGAGAGAGTTCTCTCTCGAATTTAACCTTGGATTTTCTCTTGAAGGCCCTATTGGAGGACTAGTTGCAAACACCATTAGATCTTATTCCTCCAAAATAAGAAGAAGAAGAAGAAGAAGAAGAAGAAGAAATAGTGCACTTGTACTATAGGGAAAGAATATAGGCCCATTGGATCTACCCCATCTACTTCACAAGTTTCCTAGAGGATCAAGGAAGAAATTCCCCAAATTTAGAGGGAATGGAAAACAACACCCAAATGAACATGTAATCGCATTCATCATAGCCTTGAATGTGTTGGGAGTAGAACATGAGGATGTGTCGACCTGCTTGTTCATGGAATCAATGCAAGATGCTACTGCCAGATTGGTTCTACCATCTTCCTAGAAGGTCAATCACTAAATGGACATAGATGAAGGTTCAATTTGAGGCTAGATTCAAACCATCTAAAGATGTTCATGTTTTTCTTGCACAATGGTCTCAAATAAAGAAGGAACCAAATGACACTATGAGGGATTTTGTTGTTAAATTAAACAGTTGCTTTACAATATTCATGAAGTTGCAAAGCATACTAAAGAAAACCAATTGAAGTTTTGTTAATACACAAAAGTAAAGCCCTTGGATTTAATCATGTAAAATCAATAATTTTGGCTAACATGAGATTATCTCCAAGTGTGGGACCTTTCATCTTGAGAAAATCTCCGAGAGAAGGCTAGTTCCCTTACCTATATATCGTACCGCTAACACTACTCCTAAGTCAAGCCTATAACTAACTAATCCTAATCTAAGCATCCAAGGGACCAAGGTTAGAGAGAATGCAAGAAATGAAACCTAAGCTAAGGAAGGGGGTGATAACACCAAAAATAAGGGGATCGCTCTCCATGAGGGGAAGAACAAAAGGAAAACACATAAAGGAGAGGGTAGACACAGCCACAAACCAACCCTACATCTACCCTTCCATTCCACACATAAATGGAAACCTGCGAATATAATCCACACACAACACACCAAAAACAAATAGAGATGTAAGAACACAATGAACATGAGCATATGGTAGAAACGAGCCACAATGACAAGATTTTATTGCTTAAAGGATGCACAGTCCATTACATCAATGGTGGAAGGCACTAGATGCATTATAATTCAAATATGAGGTCTATAACTTGTGAAAGTTTGGTCACCATTTTGACATGGTGACTTTACAGTCGGAGAGGATCCTTTACAATGATTTTTTGAGTTGCATTTATAGAAAGAAGGAGAGAAGAGAGGGACCGATCACATATAGTCATGAATAGGTTCAACCACTCACCATAACCAAGGACCAATTGCCATAGATTCGCAGAGTAGGTGTGGGCGCATGACATGGTTGAACTTATAAGTCATTGAATCACTAAATGCAATGAGACGATGCCCATAATTCATTAAATTATAGTTGGTGAAGTGGTTGAGTTTCTAGTTTCAAATTAATCATAGCTTTGTTATGTATCTCGCTTTATGATCCATGGGTTCTCCTTTGTTTTTATGGCCCTAATGGCCTTTCTCTACATTTCCATGTTCCACAACTTTATTTCGACTTTTGCCAAGATCCACGAGCAAGAGTCAAACTCCGCAATGCATTATACCACCCGTGGCCCCTTGTTCTTTGTCCCGTGACATTCGTTGTGCTCCACGTGCTTCATTGCGGATTTTGAACTTGTGTGGCATTTACTCTACACTTTATATTCTTTATCCTCATGCCATGGTGTTCCATTTCTTCTCATCATGGCTTTTAGCCATGTAAAAATGTCCCTTTGTTACGTGATGTTTGAAATCCATGGAACAATACACTTTGAGAACCCGCCAAACACATAGTTCTTGTTCTATAACTTCTAACCTTAGTCACATTCAAAGCTATTTAATTCTTTGCTTGGCGTGTCTTGCGACACTTTTTCCTTACATCGTAGCTTCTTCTAGGTGAACTACATGCTCTGTCGTGCATAATTGACCAAATCCATGGAGTTTAATATTTTCCAAGTCCATGTAATGGTGTATTTCCATGCCGTGAAACACTAAGATTTTCTCAATTTTCCACAGAACACTATGTCTTCAACTTCTTCATTTTACGGGTCTTTAATCTAGATCCACCTAAGTCTAAAACTAGGATGAGTTGTTAAAAATAATAGAGGGGGTTCTATTTTGGACAACAATTTGACAACTTTTAGGAGATATCTACTTGTTGGATTTAATTATTAGTAGCCTTGAAGCATCTATTGGGCATGGAGTCAAGATTGAAACTTGAATTTGATCTTTAAAAATTTATAACTATCCTTGAATTTGGTCTTTAAAACTTTATAATTTTCCTTGAATCCGCATGAAATACTGAATTGGAGTGATTTGAAGCGGATTTTTGGTGCTTTGAGTAAGCACTTAGAAGTTTCTCTAAAACCTTCTAATTTCGACCATGAATGAATATCTAGACCGTGCACACTTGTAAAAGGCCCAAAAAATATGTACAAAAGAGAAAGCATACATGTTCTAAGTGGAAACATCCAAAGTGTTCACAAGAAAGTGTTTTGCAATAAGAAAATGTAAACTACACCTAATCTAACCAAAAGGAAAGAAATATAAACAAATCCCGATATGGAATGGGAAAAGTAGCTTCCCTTTCTTAAAAAATGTGGCCATGTGATCATTTTTACAACTAATTCACATAATGGGAGTGAAATCGTTGGCCACACTTCCTTAGTGCATAACATATCAGCTAAGAAAAGAATGTATAATTCATTTAGTTTCTTTTCACTTTAATTTGGGAGGTATTAGAGCTAAAATTTGATGCTTTGAAGCTCTTCCTCTTTCTCTAAAATGAGCATGACCAATTGTAACTTTTTTTTGTCTATGAACTAGTTGTTTGATGAATTTTCCTACTCCCGTTTCAAGTTAATGGAATGGTGTGCAAGAAAATAGGAAAATCCAATATATGGTAGGGTTTAAGGCTACCTCCTGATATGTGATGATGATGAAGATGAAGATGAAGAACTTGATAAATATGCATAACAAAGAGACAGGAAAAAGAAAAGGATTAGTAGATAAGATGGTGGGTTACATGAAAAAATCAGCCCTAATAAGTGATAACTTTGTAGGAGGATGTCAACCCATTTTGATTAAAAGATTGATAAAAAATGAAAGATGGATAACATGCAAAATATAAAAGAACAAAGATCGGAGATATATTATAGATAATATAAGATAAAGATCTGATAACGATATCTGATGATAAAATTAGGATAAATGAAATCAAACTCGAGTGGGTCGACGACAATCGAAGACCGACAGAGAGCGGTTGACGGTGATTATATCGAAAAGGTCGAAAAAAGTGTAGAAAATAGATATGAAAAAGACTAAAACATTATGGAGGCTCTAGATCTAATGTTGGGATGATGAGGAAACAAAAGGATGTAAGAAACTAACATATATGATTAGAATATGATAGATACAAATTAGGTTGATGGTGACTAGGGGAATATATGAGACAATCGATGATGATCAAGGCCAAAAGGTGAGATCTATCTTGTCGAGATGGGTGGATGACAGAGACAAAGGAATTTGAGTGTTGGAGGAGGATGGAAAATAGATGAAAGATAGGAAGAATGTAGAAAACAAAGGTGATGCAGAATGAGTTGATGGTGACTAAGGTAGATTTAGGGCTTGATAGAGCTAAATGGATGGAAAAAGAGTCCGACAAGAAAAATCAAGTGATGGCAGAGATGATGATAGACCTCTAAGGGAATGAACATACCTATAATACTGATGGAGAGAGATGATTACACAATGGTAGGGATCAAATAAAATTCTTCACTTCATATCTCCAAGGATGGCATGCAAGGGCTCCAAAATGACTCCAAGTTGATGATTGCAGCTCACAAGAAGAGAAGGGAACACGAGAAACTCACAAGAAGGTTGAAAATCCATAATTTCATCCTATTGAGGAGGGGGTAGAGGTATAATTATAGGGTCACCATCGACTGTGGCTGACCGTCTATTTGGGTAGTGGAGATGATGCACAACTCGATACAAGAGGGCCCTAAAGAGGTAGAATTAGGGTTTTGAGCTGTTTAGGCGGGTTAGGGTTGCATATGGATTATAAAAGGTGGTTGGAGGATGGAAAGACATTGAATGAGGGTAGATGAGAGTCCAGGGATGATAAACAAGGTGTTTAGGGATGTAATTAGAGTAATAGATGGGTTTAGGGGTAATTAAATACAATTAGGGGTGGATTAGGAGAGATAAAATAATGATAGGATTAAGATAGGAAAGTGGGAAATTAGATGAAATAAATGGGATGTAGGAGGGAAATAGGAATTCAAATAAAGTGTGAGGTTTGTATGTGCAAGATGACGACAAAGGGGAGTGAACGCGAGATGGAGGACAAGTGTACCAAAATTTTGTGTCTATATTTTCCCCCTTTTGTCACGTGGTTTGTGTTTAAGAAAATTGTGAGACAAAAACTAGAAGTGAAAGAAGATGATGATTGAGGTGCTCCCCCTCAAAATAGGGATTGATGCCATGAATAAGAATTGATTACTAGATTAAAAGAGATAGATGAAGGAAAATAGGAAAGGAGAAAGGATGAGAGAAGATAAGAAAGGATGCCTTAAGTGGGGAATGATATAACCATTGTGGGAAGGATTAGACAAAATTAAAAACAAAAATAAAAAATATGGCGGTAATATTTGGAATCAATTCTATAGGGAACAAAAAATGACCTTAATGGAGACAAGGTTAATGTCCTACTGAGACCCGTGAGTCATCGAACATCACATCACTGCAAGATGGAGGGAATCGAATGGGAATCCAATCAACTGGTTGAGATAAAGATGGAAGGAATTATGGAAACACATCAGTAGGGAACATAACAAGACCTCAACGGAGACGACATTAATTTCCTATAAACCCGTGAGTCATAAAAGATCATTTCAAGATGAATGGATTCTAATGGGAATCCACTCGGATGGATGTGCAAGCCATGAGACCAATGAGTCCAACACGGTCATCATAAGTATGCACAAACAAATGTGAGGATGGTAAAGACAATGGTTTGAAAAAAATTATTGGGGAAAAGAGGATGTTCTAGCCTTCAAATATGAGGAAGCGAGAAAAGATGGGTCCATGTGGGACAAAGATTAAAGAGATGGCCACAATGGTGGGCTTAAGGTAAGATATGGTGTCCAAGAGGGAACACACAAAGATAACCGCAGAGCGTGGTGCTGAGACAGATTGATGATGTGTGATGAGATAAATAAATGGGACAAAAGATAGCAAAGTGGGGTCTGAAGACAAGCCAAGATGTTCTATGGGTGGAACACAAGCCAGAAATGGAAGAAAATATAATTTCATAATAATATTAGACGAGACGAGATAAAAGATGAGAAAATAGGGTTGGGTCGACGATGAATGGATGGATCAACGATTATTTGGCTCGCGTTGACGGTGACTGGGTGGTTCGATGACGATTGGGTCAGCGCACCTATAAAAGTGATAGATACAACCTGATTGTGACAAGGATCATTTGAATGACATGAATTTGATGATCGAGAGCTCTGAGTGATATAAAAAATTGATATTTGAGTGAAAACTTAGGCCAACGGAGGAGGAAGGAAGCACTAGAGGTCTCAGAGAGTGGTAAGTGCAGAAAACCTAGCTTAGGTTTGATTTTATTTGATTTTTATTATTTTTTGAATTTTTGATGGGCACCAAGGACCAATCAACAAAGGTGGCCAGGCAGATCGTCATTGACCTAAGGCAAGTCGGTGTCAATTTGGTTAGAGTCTACATTGACCAAACATGATAGAGATTTTATTGATTAAAAATGATGATTTTTGATGAGTGGATGTTAATGGGCACCTTTTTGATTGATTTGTTGCGGGGTCAAGACACCTTATATTTGAGAGACAAAGTCAGACCATATTGGTGACTATTATGTCATACGTCACATATGGGAGTGATATAACTTAGATGTAATGGGATTGGGAAGATTCTGCCACTATTAGAGGATGTCCAGAGAGACAGGGGGCTTATCATAGCCTTGATAGGCACGGATGGGATTTGAGGATCAACACCTTTTGGTTCGAGACCGAGAGATGAAAATCATGCTAGAGGACGTGTATCATATCTTGAGATTACCGATTCAAGGGACACCGATGATTCCTATTATAACATATGATTGGATGGATGTAATGAGGTGTTTATTTGGAGCAGAGGATCTGTAGGTTGTATTTGTGTCAGGGGAATTCCATATTGAGAGACACTATCATCCTGTGATGCCGAGGAATTGACTAATATTCCTAGTTATGATGGCTATATCCTGCTACACATTTTCAGATTTAGGTGGAGCCTGATTTCTATAGGCCTTAACAGTGGTGGTGGTAGGTATTATGGAGCACAAGATAATGTTCTCTTTTGGGTAGCTTTCTAGCATATGTAATTTATGAGATGTGGATGTACATGTTGGGAAGGAGGTTGGGTATGGATGTGGGATTTTGTTAAACTATTGGGATTATGAGCACATATCTATGGTGAGGGTTCCAGGATTCCATGGATCACAGGAGACCATTTTGAGTTGACATTTGGATTAATGAGGTGGAGAGATGACCAGCTCATAGAGATATGGGTGAGAGGGGTGAGGATTGGTTTAGATGGTGACTAGGAAATGATTAGATATAGATGATATGAGACAAAGAGGGAACTTCCCATTCCAGTGATGGTAGAACCATTGGTGGAGGAGGCAGAGCCACATGATATTGATGAGGATGATGTGGGAGTGGTAGAGGGATTTGAGGAGTGGATGACACAATAGTGGGAAGCTCGGAAAATAAGGAGATAACACATGAAATAGGAGAGGCAAGCGTGTGTCTATAGGAGGAGATGGAGGTATGGAAGTGGAGATAGCTTGGGCCGTAGGTGGAGCCGAGATGAAGCTCCATAGAGTGAGACACTACGTGCTAGGATCTTGAGGTGATGCTTCAGGAGAGAGACCTAGCTATTTAGAAACGTAATCGATATCAGAGATAGAGAGAGGCCCTAAATGACAAATACAAAGATCCAGGTAATCCATCTCAGGAGATGACGGGAGAGGCTCAAGGAGCCACATAAGGAGTTTGACATATGTCTCCACTAATTTTTGTGACCTTGGAATAGTACCGGGCCTTAGGGGATGAGGCGTGCTACTATGAGCATGCTATGAATACGAGATTTCCTGATGTACCTTGGCATGTGGCATACTTGGATGGGGAGAGGAAATCACAATGAACAACAACTTGGGAGCACAGCACAACGAGTGCTATGAAGCCACAACGTGATGTTGTAACAAATAGTGGGCAAGGAGGATGACATGACCCCACGCTAGGAGGACAGGGTGATGCCTCGGAATTAGATCTTCTGATCTTGTGTTCACGTAGTAGTGGGTGAACATTATATATATTGATATTGATTTTGGTGTGTAGAATTTGAGATATATCCCATTTGAGGCCTATCATGTATGTATAGACACTTTGATGATATATATATATATATATATATATATATATATATATATATTTTTGTCATGAGTTATATGTGTTGTGATGAGTAGATTAGATGTATGTGATGATTTATGATGATGTTATGTTGATTAGATTATGGACGTGAAAATGGTTAGATGGATATAGATGCTGATTTAAATATTTGATATGATGTATTGATTTATATATTGATGTGATGATGTATGGATGCGATGAGGTTAGAAACGATATGATGTGATATGGCATGATTGATATTAGAATAAATGTGATGGAATTAGATATGATTAGATGGATTTAGATGTTAGAAATGATGATTAGATTAGATATGATGTGTTGGATATATATGGTAGACGATGATGTTATTTAGATTGGATATGATATGATGGTTTTAGATTATATATATATATATATATATGTATATATATATATATATATATGTATGTATATAATTGATTAGGGATGATGCATGAAATGAAATTGATGTGATGTATTGATGTGATGTGGATTATATTAGATGTGGTATGATAGATATGATATGATATGATTGAGATTAGAATAGATGCGATAAATTTAGATGTTGGGCATGACGAGATGTTGATTAGATGTAATAATGTATTGTAGATCGATTATATTAGGCATGGTAATGATGTGATGGATATAAATTAGATGTGATGTGATGGATGGAGATGAGAGTGATTAGATGTAGATGATGATGTGATTTAAATTATGTGATGGACTAGATGTAGATTAGATAAGATGATGTAGACATGATAAAACACGACCTTGGGTAGGGTGACCAAAACATAAGAATGCCACTTACCACATAGAAAAGAGCACACATATAATAGATGCTTTTGGACCGGATTAGAGGTAAAGTGTGAAAAGGAACACATTCAAATAAATGCACTTACAACCAATGGACATTGTTAACATATAACCAATGATAATTAGTCACATATCGATTGTGAGAAAAATATGGTACGTGTGCTTATATATCTATTGTAAACACGATGAGGGGTTGATATATAGCTTGTATGGGGGAAATAGTTTCTCCTTAGGTGGTTGTCCTAGGTATATGCCCCAACTCTGAGAAATATAGTGCAAACTGATCAATGTGGGAAGTTTTCTTGCGATGGGAAATCTGATCGATTTGGGAAGCTTTCTTAGGATGATTGCTTTTTCTTTTGATATTTAAAAAGGTTGATTATTGAAATAGGCCTTCACCGACATGAAATAAGAAAGTATCCATACTTCGAGGAGTGGTCTACAATGGATTTTTCTTTTGATTTTAGATTTGTTTGTTTTTAGATGGTGGGATAATATGCATGATATATTTACTTCAAGGGACAAATCTATAATTTTAATATTATTTAATCTATATGAACATTTTTCCTTCGAGGGAGCAAATCTTTTTTGGATGATATAGATTTTGATATTTGCATCCATAATTTTTTGAATTTTTATGATAGAGATGGGGATAACCAAGTAGACCACTAGGGGAGGGTAAGTAAGGTGTACAATCTACACATGTCGACCCTTATCATGGTTCCAATAGTAGATAAGAAGGAAATGAATGTAATGATTGTGGGTTTCAACCTAGAAGGAGAAATTTATCCATAGAGAATATGCTATGAGTAGATCCGTGGTGCCGATATTCAAGGTCATAGTTAGGATAGTGATGGAAGACCACATGATTCCAAATAATTACGGTGAGAGATAGAAAGGATAATTATGGAAGTGATATCATAAAATATGACTAAGATCATGTTGGTAGATGTGTTAACAGTCTGAGAGTGCAAGGTGTTGAGAGGTTCCATTTCTAGTTTACCATTGAGAGAGGATAAGCGATAGGTCCCGGACCCATACTTATGCGTGATAATATATGGTCTAATCCAGTTGGGAGAAAAAAATTCCATGTTGGCTCCTTTCTAGGGTAGTGACGTTTGATTTTATTTCAAGACAAGGTCATCGATGTTAAAGTCTCATTCTTTAAGATGTTTGTTATAGGTATGTTTGATAGGTTGCCCCTAATTTTTTCAAACCGAAGGGAATGACACAATAGTAGAAGGTTCCACAAGATGTGACGAAAGAGGTATTATGTTGGTCATATAGTGCGATAAGGATTTGATTATATACAAAAAACCATCCATAAGAGAAAACATTTCGTGGTAAGTCATGAGGTCAATGAGATGATTGATGTTGGGATGGGGAAATTCATTATTGGGGAAAATGAGATTTAAGTCTCAAAATTATGTGCAGATGTGAAGATTTCCAGAGGTTTTGGAAATGAGTACGATATTAGAAACCCATTATGGATAATTGATAGGTTAGATGAAGTTGGGTGAGAGAAGACGTTGTAATTCCTCTTTAAAAATGAGGGCAATGCGAGAGTATATGCGGCATAGATTCCTCTTAATCAACTTAGTGTTGAGGATGATGCCGATGTTGTGAAAAGTGATGCTAGGATCAAGTCCCTGAAATGCTAGATTTTGACCATGCGAAGGCTTGAATGTATTTATAAAGAAAGGAGGTGAAGGCCTTTAGCTCTTGTGGATCAAGAGATTAGCCAAATTTGAGGATATGGGGCTCTTGCGGATTCATTGAGAAGGGTGGATGTGTAAGAAGGTAAGGCCTTATGAAGATGAGAATATTCTTCCCACATGTAGGAAAGAATGGAGTATCATCACTTGCATTGAAGAATGTCGATGGTAGGGGAATCCTCCTCTACCATGTTGGGAAATTTGAGAGGAAGGGACCTAGTTTCACCTTTAATCTGATAGGTGACCGGTACCAAAGTGATGGTGGAGATTAAAAAGAGATAGAAGAAAGGGAAATGGGTTCATTCGTGTCCATGGGGTCATTGGATGAGGAAGGATTAGATGATTGATTGATGTGATTGGGGGATGTATAGGAAGTAAAAGTGATAGAGTTGGCAGGTTTTTATTTGAAACCCAATCCAAAATTCTCACGAGGATTGAGAGATTGGTCGATGATAAGATCATGCATTCCTTTTTCATAACTTCCAAGACCAAATCCCTTCCATGCATAGCAGTGGAGGTAGGCATAGGAAAAGGAATTATTGTAGAGGAATTCAAAGTGATTTGTGCATGAATTAGTGTGGGGTTGACTGTCGATGTGAGAGGAAAGGTAATCGATGCCACCATATATAAGGTTGGTTTTGAGATGAGGTGGACCAAAGGAAATGATATCCCCAAAGATTAGGTTAATACATAGGATATTTTTCAGGTCTACCGAGTTGATTGGGTATGGGAAGAGCATTGAGGGTGAGGAGTTGATACTCCCTAGTGAAAGACACTACATCATGACGTCAAGAGATTTATCATTAGGTAGATTATATGTAGGTACATATGAGTTAGTGGATGGTTCAAAAGATGAATCTAACTAAGGAATGAGCATGCCATTTGGATGATAGGTCATGTGGCATGCTTTGAAGGGAGAAATATTAATGGGGAGTGTATGCATTTTTCCTAATATTCATACTTGAGATAACGATGAAGATTGGATGAGACACATCGCATGGTGTAGATCCACGGGTTTCCAAGAAATACGTTATATTAGAGCTTCATATCAATAATATAAAATAAATCATGAATGATCCTTTCACCGATGTAGATGGGGACAATAATTGTTCCCTATGTAGGGGCAAAAATGTCATTGAAGGCTCGAAGAACCACAGGTGATTGAGTGACAATGGTGTTGGGAAGTTTAAGTTGGTTAAAGGTATGTGATGAGATGATATTGATGCTAACACCATTATCAATCATAGAACATCAAATGAATGTGTTGTTGATACAAAAATGATGAAAAGGGGAAGATCATGATCCTTAGGTAGAATGTCGGGATTTTAGAATCATTAAAGGAAATGATGACAGAAAGGTGTAAGAGCTCGAACAAGGGCCAAAATAGGTGTAGGTTCATTGGTTGTGTTTAGGATGCATTGTAAATATTTGTTGAGAGTCTTCTGATGGTGAGGGAAGATTTGGATAAGCTCATAAAGAGACATTTTGACATGTGCATGATGTAGCTATTTTAAGATACTTTATTCAATGACAAAAATATTTTGGGTACACAAAGTGACTAGGATAGATACCTTAGCTTTAGATGAATATAGAAATGGGATAGGCTTGTCGAGGGAATGATGATGACAATTTTTTTGATTGGGTCGATGGTTGAGGATCATGGGGGCGAGAGCATGTGGTGATACGAATGAAATTTATGAAAAGAGGAGGACATTCACTAGAAGAGGTAGATATTCAAGGTGGGATTGTGGCAAAATATTTGGGTGGAGAACCAGATTTAGAGGTCTTGGAAGTCGGTGATTGGATTGGAGGGTTGAGTTTGGATGAGCTAGTAGATGGAAGAGGGTGGTATTCTTTGATGAGAAGGTCATCTTCTTCTATGAGATTGTCGATGAGGGTTTGAAGATCTTTAAATTACTCTATGTCATGTCTAAGGTTACGATGATAATAACAAACAATATTATAATCAAACCACATAGGTTTTTTCTCACGTGAATCGAATGATTTCATAGGGGAAGGGTGATTGTAGATGCTTAGATGAGGCGGTGAAGGATTTTAGTGCATAACCCAATTGGGTTTTTGAACAACAAGTTTAATAGATGGATTGATTGGATTTGGGAGAAGAGGATTAAGGAAAAATTGGTTTCTTACATTTGTGTGGTTTGGTAGGGGTTTAGGTTCTAATTTGGATTTATGAGGAGTGGACGGTTTTGATTCAAAATTTTTGATGATGGGGGATTCAAATGAAGGAAATGGTCCAAAAAAAGATGGTGGAGGCCCTAAGACAAAATATTAGATGTTAGTTTTCTTAGATTGATGGGGATTCAAAGGAGGAATCTCCAAATTCTTGTGCGAATGGGTGCTATTTGTTTTGATATGGGCATCAAGGATTTTATATTTTTGCTTGGGGTTTTACCTTTGGTGGGGATAAAAATGATTTCAACAAAGTGGGATTGTCTTTAGGAGTATGATTAGATGATTTGGATGTATATTTTGTTTCATATATATGGATTGAAGATGAAGATGGTTTTTGGATAGCACGATTGATGGAAAATGTTGTAGATTGTATGGGATTAGGGGTGTTAATATAAAAGTTGTTTTACTTGATGAGGATGGGATTGGGACATCACTTGCAATAGAGTCAAGGGGGATGTATTCTTAGTAGAGGCTTTAAGGGATGATGTGGATGTGGGAGTGGATTTAGATGTTGATGTAGGTATGGATATATTTGAGGACATGTGTATAGAAGTGTAGGTATAGGCATGGATGTAGATGTATATGTTGAGGTAGACGTGAGAATGTATGTGGGTATAGTAGATGCAAGTGTAATAGATGTGGTTGTAATATATGTGGATATAATAGATGTGAGTGTAGTGGATGTGGATATGGATGCATGCATAGATTTGATGGTGGATTTAGGTGTAGACAGGGAGATAGGTCCAGGTATAATGGGTGTGGATGTAGTATATATGGATGTAATAGATGTGGGTATAATAGATGTAGATATAATAGATGGGGATATGGTAGATGTGGATGTAGTAGATATGGGTATAATAGATGTAGATATGGGTGTGGACATAGATAAGATTCTAGATGTAGGGATGGATATTAAAATAGACATGGGTGTAATGAATGTGGATATATTGGATGAGGGTACAATAGATGAGGGTAATGGTTTAGAATCCTGACTTAAAGTATTGATTGCATGGGTGCTAGGTGTTTGAGATGTGGGAAGATTAGGATGGCTATTTGGTGAATGGTTAGGGAAAGGCTACTTATAGAAATATAGTGATTCGTGTTGATGTGGAATCACAACTCCCCGAATGGCCTGGTTTGAGATGGGGCATTTGGTGTGATTGCACAACATTGAACTATCCTAAGTGTGGGACATTGCAAAAATGGGATAGCTCTTCGGAGAAGGTCGGTTCTTGATCTTAACCTACCTACCACTAACTACTCCAAGTGCAGGCAAAAATAATCACATATCCTAAACTACAACTTCCAAGGGGATATGGATAGAAGGATGCATGAAAGAAACCTACACTACGAGCAGGTGATACACCAAGAAAGGAGTGTTAATAACTCTTCCCCTGCCTACAAAACAATGAAGGAATGAAACTAGGAAGGGTGGTCCTACACCACAACCAGATTACATTCAATACATCATTCCCAAAATGAGAACAACACATCCAAACCTTGTAATGGACAAGAAATACACACATATCCCACGTAGACACAATGAGAGGCAAGGAAAAGTAATGGAAACAATGCAAGGATTGAAAACTGAATCAAAAACACCATTTTATTACTCCAAAGTATTTGCACAAGTACATAGTTATAGTAGGAAGAGGCATGAAGCCATTACATGATTTGAAGGAAGGCTTGAATCCCCAAGAAGAAATGGGGTGCATGGGAGAAGAAGGTGACCAACCCTTTGTTTGTGTAACCCCTTACAATATTTATAGAAGAATTTTGATGAGAGGAGAGAGAGAAAGAGGACCTCGAAATTGCTCAAGAACCCATAAAAATCCATTCTTTAATCTACAATGAGTGCTTGGAAATCTTCCAAAATCCATGCTTCATTAATGTCTTTGCCTTGTGCTTCAAGAAATCTACTGAGATTGAACCCAAGTCTAGTCTAGTATCTATAACTTCATCATGACCCATATTTTTACACCTACCTCCATCAATGACTTCACCAACCATTACATTTCTTTACATCCAAAAATTTTAGAGGTTAAAGACCTATAAAATCCCAAAAATTATGATTTCATGCTGTAGAGATTCTCTTCCCCATTATGATGACTAGTTTTTTATGAGAATCGACATCAAGAACTCAAGATATTCAATTTAGGATTTGAGGGTCCTCAGTCTTGAGGTTTAAAACCTCCAAAAATCCTATTTTTATGATTTCATCTTGTTACTACGACAAGGATATCTCTCTCATATTTATGATTACTACAACTTTACAACATTTTGATATTTCTAGCTCTAGATATCACCATTTGAAAATCAAGGGTTTGAATGGCCCATTTGGGTTCTGCAACTTCAATGGTGAGTTGGCTCACTTGCTACTCAACCAGTTGGTTTGAGTCCCTTTAATTGGATCCTTAGAGATTTCCTCATCACCAACTAGACCACTTTTCCCATGGCTGAGTTATCTCCTCACTTCGAGTTAACTTACCCATCTCCCGAGCCATTTCACATATCACTAATTGGGCCACATTCAAAGTGACTCAGTAGTTAGCACACCATCTTCCTCGCATAGCTCGGTCTGAGCTCTTTCCTCAATGCACCTCACCACCAACCTACTAACTTGGTGCATTTCCTAGTCAAACAATCCCCCACCATATATACCGGCTCTCACCATTCGAAGTGGTTCGGTCCCCTATAGGATGGCTTGGGGTTTTGTGAATGTTTAGGTGGGATTGTCGTTGGTTTCGGGGCTTTGGGTCTATTCACTTAGGAATTTTCCCCATACCCACTTTGGGTTTCAAACCTCCCAACTCTTGAAAATAACTTTCCATGACCCTCAAAGTTGGCATTGACCTCTAAAGCATCCACACCCTGCCACATTTACCCACCTTGACTTCGAGAAACCCATCGAGTTTGGGGTTCTTCCACAATTCATAGCCCAAATGCCTCTCAAACCCCCAAAACCAAATATCCTGAAATGCCAAAGTATGAATCAACCGGGCATGCGTTGA
The DNA here is from genome assembly GCA_018340775.1 of Taxus wallichiana var. yunnanensis. NCBI lineage: Eukaryota > Viridiplantae > Streptophyta > Pinopsida > Cupressales > Taxaceae > Taxus > Taxus wallichiana. Next base: position 580,850,760 of record CM031240.1, read on the forward strand.
CCTCATAATTTTTGGGTTTTAGAATATTCATGGTTTAGGATCCATAGAATCCTCCTCATTTTATCTCATCAAGAACCCAAAATTCCAAATGCCGAAAGTTTGAAAACTTTGAGCATTTGGGGGTTTCAATTTTCCTCCGGCTCACTTGGCGTAATCTCTAATGATACTACGACTGAAATCCATTTCATCGTGTGCTTGGCTTTGACCGCACTCCCATTTTCTCGTTTTGAGTTGCGTTGAATGGAGTTCAGTCAAGTTGGATCCCTATTTTCCCTGCAAGTAATACTCAAGAATTCCTTTTTGCTATGCAAGCTCGATTTGACAAAGATTTCTCTTGCCTAGTTACAAGTTAATTTTGATTGAGCTTCTCCCGATTATTCTTGACCATCCATTGAGCCATGCATATTTTCAAAAAATCGAAAGGATCTGCAGGTGTCTTCCGTCGAGCTCGGGGCCTCTAATCCGCCAACCTTGAGTCATTACATGCACTATTCATTCACATGGCTGCCTTGGAATTCAATTTTTCACCAAAGCCATGCCTATCCACTATGGTTCTGAGATTTCCATTGATGGGATGAGCTCACTTGGTTATGAGTTCGTTGTATACTAAGCACCCAAGTTTGAGTTCCTTGGAGAGTGTCCTACTGCATATTTCCACTTGACCCCAGATTGACCCATACCTTTCATGCCTATGAGCTAACTCTAGACATGGGCTCAAGGTGCATGTGACTTGCCCCACCCTTCTTGACCGAGTTGATTTGTTTGATCTCGGTTGGGCTAGTCTTACAATGGGCCTCTCAATTCTTGGTGAGATCTTATGTAGTATTTTTCAAACTCAATGAGCTAGAGAGCTCACTAGGCTCTTATCATTCATTTTCTTGACCCCCTTGACTCATAACCAAGTTATCTTAGCCTTGATCATTTCTCGAGCCATGCAATCTTTTCCATTGCCAAGTTGAATTGACCTTAGCTTAATCCATTCAACTTGGACATATCAACCTCGACTCCCCAAGAATTACTCAACTCAATCAAGTTTTGATACTTGGTGGTAGTTCTCATTGCTGAGATCGGCCCTTTGAACTGTCTTCCATCGCAAGTTATCTATCACACAACCCATCAAGCTCTACCAATGGTTGATTTTAGACCCCTTGTCTTTGTCGATGCTGATCAAATAAGTCCACACTGATGCTTCCATAGCTTGGTGAACCGAGCTTGACCCTGTACGAGCTTGCCATAGAGTGGCTTGACCGAGCCAATCCTAACTCACCCCTCTTCGATGATAGATGAGATTTCTGAGTAGCTCGCTGAGCTACTCAACGAGTTGTTTTTTGGCTCGTCCTTCACTTAAGCCCTACTAGGGCTTTCAATGCCAGTTTTGTCCAAAGGGAATGATTTTTTTCACATTTATCAACCATGGGAGAGGGGAGGGGAATACAGAACACTAAGATATTGAATTTTCCATTCTAGGCCCGTTTTGACTGATTTTGAAGATCAAAGACCGCATATTGTATAGAAACGAGGTACTTATCTCGGGATGACACTAAATGGCCCGATTAAGCCCAAATATTTCTTGAACATTTCAAAATGCTTGCAATTGTTTCTAGAACCCGTAAATTAGTTGTAACCATGATTTCAACCTATGGTGCCCACTGGGAGTTCATGACCATTATGGAACCCTGTTAGGCAATTTTGCACATGGGGGGCAAAAATTCTCAACAATTTGGCGGCTCATGGGGACATATGCTTGGTAGATGTTCTAAACCAATAGCATAGGCATATGTATTGGGAATGGAGTCAATATTTTCCCACACCGTGATGTCGAACCTATTGAATTTGGAACCCAAAGATTACCCACAATTCTTTGAACCTTTTTCCGTTGCTTGCACTCTCAATTTTTATAAGAAAATCCTAAAATAAAATTTCTGAGAGTAGAAAATTACCTTGATTTGAGATGTTCACTTGATCCTCCTATGAACCTTGTTCGTGATACTTAAATGACCATCCCGAAACCAATTTTTTCCAAGTATGAAGCACACAAACTGATGATTGCTTGGCGTGTATTGCACGCTATAGAATTTTGAATAAGAAATTTTTTAATTATTTACATCATGGAACTCTATTAAATTTGAATTTTATCTTTCTTCTGAAAGTTCCACACTTCGACATGATGTTGGAGGCTATTTCCTAATTTGACATAAGCACTAAAGTTCACCTATGATTGGCCTTGAAGGATTTGAAGAATGAAAATAAAACCTATCCTTAACATGAGTTTAGTTGCTCTACACTTTTTTTTTCTTGTAAGATCTCAAACTATTTCCCATAAGTATGAACTTCTTTCTTGGATTATGGGAGGCATATTGAAACACCTTGTACTATTTTGGAGCAAACACAAACTAAAAAGTATGTAAAAATATCAAATAATACAAGCATAAATAGACACACAGAGTGTGTGCTAAGCACTTGTGTTTGTTGAAAACAAATCCTACCCCTACCTTATGCTAACCGAGAGACAGAGAATATTTCGGACAAATCCTACCACTTTGGTAGTGCATAGCTCCCTCTCCTTGCAACCTACAACCATGTGGATGATTTGACATTGATCATGGCTATAAAAATGAGTGAAAAATTGACACGGACCCAATTTTCCACTTGAAATCTCAAGGTATCAACTAGATATAAAAAAATACCCCTTTAGAATGATCCACCTGAGGCCCTTTGAGGTATTGTGACCGATGTGGCTGATCCTTATCTTTGCAAAGCCCACCCTCATGTTCATGAATGAACATGACTGGTTGTGGAAACTTTGGTTCTAAATCTAATGAAGCTAGATACCTGATAGGGCATGACTTGAATCACCAAGTGTACCCACTATTATGAGTTTCAGAAGAAAGTATTCATTCAGAAATTCCTAGAAAAGGTGTTTGTTTGTGTTTGTATTTCCTTTTTCTTACACATACACACAAAAATGAAGCATAACCTTAGAGAATGGTATGGAAGATATGGTCTCCTCGTGATCTTTTCCCTTTGTGGCAATGTAGAATTCCTTGTCCGACATGCTCTTTGGAAGATTAAATTCCTCCAATAGTGGCTCAAGAGGAGTCTTATGAAGGATAGGTTTCTCTTTCTTGTTATTCACTTGGGAAATGGGCTCTTTTTCTTGGAAGGCAGATGATGGAGGAGAAAATGATGTGATCTGCACAGGCACCTCTCATTGAAACAATCCTCCAAGTCCGACAGATAATCTGCCTCCTCATTGTCATACTGTGTCAGCTCAAACTCCTCCATAGTGGGAGCATGCTCCTCTTCTTTTGATTTAGAGATATCCCTTTCTCCCCTCCTACGATTTTGTAAATTTTTTGCTCAACATTTTGTGAAAACAAAGTTCCCTCGTGAATGTTGCATTTTGAACACTCTGATTGTTGATCATCCTCAACTTGTTCTTGCTCTCTAAACTATTAAACCCGAATCAACCTTGACCACCTCTTCTTTCTCTACCTAGACCTCCTTCGAATGATTAAACAATAGAGGGATTTTTTCTATTCTGAGCTTAACAACCCAATTCTTCAAAAATTAAGGCATTTATTCCGTGTTAGGCTCCTTTTTTTTGTTTTTATTCTTTATTGGTTTCTTGAGTCTCATCCTCATGGTATTTTGGGAAGTGCAAGAGTATTGGGTTGAGTCTCGATAGGTGTTTTATTGGTGGTGGAGATGGTGGGAGGGTTTTACAAATATTCTCCTATGGAGGGGACTATTTTTGGAAGGGAAGAGGACAAAGGAACTAAGATGAGATGGAAGGGTGGAAGACAGGGAAGGGGATTATTTACTAGGTTCAGCTGGTGGGAAACTTGTAAATTATGGTTTTGGTTGAAATGATACTGATTGGGATGAAGGAAAAGAACTATGAAAGGGTAATGCAGGGGTCTCCTGTAGACAAGGTTGACTTGCATAACATTCAATGTCCTTGATCCATCCTTCTAGTTGGGGTAACATCTCAACTATGAAGCTTAATTTCTCCTGCAGGGCTAAGATAATATGGAAAGGGGCCTTCCCATGGACAAGGGGTCCTGAATCCAATCTTAAATTCCTTTATTTGGGCTGAAGCCCTAGACTGCACCATACTTGCCATTATTTTTAGGATCTTCATTTGTAGCTCAACATCTCTAGGTGAAGAATGTCCTTCGAAATCCACATACCCCGATTTCAAAAATATGGATGGTTTGGTGGATAACCAAACTGACCTGTCTCTTGTTCATCTAGGCATGCATATTGAACTTGATTTCCATTACAATATGGATCTGGAGATGGTTGATAACACCCTTAAAAATAATTTTACAACTATGTAGGAGGGGTGTACTTGACATCTTGTTTTTTTCTAGATGTGAATCCCAAGAGGAAAATGAAGCCATGATTGTAAGAATTCATGAAATGGAAGAAAATGGAAGGGATAGAAAAATGGATGGTGAAGAAAATGGTAAGTCTGCTTTACTCGAGAGAGATGCATTTTTATCATGATGGATTAAATCGATTGTGATTTGCATGTGTGTCTTTGAAGACTAAAATTCCACCAAGTGCACAAAAACTTGATTAAATGAGATGGACACCTGTATGCACACCTTGAAGAGCTCAAAAACTATTTGAGGGCTAAACCGATTCAACTCTAAATGATCGTTTGAAATCCCAAAATTTGGAACTTGGATCCACTTGAAAACCTTTGAAGTCCAAGTGGTTGAAGCTCAAAACCTAAAGTACACATAAGTCTTGAACTCTGAAATGAGGAAACCCCAAAATCCAAATTCTAAAGCAACCCTTGAAGTCTAAATTCTAAAATTTCCATAGCTCCCGAATTAAAGTAGAAGAAACTCGAAATCAAAAACTTCAAATCCCAAAATCTAATAACCTCCAAAAATCCTAACTCTGAAACGTGAAAGTTCTGAAACCTAAAATTGTAAAAGGTTTGAAATCCTGAAATATTGAAACCTGAAGTCCCAAAATTTAGAAAATCCTGAAATTTCAAAGGTCAAAAATGTTAAATTATAAGGATACCCTTTTGAAGATTAGCCACCTATCTATTATTTGGTAAAGTTTGAGCTCATTTTGCACACGTTAAGCCCTCCAAAATTGATTTTGGACTTTGAACCTTTAGTGGAAACCTCGAAAATCTGAAATCTACAACTCCTGAACTCTGAAATGCAAGGAAACCTCTGAAAATGATTTGTTTTTACCTGAATTCAATGTGACTTAGATATGTAGTAGAATTTTTTTCTAAAAATGAAAACTTCAACTTCTTGTGATCCCACCGAGCGTGTAAAACCTTTTGATGTAGAATCAAAACACCCCCGAATGGCCCATTTTGAGATGGGGCATTCAACATGATTGCACAACATTGAACTATCCTGAGTGTGGGACATTGCAAAATGGGATAGCTCTCCGAGAATGTCGGTTCCTACTCCTAACCTACCTACCACTAACTACTCCAAGTGTAGGCCAAACTACTCACTGATCGTAAAATACGACTTCCAAGGGGATAGGGATAGAAGGATGAATGAAATAAACCTACACTATGAGTGGTGATACACCAAGAAAGGAGTGCTAATCAATCTTCCCAAGCCCGCAAAATAATAAAGGAATGAAACTAGGAAGGGTGGTCCTACACCACAACCATATTACATTCAATACATCATTCTGAAATGAACACAACACATCCAAACCATATAATGGACAAGAAATACACACAGATCCTGTAGACACAATGAGAGGCAAGGAAAAGTAATGGAAACAATGCAAGGATTGACAACTGAATCACAAACACCATTTTATTACTCCAAAGTATTTGCATAGTACATATTTATAGCGGAAAAGGCATGAAGCCATTAAATGATTTGAAGGAAGACTTGAATCCCCAAGAAGAAATGGGGTGTATGGGAGAAGAAGGTGACCAACCCTTTATTTGTGCAACATCTTACAATATTTATAGAAGCATTTTAAAGAGATGAGAGATAAAAAGAGGACCTGAAATAGTTCAAAACCCACAAAAATCCATTCTTTAATATGTAATGAGTGCTTGGAGATCTTTCAAAATCCATGCTCTATTAATGTCTTTTCCTTGTGCTTCAAGATTTTTTTATGATTGAACTTGATTCTAGTTTAGTTCCTATAGCTTCATCATGACCCCTATTTTCCCACCTACCTCCATTAATGAATTCACCAACCACTGCATTGCTTTCCATCCCTGAATTTTAGAGGTCCAAGATCTCTAAAATCTTGAAGTTGATGATTTCATGCTATAGATCTTCTTCTTACAATTTTGATGACTGATGTTTTACACAAATAAGACATGAGGAACTCAAGATATTCAATTTAGGAGTTGAGCCTCCTAGTCTCGGGGTTTAAAAAACCTCTAAAAATCCTATTTTTATGATTTCATCATGTTGCTACTACAAGGATCTCTCTCTCAGATTTTTGATGAATGGATGTTTGGAACATTTCTATATTTCAAGCTCCAGATATCACCATCTAAAAATCAAGGGTTTTAATGGTGCATTTGGGTTCTACAACTTCAATGGCGATTTGGCTCACCGAGGAACTCAAAAGTGGGTGAGTCCCTTTGAATTTGGATCCTTTGAGATTTACTCTATCACCGAATGACCACATTTCGTCTGGATGAATTAGCTCCTCATTGCTGAGTTAGATTACCCCACCCACGAGCCATTTCACCTATCACTAATTGAGCCACATTCAAAGTGACTCAAATGTTAGCACACCATCTCCCTCACATAGCTCGGTATGAGCTCCTTCCTCGATGCATCTCACCACCATCCTACTAACTTGGTGCATTTCCTAGTCAAACAAACCCCCGCCACATATGTCCTGGCTCGCCATTTGATGTGGCTCAAATCCCTATGGTATGGATTGGGGTTTTGTGAAAGTCTCAAGCGGGATTGTCGTTGGTTTTAGGGCTTCGGGTCCATTCACTTTGGAATTCACCCCATACCCACTTTGGGTTTCAAACCTCCCGACTCCCAAAAATAACTTTCCAAGATCCCCTAAGTCATCATTGACCTCAAGCATCCACACCCTACCACATTTACCCACCTTAACTTGAAGTTCCATTACTCGACAAGTTTGGGGTTCTACCATTTTCATTACCCCAATGCCTCTCCAATCCCCAAACCAAATATCCAAAACCTTGAAGTTTGAATCTACTAGGCATGTGTTGACCTCTAAAATTTTGGGTTTGAGGATCTTCGTGGTTTAGGATCCACAGAGACTCCTTGTTTTATCTCGTCGATAACTCTAAATTCTCAATCCCAAAAATTCGGAATTCGTGGCTTTCAATTTTCCTCTAGCTCGCTTGACTTAATATCTCATGCTAGTGCGACCGACCTCCATTTCACCATGTTCTTGTCTTCAACCGAGCTCCCATTTCCATGTATAGAGTTGCATTCAATGGAGTTCGGGTCGAGTTGGATACCTATTTTCCCTACGAGCTAGGCTTGAGCCTTCCTTTTCACCGTTTAAGCTCAATTTGACAAGAATTTCTCTCAACTTGGTTATGAGTTCATTTTGATTGAGATTCTCCTAATTATGCTTGACCATCCATCAAGCCATGCATCTTTACAACAAATTGATAGGCTCTGTGATGTCTTCACCTTGAGCTCAGTGCCTCTAATCTACCAACCTCAAGTCATTATATGTGATATTCATTCACATGGTCGCCTTGGGATTTGATTTTTTTTCTAGTGCTATCCTGTCCACTATGATTCTGAGATTTCCATTGATGGGTTGAGCTCGCTTGGTTATGAGTTTGTTTTACACTAAGCACCTAATTTTGATTTCCTTACAGAATGACCTGCTGCATCTTTCCACTTGACACCAGATTGACCCATACCTTTCATACATGTGAGCTAACTCTAGACATGGGCTCAAGGTGTATATGACTCGGCCCACCCTTCTTGACCAAGTTGGTTTGTTTCAGCTCGGTTGGGCTATTCTTACTACGGGCCTCTCAATTCTAGGTGAGCTCCTATGTGGAATTTTTCAAACTCAACGAGATAAGAGAGCTTGTCAAGCTCTTATGATTCCTTTCCGCACCCCCTTAGATCATAACCAAGCTATCTCACCCTTGATCATTTCTGAGCCATGTAATCTTCCATGTCTGAGTTGAATCAACCTTAGCCAAATTCATTAAACTTGGCCCTATTGACTCAACTCCCCAAGCATTTCCTAACTTAATCAAGTTTCGAGACTCAGTGCTATTTCTCATTTCTCATCTCAGCCCTATGAGCTATCTTCCATCATGAGCTCACCGTCACACAACCCATCAAGGTCAACCCATGGTTGATTCTAGAACCCTTATCTCTACTGATGCTAATCATCCAAGTTTGTGTCGATGCTTCTACAACTAGGTGAACCAAGATCGACCCTGCACGAGCTGGCCATAGAGTAGCTTGACTAAGCCAATCCTAACTCATGCATATTCTATGATACATGAGCTCATCGAGCTACTTGGTGAGATATTTTATTTGGCTTGTCCTTCACTTAAGCCCTAGTAGGGATTTCAATGAAAATTTTGTCCCCAGGGAAGGAATTTTTTCACATTTCTCAACTGTGGGAGAGGGGGGGTTTTATAACACTAAGATATTTCATTTTCCATTTTGGGACCATTTTGACTAATTTTGGAGATCAAACACTTCCTATTGCACTTTGAAATGGGGTATTGATCCCAAGAAGGCCCCGAATCACCCGATTAAGCCAACATATTGCTTGAACATTCCAAAATTCTTGCAATTATTCCCTTGAACCCATAAAATACTTGAAACACTACTTTCAACATGCGGGGTCCACTTGGCACTCGTGACCATTCTCGGACCTTATTAGGAATTTTTTTCCCATGGGGAAAAATTGTCAATAGTTGTTAGGAGTGTTAGGATTTTCCAATTGAAGGTCCCCATGATCGATAATCCGTTATACTAAGTATTTGAAGGTACAACACTTTTTAATATTGTGAGAATGTACTTGGTGATGTTTACAATAATGTTCTTCATAGTACCATATGGGTCTGGGATGAGAATCATCAACAGGGCGGAAATGAGGAGTTGCATGAGGTGGGAAGCTATGAGTTTGTTTGAATATGAACTTATAAGATTCTTTAAGGGGATTATAGTTAGGATTTGGCCAAGGAGGTCTTTGTGGAGGTTTGACATGGGATGTAGATGTAGAAGAAGCTTTGATGACAATGACGTTCGCAAAATTTTTGGATTTATTGTTATGGGTGGATGACTTAGTGAATTTTGTTTTGGGCATCTTGGAGTGAAGCTTGACATGAACTTGATCAAGGGCACGTAATTATAATTTATGAGCCATTATGCAAGATTCCTCGAAAGTTTGGAATGATTAGATTTGGAGAGTGGATGATATGTTTTGCACATGATCTAGAGATGAGTTTGATGAGTTTGATTTGGGGAAGAGAGAAGGATAATTGATCGATGATGACACACAACCTAGTGATGAAATCAACAATTGATTCTTCATCAAATTTTTTGATGGCATATAGATGAGTGCTCGTGATTTTGCACATGATATTGATGGAGAAGTGATCTAAAAAATACATAATTTGAGTGAATGAGAAGATGAAATGTTGGGGAATGCCATTATACCAGTCCAAAGTGTGTCCAACCAATGACACGGGAAAGTTCAAAGCATGAGGTCATGATTATGGGAAATGAGATAACACGAGTTCCTAAAAGTATGAAGGTGTTTTTGGGGTTTTTCTTACTATTGAACTTGGAAAATTTAGGGATCTCCTATTGTGGAGGGTATGGTTTGATGGGTACGGATGGGTTGATAGGCTTGTTGTATATTGTATCATAAGTGAAAGTGCTCTTAGGACCCAAAGTAACGGCTTCTATGTTTACAATTCTATTTAGAAAATATTGCATAAGGTCATTGGATGTGTGAGGATGAGGGATTGATTGATTTGGTTGTGGATTGTAAGAGGTATATGGGTTGGGTTGTGGGTAGGATTGATATTGTTGAGGATAAGTAGGAGTTTGTGGAGGTGGTTGATAAGGAGGAAGATAGTTGAACACTTGTGATTGGATAGGTTGGGAGATAGGATGTTATGGAGGGATGTAATTGGATGTATATGCTTGTGATTGTTATTAAGAGATGATACTATGAAATTGGGTTTGTGTTGGGTGAGTTGAGATATGTACATGGGGTGGTTGAGATGTTTGGATGGGTTGATTAGGGAATATGTGACGTAAGGTGCTTGAGTGGAGGTTGATGAGTTTGAGTTAACGTGGGGTTCAAGGTAAAAATATTAGCATGAAATTGAGATGTGAAAAGAAGTACTTGAGTTTTGGAATGTTTCTTAGGTGGAAGAGGAAGTAATTTAGACTCTTAAAGAGTTGGTGCATTGATGACCATGGTAGATGAAGAAGTGATAGGGATAAAATATAGGGGTGGTATTAATGCTAGGAAAATTGGGTTGAATAGGGACCTATAATTTAGTGGATTGATGGGATTGAGGGATCATGGTGGAATAATTATGAGGGGCATGTTCATGTTGAAATATTTCTAGTTCACTCATGGCTCTAGGAAAGAAAACAAGTTGGGAAGTAAGGAATTTTGTAGATTCGAATGTGGAGGATAAGCATAGAGTTGTTGAAAGGAAGGTATATTGATGGGGAGATGGGTGGATTCACTAGAAAGATAATCATGAAGGCATCAAGAATCTCCTAAAACTCCACGCATACATGAGGAATAGTGGGAGGTCAAAACGATCCTTAGGAAGTGGCAGATGGGAGTGTATCTCGTACATAGGGAACAAAATTGTGAAAGAAGAAAGTATTGGTTTAAAGATGGTGATGATTTTGGATGACATGGGTTTTGTGAAGAGGAACCATAGAAACAATGGGTTGGGAGACCAAAGGTGTGGTGATCATAGGTGTAGAGGAAACAATGGAAAACACATAAGTTTTTTTAGAAAGATTGTTTGAGGTGCGAATGTTATTGGATGAGGTCAATTATTCCATTTTTTGGCTTAAGAATGAGTGATAATAGGCATGAAATAGTCAAACAAGAACTTATGCAGATTATTAATATGAAAAAAAAATCAAGCAAAAAAGTTTTGATTATCTTGTTTATTTAGAGAAGTGTGAAAAAGAAAAGAAAGAGGCTCAAAGGGAACCTAAAGAAGTGGCCAATCTAAGGATGGTTTCAGGTTTTTAAAGAATGAATTCTTAGATATGCCCAAGGTACGTGAGACAAAAGTATATGATGACTACCAAGTACTTGGCTTGGTATTAGGGCCTACCCTTACACTTCACGCACCAAAATGATAAGGGTGTTAGGCACTTAGATGATATATTGATATTCAATTTTTTTAACGCAACCAAAACACCATGATGGATTCCTTATTGGGTGATGAAACCCCAATAGATCCACATAGGAGGAAATGTTTAGATTTTTTGATTTGTTTATGTGGTTTGGCTGTGTGTGGAAGAAGTGTGAATGAAAAATATTACCTCCTACTTAAACTATGTGAGAAAGTAAGCATGAAGAGTTGTGTTTTTAGATCCCCAAAACCTAATGTGGTATTTGATTCAATAACGAAAAAAAAGGAGGAATAAATGATGAAAAAAGGAGAAAAGAAGGATAAAAAGGAAAATGCCTTCATACCGATATTTTCCTTTTTTTTGTATTTTTAATTAAGAAAACGTGTTGTTGAGCCAATAATAAATCCACCACACACACAAGAAAATAATCTCTACCTGCAAAATTAGTAGAAAGAGAGAAATATAATAGGAAATGAAATAATGAAAATAAAAAATAACTCACTAAAGAAAAAGGGTGGGTCCCACTGGGCATGCCGGAATTTTTGAAATTTTTCCCACTCCTATTTCAAGTTAATGGAATGGTGTGTAAGAAAATAGGAAACTCCAATATATGGGAGGGTTTAAGGCTACCTCTTAATATGTGATGATGATGAAGATATAGGCTTAAATATCCTCTCTGCGGTGAGCTCGATAAATGTGCACAACAAAGAGACACTAGACAAGAAAAATATTAGTAGATAAGATGGTGGGTTTCCTAACAAATTCAGTCCCAAGAAGTGATAAATTCCTAGGGAGGATGTCAACCCACTTTGATTAAAAGATTGATAAAAGATGAAAGATGGATAACATGTAGAATATAGTAAAACAAAGATTAGAGATATATTAGAGATAAGCTACAATAAATATTTGATAATGATAAATAATGATAAATAATGATAAAATTAGGATAAATGAAATCAAACCCGAGAAGGTTGATGGAGACCCGAGACCGATAGAGGTAGTTGACGGTGAATGTAGAAGAGTAGGTAAGAAAAAGTGAAGAAAAAAGATTTGAAACACCGAGAAGGCTCGGATCTGATGTTGTGATGTCTAGGAATTAGGAAGGTTGCAAAAAACTAACAAATATGACAAGAATATAATAGACACGAGATCAGGTTGACGATGACTGAGGGTAGTTCTAAGATAATTGATGACGAATGGGGCCAAAAGGTGAGATCTCGAGCTATTAGATGGGTGGATGACAGAGACAGAGGAATCTAAGTGTTGAAGGAGGACATAAAATAATTGATGAGATAAATAGAATACATAAAATATAGGTGATGCAAACTAGGTGATGATGACTGGGCTATATTGATGTTGATCGAGGTAGATTCAAGGCTTGACAGGGGATAAATGGATGACAAAAGAGATGAGAAGAAGAATCAGTGATGAAAGAGATGATGTCATGCCCGTAAGACTAATGAAGAGAGATGATGACACAATGGTAGGGATCCAAACAAATTCTTCACTTTATATCTCCAAGGATGGCATGCAAAGGCTCTAAAATGACTCCAAGTGATGATTACAACTCATAAGAAGAGAAGGGAATAAGAGAAACTCGCAATCAGTTTGAAAATTGATAATTTCATCCTCTTGAGGAGGGGGTAGAGGTATTCTTATAGGGTCTCTTCCAATTACAATTAGCCTTCAATTTGAGCAGTGGAGATGATGCACAACTTGAGATAAAGGGCCCTAAAGCAAGTATAATTAGGGTTTCAAGCTATTTAGGTAGGTTAGAGTTGCATAGGGATGATAAAATGAGGTTGGAGGGTGGAAATACATCAAATAAGGGTAGATGAGAGTATAGGGATGATAAACATGGTGTTTAGGGATGTGATTAGAGTAATGGATGGGTTTATGGGTAGTTAAATACGATTATATATGGATTAGGAGGGATAAAAAAATGATAGGATAAAGATAGGAAAATGTGAAATTAAGAGGAAATAAATGGGATATAGGAGGGAAAAAGAATTCAAAAAGTGTGAGGTGTGAATGTGCAAGATGATGACAAAGGGAGTGAACACGAGATGGGGGACAAGTGTACCAAAATTTGGTGTCTACACCGACCAAGTATTGATTAGAAATGTATTTATTTGAATCAATGAACCAATCTTTTGAATTTGTCCATATTTTTTTGCATTCACTCCATTCATGGTGATGAGCCCAAAGAAATAGCCCATTTCATACAATATTTGACATTTGTTTTCCTTACATAAAGTGGATCTAAATGTAATTACATAGCTTATGGTTTATTTAGGAAAAAATAGAGAGTATATATCATGGTTATTTATTTTGAATTCATTTTTATCTTATTGCTATCTATTTCTAATGATTATTGGGAAAAATATGTCAATTTGTGCATATGTAGTCCATACTTTGCTATAATTGTTGAATAAGGGATTTTGAGCACTAAACACTAACTACAACTAAAATTGAAGGATCTTCAAAATTTCTCGTATCAGCTCCAAATATTGTTATTGCAGTACTTCATTATCTCTAGGGGATCCTTCACTAGCTCTGGAAAAATTCAGCAGCTTCTAACTCCTTAGTACACATTTGGGGAAAAGTGATTTTTTTATCAAGAATATACCAAAACCAAAATCTAATTACATATTTAGATTCCTCTTAAAAAATTATGCAATTTAAAAAATCATCTTGATTCAAGTTCATATGAAAAATTTATATCCATTTTAGTATGGCTTCAGAGTCTACCATGTTTGCTTCAGAGTCTAAACTATTTGCTTTGGAGTCTAACCTTTTGCTATAACTTAATCCAAAAAAGTCAAATGGATATTATGAGAGATTTTTTCTCGTAAAAATGAGTTGAATAAAACCTCCTATTTTTCTATAGATTTTACCATTTGAAAGAAATATGATTTTTTCTTTGGATTCTACCATGTTTTCTTCTTAATCTAACATGTTTGTTTCAAAGTCTAACCATTTTGTTATAAATACATCCGAGAAAAGTCAAATGGATATTTTGAGAGAGGTTTTTTCTCATAACAACGATTGAACAAAAACCTTTTTCCATTTTTCTACATATTTTACCATTTGAAATAAATTTGACATTTGCTTGAGTCTAACCGCCAGCTTCGAGTTTGTAGTCCCAGCTATGGATTCTTGCACAAATTAAAGTCAAATGGATATTATGAGAGATGTTTTTTTAGAACAATGAGTTGAACAAAAAATTCCTTCTATTTTTTAAAAATATTTCACCATTTTGGAGTAAATTTGAATTTTACTATATTGAATTTCACTTTTAATAGTACTAATTCTGAACCATCAATTAGTCTTAAGTAGGCTGAAATAATTTCTTCCATATGTATTCAAATTTTCCTCTTAATATTTATATTGTTGATAATTATTTTATATGGCTGATGTTATGCTTGTATGGAAAGGTTTTGTTTGTTTCAAATTTTTGCATGATAATCTCATATCAAGTGATGCCATTAGAAATCATAATGGATGGATTTATTTACATAAATTTTTCAAATAGAGGGCATCTTATTCTTAGATATCTCAAAAAAAGTGAGAAGAAATATCATGATACATCAATCATGAGTTATTGATTATCATTATGCGGACTAAGGATGAAAAAATAACAACAATTTTGTTACATTTGGAAGAAATATGAGGATGTATTCATCTAATTGATAATATTTATCATGTCATAATTTCTCCAAATTTTCTCAAAAGAAAAAAAAAACCAACAATAAAAATACTCAGGTGTTGTTGGTAGTTTTGGTTTGAAAAACAACTTGCTTTGTGAGACTAAATATTGGAAACAAGAGCCTTGATTAGAAAACTAGTTTGCTAGATGATCAAGGGAAAAATTTATGTGTATATATATATATAATAGAAAATTTGAAAACCAACAAATTAAGGATTTTCAAAACAAGTAATAATATATCTGGTTATTCTTTTTGTGCTCTTCTTCAACATATCAGGACTGCAATTTATCAACAATTTTCCCAACATAGTAGGACATAAAAAGACAACGGAGACCGAAGTATACTAAGGTATTTTACTCTTCTATTTTAGTTTTAAATCCACTTGTAATTTTTGTCATTACATAAGGATCCAATTTTACATCAGATACATGGGATTGAGAATGAAAAAAAGAAAATAATTGGGCATATTAAATTACAAACGTTAAAAACATATTTTGGTATATAAATTTGATGACGAAAATCATTACTTTAAGCCTATGTGGGAAAAGTTCAAAACAATAATATTTGTTATGAGGATTCTTTCTATATGGATTCATTTTCTATGAAAAAAATAAAGAGAGGAGAAAAGAAATACAAGTAAATGTTGTTTTACAATAAAAATTGTTAGCATAGTAGGAAACTCTCCACACAAGAACCTACTCTCATAAAAGAAATGAAGAGTAGCAGAAAAAATACACATAAAAACCTACTCTCACAAAATAAAGGAAGATTAGCAACAAAAATTACACACAAGAACCTACTCTTAAAAAAGAAAGAAAATAGTAGCAAGATAAATTCCACACAAGAACCTATGTTAAAATCTATCAAGAAGGATAATAGGTTAAACTCCACATAAGAACCTACTTATGAATCAATGCAAAAAGAAATAAAAGCACCGGAGGGGCTCCACACAAGAACTTTTCCTTTAAAAGAAGAAAGTATAATTTTAAAGGATAATGGAATGCATGAGGACATGCATGAGATTA
Source organism: Taxus wallichiana var. yunnanensis (assembly GCA_018340775.1). Taxonomy (NCBI): domain Eukaryota; kingdom Viridiplantae; phylum Streptophyta; class Pinopsida; order Cupressales; family Taxaceae; genus Taxus; species Taxus wallichiana. Next base: position 580,866,834 of record CM031240.1, read on the forward strand.
GGTATGGGGGAGATGATGATCCTAAAGAAACGACCCATTTCATAAAATATTTGACATTCTTTTTCATTGCATAAAGTGGATTTAAGTGTAATTTTATAACTTATAGTTTATTTAGGATAAAATAGAGGGTATATATCATGGTTATTTATTTATAATTCATTGTTATCTTATATCTATTTCTAATGATTATTGGGAAAATATGTCAATTTATGCATATGTAGTCCATAATTTTCTATAATGATTGAATAAGGGATTTTGAGCACTAAGCACTAGCTACAACCAGCCTTGGAGGATCTTCAAAATCTCTCATATCATCTCCAAATATTGTTATTGCAACACTTCATTAGCTCCAGAGGTTCCTTCACTAGCTCTAGAAAATTTAAACAATTCTTTGAGAAAATCCTTAATAAAGGTCTAGGAAAAGTGAAAAAACACTTATCAAGAATATAATAAAACCCAAATTTGATTACATATTCAAATTTCTCTCAAAAAATTATACAAGTTCAAAAAAATCCATCTTTCTTCATGTTGGCATGTGTGTGCTAGTTTTGTCATTGATGTAAAAGGTATAAGGACATTAATGATAAAGGTTGATGATAAGAAGTGCAAGAGGAAGTTTTTAGTGATGATGAAATGGGAAGACAAGTAGTGACATGATTGCAAGAATGGAAATGGTGAGAGTTGCTTAGTCAAGTAGGCCTAATCAGGAGGTCTAGTCAACATGGGTGATGACACATGAAGGATAGAGATGCATGGAGGCTTGTGAATCATGGTAGAGGCATGGAGAGCATGTTGGTAGTGTGATGAGACACTCATATAGGTCTCAAAAGGTGATTACAGAGGTCCGAGCAGGTCTACATATAGACCTAGTCAAGGTGCTTAGTGGCCTAATGGAGCATGAAGGTAAGTTTTAGAGATATGTGGGCCCATTAGGGTATGTATATGAGTGAGACATGATGTCTCAAAGATGTTAGATACTTTTGAAGATATTTTAAGCATAAATATAGTGTTGACCTACTCTGCCTACATTTAAAATAGACCTAATTCCATGATTTAGCTAGGAAAATTAGACAAGTTTAGATGATGTAGAGCTAAGAAATATCAGATGAGCATTAGGGAAGTTGAATTAGGTTGTTCTAAAGCTGTGGGGAAAATTTCATGTTTTTATGTTGATATTTTTGCATGATATGATGTTTTTAGCTCTACCAAGCTCAAAAAGGTGTGTTTTCCATCTTGATATGAGATATTTTGTGTTGGTTGGCACATGCAAAGTTTACATAGGGACATGATAATTTAATTGATGTCGAGGCATATAGCTAATAAGGTTTTGCATTTGAAATGAGATCAAATGATGTCATGTGCTTTATGAACAACCATTAAGAAGCTATGGCGGCTAAAAAATCCAACAAAACCCTAGTTCAATTGTGATGGAGGAAATATTGTTGGTATGAGCTAAAAATTCATTGGATAATAAAATTTGATGATTATAGGATGGAAAGGACTCTTATATATTTATGATGGTGGTGTTTTGTGACTTGATAATAGGTGGAGCCCACTCAGATTTACATGTTTTCAAAAATATTAGTTTAATCTCGTGTTTTCCATTAGACCTATTGTATAAGTTAATGTTATGAGTATAAGGTAAGCTAGGATACATGTTTGAGGTTATTTCATACCATGGTAGAGCCATTTGGAGGTCTGCACATGTCCAAAAGTGAAGATGGTTTTTAGTCCTAATAGGAAAGTTTTGATAGTCATAGTGAAGGATGGTTCTTGGGAGTTTTTGGCCTAAGTAGAGGTTTATAGTGCATATGAGGGTGTTGTAGACATCTAATTTAACATGTTACATGTTTTTTTGTGAGTCCTACATTCTAGTTTGGTTGGAAAGGATGAGGTCATAAGTTGACCTACTTAATAGGGTTTAAGGACAATGAAGGTTCTTTAGTGCAATTGGTCTGAAAGACCAATATCTTGTCTTGATTCATGATATATATATATATATATATATATATATATATATATATATATATATATATATAGGAGAGTGATCAGGGGTTAAATTTTAACCTCTTCCATGAATTAATATGTCTTGATAGTTTCAATATAGGTGTGAGAAGATCATGTTTCTAAGATTGGTTTCTAGGAAGTATAAGTATCTTGAGGAAAAATATGTATTGATGAATCTATGAGATGAGTCATGAAGTATAACAAGGTTTGTGATGTTCCTTGGGTAAGTTTATTTATAATGAATGGTTTCATGCCATGGTTGAGGTGGTATTTTAAAGCTTTGTCTTCTTCTTTGAAGACTAGTTTGCTAGAGGTTCTCAAAATGAGTAGGACACAGTCCTATTTGATGGTGACATGATGTTGATGGATGGTGTAGATGTTCTCGAGCATGTATAATATTTTGAGGTTGTAGATGACATGTGTTAATTTTTTGAGTCATTATGGATCTTCCTTGTTCCCTTAGATTCAAAGAACCATTCTATTGATATGGAATAAGCCTTTTAGGCCTAGTTGTGCATGTTGTGTGCTTTGGTCTAATGCCGACCTATAAGGTCTAGTTGTGTGATTTATATGATATGGTAGATATGTTTTTAAGTTATAATGAAGGAAATTATTGGTCTTGGCTAACCTATATGGTTGTGTAAGCTAGAGTCATGTATAAAAGTGCATTGTATTTTCTCATTTGAGCTAGTGGAGTGGATAGAATTGTGAGCGAGCTAGAGGAGGTGAAAGAGAGTGTTAGAAGGATATAAGTAAAATTTAAAAATAAGAATGATAAGGTGAGAATGGTATAGTAGAATTTATTCAAGGTCATTAAACCTAATCATATTATAAAGGAACAAGATTGAGTGAAGTAGGAGGGAGAGTTTTTGAGGGGTTTTGAGGAGCATGAGCAAATATTGTGATCACAATTAGTTGTTTGAGAAACAAGCCATAGATGATCTTCATCTTTAGGGTGTTGAGTTTATTCTTGGTCTTCTTAGGGGTTTTAGTCTCCTTGTAGGGTTGGTGCCTTAATAAATAAGGTTTTTACTCCTTGTGGGATTGGTGTCTCACTAAATAAATCTTGTGTGATGTGTAATATTCATGCAAGTATTTTGAATTGAGTAATATATTCAGAATTTTCAGTGGGTTTTATTCCCTTGAGGTTTCCCACTTTATATATGGTGTCTTGTGTACTCTCTCATTCATGTGTACGGTTGTTTATGATTAATATAGTTTCATTGGTTAATGTATGCTTATCTGATGCTTTTAATGGTGTTTGCAAATTAAAGATAACTAAGTAAAGGTTTTAAATGAATTATTCACCCCCTTCTTAGTTATTGTTCTTCCAATAATTAGTAGTAAAGAAATATCCTTTTGAAGAAGTTTAATCACTTGAAGGATATCCTTTGAAACACTAAAATGGCATGTTAGTAGATTGGCACTTCTACCAGCAAAGTTCCTTTGTTTGATGGGTCAAACTATGAATTTAGGAGCATCAAGATAAGGAATCACATCATGTCCTTAGGATGTGAAATTTGAAAATATTTTTTATATGGGTATAATGTTCCTCGAACTCCTCTAACCAAAGATGATACAGATAAGAAGGCTACTAATGAAAAATCCAAAGCAATGAATGCTATCCTGTGTAGACTATCAGAATTAGAACTTGTTAAGGTCATAAATTTAATGTATGTTAAATCCATGTGGGAGAAGAATTAGTTCATATATGAAGGAGATTCCAAGGTAAGGATGAAAAAGCTCTAGACATTTAGAAATCAGTTTGAAATCCTAAAGATGAAGGAAGAAGAATCTATTGCTTTGAATATCTACTCAGAGTTGATCAAGTTGTCAACATCATCAAAGGTTTAGGTGAAGAGGTGAAATAATAGGTAGTGGTGAAAAAGGTGTTGAGATATCTCACTCCCAAGTTTGATCCTAAAGTGTCTGCCATTGAGGAAGCCAAGGATTTGAAATTCATGTTGATGGATGAGCTCCATGGAATTTTGACAACATATGAGATGAGGATCATTGATTCAAAACCTATCAAGAAGGAAATATATTTCAAGGATGAGAATAATTCAAAGGAAAATAATACCACTAATGTTGATGATGATGAGATGATTGTAATGTTTTCTAGAAGGTTGAAACCTAGTTCAGGTAAGTATAAGGGTAAATTTCCTTTTAAATGCTTTAACTATGGTGAAATAGGTCATTTTTCCAACAAGTTCCCTCATAAGAACAAGGATGAAGATGATGAAGAGAGATGAAGATCATGAGGACTCAAAGGTCTAATAAAGGAAAGAATAAGTTCAAGAATTTGAGAACAAGAAGAAGTCCAAGAAAAGTTTATACACTAAAGAAGATTGTTGCTCATCTGAAGAAAGTAGAAATGATGGTGTTTCTAACTCTGATTCTGAGTCTGAACATGATGATGTAGGTGATGAAGTATTATTTATGGCCAAGGATGCTAAGATCCCTAAAAGAGAAGACTCCATACTTGTTTGAAGAATCTTGCATGCATTATGAGGAGGAGGAAGAAGAAGACCTAGAAATTGAGTTGATGTGTGTTCAAATAGATTTGAATCATGTTGAGAAGAATAACAAGAAGTTGAGAGCACAAGTCAAAGAATATGAAGGAAATATTCATGATCTTGAGGAGAAGCATTGGTATGAAACCAATAAGCTTGATGAGACAATCAAACAATTAGAGATGCAGATGAATTCTATGACTACAAGACTACAATCCAAAGAGGAAGAATGCATTAAGTTTGAAGAAGAAGTGATATTTCTAAGGGAAGAGATGTTTGAAGTAGCTAACAAGGATAAATTTTTTTAGAAGTTTGAAAAAAGCTCCAAGGATTTTGCCTTGGATAGTCAAAGGTCTATAGGAGATATGACAGGATTATGGTTTAAATAAGACCTCAAGGGAAAAGAAGTGATGCAAGAAGACATTGTTCCAAGAAAGGATATTTAAGGTACAAGCACCAAAGAAGAGCATAAGGAGAGAAACTTCAAAGACAATGTGAAGAAAAAGTTTGTAAGGCAGCCCAATGCATCAAGGTATGAGAAATATTTCAATGGCTATTGTTATACTTGCAATGGTTTTGGGAATAGAGAAAAGGATTGTAGAAGGATAGTCAAAGATGATTACCCATGGAGGGATAGTAGAGATGACCAATCAAGGAAAAATGTTTGCTATAACTGTCATGAGAGAGGACACACTATTAGGTATTGCCTCTGTGAACCATCTAGTCAATATTGGAGAGATGAAACTGTTAGAGGTAAGAATGAAATTGTGTGTTTTAATGAAAATAATGTTGGGAATATTGCTAGAAACTATTTTTATGGTACTACAGGGGTAAACCAATAGGTTTTAGGATCTTATAGTGCAGGAGAAGAGATAAGGTAGGCTATGGGAACTAATAGTAAATCATGTCATTCCACCCAAAGAAGATGTTGAAGAAAATAAGAAATTTCATAGGATACTAATCAAAGGAAAAAAGGAAAAGGTGATTCACATGTGTTAGAGAGGTCATGAAACCTATTCAATTTTTTTGTCCTAGAATCCTCATGTTGTAGGATGTATCTACTAGGCTTCTTAGATACATTTATCATCTATATGAAGCATGGTGTTAAGGGGAGCTTGAATGGTTTGAAGTATGAAACTATAGAAGTGTAGCAATGGTGGAAATATGTTATCATTAGGTTATTGAAGGTATCCAATCTTCTTAGAAATTGAATTAGGTACACTCATATAACAAGGTTGTTGGATTCATGAAGAAGAAAGTCATTCATTTTGTATGATGACTTGATCAGACCATTAAGTGCATATGAAACGCTACTTTCAAGGCATGTTTGTGTATCGAATGATTATATATGTTGTGTCTTAGTACTTGATTCATGATTTGAGATGTATCAAGTGTGATCATGCATCATGGAGGTAGTATGAAGAGGGTTAAACACTTTGGTAGGACTATGAAAATCAAAAGGTGAGTTCTTGATTGATGAACATTGTTTCAAATCTATATGTGGATGCTTGGGTCAGTAGTGTTTTTCAAACAAGAGTATGGGATGTCAAGAGGGTTTGAAAGGCTATAAAATTCTAGAATTAAGGTTTTCATATTGATGAAAAGTATACAAATATTATGCAGATGCATCTAAAGATGAGGTATGTTTCTGAGTTTATCTTTAAAGAGGTAGATGTGTAGTAAGGGGAAGAATATTTTGTTACTTCCTATGCATGAAGCTTCATGGTGTTGTGTATGATTACATGAGTTGAGGGGGAGCTTAAGTTCTAATTATCCTTAGGATGTGAAGCTATAAGTTTTAAAGTCAAGTATGTTTGAAGAATGCATCATGATAGGGTAGAATATACAATTGGGTGCTTCATAAGATAATAAGAGATGAAAATTATCTTCAAACATGTGTCTAAGGTGTCAAGAAGGGTTGTTAGGTAGAGTCATTGATATATTGAAAGGGAAAGATAGTCATATGATCAAACAAGTTGTGATATCATGAAAAGATGGAAAATAACATTGAAGCATTGCTTTAGGACTGTGGTATTGGATATGACCTATCTCCATGGCATTTGGTCAAGGTATGTGCTCTTGTGTTTGAATAGACAGCTAGAGAATGATGATATGTTGTCAGGGGGATCTATAAGGTGATGTTTCATATGATTAGTATGCTCTTGTAGCAAAGAGAAATTTGACAACTTTGGTCCAAGGGGTAACTTTATGGATCTTGGTCCTAAAAGTTGTTACCATATTTATATAACAAGTCATGTCTATTTATGGGTGTCTTCCACTAGAATAAGACTGAGTATGAGTCTATCCAGATGTTTTTCTTAGATTCAAGTATGTATCTATGTATTATATGCAATGCATTTTTGTAGGGGGGTAGCTTACAATGCTCTCATGATATAATGAAGTCAAAACAATGATTAGAGAAAACTAAAAACATATTGAGTCTATTTGATGTTTCCAACCAAGAGGTGGTCCTAATATGTTGTTGAAGATAGATACTAAGTGCTACAAGTATGCACCTTTATCATTAATGTGAAAAGGGGGATAAGTATCATGGTGTTTTCCATCAATGAAAAGGGGGAGATTGTTGGCATGCATGTGCTAGTGTTTTCATTGATGTAAAAGGTGCAAGGAATTAATAAAAAAGGTTTATGAAAAGAAGTGAAGGAGAAAATTGGTAATTATGATGACATGGGAAAACAAGTAGTGACATGATTTTAAGATGTGAAATGGTGAGAATTTCTTAGTGAAGTAGGCTTAATCAGAGGTCCTAGCTAGCATGGGTGATGGCACATGAAGGATAGATATGAATGGAAGCTTGTGAAGCATGGTAAAGGCATGAAGAGAATGTTGTAGTATGATGAGACACTTATACAAGTTTCAAAGGTGATTACAGGTTTGGTTTGTAGGTCTACATCTAGACCTAGTCTAGGTTCTTGGTGGCCTAATGGAGCATGAAGGTCAGTTGCAGAGGTATGTGGGCCCATGAGGGCATGCAGAGGAGTGAGACATGTTGTCTCAAATATGTTAGGGCCTTTTGAAGGGATTTAAAACACAAATATAGTGTTAACCTACTATGTCTAGGTCTAAACTAGACCTAATTCCATGACCTAGCTAGGAAAATGAGATAGGTTGAGATGATGTAGATCCAAGCATGATCATATGAGCATTGGGAAGTTGAAAGAGGTTTTTAAAGATGTGGGAAACATTTCAGGTTTTCATGTTGATATTTTTTCATGATATGATGTTTTTAGCTCTACCGAGCTTAAGAAGGTGTGTTTTCCAGCTCGATATGAGATATTTTATGTTGGTTGGCATGTGAAAATTTTGCATGGGGACTTGAGCCATTCAAGGATGTTGAGGCATGGAGCTAAGAATATTTTTCAATTGGAATGAGATCAAATGATGTCATGTGCTTTATGAATAATCATTAAGAAGCTAAGGTGGTCAAAAACCCTATCAAAACCCTAGTTCAATAGTGATGGAGGAAAAATTGTTTGTATGAGCTCAAAATGCATTGGATCATCAAATGTGATGATTTGAGGATGGAAAGTACTCTTCTATCTTTCTGATGGTGGTGGTTTGGTGTCTTGACAATAGGTGGAGCCCACTCAGATTTGCATGTTTTCAGGAAATTTTGGTTTGCTCTTAGGTTTTCCATTAAACCTATTGTCTAAATTTATGTTCTGAGTATAAGGGAAGATAGGATACATTTTTGAGGTGGTTTAAAATCATGGTAGAGTCATTTGGAGGTTTACACAGTATAAAAGTGAATATGAAGTTTTAGGACTAATATACAATTTTTGAGTCCTAATAGGAAAAATTTGGTAGTCATTCTTGGGAATGTGTGTCCTAAGTAGAGGTTTCTAATGCCTATGAGGGTGTTGTAGACATATAATATGAAATGTTACATGTTTTTTTTTAGTCCTACATGTGATTTTGGTTAGAAAGGATGAGGTCATAAGTTGACCTACTTGACAGGGTTTAAGGACAGTGAAGGTTCTTTAGTGCAATTGGTCTGAAAGACCAATATCTTGTCTTGATTCATGATATATATCTATTACAGAGTGATTAGAGGTTTAATTTGACACTCTTCCATAAATTGAGATGTCTTGATAGTATCGGTACATATGTGAGAAGATCATGTTTCTAAGACTAGTTTCTGGGAAGTTTAAGTATCATGGAGGACATATATGTTTTGATGACTCTATAGGATGAGTCATGAAGTATAACATTGTTTGTGATGAAATAAGTTGATTAGTGGATTTCAAATTAGTGGTTTAATTTTATGGTTGAGGTGATATGTTGAAGCTTGGTCTTTATATTTGAAGACTGGTCTATTGGAGGTTCTTAGAATGAGTAGAACACAATCCTATTTGATCATAACATGGTGTTGATGGATGGTGCAGATGTTCCTGAGCCTATAAAATATGTTGTGAGGTTGTATTTGACATTTATAAAGATTGTGGAGTCATGATGGCGCTTCCTTATTCTCTTAGAGTTCAAGAAGCATTCGTTGAGATGGAACTAGCCTTTTAGGCCTTGTTGTGCATGTTGTGTGCTTTGGTCTAATGCTGACCTATAAGGTCTAGTTATGTGATTTATATGAGATGGTAGATATGTTTTTAAGTTAGCATTAAAAACCTTATTGGTATTGTATGATCTATATGGTTGTGTAAGCTATAGTCATGTATAAAAGTGCAATGTATTTTCTCATTTGAGCTAGTGGAGTGGATAGATTTGTGAGCGAGCTAGAGGAGGTGAAAGAGAGTGTTAGAGGGATCTAAGGTAGATTTAAGAAGAAGAATGAGAATGTGAGAAGGGAAAATTAGAATTTTTCAAGGTCATTATACCTAATCATATTATGGAGTAAGATCGAATGAAGTAGGAGAGAGAGTTGTTTGAGAGGGTTTTGAGGTGTATGAGCTAATATTGTGATCACAATCAGTTGTTTGAGAAACAAGCCATATGTGATCTTCATCTTTAAGTGGATAAGTTGGTTCTTGGTCATCTTAGGGGTTTTATCCTCCTTGTAGGTTTGGTGCCTTACTAAATAGGGGTTGGTGCTCCTTGTGGGATTGGTGTCTCACTAAAGAAATCTTGTGTGATGTGTAATATTCATACAAGTCTTTTGAATTGAGTAATATATTCAGAAGTTTTAGTGGGTTTTCTTCCCCTTGAGGGTTTCCCACTTTATATATGGTGTCTTGTGTACTCTCTCATTCATGTGTATGGTTGTTCATGCTTAATATGGTTTCATTGGTTAATGTATGTTGATTTGATGTTTTGAATGGTGTATGAAACTTAAAGAAAACTAAGTAAAGGTTTTAAAGGAATCACTCACCCCTTGTTGTCATTCATTGTGCTTCTAAAAATTCAGGTTAATATGTAAAATTTATATCCATTTTAGCATGGATTTGGAGTCAACCATGTTTTCTTCTTGAGTCTAACATGTTTGCTTTAGATTCTAACCTTTTTCTATAAATTAATATAGAAAAGTCAAATTGATATTCTGAGAGAGATTTTTTCTCATAAAAATGAATTGAACAAAAACCTCCTTCTATTTTTTACAGATTTTACCATTTGAAACAAATATGAATTTTCTTTGGAGTCCGCCATGTTTGCTTCAAATTTTAACATGTTTTCTTCTTGAGTCTAATCATTTTTCTATAACGTAACCTAGAAAAACTTAAGTGGATATTCATAGATAAGTTTTTTCATAAAAATGAGATGAACAAAAACCTCCCATTTTTCTACAACTTTTACCATTTGAAGGAAATCTGATTTTTCTTTTGGAGTCCGACCGCTTTGCTTTGGAGTCTGTAAGGCTAGCTACTGAGTCTTGTATAACTTAATCCAGAAACATAAAATGGATATCATGAGAGATTTTTTCTCATAAAAATTATTTGAACAAAAATATCCTTCTGTTTTTCTACAACTTTCACCATGTAATGTCCCCTCTTTCCAAATGAGCTAGGACGAAGACCTTTGGCCCTTTTTGTCTACCCGACAGCCAAAGGAGGTATCTAGGGTGACTAAGTTTTTATTATTTTATTATATTGTGCAAATATTTTTAAAATAACATTATAAGTTGCACATATAATAAATAATAAAGCTTATTAATAAAATAAAATGTCAATGTCAAAATACAATTAAATTTAATTGTATTATGGGGGAAAATGCGACTTGCTCTTGGGATTCATAAATAGGGAAATGTGCCATATGGCCCATAGGGAAAAATGCGACCAGCCTAGGGGAAAGAAAGAATATTATTGGCTGAGTTTGGAGGTGCTTTTTGGGCTGTTTTCCTTTATAAGATCAAGTTGACTTGCTTAGGCATCATCCATATTTATATTATCGATTTTTCATTGTTAAGAGCTCTTAGCTTTTATCGAAATTATAAGGACGAAAACCCTTATGGATTTCATCTCTTGCAGATGAAAACCCCAAGGGATTGAGAAGGGATTTCATTCAGAAATTTCTAGCATTCTTAATCGATTTCTAGGTTAATTTCAGCAGTTTTTGTGAAGGTGTTTTCAGTGGTTTATGACAGCAGTTGGGTCGACTTATTGTGGATGGTTTTGGAAAAATTTCAAGAGGTATTTACTTCAAAAATATTTGTCAAATATTCTCCATATTATTGTAAACCAGATCACTATAATTTTACATTTATATGAAGTGTTATTTTGAGGATTTCAAATATGATTTATGGGTTGTTTTGGCTGCAATAAATTCCATGATTTGATTTCTAAAAATACTTGTAATCATTTGGTATTGATAGTATAGTGTTTTAGTGATGTTTTATTTTAGATCCATCTCAAACCCTAGTCACAGCTTCTTCAATAAATTCAGAGATATGCATTTATGTGATTACCATAATAGTCAAAAATCAACATTTGGTGTTTTTAATTGATTTACAATTCATTGGAAAGTAAGAGAGACCCATTGGGAATCTCTCAATGGTATCATAACAATGAACCTCCCACCTAGAGGGTTTTTTGATGCAGCCTAGGGAAGTTGGGCCACACAGGTATCATACAAGGAGGCAGGCTCGCATTCTAGCTGATTTGGATACAGAGAATAGTACTGAAATCATGGCCAGGAGAGAGGGATCACACACTCCTCCATAACAAGAGTGATTTGAACCAGATATTATTTTTAGAGGTATGATTGACTCTATCGAGAGATGATACAAACCATGAGATAGATGATGGAGAGTATGACTATGGATAGGCCAAGAAATAGGCATGACAGAAGGGAAAGATCTGCATCCATAGCCAGCAGCCACGGAAGGCACAACAGGGCACCTATAGAGGTGGGTAGCGTGAGAGGTTCCCCTCCACGTGATAGGAGACATACAGAGGAGAGGAGATCCACAAGGATTGCGGATAGACCTATGTATTCTAGATTCCTATAGAGGGAGGAGCCACCATTAGTTGAGGACCCACTTGAGGACACAATATTTTAGGATAATGTGATGGTAGCTCATGATGAGTGGAGAGCATTACCGGAGGAGGTACATAATGCCTTTCCCATTCACTACTATTATATTTAGAAGAGAGAAAGCTTGAGATCTAGACAAGCACAAATACCTAGGGCCTAGTAGAATAGAGAATTGAAGTAGGTTACCAAAGAAGGTGACCCTTTCCACTTTTGATGGAAGTGAAAATATTAGTACGAGCATGGATTAACAAGCTTGATAAATACCTCAATCTCAAACCTATGCAGAACATGAGGCTATTTATTTTTCTACTCTATACCCGAAGGGAGTGGCATATGATTGGTGGCACCATGGGCTTTCACACGCAGTCATGACCTACTACGGTCATATATGGAGTTTAGTGAGAAGTTGATTTCTAGATTTGATCGCAAAGATGTGGATCTTTATTACAGAATTTGGCACAACTACGACAGAGTGGGCACGTTGATTCTTACATCAATGAATTTCAGCGGACTACGTGATGATGCCGAGAGTGCCGGAGATACATGTGGTGATGCTTTTCATTGAGGGTCTACATGACAGGTTAAGAGGATTGGTCAAGGCCCTTAGGCCTAGGACATTACACGATGCTATTCAGAAAACATTAGATTTGGAGACATCTCCCACTTCTTACCAGCCTAGTAAGAAGCCTTTCACGAGCTCCAAACCATTTCAATGTTCCACTAATCAACAGAAGAGTGTTCCCCCTCCTAGGATGGATCAGGAGACTTAGAATGAGTTGAGAAGGAAGAAAATTTGTTTTCATTGCAAGGACCACTGGGATCCTAGACACAACTACCTTGGAAAAGGCAAGGTGCATCTTATTGAGGTGATTTCAGATGAGAGGTAGAGTCTTAACCAGATACAGAGAGGACAATGATGATGATCACAGTGCACATGAGGAGCAGCCCCAGGTAGAGCTTGGAGAGGGAGAGACATCAGGATCAGGTACTATTGCTTCACTTTTTGGAGTCCCTAGGTACCACCCCTTTCGTTTGAAAGGAGTACTTAAGGGACAACAAGTTGTCTACCTGATTTATAGTGGTGCTACACATAATTTCCTTGATGATGGATTTGTGATGAAGTAGGGTTTGCAGGTTGAGGATTTTGAAGGGTTCAGTGTACGAGTGGCAGATGGATTTTCTCTGAGTTGCACTAGATGGATTTCATAGCTTAGTATCCAGCTAGGGGACTACACATTGACAGATGAATTTTACATAGTTGGACTTGGAGAGATAGATGTAGGTTTGGGGATTTAGTGGCTTCAGTCTCTTGGGAGATATGTGTAGGATTTCAGACGGATGGAGTTGGAGTTTATGACAGATGGGAAGAAGGTTGTGCTATGAGCTCTTTCAAATGGTGGGCCTAGAGTTGTTTCAGTACATTGGATGGAGTCTATCATCAGTTATGGAGAGGTTGCATGGGTAGCCCAATGTTTCATCTCATCCAAATCTTCTTCAGATGGTGGTCAGTAGTTGCATATAGATATTTAGACCATAGTGGATAAGCATGGGCAGGTTTTTAGTGACATTCCTCCAGGTAGACCACCAGACAAAGGGTTTGAGCATGTTATAGAGTTGGAGGAGGGTGATAAGCCCATGATCACTACACCCTATCATCATCCTAAGAAATTTAAGGATGAGATAGAGAGGACCATTAAGGATCTTCTTGATATGGGACATATCCATCCTATTTCTAGCCCATTTGCTTCTTTGGTGGTGTTGGTGAAGAATAAGAATGGGGTGATGAGGATGTGTATTGACTACCATGCCCTCAAAAAGAAAAAAATCAAGAAAAGGTATCCTATCCCTCGTATTGATGAGATTTTGGATGAGTACATGGGGCCATTTAATTTTCAAAGATTGATCTTTGATCAAGGTACCACTAGATTCATGTTCGAGAGGAGGACATCCTCAAGACAACATTCAAATGTCACTACGGGCACTATGAGTTCTTGGTGATGCCATTTGGTATCACTAATGCACTTGCCACTTTCCAGTCATGCATAAACCATCTATTCAATAGGAAGTTGAGGAAATTCGTGCTAGTGTTATTTCATGATATCTTGATCTATAGTAGGACATGGGAGGATCACTTGAGGAATTTCTTGACAATGAATACTTGAAAACAATATTGACACAGAAGCTTTGTACATAAACAAGATAGTGCTTGTGTATTTTATTAATATCAAAATCAAGCATTACAGACAAATGAGAGAGCTGCAATATTTATAGATATTGGAAAACTTCTATCTCATCCACAATATATGGAAACAAATCATATAATATGAGCAAATATGTAGAAATAGCATATTGCCCCTAACTGCCCCTATTGCCCCTCATGGAAATCATCCGGGAACAAAATATGTAAAAGATAGAACATGATCCCACAAACATTGGGATGATAACACTATCACTTAGTTAACTAACAACTAAGGACAACTAATATCTATTGACATAAGTTTAAAGTATTTAATTAAATACTTTAACTTATTACATTTATTCAAATATCAACTAATGATGAATTAAGCTAAGTTTTATTCATAACATTCCCCCCCTTAATTCAGCATGGTCTCAAGTGAACAGGAGAGAAATTCTCTAAAACCCTCAAATTTACCTCGAGCAAGTGACTTTGTGAAGACATCTGCACGTTGCATATCTGTTGGGCAATATTGGAGCTGGATGTTGTTGTTTTGAACATGTTCATGAATGAAATGTACCTGCACCTCAATGTGTTTGGTGCGCTCATGAAAAATAGATTTCAAACAAGTTTTACTACTCCTTCGTTATCAACATGTAGGATAGTTGGATCTTTCTATGGTATTCCCAATCCTTCAAGTATATGTTGGAGCCATATCACTTCACAGATAGCTCCACCTTTACACGATATTATGATTCTATGGAGGATATTGAAACATAAGTCTTCTTATTACTCCCCCATGATATCGGTCCAGATCCCAAAAAGAATACAAATCTTAAAGTGGATTTCCTATCATCTATGTTTCCTGCATGATCTGAATCTGAATATCCTATCAAGAAGAAGTTATTATTCTTCTTGTATTCTAGGCCATAGTCCATAGTTCCTCGATGTACCTCAATATCCACTTTTCTGATTTCCAGTGAGAAACCCTTGGTTCTTGCATGAACCATGAAAGATAGTGATTGCATAGCTGATATCCAACCTAGTGTAAGTCAAGTAGATGAGACTCCCAATCAATTATCGATAGAGAGTTGCATTTACTTATGGTGATGGATCTGTTTGAGACAGTTGAAGTCTTGTCTCCATAGGTGTGGAAAATGGCTTACAATCCATCATATTGAATTTATCGAGTGTTGTCTTGGCGTATTTCAATTGTGACACAAAGATATGATTTTCTCTTTGCCAAACTTCAAGTCCAAGACAATAATGTAGAAGCCCGAGATCGGTCATGTCGAATGATCATGTTAGATCTTTCTTTGTTGACTCAATCATCCTCACTTGATCCTCCAGTGATGACTAGATCATCGACATATACTACAATGATCACTATCTCCCCCTTGATTTTTGAGATAGAGATTAGGATTGTATGGACTCTTGTTGAATCCATGTTGAATGAGATGCTCATCGATTTTTATGTACCATGCCCTGGGAGATTGCTTTAGACCATATAGTGATTTTATTAGTTTACATACCTTTTCCTCTTTACCTGGTATGACAAAAACTTCTGGTTGAGTCATGTAAAATTATTCTTGTAAATCACCATTAAGAAAGGCACTTTTCACATCCATTTGGTGTATTTTCCAACCAAATTGTGTAGCTAGAGTGAATATTAACCTGAAAGTTTTTATCTTAGCTGTGGGAGAAAAAGTATCCTCATAATCAATGCCTTCTTTTTGAGCATATCCCTTAGCAACTAGTCTAGCCTTATGTTTATCAATTTTTCCATCTGCTTTGTACTTCATTTTGAAGATCCATCTGCATCCAATCAGATTTTTACCTAGTGGAAGATCTGTAAGTTGCCATGTATTATTTTTCATAAGTGACTTATATTTTGCATCCATAGCATCTTTCCAAGGTTTAGATTGTAGGGCTTTAAAACGAGGATGGCTTAATAGTTTCAACAAATTTACTCATTAAGGCCAAATTGACCTCATTTCGAGCCATATTGCGAGTCCTCATTCCAGTGGTAGATGTGTTGGGGACACTATCCAATTTTGCATCTCTAATCATACTTGTATACCATTTAGGCATACTTTTTGTGGTTCCTATGGGAGGTTGAATTTCATTATCTTCCCCATCATCATTGTCATCATCAAAGTGATTACCATCCTTTGTTTTTACTGTAGGGATGATTTTTTCATCATGTGAGTGTATGGAAGGAGCATATTCTTCTTTCTTCTCAAAGAACTCAACATCTCGACTAGTGTATACCCTTCTTGTTCTTGGATTCATAAGTCTATAGCCAAGTGCTTCATCACTGTATCCCAAGAAGATAAGTTTTTCTGATTTCATATCAAGATTAGTTCTTTGTTTCTTAGGAATGTGCATACTTGCTTTACATCCAAAAACTCTAAGGTGTGAAATAGATGGCTTATGCCCTGACCATGCTTCCTATGGTGTTACTCCATCAAGAGCTGCAGTGGGAACTCTGTTTAGTAAATACATTGTTGTTTTAGTTGCTTTGGCCCAAAATGTTTTTGATAAACCTGCATCATCAATCATACATCACACCATATCCATGATAGTACGATTTCTCCTTTCAAAAACACCATTTTGTTGTGGTGTGTGAGGAGGATCCATTTGACAATGAATGTCATGTGTTTTCAAAAAATCATTGAACTCATTGCTGGTGTATTCTCCCCCTCGATCTGAGCGGAGTGTTTTTATTTTCCTACCAGACTCTTCAGCAAGGGCTTTAAAATTCTTGAAAGTTTCAAAAGCTTGTTTTTTTGTAGAAAGACAATATATCCACATTTTTCTTGAAAAATCATCAACAAAGAGCATGAAATATTGAAACCCAGAGTGGCTAGGTCTCATTGGTCCACACAAATTAGTATGCACCAAGTCAAGTTTTTCCTTAGCTCAAAATGTACTATGTTTGAATGGTGCTCTATTTTGTTTTCTTGCCAAACAATGTTGACATTTATCTATACCCTTTTTTAGAGGTGGTAAACCCCTAACCATGTCATATTGACGAAGTGTGTCAAGATAGCCAAAACTCACATGTCCAAGTTTTCAATGCCATAGTTGAGTGATGATGTATCCTTGGCTAAAAGTGCTTGATCATTTTGTTGAACAAAATCCAACTGAAAAATTCTTCCAACATTCGAAGATTTTACAACAATTTTTGAGCTTCTTGACTTATCTCAAATTAGGCACATCTTTTTACCACCTTTACAATCAAAGTCAATTTTGAGATTGTGATCTAATAATTGACTCACGGATAACAAATTTTTTTGTTAAACCAGGGACATAAAGAACATTTGTAATTTTACAATTATGTTGCCCAAGTGGTAGTGAAATGGAACCAATGCCTTCAACATTGTATGATGTATCATCACCCAAAGAGACATGATTTTTGGTGGGTGTTTTACTCATTGTGAAGAACCAATCTTTCTTTCATTGTCATGTGTCGAGTTGCACTTGAGTCGACATACCAAATTTCATTTGTAGAATTGGATACTTCATTTGACTATGCAAAATAGAGGAAGTCATCATCATCAAATTGATCTTCCTGTTTGGCTACATTTCCTTGTTGAGTTGGTTTCTTCTTCCACTTTTGATAATTTTTTCCCTGTTTACTCTGTTGTTGAACTGATTTTGTTTGTTGGTAATTAGTCTTTTTACCACTTGATGATCCTTGTTGGAATGTGTTGTACCAATTTTTTTAACTCATGTCCTTTCAACCAAAAATAAGACATTTTTGTTGGTCTTTTTGGCCTTGTTGAGAATTACCTTGCTTCTGAGGTCTGTTTACTAGACTTCACCTGTTTTTTCCCTTTTTGATTAGAAGCAAGTGCCTACTCTTCAGTTTCAATAGTTGAGTGAATAGATTCTTCTTATTGGAGCATATTCACTAACTCTTCAAAAGTTGTTGTTTGACCAGTTATGTTTAACATGGTCACAAAAATCCTATAAGAAGGAGGAAGAGCTCTCAATACTATAGGCATAAGTGATGTGTCAGTTACTTCTTCTTCCAAAGCTTGAAGTGATGCACGCAAAGTTGCCACTCTTCTCAAAAACATTTCAACTTTCTCAGTTGGTTACATTTTCAAGTTTAATAGTTGACTTTGGAGATGAAGTATTGTGTTCTTATTTTTTGACTCATATACCGTTTTCAACTTGTCCCAATATTCTTTTGCTATTTTAGACTCACGAATATGAGGTTGTACCTCATCTAAAACACTAAACAAGATTATTAACTTTTCTTTTTGATTTTCATGATCAAATGTAGCTTGTTGTGTAACATCTGTTGTAGATCTTGTTAATGTACTAGAAACAATGGTCCATAGATTTTCAAAATCAAGTTGTGCGCAAATTTTTGTTTTCCATGTTGGATAATTATCAAATGCAACAGTTGAGAATCTAACAAAAGAACTTTGGTGCCGTAATTGCGGCCATTGTGAAAACTGAATAATGAAAGAAGAAGAATTGAACAATTTCCCCCTTAAAGCATACACACCCCCAAAAAATATTATTTTATTTATTTTGGGCTCCTTTTCAGCCGTGTACAATGAATTTTTGGCACTATTGGCCTTGTTACAAATTTGGCTCATGGTCAATTTGTAAAAATAAAATGGCACTCTTGGCTGATTTGAAAAATAAAAATAATTTTTTTGGACTCTTTGGTCTCTTTTCAAATACAAAAAACTTATTTTTGTAATTTTTACAAGATAAATCTTTTCCAAATCTGATTAAAAACTAGACCAAGACGTAGAGCTCGCAAAAACACACACTTTAAAAAATGGCACCTCAATTTGAGGTACCAATTGAAAGTTATGTCTTTTTAAAATTAAAATTTTAATATCTTTTCGAGCCCCTTTCCGAAGATGGAAATTTTTATTTTTTTCCTTCTAATTTTTTTCACTATGTCCAAAACTGGAAATAAAAAAGTAATTTTTAAAAAAATGAACGTAGCTAATGACTTACATGCATGCATACTACGATTTAGGGCACAACTGCAGTTCATCCGCTTTGCATATGTGTTATAATAACCCTTGCCGCACTTTTCTTTTATTGTTTCTCTTTGTACACAGGTATTTCTTTTGCTTGGAGGTAGCTTGTTCTTCCTTCTTCTAGCACACAGATCTTTTTTGTTGTAGGTTGTAGATCTTCTCCCCATTCAATTTTTATTATTATTTTTGGATGCAGGAATGTTGCAGATCATTGAAATATGGATCCGATTTTCTACTCCTCTAGCAAGTGCAGGTTCACAGAGAACCTTCCACATTTGATTGGATCTCATTTTTATAAATGCTCAAATACAGAGAAGAGGAAGAAGAATACAAAGTATAGAGAATAGGAAGAACAAGTAATGTGGGGAGCTTGAAAATCTTGGGTACCCACAGATCAAAAATATTGTATATATATTTTTTTAAATGCTTCCAATTTAAAAAAAAGCACAAAAAGTAATTTTTTTTTAAAAATACCAGAGAATGAAACAATGTCACCTTTTACAACAGATTAGCATCCAAGTCTACAAAGGCCTGTGATTGCACTCTAGGTGTTCTTCAATTGCAAATCAACTATGATTCAGGGTGTGGAGCCGGGTAGGGGTTGTGAAATGGTTGGGGGCATCTATGGCTCCTCCTAGCTCTGTAATTTCTCTAGATCTCCCTAAACTTCCCTAAAACTTCCTACACTCCTCTCTGGATCAGAATACTGCTCTGATACCAAATCTTGACAATGAATACTTGAAAACAATATTGACACAGAAGCTTTGCATAGAAACAAGACGGTGCTTGTGTATTTTATTAATATCAAAATCAAGCATTACAGACAAATGAGAGAGTTGTAATATTTATAGATATTGGACAACTTCTATCTCATCCACAATATATGGAAACAAATAATCTAATATGAGAAAATATGTAGAAATAACATATTTCCCCTAACTACCCCTATTTCCCCTCATGGAAATCATCCAGAACAAAATATGTAAGAGATAGAACATGATCCCACAAACATTGGGATGATAACACTATCACTTAGTTAACTAAGAAATAAGGACAACTAATATCTATTGACATAAGGTTAAAGTATTTAATTAAATACTTTAACTTATTACATTTATTCGAATATCAACTAATGATGAATTAAGCTAAGTTTCATCCATAACAACATTTAGACGAGGTACTTGGCATTATAGAGACTCATTTTCTATTTTCTAAGATGTCCAAATGTGAGTTTGGACTTACTGATATATTGTATCTTAGGCATGTCATTGGGGCCAATGGGGTCAAGGTCCACCAGGAGAAGATACAAGCTATGCAGGATTGGCCTTCGCCTAGGAACATATCAGAGTTGCGGGGATTCCTTGGGCTATGTGGATATTATAGGAGATTTGTGAGAGGGTATTCAGATATTGCAGCACCATTGACATATCTCACACGGAAGGGAGCATTCAGATGGACAGATGAGGCACAGGTGATATTTGAGAAGCTCAAGGTGGTGATGAGCACATGTCTAGTCCTAGCCCTTCCAGATTTCTCTAGGCCATTCATTTTGGAGTGTGATGCTTCGGGCTCAGGTATTGGTGCAGTTTTGATGCAGGATCATCATCCCATTGCCTACGAGAGTAGGAAGTTGAGGGAGAACGAGAGGTTGTATTCCACCTATGACAAGGAGATGCTCGCCATCATGCATGCATTGGTGAAATTCAGACAATATTTGGTGGGTGGGAAGTTTGTAGTAAGAACTGACCACAACAACTTGAGGTACTTCTTGGAGCAGAAGGAACTCAACGAGAGGCAGCAGAAGTGGGTCAGCAGGATCCAGGCCTATGATTTTGACATCGAGTATGTCAAAGGGAAGAAGAATGTAGTAGCTGATGCACTTTTGAGGAGGCCCCATATTGCTGTCCTATATTCCGTGAGTGAGATTTCTACAGATTGGAAGTCTCAATTGTTGGTCGAGTATTCGAAGAACACCTTGGCATGTGAGATCATGGATGGCAAAATTTAGGATGATCATTACCAGGTAATTTCTGATTTGATTTATTATAAGGGTAGAATTTATTTGGTACTTGAGTCTAAGCTTAAGAGTAAGGTTATACATGCACTCCATGATGCACCATTAACAGGACATCCAAGTTATTTCAAGACATACAGTAGGTTAGAGAGAGTTTTCTTGGAAGGGCCTCAAGGAGGATGTTCCACAATATATTTGAGTGTGTGTGAATTTTCATCAAAACAAATCCAAGCATACTTTTCTTGCAGGTTTATTATAGCCCTTACCTATTCCATAGCAGAGGTGGGAGATTATATCAATGGATTTCATTACAGGACTACCAATTACATAGGAATATGATCGTATTTATGTAGTAGTTGACAAGTTGACTAAGTACGAGCATTTTTTTGTTATTCCCATGATTTTTAAGGCACCACAGTGGTTGATTGATTTTAAGGAGATATTCGGGTTACATGGGCTTCAAGAATATTGTCCGTGATCTGGACAACAGGTTTATGAGAAAATTTTAGCGGAACTATTTAGATTTTTAGGCATTGAGTTGACTCCAAGAATTAGCTATCATCCGCAGATAGATGGGCAAACAAAGATTGTGAATAAGTGGATTAAGGTACCTATGAAACTACGTTTCAAGACAACAGAGGGCATGGGTTAAGCAACTTTATTTGTGTGAGTATTGCTTACAATACTACGTACCATATGTCCATCGATATGACCCCTTTTAGAGCTTTGTATGGATATGACATGAGATCCTCTATGGATATGGCATTTGGAGATAGTAGAGATCTTAAGGCTTGAGAGTGCTTACAAGATAGCCAGGGATATCCTTAAGACTCTTAAGGATAATATGCAATAATCCCAAAATCAGAAAAAGTGTATGAAGACAGACACATGATTGAGCAGTCATTTGAGGTAGGAGATATGGTATTTTTATGAATTCAACCTTACAGAAAAATTACTCTTAAGAAGAGTGGAGTAGAGAAGCTTAAGCCTCATTTTTATGGTCCATACAGGGTGGTGAGGAGAGTTGGACAGGTAGCCTATGAGTTGGAGTTACCTTCTGAAAGTAAGATACACAATGTTTTTCATGTGTCTTGCTTAAAGAAGGCATTAGGGCAGCATGTGACTTCTTCAGTAGAGTTACCACCATTGGATGATGAGGGGAGATTGGATTTGGTTCCTGAGGAGCTTCTGGATTGGAGAGAGAGGAGGTTGCAGAACAAGGTGATTCGAGAGTACCTGGTTCATTGGAAAGACTTACCTTTGGAGGATGCCACTTGGGAGGGTGAGTCTATTCTTCAGCACCCAACTTTACTGCAGTTGCTTGTGGGCAAGCAACTCTAGGGAGGGAGGACTGTAATGTCCCCTCTTTCCAAATGAGCTAGGACGAAGACCTTTGGCCCTTTTTGTCTACCCTGACGGCCAAAGGAGGTATCTAGGGTGACTAAGTTTTTATTATTTTATTATATTGTGCAAATATTTTTAAAATAACATTATAAGTTGCACATATAATAAATAATAAAGCTTATTAATAAAATAAAATGTCAATGTCAAAATACAATTAAATTTAATTGTATTATGGGGAAAATGCGACTTGCTCTTGGGAGTCATAAATAGGGAAATGTGCCATATGGCCCATAGGGAAAAATGCGACCAGCCTAGGGGAAAGAAAGAATATTATTGGCTGAGTTAGAGGTGCTTTTTGGGCTGTTTTCCCTTTATAAGAGCAAGTCGACTTGCTTAGGCATCATCCAGATTTTTATTATCAGATTTTGCATTGTTAAGAGCTCTTAGCTTTTATCAGAAATTCCAAGGACGAAAACCCTTGTGGATTTCATCTCTTGCGGACGAAAACCCCAAGGGATTGAGAGGGGATTTCATTCAGAAATTTCCAGCGTTCTTAATCAGATTTCCAGGTTAATTTCAGCAGTGTTTGTGAAGGTGTTTTCAGTGGTTTATGACAGCAGTTGGGTCGACTTATTGTGGATGGTTTTGGCAACATTTCAAGAGGTATTTCCTTCAAAAATATTTGTCAAATATTCTCCATATTATTGTAAACCAGATCACTGTAATTTTACATTTATCTGAAGTGTTATTTTGAGGGTTTCAGGCAGATTAATAATCAGATTTCAGATCTGATTTCTGGGTTGTTTTGGCTGCAATAAATTCTGATTTTTGCATGATTTGATTTCTAAAAATACTTGTAATCATTTGGGATTGATAGTATATTGTTTGAGTGATGTTTTCTTTGAGATCCATCTCAAACCCTAGTCACATTTCTTCAAATAAATTTAGATATGGATTTATGTGATTGCCATAACAGTCATAAATCAACATTTGGTGTTTTTAATTGATTTAAAATTCATTGGAAAGTAAGAGAGACCCATTGGGGATCTTTCACACCATTTGGAATAAATTTGAATTTTACTATATGATAGTTTGAGAAAAAGTGCATCGATTAGCACAAAAATTATATAATTAGAAAACATAAGGTAAAAGGGAAAATATGAGAGAGGTTTTGGTCATAAAAATGTTTTGAATAAAAACCTCCTCTCGATTTTCTTCAGATGTCATCATTTGATAACAAAATGGGTTTTAGTAAAGTTGGAATCACAATCAACTATTGATCTATTTACTGGTCAATATTTATTTTCATAATAAAATGAGAGAATAAAATCATTATCATATATTCTCTCTACCAAATAAAAATCAGAATATTTATCTAGAAAATATTTTTATTCCAATAATACATATCTCTCCATATTTATTGGGGATTGAGATCTTAGTTGGTAGGATTGAAATAATTCAGAGATAGAGATCTATGCCCTAAAGTTAAAGAGTGGCTTGGAAACATGCAAATATAAATGAAACCTCCCAAACCATTGAATGTAATATCCATTTTTTGATCAATTCATTTTGAGGTTTCATTCCATATATTTGTAAATAAGTGTTGATCAAGATCCTCTTTCGAGGAATAAGCTGGCCACTCATTTCAAGGAAGATGAATATGTATATTTATGATTATTTTTCCATTATGTAATTAATATTTTGTTGTCTTTTTTATTTGTATCATATTATTTTCGTATATAATTTGTTTTGGGCCTCACAGTGTATTACGTATTTATCCTTTCTTTTTAATTTGGTATTTTTCTTTCATGCAATTGTGTTTTCCTTTCCTACAATGTGTGCTTTATATTTCCTGCAATGTGTGATTTAAATTTCTTGCAATGTTTGTTTCCATTTAATGTAAGGGTGTTTTCCTTTCATGCAATTTTTCTTTAATTTCATGCAAGTGTGATATTTAATTTCTTGTAAAGTTTGATTCTAGTTCTGCAAGTGTGCTTTTCAATTCATGCAAGTGTGGATTTTGGGTAGTGGGAACCATTGCCAAATATATCTTTCTCCTATTGCATAATACCATGGACACATACTTTGATTGAAATTATTTAATTAAGAGGATTGATGACCCTCATTAAATGGAGATACTAGAGACACTTTCTGTTCATGGTGGATGTCTACAACCTGATCTCGAATTTTTCCACTTCTTCTTATGCAAACAACTTTGTTTCCACTCTTGGATTCTCATTTTATTTTTCTTCATTAACATGAAACTCCTTTCAACTAATTGTAGATTCTAAATATGTTCTTGGTGTATCACTATAATCCTCTAAAAGTACAAAAATTCTAAACATGCAAAAGTAATAAGGATCATTGCATTCAATTGTAACACCTTTCTCACTTTGAAAACCTTCTTCCTCAAACCCGTAGATGCCATTAGTGTTGAAAAACACTTTCTCCTCATCCCTAATTCCAAACTGATTTTCCTCTGGATCAACCTAATTTTTTTCATCTTAGATTCCTCTTTTTGCACATTTATTACATTCTCATCCTCCCAATTTGAATCACACCAATCCCCAATTGTTATATAATTTTCATACTTGGAGAAACTGGTTTGAGTTGAGACAGTAGAAAGTTTTTGTTGATTAATTAAATTCTTAGAGAGAGATGATTTGGGCTAAATAATTCTGACTTGACCATTTGAAACATCCAAATGATCCTCCAAAACATGTTTTGATCCTTACAGTTCCTCCTCTCCATGAAAGTAGAAAAACCCATTCTACCAACATTGTAGGATAACTTGGTTTATTGAATATTGGATAGAGAATTGGGACAACATGTGAAATACCACAATTTCTAAAATTTTTATGACAAGAATTTGAAGAGATGGTTAATGCTATAGGTGGAGGGGGAGGGAATTTTGCATAACATAAGGAATGTGTTTGGTATGATGAGATTATAGAGAAAAAATGTAGGATTAGCAAACATAAGAGTTTCTGGATCGGAAGTGAAATAATAGGTTTTTATTTGATAACATTGAGGGTTTGGATAAATTGAGAAGGTGAGGGGAAAATGGAATCAATGGGGAAGGGTTTCCTCTTTCCATCCTGAATAATATTCTTCTCAACTTTCCGACAATATCAAATTACTAAGGAATAGTGTTTCCTCCTAGAAATTGGATCAATATAGCCATATCAGAATCAAAGGCTCTTAAATAATACAAGAATTCCATACCTAGTTGGGGTCTTAAATATGGAGAAATGATTTTCCAAATCCTTTTGAATATAATATTAAAGTCTAAGATATACTCCATTAAAGATCATTGTATTGTGTTGAGGTGTTCCATGAGGGATATGATGTCTACATTCTCCTTGAACCGATTATTCAACTATTCTCCCAGATGATCCTAGGTGGAAATGGATTATGGAGCCAAAATGAGGTACCAATTTTGTGCTCTGCCTTTGAATGAAGAGAAAACAATCCCAAGGAAATTTTTTATTATTTTATAATGTTGTGGATGGTACAATGGTTGGCTACATCTTGGATATGATCAATAGGGCTGAGATCTCCATTCTCATAAAAGAGAGGAAAGTTTTTTAGGGCTATCTTGGGGATATCATCCCATTGCTACAAATGGAGGGTGATTTAATAGTTTTTATTTTATTTTATTAAAATCTGAATGCAAAGATCTACTATAACTGATAAACAAGGAAATATAAATGTTAAACATATGAAAGGAAATGATAGGGGCAAGGTACTTATATGAATTTTTCTTATCCCGAGGTGAGTCTGAACTAAAAATGTGATGGAATAGGAGAACAAACCTACATAATTAGGCTTATAAAAATGTAGAGACTCTCGCGATTCCTAGACATGAGCATCTCGGACAAGGATAGGGGCACCCGTAGGCACCCAAGACCTTTGTGTGGGTGCTTTGGAGTCTATAGAAATGGTCAAAAATTGGTTCTAATAGTTTCGCTAGGGCTTCACACTTGTTCAATTTTTGTCTCCTTTATGTCAAACTTAAATCACCGATGTACTTGTAAATATACAAACCAATATCCTCCTAAAAAACCCTCAAAAATACATCAAATCGTAAAAAATGAAGATGCAAAATGAGGGGTCAAACTATCCTCAATTGTCACAATGGTGAACTTATGACTGAGTGATATACTACATCTCAGACCCAATTTATTTCTATGTGATTGTGTGTGTAATAATGCTCCTAGGATTCCATCTTGCCAATGACACTAAGATAGCGAGTGGTAGCTAGATAAAATGTAAATGTGTGGAAGGAATAAATTGAACTCCTCTTCCTATGTAGTGTGTATGTAGAGTAATGCACCCAAATGTAGTCCCTTGAGATATATATAGATATCCTTTGATAAAAATTTCCTTCCATTATAATGGTATGTATGTTATGTTTATATAGGGATATCTTACTTGAATTTCGACACTAATGACCTGATATGCTGATTAGTACCTCATGATATGAGAGGGAACACCAAAAATAC
Organism: Taxus wallichiana var. yunnanensis; assembly: GCA_018340775.1. NCBI lineage: Eukaryota > Viridiplantae > Streptophyta > Pinopsida > Cupressales > Taxaceae > Taxus > Taxus wallichiana. The sequence goes on from CM031240.1 coordinate 580,893,848, forward strand.
TAACCTAAAATGTAAAAAATAAGATCAAACATAAACAAAACATGGGCGCCCAAGATGGAAAGGAGCACTGACGTTAGTGTCTAGTCCTGGCGTTAGTGTTTGGAGACAAGTGATGAAAATGAGTGAAGACTGACATAAAAGGATCCCGTGACTTGACCAACTAGGTGTTTGAGTGACAAGTGTGAAAGATAAAAGAAATATAAACAAAAATACAAGTGGATGGAATATGGAATGGGTCACCAAGTGAATAATTTTAATACACAAGATCCATATATAGAATAACATACTAGGTTGTATGGTAAATAATAGTAAGTGCGTGATTTTGTGTCTACATTTGCACCCACTTTACATTGGTAACTAAAAGTTTGCTAACATAAAGTAGATAGAGATGCATACCTGAGAGATTTCCAGAGAATCCAATGTTGCATAAGTATGTGCAAATGTGGTAGAAGTACATGAAAAATGAGAACACATAGTGTGGGGAACCTTGGATTGCTTGTGTCAATCTATGTGGTATAATGAGAGATGTGGGACCATTATGAGGAGCACTAAGTGAGATTGATGATTATGATGTTGAGTGACTAGATATTTTGATTTTTTTCATCGATGGAGATGTGTTGGGGTAAGGAGTGATCAATTCCTAACTTGATTGTGTGTGTGTAAAAAACTGAGGATTTGGGTGTACTACCATTAGAGGAAGAGTTTAGGGAGAGAGGTCTAGTTTTACTCTCCAACTTTAACTACATCCTCAAAAGGTCTAGCCACTGCAGATGGAAAAAGACCAGATTTTGTTGATTTTGGATCCAATTTTGATCAAATGTGAATAACCCATATAGGAGCAATATAGGAAAGGAAATGACGTCTCATTGCCCTCGCTCCGTGGATGTCGGCATGATGTGTATGAGATGGATTCCATGCTAGGTCATTTGGAAGAAATCACAAAATGTGGAATCCCATGTTAGGTCATCTAGGAAAGTGGTGATATAAATCCCAAGTTAGGTCATCTGGGAGGATAAATATGTTGTGTTGTGTTGATTGATTGATGTGATTTAGAATAGTAGAAAGTTTGTGTTGTCGAGATTTGAATGTATGTGATTGATTGATTGGTTACTCATGGAGATATTTTATGCTTGTTGCCCCCAGATTAGGTCATTAGGGGAAATTGCTAGAAAGTGGTGTGAAATGTCACATGATGTATGAGAAAAAATTGAATTAGGAATGTAGGATGATCATGTAACATTGTGAAGGGGATTATGGGATACCACGATTATATGTTCCCCCTTGAGGATGAATGATGAGCTAAAAGTAAGTGTGTAGTGATGTAATGGAGAATGTATGATAGATATCACAAAATTGTGTATATATCGAGTTGAAACAATTTCAAGGAGGAATATAATGCTTGTGTAATGTGTATGATACAATATTAGGAAGAATTCCAAAGAGAATGACATAAATGAGATAGGAATCGAGTAAAGATATACAAGATATGATTGAAATCGTGTAATGTGTATTAGTTTGAAGGATAAGTGTGAATAATGACTATAGTGTGGTAAGTGATGGGAAGTTACTATAAATAGTAATATGAAAAAGTGAATAGGAAATTCATTTGATTATTGCACAAGTGTGATTTTGAGCTCTAGGTGTACAAAGATGCCTCAAGTGAGAGAACCATAATTGAGTCATTTGAGATGGTGGTGGTGGCTATGGTGTCACGTATGACAAATGAGCTAGTTAGTGTGATTTTTAAAAAAGCTGTGTTGATATTAGTTATTTTTGATAATTTAAAAAAGAAATTATTTTCAATTTTATTGGTGTTTTAGATCTGGACAAGAGTGGCAAAGGTGCTAATGACCTTTTGGATAGTAGCGCTGGCATGGGCAATACAGACTTTCTCGTGGGTGCCCCATTCCTAGTCACAGGGTGATGGTGTCCTAGAGAGTTGGGAAGAGTCTAGAGTGTTTTAGATGTGAAAATTGATGCTTGTTGATTATTATAGGTAGGTGTGCTTGCATTTATATGAGATTATAATGGGTTGTTTCTTGTTGGTTTGTGTTGTGCAGAGGATGGAGTGGAGGTAAAATGTGTATGATGGACTATGTGGTTAGAGAATCGATTTCTTCTAGGGGTGACGGATCCATTCTAGGAAGAATGAGTCTCATGATAGTTTGGTATGGTCCAGGATGTGGCCCCAGAGCCATATGTATGGGTTAGGGCCATTAGGGAACCGAGGAGGGACAAAGCTATACCAGGGCCCACAAGAGCACAACTAGTACCCCTTGGGCAAGATGAGGAAGAGGCAAAAATAGAGCCAATAGATGTGGATGATATAGGGTGCATAGAGACACATCACATGGTGAGCATCACATTGGTGTGTATATTTGTTTCTAGTTTTTATAAATGCTATAGGATTACCTCCCGTAGAGGAGGAGTAAAGGGGTAAGCACATGCCCTCAATAGCATAGTGACAATGATAACAGAGCGTGAGTATTTTTGTAGTGATGTTTGTGATTGGTTATTTGGTTATTTAATTGTCATTATTGTCTAATGTGGTGATCTATGGATGTAGGTGATACATAATGGCCATTTATTGTGGAAAAATCCATCCGCACATTGACGTGGAATGTGCCCACCGATGTACTCATAGGTGGCGGTATGCTAGAGCACATGGATAATATCGTGGGTGAGCACACACACTTATTTGATCTAGTAGCATTAACGGTAGCTACACGTACCATATTACTAAGTGAGAGGGGTGTGGCACGAGAGGAGATGCAGGCGAGATAGAGAGGATATGGGTGCAGTACCTTAACATAGGATGTATTTGCGTGGTTCATGGATCTATAAGGTCATTTTTTAGAGCAAATTGACTAAGGTGAGACTATTGCATTGATAGGTAGAGAGATATTGGGGCCGTGATTAGCAAAGCATATTGAGTGGCGAAGGCTCTAGTTCTAGAGCTTCCATAGTTGTACATAGTTATAGTGATGATGAGATATGATATGTACTGATGTAGCGATTTATGGGGGCTTTCCCCAACAATGGATTTTTTTAACTATGATTTTGATCATATATATATATATATATATATATATATATATATGGACTATTGACATATGTTCGATGTACTTGATGTTTTATTGATTATATGATGTGATGATTTGGTGCACATATGTTGATGTATGATGTGATGATTATTGTCAATATATTTGATGTGTGGTGTTGTGATGATTGTTTTGTTGATATGATTAGTAATGAGTATTGTTTGATTAATGATGAGATAGTATATATGATTATAGATGATGTATGTAGTATGATTGTGATGTATAATAGATAATTGATGAAAAAGTGTCTTTGTATGAATGATGAAGTAGAAATGAATAATGTGAAAGATTATGTGAATGAGATGGTTGTAATAGTGTAGTGAGCGTGTTAGTATGATGAAGAGGGGAGGAGAATAACGATGCCCCCAGTGTATATATGATAAGGTTCATTTATATAAGACCCCTCAACAGTCAAGAATGAACTATAAAGTAAGAGTGCATCATCAAGAAGTGATATGATAGTGTACACTAGATATATATGTCGATATAATGTGTAATGTGAAGATATAGTGAGGTTCTTATTATAACATATCCCTCAACAGTCATGTAAGAACCATAAGAACACAAGTGCATCATTGGGGGTTAGGTGATAAAATCACCTACCAAAGACCAAGTGGGCATGGAGTGGTGGAAGCATGTGGGGTGTAAGAAACATGAGTGTATGAACCGAACTAAATTCCATATGAAATGCTACCAATGATGGGAGTTGGAGCAAAGGGAAGTGCGAGATACCGATGGTTGAGGAAACCAATATGTAGGAGTGTCATGGTGTGACATATGAAATGGTGTAGCGGTGGATGAATGAGATGGAGAGCATGCATGAGTAGTGACATGCGGTGGTGGAAATTTTTTTACCTTAGCACTAGAATAAGGATACAAATCAACTAGAGTAACAACACGCTTACGTGGGAGTGGAGACATAGACCTCTCATGAGAGCAAGAGCCAAAGGAAATGACACCCTTATCTTCTAATTTTTGTAGTCTATCATGAAGGGCACAACAATTATTATCGCGATGACCATTATTATGATGATACTTGTAGTAAGGTCAATCATGTTGGCATTATAAGCGATGAGGTGGATGATGCTGATTAGAAGGTAATAAAATCAAACACTTTTCAAGAAAGGAACACAACACATCATGAGGTATAACATGATGAGAAAAGTGTAATGGCTCCCATGAAAGAGATGTAGAAGTATGAGGTGGATCCGATGCAATGGAATAGATAAAGGATGATTATGCAATGGATAAGACTGAACTTTCTTGCAAGGTGGAGGAGATAGAGACCTAGGAGGATGCTTAACAGATGGAGTTGGAGAAGAACTAGATGGTATGATAGTAGGAGCACTAGGAGGAGGATCTATGACATGTGCAGTAATGAGATCATGTTCTAAATCAATGACCTTATAGCACAAGAGTGTGAATGATTTACATGTATCATATTGCAAGTGTTGTTTTAAAGTGGGAATCAAGCCACAATAGAAGATGAATTTATTTTCTAGGTTAATGGCTTGAAGACTAACTAATGCATGCAAACATTGAAGCACAAAATGTAATCAATGATAGGTTCTGTTTTTCCTTGATGTAAGCTAGGTAGATGATCATATGTGACTCTAGGGCCATTGTTGAGGATGAAGCGATGAAGAAAAATTATTCCATCTCACAATAGGTACTAATAGATCCAAAGGGTAAATGTGTGTACCATTAGAGAGTGTCATCAGTAAGACTATGGCGAAAATATTTTAACAATAATCGATCATTAGAATAAGAAGCCATAGCTAGATGATAATTATTAAGATGCAAATATGGATTTCCAGTACCATCAAAGCATGTAAATGTATGCATAATGAAATACCGAGGAAATGCTGGATTGTGAATATTTTTAGAATAGGGTTTCCATCTAAAGAATTGTTATTGATAGAAGCATAATAGGCCTTGCTTTCAAGTGTGAGAGATTGAACCTGAGATTTCAATTGGCCAAAAACATGCATGAGTGATAAAATGTCATGTGAAGGAATGAAAAAATATGTGAGTAGTTTATTGAGTGGTTGAAGATTTCCATTATGAGTGATCATAGGAATATCAAGAGAAGAAATTGAAGATACCAATGCTAAGGGCATATTAGGTGTAGGTCTTTGAAGAAGTAACAAGCGGAGAAAAACTTGAAGTAGTAGGACTAGCATCGAAAACATTATTAGGAGATGAAGTGATATAAGGAGATGAATCAAGCATGCTACTAGAGACAATCTCAAAAGAAGATGAAAGTGGAGTAGAAAATTCACATTAATTAGTATGTAAATAAGTATAATCATTACTAGTATGTGTCATATAAATATCAGACAAAGATTCAAATGCAAGGATTTCATTAAGTGTATCATCAACATATAATGAAGGAGGAGGATAAATAGTATGCGATGCACTATTAGAAACATTTTCAGAAATGGAAGGAGTATGAGATGCAACTATAGAATCATCCTGACTAGTATGAGAAACAACATCATGCACATGTTTATTTTCATCTTGTTTTTTAGCTAAAGAATTATCATCAAGATTAAGCATAAAACTAATAATAACATCATCTAAGTTCTCATTAGAAATAACAAAAGGTGGAGTGTGGCTGACTGAATAACAAGGTCTACAACTAGAAAATATTTCTAAATCAGAAACAATGCTAATAGTGGAATGATCAAAGCTAGTAGGCACATTGCATTCATTAGCTAAGAGTTGTCTTTGAGTATATCCTAGAAGAATAACATTATGATATAGAGTGCTAACCTTAGTTATGATTATCTCATCATATATAAGATTAATAATCACATGAGGCATGAATAACATAGGACAAGAAGAGCTATCCTTATCCATTAGGGTTTTAGTGGATCCTAGGGAAATAATTTCAAATATACGGTTCACCAAAATGATTTAATATTTTTTTAATTAAAATCTGAATGCAAATATATGCTATAACTAATAAAAAATGAAATATAAATGTTAATTTTTTTTATTAATTTTAAATATGAAAGGAAATGATAGAGGTAAGGTAATTACCTCGAATTTTTCTTATCCTAAAGTGATTCTCATCTAGAAAATATGATGGAACAGGAGAACCAACCATTGTAATTAGGCTCAGAAAAATGCAGATATGCTCACGATGCCTGCACATGGGTGTTTACGTAAGGATAGGGGAACTCGCGGGTGCCCAAGACCTCTGTGTGAGCACTAGAGTATGCATAAATGGTTGGAACCTGGTTTCAATAGTGTTGATAGGGTTTCACACTTTTTGCTTTTGGTTTCCTTTATGTCACACTTGGATCATCGAGGTACTTGTAAATCTACATACAAAGATCCTCATGCAAAACCCTCAAATCCTAAAAAAGAAAGATGCAAAATGAGGGGTCGAATGTCCTCAGTTATCACAATGGTGAACTTATGACTGAGCATTGCACTACATCTCATACCTAATGTAATTCTATGTTCTTGTGTGTGCAATAGTGCTCCTAGGTTGCCCTCGTACAATGACATTAAGATAGTTGGAAATAGCTAGATAAAATGCAAATGTGTGGATGGAATAGAATGAACTCCCCTTCCTATATAGTGTGTATGTAGAGTAATGTACCCAAATGCAGTCCCTTGAGATATGTAGATAGATAGTCCTTGATAATAATTGCCCACCCTTATAATGGTATGTATGTTATGTTTATATAGGGATCTCTTTCTTGAATTTTGACACTAATGACCAAAAATTTTGATCAATTCCTCAAGATATGAGAGGGAATTGTTATCCAAAATGAACCCCTTGCTCATTTTGGATAACTCCCTTCATTTCATTCCTCCCTTGTGCCTCAATCAGAATTTTTACTTTTCAGACACTCAAAATATTCTGGAAATGGCACCATTGGATAGAGCTCTTTCTCAAATTTCTAGAAAGGTAAAGTGTTCTTCCTAACTCCATTTATTTTTAAAGTTATGGCTCGACGGAGTTTTTGTGGGAAATTTTCCCTTGGTAGGCCCACTGGCCAATCAGAAACTGCCACATCAGCAAAAGTGGCGGGGCGGGGAAAACTTGGAATTTTCACTAAGTGTTTGGTGGGGTTCAAAAGAAGAAATTTTCCCCCGAGGGCCCGCTGATGAATAAGATGTTGCCACGTGTCTAGGCGGAGGGAGTTAGGAAATTTTTTCTAAGGTTGGCGCAAACAAATTTTCGGCCCTAAGGCCCACATCCAATGGCATTGCACCACGTGTCCTTAGGCCGAAGGAATGTCAGAGTGGTGGAGGAAATAGGAAAAAATTGCCAAAGTGTTTGGTGGGGGTGCTAAGGAGAAATTGCCACAGGCCGTGAGCCAATGGGATCACGTCACGTGTCTCAGGGGGAATCGGAGCTTCGACCGCCAGGGAGAAGTTGGGATTTTTTCCCAAAGGTTAGCGCAAAGAGGAGTTTTGGCCCCAAGGCTGCAATGAATAGAAACCTGCCACGTGTCTTCAACCAGTGGAAGTGGGGAAAATTGGGAAATTCTCCCAAAGCAAAATCAAAGGAAATTTTAAAAGGGAAGTCCCGCCTCCCAAGGCCCGAGCCAATGGAATTATGCCACGTGTCCACGTGGCGGCAAAAAAATGCAAGATAGGCCCACAGAAAATGAAGAAGACATGCCCACACCCAATAGGGTGCTACCACATGTCCAGCTCAAGGAAAACGGTCAACAATGATGGAAAAGACAGAGAAAATGCCCGTGGCGAATCACATCATGCCACGTGTCCTCGGGTCATCCAACTGCGGAGAATTTTTTGGAAAATTTTCCAAAGGCCGAAATGGTGGAAAAAGAAGCAGGAAAGGCCCACAACCAATCAGAATGTGCCATATGGCACCGAACGAGCGGGTGTGGAGATTTTGGGGAAATTTTCCCAAATGCAAAAAGTGGGAAAATTTCAAATTTTTGGCCCGCTAACCCATTTTGGCCCTGTTTTGCCCTAAATTTTCAAATGAGCATAAATTTTGATCCAGAGCTTAGTTTTTTGCGTTCTTTATATCAATGGAAAGCTGGTGAAATTATCTACATGATTCTAGGGTCAATTTTGTGTTTTGGTGGATTTTGGAGAGATAAAATTGGAAAACACCTCTGGCACGTGGAAATCAACAAATGATGTTTCAACCACCATTTTTAATGAAGAATGGCTCGCATTCTCTCCCAACATGGTTAAAAATGTCAAGGAATGGAATTTTGAGGGTTCCCATGCTTTTTTAATACCATTTGGTTAGTGGTTGAAGCTCCTCTCATGTTTTCCCATGTTTCTCTCTCCTGAGCTCATTTTTACATTGTAAAAGCCAGAATGGGCTCATTTTTAAAAAATTAGACATTCTTTTAGCTCTACAACTTCCATTTTCTTCCTAATCAGGTAGATTTGTGGATTTTTTTACCTTTCCATGCAAATAATACACTTCTTTTGCCTCTTGTCATTATAATGCATTGTATTGACCCGGAATGATGATATATACTTTGTGATTAAACCTTCTCAATCCTTTTATATGTTCATCATTGTTTCCTGATCTTTCATTACATTTTGGAAATTTTTGCATGTTTTATGTTGTATTTTCTTGTGGATTGTGTATTTTTCCATAGTAGTAGGTGTCTAATACTCCTTTGGTGCATCACCTTATTTAGACTAGGTTTATTTTTTGCATTTTCTCAACCCTGTCTCCTTGGAAAAATTTGATTAAGTCATAGGTAAACCCTCTGCAGAATGTTATGCACACTTGAATAGAGGAGTTGAGGAACCAGCCTCTAATCTGGAGATTCTTTTCCCATTTTTACAAGTCCCACACTTAGGGAAAAGATTCAATGTTGTGTAATCACACTTTGATCTGAGATGCCAAACTAGAAATTTGATAGAACATCCAAAGGGTGATGCTGATTTTCACTAACAATTTTGGCACACCAGGTGGGACCTTAGATGTCTTCATCTTCATTGAAACAAAATTGATGTGCATTTGTTGCAAGTTTCTTGCTTAAAAGAGCCCTGAATTACACATCTGACGACTCTAAGGAAGAAGAATCAACTGGTTTTAGCAAGATGATGACCTGAAAACTCATGAGAAGAATCACCACAAGGTCAAGAGTTAGAGAAGAAGTATTTTTGAGTATCTACAATTATCTCCAAGAAGAAGATGAAGAGGAAGAAGAATCCAAAGGTCTCCATCTCCACCAAATAGAACTCTATCAACTCCTCCACCCGGTAGACCTTTCATCCAATCATCAAGGGTTCTAAGGCCAATCAGAATGGAACATTACAACCCATATGTCAATTTCACTTTGCAATGTGACCCACTTGCTCTCAATGCACAAAATCCAATCCCAAAGTTGCATCAAGAACATTCCATACTTTACTAGAGAGAATCAGACCACTCCTGGTGATCATGTCAAGGACATTGCTAATATTTGTGTAATCCATGAGATTGATGAGATGCAAGTTGTTGTCAAACTGCTGGCATCTTCATTCAAAGGGAAGGCTTTGTAATGGTTCAAGAGCCTTGCTTTAGGCTCTATCCAAAATTGGAACCATTATGTATAGCCCTCCATGAGCAGTTTGGAGAGAAGGGAGATAACTTGTCCCTTTTAGAACAATTGACAACTATCAAGAGAGCTCCCAATGAGTAACTGACTGACTTCAACTTCAGATTTCAAAGGACTTAGGAGATAATTCCAATGGCAGTAAGGCCAATAGTAGAAGGTGCTTTTCTATATTACCTCAAAGCTTTAAATTCTGATATTTCTATGTTAATTCAATCCATGGGAGGCACAAGTATCCCTGCTGCTTATAGCATTGCCATTAGAGCTGAAAATTGTCCGATTCAGTGCCGGTAAGCTAGCTCCTAGGCATCCAATGCCATTGTATCCAAATTTAGATAGTCTAAGTACTAATCAAGTGCCTATTTTAGCTCCTATTCCCACTCCTAGAGATTAGAATTCAAGTGAAGCTTCTACTTCATCTTCTAGTGCCTCAAATGAACTTTAAGAAGTCATGAAGCGAGATATGGAACCAAAGCCACAATCAGATCTGATTCTATTGCAAACTTTCACATTGAACCTCACACTCCAAGCCAAATCAATACCAACTATTCAAAGTTTGATCAAGAAGATTATCCAAGCACTGATGAAGTTGAAACCAAGGTTGGAAGCATCATAGATTTGACTCTTGATGAATGGGCAAGCAAGGTGCATGCTTTTGATCCTTATAAATAAATAGAAGAATTTGAGCTAGGAGTCTATTACATATATGAAGAAAATCAGCCTATTCCTAGCATCACCAAGCTAGACCACAAGGATGACAATGAGGTATGGCAGTTGTTCTTTGATGGATCAAGAAGTAGACAAGGTGCAGGAGGGGGAGCTATGCTTGTTTCACCTCAAGGAGTTAAGTATTATTTAGCTTTTAGATTTCAGTTTGCATGTTCTAATAACACTACTGAATATGAAGCTTTGATACAAGGATTGCATTGGTCAATCAAGAGAAGAATAAAGAACTTGTAAGTTTTTGGTGACAAATGAGCTTATTATCAACCAAGTTAAGGGTAGCATGTTGCCAAGAATGGCCTACTAAAATTCTACAAAAATAGGGTGTGGGACCTCATTGAAGATTTTGAGGGCTTTAGCATCAAGTCCATCCTTAGGAAAGAGAACCAAGCTCTTGTGACAGGCTTGCATCGATTGGAGCAGCCTTTGATGTTGTTGAAAGCATCAAGACAGACAAAGTATAGCCAAGCATTCATGTGATTGTAAGGCCTTCAGTGCCAGATAACAATGTAAGTTGGCAAGTGTTTGAAAATGATCAAAAATCATCCATTTCTTGTAAGAAGAGGCTGAGTTCTTAGCTAAAAATTAGGAGAAGTTAGAACAACAATATGGTGATCAAGTGGTACAACTGAGGATCAACAAACTACCAAAGGGACTTGTCAGTTTGGAGTCCATTTTCAATCCTAATGACCAGTTTAGGAGAGAGAAGGAAAACATCCAAGTCAAGGGAGAAGATTCAAAGCCCATCTTGGTGGAAGAAGGAAAGTCACTTGCAAATTGGTAAAATGACAACTAAGCAAGAAATGTGTGAGTTCATACATATCTCATCAAGAATTCCCTGATGTGTTTGCCTAGAGCTATGAATATTTGAAGGGTTTCAATCCCAAGTTAGCTCAACACACTATTGAATTGGACCCAAGTGCTAAACCCATCAGGCAAAAACAAAGGCCAGTCAATCCGCACCTAGAGCCTCTCATGAGAAAAGAATTGAATAAGTTGATAGAGTCAAGTATCATATTCCCTATCAAGCATTCTAGTTGGGTAGCCAACTTGGTTCCAGTTAGAAAGAAGAGTGGAGAAATCAGATTGTGTGTTGACTTCAGAGATTTGAATAGAGCATCTCTCAAGGATCATTACCCACTCCCTTCTATGGAGTAGATTTTACAAGTTATTGCTGGATCTGAAAGATTTTCATTGCTAGATGGCTATTCAGGGTATAATTAGATTATGGTGAAGGAAGAGGATCAGTTCAAGACAACCTTCACAACCAAATGGGGAGTTATGCTATAGGAAAATACCATTTTGACTGTCCAATGCCGGAGCTACATTCCAAAGGGAAATGGACATGGTGTTCAAGGATTTGATTAACAAAATGGTGCAAATATATCTTGACAATAGCACTATTTTTTCAAAAATGTAGCAGCAGATACTCTTTTCATTTAAGATAAGTATTCCAAAGGTGCGAAGATTTGGGGTATCTTTGAATCCCAAAAAGTACATTTTTCTAGTTCATGAAGGAAAGCTTCTTGGCCACATTTCCTCCAAATAAGGATTAGTAATTGATAAATAAATAGTTGAAGCCATAAGAGCACCGCCATTTCCAATTCATAAGAAGGCCCTTCAAAGTTTCTTGGGAAGGATAAATTTTGTTTGGAGGTTTGTCCCAAATTTTGCAGCCCTAGTCAAGCCTATCACCAAGATGTTAAAGAAAAACATAGCTTTAAAATGGACAGAGAAGGCAAGGCAAGTTTCAAGCAATCAAAGAGGTCATCTCACAAGCCCCAAATCTCATTAACCTGTGATTTATCCAAGGATTTCATCCTCTATGCATTTGAGGTGATGATACTATTTCTACAATTTTGGTACAGTGAGAACATAGACAATGATGAGCAGCCAATTGCTTTCTTCACCAAACTGGAGGACTATGAGGTGAGATATTATTTCATTGAGAAGCATGTTCTTGTAGTAATTAGGAGCTTGAAGAAATTTAAGCATCTAGTTTCAAACAACAAGGTTCAACTGTTGGTTTCTCATGTGGGAGTTAAAGACTTCCTCCTCAATAAAGACTTGAATGAAAAGAGAGCAGGGTGGATTACTCGTGTCATGGAGTATGACATTGAGATCAAAGTCACCAAGTTGGTTAGAGGAAAAGGATTGTGTGAGCAGCTGGTCTTGAGCAAGCAAACAAGCATACAATGGAGAAAGAGGTTGTTTTGGCGTTGCAAGATAGCCATGAGCAAGGAAGCACTCAAGAAGAAAATGATGGTGTCCTCACTCCTTGTTGGACCCAAGACATAATGCACTTCCTACACATAGGCCTATGCCCTCCAGAGATGAACAAAACCAAAAGGAGACACTTCAGATTGTAGGTTGTCCCATATGCCCTTGTTGATGGTGTTTTATTCAAAAGGGATGTGAATGGAGTGCTGCTGAGATGCATTGGTACAAATCAGATTCACAGAGTGTTGGAAGATTTCCACAAAGTGGACAAGCTGGTGGTAATATTGCACCAAGAGTGAGAGCTCTCAAGATAATGAGGGCTGGCTATTATTGGCCCAATATTTTTAGTGATTGTTATGCATGGATCAAGAGGTGCAAGAATTGTGCATTCTTCACAGGTAAGGAGAGACTAGCTGCCCTTCCATTGCATCCAATTTCAGTTGACCAACCATTCATGCAATGGGGTTTGGACTTCATTGGAGTCATTAATCCAAATTCAAGCCAAGGACACAAGTGGATTCTAACAACAACAAATTACTTCACCAAGTGGACTGAAGCAGTAGCACTCAAGGAAGTAAATGAATCTAGCATCCTAGACTTCTATGAAGGGATAACAACCAGATTTGGCATACCTGCTACAATAATATTAGATAATGCATTGGCATTCATTGGGTCCAAGGTAACTGAATGGGCTGTTAAGAATGGGATCTACCTAAGCACTTCATCAAATTATTATCCTCAGGGTAATGGCCAAGCTAAATCTACAAACAATAACTTGTTAAGGATCATCAAGACGACTCTTGATGAAAATCAGAGGTCTTGGCATACTAAATTGAAATCAGCCTTGTGGGCTGATAGGATAACCCCCAAGAGATCTACAGGTAATTCTCCATTCAAGCTTGTTTATGGAAGAGAGGCAATTTTTCCCATGTCACTTGAGTTGCCAACATTGGAACTCATGAAGCAGTTGGAGTTGTTGGAGTTTGGACCCATGGAGGTTAGGTATGTAGAATTGATGGAGCTCCAAGAAATCAAAAATCAGGCATCCCAAGCAATGGAGAAAGATCAAGCCTTGATCAAGAAGACCTTTGATAGAAAGGCCAAGGATAGATCTTTCCAAGTTAGAGATCTAGTGTTAAAATTGGATGTAGATAGAAAAATTGGGGAGGCATTCAAAATTTGATGCCATTTGGAGTGGCCCCTACATGGTCACAAAGTGTACGGACAACAATGCCTTCCAATTGTCCACATTGGATGGTGAAGAATTGTAGATTCCAGTCAATGGAATCCACCTAAAGCATTTCTATTGAAGGAAATCCTCCACCTTGTACATATTATCTTAGGTTTTCATTCGTCCAAGTGCTTATGCACATTTTTTTGTTGTAGATTAGCTTTGGTTTCCCTAAGTTCTTTGGCACAAGATTATTGTTCCAGGAAATGTGTTTTATAGGCCTTGCTCCAATCAGATGGTGTTCTACCCTCCCCCTTCCTCCTTGCATTGTTATAATCAATTGGGGTACCAAGCAAAGAATTTTATGACTCCATGCCTAATAAATTACTTCAGGCAACTAGTAACTTCATCTAGTAGGCAGATGACCCCTCTGAGTCGCCAAAATTGTTATCCAAAATGAACCCCTTGCTCATTTTGGATAACTCCCTTCATTTCATTCCTCCCTTGTGCCTCAGTCAGAATTTTTACTTTTTAGGCTCAAAATGTTCTGGAAATGGCACCATTGGATAGAGCTCTTTCTCAGCTTTCTAGAAAGGTAAAGTTTTCTTCCTAACTCCATGTATTTTTGAAGTTATGGCTCGGTGGAGTTTTTGTGGGAAATTTTCCCTTGACAGCCCGCCGGCCAATTAGAAGCTACCACGTCAGAAAAAAGTGGTGGGGGGGGGAAAAACTTGGAATTTTCACTAAGTGTTTAACGGGATTCAAAAGAATAAATTTTCCCCCGAGGACCCGCCGATGAATAAGATGTCCATGTGTTTAGGCGAGGGAGTTAGGAAAAGTTTTCTAAGGTTGGCACAAACAGATTTTCAGCCTTAAGGCCCGCATCAAATGGCATTGAGCCACTTTTCCTTAGGCCGAAGGAATGTCAGAGTGACAGAGGAAATAGGAAAAAAATGGCAAAGTGTTTGGCGGGGTGCTAAGGAGAAATTTTGGCCTGCAGGCCATGAGCCAATGGGATCATGTCACATGTCTCAGGGGGGGTCGGAGCTTCGACCACTGGGGAGAAGTCGGGATTTTTTCCCAAAGGTTAGTGAAAAGAGGAGTTTTGGTCCCAAGGCCCATAATGAATAGAAACCTACCATGTGTCTTCAACCAGTGAAGTGGGGGAAAATTGGGAAATTCTCCCAAAGAAAAATCAAAGGAAATTTTAAAAGGGAAGTCCCACCTCCCAAGGCCCGAGCCAATGGAATTATGCCACGTGTCCATGTGGCGGTAAAAAATGCAAGACAGCCCACAGAGAAAAATGAAGAAGACAGGCCCGCACCCAATAGGGTTCTGCCATGTGTCTAGCTTAGGGAAGATGGTCAACATCGACGGAAAAGACAGAACAAATGCCTGCGGTGAATCACATCATGCCATGTGTCCTCGGGTCATCCAAATTACGCAGAGAATTTTGGAAAATTTTCCAAAGGCTGAAATGGTGGAAAAAGAAGTAGGAAAGGCCCGCAACTAATCGAACGTGCCACATGGCACCAGAGCGGCAGGGCACGGAGATTTTTGGGGAAATTTTCCCAAATGCAAAAAGTGGGAAAATTGTAAATTTTTGGCTCAAGCTAACCCAGTTTGGCCCTATTTTTCCCTAAATTTTCAAATGAGCATAAATTTCGATCCAGAGCTTAGTTTTTGTGTTCTTTATATCAATGGAAAGTTGGTGAAATTCTCTACATGATTCTCGGGGTCAATTTTGTGTTTTGGTGGAGTTTGGAGGGATAAAATTGGAAAATGCCTCTGGCACGTGGAAATCAACAAAAATGACGTTTCAACCACCATTTTTAATGAAGAATGGCTCGCATTCTCTCCCAGCATGGTTAAAAATGTCAGGGAATGGACTTTTGAGGGTGCCCATGCTATTTTAATACCATTTGGTTGGTGGTTGAAGCTCCTCTCATGTTTTCCCACATTTCTCTCTCCTGAGCTCATTTTTGCATTGTAAAAGCTAGAATGGGCTCATTTTTAAAAAGTTAGACATTCTTTTAGCTCTGCAACTTCCCTTTTCTTCCTAATCAGGTAGATTTGTGGATTTTTTTACCTTTCCATGCAAATACTACACTTCTTTTGTCTCTTGGTCATTGTAATGCACTGTATTGGACCTGGAATGATGATATATGCTCTGTGATTAAATCTTCTCAATCCTTTCATATGTTCATCATTGTTTCCTGATATTTCATTACATTTTGGCAATTTGTGCATGTTTTATGCTGTATTTTCTTGTGGATTGTGTATGTTTTACAGCAGCAGTGTCTAATACTCCTTTGGTGCATCACCTTATTTAGACTAGGTTTATTTTTACATTTTCTCAACCCTGTCTCCTTGGAAAAATTTGATTAAGTCATAGGTAAACCCTCTGCAAAATGTTATGCACACTTGAACAAAGGAGTTGAGGAACCAACCTCTAATCTGGAGATTCTTTTCCCATTTTTACAAGTCCCACACTTGGGGAAAAGATTCAATGTTGTGCAATCACACTGGATGCTGAGATGTCAAACTAGAAATCTGATAGAACATCCAGAGGGTGCTGCTGATTTTCACTAATAGGAAGACTAAAAATACTTAACTCAAATGTCAAAAATAAAATCAAGCATAAAGAAGAAACGAGCACCCAAGATAGACAAGAATTCCCGACGCTAGTGTCTAGAGACAAGTGATAAAAATTAGTGAAGAATGATAGAAAATGATCCTTGTGACTGATGAGAATCAAAGTGTGTGAGTGACAAGTGTGAAAGATAAAAGCAATGGAAACCAAAAAGACAAGCACATGGACTATGGAATGGGTCACAAGTGAATAGTTTTCTTCGAAAGATCCATATATAAAACAACATACTTGGCGGTATAGTAAATAGTAGTAAGTGCATGATTTTTTGTCTAAAAAGGAGGTTATAACTGAAATGGGGAAATGGTAGTATTTATGGAGATTCACAAAAGAGTGGAGGCATTAAAAGGCATAAAAAGTAGGGAAAATGGTTTAAAATTGTAAAAATGAGTTTTTGTATTAGCAGAGTCGTCATGTGTGCTGATCTAAAGTCTCCAAAGCTAGATATCACCAAGTCATGAAATCAAACTTGGTGAAATTATATAAAAATCATTAGACTTGTCCCACCGGGAGTGCCAAAATTGTTAATGCACAAAAAGTATCACCCTTGAATTTGATCATGGAAAATCAATACTTTTGGCTAATATGGGATTATATCCAAGTGTGGGACCTCGCATCTTGAGACAAATCTCTAGAGAAGGATCGCTCCTCTTCCTATCTATCCTACCACTAATATTACTCCTAAGCTAATCCTAATCTAAGCCTCCAAGGGACTAGGGTTAGAGATAATACAAAAATGAAACCTAATATAAGGAAGGTGGTGATATCATTGAAAAGAAGGGTATTACTCTCCATGAGGGGAAGAACAAAAGGAAAACAAAGAGAGGAGAGGGTAGACACACACCATAGACCAACCATGTATTGACCATTCCATTCCATGCATTATAGACACACAAAAATGAAAACCTTCGAATGTAATCCACAAAACATACCAAAAATGAGAGGATATGCAAGAACATAATGGACAAGAGCATAGGGTAGAAAAAAGCCAGAAAGACAAGATTTTATTGTTTAAAGGATGCATAATCCATTACATCAATGGTAGAAGGAACTAGATGCATTACATTTCAAATCCAAGGTTTACAACTTGTGAAAATTTGGTGACCATTTTGACATGGTGACTTTACAGGTCGGTATAGGATCCTTTAGAATGAGTTTTTGAATGGAATTTATAGAAATAAGGAGAGAAGAGAGGGAGTGATCATATCCTCGTCATGAATTGATTAAACCACCTACTACGATAAAGGACCAATCACTATAGATATATAGAGTAGGTATGGGTTCCCGACATGGTTGAACTTGCAAGTCATCTAATCACTATTAGAGTAGTATGAAAACCATACTTCATTAAATTAGGGTTGTTGAAGTGGTTGAGTTCCTAGTTTTAAATTTTTCATGACTTTGTTATATGTTTTCTATGATCCATGGCTTCTCTTTTTTATGGACGTCAAGACCTTTTTTTTAATTTCCTATTCCACACTTTGTTTCGACTTCGCTAAGATCCATGAGAAATACTAAAAATATGAAATACATTATACGACCAATGGTCCCTTTTTATTTTTCCTTCGGAATTCACCGTGCTCCTCGACTAATCATACATTTTGAAATTTTGTGGCCTTTAATATGCACTTTACATTCCTTATCCTCACACCACAATGTTCTATTTACTTTCCTTATGTCTTTTATCCTTGCGAAATGTCCCTTTGTTATGTAACATTTTAAATCCATAGAATACTAAACTTTGAGAACCCATGAAGCACATAGTTCTTGTTTTGTGACTTCTAACATGTGTTACTTTCAATCACGCTTGCTTATTTTTTGGGTGGTGCCCCACAACACTTTTTCTTGCGTTATGGCTTATCCTGGGAAAACTACATGATGTGTTGCATGGAATCAACTAACTTTACAAAATTCCATATTTTCCAAGTTTGCGTAACACTATATTTCCATTATGTGAAACACTAATGTTTTCCCATTTTTCCATTGAACACTATGTATTCAACATCTTCATTTAGTGGGTCTTCAACTGGAGCCGCCTAAGTTTGAAACTTGGATGAGTTATTCAAAATAATATGGGGTTGCTATTTCAGAGAACATGTTTTTAAAAATGCTCAATGGTTGGAGGTCGATTAATTTTCAAGAGATTTCAACCCACTTCCTTGGATGATGCTCAAGAACTTGTGGTAGATGTAGAAGAAAACCCCATCTTATATGGGAAAATCAAGAAAGGATGAAACACGACATAAGGCTCATAGTTCTAATTCAGGTACCATAGATCCTTTATTATAAAAATTGGAAAATGACTTGGTTTTTCTCAAAAAGAAGGTTGCCCAAATCACCCCGTATGAATATGTACCAAGGAAGAATTTCCAGAATAAGAAAAGGATCACTAGTGCACCTCAAAGACTTGTCTTAGAAGCTCCCCTATCAATGAATCTTGTGAAGCACAATGGGATGATGAAGAAGAAAATGTTGAACCCGAATAGAAATAAGAAGAAGAGAATGCTATGGAGATTGAATATGTAGATGATGCTTATATCGACTATTTTAAATACTCATCGATAAAGAAGAATATGCAACTAACATAAAAAGATACTCATGCACTATATTTACGCGCTTCACAATCACGGAAGGAACCGTCCTATTATACCTCCCAAAATAAGAAGTCCGTAGATCCTCCCATGATGATGATCTACAAAATAATATAATCAACATAGGATATACATTGCCTCCTTTTATGTATTCTTGTAAGATGAAACCAGATCTCATCATGACCAAGAAGAAACCTTCTCCAAATAAGTCATCTTCTCCTACTCCTTGCAAAACATCCACCATTTATTCAAAATTGTAGTATTTGTTTTCTATACTCAATACCTAGGCATGTTGACACTTCATTTAAAAAGATCTGATTGCTCACCTGAAGTGCATGAAGCCTACCAGTTCCCTCCTTTGCGCTATCTTGTCAATATGTTAGCATGCATGTTCATGATTACCATTATCAAGCATACAATCAGATGTAGATAATTAAAACCATCATAAGGAAACACATGTAATAAGGAAACATAACAGATCAAACCATTACTAAGATCAATTACACTATGTGATCACTATACTCAGATACATCAATTACCATAATCCAACCACAATTATCCATTCATAACATAAATATTACATCACAAAAGATAAATAAAAATATATCAAACCAATCTCAGCAGAGTTAGACATGCTAGAACATCACAACAACATAACAATACAATCCATATGGTTTCTAATATACGGTGTCTAAAACTATGAAGATCAACTAATATATATAGGAGTCGGGACCTTCCCTTCACAGCCTATGCATCTCAAAATAGACTATATGCTCAAAATATCCATGCGTACATTAATAAAGTAGTGCATGATTTTCTATCGATCCTAATAATAGATAAATCCTATATTTAAACTCCACTTTAACTCCTACTCTTGGCTTGGTCCACACATGACCTTTGATCTTCACATGTATGTGCGTTATTTCCCAAAGTAGACATTCCTTTATGTTCAAGTCTTCATTCTTTCTTCTAAATGGGGAATGTTTCTTGAATGCCACTCAACCTCGACATTATCTATTTTTAGCCCATGTTTCCAAAATTATCTAAGTCTTGTGCTTGGGAACGATCCTTCACATGATTTCTGCTCTATCCTGTGTCCACACCTTCAGCCTACCTTGCACATGTGTAACATATTTGTGTGTGGCTTGTACTTAGTCAAAATGGGTTGTGCAACATTACCCCACACTAAATTGGATTGTTGTCATTGGCAATATCTTAGTCACCAAAACATAGGTGATCACCAAAAGAATTCAATGCCCAAAAATATTCATCTTACCTAACTCAAAATTAGATCGACTAAAGGTTTTGGAAGAGTTCTGGGAACTCAAAGATCTATTTCGCTCTTAAAATTCTTCCACCCCTCAAGCTCTACCAATGCTTTCTTGAGCACCACCTCTACAACCCCTGACACTTTGTCAAGAACCAAATATTCCACCTTACTCTTAAGCTCCTAAATACCACAATCAATTCCACACATACTACATCAAGCACATCCATGTGGTCCAACACCATATTCTAAAACTGACCTATCTAGAGCTCTAACTTGTCCTTTTGGCCTTAATCACTTCTTTCTATTTTGTTTCCTCAGCCATAACCCAAGTGCACTCAATTTTATTCATGGGTGTATTCTCCTGGATAGCCTTGAGAACTTCTTCTTCATTAATCACGTGCACATCAAGAACAAGTTCACATTTCTGGCACCTATTAAAGGACACATCATCCTTTCCAATTGCTTCCTTGAGTTTTAGAAAAAATATTCAAGCTTAGTAATTCTAGCCTCAATAATGACCTTATTAGCTTCTTTTTCCTTTGCTAATTCTTTCCGCATTGACCTTATGCCATTCTTAATGTTTACCAGAGCATGTTAACTAGGTCCTCTAGGTACTCCATCTCATCACTATAATCACACCTGGATTGGTTCACCAAGGTTGGGCATTGATATAATATATATTTTACCAACACGCCAACCCTATCATGTACCTACTTCATTCTCTTTTTCTCTCCCTAGAGGTACGTCTTCAAATCCTTGACCTCACATTCCTTTTCTTTCTTATCTACTATCAAGACTTTCATAATAGATCCTACATCCAAATTCCTTCGCCCGATATCTACAACCAACTTGTTTAAGGCATTGCATGCCTTCTCATCAGTTAGATACATAGGGTTGAATGGCTTATACTTCCTCCATGGCTCATTATTCAACTCAATGACATTGATGGTGTTATTACTTACCTTGAACTCAGTTCTTCCGCAAAATTCTTCAAGTTCTAGCTCAACATATTCCTAGTGTGTGACACTCCCCCATGACTATCCAATATCTCCAAAGAATATAACTTCTCATTCAACTCGTGCTCTTGAAACATGCCATTAGAACCTTCTTGGGGTCATCCAAAAATCCATGTGTGGTGACTTGGGCATCCATCTCTTCCTTTGCACCTTCCCCTTTGTCCTTTTCTTCTTCGGGGTATAGACACCTGCAATTGTCCCAAATCCTATGGATTTTTCTTCCTTTATAACATAAGTGTCACTAGTCATCTTATTTTCATGTGCCTCCTCTTCCACTGGTGTTTTATCCTTAAGTGGACTTTTATTCTCCCCTCTCACATGAAGGACTACTTCGATTATCGTGATTCTTTTCTCCAACTTCTTAGCCCACTTGCACTCAAGTTACTCTCTCAGAAAATTTCTCCTTTATTTTCCAAATTAGACTACTCACTTGTCTCCGAGATGGAAAAAATTATCACCCGTATGCGCTTGAATTTTTACTCCTCCATGTTGTCCTGTGGTGGCTGAGATATTCTAGTGCCACTATTGTTTCTTCTTGTGTAGTACATTTTCTTGCACCATGAATGATCAAGTCCACCTTCCTCTTCTTCTTCTTCTCCCTCAGGAGTATCTTCATGCGTTCTCTTCAGGGGTGGTACAACAGTTCATCCTGGATGTGGGAAGGTATAATCTGTAATATCCATCTCCACTCTCTCTTGGGTCTTTGGCCTCAATTACACAAATATTTGGCTTATCAATCCCCTAATAGTAACATTCAACTGGGGGCTCAAATCCAACGTGTCAAGATCCATCATCTCTAAATATGTGGGCCTCACACCATACCCATACATCGTGCACAAGATGTGTAAGTCCTACTCAATGTTATCAACATTGAAGGCTAACTTCTACACATTATTAATCATGTTCACAAAACACTTGAAATGCTAGGAAGTGAATGTGAAAGGTAGTTTTCACCAAAGACCCATCTCCTTGTCCTCAATTATGAACCGTGAAAGACCAGTAATGTTGATCCACCATAAAATTTTCCATCTCCCCAACCTCCATTGGAAATTATCATGGAATGCACCATTCATTCTAAAATACACCTCGTAACTTGTTATACCACTTATAAATCCTCACCTTATATGTGTTTGATATCACGCCATCACAGGTATACACATAAAAATTGTACTGTAGGAATTTTTTTTACAAGTGGGTAAACCCACATATCATTCTCTAGGCCATTTGATACTCCAATATCCCGTAAGATGATGAGGAGGATCGAGCCCTAAGTTATATTTTATCCTTATTTGTTCTACACCCTTGCCTCTTCAATAATTCCATTGTAAACGTATTGCACAATGTTGTATTGTTCCTTGTTCACCTTTTTGTGTGAAATGTATACAAATGCTTTGTTCATGTCAAGACATCATTCGGAGGCACCCAACTTACAACCGATCAATCAAGCTACAAAACTAGCTATAGGGTTTGTGAGGTTGTCAATAACCATAGTCATTCCTCCGTTCTTGTAATCCAAGATTACTACGAGCAATTCATCAATCTTCACATTAGAGAATAAGTCCATCTTCATGTACTCTATATTGGAACAATGTGTCACTGTTGTGTTGTCATTGATGTCAAGTCCATTGATGTCATGTTAGATAGGTGATTTAGGTATGTTGGATAGGTGACCTAGGATTCTCTATCGTGCTTGAGCATAATTATTATATGTTTCTCAAAATTTCAAAGCGAGCTCATGAGGTTTCAAGAAGATAAGGTCTTGGATGGTGAGTGGCAGTGTCATTTCAGGGTGGTTTTAGGTACCTAAAGTAGTGTACAAGATGATACAGGTTAGAAAAATTATGGGAGAAGTGTTGAAAGAGTATATAAAACATGTATGAGAAAATTTTAGGCTCATCTCAGCTCCAGGAGTGAGGTTTGTATGTTAGTCAAAATTGGACTTGAGAACTGATAGTGTTCATGGCTGCAAATGAGATGGGATAGAAAAATTTAGACCTAATATTTTATATAAATTTTGGCATATGATAGAGGAAGGTTTTTTTATGCTTCATGAAAAATTTCAGGTCAAGTTAGGTCATTTGTTCAAGTTATGTGAGTTTTTGTGAAAAATCCTTTTTGAAAACCCCATTTTGAGCTGCCTGGATTTTTAGCCCTAAAAAAATTATACAGTCTCCTAGAATGAAAAATAGAAGGAATTTTTGGATAAAATTAGCATAAAACTCATGTGTAAAAATAATTTTGTCAAAACAAGGTGCAGTTAAAAATTTCAAAGCATTTTAGTGGAGCAGTTCTTTCTCCTTCCTAGCTATGTACCAAGTTGATAAGAGAAAAAATGTGATTTTGGACTCTACATCTATTTTAATCACTTATAGAGTATTTTATTAGTTCATTCATGATGTTAAACATGCTTAGAAGTCATTTTAGGGCTTTATTTCTTAAAGGTACATGTACTTTCTTCTCTCACTATATCTTAGGGTGAATGCTCTGGCATATGAAGGTATTAATTGCTTCAAATGGAGTTTGTGCTAAATGAATTCTAAGATCTCTTCTACAAGCATATGGGAATTCATGTGAGTCTTCTCAAGTTTTTTTGGCATAGTAATTAATTCAAAACTTGATAGCCAAGAGTTTCCTAAAGAGCACTTGACTCATTGCACTAAAATCATTGTTCCAACAGTCTTGTTGCCAAATGCAATGCATTGATTGGTCTGATATTCTTGAGACAAAGTAAATGGAAGGAAATGGTGAAGTTTTTGACTATGGGTGGATTTTTTTGGAAATGATAAGCTTGAAGTTCTAGTCTCTTAGACTCGAGTTATACAATGAAGGTTTTCACTATTCTTATTGAAGGTCATACCAAACCAAGATTTGAATCACTCTTTGTAAGAAAAAATCACTCAAAATTGTAGAGTATTAAGATATATTATATCCTCATTAAAGGCATCCATATTTTTGGAGAAGTGTTAATGGTATATCTTAAGTTCTCTTGGTTTAGATCACTTGTAGATCGGCTTTGCAACTCTAGCATGTAAACAATGCTCCAACTCAAGAAAATTCCTTCAAATATGTAACCCTCATTGCTTTGAAAACGTGAAAATGTGGCTTAAGATCTCAAAAATATCTCACACTCCAATCAAATTCAAATTTTCTAAAGAAATGATCTTGTTTGATCAATTGGGTAAGTGAATGTTCAAACACCATGTCCCAGGGTTTCAACGTGGTGGTTTTTGATCATTTGAACTATTTTATACAATGGAAATAGATGATATTTGAACTCAAGCTCTGTATGATTAGTATTAAGGTGTTGTAAAGGAATGTTGATTGATATATGGAGTGGTGAATAAGATATAGATCTCATAAATTTGGAATCTTTGTGCTCAAGTTACAAAGCCATTTTTTCAAGTGTTTTCTCTTCTCGTGGTTTTGAAGAAGTTGGTTGATGTAGTCTCTATTATCACTGTGTGTTTCAAAAACCAATCCTAAGGGCACCGACATATCATCCAGATTATTCTAGAGCTCACTTGAGGTGTGCATAGCCACCGAGTCCCTCCTTTAAGTGAGCTCTAGGAGAACAGTCCTTAACACGAGGATGTAATATAACCAAAGAATAAGTGCATTCATTCATGAAATTTAAGATATACACATTAACTCCTAACCTAATGCATTCTAAGAATATATTAACATGATCAACTAAATGTAAGTAGAATCAACCCATGAATATCATCAAGAAAACCTGTAACACACACATGAACATAAGGGAAAAACATAGATCAAGATCCATCACATGAGTGTTTTAAAATCACTTCATTATATTTATAAGCCAAAATATGGTAGCCAAGATTACATTAAGAGAGTTCCATTTTTGGAATGTTCACACTATCAGATCTTACTTTACATCATAGATCTCACCATTACACATTTTTCATCCGCTCTTATAATCCCTATCTATCCTTACTTATCTCTCTCTTTATCTGTGAAAACCATCATACTCATAGAATAATCATCCTCCTTCCATCTTAACTCGCTCATCATTGCTGCAAAACCCTAATGATATGATTTCATCATTACTCTACCACTACTCGGGAATGTGCCGATGTCGCCATGCATTTCCCTAAACCAAGTTCCTTCTAATATGTATGTGCCAGCTAATCCTTAACAACCTTGAATCCTTATCTTTTCATGATAACCGTATTGATGCCCTGGAATATCCTTTCCTTGATCTGCAAGTCTCCATATCTTATCCACATCTTTATTTGGTCACTTTTCTATTCATTCCCTATGTGCATATTTTCCCGATGTCCAAAACTCACTAACTCCCCGAATCCATTCTTCCCTTGCGCATGAGCTTTCACACCTCTCCAAGAATTACTTCTGCGCGCGTGCCTTCGTGCCCTACTTCCGCATGCCACAAGGCTTCACGCCTTAGGTACTTAGTTACTTTTAGGGGTCACACATCACTCCAAACTAAACTAGTTGATGTCTTAACAAACCTTCATGCTTCCTGAATAAAAATTTTATTGACTAGAATACTGCTGCGCAAAGAATAAATAATATTGTTAGAGAAATAATCTGAGTACAAAATTTAAGAATGGGGGATGCTATGCAACCAATTAGAGGAGTTAGGGGAACTCCACATCTATCTCATCCTTCAATTTTTCCCAGGCCTTCAACTCTAATAAGGCATTTCCTAATGCTTCACCAATGACAATTGGCACCTAGTCTGGGGTGATC
Source organism: Taxus wallichiana var. yunnanensis (assembly GCA_018340775.1). Taxonomy (NCBI): domain Eukaryota; kingdom Viridiplantae; phylum Streptophyta; class Pinopsida; order Cupressales; family Taxaceae; genus Taxus; species Taxus wallichiana. The sequence continues at coordinate 580,919,881 of CM031240.1, forward strand.
TCTTCTACCATTCCCTTCAGCGTATTGATAGCCATCCCCAACTCCACACATACACCCTCAAATTCATCCATCCATTCAGTGATGGAGTCTCAGATCTCACCGATTCTAAAATCCATCTTTTCATGCTTTGTCTTGATTTTTTAATTCTAGGCCATGGTGTTAATGACCAACTATGTGCACTCCACCTTGTTGGTGGGGATGGTATCCTATAACACTTTGAGGGCTTCCTCTTCCTCTGTCACCCGTGCATCAATAATTAGATCACATTTTCTAAAGATATTGAAGCCCATATCCACAATATATTCACCTCCTTAAGTTGGGAGAGTGTTATCTTGTTTTAGTGATTCCAGCTAAAAATGAGATAACCATAGGAAAATTTGGGACAAATCTCTTAAAAATTCCTTTTGAAAGAGATTTTCAGGTTTTCATTACATGAAAACATGTTTCTTTAATGTTATATGCATCATGTTCCCTGCAAGTGTGTCAAGTTTTTGGAACTTTTAAGCATCGGAACATGCTTTATCCAATGCATGTTTTATGTCACTTGTTTCTCGAAACCCGAAACCTGAATTGAATCAAAACCTTTATATCATATTTTTGGATGCTCCAAGCATGATGACATGTCATTAATGTCTAGTTTTTTGGCTATTAGCACACATGTCAAATGAGGTGTAATTAATGCAAGGTTATTATAAATAGTCGTTTTTCCACGTCATTTGTTACCATTCATTTTTTCTACGTTGGATTTTTTTTGGATGCTTCCTCTACCTCCAAACTTGATCGAGCTTCCCGATTGATTTCACTAGCCATTTTTGATCATTTTTCAAGCTAGTTGAAGGTATTCTTCTCTTCTTTATTTTTAGAAGATTTTTGGGTTATTTGTGAAGTGTTTTCTTGGGGTTTCCATTTATTTTCCTTCTTCATTATTATTTTAGGGTTTTGGGTTATTTTTCTTGTTTCTTGTCTTTTTCATGAGGGCTCTTGTTTAAAATTTACCCCTAGGTTATTTACTTATTTTCCATAAGTTGTAACTTGTAGATTTCATAATGATTCTAAAAATTCCTAAGTGATCATGAGGTGGGAATTTTTCATGTTCTAACACATCAGAAACCCGATATACTTGTTTCGGGTTTTGTAGGGTGTTTAACATCTCACCCTTTCCACCTTGTTTCAGGTTTTTAGGTTCTTGACATCCATCAAGTTCCGCATGATCACGATATTTTTACTTGCTCAACATCCTCTAGTTTCTGCCATTGTGTTGGGGTTTCATACTTGTCTGACACTTCCTCACTTCCGTAGTGTGTTGGGTTGTCATTGATGCTCAAAGATGTCATGAATTCCAAAATACACTTTTTTTGTGTTAGGTTTTCGAAGGTGGTTTGCAAGTTTCAAAATATGAACAGTGTGGTGGGTCTGTGCACTTGTCCAACAAAATTTCAAGCCTGATTTCTCTTCCAGAAATCATCAAGGCATTTCTTCTTCGAGACTCCTCATGTCGGACCTCGGCCAATCTAAGGATAAGTTAGGAAAGATGAAGTATAAGTATCAGAAGATGGAGTCTTCCTCCTACATAAGCTGTAATTATGACATTCGGGACACAAAGCTCGGTAATATAGATATGGAGGACTTTTAGAAGAGAATTGAGGATTCTTCTCAGAATTCTTGGATGAAGTCGATAGTAGGAAGTGGTCTCCCTCTCATAGCAAGATTTCCAACATCATCTCAATGCCCTAAATTCATCCTGGCTCAGTGCTTCCAACTATGACTCAGCCTCCCGCTCAGTAAGAAATCAAGCAGGAGAGTCTATAGTGAAATTGGATGGAGGTTACTTTGATCAAATCCTAAAGTTACCCGAATTTGTGGAGTATGTTGATTTAGAACTTATATAAGCACAAAAGGCCTAGGACAAAGATCAAGAAGATTGCATCAAGCATTTAAACCGAAGTTTTTGATCAAGGCTAAACCAACTGTTTAGGTTTCCCGTGTCGGTTCTAGAAGTGATTTTATTCTTGAGATCAGTGATATCATCACCTTGTTGAGTCAATTATTTGGACTCCCAGAGTTAAAATAATTCCAAGGATGGATGTACCAGTTCATGGTCATCATAAAGAAGAATGACCAAGGGATTGATTGGGGTAGCCTAATAAGTGACAAAATAGACTCCCAAATGAAAACAGTCTTGTCTACCGGCAAGTTCTATATGATGTCATATGTCACCTATGTAGCAGTAGGAATGAGGAACTACCTAGGGCTAGATGTAAAGGGAAATTGAGAAACGGAACACATATATCGATACTTCCCTCATCTGAAAATAAAAGGGTCTAAAGACCAATATAGAAGAGTGAACGACACCTTCTTCTATGAAAACATTTGTAGGTTAGATCCTGATCTGAGGAAGAGAAGAGTTTCTGACGAAGCATGGGCTGAAGTGTCAAAATGGGGTTGCATTTTCTTGTAATTCAAGAAGTTTACTTATCTTTGGGTGGTGAGGTTCCAGGGTAACCCTTTCCATTTACCCAGGTTCCCAGGTGACAAATAGATCCTCATGGAGTTAGTCAGATAATTATTGTATTTTCACAAATTCCAACAAAGCAAGCACAAAGCCGTCATCTCCTTTCATATTTCCATCGAAGGTATACATGCTCTACCGTGGTTAATGCCAAGAATGTGGTGCATGAGATTCAAATAAAATTGAAGAAACATATGAAGCTCAGGGAGGGATTCGACATCAGAGGAGTCCTCAAGTCATATGGAACCTTCTACCTGCATGTGCCCAATGTGGAAGATATTTGGGTTGATCTTCAAGATGAAGTTGTCATCTTAAGAAAAGACAATAACAGACTAACGCTTGAAGAAATTTAGATGTTATATCTTGATATTATCACCAAAGGCACCATGAATAATGAAAGTGTCCTGGACACTAGGTATGAATAGTTGGATGGAGAACAACATGGATTCCTAGTTATTGATTGGTCTGTTCCTGAAAAAGATTCTATCACTAAAAGAGCTACTCAGAATCTTGTCCATACCAAGGCATGGATCATTTCTTGGGGAATGAGCTATAAGGAAAATATATTTTCAAAAATAGCTACTTTAGAAGCGGGACCCTCCAAGGGAGAGAGGGAAGAGGATGAAAGCCCTACTAAGAAGCCGATTATATTTAAGTTTCTCAAAAGGGGAGAAAAGCAAGGAGCTAAATCATCTACCACTCCTCCAAAAATAATTGAGGTACTATATTCACCTCCTCCACCAGAAAAAGGAAAAATTCCTTCAGAAGATGAGGTTGGTCAACCTCTCATTTCTCCTTTTGATGATTGCTCATCAGAAGTAAGTCTCTCTCTTGCTTCTCAAGCTTTGACTCTAGAATCTTTACCTCCTCTCTCCCAATCTTCCTCACCTCATATTTCTATGCCACTTTCATCAGCCATGGCCAGCATCTTCTCCGACCTCTCACCTCTCTCTGTTGAACCTAAGATGGCCATATATATGCCTTCTCCTTCCACACCTTCATTCCTTGAATCTATCCCCACAGTCACCACACTTGCACTCATCACTACTCGCACACATAAACCTTCCTCTAAAAGTAGATACAACCATAACACCTTTGATAGGAGAAAATTCTTCCACTGTACCTCAATGGTTGGTTGATTAGACTCTGAGGAAGAGGAAGGTGGTAGTTACCCTACCATCCTTTGAATTTAGTTCACTCAAGGCCTCTCTGCCAATCGCGCAAGAAACCAAAAATGGTTTCAAGGGTTTCAATGGATGCCACAGGGCATAAGTTTAAGATATTTCCACTCCCACGGATGACAAAAAACCAAGGATGATATAGTGGTTACTGATTATCAGATTACAAGGGTTGATATAGGAAAGGTAACAACAGAAGGAGAACAACACGATGTGTAGGATGCCATGAATGTGCTATGCTAGAAGCTGAGGGAAACGAAGGTGAGCAGAGATGAGTTAAGGGAGAAAGTTAAATAGTTAACAAAATTATTTCTCAAGCTATCAAAGCCTTCTCAGTCAACACCATCATCTTCTACCCCTACTCCTATCAGGTTTGATTTCTCATCGGTGCCTATGATTGAAAAGATCAATGAGAAGGGGAGAATGGTTGATGAATGGATTCAGAGGCTACTCCTACAAGGAAGAGAGGTCATTGATGACATAGTGGAGGTTTATAAATCCTTAGAGGAAATAAAGAAGGATGGTGAAAAAATGGATGATGAATTTTCACAGGATTTGGGAACCTTGAGTTAACTTTAGAGGCTCTCAATGCATTGAAAAAAGTTCCATCCTAGATCTTAATGGAAGAAGGAATCATTCCACATGGGGATAAGAATTTCTAGCTAGCCAAAGCCATCAGATTCAGGATAAATATTCTCAGTGAAGCTTGTAGCAAGTTGAGGGAATCTAGAGATCAGTTGGTTGATGCCACCAATGACATAGAAGAGGAGTCTGTCTAGGATCTTTGCCAAGGTGTTGGATGAAAGCTCAAATATTCTACCTTCGATAATATCTATAAAAAAATTCAAGAATCAATTAAGCATGAACCAGCTTTGATCCGACAACCATATAAGTTCATAAGGATCGAGAATGTCTTGGAATCACTAAGGAAACTCAACAAGAGATTGAAGAAACTTCCTGGTAATGCAAGTGACACTCAAGAAACTTGCAAGGTTCTAAGTGATTATTCTAGTGCACCAGATGAAGCTGAGATGCAGGGCATAATCCGAGAAGTTCCAAGAATTTTATGATAAGCAGTATTTGTTGGAGGAAGACAAGGATGAAAAAGTAGAATAAGCATAATGTTTCATGTCATTTCTATCAAGAAATTGTCATGTCTTTTTCATTTTCATTTCGTCACATAGGAAGCAAATTTTGACTTGTTCTCTTGCGTGAGAGTCAAGCAAAATAGGACTCTCGTTAAATGACTATTTTCTAGGATTTATCCTATTTTCTCTCTGCTCTCTCTATTATAAATAAGGGATGCTTATGCATTCTAAAAGAGAGAAATTTTAGAATATTAAGAGCTATTGTGAAGAATAAGAAAAACTTTGTATTTTATTTTAATTATTGAGGAATAGAAACAGTGTTATTTTGCACACTTTGTCTTATGGGATTCATCTATCTTGAAAGATTGTTCTTACGTCCAAGAGCTTAAGCTATTATTTTTTTAGTGTTTTTGATTATTTTAATCATTTAAAATATTACACTCATTATCTAAAACTTGTATACTTATTTCTTGATCTGTGTTTGCTTGAAAGAAAATGCGTTCCTCTCATTCCCTTCCCGCTCTATTTCATCTATAATAGTTTCCTTTCTAATCCATTCTATTTATAAAGCTGTAACATCTCCATCTCATGTTGATATGGATTTCGGGATTGTATCCCAACCCCAATGGTTAGAATAGTGTGGATATTGTATATATTATTTCTGTTGTGTTTTAGATTAGTAATAAATAGGCTACCTCACCTGTCTTTGAGGAGGGATTTAATCCCATGTACTATGGTTGAACCTCATATTTTGGTCTGAAAAAATATCCAACCAACATTTTTGGTGACTCCACTGGGAATATGGATTGATAAGACTAAAGCTTATCCTATTGGTGTCTGGTGACTCCGTATTTTCCTTATTTTTGGTAGATCCATTTTCTCGGTTCAAGCTGGCCAAAAAAACTTCACTCAGTCAACCCGATCTAGGGGTGAAACTGATCCATTCTTTGATCTTCTTCAACAACACAATTTCATACTTCCCCAATAGTATTGCATCTATCTAGTGAGAAATAATTTCTTCGCCTATCCGAAGAAGTCGTTTCTCAAGAACAAGAAGCTTCGCAACATGCTTTGTGCATTATTCTTGTCATATACTTAGATTCTTGTACACACTTCATTCAGAAGAATGGAAGCACAACCTATGCCTTGGGGTGCAGCTATTGGACCCCTTTCCCTAACTCCGCCATTGCATGATCTACCACATGGATCTCGTAAGAATATTCCTAAGTTCAATGGAGATGGGAAGCAACACCACTGATGAAAACATTTCTTCATTCTTTATCGCATGCAGCGTCTTTGGGGTGGCTCATGAAGATGTATTTTTCAAATTTTTGTGGAAATGTTACAGGTGTGGCGAAGAATGGTTCTACCATCTTCTAAACACATGAATTACTAGCTGGGATAACATGAGATCTGTATTTGAAGCCAAGTTCAAACCAATTGAAGATTCTCATGATTTGTTAGCACAACTTACACATATGAAGGAGTCTCATGAGCATATGCAGGGACTTCGTGGAAAATTCAACAAGCTGATTCAAGATTATGGTGCTAGCCATTCCCACTCTTGAAAATAAAAAATGTTTCTTCATCAACGCTCAAACCCCTGATGTGAGATTCTTATTAAGAAGGTCTGTTATCCATGATTTGGCCACTTCTCAAGCTATATCCATTGAAATAGAAGATGATCTCATTCTCATGGGAAGATCGGAGAGTCATCTAAGCCTAAAAATTAGATTTCTTCTCAGATTACTACTCGACCCTATGATTTATAAGATGGCCAATGACTTAATTGCTTTGAAGAAGAAGATGTCTCAATAGGTGACCAACAATCCTTGTTAGGATATTCCTAGACAGAATTTCAACAATACCAATGGCGCTCCCGTAAGAGATAGGAATCGGTTGACTGCTTCTCCAACAAGGCTAGCCATCAAAGCTCCTCCTATTAATGTAAAAGTGGAAATAGTTGAGGATGATGAGGAACCAGAAGATCAAGATTCATGAAGCTTTTGAAGCTTTAGGATATGTTGATGAGTCTTTCGACGATTCAGCTGACGACTCCAATATTGGGTACTTGGAATATGAGGAAGACCAATGTGAACATGATGGTCAGTCATTTGCAGTCTTCACTCGAGCTCAATCTCAGAACCCCAGAAATCCGGTTGAAGGCTCTAAGGAGAAGGGTAAAGAAGCTCCCGTGGTTATGGCTAAAAGAGGCTCTCCTATCTCAGCGCAAACTGAAAAGGAGACAACTAAAAAGGTAACTTATTTTTCTAACTCTCTTTCTCCTACCCCCAAGACCAGTGCCTTAGCTTAGACTAGTATAACTAGAAATGAGCCCACCATCATTCCTTTATATACTACTTTCGACATTATTGATCATGTAAAGAAAATAAAAATCCAAATGTCGAAGCTAATTACATCCAAATAAATCCTTTGAGCAATTTGAGAAAATTGCCAAATTCATTAGAAGAAAGGTTGTTATCCCTTCATCCTAAAAAGGCATGTTGCCTAACCCCGCTCAGCCTTTGCCTCAGAATAATATGAACTTTGTTGCTTCTTCGGGAAAAATTGAACCATTTTATTTGTCCTTACTTATAAACGAGTTTAAACTCAACAATTGCATAATTGACTCAGGAGCCTCTGATAACGTGATGCCCGTAAAAGTATCCCATGCCCTTGGAATTACCTTGACTAAATATTATGGGTGGTGTTATTCCATGGAAACAAAGCAAGTCCCATTGATTGGACAAATCAAGGATGCACAGTTTGCATTTGTCACATTCCCAGAAAAGAGAGTAAAAATGACTATCTTGGTCACTGATATCCCAACTACTTACGACATTCTCTTAGGAAGAGGTTTTTGTAAAGATGTTAGAGGAGAAATCAATATGGACTAGACCAAAGCTAAAATTCCAATAAATGGAGTTCCTCGTGTCCTCCACCCCAAAGCACAAGTGAAGTACCTGGTTACTAAATCAGATGATCCCAAGGCTCAAATTCTCTTTGAAGATGCAGGCTTGGGAAATTATTTCATGACATCGGAGGTGCCTTCTGTAGAAATCAAGGAAGAAGATCCTAATTCTATTTGAACCCTCGAGTTTGACGGGAGCTATTCAACTACTAGATCAGGAGTTGGTGTGGTTCATATATCTCAAGATTTCAAGATCTTTCCCTTCACCTTCAAGCAGCTTTGACAATACTAATAACATGGCTGAATATGAAGCTCTGTTATTGGGATTAGAAATGGAAAGGCAAAAGGGAATCTGAAATATTAAAGTGCAGGGAGATGCTGAGTTGATTGTAAATCAAGTAAAGGGGATATATCAGGTGAAAATGATCGCCTAAGGCATTACAAGAACAAGGTGTGGGACAACATAGATTTCTTTGATGCTTTTTCCATTAAGGCTGTATTGAGAGATTACAACGATAAAGCTAATTCTTTAGCCATGTATGCATCTCTTCTCCTTCCTCACCCAAAGTTCAAATAGGACACGTATACCATTGAGATTGTATATCATCCAAGTGTTCCAGATAATTCAGCGCATTGGAAAGTGTTCAATGATGATCAACAAGTTTTTCTTTTCTTGAGAAAGCTGATAATTTTAGTGAGATTTATTTTGAAGGATCAGAATCAATTTTCAATGAGTCTGTCTCAAATTCATATCAAGAGATTGATGGTGAATTCATCTAGCTCAAAGAAAATAAGATTTCGAAGGGATTGGTTTCTCTGGAAGGCTTGTTTGACAAACATGACCATTTTATTCAGGATAAAAGGCAAACTGAAGGTGCTTCCTCATCAGAGGTAGATCAAGTTAATCTAGGATCTTTTAACCAACCACGGATGGTAAACATCAGAAAATCCTATTCTCTTGAGGAGAAAGGAAGGTTCACTTCACTCCTAAATAGGTATATGGATGTCTTGGCATGGTCTTATGTAGATATGAAGTCTTTTAAGCCTAAGGATGTGTAACATAGCATCCTTTTGAAGTTTGATGTCAAACCCTACAGGTAGAAGCAAAGACATTATAACCCAAAGATCTCAGGAACTATCCTTGTAGAAATTCAAAAGATGTTAGACGTAAGGATTATCTTCCCAATCCATCATTCCACCTGGGTTGCTAACATCATCCCCATCAGAAAGAAGAATGGTGAGATTCGATTTGTGTTGACTTCTGGAACCTTAATCAATCTTCATTGAAAGACAATTACCCATTGCCTATCATGGATCAAGTATTACAGAATATCACTGGATAAGAAATGTTATCCATGCTTGATGGATTTTCAGGGTATAATCAGGTCGAGGTAGCCATTGAGATCAACATAAAACAACATTTACCACCCCATGGGGGACCTTTTGCTTACTGGAGGATACATTTTGGTTTGATTAATCTGCTGGAGCCACTTTTCAAAGAGCTATGTAATTATATTTTAGATATTTGATGAAAAAGTCATAGTTGTATATTTGGATGACTTGACAGTCTTCTCTAAGAAGCGAAGTGATCATTATGATCACCTGGAGCAGGTACTCTTAAGATGTAGGCATCATGGGATTTCATTAAATCCTAAAAATTCCATGTTTAGAGTAATAGAAGGTAAGTTGCTGGGTCATATCATGACTAAAGAAGGAACCAAGATTGACCTAGAGTGGGTGAAATCCATCCAAAGCCTTTCCCTGACTACAAGTAAAACTGGGGTGCATTCCTTTTTCGGAAAGGTCAATTTCCTAAGAATATTTGTACCTAAATTTTCTGATAAAACCAAGGATATCCTTGGGATGATGAAAGGTAAAACTCCATTTCGATGGATCACTAAAGGGAAGCTTGCTTTCAAATAAGTCAAAAGAGAAATTGCTCATGCTCTGTTTTGGTATGCCCAGACTTCAAGAAGGATTTCATCATGTATGCTGACTACACTTCCACACATACAGTATCAGCCATCCTAATGCAGGAGAATGAAGAAGGAATCAAAGCTCCCATTGCTTTCTTGAGCTTCCCACTAAAGGAACACGAATTGAAGATGTCACAAATTGAAAAGTATACTTACGCAGTGGTGAGAGAGCAAGTGAAGCATTTCGGGTATTATGTGTTAAGTTCTCACACTCTCGTTCTTGTTCCCGATACTACGCTTAAGTACATTTTGTCTCAACAAGAGTTGGGTAGTCAATGAGGTATCTGGATATCCAAAGTCCAAGAATATGACTTAGACATCAGACCTAACAAGTTGGTACAAGGAAAAGGCTTGTGCCAATTAATCACAGAAAACAATTCTGAGACATAATACAAAGAAACTGAACGTACTTCTTCAGAATTACCCATGGTGCTTTTTGTAAGCACAACCGATGAATGGTATGTAGATATCACTTTATTTTTAACTTACGGAGAATGTCCCCCACATTTGAGCCAAAAAGAGAAGAGGACAGTTAAATTAAGGTCTACAAGATACATTCTATGGGATAATGGTATATATAAGAAGGGCATTGATGGTGTATTTCTGCATTGTGTTGATAAGTCTCAGTAGATAAGGTTGCTAGAATCCTTCCACAATATAGCATGTAGAGGAAATATCTCCTCCTCTATTACAAATCACAAGATCTTATGAGCCAGGTACTATTGGCCTACTCTCTTTCGAGATTTAGCAGAATGGGTGGCTAAGTGTGAAGCTTGTCAACATTTCGTTGGTCATCCTAAGCTGACAGCTCTTCCCTTGAAGCCTGTGATAATTGAAGAACCTTTTTGCCAATGGGGAATTGACTTCATTGAGTATTGAATCCTTCCTCTAGTGCTAGTCATAATTATGTGCTCACCACCATAGACTATTTCACCAAGTGGGTGGAAGCCGCGCCAATCAAACAAGCAACCTCTAAAGTTGTGTGCAACTTTCTCAAGGAGAATATAATTGTTAGATTTAGCATACCTCACAAGATTATTGTTGAAAATGCTTCCAATTTCTCATCACATGAGTTGATAGAATTTTTCTATGGATTTGGGATCACATTGGCTCATTCATCCGATTATTACCCCCAAGGCAATGGTTAGGATGAATCGAGCAACAAAACCTGTGACCATAATCAGAAAGTTGGTTGATGAGAATCAGAGGACATGGCACAAAGCATTGTATGATGCATTATGGGTAGATCAGATTACTCCTAAGTGAGCTATTGGAATGTCCCCATTCCAAGTTTTGTATGGAATTGATGTTGAGATTCCTATCTCTATATAATTTCCAGCCTTATGATTGGCTAAAGCAATTAAGGATGAAACTTTTAAAAGTTCCATTGAGAAAAGGATAATGTACCTAGCTAGGCTAAAAGAAGAACGGAACAAGGTGGTGGATCACATTGCAGATCATCAGATAAAATTCAAAAATATATTTGATAAAAAATCAAAGTAACATGATTTCTAGATTGGAGATCTAGTACTTCTCTGGGATAAGAGAAGGGAACAGAAAGGGATGCATGGCAAGTTTGATTCTTTATAGAAAGGTCCTTTCAAAATCCATCATCTGAATGGAAAAAATAGCTTCTATCTATCATATCTTGATGGAGAGTTACTACCTCTACCTTTCATTGGTTGACCTTTAAATTTGTTCCATCATTAATACAAGATGCTCTCTTGCACTGTATTATAATTTATCTTTTGTTGTGTGTGTTTGCTTTATTTCTTTCTTTCTTTTTTTTGTTTGTTTTTGGTTTTTCTTCTCTCGAATCCATAGCCCAATGGATAAATATTTTTGATACATGAGTTCTCTTCCTTTGATGTCTCAAAGAAAGTCCCCAACTGGAGCCAATTGTTATCTCGTTTTAGTGATTCTAGCTAAAAATGAGATAACCATAGGAAAATTTTGGAAAAATCTCTTAAAAATTCCCTTTGAAAGAGATTTTTGGGTTTTTGGGTTTTCATTACATGAAAACATGTTTCTTGCATGTTTTATGCCTCATGTTCCCCAAAACCCAAAACTCGATTGCCTTAATAGTGTTTTGGGTTTTCGGAACTTTTAAGCATCAGAACATGCTTTGCCCAAAACATGTTTTATGCCTCATGTTCCTGAAACTCGAAACCTGATTTCCTTAGTAGTGTGTCAGGTTTTTGGAACTTTCAAGCATTGGAACATGCTTTATCCAATGCATGTTTTATGTTGCTTGTTTCCTAAAACCTGAAACCTGAATTGAATCAAATCCTTTGTATCGAGTTTTTAGATGCTCCAAGCATGATGACATGTCATTAATGTCTAGTTGTCTAGCAGTTGGCACATGTGTCAAATGAGGTGTAATTAATGCTAGGTTATTATAAATAGTCGGGTTTTTCCACGTCATTTGTTACCATTCATTTTTGCTATGTTGGATTTTCGTTGATGCTTCCTCTACCTCCAAACCCGATCGAGCTTCTCGATTGATTTTGCTAGCCATTTTTGATCATTTTTCAAGCTAGTTGAAGGTATTATTCTCTTCTTTCTTTTTAGAAGCTTTTTGGGTTATTTATGAAGTGTTTTCTTGGGGTTTCCATTTCTTTTCCTTCTTCATTATTGTTTTAGGGTTTTAGGTTGTTTTTCTTGTTTCTTGTCTTTTTCATGAGGGCTCTTGTTTGAAATTTACCCCTAAGTTATTTACTTATTTTCCATAAGTTGTAACTTGTAGATTTCATAATGATTCTAAAATTCCTAAGTGATCATGAGGTGGGAATTTTTCATGTTCTGACATGTCGTCGAACCCGATATACTTGTTTCAGGGTTTTGCAGAGTATTTAAAATATCTTACTTTCCACCTTGTTTCAGTTTTGCTAGGTGCTCGACATCCATCAAGTTCTACAAGTATGTCGTATTTTTACCGCTCGACATGCTCTAGTTTCCACCATTGTGTCAGGGTTTCATACTTGTCTGACACTTCCTCACTTCGACAGTGTGTTAGGTTGTCATTGATGCTCAACATGTCCTGAATTCTAACATACACTCTTTTGTGTTGGGGTTTCAAAGGTGGTTTGTGAGTTTCAAAATCCAAATAGTGTGGTGGGTCTGTGCACTTGTCCAATAAACTTTCAAGCTTGATTATTCTTCCAGAAATCATCAAGGCATTTCTTCTTCGAGACTCCTCATGTTGGACCTCACCAATCTAAGGATAAGTTAGGAAAGATGAAGTATAAGTATCAGAAGATGGATTATTCCTCCTACATAAGTTTGTAATTATGACATTTGGGACATAGAGCTCAGTAATATAGATATGGAAGACTTCTAGAAGAGAAATTGAGGATTCTTCTCAGAAATATTGGATGAAATCGATAGTAGGAAGTGGTCTCCCTCTCATAGCAAGATTTCCAACACCATCTCAATTCCCTGAATTCATCTTGGCCTGCGCTTCCAATGATGACTCAGCCTCCTACTCAAGAAGAAATCAAGCAGGAGAGTCTATAGTGAAATTGGATAGAGGTTACTTTGATCAACTCCTAAAGTTTCTTGAATTTGTGGAGTATGTTGATTTAGACCTTAAATAAGCACAAAAGGCCTAGGAAAAAGATTAGGAAGACTACATCAAGCATTTAAACCAGAAGTTTCGATCAAGGCTAAGATAGCAATTTCTAGGTTTCCCGGTTAGTTCCTAGAAGTGATTTTATTCTCGATCAATGATATCATCATCTTACTTCGAGTCGATTATTTGGACTCCAAGAGTCAAAATAATTCCAAGGATGGATGTACCAGTTCATGGTCATCATAAAGAAGAATGACCAAAGGATTGATTGGGGTAGCCTAATAAGTGAAAAAATAGAGTCCCAAATGAAAACAGTCTTGTCTATCGGCAAGTTTCTATATGATGTCATATGTCACCTATGCATCAGTAGGAATGAGTAACTACCTAGGGCTAGATGTAAAGGGAAATCAAGAAACATAACCCATATATCGATACTTCCATCGAGTCATAATAAAAGGGTCTAAAGACCAATATAGAAGAGTGAACACCACCTTCTTCTATGAAAACATTTGTAGGTTAGATCCTGATTTGAGGAAGAGAAGGGTTTCTAACGAAGCATGGGATGAAGTGTCAAAATGGGGTTGCATTTTCTTACAATTGAAGAAGTTTACTTATCTTTGGGTGGTGAGGTTCCCGAGTAACCCTTTTTGCTTGCCTAGGTTCCCGGGTGACAAATAGATCCCATGGAGTTAGTCGGATAATTATTATATTTTCACAAATCCCAACAAAGTAGTGCACAACACCGTTGTCTCCTTTCATATTTCCATCGGAAGGTATACATGCTCTACCGTGGTTAAGGCCAAGAATGTGGTGCATGAGCTTCAGGAAAAATTGAAGAAACATATGAAGCTTAGGGAGGGATTCGACATCAGAGGAGTCCTCAAGTCATATGGAACCTTCTACCTACATGTGCCCAATGTGGAACATATTTGGGTTGATCTTTGGGATGAAGTTTCCATCCGAAGAAAAGACAACAATAGAATGATTCTTGAATAAATTTAGATGTTAGATCTTTCTAATATCCCCAAAGGCACCGTGGACAATGAAAGTGTCTTGGACACTAGGCACGGATAGTTAGATGGAGACCAACATGGATTCCCAACCATTGATTGGTCTGTTGCTGAAAAAGCTTCTATCACTGAAAGCGCTTCTTAAAATATTGTCCATACCAAGGCTTGGCTCGTTTCTTGGGAATGAGCTATAAGGAAAAGATATTTTCAAAAATAGCTACTTTAGAAGTAGGACCCTCCAAGGGAGAGAGGGAAGAGGATAAAAGCCCTACCAAGAGGTAGATTAAATTTAAGTTTGTCAAAAGGGGAGAAAAGCAAGGAGCTGAATCATCTGCCACTCCTTCACAAACAATTGAGGTACTAGATTCACCTCCTCCACTAGAACAAGGAAAAATTCCTTTAGAAGATGAGGTTGGTCAACCTCTTGTTTCTCCTTTCGATGATTGCTCATCAGAAGTAAGTCTCTCTCTTGCTTCTCAAGCTTTGACTCTAGAATCTTTACCTCCTCTCTCCCAATCTTCCTCACCTCATATTTCTACGCCACTTTCATCAGCCATGGCTAACATCTTCTCTCGACCTCTCACCTCTCTCTGCTGGACCTAAGATGGCCATAGATATGCCTCCTCCTTCCACACCTTCATTCCCTAAATCTATCCCCACAGTCACCACACTTGCACTCATCACTACTCCACAAGTAAACCTTCCTCCACCTACAGATACAACCATAACACCTCCAATAGGAGAAAATTCTTCCACTGTACCTCAATGGTTGGTTGATCAAACTCCAAGGAAGAGGAAGGTGGTAGTTCCCCTACCAACCTTTGACTTTAGTTCACTCAAGGCCTCTCCTACCAAATCTGCCAAGAAACCCAAAATAGTTTCTAGGGTTTTAGTGGATGCCTCAGGGCATAAGTTTACAGAGATTTCCACTCCCACGGTTGAAAAAACCAAGGAGGATATAGCGGTTACTGATTATCAGATCACAAGGGTTGATATGGGAATGGTAACAACAGAAGGAGCACAACAAGATGCGTAGGATGCCCCGAACGTGCTATCCCGTGTTTGAGGGAAACGAAGGTGAGTAGATATGAGCTAAAGGAGAAAGTTGAATAGTTAACGGATGTATTTCTCAATCTATCAAAGCATTCTCGATCCAACACCATCATCTTCTACCCCTACTGCTATCATGTTTGATTTCTCATTGGTGCTTATGATTGAAAAAATAAACGAGAAGGGGAGAATGGTTGATGAATGGATTTAGAGGCTACTGCTACAAGGAAGAGAGGTCATTGATGACATAGTGGAGGTTTATAAATCCTTGGAGGAAATAAAGAAGGATGGTGACAAAATGGATGATGAATTTTCACAAGAAGTCGGGAACCTTGAGTTAACTTTAGAGGCTCTCAATGCACTGAAACAGGTTCCATCCTGGATCTTAATGGAAGAAGGAATCATTCCACATGGGGATAAGCATTTCTAGCTAGCCAAAGCCATCAGATTCAGATAAAGATTCTCAGTGAAGCTTGTAGAAAGTTGAGGGAATCTAGAGATCAGTTGGTTGATGCCACCAATGACATAGAAGAGGAGCTATCTAGGATCTTCGCCAAGGTGTTGGATGAAATCTCGAATATTCTACCTATTGATGATCTCTATAAACAAATTCAAGAATCAATTCAGCATGAACCAGCTTTCGTCTTCAATCTAAAAACCATTGATAAGTTCATAAGGATCAAGAATGTCTTAGAATCACTAAGGAAACTCTAAAAGAGATTGAAGAAACTTCCTGGCAACTCAAGTGACACTCAAGAAACTTGAGAGGTTATAAGTGATTATTCTAGTGCATCAGATGAAGCTGAGATGCAGGGTATAATCTAGAAGTTCCAAGAATTTTGTGAGAAGTAGGCTTCGCTAGAGGAAGACGAAGTAGAATAAGCATAATGTTTCATGTCATTTCTATCAAGAAATTTTCATGTCTTTTTCATTTTCATTTCGTCACATAGGAAGCAAATTTTGACTTGTTCTCCTGCGTGAGAGTCAAGAAAAATATGACTCTTGTTAAATGACTATTTTCTAGGATTTATCCTATTTTCTCTCTACTCTCTCTATTATAAATAAGGGATGCTTATGCATTCCAAAAGAGAGAAATTTTTAGAATATTAAGAGCTATTGTGAAGAAGAATAAAAAATTTGTATTTTCTTTTAATCATTGAGGAATAGAAACATGTGTTATTTTGTAAACTTTTTCTTGTGGGATTCATCTATCTTGAGAGATTGTTCTTACATCTAAGATCTTAAGCTATTCTTTTTTTAGTGTTCTTGATTATTTTAATCATTTCAATTATTACACTCATTATCTAAAACTTGTATAAGTATTTATTTATCTATGTTTTCTTGAAATAAAATACGTTCCTCTCATTCCCTTCCCACTATGTTTCATCTGTAACAGTTTCCTTTCTAACCCATTCTATTTATAAAGTTGTAACATCTCCCTCTCATGTTGATATGGATTTCCGATTGTATCCCAACCTCAATGGTTAGAATAGTGTGGATATTGTATATATTATTTCATTTGTGTTTTAGATTATTAATAAACAGTGGCTCACCTATCTTTGAGGAGGGATTTAATCCTATATATTGTGGTTGAACCTCATATTTTGGTCTGAAAAATATCCAACCAATAGAGAGAAAATCTTCAAACTTCGTTTGGGCTTTAATTGCAACCTTGTTTTCTTATTTATTCTTTGTGATATCTTTAGCTTTGGGGTCTGCGCCATCCTTGATAAAAATGAGTAACATCCCAAAGAGGTCCTCAAGGTACTCCATGTCATCCCCATAATCAAACTTGGCTTGGCTCACCAACGCTTTGACATTTTACTAGAATGTATTTCACGAGGGCACCTATAACATCCACTTCTTATCTCATCATATCAAGGTAATTATATATATATATATATATATATATATATATATATATATATATATATAATAAATTTATGTCATTGATTTTAATACCCATATATTTAAATCCAACATAAACCTTAATGCAATCCATTTTTGATAACTATCATAAACCATGTGCAACTACATGAGGGAATAAATGATCATACGAGCCACTACATCAAATATATCCTTTGGTTTTCTTATATTAGGATATGATATTTAAGTGAAGATATATAAGTGTCTACTGGGGTTCCACCTACGGATTCCACTGGCATCTCACAACTTAAAACATAGTGAAATCATGACAATGTAATCAGTAACTTACACTACTTTGTGCAAAGTTTCAGACTCATGTATGCCATGATCAATTCCATGAAGACACACACATCATTAGGAGGTTTTCATCTCAACCTAATCACTTATTCATTTATATGGATTAACAATCATTGATGTTGTTAACAACTACAAGACTTGTATAAGGTACAATTCCAGATTAACCTACAAGAAGACATACCTCTATGTCATCCTATGATGCCTATGGGAAAGTAAGTGTCTTTGTAATGATTCACCTCATTACTAGACCACTTCCCTTCCCATAGCCATCATAAATTGATATTAGAGTGCATATCCATGAGGTTCAATCTATCTTTGTAACTCTAACAAGGTTTGTACTTAAAGCGATTGCCGTGTCACAATCTAGGCTCTAGATGAGGCAATTCAAGTAGAAATACTAAGAAACAATATCCAAATAGTGAAAAACCATCATAATAGGGATAAAAATTTGTAGCAGATGTAGTGAGTTATCCCACCAAATGCCATTTATTAGAACATGATATTCTATTGTTTATAAAGAATTAATTAAATTATGACAGGACAACCTAGGTTGCATGACATCTTCTCCTCGAATGAGTTGTACCTATGGTCCTATCTTAATTTGAACCAAAGATATTTAATTTTCCCCAAATTGGATCACTTAACCTATTAAGTCCCATGCAATAATATCCTTAAGCATGGATCGAAATGATATTGATATTTAAGTAAAAAGTTACAGATTTAATTATGTCTTAAGTTTAATTTAGTCAACAATGTTTTTTTAATTATTGTAGCTAAGTGTCATGCCACTATTTTAGTTATATCATTGTAGGGAATCACTTAAAAATGACTCAATAACTCACATGAGTTGAGGTAATGCATTCATATATATATCTTTCAGTAGTAAGTATGTATCATGCCTCCTTCAATTATCAAATAGTAATAATGTTTGCCATCACTTCCTCATAAGCATACCACCTTGCTTTATTTACATTCTAATTAAAAGTAATCATATGTACCTATTTTTATTAGTTCATTCCTTATTATCTATGAAAGGTGATTATATTGCAAGTATATAGTTAAGATTAATCATTTAACAATTAATGTAGCCTTATAAGTGTAATCTCTTTCCTTCCTTTAAGGGCACAAAATCTTATTCATAAGTTCATAGTAATTCATTATAGTATATCCTTTATGAAGGACATCAGATCCCTTCATTGTGATAAAAATTATACTTTAACTACTTCGTGATAATATTTAACATCCATCCAATTACTCGTTAATTTTATCATGAGTTAATTCACTTAACAAAACTTTGTATAATTCTTATGTTCAACTTAGCTCCTTACTTATAAGCAATCATATTGTTATATGCTCTTCATGTGAGACACCCTTCGTCATTTAGGCACATTTTAAAAATGAAATTAGGTGATCTTAATCCATATAATTCCAACAGTTGAAATATTTCATATGTTATTTAGGTAATCATTCAATATTAATTTACACAACCGTTCAAGTATTTAGCATTTCATTAGCTAATACTCAAGTTTGATGTACAACAATTCAGGTTTAACTTAATTGTAATTAATAAATATATTCAACATATAAGTCATGTGGAAATATATTTTTCTTACATATATGATTTCCATAACAATAGCTTACCTACAAACTGCTTCTCTTTATTAAATGCATGACTACAAGATCATCTTTTCCAACAATAACTTTCAATCAATAAGACGTAACAAGTAATCTAAAATTTTTACTTTCCAAATTAGGTGCCAAGTCATGATCCTAGGATTCACCATCATCTTTCCTTTCAAAAGATTACATTGAATGGAAAATACCTTCCTTATTTCTATATAGAAGTAATTCAATTAGAAATACCATAATCAATTATCCCATTCATCTTTCTTCAATCAAATGAATAATTGAAACTTTATACATCATCCTTCTTTCATAATATCCATCTGCAAATTTTTAAAGACGAGTAAGTTTGTATAAACTGAGCATGATAAGCACTAAATCTTTAGAAATACCTGTTGTACTTAATTATTTCATAAAAATAACATAAATTTTCTAATGAAATCATTCCCGGGTTGAAAGAAAACCCACAATTCTTTTGATCAAACAAAAAGGATATCAAGAACAATAGATACGTAAGATAAGATAATCAAAATAATTTATCAAGATTGCGAAAGTATCTACTACGTTAACATAATAAATTCAACCAAAAAATTGATCACAACCAATCTATAATTTCCAAATCTAGGGTTATAATTCCATAGTCATTTAAACCCATACATAAATAATAATAGCTTCATTATTCCAATCAAATCAACCCAACTCAAAATATACTAACCTAAGTTGAGCATAAATTCGAATACTAATATTACAGTCATAAAATCCCATATTTTAATCCATGTATCATTATATTCAAACAATAAATAAGAAGCATTACTTAATTCAATAATCCCTATAAGGCATCATCAACTCATAGTAGAGGAGAAAAATATGGATCTCTAATAATATATCCAGGACCACATGAATCATTAACATAACTTGATCCAATAGTATATTCAAATTGATCTAATAATACCTTCAACAGGTAGAATCCTTATTCAACATAGATCCAAAGTTACATAATCAAATAACCTATATGACATAAGGAAAAATATATTTCATAAATCAACATGCAATCATGTATTTTCTTTAATACAACACATCTTAATGAGTTAATTCTTATTACAAGTAAATCGTAATAAGATCCATATCACAAGAAGACCTAATTCAAATATTAATCATACATCAATACTTATAAGTCTATCTTTTTGACCTTTCTTTGCATTTTCACAACTAGATGGTCATACAATGTAAGTTCAACATACATATTACATACAAAAAGATTTACCATTTCAATGTTACCTCATAATCCAAGTTATGAGTTATTTAAGTAAGAAAAAAGCTTGTATCCAGAGACTAAGGATACAAATATTTAGTCATTAATTGAGGATATATTTCCTTAAAATTAAGCCATGCACCCCATTATGCTTACCCAATTGAGGTCTTCCTAGTGAATATTAAAAGACTTCACATTCTCAAAAGAGGAAAATTAGTGGTTCTTTAATAAGGATTGGACTCTATAGAGAGTTTAGGCTCAAGCATATCTTGGAAGATAATACATTTTATAATGTGTACTCAACACATTCAAAGTTAATATCGATTCAATTGAACAATCTAATGAACATGTTCCTTCATACTAGAATTATGATCAATTCAATTCAAATCGAACCACTATTTACCTAACAATAGTTTCAATAAAAGAGTCCCATTTGTATCTACAGAAATTGAGATTGGGTGGAGAAATTTAAAGTAGATAATGAATCTCTTATAGACCAAAGTGATCCTATAGCTCCTAACCCATAAGAATATCTATAACAAATTCCATCAAATGATAACAAGTCTAGCAAAAATAATTCCTTCACGTAACTCAAAGAAGACAAAATTTTACGCCAACAAGTAAATCTGAACCATGAAGTCGATCCTCAACAACCAAATAGTTATGGGTGAAAGGAATATATGATTTTAGTCATATAAGTCCAAACTGGTATGGTTGTACTTTTACATCTAATAAAATTGAGTTCACAACCCAATAAATTAGTAAAATAATAACAATAAGTTGGTAACTAATTGTGATCAATACATTTAAAAATAGTATCAGTCATGTAAACGCATGCTTATACGATTGCATTCATGTACTTGTTTTAATACATTTAATATAATTTACCAAAGAAACATGTTATAATTCATAACACAATATCAATCCACCCATACCATATTTGAGTTGTTCAAAACATTCAAATTATTTCCCTCACTTATCCTGAATATTGAGTTACTATAAATTAAGGCCAAATAGGATTAGAAGACTCTCAAGAAATCCTTAATTCTCATATCTAAAACTGAAAGAAGTCAAAGAGAATACTACATTGATAATCCAATCACTAGACATAACATAAGTTCTTTAAAGTTGAACTTAAAACATAATATCAAGTATATCTTCAAAGGAAGAGCTTATTATGAAGATACTTTTATTTAAAACTCAATAAGAACCCTCGTATATAAATAACTAAGCTTTGTCACAGTCATACATTTGGAGATCCAACAAATAAACAATTCCAACATTAATACATTCAGCCAAAGTTACCAGAAGAAGCATTACGACTTCTCATAGAAAGAATGTAAATTAAATAGTTGATGTTGTGTAATCAATCCTCCATGATCAATTACAAACATTATTAACAAATTTATTATTACAGAGGTGTCCAAGCAAGGGAGATTAAGTACATAATTCATAGTAATTCTAACAGCATAAGAACCCCAATTGGTTTAAGTATAACTTATTAACAACCAGTCTCCAATATTTTGAAGATGTCAATAATGGACTTGATTACACAACCCCTCCTATAAAACCGTTATCTCTAGTCATGGAGTTCATCAATTATTTTTAATGCAACTATTTAGAGGGTATAGACTCAATTCCTGAGTCTCAAGAAAATATAAGACAACATTCCAAATAAACATCGATAAGACAAATCAACCAAACTACTAAAGATAGTTTAACCAAAAGAATCAATGCATGAACTGGTTAAAATAATATTATTGTCAAGAACAAAGAATATTCAGGTAACAAATAAAAGTGAACTACATCCTCATAACCCATTCACCTAGGTTTAGGACCATTCCCATAAAAATTGTGCTAAATCATTAAGGAAAGCCTCAGTAATAAGGTTTTAATGCTCCAAAAAGAAATTCCACACAACTTCCAAAAGGGTTACCACATCACCCAAAAGAAAAAAGACATTAATAAATCTGACCCCATTTAAACTCTTACGAGATACCAGGAACTAAGATAACAAAATTATTCCTATAATTATTTAGTTAAAGGCATGAATTATAAGTCATAACTCAAAATGCATTAGTAATAACATTATGTTGTTATATCGAATACCCAAATATGAAAACTCCTTCCAAAACAATACTTACATAAGCACCTACTTTCAGACATTCATTACATTAAGCAATACTTTCTCTAAACTTGGCAAAGATGGGTATCACTCAGATAATGAAGTTCTCATGCATTGAAAGAATCAAATACTTACTTGTAACAAGAATTCATATTCCAAAAATAAAAACATGGTAAAACTATGCCCATACATATGAAGGTTACTAGTCATAATACACACTTGGGAACCATGGATCAATTATTCCTTCAAAATATTCACTCACATTCAAGATTACAAAAACAATTATCTTCCCACCTAAGATGCATCAAGATTCAACCAATATTTCTTACTCAACAATATAATAATCGATTATTCGAATATATAAAACCCAGATTTGAAGAATGCAAATTCATTCAAGAGTAAATTTATTATTGTGAAATAATTAAATTGAGAAAGATACTATAATGAGTTAGAGAACCCATCATTACTGCGTTTGGGAGCTCTGAATTCCTCTCCATTTTCTCAACTTCCATGGCACCCAACGCTTAGAATTGAATCCAAACGCAAAAATTACTAAGGATCTTCATTCTTATCATTTATAATGACATAAATGCTTACAACTCCATATTATCACTTATTCAATAGTCACAATCTGCATGCAATATTTTATGAAAATAATAGCCAAATCAAGACAGGTGATTCCTCCTACATGCAGAGCTTCAAAGATCCAAACCCATAGAAAAAATGAACCCAACAATAACCATTAGTTTCCCAAAACCACTTGGTGCATGCCCTGAGATCAAGGGTTTTTTTTAATGAAATTAATGCATGGAAGAGGTGGTGTTAGTTCCAACAAAATTCCCACCACCGCCTTATTTCATTCAAAACTAGTGGTGCTTAATTATTTTAAACAAATAGCCTTCCAAATTTAGCTTGGTATTCTTGTTATGCCAAGCTTCTACTTGACTATTTACTCCCTAAATAAGGTGGTGATACATTAAATACTTAATAATAAAGTAATAATCAGTACTTCACATAAGTGAAATAAATTCCGAGCACCCTTATCTATTAGGGTGTTATTATATTGACATAACATAATTTATAGTTTAGAAAAAAATTAGGCCCATAAATATAATGCCTAAAATTTCACAACATTATCTTCCTTGCTTAATTCAAAATATCTAGCTTATTTGATCACATATAGGTGCCTTATACTACATGACCAAAACTTGGCTTGCCTTAACAATGACCCCCTTATGCTCTAGAAGCATATATTTATTAATTTGGTCCAAACAATTGTTCTAAATAGTCAAACACTTAAGGCCCATGGTGACATTCATTATATCAACATGTTCTTGATACTAAGGAATCATTCTATTACACCCTTTTGACTAAGCATTACCTAAGATGGCCAAAATTGTCTCTAGTTTGAAAGGAAGGTTTTAATACAACATTATTGCCTTCGTCTATCACAAAACTAGAGAAGTTAGTATACTTTTATCAATCTACTCATTTCCATAAGAATAACACATATCATCATGTAAAACCTTATCATAATTGCTAGTCCTTACTTCCAGCAAGAAGTAAGTTATCAAGGTCAATATCGATACAACTACAAGGAAAAGCACCATGAAATCAAATAGACTTATAGAATATGATCGTAATAATATATCGATCAAGAACATGCCTTGGATCACTAGAATTTGATCCAAGGTACCATCTTTCTTTAAATATAGATACATCAATATAGGGAACATAATTCATATCGAAACTTGGATAGCTTATCAGATTGACTGTCTATCCATCTATCCCAAGAGTCTCGATTTCTCTTTCCACAAGCTGAAATCTCTCAGTTTATTTCTTAAAACTAGTCAGGTGAATACTCAAAGGTAGTCATAATAAGTGCAACAATTCCATAAGAATATTTAATAGTCAAATTTCACATATTTTGATATCATTCCAGCAAACATGATCTACCAGTTCCTAAGAGTACAACAACTCTTAAACATAAATCACATGTCAACGTTTGCAAACTTTAGTCAAAGAATCAAATTCAGATATCAACATAGAAGGGAATTACATACCTCCCCCTAAAATCATCATCATCCCGATGATTAACTTAGTCCAATCACATTTTTAGGAACATAGGTGAAAATTATAGTTTATTCACTCATACAATTCTTAACATAAAAAATTTTTTTCCCAAATTTCAAGTTTTCAAAGGTTTATTACAGCTTCAAAAGGTTGTAGCATCACTTATTAATTTTTTTTTGCTCAAAAATGGAAAAATCAGAGATGGTTTTAAATTGAATATCTCAAGTATGTCAGTTTTTGACAGAAAAGAATAACTTATCCAAAAACAAGGTTTCTAGTATTCTCAATATCAAGAAAAATGTTGTTTTTATCTTTTGAGTCATCATTCATTGAATTTTTTTAATTCCATCCTGGAGTGGACCCTTTTTTTACTACAGGTACAAATTATAATTCCTCTTATCTACTTTATCCACCCTATAAAGGTTTATCATCTATATTGGATTTAAGTTCCAAATCTATCATTAAGAAAATTCAACATTTAAGCAACTCCCTTGTTGATTGTCATCATTCAAGACCAAGTTGTTTATCTTGGCTGATCACATCACACTTACCAGTTGCTCCACACATCTATCTAGTTCAGTGCATCATAAAGGACTGTTAGAGTATTATCTAACTCATTTTCCACTCGAACCCAAAACTTAGTTTGATCAGGTTTGTTATCCACAATATATCCTTCATTCATTTTATTTGGTTTATAAAATAAGAATTTACAAAGTAGAAGGACTCAATAGGCCCTAGAGATGCAACCTTCTACTCTGATACCAAAATGTAACATCCACTTTTTATCTCATCATATCTAGGTAATATATATATATATATATATATAACTTTATGCCACCGATTTAAATACCCATATATTTAAATCCAAGAAAAACCTTAATGGAATCCATTTCGATAAGCTGTCATAAATCATGTGCATGCATGAGGGAATAATGATCCTATTCACTTCCCCTCAATGCTTTGTACGAGACAATACATCAAATGTATCATTTAGTTTTTGTATATCAGGATATGATATTTAATTGAAGATATCTAAGTGTCTACCGGGTTCCACCTATGGATTCCACTTGACATATCAAAACTTAGAACATAGTGAAATCAAGACCATGTAATCATTAGCTTACACTACTTTGCGTAAAGTTTTCGAGTCATGTATGCCATGCTCAATTACATGACAACACACAGGTCATTAGGAATTTTTCATCTCACCCTAATCACTTATTTAGTTATATGGAGTAACAATCATTGATATTGTTAATGACCTCAAGAATTGTACAAGGTACAATTCTAGATTAACCTTCAAGAAGACGTACCTATATGTCATTCTATGATGCCTATGGGTAAGTAAGTTTCTTCATAATGATTCATCTCATTACTAGACCACTTCCCTTAGTGTAGCCATCATCGTGAGATTAAATATATCTTTGTAACTTTAACAAGGTTTTAATTTAAAGTAGTACCTGTGATAATCCATACTCTAGATGAGGTAACTAAGTACAAATACTAAGCAAAAATATCAAAATAATGATAACCATCACAATAGGGATACGACTGTGTAGTGGATGTAGTGAGTTATCTCACCAAAATCCTGTATTAGAACATGGTATCTTATGGTTTACAAAGTATTAATTAAATTACGACAGGATAGCCTAGGTCTCACGAAACCTTCTCCTCGAATGAGTCGTACCTATGGTCCCATATTAAGTTGAACCAAGGATAATTAATTTTCCCCAAATTGGATCACTTAACCTATTAAGTCCCATGCAAATATATCCTTAAGCATGGATTGAAATGATCTTGATATTTAAGTACAAAGTTACAAATTTAATTTTGTCTTAAGTTTAATTTAGTCAACAATTTTTTTTATTATTGTAGTTAAGTGTCATGCAACTATTTTAGTTATATCATCATAGGGCATCACTTAAAAAATGACTCAATATCTCACATGAGTTGAGTAATGCATTCATACATATCTTTCAGTAGGTATGCATCATACCTCCTTCAATTATCAAACACTAACAATGTTTGCCATCACTTCCTCATAAGCATACCACCTTGCTTTATTTACAGTCCGATTAAAAGTAATCATATGTACCTATTTTTATTAGGTCATTCCTTATTATCTACGAAAGGTGCTTATATTGAAAGTATACAATTAAGATTCATCATTTAAGAATTAATGTAACATTATAAGTGTAATCTCTTTCCTTCCCTTAAGGACACAAAATCTTATTCATAAGTTCATAGTAATTCATTATAGTATATCCTTTATGAAGGACATCATATCCCTTCATTGTGATAAAACATTATACTTTAACTACTTCATGAAAATATTTACCAGCCATCTAATTAATCGTTAATTTTATCACGAGTTAATTCACTTAACACAACTTTATATAATTCTTATGTTCAACTTAACTGCTTACTTATAAGTAGTCATATTGTTAGATGCTCTTCATGTGAGACACCCTTTGCCATTTAGGTACATTTTACAAAAAAATTAGGTGATCTTAATCCATATAGTTCCAATAGTTGAAATATTTCATAATTTACTTAGGTAATCATTTAATATTAATTTACACAAACCTTCAAGTATTTAGCACTTCATTAGCTAATACTCAAGTTTGATATACAACATTTTAGGTTTAACTTAATTTCATTCATAAAGATATTCAGCATATAAGTCATGTGGCAATCTATTTTTCTTACAAATATGCTTGCCATAAAAATATCTTACCTACAAACTTCTTCTCTTTATTAAATGTAGGACTACAATGTCATCCTTTTCCAACAATCACTTTCAATTGATAAGATGTAATAAGTAATCTAACTTTGTTAATTTCCAAATTAGGTGTCAAGTCACAAGCGTAGGATTCACCATCATCTTTCATTTCAAAAGGTTACATTGAATGGCCAATACCTTCCTTATTTCTTTATAGAAGTAATACAATTAGAAATACAATAATCAGTTATCCCATTCAACTTTCTTCAATCAAATGAATAATTTAAACTTTATACGTCTTCCTTCTTTCACAATATCCATCTGCAAAATTGTTAGCATGAGTCAGTTTGTATGAACTGAGCATGATAAGCACTAACTCTTTATAACAACTTTCTATACTTAATAATTTCATAAAAATAACATAACGTTTCCAATAAAATCATTCCCGAGGTCGAAAGAAAACCCACAATTCGTTTGATCAAACAACAAGGATATCAAGAACAACAAATAAGTAAGATAAGATAATCAAAATCATTTATTAATATTCTAGGATAGTATCTAGTAAGTTAACATAAGAAATTCAACCAACAAAAATGGATCTCAACCAATCCATAATTTCTAAAGCTAGGGTAATAATTCCATAGTCATTTAAACCCTTACATAAACAATAATAACTTCATTATTCCAATCAAATCAACCCAACTCAAAATATACTAACCTAAGTTGATCCAAAATTATAAATACTAATATTACAGTCACATAATACCATATTTATATTTGTGTATCATTATATTCAAACAATAAGTAAGAAGCTTGTGAATTTTTTCAACACCATTTTCTTAAATTCCCATTTTCTCGAAGAGTTATTATTTATGTTATGCATGTTTTCTAGATCTTTTGGGTTTTTCCGGAGACTTTTTCTGACTAGTATGCACAATGGATAAGTCCTTTTGTTTCATTAAGTCTTTCAAAGGCATGGAGTTTTGTGTTCCCTCATTTCTTATGGGGGATATGGATTGAAAGAAATGGAAGAATTTTTAGAGATAAACAGAAAATCTCTATGTGGGTGGGGAGTAGCATTTTAGGGGCTTTGGTAAATAATATTTTGATAGTGAAGATTAAAGAGCAAGGTGGTTATCCTGATCATGAGAAGGATATTATTCAAGGTCTTGGTATCACTAAGTGTGTTCAAAAAAATTCTCTATAGAAGGATTTGGCTAGGGAAAGTGCTAAATGGGCTAAACCTTCTGTAGGGTGGATGAAATTGAATTTTTATGGAGCAGCAAAAGGTAGTTCTGGGTTAGCTACTTCTAGTGGTATAATTAGAGATGAGGTGGGTTCCCTTGTTTTGGCTTATGCTGAGCCTATTGGAAATAAATCTAATAACTATGTTGAGGCTTATGCACTCTTAATTGGTTTACAATGGGTGAAATCTTTGTAAATAAAGAATATTCAAGTGGAGGGAGATTCGTTATACATTTTTAATGTGATGAAGGGTCTTTCAAAGAATCATATTAATATTGATACAATTATTAGAGATGCTAAGACTATATTGGTAAAATTTGATAATATTCAATTTAATCATGTTTTCTGTGAAGCTAATACGTGTGGAAACACGTTAGAAAATATTGGGGTTCAAGTTCATAATAAAATGTGGTGGCGGAGTGAGGTGGATTTACCTCATAGTAAAAAAGTAGTGCTTAGATGCAGAAAAGTAGATTTGAGCGTGAGAATAGGATATGAGCTATCCTTGATATAATTTTCCAGTATGTGAGATTTAATGTAGATATCATTACAGGGTACACATTGGCTTGGCTCATTAATATAAAGGTTTGTTGCAAGTTTTATGCAGGATTATTTGAAGATTGGTTCATATTTATCTTATGTGTTTTCGAGATGGGTGGTCTTAGGGTTAAGGTTGAGCCTTCATCATCGGTGGAGTGCAGAAAGAGATTCGTTTCTTTGGGATATTTTTAAGGAAGGAGGAGTTTATTATTTTATGCAAAGTTTAAGGGGTTTGATGAAAATATATCAAAGGAATTTTCTATAGTTTGGGATAAAGGGGTTGTTACAATGAGGGGTGTAAGCTTTTTGGTCTCTGAGGAGCTAATTGGAAGTGTTACTAAGATGGATTGTAGTGGTTGTAAGGTGTTTAAGGATATGACTTGGCTCAGGAGGAAGTCCATATTTTTCTTGAAAATGATGAGAAAATTTGTTTTATGGAGGATGGTATAGCCCGTAAATCTTTGCCAGGGAGGTGGGCTGAAGTTTGTTTCTATATAATGAAGTATATTACTCTAGATGGGAAGTATCGGAAACTGCACTCTCAACATTTGATGCTTCTGAACCATTTCCATAGAGGAAGGAGGATGAGTATTCCTTTCTACTTATTTAATTCTTTACAACTTTCGGTTAAGATTTTTAAGGAGGAAAAATAGAGGTTCTTCTTTGTCAAGGGTTAATCCTTCTACTTGTGAAAATGGGTAAGTGAACTGCAAAAATAAGGGGGTTGGCATTAGGTTGGGGAAGACTAGGAAGATCACATCTCTTTAGCTGATAGGATTAGGCTTAATAAAATGAAAGAGAGGGATGAGAAGGAGGTGGATGTTGTGATAACATTACAAAATATTTCTTGGAATAATGAAGAGTGTAATCCTAGTGGTGGGTTGGTGGAAGGTAACAATGTGTTTAACTTTATTGCGAGTAAAATTAAATCTCTGGAGGATTCGGTTTGTCAAGTTAAGGCTTAGAACAAAAATATGTTACAGGGGATTTAAAGGTCAAATTCAGAGATAAACGTGCTAGAAAATAGGGTTGATGATCTCCGGGGGGATGATTGCATAGACAAAGGAAATACAAGGCAACTTGACATAAGTAGTTAAGATGAGGAGGATTTCCAAGTGCAAGGTTTTGCTCCATGTTCTAGGACTAGGGAAAAAGTGTAGGGTTATTGACTTATTACTGAATTTTCGTAATGTCAGTTTTGTAGTTTTTTGTTTTGTGTTGGGTTTCTTGTTTTTTTTTGGTGGGGCTCTATTTAAGTCAATCTCTTTTTGACTCGAGCCATTTTTGTCAATTTTATTTATAGATACTTTTGGTCTCTAAAGTACTTTATTGTAAAATATTTTCTGTAAATGAACCTTGGAGCCTTTCCAATCATTATCTATCAAAAAAGAAGAAGCATTACTTAATTCAATAATACCTACAGGGAATTATAAACTCAAGTAGAGGAGACAAAGTTGAATCTCTAATAATATATCAAGTCCACAGGAATCAGTAACATAACTTGATCCGATAGTATATTCAAATTGATCCAATAATACCTTCACTAGGTAGAATCCTTATTCAACATATATCGAAAGTTATATACTCAAATAACCTATATGACATAAGGAAAAATATACTTCATAACTCAACATGTAGTCCTATATATTATTTAATACAACACATCTTAATGAGTTAATTCTTATTACAGTCAGTTGTATTAAGATCCATATCATACTAAGACCTAATTCAAATCTTAATCATACTTCAATATTTATAATTCTATCTTGCTTGACATTTCCTCACATTTTTCACAACTAAATGATCATACAATGCAAGTTTAACATAACTATTACATCCAACAATATTTCCCAATTCAACAGTTACCTCATAATCCAAGTTATGAGTTCTTTATGTAAGACAAAATATTGTATCCAGAGACTAAGGTTACAACTCTTTAGTCATTCATTGAGGGTATATTTCCTTACAGTTAAGCCATGCACCCCATTACGCTTACCCAATCGAGGTATTCCTACTAAAAATTAAAAGACTTCACATTCTCAAAGAGGCAACTTAGTGGTTCTTTAATAAGGATTGGAATCTATAGAGAGTTTAGGCTCAAGCCAAGCTTGGAAGAAAATACATTTTATAATGTGTACTCAATACATTTAAAGTTAAGATCATATCAATTGAACAATCTAATGAACATGTTGCTTCATACAAGAAGTATGATCAATTCGAACCACTATTTACCCAACAATAGTTTCAATAAAAGAGTCCCATTTGTATCTACGAAACCGAGATTGGCTAGAGAAGCGTAAAGTAGATAATGAATCTCTTACAGACCAAAGTGAGCCTATAGCTCCTAACCCATAAGAATATCTGTAATGAATTCCATCAAAGAAGAACAAGTCTAGCACAAATAATTCCTTCACGTAACTCAAAAAGATAAAATTTTACGTCAACAAGGAAATTTGAACCACGAAGCTGATCCTCAACAACCAAATAGTTACGGGCGCAAGGAAGATATGATTGTAGTCATATAAGTCCAAACATGTATGGTTGTACTTTTCCTCTCACAAAATTGAGTTCATAACCCAATAAATTAGTAAAGTAATAACAATAAGTTAGTAATTGATTGTTATAAGTATATTTTAAAAAATATATCGAGTCTTGTAAGCCCATGCTTATACGAATGTATTCATGTAGTGTTTTAATAAATTTAATATAATTTATCAAAGAAACATGCTATAATTCATAACAAAATATCAAACCACCCATACCACATTTGAGTTCTTCAAAATAGTCAAGTGATTTCCCTCACTTATCCTAAATATTGAGTTACTATAACTTAAGGAAAAATAGGATTAGATGACTCTCAAGTAAGGCTTGGTTCTCGGATCTAAAACTGAAAGAAGTCGAGGGAGAATACTACATTGATAATCCAATCACTAGACATAACATAATTTCTTTAAAGTTGAACTTAAAACATAATATCAAAGTATATATTCGAGAGGAAGAGCTTATTATGAAGACACTTTTATTTAAAACTCAAGCAAGAACCCTCGTATATAAATAACTAAGATTTTTCATAGTCATACATTCGAAGATCCAACAAATAAAAAATTCCAACATTACTACAATCGAAAAAAGTTACCAGAAGAACCATTAGGACTTCTCATAGAAAGAATGCAAATTAAATAGTTGATGTTGTACAATCAATCCTCCATGATCAATTCCAAACATTATTAACAAATTTATTATTACAGATGTGTCCAAGTAAGGGAGATTAAGTACAAACTTCATAGTAATTCTAATGGCATAGGAACCCCAATTGGTTTAGGTACAACTTATTAACAACCAATCTTCAATATTTTGAAGATGTCAATACTGGACTCAAATACACAACCCCCTATAAAACCATTATCTCTAGTCATGGAGTTCATCAATTATTTTTAACACAACTACTTTGAGGTATAGACTCAATTCTTGAGTCTCGAAAATATAAGACAACATTCCAAATAAACAGTTGATAGCACAAATCAACCAAACTACCAAAGATAGTTTAACCAAAAGAAACAATGCATGAACTGGTTAAAATAATTATATTGTCAAGAACAAAGAATATTTAGGTAACAAATAAAAGTAAAATACATACTTGTAACCCATTCACCTATATTTGGGACCATTCCCATCAAAACTTGCGCTGACCGAAAAGGAGAGCCTCGATGAAAGCTCTCAATGCTCCAAAAAGAAATTCCACACAACTTCCAAAAGGGTTACCGCATCACCCAAATGACAAGGCTTAAATAAATATGACCCCATTTAAAATCCTGTGAGATACCAAGAACTAGCATAACAACATTATTCCTACAATTATTTAGTTAAAGGAATGCATTTTGAGTCAGAACTCAACATGCATCACTAATAACATTATGTTGTTATATTGAATACCCAAATATGAAAATTCCATCCAAAACAATAGTTACACAAGCACTGCTTTCAGACATTCATTACATTTAAGCAATACTTTCTCTAAACTTGGAAAAGATGGGTATCACTTAGATAACAAAGTTATCTTGTGGCAAAAGACTAAAAACCTACTTGTAACAAGCATTCATATTCCAAAAATAATAGCATGGTAAAACTATGCCTAGAGCTATTAAGGTTACAATCATAATATACGCCTAGGAACCATGAATGAATTATTCCTTCAAAATAATCATTCACAGTCAAGCATACAAAAATAGTTATCTTCCAACCCAAGATGCATCAAGATTCAACCAATATTTCCTACTCAACAATATAATAATCGATTATTCGAATATATAAAACCCAGATCCAAAGAATGTAAATTCATTCAAGAGAAAAGTTCTTCTTGTGAAATAATTAAATTGAGCAAGATATTATAATGAGTTAGAACCCATCATGCATGCATTTGGGAGCTCTAAATCGCTCTCCTTTTCTCAACTTCCATAGCATCCAATACTTAGAATAAAATCCAAACCCAAAAATCACTAAGGATCTTCATTCTTATCATTTATAAATATTGAAACGCTTGCAACTCCAAATTATCACTTATTCAATAAACAATTTACATGCAATGTTTTATGAAAATAAGAGCCAAATCAAGACAGGTGATTCCTCCTAAATGTAAAACTTCAAGTCTCCAAACCCATCAAACAAATGAACCCAAGAACAACCATTAGTTTCCTAAAACCACTTGGTGCATGCCCCGAGATTGAAGTGTTGTTTTAATGAAATAAATGAATGATAGAGGTGGTATTGGTTCCAAGAAAATTCCTTCACTTTGCCTTATTTCATTCAAAACTAGCGATGCTTAATTATTTTTAAAAAGTAGCCTTCCAAATTTAGTTTGGTATTCTTGTTACGCCAAGCTTCTACTTGACTATTTCCTCCCCTAAATTGTGTGGCGGTGCATTAAATACTTAATAATAAAGTAACAGTCGGTACTTAACATAAGTGAAAAAAATATCGGCCCACCCTTGTCTATTAGGGCCTTAAATAATTGAAATAACATAATTTATAGTTTAGAAACAATTTAGGCCCATAAATATAATGCCTAAAATTTCACAACATTAGTTGCCTTGCTCAATTCAAAATATCAAGCTTATTTGATCATAGATAGGTCCCTTATACTACATGACCAAAACTTGGATTTCCTTAACAAAGAACCTCTTATGCTCTACTAGCATATATTTATTATTATGGTCTCAACACTTGTTCTAAATAGTCAAACACTTAAGGCCCATGGTGACATTCTTCATATCAATATGTTCTTGATACCAAGGAAAGCATTCTATTACACCCTTTTAACTAAGCACTACTTTGGAAGATGGCCAAAATTGTCTCTAGTTTGAAAGGAAGGTTTTAATACAACATTTTGCCTTCATCTATCACAAAACCAGAGAAGTTAGTATACTCTTATCAGTCTACTCATTTCCACAAGAATAAAACATATCATCATGTAAAACCTTTTCATAATTTCTAGTCCTTACTTCCATCAAGAAGTAAGTTATGAAGGTTAATATCAAATACAACTATAACGAAAAACACCATGAAATCAAATATACTTATAGAGTATGATCATAATAATTCACAAATACTGCCTTCTCAAGTACCCCGGTCTTCCTTCCTCTCCTAGCCCGGCTCCCCCTTTGATGGGCTCTGCTGCTGCCAGTCCTGCTTCCCCTGCTGCCCTTGCTGCCCTTGCTGCTGCCCCTGCCACCGGTGCTGCTACCCCCATGCCGGCTGCACATGATTCTCCTTCTATTCCTCCTGCTGCTCCTCCTGCCACCCACCTCACCTCTTCCTCTAAACGTCCATTCACCAGGGCTTCTAGGAGACTCAACCTTGAGACTCTTGCAGCAGGGAAAGAGCCTCTTGATCTTGACATTGCACGTGACCTGCTGAACATAAGTAGTGCCAGTCCCCGGGAAGCACAGATGGATAACCCTTCTAAGAGACTGGAGGCCTTAGAGGCTGAGATAAAAATGCTGAAGGATGAGGTCAAAAACCTAGCTAAGCAAAAAGGTAAGAAAAGCATGGAGGGGGAAGGGAGCATTGACAATAGTCAGATTGAAGACATATACAAAAAGCTGACCTCCTTGGACTCCCGCCTTGGGAAGGCTAAGACTAGGCATGATTACAACATTGCTGCCTTTAGGGCCATTGAGGAGTTCATCGTGGGACATGCCAAAAGTGTTTCCAACCTCAGCGGTGTCCCGGCTGCACTTTGGGGCAATGAAAAAGAGAGCAAAAGGACCATCGAGGAGCTCGATAAGACGGATGCTGCCCACATGACCGCTTTGGGTATGTTTCATGCTTGGAAAAAAGTCAAGATCAGTGTTGATCAAGCAGCCAAGAAGTAGTCCTGCATGCTTCTACTGCTCTCTTTTGTTATTCTTACTGTTTCTTGGCCGTCAGTTCTTGTTTTTTCTTTGTTGTTTTGCTGTTAAGTCTCGCTTGTGTAGCTGTTTCTGGGCTACGTTGAATTTCATTGTACTACTTGGACTTGGTTAGTCCTGCTATGCTTCTCACTCTTATTCCGGCTTAAAGGCCTTATTTTGTATTCAAGGGTATAGTCCCTTTCAAAAAACTATTTGCCAATATTAAAAAAAATAATATATTGATAAATAAAATTCGTTGGATCACTAGAATTTTATCCAAGGTACCATATATCTTTAAATATAGATACATCAATATAGGAACATAGTTCATATTGAAACTTGGACAACTTATCGATTTATTGTTTATCCATCATCCCAAGAGTCCGATTTCTCTTTCCACAAACTGAAATATCTCAGTTTATTTCTTAAAACTAATTAGATGAATACTAAAAGGTATTCATAATAAATGCAAGAATACCATAAGAATATTTAATAGTAAAATTTCACATATTTTGATATCATTCCAACAAACATGATCTACCAGATCCTAAGAGTATAAAAACTCTTGAACATAAATCACATGTCAACATTTGCAAACTTAAGTCAAAGAATCAAATTTAGATATCAACATAGAAGGGGAATTACATCACCAGTTAGTTCATATGACACCTTCATCCGTGCCTGCTCTCCCCTTAACCCCTAACGTACCTATCTATTTCCTTCTCCTTGCTCTTCCTCTCTGTGATCAAGGTACGATTAGTGGCCCCTGTATCTAGACTATGCTAGATTACCTCTAAAGACATATTTTGTAATGCATTGCATGCCTGATCATCTGTTAGGTGGTTAGGATCCACCACTTTGTATGTATCTCCTCCTTTTTTCTTCAAGTGAACAGTCTTGATCTCATGATCTTTGACCTCAAACTGAGGTTTCTCAGCATGGTAGTGCATGCTCTAGTTGAGCAGCTTCCTAGTCTTGGGCACACCCCATATTGATCCATCAAATCCAAACCATATAACATTTCTAATGGGAGGGTGGCCTAGAATCTTGCATGCAAGACCTTCATGGGGTCATCCATGAAGTCCATGTGTGGGGAAATGAGTGTCCACTTCTTCCTTGTAGCTTTGCACTTGGTTCTTTGCTTCTTCACCCCAGGGGTGAATCCCTTATCCTCCTTTATAGTAAAGGAGTCCCCTTTATCTCCCTTTGGGATGTCATTCTATGGTGTAGTGGCCCCATGGACTAGACTCTTCTCAGGCCCTATAGAGTGTTATTCTCTATTTCCCCATGCCTTACCTACATCTATGGTTTCTGCCTCATCCTCCTAACCCTCCAGTTATGCTTCTAATTAAACTTTGAAAGTGGTAGGGTTTTTTCCCTCTCCTTCCTTTGAGCCTGTTGCGGGGTTTAATTTGTGGGGTGTACTTTGTCTCTTTTCTTCAGACTCTTCCTTCTCTTCCTCCTCCTCTTTACATCCTAAAAATGAAGCTTCGACGCCACCATGTAACAAAGTATCTAAACCCTTGATACCATTTCATTTCATGTAGTACTTCCTCTTTTTGGAGGTATCCAACCTTCCTTCATCTTGTTCTTCTTCCTCTTCCTCTTCCTCCTGCACTGATTTCATGGGTAGGATTGACATGTCCCATGGATTTAGAAAGGGGAGTCTGAAACCTCCACCTCAATCCCTCCTTGTGTTTTAGGGAACAACTGCATGAACACCCAATGGATATACCCCTAGATGGCAACATTGGTTTTGGGAGTAAGTCTAAAAATCTAGTTCCAAAACTTCGACGTGGGTTGGTTGAGTGTCATACTTGTATATAGCACACAATGTGTGGACATCAACATCCACCTTGTCTGCATAAAAATCAATTTTTACATGTCCTTGATCTGGTTGATGGTGCACTTCATATATTTGGTTGTGAATGTGAAGGGGAGTTTGCACCATGGCCCCATTTCTCCCTTGGCCATCATAAACTTTGCTAGACATAAATGTTGGGTAACAGAAAATTTTACCTTGTCTCCAAAAACTTTTGGTAACTCGTGGGGGATGCGCCACTCATTCTCAAAATCTCCATGAAAACGCTCAAACCATTTATTCATCCAAGCCTTGTAAGCGCTTGAGATGGTCCCATCGCAGGTGAATTTTGTGAATTGGACTGTAGGGGATGCATGCGTGGGTGGTGGACCCAAATGTTCTCATTTGGTCCATATGGGACACCAATCTCCCAGAACATGATCAATAGCAAGATGGAGCCCCAAATGATAATCAATCCTACCTCGTTATGTACCCGTGTCTCCTCAATAATGAAAATTGAAATGAATTGGGTAAAATTGTAGTGTGCCCTCTTAGATACCCTATAGGCCACATATAGGAACCTCTGGTTAATGTCTGTCCACCTTTTTGATGTGCCCAATTTGTAGCTAATGATCTAGGAGGCGAATCTCAACATTGGGTCTAGGAGATCTGTAATTACTTGTGCCCTACCCCCTTCTCATAGTTCAGATTTTTCACCATCTCCTCAATCTTGGCAGTGACACATAAATCAAGTTCCATATCCTCTCCAAAGTGTTCTCGCAGAACCGTAACCATCTGAATCAAATGGTCTTGTATCCTCATTCTTCTTCCCATGAAGTAGAAGAAATATTTGTGCACTGTGACATTAAACACTTGAAAAGAGGGGAAGATTTGGCAAAGAAGGGAAGCTCCCATAGCTATAAAACTCTAGTATTTTGTAGTGTTTGTTGCACTTTGAGTCATCAACCTTAGGGTTTTGAGCTCGTCCATCGTCGAGTGTCTGATACTAGGTCCACCCACATCAAGTTTTCATTATCGTATGTTCTATGGTTGTATTCATTGATCTTGTATTTGTATAGCTTCAAGCTCCACTTTTCGACCTTAATAACTCCAGGAGGGTACTGCATCTCCAAGTAAATCTCCATAGGATCCTCCTTTTCCACAATTGGTTATTTTTCGAGCCTTATTTGGTTCCACCTCCCTCTCCTATTTCATTCGTTCCCTAGGTGTTATGTTCCTTTCTTTTGACTACCCTAACTCGACAACTTCCTCGCTTATCTTTCATGCCACCTCCTTCTAATTTGATGTCTTCTTCCCTTTGTGCTATGTCATAATATTTTACTATAACTTTTAACAAGTCAATTGGTTTGTGATAGTACTTTTTATCACTCTTATTCAAAAAGCATTAAATCACTTCGAGCTCGGGAGCACAAAAGAAATTCTCTAAGGAAAAGTATTTTAAATGACTATTCTTATCTCTTATTTATACTTTATCGATGCCTTAGAGTTCCTCCGACCATGTGTCCTAATGTCACTTTTTAATAAAACATTTTATTTCACTTAAGTTAAATTCCATGACTTCCCCTTGCGCTTTTCAGCTATAACCTTTAGGCACTCCAATACCACTAAATTTCCACCAAACCTCCTTTGCGCACAATGTTGTGCCGAAGTACATAACCTCTGTGACATCTACTAAGTATTTCCCCATGGTGTTTCTTGCCTTATGTCATACCATGTGATCCTTCCCTTCTTTTGGTCTTCATATTATTTCAACCCACCTTCATAACTACATGAATTTATGCACCTTAGCCATTACATTTCTCATTCTTCTGTCTTCACGTTAATTTTTCCAACAATCCATTGTTGAAGAATTTTGGCCTCCATGTTCAATATAGTTGTTCCATGTTCAATATAGCTTCTACTTCACCCCACAAACAAATGCATATGTGGTCCCACAATCTTAGAACCTCTTACAATGCAATTAACTACCGATGCACCAATGCAAAAACTGAAATGAAAAAGATGACAAAGGAAACAACCAAAAGGACTAAAATAAATCTAAACTAATTGGAAAAATTGCCTTATTTCTACTATACAAAAGCCTTATTTATAGTAGGGCTTCAACATACTCCCATTGAAGTAACCTAGTAACCTCATCAAATCTAGTTCTTATGACTAGAATGTGCCTGAATCGAGGATTTATGAGATGATGTATGGTCCTTAAAAATGGACTTTCAGTTTCCCAAGATGGCGTAGAAATTTAGAGTCATAAAGCAAGACCATCTGCCCCACCTCAAATTGTTTGTTTTTTATATGAAAATCATGCCATGATTTTTTTCATGCCTTATCAGTCTTATGACTCCACCTAGATAGTGATATCCTTTCATCCAACTACATTAACTTTTCCATTCACTCTTGTAATGCTTTCTCGTCGCCTAATCCTTATACACACACAATACGTAGAGACAATAGCATAAACTCTACTGGTAAAACATCCTCTGTGCCAAACACCAATTGAAATGGTGTGACCTTATTCAATCTCTTGTAGGTTGTCCTATATGCCCATAGTATGGCTAATACTTTATCATCCAAACCTTATCTTCCCACATCACAAATTTTGGTTAGCGTGTTACTTATTATCTTGTTAAATGCATGAGCGGTTCTATTAGCTTGGGGGTGATAAGTGATGGTCTTGTGATGGGCCACCATGAAATATGCTAAAAGAATTCTGACCGTATCATTCAAAAAGTGTGTGCCTCTATCACTAGTCAGGATTAAAGGACACCCATACCTGCTGATTATGTTTTCCCATATGAATATTTCTGATGTGGTTGTTGTGCAGTCCTTGGTAGGCACTGCCTCCATCTACCTTGTTAAGTAATCAATATAAGTAATGCTATAGCACGGACCAATCCTTCACATGGTAAGTGACATCGGTCCTACAAAATCAATCACTCTCTTCTCAAATGGTTCTGTGCTAACTATTGGTCTCAAGGGCATCTCATCTCTTCTTCTTGGTTTGTCAAGGCACTAGCAATGGTCACATGCCTTGAAAAAATCAATATAATCATGGTAGATGATTTCCCACAAAATCCCTGCTAGTATAATCTTCCATGTGGTGGCATTCCTGCGTATTTTCCTCCTGTAATCCCACCACGTTCTTCCTCTATGATTACAACATGCTCATATTCTAACACACACTTTGGCAAAAACCTCATAGTGACCTAACTTACATATAAGTATCCACTAATTAACATGTAGGGCATGACACATATGGATAAATTCTTTCTTTCCAAAATCTTCATTCCCTCCGGTGCCACACCCAATTCGAGAAACATAACAATATATTCCAAGTCACAGGAGCACGTCGCAATGTAAATATTTGTTCATTTGGCATTGTATCCTCAATTCTCTACGTATCCTCCCCTGAGTCAATCCTCGATAAATTGTCAGGTCCCAAATTACTCTTACCCGGTTTCACAACAACTGTAAACTTGAATTCTTAAAACAATAAGACCCATCGACATATGAACCCTTAAAAAATGGGCTTGTTTACCAAGTAATTCAGTTCCATGTGGCACATGTAGAATATAAAGTGTTTTTCCAATAGATACTCCCTGAATTTGTGCAATGCGTAGATCATTGACAATGCTTCATGCTTAGTAGTAGTATAGTTCTTCTCTGTTGGTGTCAACTTCCTACTAGCAAAACACAAGGGGTGGTCAACAATTCCTTCTCCAGTTGTGTTAAGATTTCCCCAATCACCATCCTGAAGCATCAACACGTACATGGAATGGCTTATCCGAGTAAGGAAAGCATAATATGGGGGCAATGATAATATTATTCTTAAATGTGTCAAATGAATTCTTCTCCGCCT
The DNA here is from genome assembly GCA_018340775.1 of Taxus wallichiana var. yunnanensis. NCBI lineage: Eukaryota > Viridiplantae > Streptophyta > Pinopsida > Cupressales > Taxaceae > Taxus > Taxus wallichiana. The sequence continues at coordinate 580,961,044 of CM031240.1, forward strand.
TTCCCTAATGGAATGTACATCCGTGCTTCAACAATCCTTCAAGTGGCATGGGGATTTTGGCATACCTCCTTATAAAATTTTGGTAATACCCTGTATGCCCAAGGAATCTACACACAATTATTTGGCTGGTAGGCTCCCCCAATCCAACAATAACAACTTTGGTAAGATCCACCAACAAACCTTCCTTACATATGATATGGCCCAACAGGGTTCCAAATGGAGTAGCGAAGAGAAATTTCTTAATGTTGAGGGATATGCGCAACTGTCGGCATCTCTCGAACATCAACCATAAATTTTCACAATGGTCTTTCACTAGTCCATACATTATCCAGTCATCAAGGTAGACCTAAAGGAACTTATGGATAAAATCCTGAAATTCCTAGACCACTAAGCACAAAAACACAACAGGCATGTTCTTCAAATTCAAACGGCATGAATATGTAGGTAAATATTCCCCACTCAGTGGTGAAAGTTGTATTTTCTTGGCCCTCCTTTGCAATTATACATTGATGATATCCTGAGAAGCCATCCATGAAGGAATAGATCTTGTGCCTAGCTTCTCCTTCCAGGATATCCTCGGTAAAAGTGGTTGGAAGAGGATCAATGACACTGCATTCAAATCCTGTGTAATCAACACGATCCTTATTCTCCCACCCTTTTTAATGCTTATGACCATTGGGTTTATGAATTATGATTCCTCTATAGCTTCGATGATGCCTAATGAGATCATTTTGTCTATCTCCTCCTTGAACCGGATGCACAAACTTGGATTCATTCGGTAAGGTCTCTTCCAAATCGGATGCACTTCCTCTTTTAGTTTGATCCACAACTCTCCTAAAGATGAGTGAAATCCGTTAAGCTCATGGTACCTTGGTGCCACCCAGATTTCATCCTGAAATCTGTGACTACCCTATTCAAAAAAAATTCGTACTTTTAAAATAATGGGTCATCTTGTGTTTTTATTTCCTAAAAGTTCTTGTATTGGGCTAAGATATTCCCAAAGAGCCATATTAGCCTTTTTCACCAAATACCCAGATGCCCAAAATTGTTATATTCTGTCGTCGATCGGATTTGTCTGTGGGAAATTTGTATTTAATTATTTTGATCCCCGTTTGAGGCTATTTGTGCTCCATTTTAACTCTATTATGAGCGAATATGTTATTATTCCTATGTGCCAGAAGGGTTTTAACTTGGAATAAGTTTTGGGCTTTATTTGTAACTTTTGGCAATTTTTTGTGTTTTTGTGTTGTCCCATTTTGTTTTCTGTGAAATTTCTCTAGAACAATTCCTGTGTCGGGTAAGCGCGATTTTTGGCCTGGAGCAACTAGAAAACATATACGCACATTATGCCCGGAGGAAGTCGCCATCGGAAGTCTGGATCACTGGGAAAAAATGAAGTCGTGCACGGAAAAGCCCCTGCGGATAAACACATTTTTGGAAAACAAAGGATTTAAGCTGCAATGGGAAAAATAGAAGCCGCAAGCAGGGTGGGAATTTTGTACCTATCGACAGGGTACTTTTTCCCATGTTATAAAGTTCACTTAAGCTGCAGTGGGAAAGTTAGAGGTTGCAGGCAGGCGGGAATTTTTGCTACCTTGCATGGTAAAAATTCCCATGGTGAAATAAAAGAAAAGTGACTTAAGTGAAATCATGAGATTCTATTGCCTACCTTGTAGGGTAAACAATCCCATTGTCAAAAGTCAAATCACTTAAGTGGATCATGGGATTTTAGTGCACACTTGCGGGTAAAGAATCCCATTATGAGAAGATTCTTAAAAATAGAATTATATGTGCAAAAAGTGCGATTTACCTTGGGTGAATAAATATTTGTTAATATTTATTCACCCAATTTTAACACCAGAGACTTGTGGAAAAGTCAACAAAGGGAAGTGGACATAAGGAATTTAAAAATGGAATTCTAAAATTAAATAAATTTAATTTATTTAATGCAGCCCCTTTGAGAAGGAATTAATACTTTTTAAAGTGTTAAATGATTATATTAATTCCTATTTTTAGTGGCTATGGTCAAAGCACACTTTGTGAAACTTAAGTGAAGTGAAGTGTGGAGGATTAAATTGAATTAATTTAATTTATTGGATGGCTGTCCTTAAACATGCTATTTTAAAAAGAGAAGAGCATGATTTTTAATTAATTAATTGTTTTTAATTGTTAGGGCAATTATTAATTGATTGTGAAGGTTATATAAGCATGGGCAGCCATATGGGTGAATTATTTAATTCACGGTGAGAATTGCAGCCAAGAGGAAAAGTGTGCCCCATTTGAAGAAGGATTTTGCTCGTGCAAGGTGGAAACAAGGCATTTGAAGAAGGATTTTCTCGGGCAAGGTGGCAACAAGACTAAAAGCTTCCAGATTTGGTGCATGCTTTGAAGAAGGTTGATCTTTGTCTGCATAATTTTTCGCACAGTGTTTTTGAAAGGATTCATGCTCTCTTTATGTGTAAATTAAACACCATTTTTGGGGCGAGAGGCTTGAAAAGTGCAGATTTTTATAATTAAAATTCACTATTCATGCTCTAGTGGCCATTTTTGTCTCGAATAAATTACAGAATTCATTACAGGTCCTTTATAAAAGAAAAGGAGCTTTATTCAATGTCCACTACATTGCATATATCCTCCGAATCTAAATAATTGTCCAGATCTGCACCAGTTTTGAAGAATTGCAGTTAAATAAGAAGAAAAAGAATTGTTTAGACAAAGATAGACAAAGCTATGGCGAAGAAAGATGAAAAAGAAAGCACAACGGAGTCATGCATTGCTTCTAAATTTGTAGATATTGGAGACACGGATCTAGGCTCGGAACCTCTTGCTGAATTGATAGAAAGACTCCACTCATGCGTGCAGGAAAGACTTCACTCATGCGTGCAGATAAAAAGCAGTGGAATTATTCGAGCTGCAGCTTTTCCATCCGCAACTTAGTTGCCTAATTTGTTAATGTAGGTGTAGATCTATATCTAAATGTAGATATAGATGCGGATGAAAATCCATATGTAGATCCTGATCCAGATCTCATAGTTACAAAAGCTTTCGGCACAAAGGCTTCATCCTCTTGTTTCAAATGCAGCCCGTGAAGAAGTCAGTGCTTGGAAAATTCCTTCCAAGATCCTGTGCATGTACTCTCATCTTCCAGTTGAAGCTTTCATTGAATTTTCATTCACCTTGAGTGCTTTCCAAAAATTTTAATTGCTCATATGAAATTAAAAATAAGGATGATGAGTTATCTATGGCCAACCTTGCACTGATGCATGTACAGTAGAACAACTGTAAAAGCTTCAAGGATAAAAGAAAAGACAATGCGAAGGAAAAATTTCAGCTTGCTTCCAGATCCAGTTTGAATCAGCTGCATGCAAACATGAAAAAGGACAAAGTCAGCTTTCCTCTTCCTTCTTCTTTCCTCTTCCTTCTTCTTTCCTCCAAAAAGTAATTGAGCAATCAATTAAATTATATAACTTAAAGTGATTGGTTTAAAAGCCATTACTTGAAGAAGTCAACTACTTGGAGATAGGTGGCAGTGTGTGCAAAATCGAAGGTTCTATTTTCAGGTTACAAATCATACATGTCATGCAAAGAGGACTTCTAGGAGGGAGATTGCATTGTTTCTTTTTCAACTTCCACATGTGCCGCTTCGATTAAAGCTTCCAACTTGTAATTGCCCCTCTACATTCTATAAGTAGAGGAAGAAACTTCGGTTAATAAAGGATCGAATTTGTAAGCAACAATCTTGTGTTCTAGACTTTGTCTTTGAACCCCTGAGAGCAACTTGGAGCAAAGGAATACAAAGGAGCAGGTTTTCTGGAGAACTTTGTGTCACGGTGTACTTTGTTTCTTGCTTTTAATCTTAGATCTCTTAATAGAATTTGTGTTATTTTAGATCTGGATCTAGAGTTGCCATTGTTTTATAATTCTATGTTTCATATCTATTAAGTTTCTTCTATGTACATGCAATTAGCTCTATGATTTACTTATTTCTTATCTATAAAATACTTCATTTCTTGAGCAATTTGCTTACTTGTTGCAGAACTTCTTAGTTATGGTTCATGAACTAAGTGGTTAAAGTAAAACCCCTGATAGATAATAACACATTTTTATTGACAAATCTGACATGAGAGCCTCACCGGTTAAATGAGGGAGATTTATCTCATGACTGCCTAGGTTTTGTGCTATACAGAAAATCTAGCCAACAATTTTTGGAGACTTCATTGGGAACAACTATCTTTGCAGATCAAAGCTTATCTCTTGAAGATCAGAGTGTTTTCCATACAAATCTCAACCTGGTTGAACATCCATTCACCCGATCTGTGAAGGCGCAAGGAAGGACTGATCATTTCTTCCGATTGTAGGAGCAATTCAATTTCAATCATCCTCCTCAAGTTAGAAGCCGCAGATCCAGTCTTTCACTAGGAAGAAGAGTGCAAACACATCCAGATCCGGATCATCTTCAGCATAATCCGGCAGCTGGAATTATTCATCAAGTCTATTCTCAAAGAAGACGTGCTCCTTTCATGATGCAGAATCATCCACTTGCCCCTGCAGCGCCTGTTCCATGGGGTGTAGCCTTTGGACCTCTAAATCTGACTCCTCCTATGCATGATCTACCTAAAGGGATGAGAAAGAATTTTCCAAAATTCTTTGGAGATGGCAAGTAAAATCCAGATGACCACTTGGCTGCGTTTTTCATATCCTGTGGAGTGCTTGCAGTCGAACATGAATATGTATCTGTTAGACTCTTCATAGAGACTCTGCATGACTTGGCTGGAGAATGGTTCTATCGGCTAGCTCCTGGCACCATAACCAATGGGCCACTATGCAGGGATGCATTCCTAAAAAGATTCAAGGCAGCCAAATATTCTAACACCTTGATAACTCAGCTCACTCAGTTGAAGAAGGAGCCACATGAGCACATGTGGGATTTTATTGCAAAATTCCAAAGATTACTATACAAAATTCCGGCTTCTGCTTCTCTGAATGACGAGAATCAAAAGTATTCTTCATCAACGCTTTACTTCCTGAAGTAAGCTATCAACTACGAAGAGCACGTCCTGCTGATCTATTCGCAGCTCAAAACATGGTGGTTGAAATTGAAGATGACCTCATCATGGCTGGAAAAATAAAGAGCAGCACTTCTAGAGCTGAAAGTTCATCCTCTGCTACTACATCCGATTCACTATTGCAAAAGTTAGAAAATGAGATGATGCAGATGAAGAAACAAATGGCTCAAATGGCTCAAGGCAACAATACTGCCCCTGCTTGGAATTTCAACAACAACCGGAACCGCATTGCTGGTTCCCAAAGATTAGCAATTGAAGCTGCTCCTAGAAACAACGTGGAGATGAATGAAGAAGACCAGGAAGCTGATGCTGATCAGCTCGAGGATGATGATTTTATAGGACCTGCTGGCGACTCCAACATTAATTACCTGAACTATAAATTTGAACATGATGATGAGAAACTTCATGAAGATGATCCTGGTCATGCATATGCAGTACTTACAAAATCACAAACTCGCCAAACCGAGGCATTCGCTAACGAACAAAGAAGGGGCAGCCCTTTACCTTTGTCCTTGGCTCCTAAAGATAAGAATTCGAGTTCTTCATCTCAACCACAGAAGTAGCTCGGAGTATCTCGAATCTATACCTTCCTTCGACATTGTTGATCATGTCAAGAAAACCAAAGTTCAAATGTCAGAAGCTGAATACTTGAGATCCTTTCCTGAGCAGTTAAATAGGCTAGTCAAATATGTGCAATCACCAGGACAATCCAATACATCAAAAGGCCTTTTGCCTAAGCCTAAAGTTACTCCTCCCCAGAACAACACTGCAGTTGTTAAATCCTCACCTTCTGAAAGAGTAGAACCTTTCTATGTCTCCTTATTGCTTAATGGTTTCAAGTTAAGTAATTGCATTTTAGATTCGGGTGCTTCTGATAATATCATGCCAGCTAAAGTTGCAGATGCTCTTGGGCTTACCTTGACAAAGACCATAAAAAGGTGCTACTCCATGGAGAGACAAGTCCCTTTAATCGGACAAATCAAAGATGCACAAGTTGTTCTGGCATCTTTTCCTGACAAGAGATTAAAGATGACAATCTTAGTTGTAGATATTCCTGTCTCCTACGGGATGTTGCTGAGTAGAAACTTTTGCAAAGAGCTGGGAGGAGAAGTAAAGATGGATTGGTCCTGTGCGCATATTCCTATCAAAGGGCTTAACCATAAGCTGGAGCCGAAAAAGAAGTCCAGGTACACGGTTACAAAATCTGAGGATCCTAGATCTCAGATTCTTTTTCAGGAATCTGACCATGGGGTTTACTTCTTGGAAATGGATAAAGACATTCCAGAGCAAGAACTTTGACTAGAGCCAGAGCCAGCAAAAGAAGAAGAAAAAGTTTGGACGCTAGAGTTTAAAGGCACATGTTGTTCTTTTGGATCAGGAGCTAGCGCTCTACTAATATCTCCAGATCATGAGGTATTTCCATACTCCCACAAGCTAATGTTCGAGAACACCAATCATACGGTGGAGTATGAAGCATTGCTTCTAGGAATGGAGCAAGCTAAAAAGAAAGGAGTAAAACTACTCAAAGGCTAAGGAGATGCTGAACTTATAATAAAGCAGGTTCGAGGGAAAGGTCAAGTCAAAAGAGATAAGTTGGAGCATTACAGAGATAAAGTGCTTTCCGCCACATTCAATTTTGTAGCCTTCTCTATTGACTTCATTCCAATAAACCAAAACTCCAAGGCGATTCTTTGGCAGTCACGGCTGCACTATTGGATCCGGATAGACCACCATCTATATTCAGACAAGGAAACTATAAAGTGGAGATGGTCTACCACCCCAGAGTCCTTGAACAAACATCTGCATGTCTGCATGTTGAAGGGAGTAAATCACCACCACGATAAAAAATCACGAAAAACGCTGATCCATGTTATGGTGATAGCGAAGGAATGATCCAACCAAAAGGTAACAAAATACCCAAGGTTTTGGTTTCCTTAGTTGAAACTTTCAACAAGCATGATCGACTGCGACAAAGAAGAAGGAATATGGTTCTTCCTCGGAAATACAGCCGGTAAATTTGGGAATGGAGCAAGTTGATGCAGACTTACCTGTCGCGGAGAGAAGAAATGATGAGCCACCACCAGATGAAGTTGATAAGGACTTGCCTAGAGTATTTGACAAAAAGGCCAAAGAAAGGAAGTTCAAGATTAGAGATTGGGTACTCACGGGGGACAAGAGACATGAATCAAGGGCATACACGACAAATTTGATCCATTATGGAAAGGGCCCTTCATGATCAAAAGAGCTGCAGGAATGGATACCTTCTTCCTTGCCTACCAGGATGGAATTGAGTTACCATTGCCTTTCAACGGGTAGCATCTCAAGTGTTTCAGAACCTGAAAGCGAGTTAAAACGTGTATATACATAAATAATTTTTTTTTTTTTCCTTGTTTTGTTTTTGTTGTTGTGTTGTGTTTGTTTTCCCGACCCCGTGCTTAAAAGACAAGATGTGAAACCAGAGATGCTGGGATCTCATCTTTTCCCTTTGTCATTCTAAGAAGAGAAAAAGATGTCCACAGACGGAGCCGATGTCACCCAGATTTCATCCCGAAATCGTGACTACCCTATTAAAAAAAAATCGTACTTTTAAAATAATGGGTCATTTTTTGTTTTTATTCCCTGAAAGTTCTTGTATTGTGTCAAGATATTCCCAAAGAGCCGTATTAGCATTTTTTGCCAAATACCCAGATGCCCAAAATTATTTTATTCTGTCGTCAGGATTTATCTGCGGGAAATTTGTATTTAATTATTTTGAGCCCCGTACGAGGCTATTTGCACTCCGTTTTAACTCTATTATGAGTGAATATGTTATTATTCCTATGTGCCAGAAGGGTTTTAACTTGGAATAAGTTTTGGGCTTTATTTGTAACTTTTGGCAATTTTTCGTGTTTTTGTGTTGTCCGTTTTATTTTTCTGTGAAATTTCTCTAGAACAATTCCTTTGCCGGGTAAGCCCGATTTTTGGACTGGAGCAGCTAGAAAACATATACGCACATTATGCCCGGAGGAAGTCGCCATCGGAGGTCTGGATCACTGGGAAAAAGCGAAGTCGTGCACGGAAAAGCCGCTGGGATGGGTGCATTTTGGAAAACAAAGGATTTAAGCTACAATGGGAAAAATAGAAGCCGCAGGTAGGGTGGGAATTTTGTACCTGCCTGGTAGGGTACTTTTTCCCATGTTATAAAATTCACTTAAGCTACAGTGGGAAAGTTAGAGGCTGCAGGAAGGCGGGAATTTATTGCTTGCTGCAGGGTAAAACTTCCCATGGTGAAATAAAAGAAAAGTGACTTAAGTGAAATCATGAGATTTTATTGCACCTTGTAGGGTAAATAATCCCATTGTCAAAGTCAAATCACTTAAGTGGATCATGAGATTTTAGTGCTCGCTTGCAGCAGTAAAGAATCCCATTATGAGAAGATTCTTAAAAATAGAATTATATGTGCAAAAAAGTGCGACCCACCTTGGGTGAATAAATATTTGTTAATATTTATTCACCCAATTTTAACACCAGAGCTTGTGGAAAAGTCAACAAAGGGAAGTGGACATAAGGAATCTAAAAATAGAATTCTAAAATTAAATAAATTTAATTTATTTAATGCAACCCCTTTTGAGAAGGAATTAATACTTTTAAAGGGTTAAATGATTATATTAATTCCTATTTTCGGTGGCTATAGTCAAAGCACACTGTGAAACTTAAGTGAAGTGAAGTGTGGAGGATTAAATAGGATTAATTTAATTTATTGGATGGCTGTCCTTAAACATGCTATTTTTAAAAGAGAAGAGCATGATTTTTAATTAATTAATTGTCTTTAATTGTTAGGGCAATTATTAATTAATTGTGAAGGTTATATAAGCATGGGCAGCCATATGGGTGAATTATTTAATTCACATGTAAAGAATTGCAGCCAAGAGGAAAAGTGTGCCCCATTTGAAGAAGGATGTTGCTCGGAAAGGTGGAAACAAGGCATTTGAAGAAGGATTTTTCTCATGCAAGGTGGCAACAAGACTAAAAGCTTCCAGTTTGGCACATGCTTTGAAGAAGGTTGATCTTTGTCTGCATAATTGTTTACACAGTGTTACTGAGCTCAGTGTGTTTTTGAAAGGATTCATGCTCTCTTTATGTGTAAATTAAACACCATTTTTGGGGCAGCGGGTTTGAAAAGTGCAGATTTTCATAATTAAAATTCACTATTCATGCTTTGGTGGCCATTTTTGTCTGAATAAATTGCAGGAATTCATTACAGGTCCTTTACAAAAGAAAAAGAGCTTTATTCAATGTCCACTACATTACATATATCCTCTGAATCTAAAGAATTGTCCAGATCTGCACCAGTTTTGAAGAATTCCAGTTAAATAAGAAGAAAAAGAATTGTTCAGACAAAGATAGACAAAGCTATGGTGAAGAAAGATGAAAAAGAAAGCACAACGGAGTCATGCATTGCTTCTAAATTTGTAGATATTGGAGACACGGATCTAGGCTCGGAACCTCTTGCTGAATTGATAGAAAGACTCCACTCATGCGTGCAGGAAAGACTCCACTCATGCGTGCAGGAAAGACTTCACTCATGCGTGCAGATAAAAAGCAGTGGAATTATTCGAGCTGCAACTTTTCCATCCACAACTCAGTTGCCAGAATTTTTTATGCAGGTGCAGATCCATATCCAGATGCAGATATAGATGTGGATGCAAATCCATATGTAGATCCAGATCCAGATCTCATAGTTGCAAAAGCTTCCGGCACAAAGGCTTCATCCTCTTGTTTCAAATGCAGCCCGTGAAGAAGTCAGTGCGTGGAAAATTCCTTCCAAGATCCTGTGCATGTGCTCTCATCTTCCAGTTGAAGCTTTCATTGAATTTTCATTCACCCTGAGTGCTTTCCAAAATTTTTAATTGCTCATATGCAATTAAAAATAAGGATGATGAGTTATCTATGGCCAACCTTGCACTGATGCATGTACAATAGAAGAACTGCAAAAGCTTCAAGGATAAAAGAGAAGACAATGCGAAGGCAAAATTCCAGCTTGTTTCCAAATCCAGCTGCTTCCAGATCCAGTTTTGAATCAGCTGCATGCAGACATGAAAAAGGACAAAGTCAGCTTTCCTCTTCCTTCTTCTTTCCTCCGACAAAGTTAGCTTTCCTCTTCCTTCTTCTTTCCTTCGACAAAGTAATTGAGCGATCAATTAAATTATACAATTTAAAGTGATTGGTTTAAAATCCATTACTTGAAGAAGTCAATTACTTGGAGATAGGTGGCAGGCGTGTAAAATAGAAGGTTCTATTTTCAGTTGCAAATCATACATGTCATGCAAAGAGGAATTCCAGGAGGGAGATTGCCAGTTGTTTCTTTTTGACTTCCACATGTGCCAATTCGTAAAGCTTCCAACTTGTAATTTCCCTCTACATTCTATAAGTAGAGGAAGAACCTTTGGGTTAATAAAGGATCCAAATTTGTAAGCAACAATCTTGTGTTCTAGACTTTGTGTTGAACCCCTGAGAGCAACTTAGAGCAAAGGAATACAAAGGAGCAGGTTTCTAGAGAACTTTGTGTCATGGTGTCTTGTGTTTCTTGCTTTTCATCTTAGATCTCTTAATATACTTTGTGTTATTTTAGATCTGGATCTAGAGCTGCCTTTGTTTTATAATTCGTGTGTTCATATTTATTAACTTTCTTCTATGTGTATGCAAATAGCTTTGCTATCTACTAATTGGGATGCACATCTTCCCCATTTCTTCTCTGTATTTCCCTTACTTCATTCTTCTATAAAATACTTCATTTCTTGAACAACTGCTTACTTGCTGTAGAACTTCTTAGTTATGGTTCATGAACTAATTGGTTAAAGTAAAACCCCTGATAGATAATAACACATTTTTATTGACAAATCTGACACGAGAGCCTCACCGGTTAAATGAGGGAGATTTATCTCATGACTGCCTAGGTTTTGTGCTATACAAAAATCTAGCCAACATACCTACATGGAAATAAATTCTAAAACTCATAAAAAGATCGGTGTTCTTTGAAACCTCCTTTTCTGACCAATAGTCCTCAATAGTAGCCTCCTTAGGTTATGTTTCTGAGCCAATGTTAACCTTCTTTATTTTTAGAGGTTCATGGTAGGCACACACTTTCTCATCAACACTATTTGTTACCTCACGCGTACCCATAGTATGGTTAACATCCAAGTTCTCCACTTCCTTGCCATCTATCACATAGACCAACTTTCCCTTCTCTTTTTCTGTGCATGCACGCTCAAGTTGTAGTTCCTTCAGTTCCTCCACATCAAAACATGCCTCCAAATTAGGTTGTCCCAATAATTCCAAAAGCTTATCCTTAGCCATGAAACTGTCCCCCATAGTTAGGCACTTAACAACCTGTAATGCCTCGTTTACCAATGGCTTAACACTTTGATATTAAAAGGTTTAAATCAAGTCATCTATTAACTCCTACCAATTCCATATAGGAAGACATAATTTTGAATGAATGTACCATGTGCACACACAACATTGCAGTGTGGAATAGAACTTGTGCACCCATAGGGAAGGAGGTAAAGCCTCCGTGACTTCCATCTAAATCCTCTCACACTTGTGAAAATTTCTAAGGAGGATCCTTTCCCATCATAGACATAAAGTTTAGTTGGCATGTTGCTCCTGAAGAATATAATAGAGAGCGCAATCCTCACCTCATGCCACCTTAGAAGATTTTCTTGATACGCTACCCACCAAGGTGCAATGGTTCCTTGCAAAGTGTAGACAAGCATGATCCTTCTTTCAATATCACATCTCCATTGAGCTTCCATGGATTGTAGGAAAACATCAGGGTTTCCATCCCTAGTGTAGCTTGGTAACTACTTCCCTCTCAGGTGCCTAAGTGGGTGCACCCTTATCACTCTTGTAACAGAGCCTCTTAATTTCCACCCAATTAACTCATCAATCCGATGCATGCAATTATCACATATTATACTAGTGGTATCACTCATAGATTGAGCGTATTCAAACTAAATAACTCCTTCCATAGGATTAATCACCTCAGGGTCCCTGATAGTGCGCACATAGATCCTATCAAGGACTTCTTCTCCCAAGGGTTCAGTATAGGGTGCTGACTTCCCATTAGTTAAAGGGATAATAACCCATTCTTCCTTGTTCTCAAAACTTATGTATCCCTTATTGAACCGTAGGTTAGCATTGTTCTTATAACACCGCAGGCACCCAAGTAACAATGGAAAGTTGTTCGCCTCAGTTAGTGCAAAGGATTCAAATTCTCTAGTGAATTTCACCCCTTGGATAGTGATAACAACGTCCTTTAAGACACATATGGGAATCACCTTTGTATTTTTAGCCATATACATCACATTTGAGGATGGTTGTAATGGGGACCTTCCCATTTGATTATATGTGTCTAAAGTGAGAATATTAACCTCCACACTGTATCTATTAGAATATTTCTTAGAATGCATCCATCAACTACTGCATTCAAGGTAATCTCCTTATCATAATCAATGGTGTGAGGGGGAAGGTTAGTGTGCATGAACTGTCACTTGCATTCCCTTTTGGTGCACGATATGTTTTCTCGTAACCATTCCTCTAGAAAAGGGATGATATTCTCTTGCCTCAACATTTTACATAATTCCCTAACTTCATATAGATCCTTCTGTGGATCCTCAATGCTCTTCCTTTTATCCAACTACCATGACTACTCCTTTAGGAATTGGATCTCTCCTTGTAGGCTTTGAATTACATCCATGGTATCCTAATAAACTTCTTTCTAATGAGTAGGGTCTAGGTAATTTCCGTGCACCACCTCTTCTCTAGTAACTAACGGCCTTTTCTTGGGTGTTTCTCTCATGCACAAAGCCTCATATCGCGTTGTTACCAGGATGGGTTCCAACTCTAACTCATGCGCCACCCTTAGCATCCATCGCAAGTTATCCTTGTTCAGGATTACCATCCCTACACCTTTATCCTTCCATTGTTGTTGGCTCATGTGTTCAAATAAATATGGGCACTCCTCATACTTGTTCTTCTTTCCACACCAAGAGCATTGTAACAGATCAAGGCATTCAAGCTTATAGTGATCCATAGACCCATAATTGTAATAAGTTCTACGTGGGAAATCACTTCTTCCACCTATTTGGTTGCTTCGACCTCACAATCCTCCACGAAGCTTCATTTGTGGGTTCCTCCATCTACACACCCTTCATAGTGACGAACATAGTCCTTAGAATTGTTTACAATGATGGTCTAAGACACACCAATATCAATGACATCATATACATAGTCAATGAATCTATAATCCTTGATGTCATGAGTAGTGGAGGTGAAAATATTACAATAACAAAACACATTATTACGGGTCGCATGTCTTGCAGAAGGGAAACTTTTTGCATCATGATCTCCATGGAAAATTTCAAAGTCTACTATCATGGCGCGTCTTGATATCCGAGGAAAAATTTCCTTTGTATTATGCTCTACCTCAAAATATGTGCACCATAGGCCATTGCGAGTCTCATGGGTCGAGTTTGCAAATAGATTCTCTAGTTGATTTTCCATTATAACAATCTAAGCTTCAAGAAAAGGAATAACACTGGTATCCATGCTTCTTATAGCCTAAGGGTGTAAGGAATCCTCCAAGGCCTCACACGGGTTTGTGAAATTCTTGTGCAATAGATTTCTCTGAAATGTGTTATTAGTCCTCCAACGAACCATTGAGCATGCCGAGAAGGATGAATATAATAAGACAATTTTGGCAAGAGAGTCTTAAAATGCGTCATCATACTTCACACTCTCTACCATAAATTGTTGAATCTCCTTTAGCGCATTAATGCTCTTCTGTTCAAACTCAAGAATATGGAATTCAGCTAAGAAGGAATTACATAGCGTGGTATAATATACTACTTGTCTAGTGGGGTCATACTACAGTATCAACTATGCCCGTGCCCTTGCGCAACATTGTTTCAAACCGACTTGCCTTCCATTTTGAGGTAGTGACCCCCTTTGAGCACCATAGCAGCTCACATTTGTGTACATGCTATGTAGTATCCTCAACACCTTTGTAATCTCGTAGATGCAAAGAGATTTCAAAAAATACTTGTGTAGGTGGTTGAGGCCCTTATCTGCCTGATTGAGAACCTTGATTCCCTTTGGTGTTTCCTCCACCACTAGATCCAATAGATCCACCAATGCCTATCCCTCTTGACCCACCAAATCTACCAGGTCCACCAAGTCCACTAGTTCATAATCCACCTCCCGTACTCACTGGTAAGGGTCCTGAAGTGGTCACACCTTGTGTCCCTAATGTCACGTTGAATTATGCGCCATAAGTATGTGATATTTCATCGCTACTAGATGTGTGTCCCACATTTCTTCTAGACATGATACCCAAACTTTGTGTACCCATACTTTTCTCAAATTTTGTTCTAGAAAATATACCTCCAAACACAGAAATGATTGTGTAGCCATAGATGTGCCAAATGAAAAGTTATACCTCCTAGGTGTTGATCGACTACGTCCACCAATACTAATTGGGTTAGTAATACTTATCTATGGATTTGGAAAGATAAGCACCAAGGGTTGGTCACCAGGTGAATTCAGATGCACGCCAATGACTCTTATCATTTCTTCATATGATGAGCCTTCTCAAGAAGTTAAGGGGGTTTCTCTTCCTCACTTGTCAAGATGGGGTAGCACAAACTTCTTAGGTTCCACGTCCTCTACATGAACCTCAATTCCTTCCCAGCAACGTCTACCTCCATAAATCCATTGCTCCTGCAACTTCACATTGTCTATCTAACTCCCTCTCACGAGATTCATTATACTTGATTCATCTCTCTTCCCTCTCCTTTTTAGCCACAAGTTCCGTCATCTTCCTCCACCCTAGCTTCCTCGCCTAGTGCTCAAGAGAAGCTTAGTCGTCCATAGGAAACGATTCCAAAATCAGCGTAATTATCAAGATCTTTATAGCTAAAGGGATAACACACAAGAATGATCCTCTTGGATCCCTCAAGAACTCAAACTCAACAATCTCTAGATAGGAATACATAGAAATCACGTACTCTAAGGTGTAACTCGTCAACACTCTACTCCACCAATGATCAATAACATGTGTCCAAGTCAGATCAACATCATGCAGCCTCTGATACTCCTCTTGGGTCCATACATGAGGTCTATAGTACTAGCTTGATCTAGATGCATACGCCAAAATCCATTCATACAAATCCACTAGAAAGTAACAAAAGAAGGTCTCATACAGATCATGATACAGATGTTCTTCTACCCATTTATGTGCATTAAACTCAGGTCTAATACTAAATCTCTGAGAAAAATCATCCTCCGTCTTTTTAAGCCATGCTTGAAACTATCTAAGGTCAAACGCTCTGTCATCACGTACTATTCTCAAAAAATATTCGAAAAGAAGTCCTGTAAATAGAACCAAAATGTAGCCTTTATTATCATTGCCTATTTTTGCAACCAATCCCAAGAGTTCCAAAGATATCATCCAGTTAGTCCGGAGCTCACCCAAGGTGTGCGCAGGCACCTTGAAGTACCTCCCGTATGTAGAGGAAAAAACTACAGTAATGAAAGATACACAAATAATAATGAAAACCTCCCTGTAATCCTTCAATGAAAACCTCAGTAAGGTTATGGAGACTTCATCTGTGGAACCTTGCAAATGAATGTGGGTGCTCTTGAATATTCTCCAAATGTGAGTGCAAATGCTACAAACATAGATACTTTGGAAAGCTTCAGATTGCAAATTGACAGAGTTTATTTGCAAACAATTCAGGAGGATTTGTAAGAGAGTAAGCTTGCAATTTATAGAAGAAAAAGTGGTTGGAAGTTGGTTGAACACGGTTGAATGCACATGCTAAAAATAACATTGGAGGAAGTTATAGTAGTGTTGGGGAATTTAGGGGTAGTAATGGATTTAATTATAGAAGTTGCATCCGGAAGGTGGTTGTACGTGTAATTCAATTGCCCCCACCTTTCTAGGATTCTAGAAGTGTAGTTAACTAGGATGAGGATGTGGAGTCCAAGTGGTTGTTAACTGAAATAGGTGGAATTAAATAACTAAATTTAATTAGTATTTAATTGTGAGGAGATAATTAACCATTTAAATAAATAAATGTTTAATTATATTAGCTAGAAGGTGTTAGGAATTAATTTAATTAATTCCAAGAGAATGGTATAATTAAATTAATTTAATTGTGAGGAGATAATTAACCATTTAAATAATTAAATGTTTAATTATATTAGCTAAGAGGGTGTAGGAATTAATTTAATTAATTCCAAAGGCATGTTAGAATTAAATTATTTAATTCCAATGGGTAGGAATATAACTTAGGTAATAGAATTAATTTTAATTAATTCTAAAGGGGAATATTTGAATGATGAAATTAATTTAATTAATTCCAAAGGGGTGTATTGCGGTGAGATAGAATTAATTTAATTAATTCTAATTAGATAGAAGCGGGATAGAGTATGTATGTATTTTTAGGGTGTCTACATTTCCCCCTCTTTAAAGTGCTATTGTGAAGTAATAGTGCTTTTAAAGATAGTAGATGCATGCAGATCGGTGAGTGGAAAATTTTGAAGCATCAAGATGCCCCAACATGCAAAATGGTAAAGTAATCCCCCTCAAGTGGGTGGATGATGCAGCAAGGTGGTGGAAAACCACTTGATAGGAAGAAAAACAAGGGATTAGAAAAAGGATGGGAAAGGACTGTGTTCATAGCATGAGCATTATTTGGAGAGTAATTTTTAGAGAAACATGATTTTTGCTATTTGCATAATAGAGTTATCACCATGATTATGAAAGAATCAAGATGGTTAACCCATATGCACATAAACAAACACACACAACAAAGAAAAGATAAAAAGGAAAACAAACCCAATATACAAACTAGATGCCGACACCAGGGTTACAAAGGAACCAAGATGTAATCACACTACTTGTAAGTGGTCCAAAAAGAGTAAACATAAACAATGCAACATAAAGTCAAAAATAAGACAATCAACTATGCCCCTAATGCGTGCCACAATGATGATTAAGTAGATACAAATTCTCCCAAATGGGAATAGGATCAAACTAGAATAACAGAGTTAAAGAGAATCATTATGACACTCTTGTTGAATCTATTGTGCAAATGATCAAATTTGAAATTACCCTAGGTGAAGTTATATCATGAAGGAAAAAAATTTAGTGACTTTCCCCAAGAAGAGTTAGCATATCATGCAAAGGGAAGAAAGTGATAGTTGTAAGATTGACACAATCACTAGGGTAATAGATAAAAGTATGATGTTTATTAAGATTGTATTGAGATTTTGAATGATGCACTTTAAGTGTTTTCCAATTGTAGGATTTCTATGATAAGTGAATGTTTGTCCGAATTTTTGTAATTTTTTTGATTTTTTTTTTAATTTTTGAAATATTTGATTTTTTGTGGACTTTCACAAGTTTTGAAAGGAATTGAAAATAAAAATGCAAATAAAACGCAAGCAAATATGAATACATAAAAAAAAGAAAATGCTCCATAGCTTAAATAAACCAGGAAAAAAACACAACACATGCAAATGACAAAAAGATACAAAACAAGCAATAGAAACAAACCCAATATGAACAAGAAGGATCCACACCAAAGTTATATGTGAACTAAGATGTAAATAAATTTCTTGTAATTGGTCCATAAGTGCATTCCAGATACACAGATTACTGGTTATTCTAACTATCAAACATAAGAAAATAAGCTAAGAATATACAATACAAAATTCCATATGTACAAATGTTAAACAAGCAAACAAACTAGTGAACAAAAACACACTAAAAATTCTAATAAAGAAGCAAATATATACATATGTCAAGTTTCCCCAAGAGAAATCCAAAGCAAAGTGATGTCCCTATGCAAAGTTACATTGCAAAGAGTGGCTTGATTGATTGGAAACAATCAGATGAAGAAAATGGTGAAAGAAATTACATAGTCGTGAGATTTTGATTTTTTGAAAAGCATTTTTGAAACATTTTGTATGTTTTTTTGTATTTTATGAACAAGTTTATATTGTTTATTGGGATTTTGGAAAATTTTATGGTGTTTTTGTAGTTTTTGTGAGACATTTTTTTGAATGTTTTTTTTTGGAATTTTGAACCACACGCCAAAGAAGAGGGAAAGGAAATTCCCAAGTCAAAACCGACATGTTAAATGAAAGGTGAAAAATGGTGGTAAACAATGGGCATGACAACTGAACAAGGAAAACATGCAACACATGGCAAGGTGAAAAGTTACAAGTGGGAAACAAAGTGAAATGATGAAACAGTGGATGCACTAATATGCCCCCAATAAAAGGGTTATTCTTTGGAGACTCGGGAGTAGAAATTCTTCAAGATGAATGACATTCATAAGATCCTTCAACTCTTTTCCATCCTTGGTAGATAGTTTGTATGCACCAGATCCAAATTTAGTAGTTATAACATAAGGACCCAACCAATTAGGCTCAAATTTTCCCTGTTTTTCTCATGGTTTAGTTGTGTTCTTTTGATTTTCCTTTAGGACCAAATCACTGATTTCAAATTGTTAAGGTTTGATCTTGCAATTATAATTACAATGTATTCTATTATGATATACCTACATATGGTATAAGGTGTAAAGCTATCTCTCATCCAGTAATTCCAACTCTGTAAGGAAAGTAACCCGGTAATCCTCTTCATGAATGAGATGTTAGAGGGAGACACAAAGTAAAGGCAGTTATAATTCGATAGGTAATATGGCTTCAGAACCATATACCATGGAAAAGGAGTAGCTCTTGTAGGTGTTTGTAAGGAATTATGGTAGGCCCGAGAGGGTAGGATATAGCATGTATGCCAATTACGCTGTGTTTATTGATTTGTCTTTTCTAGAATGAACTTGATAGTCTTGTTTGATGCTTCGGATTGGCCATTGCATTGTGGATAATAAGGTGTGTACCATTTTAAGTAGATATTATATTTCTTAGCTAGGGCCTTGAGATCCTTATTCTTGAAAGAACCACCATTGTTAGTGAAAACAGTAGTGGGGATGCCAAAATGACAGAAAATATGGTTGAAAATGAATTTAGAAATATTGCAGCTAATAATGTTAGTAAGAGGCATAGCCTCAACCCACTTGGTGAAATACTCAATGGCAGTTATAATAAAAGTGTGGCCATAAGAAGATGTGGGCTTTATTTTTCCAATTAAATTGAGTCTCCATTTTGAAAAGGGCCAAGGTGAAGTAATACGTTGCAAGGCTTGGGATGGTGCATGAATGAGATTATTGTGTTTTTGGAAAGCCTGAAATTTCTTCACAAAGCTACATGCATCTTCCTCCATAGTGGGCCAGTAGTATCCAATGTGTAAAATATTCCTTAAAAGGACTATTTTTTTGGTATGGGCACCATAAATACCTGAATATAATTCATCTAGCGTTTGATTAGCTTCATTCTGATTGAGACATATTAAGAGAGTCCCATCATAGCCTCTTTGATACAAGGTGATAGAAAGAAGGGTGTAGCGTGAAGCATGTTGTCCTAAGGATATTTTATTAGATGAATTAAAACTAGGAGGATAGGCTTTAGTTTGAATGAAGGTGTATATATTGTGGTACTAGGGATGATCAGGACCAAAAATATCATAAAACATGGTGGACTCCGATAATTCATATGTGATCACCAAAATATGTTCAACAAGGAACTTGTTGTGAGTTTGATTAGTTTTCAATGAAATAAGGTAAATGATAGTTTCCATGGAATCTGCTACTTTGTTTTATATGCGAGGAATTTGTTCAAAATTGATAATCCGGAAATACCCTCTAAGGTTATCAACCATTCTTTTATAAGGTAAGATATTTTCATCTTTTACTTGATATTATCCATTAACTTGATTAATGAATAGAAGAGAATCACCAAGAACTGTCAATTCTTGTAGGTGTCATGAGATAAAAAACCCTAAGCATGCTATCAATGCTTCATAATTTGCTATGTTATTTAAGGGAAGTTGATATGATAAGAATTAGGTATGAGGTCTCCATCTGGTATATGTAAGACAATTTGTGCTCCGAACCATGGATATTACAAGATCCATCAAAGAATAATGTTCATAAGGGTGTTGCTTCTATGTACAACAAGCCTTCATCTAGAAATTCAAAATTTAGCGGTTGTGAACCTAGTTGTGGTGCTGCGGCTAGGTGGTCTGCCAGTGCTTGACCTTTGATATCCTTTTGATTGAAAATTTTAATGTCAAATTCACTAAGTAGCGCAATCCAGCTAGACATGCGTCATGTTATGAATGGTCTTGAAAGTAGGTACTTAAGAGGATCAACCCTTGAAATTATCTTGGTGGTATGATTTAGAAGATAGTGTCGCACCTACCAAAAGTATAAGTAACTGCTAAACAACCATTTTCAACTCCGCAAGTACTTGGTCTCACGCTCAAGAAGATTTCTAATCAAGTAATACAAATTTTTTTCCTGACCCTTATCATTGTGTTGCGCCAATAATGCCTCAATGGCATGTTCTATTGTATATGTATACAAAAAAACATGCTTATCTTGTATAGGGGCATGAGTAACGGAGGATATGTCGTGGATTCTTTCAATTTTTCAAAGGCATCTTGACAGTCTTGTGTCTATTTGAACTGGACATCCTTTTTAAGTAACTAGTTGAAATGATGGCACTTATCTGCCAATTGAGAGATGAAATGATGAATAGACTGTATTTTTCCTTGTAAGACCCTTAGTTTTCAAAGGTTATGAGGAGGTGGCATATCTATTATAGCTTTGAACTTGGTAGGGTCCACTTCAATTCCTCTTCATGAGACAATGAATCCCAAAAGTTTCCCTGAAGTGACACCAAAGACACATTTTTTTGGATTAAGGTGAACCTTGTACTCCCTTAACCACTCAAATATACACCTAAGAACTATTGGATGATCCACCCTAGTCTTTGATTTAGAAAGAATATCATCGACATAATCTTCCATTATGTTGTGAAGAAGGTCGTGGAAAATAACAGTCATGATACGTTGATAAGTTGCACCACATTTTTAAGGCCAAAATGAATGACCTTGTAATAAAATGTCCCCCATGGGGTTGTAAAAGTTGTTTTATGCTGGTCTTCTTCAATAATTTGAATTTTTATACCCAAAAATCCATCCATAAGGGATAACATCTCATGGCCTGCAGTAGAATCGATAATCATGTCAATATTAGGAAAAGGGAAATCATCCTTAGGACATGCCTTGTTAATGTCACAAAAATTTGTACAAATACAGATTAGGGGTCTTCTTTACAACTGGTACCATATTAGATATCCACTATGAGTAGTCAATGTACCATATGAAGCCTACATCCAATAATTTTTGTAGTTCAACCTTAACAAGCAATGCAACCTTGGGATGCATTTTACGTAGTTTTTTCTTGACAGGTTTAGCATCTGGGTGCACCACAAGGTGATGAACCACAAGAGAAGGATCAAGACCAGACATATCTTTGTAAGACCAAGTGAATACATCCTAAAACTTGGTTAGAAGTTTTGTGAAGGCTTTAATTTTGGTTTTTGATAAATTGACACCTATTTGTAACAATTTTGGTTGGTCTTTAGTTCCAATGTTCATGGTTTTTCGTCTCTTCTACCAACATCTTATAAGTTCCATTATCTTGAAATGATGTTGGAGGATTGTGTATATCATTGGATATTTCTGGATTTGAATCTCCTCTTTCTAGTGCCTCTAAAAAGTTTTCACTAGGAGATGCATCCTTTTCTTTCTTTTTCTTTTTCATTTTTTGCTTCTCATATAATGCCTTAGAAAGGTTTTCACTATGTGAGATATAATTTGTATTTTTCTATGTTTAATTTATTTTTCTTTAAGACTAGATATTTTAAGTTCTTCACCAAAGTAAGCGGTAACATCAAGGTTTATATCAAAACCCTTCTTGTGATCTGACAAGGGAAAAGGGTCTCGAGCCCCGAGGAACTCCTAGATGGCCTCATTGTTTTGAAAGAGATCCATTGAGATATGAGATTTTTGGTCCTAATCAATGAGGGAAGGATAAAAAATGTTAAGGCTTTGAATGGATAAGTAGTCCAGAAAATTGTAGTTTCGGCTATGTCTTCGAAGAGGCTATGTGTGGAACCGGTCTCAATTTCAGAATCTAAGTCCGCATCGCTAGATAATACATCAAAGACTATAGGAATCTTCTAATATGTCTCATATCCTAGACCATATGTGTAAAGGTTAGAATTGATATTCATAGGTTCAAGAACACCATGCCCTTATGGGCCACGGCATTTTCCTTTCCAGTTCATTTTTTCATAATTTTATGACCCTTAGTGTAATCAATGGATTCGTAGCAATTTGCCATCCTATCATTGTATAACCAAGATTCATTGGAGATTGGAATATGCTTATCTTCTAGATATCCATATCATCTCCAAAGAATGTTTCACGTGTAAGTGGAGGTTCTTGTAAATGAGGAGTGTTAGGATTCCCATAGCTTTGAGGTGATAATGTGTCAAGTGTGTACTTGCCTAATCCTTTATGAAAGAATGTAACTTCGGTGAAACCTTAGATGTAGATGCTCGAGAGGAAGACACAGAGGTGTGAGGAATATCTTCAAGTGATTATTTAGACGTAGATTCTTGAAAGAAGATGTGGAAGCATGACGATGCAATATTACATCGGGATTAATATGGTTGGTAATAATAGAAGGCATGCTTGGATCTAGTTGTGCTATTAGTAGATGGACAATAGTTTTCCTTTGTACCTTGCTTCAAAAAACTTTCAATATTCAAAGGGGTCAGTATCGCCACGCAAGGTGAACTCTTTGTTGTTATGTGGAAAATTTATGCATTGATGGAAAGTGGAAGGTACTGTGTGCATTGCATGTATCCAAGGTCTACCCAAAATAAGGTTATATGATGTGTCTACATCAACTACATGACACATAGTATCAAGGAGTTCTAGGCCTACTTGTATAGGAAGAGTGATGGTACCACATGATTGAGCTCAATATTATCATAACCATAAATGGTAATGATATTAGCATCTAATTCATATATTGTATGACCAAGGCAATGAAATTTTTTTATAGAAAAAATGTTAAGATACGCTTCATTGTCAATAATAACTCTCTTGACTTTATGATCGGTAATATAGGCTTCAATGTACAAGGAGTTGTTAATCGATTTGGGTTCAACATATCTTGAGGGCCAAAATATAGGATAAAGTATTTCGCATAAGGTTTGTAATCATAGCCTAAAATTGTTGAACATTGATAGTGTGAAAAACACACGATTCATTTAGAGCACGAGTGAGAATATCTTGAAAGATAGGAGACTATTTCAATAGTTCCATGAGAGAGATATGTCTACGACATGGTTGCTAATTGTTTGATGAAGTCATACTGACATGGAGTGGAAGATTTGGCATTAGAATTTGACTTTTGATTTGAAGGAGCTGTTGGTTTGGATGTTTGAGGTTCTACAAAATACATAGAAGGTTGGTTTTCTGTAAGAACCCATATCTTCTATTGGCATGTGGTCACAAAATTAATCGAAGGTGTGAATTTAATGGTCACCATTGTAGATGGTACTTCCTTAATAAATGAGATAATTGAACTAAAATCAGCGTCATTGGAAGAGGGACCTTTGTTAACATTTTTACCGTCACCGCCATGTTTGGGAAATGGGTTTGAGAACACCTTAATATTTTCCTTAGGTGTTCTATTTGATGATGGTTCTTTAACAATGATATCTCCACTATCAATGAGGTTTAGGACAAAGTGACGTAAGGGAAAGCATAGATCATTCAGTGTGACCATCAATGCGATAAAAATCACAATAAGTATCAACCTTATACAAAGTAGGCTTGGGTTCTCCCTCAACCCAAGGTTTGGTGATGGGATAAGTAACCATCTTTGCATTAATGAGTTGTTGAAGGAAATTCTATAGAGGTTCTCCCAAAGGAGTGAAACGACATCATTTAGAATTAGGAGAGGAGGAAACCTCTTTGCTAGGAATAACAAGAGGTTGTTTACCTTTTTTCGTCTAGTCTAAGTGCTTTGGACGTTGTGGTTTTCTATAATACCATCATTGAAAATATTACAATTGCATTTAACATGTTTAGATTTGTCTTGGTGAGAGCTATTAGGATGGTTACTATGTTGCCCATTTTCTTTTGAATGAGGTTTAATCAAACCTTTTATGATAAGGGATTTTTCAATCTGTGATTCTTTCTCAATAACTTTTTAGAAAGTATTAAGGCAATGCATTTGCATGTGAAAGGATAGTTCAATATTGAGATTGGGTACAAAGATGCTCATGATCCATTTCTCAGGATGGATCATGGGAAACGACTAGCAATCCCACACCATATTTGTAGGAATTATGCGAAGGTTTCATTTTTTCATTGTTTGGCATTACACAAGTCCATCATTATAATTTTAGACTCTAGGTTGAATGAGAAATGTCTGAAAAACTTCTCTAAGAGGTCCACAAAAGTTTTTATAGTGCCCTTGGGAGGAGTAGGAACCGATCTAAGGCTTGTCTTCCTAGATTTCCTAGAAAGAGACACATTAAGAAGACATCACTATAGGCCACTTTGTAGATCAAGAATTTTGCACTTGTTACTTGTCCAAGTTAATGCACCAAACTAAACACAAAAACCCTGAAAAACTCCAATGAAATCGATACCTGATGGACAAGATCTGAAGATGTAGATGGATAAGGGAGCCAATGTAGATAAGACGGGTGCACACGAGTAATTTTGCACAGTAGATCCAAGTAACTTGCGTCTTTTTCCCCTGCAGGAAAATCGGCGTCGATTAGGTAGAGTCGGCAATCGACTATTCAAAATCATCATCGAATGATGTAAATCGGCATCGATCCAGAAAAAGTGTGAGAAGATTTGAAATCGGAAAGCGAAGGCCAGATTGTCAACGTCTGCTAGATCTGCGGAAGTCGGAGAGATACTAGCAAGACTCCACCCATGTTGGGTGCAGGAACAGAGTCATCAGAAGATCAATGGAGACGTGTGATATTGATGTGATAAGAGCAGAGTAACGGTGCTCCTCTCGAGGATTGATTTGGACAAGATCCGCTCTCATTCGATAGATAGTGTTCACACTTGATGCTAAAAGATCTCTCGTTCTCTCTCTCTTACAATCTACGTCTCGCGTCACAATCTATCTCTCTCTCTCTATTTTTTCATCCTCGTGTCCTCCCGGCCCGAGTTCGGGCTTCCATTATAATCGGCGCCGCTCCAAAAATTGGCGTCGACCAGTACGATCGGTGCCGATCACGGAATAGACTCCGAGGCGGCCAAAATGAACGATTTCGGAAAGATAAGAGTTATCCCTCCACCTCAAATATGGGAAATATCCCGCTTTGGGAGGAGGAGAAATAGGGGTGATACATGGATAGGATAAATATGGGGTAGATAAGTGGTTAGGATACATGTGAAGAGGTGTAATTAAATAGCTAATATTTAATTACTCACGGGTAAAACATAATGGGGTGAATTAAACTTAGGATAGGTGTTTAAATCACAAATCGAATAATATCCCAAGGGGATAGTGATGATATAAACGTGGCCCGGGTAACTTTGAGAGAGAAAACGTGCACGAGGGACACCAAATTGGATAATCAATTTTAGGTGTCTACATTTTTCCCCTTTTTGTCAAGTAACTTGCGATAAGCAAGGTTATGAGAAAAACAAGGAGATGGAAGAAGGGAAGAAAAAGTGATGATGTGATCCCCCTCAAACTAGGGATGGGATGGGTGATAGAACAAACGATCCCAAGTTTGAAAAAAGGTAGATGAAAACGCGGGATGCCCCAGCTGGATGTCTGGAGTAGATCTGATCATTGATGATGTACAAACATGAATAAAGAGGCAGCAACCTAAGGAACTCACATTGGTAGGGCAGACTAGACGGTCTCCTCATGAGACGACGTTAGTACCTACAGACCCATGAGTGTAAGGAGGGCTGCAAAATAGTTAGCATCTAAAGAGAGACACATTGGTAGGGACAACCAGATGGTCTGCAAAGTAGACGACGTTAGTGCCTATAGACCCGTTAACTCTAAGCTTGCCAAAAAAGTACGAGTGCCCCATGCAAAGGGAACAAACTTGAAATGGATGGTGATATCGAAAATATGTGCCAAAAGGTAACATTCAGTGCACAATAATGACCAGATAAATAAGCCAAGCATCAACACTATGGCAAAGAGATATGGAAAATCAGCGGCGATTATACTAATCGGTGCCGATCTAAATAAACGGCGCCGACCCAAAATAGTCGGCGCCGACCGTTCAAAGCACATATAAATATGTGAACGGAAAACGTGAACGATTTATTTACATCGTGACGATCGATTCAGAGAGAGTCAAAAATTGGATTTGAGCACCATGGAAGCCTCTGGAAGCGGTCAGAAGTGGAGGAGGACGCGACCTGGGGTAAGTGGTTCTTCTTGAATTCGTCATTTTACTTTTGCTTTATATATATATATATATTTTTCTATTTTGCCCGGTGGGAGGCCAGGGTGTTTTTTTACATCCGGCCTATCAATCGGCGCCGATTGGTAGAATCGACGCCGATGTGATGTAAGCGGTGCCGATTGACATTAATCGGCGTCGACTAAAAGTAAACGACGTCGATTGTATTTAATCGACGCCGATTATATAGACTTGTGAATAGATTTTTAAAATTTTTGTTTTGGATGTTCGGATTTGGGAAAATATGAGGCTAATATTGCTCTTGATGTCATGGATGCGAGCACGAGAGGTTCTACACATGAGGATGCTATTCCCGAGTTCTTTAGAGACTATTCTCCCCGACGTGACCCGACGCAGATTGGTGGCATTTAGAGTTAGTTGGGCTCGGGGCTTCGGTACTATAGGCGAGTGCCGCGAGATGTAGAGTTGATGCGAGCACTAGTGCGACGATGGGATAGCTAGACGTGCACTTTTTGGTTCAGGACGGGTGAGATGACCATCACCCATGAGGATATATACAGGATTTTGAGGCTGCCGATCACTGGGGACCCGATAGAGATTACACCATGAGAGCAGCAGCAGAGGGCCCTAGTTCGATTGTATGGAGATAGGGCAGATGATTCAGAGATAGTGTCCGGGGCAGTGCGGATAGCCTCACAGTATAGACAAGATAGTCCCAGGAGCAGACGGATAGTTTTGATTCAGATGGCGATATCCTATTTTGCTCTGCCAGATTCAGGAGGTGGGAGATTCCCACTATTATTATTAGATTACGTTTGCGACATCCTGCAGTTCAGACAGGTGTTTTCTTTTGCTGATGCTTTGATAGCTCAGATATATCATGAGCTATGGATGTATACCAGTGGCCGGAGGACAGGTATCAATGTTAGTTTTGTGCTCCATTCTTTGGCATATGAGCATATAAGCGTGATCGAGCCATCCGGGCTTCCTTGGATGCCAACAGCAGTGGGAGCTATTGATTATGGATTCCGGCAATGGCGGGCCGATATGGCCTCTGGAGATACAGGGAGATCGGTGGATTGGTATACTGAGCATTTCAGACGCTGACATTGGAGCACGTTATCTGGAGATCATATCAGGTATTTCCGACATGGGCTGGTCAGGATGCTCACTTGGTGGCATTGAGACGGAGCAGGGTGGTTAGGGGTCGCAGGCCTGACATGTGGGAGCGAGTCCCGTTTATGCGGGTATTGAGACAGTTCGGCCTAGTGCAGACAGTGCCGACTACTTACAGGCCTTATAGGTGAGATAGCAGAGAGACTGATCTGCCAATTTTGATCCCGACAGATCCATTGAGAGAGGCCCCACCCTCCACAGACAGTGATGATGATGCTGGAGTAGGTGATGGTTATGCTGCATGGTATGCGACAGAGCTACCACGACATCTCCCGGCATCTATAGATGCCGACGAGGAGGATATGGCTACGGTGCTGGAGAGACTGGAGGGAGAGCACGCCACCCTGACGTAGACACACCAGGTGGCTCTTGAGGAGATCAGAGCTCTGACAGAGGAGAGGGATGCCCTGATTTTGGAGAGAGACACCACTCGCCAGGAGCGAGATACAGCGATCCAGCAGAGGGATCGCTACCTTCGACATAGGGAGGCCCTCAGGGCCAAATATGGGGAGACAGGTACCATGTCAGAGTCTGGTACACAGGGCACGACCCTAGGAGGAGCACCACCAACAGCACCAGCAGCCCCAACAGCACTAGTAGCACCATTACGAGCACCTGGTACTGTGAGCTTGAGCACATATCAGTCTCTCCTCGCTGAGGTGAGATACTACAAGGATGCCCTAGCGCAGCATGCCCTAGATGTGCCTCGGTGCAGGCGAGAGGAGATCAACAACGACCACGGTGGCGGGGCATCGGGGGAGGAGCACCGGAGAGACCGAGGTGGGCAGACGCCTCCAGCAGTAGGTGCGTCTAGCTCGATAGGCGGCGGCCAGGAGAGACAGCCTGGTCCAGAGGAGGGTGGAGGAGATAGTGTCCTCCATGCATCATATTTTACGATATAGGGATTGATATATTTTGTATCAGTGTAGTGATGTAGCCTCAATTGGAAGGCATTGTATAGATGGCTTGATTGAGAGCCACCCATTTTTGTTGTACAGACACTCATGTATATATATATATATATATATATATATATAGATTCATTATTTCCTTTGTCATATGATTGTTCTCCTGTTTTTAATTTTGATATACATGGATAGATGTAGCGTAATTGTGATGGATATCGACATATGCTGAGAGATGATAAATAGATGTGATTGGATGAACATAGACATAGAGGATAGATAGACGTGATGTAAATTGATGTGATTGATATGTGGATTTAATTTTGATGAAAAATAGATATAGATAGGTGTAGTGTAACTTGGACGTACATATTTTTAGATATTTTGATGGATA
This sequence comes from Taxus wallichiana var. yunnanensis, assembly GCA_018340775.1. Classification (NCBI taxonomy): domain Eukaryota; kingdom Viridiplantae; phylum Streptophyta; class Pinopsida; order Cupressales; family Taxaceae; genus Taxus; species Taxus wallichiana. The sequence goes on from CM031240.1 coordinate 580,990,038, forward strand.
GATGGATAGATGTGATTGATGTATGGATTTAATTTTGATGAAAAATGGATATAGATAGATGTAGTGTAACTTGGATGTACAAGTTTTTTTAGATGTTTTGATGGATAGATGGATAGATGTGATTGATGTATGGATTTAATTTTGATGAAAAATGGATATAGATAGATGTAGTGTAACTTGGATGTACAAGTTTTCAGATGTTTTGATGGATAGATGGATAGATGTGATTGATGTATGGATTTAATTTTGATGAAAAATGGATATAGATAGATGTAGTGTAACTTGGATGTACAAGTTTTCGATGTTTTGATGGATAGATGGATAGATGTGATTGATGTATGGATTTAATTTTGATGAAAAATGGATATAGATAGATGTAGTGTAACTTGGATGTACAAGTTTTTAGATGGTTTGATGGATAGATGGATAGATGGGATTGATAGATTCGGTATGTTTGAGATGTTAATTTAATTTTGATGAAAATAGATAGACAGATCCACATGTGTTGACAATACATGCTTTGATAGATAAGATGAAATTAGATAGATGATAAATTTTGATTAACATGTGAAATGTCAATTTAACTGGATGAATAACAAAGAATAATGGGGAATACTCTTTGCGAGAGCCAAGGATGTAATGAAAATGACCTTGACTAGAAATAAAGGAAATATACCCAGATAAGAAAGAAAATGATAAGTTGGACTCCCAACCGACCATAAATAGAATTTGGATAGGAAATCAAAAGATCATGCATGCAAGGCCCTATATGAGGTTAAAATAAGCCTGACACTAACTAGCCGCAAACCAGATTTAGGAGGGAAACGGGAGGAGCAGTAAGTAGGTATCTTGTCGGAATTTACAAGGGACAGAATACATGTCCATACTGGGAAAATAGGATTCTCCATATGATCGACAAAAGGTCTTATATCTCAGCTTCATGATTTCTGGCAGAAAAGCAAACTGATCAATGTGGGAAGTTTGCTCGATATGGAAAGACTAATCAATACGGGAAGTCTTTCAGTGATGCTAAAAAATGTATAAACTGACTGAAAGGCTGATCAATGCAAGAAGCCTTGAGTATTTCTTTGAGAAACAGCCGTCCTTCAAGGGAGCGATCAGTATTTTGAATTTTAATGATAGCCATCCTTCGAGAGCATGGTCTATATATTTTGATTTATTTGATTGTATGGGTAGTTGTCCTTCAAGGGATCAGTCTATCCTCTTTTTTTTTTTTTTGAAAAGATTTTTGGAAGAAGCTAAGTTTAGATCTAGATAGATCAGATAGAGGGGAAGAAAACGTATAAAGAGCATACACTCATGTGCCGAGTAGATCCAATTAAGATAAGCACTTGGGACAAATGAAACAATGATTAAGGTGTTCCTACCATGAGGAGAAACATATCCATAAGAAAAATGCTATGAGTAGAGCCGCGATACTCATATTTAAGGTAAAAAAGACAATAGGCGGAGAACCACATAATTTCGAATCACCATGAAAGTATATGACTGGTTGTTAGATGGATGAAAGATCTGTCTTGCGACTAGATTTGTGTAAGATAGATTTTAACAGTAGAAGGGCCGTAGATGCAAGGCATTAAGGGGTTCCACCTTGGGTATACCATCCATGGAAGATAGATGATAAGCCCCAGACCCATATTTATGGGTGATAACGTATGGACACATCTAGTTGGGAGCAAACTTACCACGCTGACTCCTTTCGAGTGTAGTGACATTTTGATTTTCTTTAAGAACAAGATCACCAATTTTGAAGTCACGGTGCTGCAAGTGCTTGTTATAAGCACGTTTGACACGCTCAAGATAGACTTGATGATGTTCAAGAGCGTTGAGATGCCGCTCATCTAATAATTCAAGTTGTGCTAGATGATTTTGACGATAGTCCTCATCAGAGACAAATTCTCTAAGAGAAACACGGAGAGATGGGATTTGGACTTCCAAAGGAAGAACAGCCTCAGACCCATAGACGAGAGAGAAGGGAGTAGCACCAGTAGGAGTACGAATGCTAGTCCGATAAGCCCAGAGAGCAAAAGGGATATGTAAATGCCAATCCCTACCAGCTCGACTAGTTACCTTTGCGAGGATATTACGTAAAGTTTTATTGGAAGCTTCGGCCTGACCATTAGCTTGAGGATAGTATGGAGAAGAAAAGCTGAGTTTGATATTGAAAGCATTGCAGAGGTTCTGCAAATCAACGTTCTTGAAAGACTTACCGTTATCTGTGATGAGTTTGTGTGGAACACCGAAGCGACAAATGATGTGCTGATAGACAAAATCAACTATGGGTTTAGCTTTTGTTGAAGAAAGAGGGATAGCTTCCACCCACTTAGTAAAGTATTCAGTGGCAGTAATGATAGAATGATGACGCTGTGAAGAATGGGGATTGATGAGACCAATGAGATCAAGACCCCATTGTGAAAAAGGCCACAAATCCACTGTAGGTTGTAAAGCTTGACTAGGGATGTGTGTGAGATTGGAATGTTGTTGACACTTGACGCATTTCTTAGTGTATTCACAACAATCTCGATTAAGAGAAGGCCAATAATATCCCAAACGTAAGATGCGTTTAGCTATGGCCAAGCCACTAAAATGTCCACCACAGATACCGTCATGGACCTCCTGGATAGCTTTAGATGATTCAAGGATTTGAGGCACCGAAGAAAAATGCCATCAAAGCCGCGTTTGTAGAGGATCCCACCTAGAATAGTATAGCGATTAGCGCGTAGGATAAAAGATCTTCTACCATTGGAAGTCAGATCTGGAGGAAGCACCGAATGAGATAGATAATCAACGATCTGTTGATACCACTCATCCTGAGTATGGGTTGTGACAGCATGGATTGAAGTTAGTTGCCTAAGATGAGATGGTTGATCTAATCATTGCACAGCCACATAAAGTCGCGAGTCCTCGGTAAAGGGCGGGATAAGCGAGGCTAACGAAGCCATTGTATCTGCGAATCAATTCGCAGTGCGAGGAATAGCTTGGATAGTGAATTTATCGAAAGATTGGAGTTGAATGAGAATGATATCACGATATTTTTGAAGGATATCATTCTTGCATTGATAGACACCCGTGACTTGATTAACGATGAGTTCAGAATCACCAAAGATGTCAATATGATGAGCACCGAGATTAATGGCATTTTGAAGACCCAAGACAAGAGCTTCATATTCAGCCATATTATTGGTGCACTCAAAGTTCAATTTGTGTGCGACTGGGATAGGCGTACCCCAAGGAGGAATCATCACAAAACCTGCACCTCCCCTTGCTGTTATTTAGATCCATCAAAGAAGAGCTTTACTTTACATGGGGACAGACCAAAATCAATTTGTTGGATATATTCATCGGGGAATTGAGAAAGGGGGACTTGAGTGTCCGGGAGAGAAGCATCAGCTAATTGATCTGCAATGACCTGACCCTTGATAGACTTTTGCGGGATAAACTCGAGATCAAATTCTGTCATAAGCATGAGCCAACGAGTGATACGATCATTGTGATAAGGCTTCGCATGAATTGTCTTGAGTAGATTGACACTTGTGACGATGTAAGTTTTGTGATTAAGGAGGTAATGACGAAGCTTAGAAGTTGCGAAGAAGAGAGCACAACACAGCTTTTCAGCTTCGAATAACGTGTTTCATACTCATGGAGGGTGTGACTGATGTAATAGACGACTTGTTCTTTACCGCAAGTGTCCCGATGCGAGATCATGGCTCCCAGAGCATGGTCAGTCACAGAGATATAAAGATAGAAAGGCTCCCCCTCGCGTGGAGGTGTAAGCACAAGTGGGGAAAGAAGATAAGCTTTGAGATCATCGAAGGCCTTTTGGCAATGTTCATCCCATTCAAAATGAACATTCTTACGGAGGAGATGATGAAAAGGTTGACAATGGTCCGACAATTGTGAGATAAAACGACGCACTGATTGAAGACGTCCTTGGAGACTGCGGAGTTGCTTTTAGTTAGAAGGGGGAGGCATCTCAAGGATATCTTTTATTTTTGTGGGGTCTACTTCAATACCCCTAATGGAAATGATAAAACCTAAAAGTTTACCAAAGGTGAGAACGCCAAACATGCACTTAGATGGATTTAGACGAAGGAAAAGCGAATAAGTCTCTCAAAGAGAGGTGCAAGAATGAAAATATGATCCTGATGACATTTGGATTTTCGAGGAGATCATCGATGTAATCTTCCACGCTTTTGTCTAAGAGATCATGGAAGATGTAGGTCATTACTTGCTAATAGGTTGCTCTAGCGTTCTTAAGACCGAAAGGCATGACACGATAACAAAAGGTCCCCAAGGAGTTATGAAATAAGTCTTATGTTGGCCTTCCGTGCGATGAGAATTTGATTATACCGGAAAACCATCCATAAGAGAAAGCATCTCATGACCCGCAGTTAAATCCACGAGTTGGTCGATATTAGGTAGAGGAAAATCATCTTTTGACAAGCAAGATTAAGATCCCGGAAGTCGGTACAAATTCAAATTTTCCCAGTAGCTTTGGTTATTGGTACTACATTGGAAACCCATTGTGGATAATCGATGGGTTGGATGAAGTTAGCCGAGAGCAAGCACTGCAATTCTTCTTTAACAAGAAGGGCTACTCTAGGGTGCATTTTACGTAATTTTTGTTTAACTGGTTTGATGTTGGGAAGAGTAATGATATTGTGGACCACAATATCGGGATCGAGTCCTGGCATATCCTCATATGCCCAAGAAAAAGCTTGATGATGGTTGGAAAGAAAAGTGGTAAAGTCTCCTAATTCCTGTGGATTAAGAGACTGGCCGACCTTAATGATGCGAGGGTCTTTAGAAGTCCCTATATTAAGGTCGATAGTGGCTTCATTGAGAAGCGTAGACATGTCAGACGGAATGGTTTTAGGAAGATAGGAATCCTATGCCCCCAGATAGGTGAGGACAGAATCATCATCCGCACAAAGGATAGTGGATAGTGTTGATAGTAGGACGTAATCATCATCTCGCACAAAGTGGATAGTGTTGATAGTAGGAGAGTCGTCTCCAACTATTTCAGGGGAAGATTAACGGTATGAAAGTGGACTGTCGTTAGTCTTATAGGCTAGCAGCCCTAAGGAAATGGTATTGATAAAAAAAAAAAGGTTAGACAGGATGGAAATGGCGTCGTCCACATTGAGTGATGCTTCTGACTTAGCGGGAGAAGATGGTTCCTCAATAGGAAGAGGCTCATCGAGAACAATGATGGTGGCTTTTGAAAGAGGTTTAAATCCTAAACCAAATTTTTGATGTGGCTTGAGAGTTGGAATGGATGCGAGGTCATGCACACCTTGTTCATATTTTCCTAAGCCAAAGCCCTTCCACGTGCATCAATATAAATAAGTTTTTGCAAATGTGGGATTCTGTAGACAATCGAACCCTGTTAAATAAGGTTTGGTCCTAGGAGGAGAATCCGGGTGATAGTGAGGTGTGTCAAGACCACCGTAAATGAAATTAGTCTATTGATTGGGCAGACCAATGGTGACGATGCGACCAAGACCTGGCTGGTATTCAGGTTGTTTATCTGGTCTACCATACTCACTAGGTTTAAGATGGTTGTCAAAAGAAAGGAAAGGAAGCTCTCCTAGTGAGAAACGCTGCAATGTCTCTTCTAAATTTTGTACATCCGGTAGTTTGGTTACAGGTATGGAAGAAGATGAGGCCCCGTCAGGAGAATAGGCATTTTCCTTTAGAGGGGCAGACCCTGTGGTCATGTCACATTGCGTGGAAGGAAAAGGATCTCTGGATCGGTATAGATTTTGCCCTCATATTGATATTTTAAGCATCGATGGAGGGTGGATGGGACACAATGCATTGCGCAAATCCAGGAGCGTCCGAGGATCATATTATAGTGGAATTTCCCTTCAACAATGTAGAAGAGTTCGTGAAGCAGCTTCTTACCTACTCAAATGGGTAAGACCACAGTTCCTAAAGTAACTACTAGCTGATCGTTAAATGATCGAAGGGCGAAAGGCGGGGGTGACACTATGTTCTTTGGTAACTTAAGTTGCTTGAATGTGTGCGAGGAGATGACGTTGAGTGCAGCACCACTGTCGATCATAATGCGTTTTAATGTAGTGTTGTCGATTTGTCTTTGTGATAAAGAGGGGAGCCTCCAAATCCTCGGAAGAAAGGGAAGGAATTTCCGAATCTTCAAAAGAAATGGCGGTTGATGGTCTATTCAATCCAACAATCATCTCGAAAGGCTAGGGCTCATCTGAATTCACTGCGATGTGACGCAGATTATCAATCAGAGCCTGGCGATGTTGCGGAGAGGATTGAATGAGGTCAAAAAGAGACATTTTGACCGGAGCCTGGGTGAGTTGTTTCATAACACTCTCCTCAACTGACACGGGAATTTGAGCCCGAGGTGCAGCACGAATAGAGACCCGAGGCCTTGGGGCTAATGAGGAAGGAGGAGATCCTTCGGGGGCTGCAGAAATGACAACCTGTGGTCGAGATGCTGTAGATGAGGATGGATTATCATACTGTTGGGTTCTAGTGGCGATATGAATTGTGTCGATTTGAGAAGGTGGAAGATCATTTGGAGTGTAATCACTAGAAGTAGAGGCCTGAGTGGATCGTTGGGGTTCAGATGGAGCTAAGATGACAGGAGGTGCTTGTTTCTCCTCCTCCAGCAAAAGATCACTTTCTTCCAAAAGGTTGTTGACGACAGATTGAAGAGCTTTACATCCCTCAGTATCATGACCCGGGGTACGGTGGTAAGCACAAATCAAATCAGAGTTAAACCAGGTAGGTTTAACTCCTTTAGGGTTATAGGGTTTAATCAGAGGAAGAGATATGGATGAAGATTGGATAAGTTGGCGAAGGATTTCGGTGTAGAACCCGGTAGACAAAGATGAGGAAAGAGATGATGAAGGTGCCTTTTTTACTTTAACAGACTGCCGAGGTAAAAGAACCTACATATTAGGTTTGACAGTCTTTTTAGGGATCATCTTATTTTTTTGGACATCTGGAGGAGCAGCCTTGGGCACTTGAGATGGAAGTAAGTGAGACATGATTGATTTTGGTGGAGGGGGAGCCCCTAAAATAGATTTTGAAGATGATGGAGATGTGACAAGTGTTGTGGTCTTCAGAGATAAGGGAGGCTGCTTGGTCGAAACTAATGATGATTTAGATGATGTCGATTTAGATGAGGGAGAAGCTTCCAAAGTAGGTGTGATCGAGAGGAACATAGGGTGCCCGGCATTTGGTAATGAAGACGATGATTACGATAAAAGAGGTGAAATCCTTTTAGTAGGTAAGTCCACTTTTTGGGGTCTTTGGTGAAGAATGTGTTGTAGAAGAAGATGATGGTTTTGATATAATGTGTAGAAGAAGACACCTTCTCAAATGGACAAATCCAATCTTTTATGAGGCGCAAAGAGAGATTTTTGTGGGAAAGCACCAAGAGTCTTGATGGTTCGAAATATGGGCTTTCCTTTTTCAGGAATGGTGACAATTTCAACCGCATAAGGTGATTGTAACCTTTTTGGGGGAAGCAAATGGGGAGGTACTGATGGTGCAACGTTAGATTCCGTTGTCTCGGTCTAAGTTCAGGAACCGAGTGTATAGGTGTTGGTGCTACTTCTTTAGATTTCCCCTTAATAGGCAAAGTAGCATTAGTGATGGAAGAAGTGAGTGATGAAGAAGCAGTTCCTTGCGAGGGGACTACTTTTGGTGCAGTAATTATGGGTGAAACTACTGTAGGAAAGGAGACAGGAAGAGTCAAAATCGAAGACGCTTCCGTCGAAGTTGGCATAATTATAGGTACATTCACCAGGGGCATAGTCGCAGCAAAAATGGGAGAAACAGAAGTAGATGTATCCGCGGTGGAAACTCGAAGGGATGTAATTTCCTCGAGCATTGAAAGAATGTCTGATGATGACACAGATGAGGATGATACGGTCTTGGGTATGGATGGGAGATCAGACAAAGAAGCAGAGAGAGGTGAATCCGTATCTAACAATGTTGGAATATTCAAAGACGGGCTATCTGAAGATGGTGGAATCCTAGCGATTAACGAAGCGGAATGAGGCTCTGATTTGGTCGATGTGTTTGCAGATGGCTTAGTTTTAGAAGAAGATTCTTTAGTAGAGATGAAGCTGATAGTATGAGTGTTTGGTTTTTGAGACTCTGAAGCATCATGGTTTGGGGAATGATTGGGAAAAGGTTGTTTAAAGACATCCAGTGCTTGATTTGGGGGAGCATTTGGGTTATCCAGAATGAGCTTGCCTTTATCAATGAATTTCTAGACAAGATTTTTGAAGGTCTGACATCGTTCGATGTCATGACCTTTGGTTCTATGATAATGACAGAAGTCATTTTCTCTATACCAAAATGGACGTTCTTGGCTTTCATCAATATTCCTAATGGGAGGAAGTTCGATCATATGAACTTCCAACATTTTTTTCAAGATAGAAGCATATGATTCCCCCAATGAAGCGAAAGATTGAGATGATGAGGTCCCTTTTCGAGAAGATGAGGAGTCTCTTCATGGTGTTTGATTAGAAGTGGTATCGGCTCGTGGTGTTTTTAATACGATAGCATTGGTGGATCCCTGATTCTTGTCTTTAGGAGTGGAAGGATTTGATTTGGTAAACCGAGAAAAATCTGGTTTAGATTTAGAGTGAAGTTTTAACTTCCCTTGTTCAATGGTGTGAGATTCAAGTTTGCGTGCCATCGTAAAGGCTTCTTCAAATGTATGAAAGGTTTGGATCCTTAAAGTGGAAGAAATATGATTAGCACAAGATCGAGTAAACAAATCGATCTATTGGGATTGAGGAAGGGAGAAAGACAATTGGTTTATTATCCCTCTCCAACGAGCGACAAAGTCTGCAATAGACTCATCATTGAATTGTGAATGTTATAAAGATCTGTAATCGAGATCTTATGCGCAATATTTATTGAAAAGTTTTCAACAAAAATATGGGCCAATTGAGAGAAAGAAAACAAGGAATGTTGAGGAATGTTATTGTACTAGTCTAAAGCAGGACCTACTAGAGACATAGGAAAAGTACGGAGCATAAGCTCCTGATCTTGGACTATGAGGTAGCAAGCATGTTTGAATGCTCGCAAATGCTGTTGAGGGTCCTCCCAACTATGAAATTTTGAAAATTTAGGAATTTCCCATTAGGGAGGATAAGGCTTAAAGGCCACTGAGGGGTGAATGGGTTCATTACATACTTCTTCAAAGGAGTATGAAGGACGAGCCCCTTTGGTGGAGGCTTCCAAGTCTACGATTTTCTTGAAAAGAATTTGAACCATGTCAGATTAAGGAGGAGGCATACTGGCATGTCCTACATAAGAAGCAAATGGTGGTTGTTGTTGAGGTGTCAACGGGGGATTCATCTGTTGATTGATGGGATGATAAGAGGAGTAACCAGGCGTTCTGGGTGATGCCTGATGGGGTATTTGCTGTGAAGGAGCCTGTGTATAGGAAGGCTGTGAGATAATAAGTGGTTGAGAAAATGAAGGTTGGATGACAGAGCGGAGCTGTGATTGGTGGACTCCTATGCTTGCTTGGCCGAATCGGAGACAGATTGAGGAACATGGGTGCTGATTTGATTAGACATATTGGGGAACAAGACCTGAAAGAGGCTTTCTACTGCGATTAGGTATTAAGGGCGCCGATGCTAGAGGATGGGTGAAGGTCACTGTTGCTGGAACATTGGAAGAAAGACCCACTGGAGGACGAGAAGCAGGAACCAACTGACTAGTCGAGGGGGTTGACTCATAAAGGGGTACTGACCCTGGGACACGATGGAGGGCATAGATGAATTAACAGCAATATGCGGGTGCACAGACGCACTCATTATAGCCAGAGCAGAGGACCTCTCAGAAGTAGGTTGTGGAATATTCGAGGTAACTACGGTGTTAGGAATAGGTAAGACTATTTGAGAACTAGTCGATATGGTCGGTGGAAGAGAAAAAGGAGGCACAGGTGCGCCACCCTTCTCCGTGGCTCGAGGCGAGAGAGATGATGCTAACTGTTCTACAAAATCCTGGGATGGTTCATGAGAATAATCGTACACTTGCTGGATTGGTGGTCCCTGATCAGATATTTGAATAGACTTGTGTACTAGGTAGTCCATGAGGGCTACCGGATTGTGATCGAGGATGCCTGAAATTCAGGATCCCCGCGAGGAACATACTCTGAGTCAGAAGCAGATGATATTTCTGAAGGACTAGGGGAAGCTGGACGTGATGGGGTTGCTTTGGCCTGATAGAAAGGATTATATGACCAGGATGGGGAACCAATTAACAGTGGTCCCGAGGAAGACCTGGGGGGTGCCGAAACATCCACACTAGTGATGATCTCGGAGGAAGAAGGGGCTAATTGAGCCATTCTTCTAGATTGTAACCGAGTGATGACCGTCATAAACAAGTAGAAAAGAAGATTGACCTAACTAATGCATAGACAATTCAAGCAGCGTAGGTGATTATCTCTTTTAAGTTTTTATGTTTTTAAGAAAGAAAATATTAGGGAGGGCCTTTTATAATAGGAACTACTCAGATAGCCAAACTAAGGATGGTTTGAGGGGTGTTTTGGTGAGGAGTCTCGAAGGCACTTTAGTAAAAGACCGGTACGTGGCTTGATATTGGGGCCTACCCCGCACTTCACACACCGCCATTGCGATAAGGGGAGTCGGGTGCTTTGCCAATATATACCAGTAACTTCGTGAATTTATAGCGTGGCTCGAGTACCACGTAGGCTCTTCCTCTAGGATGTCACTTCCAAGTAGGCGAGGCCAGGGAAAGAATTTTTGTTTAAATGCTTTATACCTAGTGATTTTGGCTTTGTGTGCAAGGGTGAAAAATAAAAATCAATTAGTGTCACTACCGATTTTGATCAATTTTCCAGCCTAATTAAAACTAGATGAAAAACATACAAATAAATGACAAAGAAAGAGTTCCTTTTAAGCACTTAAAAATGAAGTGTTTGATTTTGATGAAGACAAGTCAAATGATTCTTTCCCAAATGCGATTAAATTCTTTTTAAGTACCAACAATTGAAATGTTCGGATGTAATAGACAACAAAGAAAGATTTTTTTTTGTTTTTAGTTCCTAAAAGGAGAAAACACCGTAAAAGAGAAATACCTATAGATTTAGCTCTCCAAGGTGTGTGGACTTCAAAAAGCGCGTTGTTGAGCTTTTTCCCTCGAACAATCCCACGAACAAGCAAATTTCTCCGCAAGAAAAGGTTAAGCAAACACCAAACAAAATCCAGAAAGATATATCCGGATAATGGTGAAACGGAAATTTCTATTTTAAGGAACTAGAAAAATTTCAAGGAAATAACAATTTCGCATAAAGAGCAAGATTAAAACGATGAAAGGAAATGCTCAAGCAGAACTGATAAAAATCAGTGAAGAAAAAGAACAAAGCTCAAAACTAAAAAGAGATGAACTTACCAATAAGGGACTTTGGTTGGGTCCCACCGGGCGTGCCAGAATGTAGATCAAGAATTTCGCGCTTGTTACCTGTCCAAGTTAATGCACCAAACTAAACACAAAAACCCTGAAAAACTCCAATGAAATTGATACCTGATGGACAAGATCCGAAGATGTAGACGGATAAGGGAGCCGATGTAGATAAGACGGGTGCACACGAGCAATTTTGCAGAGTAGATCCAAGTAACCTGCATCTTTTTCCTTCCTGCAGGAAAATCGGCGTCGATTAGGTAGAGTCGGCATCGACTATTCAAAATCGGCGTCGACTGATGTAAATCAGTGTCGATCCAGGAAAAAGTACGAGAAGATTTGAAATCGGAAAGCGAAGGCCAGATTGTCAACGTCTGCTAGATCTGCGGAAGTCGGAGAGATACTAGCAAGACTCCACCCATGTTGGGTGCAGGAACAGAGTCATCAGAAGATCAATGGAGACGTGTGATATTGATGTGATAAGAGCAGAGTAACGGTGCTCCTCTCAGGGATTGATTTGGACAAGATCCGCTCTCATTCGATAGATAGTGTTCACACTTGATGCTAAAAGATCTCTCGTTCTCTCTCTTACAATCTGCGTCTCTGCGTCACGATCTATCTCTCTCTCTATTTTTTCATCCTCGTGTCCTCCCAGAACTGAGTTTTGGGCTTCCATTTATAATCGGCGCTGCTCCGAAAAATTGGCGTCGACTGAGTCGCTGCAAGCCGATCACGGAACAGACTCCCGAGACGGCCAAAATGAACGATTTCTGGAAAGATAAGAGTTATCCCTCCACCTCAAATACGGGAAATATCCCGCTTTGGGAGGAGGAGAAATAGGGGTGATACATGGATAGGATAAATATGGGGTAGATAAGTGGTTAGGATACATGTGAAGAGGTGTAATTAAATAGCTAATATTTAATTACTCACGGGTAAAACATAATGGGGTGAATTAAACTTAGGATAGGTGTTTAAATCACAAATCGAATAATATCCCAAGGGGATAGTGGTGATATAAACGTGGCCTAGGTTACCTGAGAGAGAAAACGCACACGAGGGACACCAAATTAGATAATCAATTTTAGGTGTCTACAACCACCTCTTGAAAATCCATATAAAACTCCCTGATATGCTCTCTAGGATCACTCTTGCCCTTGTATTTGTCAAAGTTGGGCGTCTCAAAATATTTTGGAAAAGGAACACGCAAAATGTCCTTATCGAAGGGGTAAGGACACAATTATTCAAAGTTGAATTGTTTGCATTGATGTTGCATACTAGAGATGATGTCCTTCATCATTTTCCATTCTTGGGAAAATGATCGATTATTCTCGGGGATAATTTTAGTGGCAAATATTTGTAATATGGAAAAAATTTCATTTTAGGAAAATTTGAAAAGGTGATTTTTTTGGAGGGAGTTGATGTCCTATTCGCTTAAAATTTATAGTATATATTTTTGGGGTCATCTTCACCTACATTTGAAAACATCTCCTATAAAAACCTAGGTGATTCACCGGGTAGTATACTATGGTACTACCACAAGTAGCTTACCAAATTACCAATACCGTGAACTCACATACTCTTAAGCACCAGAGATTGACGTGAGACAAAGAGGTATTACAGATGCGTGACAAGGAGGTATTACAGATGCATGACAAGGAGGTATTGTAGACACGTGACAAGGGGTTAAGTAGTTGATGCATGATAAGGGGTTAAACAATGACTCGGTGACAAGGGGATAAGTAGTTGGCACGTGTCAACAAGTCTTATTGACATGTGTCAACAAGTCTTATTGACGCGCGTCACCAAGTCTTGTTCACATGCGTCAACAAGACTCATTGACGCATGTCAACAAGACTTGTTGACGCGTCAACAAGTCTTGTTGACGCACATCAATAAGACTTGTTGACATGTGCCAATAAGACTCATTGACGCATGGATAGTGAATGTGTAATTTAAGCAGCTTGCTTTGGGTTTTTTGAATAACAATTTTTAAGAATCTTGATATGGAAACAATTGGATTTGCTCAAGGTGGGACTTCAATGGAGGGGTTAGGTACTAGAATGCAACATGCTTCCCTCCTGTTTCACAATTGAATGATAAAGAGATTTTTTGAATGGCCAAAGATACGTCCTAATTGAAATGGCAAGGGATGAAGATAAAATGAAAATTGGTTGGAAGGAGGCGAGTTGCAGGTTGATTATGGGTGCAGATTATAGCACTTTGGCTTCTTTTGAAAAAAGAGATGGGGTACTTGGTGAAGCTGCATGGATGGCAGCGACATTAGCCTTCCTCATAACACTATTTGGAGTGGTGGCACCACTTAAGATGCCACGATTCCTGTTCGGTTTCACAGTAATTTTGACTGGATGAGTTACATGGCATTTGTTGCCATGAAATTCACTTACAAGTAATTAATACTCACCGAGTCTGCTAAATAAAGTATCTTGATAGGGTTATGCATGTTCATAACCCTATTCAAGATAGTTGCATGATTATGTATTTATGTTTTTGATAGTTGTATGTTCGCTAATAGTTATATTCATGAATTTGCACCGTAATTTATCATTTTTGTTTTGCATTCTAAATTTGTTAAAAATAAATTGTTGTGTACGAGTACATGGTTGTCAACAAGGCTTGTTGGCACACATCAACAAGTCACGCTTTTGTAAATATTCACTCTCTCGGGCTAAAAAAAAAAAGGGCAAAAATTCGATTTACGAAAAATTGGTAAATTCACCTTTCACTGAAACCAGTTCTAGGGATATTTGCCAGGTATTTTCCACCTCCAATTTTCTATGGGTGTCTTAAAATGAACCCTGGTTGTTCTATAAGAAATATAAGGAACCATGACTTGTGGAGTTGTTTTTACCTTTGGTGTACATGGCACGACTCTTAAATGAAGCATCACTATATTTCTTTGGTGCCTCATTATCATGGGATTCATTGGTGAATTTCAAATTTAAGATAGTAAGTTGTTTACCCATGTCATTAATTTGATTCATGAGGGCTTGAGTAGGATTAGTGGCTGAATCAAGTATATTTTCCTTTATTCATTTAAATGTCTCGATTTTTATTTGTTTGATTCATTGCTTTTGGTGTTGTTCAAGGTGGACTTGTTTTGATCATCATTATTCATGTGACTAGGTCCTGCCTCATTATCATTGTTTGTTGAAATGAAAGGTTCACCCTTATTAGGTGGTGGTTTACCAAGTAATGTTTGTAAACTAGCTTCATCAAAATCAGAGGGTAATTTTTCTCCCATCTCAAGGAGATGAAGAAAAAATTGGTCTTTATTCATACGTAAAATATTTTCAACATGGGATTGTTCTTCGAGTGAGATGTCATTCTGATCATCCTCGAGTTTTGGTCATTATCACTATCAAAATTTCCAAAATTATTTCATTCACCCCTTCTAAAAGGACTATAATCTCTATGTCATGTTCTCACCATTTTTAAAAGAGGGAGGGAGAAAAAAAGATATACAAAAGATAACTCAACCCATAGTAAAGTGAATGCGATGATGGAATAGAGGAGTGAGATTAAGTTTGATAATAACTTGTCCCTTAAAAAATTGAATGCTAATATGGGAAAGAGGTTTGGAAGATATGAGTGACACAACCCTTAACAAAGTGAATGTCAAGATGGAAGCGTGTGAAAGTGTTTGATAGACTCGACCCTTGATAAAGTGAATGCCAAGATGGAAGAGTGGCGTGATGTGATGAAGGTTATCATCCTCTAACCAAGTGAATGATAAAATGTAGGAGGGTTATAGTGAAAAAGTATGAATGTGTTCAACCTCTAACAATTTAAATGTTAGAGTGAAGAAGCGAGGATATATTAATTGCAAATGCACTCTACCACCTAGAAAAAGTGAATGTTAAATGGGAAGATGGTATGAAAAAGGAGTCAAATCGTATGCGATGTGCTCAGCCCTTAACAATAATTAGTTAATGAAGATGATAATGAAGAGATAAGACTCAAATATTGATAGTGTAAACATTGGAAAGAAGGTATGATGAAGTGTTTAGAATGCAAAAATATGTTGTCAAGTTAGAGACGTGAAGAAAGAAAACATATACAATTTAAAAATGATGTTGTCAAACTAAAGGATGTAAGAGGAGAATGAAGAGAAAATGTGATGAAATTGAGTTGTGACAAAGTGGAACACAACACCATTGAGATGTGAGTTGTAAGATGAAAGTGCTTGAGCGAGGACGTGGATATCCGCAACTCAAGACTTGATGTCGAAAAGAAGATGAAAAATTAAACTTTGGGAAGGTTATCCAAATGTTTAAGTGTTGAATGAAACGGGAGATGAACTCAAGGAGGTGAATACAAAATATAGAAGGATTTGATAATCATGAAAGGGAAAAAATAAAATAAGTGAATAAAACTCCAAATGAATGAAAGAAGATCAAATGGAGAAGACAATGAGGATGAAAAGAAGAGAAGATTGAAATAATGAAAAGAGATGAAAGTTCCAAAAAGGGGAAAATTGAGAGTAAAATGAAGGTTAGTGAATGACTGATGATGAGAAGAGAAGAAGACGAGAACAAATGAAATGAGGATGAAAGTAGAATCCAAACAAGGATAGTTTGGAAAATGACAAAAAAGATAAGAAAAGTGAAATATGAATCCCAAACAAGGAATATTTAGGAAAAAATGAGTGTGGAACACTACTACAAAAAGAAAGAAAAAAAAAATATGAAAATTAAAAAAGAATTTTTTGTTTGAATGTTTGTTTGTGGCGTCTACCTTAGATTGGATTGGACAATGTTTGGCTTCCTAGGTAGCTCTCTCAACTAGGTGTCAGTAAAATATCTGAGCGAGCGTGATGCTATTACTAGATGAAGAATTTAATTTACCCTCTTTAAAACCCTGAGAAAAGATATTACTCAGAATGAATTGCATTAGGGTCTCCACTAAGGATATCCATGACTTTAACTCATAGAGGCTTTACTAGTCATGTAGGAGAAAAGGTTCCCCTTTCATCCACCAGTTCCCTCAAGGTGTGGACTACTTTGGGGTTCCTAGAACCATCCCCATTGTTGTAGCTTAAGGATTATGCACAGAGGGTTATGTTCTAATCAAGCGGACAATTCATAGCTCTTGACCGAACTCTGTAAATATAGTGTTTTGAATGTGGTGTTTTTTTATCTTTTGATTTAGGTGTGGTTTGGTTGAACTCCTTTGGCAACTGCGCAGCTAGTAGTTATTTGGAATGTTTAATCCACATTGTGTGAGAGTGGGTCGTAAGCAATAATTATAAATTTCTCTGAAAGGAGGTAAAATAAAAAACAACATAAGCAATTTCACACTTTTGATTTCTAAGATCACTTTAAAAAGCACGAGGAAAGAGCATACATGTAAAACAAACTTTGATTAAAAAAATAAAAGAAAGGTTAACTCCTAAACAAAATAAACAATCACGTTTTTTATTTCCAAAATCACTTTAAAAGTGTGAGGAAAGAGCATATGCGTGAGGTTGTTACGTTAAAAAAATGAATTAAAGTTAAATAAATATAATTTTTTATTTTTTTGAAAAAAACAAGTGTTAGAAGAAATGAAACCATAAATTTTCTATAAGTCTAAATTAGAAAATTATTTTTCCATTGCATATATATTTTCAATACATTTCTGTAAAAAAAAAATGAATTCATTCCAAATTCGGGAGAAAAGTTATGGCTTCCGGAAGATGGGCTACGGTAGCACTCTCAATGAAAAATTTGAACATGAGAAAAATGCCTTAGCAGCCTACTTTTTTGGTTTTCATAGCTCAGACTTCACCGAGAATATAAAATTTTTATAAAGCAAGGTTAAAAAATAACAATAAACATAAAGAAAGAGTTAGATCACAAAATGATTAACTAAAATGAAAGAAAGAAAATGTGGGGACTCCCACTGGGTGTGCTTAAATGTATGTATAGAAAAACACTACAATAATGAAACATAAAAAAATAATAATGTAAACCTCCTTGTACTTCCTTCAATGAAAACCTCAGTAAGGTTGTGGAGACCTTGTCTTTGGAACCTTTCAAATGGATGTGGGTGATCTTGAATATTCTCCAAATGTGAGTGCAAATTCTATAAACACAGATACTTTAGAAAGCTTCAGATTGCAAATTGACATAGTTTATTTGCAAACAATTCAGGAGGATTTGTAAGAGAGCAAGCTTTCAATTTATAGAAGAAAAAATGGTTGGATGTTTATTGAACATGGTTGAATGCACATGCTAAAAATAGCATTGGAGGAAGTTACAGTAGTGTCTGGGGGATTTAGGGGTAGTAATAGATTTAATTGTAGAAGTTGCATCCGGGAAGGTGGTTGTACGTGAAATTCAATTACCCCCACCTTTCTTGGATTCTAGAAGTGTAGTTAACTAGGATGAGGATGTGGAGTCCAAGTGGTTGTTAACTGAAATATGTTGAATTAAATAACTAAATTTAATTAGTATTTAATTGTGAGGAGATAATTAACCATTTAAATAAATAAATGTTTAATTATATTAGCTAGAAGGTGTTAGGAATTAATTCCAAGAGAATGGTATAATTTAATTAATTTAATTGTGAGGAGATAATTAACCATTTAAATAATTAAATGTTTAATTATATTAGCTAAGAGAGTGTAGGAATTAATTTAATTAATTCTAAAGGGGAATATTTGAATGATGAAATTAATTTAATTAATTCTAATTAGATAGAAGTGGGATAGATTATGTATGTATTTTTAGGGTGTCTACACCTCCTTTATGTGAGCTTCATGAGAACACTCCTTAACACGAGGATGTAATATAACTAGAGAATAAGTGCATTCATTCATGGAATTTAAGATATAAGCATTAACTCCTAACCTAATGCATTCCAAGCATAGATTAACATGATCAACTAAATGTAAGTAGAATCAACCCATGAATATCATCAAGAAAACCCATAACACACACATGAACATAAGGAAAAACATATATCAAGATCCATCACATGAGTGTTTCAAAATCACTTCATTATATTTATAAGCCAAAATATGGTAGCCAATATTACATCAAGAGAGTTCCATTGTTTTGAATGTTCACACTAGCAAAGCTTACTTTACATCACAGAGCTCACCATTACACATTTTTCTCCCTCTCTCCTACTCCCTATCTATCCTTACTTATCTCTCTCTTGCTCTCTGAAAACCATCATACTCATAGCATAATCATCCTCCTTCCATCTTAACCACTCATCATTACCTACGAAATCCTGATGGAATCCTTTCATCATTGCTCTACCACTACTCCGGGATTTTGCCGAGATGTCATCATGCATTTCCCTCAATCAATTTCCTTCTAGTATGCATGTGCCAACTAATCCTTAACAACCTCAAATCCTTATCCTTTCATGATAACCATATTGATGCCCTGAATATCCTTTCCTTGATCCACAAGTCTCCATAGCTTATCCACATCTGTATTTGGTCACTTTTCCATTCACTCCCTATGCATGTCTTTTCCTGATGTCAAACACTCACTAAGTTCCAAATCCATTCTACCCTTACATGAGCCTTCGTGCCTCTCCAAGAATTACTTCTACGCATGCCTTCATGCCCTACTTGCACATGCCACAAGGCTTCGTGCATAGGTACTTAGTTACTTTTAGGGGTCCAAAAGTTGAATTCTTTGAAGTGGAAGACTACAAGGAACATATAAGAAGTTTTAGAAACTTTTTTCCAAATTTGAATGAACTCCCATAAGTTATGAGACAAGCTCTCTCCATCAAGATTGAAACAATGCCAATAAACTATGAATTACTATGTTTTTCTCTTTACTTTAGATATGAACAAACTAAAAAATCTAACTATTTGATGGGAGAACATAGGTGATTTTGAAGCTCTAAAATATACAAATTTGTGTGGTTAGACCACTATCTTCATTGGAAACTTTCTAATACTCTCACACTGTTTCTTGAGTGTTCACAAAACAAGAGTCTATAAAATAGTCAATATGAATTAGCTCTTGGAGTGAGTGTCTTTTGTATGCTCATGGAATATGAAAAGCCCCAAAAATAATGGGTGTTTGAGATGACTTAAAAGTATGAAGTGGAAGACCTGAAAGACACATATTTCTCTTATTCACAAGTTGCAAAGTCTCTTGGTCTGTTTGATGTCTTTTAAATAGAAATTCAAAAGGTTTGTTGTGGGAGTTATAAGAAGGAAAAAGAAAAAGATGAAAAGGTTGTGTGTAAGATGAAGAGACAAATGAGTGGTGTACAAAAGGAAGAAACTTTAGTCTTGTATGAGTTGTTAGAAAACCCCTTCTCTTCATTTGAAGAAAACCCTTGCTGAAAAGCAAAAATCTTGGGCATAGCCCAAAACCCTTAGAATTTGATTCTAGGCATGTAGTTGGTTATAGTGTATTGTTGAAGATGAAGTATTTGTAATATCAAATTGATGAAGGAGAATTGTCTTACTATTTTGTGGTTGAATGCCATTGAGTTCTTGTTATTGTACTTAAGGTTCTGAGTTTGTCATGTATGCATGCAATGAAATTGTGATCAAGCACTAGGATAAGGTTACAAGTTCATTATTTGAAGTTGAAAAGAAAATTTTTAATCACAAGACTAATTCACCCCCTCTCTCAGTCCCTATCAATTCTAACAATTGGTATCAGAGAAGGCCCTTAGAAGCAGCTTTAACAAGCTAGAGGGATATCTTTGGTGACAAGGATGGGAGATATTTATCACATGAGATGGGGAGTAGAAATCAGAATGAAAATCTAGAAAAAGTGATTAAATCTTAAGTGGAAATTCTTAAGTGTGAAAGATTCAACTCAAGGAAGCTCTAGTAGAAAAAGAAGAACTGATGAAAGAAAATGAAGAACTGAAAAAGGAGATAAGCATCTTGAAAAGTAAGGTATATTATTTTCATGAAAGCTCGATAAATTGGATAGGATTTTAGGAAAACAAAAAGCATATGGTGATAGAACAGGACTAGGTTTCATAAAATATTCATACAAATTTGAGAATAATGAAGGTGAATCAAGCCAAGGTTCAAATACCAAAATGCAGTAAATAAATGGAAGTAGTAAAAAGAATTAATCTCATAAAATATCACCTGTTAGGTAACCAAATGCATTTAAGAGTGGTATTTTTCATGGTAATTTCTATGAGTGTGGTGTTTATGGCCACATGGCTAATGCATGTAATCCTAATGTGGAAAATAATGAAGTTTCTAAAGAAGAAACTAAATAAAAGGATAAAAGGAAGAGAATTTTTTTTTACAAAGATATGGAGATGAATGTTATCATTTTCATGAAAGAGGACACCTAGAAAATTACTACAAAAATGAACCATTAAACACAAGAAGGTATGAAATAAAATATAATGGCTATTACTATGCTTGTAATGAGTTTGGACATAGGGATGTTGAGTGTAAAGGAAGACAAAGTTGATTGTCATAGGTGCCACAAGGTTGGGAACATTGTAATATTCTATGATGTAGGTAAACTAAAGAAATCCAAAACCCAAACAACAAACTCATACATATAAGAAGAAAGGAGAAGATAGTCAACGTTCTAATGAGAGTCCCACTAGCGTGATTGATAAAAATAAGAAGTATTTTGTTCATCGATGATTCAGCTTAAGAATCCAAAAGGAAGTATGATACCTTGTTAGGTCCCTCATCAAGCTCCTCCATGGGATATTGGTGTGAGGGGAGCTATCGTGTCAGTCAAGTATGTGTCTACATCATGGTGTAAGGTATGCCATTTCAATTCCTTGCTTATATTTTCGAGGTTTAAGTAGTTTGTCTTGCTACGAATGTCAAGTTTCTTGAATTTTTTATCTTCAAAGCATATAAGTATATAGTATGTAAGTTTTCTGAGATCTTAGTTATGTCCCGATGCATATCAAAAATTTGGTGTGGGGAGAAGAGCTCTTTCAAGTGAAAAATATCATCCTTCTATATTGTTCATAGTATATAAGTCAAATTTTAGTGTCAAAGTGGAGTTTTTGGTCTGATACATGTATGCATAAGTGTTATGTAGTATCTAAGAAGATATTCATTAGTTGAGAAGTTAAACTAAGGACTTAAAGAATGATTCATTATATGAAGCACTCTTATGTGTACTCAAGTCATAATCATACAATCATGTCTGAGTTATACATATCATTATAGTCTATCATAAGTTTTCTTAAAGTATATAATTCATAGTGTTTAGGACTTATTCTTTCTCCTAGGGGGAGTTGGATTAGTGAAGGAGGGTTTTGCTCATTCAAACCCTAACTTCTAGATGTCTCATAGACTTGACAAGGGTTTTCTTTTCACTAGACAATCCATCCTAGAGGAAATGGAGGATTGTCTTAGAAATGTATCAAGGTTGACAAGTTGTTTGGAAAAGTTCAAAATCATCATATAATGAAAGGATTTCCAAGGATTTAAAGGAAGAGTGAAAGGATGATATTGTGTTGAGTTTAACATGTAAAGAAGGAAAGTAGAGAAGTCTTTGGTAGTGGTATGAATGCTCCAAAAGGTGAATAAAGACATATTGAATTATTTCATGTGTACTGAGAAGGTTATCATTATAAAGGTGGAAGATTCATCCCACAAGTCATTATGAGAAACTATGAACATTCAAGTACAATAAGAACTAAGTTTTTGTGTTCATCAAGCTCTTAAAAGATAAACTCTCAGTGGGAAAAGGATGTGCATAAAGTGAAATGAATCTTTTAGGGAAGAGAGGACTGTTTTTTTCCAAAATCAAGAAGTATAGAAGAATTTTATAGGACTATAAGGTCATGTATGGTAAGGATATGTACCAATTTCTTGACAAAGGTTATTAATTTTTGATGCTCCAAGTTAATGGAAAATTCAGTGTATGACACCTGGAAAGTAAGGTATGATGTCTAATAAGTTGAAAGTTGTCTTAATGGCATAATATGATCTCCTACACTTTAATAATTCAAATATGGAATATGAATGCAAGTTACGAGTCTGAAAATAAGCATGATAGGTTGGATATGCTCCCTAAGCTAAAGAATCTCATTTCTGATTCCATGAAAGTGACCCCTGAGTCTTAAAGGTTTTTGTCAAGAAGGTGTGTTGTATCATAGTCAATAATCAATTTTTCTATCAAGGATGTATATGTTGTTGTATGGATTACCTAAAGTTGCATGAAGATCTATATGAATGTCAAAGTATCCTTCCATGGCTACCGAGGTTAGGTGTGAGCTTTGGAATTGTGTAGAACAATGTTAGGTGTCATTCTTAGCTACATGTCTATCATGATTAACCTCATTTGTGCAAGGTTTAATCTTATGTGGATTGTCATGAAGATTAGAGTGCTCAAAATACTTGTAGGTTGTTATCTTAGCTAGAAAAACACATGTTGAATGATGCGAGTAAAGGGGTTTCAATGTTGGAACATCAAAGTGATGGTTTGGATAAGAAAAATTCTCCATTTATTCCTATGAAATTATTGGTACCATTCATTCATGACTGCAACTATCACAGCTTATCATCTAATGTCACAATTTGTACACATTTTTAATGTCTATCTTGAATCTATCAAGATGAAAACAATGTTATAAAATTTGATGGAAGGTTTTCTATGATTTCAAATATAATGGAAGGTAAGAAAGGTCAAGGTTCTTTATAAAATTTTATGTTAAGCCTCTATACAAATCCTCCATGATCGTGTCTCTAAATCACGTTCCCAAATTTTTTTCTTTCTTAGAAAATTTTATATGTTGTTAGGAACCTTTAAGGGTGAAATCGAGTGGTGAATGACTTGCAATATCTATTGGTGATGTTTGAACATGTCTCCATTTTCTCATGCTCGATGAACATAGACCTAGAAAATAATACTTGTGGAAAGAAGTGTGAAGCTCAATCTTTTCTCTTTTCATCATTTTTTAATTCATATTGGTCCTTATAATGGTTAACAAGGTGGATCATAGTTTCCATTAAATTATAGACCTTGAACATACTCTGCAAATTTGAATGAGAAATACTTTGTGAAAGAAACAATTACAGAGGAATGCTTGTCTCGTGATAAGAATCATGAATGTGTAAAATTATTGATTGCCAAACTACTCCAATCATGCTTGAAGGAGGTTCTAGGTGATGAAAATAGTGTACCAGGTATTTATGGTCATTCATATAGGATTGTGTAGACTGATATTTTGATAAGCCTTCAAAATTGAAGACATTTAAACAATGTGATAAGCTAATCGGTCTCAGATGTCCCTTAAAAGATCTTAGAAGTTTTTTAATAAAAGATAGACTGACTTTGAAAGTAGTAAATGGTATGTTACACATGTAGTGAGCTTCTTGAGTTCCTATGAGCCTCATCGAGTTTGATAAAGCTAAAAAATTGTGTTAGATGTCTAAGAATACTTTGAAATTGGAGTCTACCTTGACATAGGTTTAGAGGGTGGAATTTGAGACATAGAAAGATAAAGGATTCAATCCTAAGTTTTCACTAAATAGAGCATAGAGGTAAAATGGTACAGATGGTTTCATCTAAAGGTAAAAGAGCATATATGTCACCCTACGTGTATGAGGAGGCATGATCAGGTTTGCATCTACATGTGTATCACATTGTCTAAATTGTAGAATGACTAATATTGTAACATTCCCATTTTAAGAATTTAGAAACAAGGATTTTTTTACATAATGTTCTTTGTTCTAAATCATAATTTAGAACACACATTCCAATGCCAAACTATCTCATAACATAAAACCATATGCAATTGTAATGACTTAGTGAAACACTGATCTCTCATTTCATGACTCGGTGCAAAACTGATCTCTCCTTTTATTCAAGAATGTGTATACAAAGTATACTCGCTTACTTTACCCTATTAGGGTTACTCAAGTGTTTTGTTTAAGGTCCTATATAAATATTTGTTATTGATATTCATCTGAAATCCCGCTTCTTAAACTAGGGGACATAAGACAACGTAGCCCAATTTTTATTATAATTTGGCCAAATATTTTACATATTTTTATCATGTTTGCATTCCTAGACGACATACTTGTCAAACAGAATAAGTCCTTCACCACACTTGGTATGCTATCTAGATTTTTCTTCACTGACCTCTGTCAGTCCAATAGATTCAAATTTTAACCCTATACAAGGTTAGCAACATGATCTAGTGTGGAGGAATGCTCATGGTGAATAAGGGTACATAGACATACTCAATTGAATTACGTTGATTGGGTGTGTCTAGTTATCCTAAGTCAATGTGAGTTGACCTCGACACTAGATCATGTCCCTATCTCTGCATAGGGCAAAACTGTGATCCAATCAAGAACTTATGTTAGTCTAGTTGAACAAACTCTGAGGGGTATTGAGACATGTCAACTACAACATAGTATCCTCGTAACGAATCATGTCGTTACAAAGGTACTTCATTATAGTTGGCGTGTGTCAACATCCAACTGAGTTTCCTCATCTAGATGAACATAACTTAGATTGAAAGTTAATGTTATATTAAACACTTCATTATAGATTAATTACAACATATTTACTGATTCAATCAGGTTCTTTAACCTAAAGGGTTACAAGTTATAACTACATCTGTGGTAGGTATGTAGATAAAATATGCTTCCTAACCTATTTATTTACAAGATTTAGTTTATCATTTAACCAATACAACTTGTAACAAGAAAAGGGACATAAAGGCACTTTTAGTTATGAAGGAGAATGAACTAATTATTTTCCAATTTAAGATTAAGGAAATCTACATAAGGAAGCACACATGCAACCATTCACCCTTATGTTCATTATCATTTTAGCAAGTTCATAACTTAAATCTTAATGTATGTTCTCAAGGGAATTTCCCCTTTTCCTATGTCATGGGATAATTCCCATTCATGAAAACAGAATTCATATGTTCCATATAAATTCAAGTTGCATATTGTAAATTATAATCATGGTTTAGTACACATACCTCCATGTAATTTAATTACCATCCTATTTGTGATGGTAGAGTATCTTAAGATTGACAACATTATAAGTTACATTTCTCCTAGAGAAACTAATTCAACTCACCACTCGATTCCTACCCCACCCATTCCATATTATTAAAGTATGTTACCTTCCCTCCTTTATTAGAGTAATACATATCATTTCAGCCCAATTCATGCCAAGAAATTATTACAACAAGAAGTAATAGAATCACACATCTTTTATTCATCAAGGAGGAGTTATACATTCACTAAGTCCAAACATTTCAAATATCACAAAATGTCCAAAACAACAACACCTAATCAATTCTCATTACAACTTTCTTTTCCATCAAGTACATCTTAGTAATGAAGCCATATTTCATCATAATAAAGATTCTCGTCTCTTTAATAAAACAAATGTATCTTTCTATAAGTCTTTCTCATTTCATCTTTTATGAATTCCATATGCAAAATTGCTACCATGGGTCAGGGTTCATTGGGCCCAACATGATAAGCACTAAATAATTAAAATGACGTGCTTTTAGCTAACTGTTTCATAAAAAGAACTATGTTGTTATGAAATAGTCTAGAGAACAAAATCAGAAAGACTCAGCCAAAAAGAGTACAATCCCAAATAAGATATATATATATATATATATATATATATATATATATATATATATATATATATATATATATATATATATAAATATATATATATAATATATATAAAATCAAAAGCCAAGTTTGGTCATTCAATCTAGCAACCTTAAATTTCCATCATAAAATCCTTTTATCATACAAAATTTAAACAACAAAGTTAAGAAGAACTATCATTTCATCTGAACCTACCATTACTTTCATGTAATCCATTTAAGTTTCTTCACTCAGCTAAACCTATTTAACAGAAGGAGATAAAATACCTAATACTATCTTTCAGACATAACTCCACAGTTTGAGCATTAATAAACATTTCCTTCCAACTAATCATCTCCTTATCAAAAATTCACCCTAAAGTCTAAGATGTCATCAATCATAATTAAGATCATAAGAACAAGTAAGGATAACCAAATCATCATAAACAATTAATGTAACCCTGATTGAAGCATCCTAATGTTCAGCTTAGAATTAGGAACCAATTCAAGTTAGAAGTCAAAGACAACCTAAATTAGACCTCATCAAAAAGTGAAAGGTTTCTTCTACAAGAAAACAAGCTAACATTCAAATCCCAAACAAGATACACCATTGTTAACATTACATAAAAGAGTAGATTGGTTAAGTTCAAAACTTATACAAGACTCAATAATCCTTCCCAGAATATCAAAAAATTCTATTCTACTACCCAAGAACATTACTACACTTAGTCCTAACACATGGTCAAGAAGTGACATAACCATAACAGACCAGAGGAGGGACAAAAACTTCACCAAGTAAACTATGTCCTATTAGAAAGATAGATGAGTGTATGAGGGAGATTACAGTCTCCTCATCTATCCTAACTCTTAAGAATAAGAGTAAACATTATATAACCAAGAAAACTGTAATGAAAAAGGACAGATCACATATGACCCACACTAAAATCCAAACAGAGATTCACCCAAGTCTCGAATTGTATAAGTACCAAAAGACTAGGAAAATGGAACATAGCACAACATCAAACCTTTACCCTTTTTCATTCAATGGATATGGTTTGAAAGACTTGATTCCCTCAAGGATAAACAAGTAATCCATTTCCCAAAAATCCCAAAGAATAAAAGGAAAGTAGAACAATAGGATTAGTCTAAAACAGACTTCCAATGAACTCAAAACCCTTAAAAAGGAACACAAGTAAGCATTCGAACATTACCCATATAAGAGCAAGCTTTCAAAACATAAAAACATCTTCCTCTGTCCCAAAAGATATGGTACCAATTTCATAGGCCCAAGGGATTTATAAATCAAGCCAAGACAATATACAATAGAACAAGGTCAACTAAAATTGTTATGAAGTCCTGTGAACCTGCAACTAAATGAGCAAACAACTATCCGATACCCAAAAGAGTTTCCCAACTTAACATGAAGTGATTAATTATTTGATAACTTAAATTCCCTGAACAAATGGAAATAGAATAACATTTCCCACATACATTGTTCAACAATCAGACTTCCATGCAACAAATTATTTTTCCCATGAGGTCTACACAAGATTTCCTTTAAAGTTATTTTAACAACAACAGAAAGAGGTCATGCAAGTCAAAATAGCCATACAAATGTTTAACATGCAACTCCTATAATAAATTTATCCTCCATCAAGAACAACAATGGTCAAAAATTCTTAAACATGATGGAAATACATGTAACCACTAGAACAACAAAATCTCAAACAACAATAAGATTTCAAATGAGTTCTCTAGTTTGAAGCCTTCCAATAGTAGAAAAGAGGAAATATTTAAAGAAAAATTCATAGAAAAAAACTACCAAAAAGACATGTAAGATCTTAAGCAACAATCAAGATATCCAAACAAGTTCCCTATCTGAAGTTTTCCAACAAATATTATACAAGATCATTTAGAACAAGATCCTCATATTTAAGCAAACCAAGTTACCTACAAGGTTAGAGTAACTTTTAACTATGATCACCTAACAGATCTCAACTCTATTTCAAGCCTCTGCTAAAAGATTAAAGAAAAATCTAGTTGCTTAGAAGTATGGAAACCACATACCTAGAACACGAAATCTATAAATAAAAACAAAACCGGATTATTTCCTTAAGAGAAAAGTTATTTTTATGAGAATTTAAGTGAGAGCATAAAAATTAATGGATAGGGCCTACCATGCCTGATAAAGACTCAAAATTCTCTATTTCATAGAAAATATCTAAGAAGAGCTTCAATTCTTCCTTTGAAATGCCAACAACCCTCTAAAATTTCTCCTTCTCTTCCTTATAGATTCTCAGTGCCAACTTCTTCATTCAACGCCATGCAAGGTAGGAGAGTTCATGCAAAGATAACATTCATGCAAGAATCAAACTGGAGGTTCAAGAGCCAAAACAACCACATGCAGAGCTCAAGCTTGAAAACCAAATGAACAAACAAAACCAAACCCCTCTTTCTTCTTCCTAGGCAGTTTTCACCAACTTCAAAAATATTAAATGCAAAGTAGGATTGTCAGTCCTTCCAATTCTCCCGCCACCGCCACCTCTATTTCTGGTGAAGACTAAGTTCAAATTTTCATGCATCCAAAACTTGGCGGAGATGCCATCTCATTCCCCCAAATTTCCTTATGCCCTTGCCAAATTTGGTAGTTAAAAAGAGATAAGGACTCATTAACTTCATCATAAATTCCTAGGATTTGATGCCACCGACTTTCCTCCCTATGTCATTCCATAGGCCCCTTTTAGGTTATCCAAACATTAGGTTAGGTTCAACATTAGTTTAGGAACTAACATAGGTCCTTAGGTATAAGTCTTTAGTCTTAGGTCCATTTAACATCCAAAATAACAAATGAACTTAGTAACTTAGGTTAGGTTACTCTTTTTAGGATAAAGTTCCTAATTTAAGGAACATAGTGTAAATAGGTTCCATGTTCCTAATTTAAAAATTACATCTTACTTTAATAGAAAAGAGGAACCAAATTGTTACCCAAACTCAGGTATGAAGTAGAGAACCAAGGAGATCATATCATTCATGACCTTTGTATATTCAAGGTCCAGAAGCCTTTCATCTATCCAACTTGGACATTATGACAACAAGGTTTGAAAATTAGAAGCATACCTTGGATCAATGAAATTGATCCAAGGTAATGTTGTTCTGAATCCCCATGAATTATGAAACTGAAACTCAATTTCTCAATCCCAAGTAGTGAATTATTCTGCATAAAAAGAGATGGATTTCTTCATTTTAAATTAAGAAAAAACATGACAGAATGTACCTATTTCAATAGATAACATATTACCTACTGCAAACATGATTTCATAGGTCATAAGAGTACACCATCTTAAGACAAAATCACATGTCAACGTTTGAACCTTCCATAATAGAAGTCATCATAGATACCAGTCATGCTAGAGGTGTTACATACCTCCCTCCTAAAAAGAATCATCATCTTGATGATTAACTTAGTCCAAAATTTCAAACAAGAAATATAATCCTAATTATAGTTCTTTCATCCATAAGTTCACAACAGAAACCAGATTTGAGAATTCCAAATTTTCCATAATTTATTCAGCATTAAAATAGTTGTTCCTATACTAATGAATTTAGTACCTACCCAAAATTGGTAGATTTATTGATAAATTAAGAACAAAATCTTTAAGTATTATCAATCAACAGAATCAATTTTGTTCAAATAAATGAGGAAAAGCAATTTTCATGTCCTCAAGGTTTTCCCATGTTGCACTTTCTTCATTAAATTGGTCCCATTGGACCTTGCATTGACTAATTTCATGATTTATCAAGTGCAACTGGTGAGTTTCAACTCTCTAATGGGTTTAACCATGATTATTCCTAGGTCTTGGACATGCAAGGAATTCCAATTTAACACATGTGATAAATCTGAAATGTATTTCTTAAGTAAAGAAATATGGAAAACATCATGCATTTGTGATAAAACAGGTGGTAAAGCTAAACGATAAGCTACAAGATTGATTACTTCAACAATTTCAAAGGGTCCCACATAATGAGGGGATAATTTGGTATCCTTTCTAAAGGTTACATAATTATTTTTTGGCTTAACCCAGTAAAATTTTTTTCACCCAGTTCAAATTTCTTATCAACCCTTTTTAGATCTACATAACATTTTTGCTTATCTCATGTTGCTTCTTTTAAACATTTAGGAATCATTTTAACTTGTTGTTCCATTTCAGTAAGGATTTCTAGTCCAATTACTTCTCTCGTTTCTATGCTATTCGAGCTAACTGAGTTCTTTATTTCCTTCCGTATAATTCTTCAAAAGGTGCCATTTTCAAAGAGGCATGGTATGTGTTATTATAATAAAATTTGACTAATGGAAGGTAATCTTCCCATTTTAACTTTTGATTCATGCAATACATTCATAATATAGCTTCCAAAACCTAGTTAACTCATTT